>CM036579.1:0-1362748 GCA_020745775.1 Theristicus caerulescens
CTGCGCTACTCAGCTCCACAGCGCCTGCACCAGCCGCACAGCCCTCACCTCTTCTGCACTGACCCCCTCCACTCTCCTCCCCTCCCCCGACATGCCGCAAGTAAAGCCCCAGCCTTCGGCACCGTGACGCTGACAGGTGTCCACGAACACGCCGCTTTGCCTACCTCCTCTCGCATCAACATTTTCTCTGCCTCCAGCTTCAGCGTCGTCAGGTACTGCCGGTACTCATTGAACTCCTTCAGAGTGCAAACCACCTATGGAGAGACGAGGGGAGATAGCCCCCAGCAACTGTCAAGCCACCGACGCACACTCTCTTCCCCCAAAACAGCCCAAACCCAGCACCTGCTCCTCTGCACACCCTCCCCTCCCCTCCCTTCCCCTCCCCGGTGGCGGGGCCCCCTGACTCCCCCCGCCGCCAGGGCTCAGCGGTGCTCCCTCGCCCCAGCGCCACGCCTCACACCGGCTGCCTCCTCAACACTCAGGCAGCGCGGGGCAGACGCAGAAGAGCAGGAGCGGGAATTGCCAGAGGGATGCTGCCGCCACTTCTGCTCCCAGGGAAACCAGCCCCTCAGCCCTGGGCCCTCTGCCGGCAACAGGCCGCTGCAGCAAGCGCTCTGGGAACCCCGCTTGAAGAGGGCTGGTTTTAGCAGCCGACGGCCAAACCTACTTTGCCATCGCTGGTGACGGAACCCTCTCTCTTCAGCCTCCGCAGGTTGTCCTTGCGTTTGTGGTAGGCCCGCAGATGCGGGTCATGCAGGCTGTTGTATTCTGTGCTCAGCTGGCGGGCAGCATGGATCTCCCAGATTGAAATAACCAGAGGGCTGGTGAAGCTGTAAGAGAGATTTCCCAGACTCGGAAGGAGGCAGGAGACAGCAGCAAAGAGGTGCCAAGCAGTGCTTGTGAAAAGGTGAAGGTACTTGGAAGACCAACACTCTTCTCCATCCTTCTGAAGGCACAGACAACCCCACAGCCAGACTGCAGGGCCAGGCTGCACCGCGCTGGGCTGGGCTGGGCTGGGCTGGGATCGGGGACAGAAGACAAACCCCACCAGCAGAGTAGGCATCCTAGCCCACCGGGAAGAACTGCAGACCTGAAATGAACCTTCAGAGGGAAAAGTTCAAGCCCAGCCCTTAAAACGCAGCAAATGGATGCAGCACTGGAAACAGTCTCCTCGGGCTTAGGCAGGCCCAGGGGGTGCGTCAACTAACTCTGCCTCCAGGAAGTCTCTGCCTTTGGAAAAATGCACCGCGAGCTGCAGTAGAAGGAGGACACTGCGTGCATTCCCCAAGCAGAGAAGCCCCAGCTTTGCCAAATATGCCAACAATACGTTGGACTCTCCCTCAACAGTGCCCTGGAGCCTGGCTCGACTTTGCTCCATGAGCCGGCAGGGCACATTGCCCCGGCACCCGGACACGCTGCTGCCTGCTGCAGGCAGGGCCCTGGCCGCACGCTTTGCACGGTGCCAGAAACCAGTCCAGAAAACCGACAAGTCCTCCTTTTTGTCTCCGCACCAGGGAGCCAGGACCTTCCCTCTACTCCCTCCAAAAAAAGGAGGAGGCCTCTTCTACCCCTTTCTATTTCCGTTACCTTTTCCCCCAGCTTTGTCCTGCAGAAGACAGGCTTGGAGCCAGGCAGCACAGGGATCTTGACACCAAGCGGGAGGTCCAGCAGCCCACTCCCTCCTTCTGACAGTGCCTGTCTCCTGGGCCCGACCTAGAAAGAGGGAGACGCTCATGGCCGCTCAGCCACTACCTCCAGAAGCCTCCTGCACGGCAGTTGCTAGAAAGGCTCTCGCAAGACTCCACCCAAGCGGAGCGCCAAGAGCGGCCCAGTCAAAGGCTGCTCTCTGCTTCCTCGCCCACGGCCCCAAAACTCCCATCCCTTCCTCAACCCACGGCCGCGTCCTTTCGCACCAACCCCTCCCACCTGCTTAGCCGGAAGCCAGGCTGGGCAGCGAGGCAGGACTCCCTGCAAACTCTCCCCAGCCCAAACACCTTTGGATCCCTCACAGCTCCCCGGCCACGCCCCAAGCCCCCACAGCACCCCTGCATGTCCCAGGCGCACGGGCTCAGCCCTCGCATTCGGCCCGTTGCCCACCTCTCCCCTCTTCCCCGCTCTGCTCACCAGTGCGTCCATGCTTCGGATGCCAGCAGTGAGACGGTGCTCCGTGGCTCCTTCCAAGAGCTCTGCGAGAGCTGTGACCCTGCGCTGGCTCCTCTTGCTCCAGAGGCACCCAGCTCTGGCCACCACAGCCGCCCTCCCAGCGAGCGGCTATATAGAGCAATCGCCCGTTGTTGCATCATCACGTTGCTGTGCCACTGCATTGGTGCATCATCGCGTCACTAGGCCGCCGCCCAGCTGCTGCCCGGCCACCCTGGAGGCCCCCTCTGGGCACGCACGCGGGCCACCCGCTCTCGCTCACCCTGCTTTGAGCAGGGCCCTCGACTAGCTGCTGACCTGCTGCCCCTTCTTCCTCCTCCTACCTCTTTTTCCCAGCTTTGGCCTTCAGAGGGCAGGGCTGGAGCTGGGCCGCCCACGGGCTGCTGCTGCTGCTGCTGCTGCACTGCCTTTGGTAGACCCTTTTGAGACCATTGCCCTGTCACGGCCAAAGCAGCCTCCACTCGGGGAATTGCACTGGCTTGGCCCCCCAGACCCAAACCACCCTTTGTGCCCTGTACCTCCCCCAGCTTTCACCTCTAGAGGACAGGGCGGGAGGCCACTCCAGCCAGTCTTGAGGGGAAAGGAGGAGAAAAGGACTTCCCTGGCCATACAGAAAGGCAGAGGGAGGGCTCTGCATCCTGCCAACTATTTCACTTGGCTCCTTGAGGGACCGAAGGCCTCCCTTCCCCAGGCCATGCTGCGTGCCAGAGGGTCAAGGGCCACAGCAGGGTAGGCAGCTCGCGTTCAAGAGAGGCAATTGCTCCCTCGGCTCCCCTTTCAGTGCGCCCTGGAACAGGCTGCTTGAACCTGCTGACGTGCACGATTCTGGGCCTCCACAATATACGCGTCTCCCCCCGCCAGACAGACGAGACCCAAACAACATGTGGCAGAGCGCTCCCCAGGTGGAGACGCCACTGTCTGTCCCAGGAGCAGCGAGAACAAGTATTCGTGCAGGGCTTCTGGGTCTAAGGAGAAAGAGCCCTGGAAAAAGCATCTAACCCGAACCCTAGCCCTAGCCCCAACCCTGACCCCTAGCCCGACCCCTACCCCTAACCCTATGGAATTATATACCCAAAAACGCAGCCGGAGGCCCGCGCACACTTGCGAGACTCACCGTCTCCCTACTAAAAAGAAATACCTCAGCCAAATACAACACAAAAGAGGAACAACATTCAAACAAATTCAAACAGTCCTACAAAACAGAGCAGCTATAGATTGCTTGGTCCTTAGGGCCAGCCACGGGTGTGAAGATGTGGAAGGACTTTGTTGTTTCAGTCTCACAGGTAACAACAAACCAGTAGAAGCCCAATGGAAAAACTGGAAAGCTTTAGTACAAAACATAAGACGGGACCCAAAAGGAATAGAATGGTGGGACTGGTTGTCAAATCGATTTCCTTCTATTACCCCAACATTGAAACAATTTATCAGGCACTAAACCAAAGGAGGGAACGTTACTTGAGAAAAAGCTACAATGCAAACACGGAGACCTTCAAAGACACGCGAACCAGAGCTTGACCAACGGCCACCTCGCCTCTACAAGAGGGTCTGCTGTTCCAAGAAGCCAGACCAAATTGGCTGAAAGCAGCAGAGCAGCAACAAAACAGTGCCAACTCAGCTAAGAAATAAGCATTCAGTGCGCTTGCACGGGGGGTGCGTGTGAACAAATACTCAAAGGCCAGTGGTAACAAGGCATCTCGTGGCCAAAGCCAACAGGCTACCTAAATTGGAAAAAGGAATGCGTGAGAGGTCTGAAAATTGCATGATAAGGAATCAAGAGTGTGACACGGGGTCCTTCTCGGGCTCCCAGCTGAAAGGCACCTTGATTGCTGACAGTGCCAGGGGTTTTAGCTAGCGTGCACTTCTGCTGCCTTCTTTCTGCTACCCAGGCACGAACTACAAGAAAAGAAAATGCAAACAAATCCGCTTTGCTAACACCGGCTGCTGCCCGGACAGCCCTGGAGGCCCCTCACGTGGGCCGCCCGCTCTCGCTCACCCTGCTTTGAGCAGGGGCCCTCGACTAGGTGCTGCCCCGCTGCCCCTTCCTCCTCCTCCTACCTCTTTTTCCCAGCTTTGGCCTTCAGAGGGCAGGGCTGCAGCTGGGCCCTGTCACGGCCAAAGCAGCCTCCGCTCGCGGAACTGCACTCCATTAGGGTTTTGGCCCGTTGCTCTCAACGTCTAGTTCCTGATTTGCGGCTTGAGAAACACAAGCAAAGGACGCAGGAAACCCCTCTCCTCCCCTTTCCTCAGGCTCCCCTTCAACCCAGACACCTCTCCCTCCCCTTCCCCGTCTCCCCTGCCCTCCTTTCTGCTGCGCATCACCCTCGCTCCCTCCCATTTCCTCCCGGGAGGCGAAGGGCGGCGCAGGACGTTCTGCATCAGCGCGGGATGGTTTCTCGCTGCACTCTTTGCCTTCCCCTCTGCCCTTCTCCTGCCCCTTTCCCCTCACCTCTTCCTTCTGCTCCGGCAGGACTCTTCCACAGGCCGCGCTCTGGCCACCGCAGAGGTACCGCCGCCGCCGCCACCATGGAGGGCCTCTGGCCTAGAGCGCGTCCGGCTCCAGCTCTGGTGCCCGATGGCCCTTGCTGAGCCAGCTGGAACCGGCTGCCACTGGCCCGGGGCGGCTCCTAGGCCCACCTCCACAGGCGGCCCCCTGCCCCGCCCCCCCAACCCCCATTTGTGCCCCGTACAGCCCCCACCTTTCTCCTGGAGAGGACGGGGTGGGAGGCCACCCCAGCCAGGCTTGAGGGGAAAACAGGATAAAAGGGCACAGAGAAAGGCAGACGGAGGGCCGTGCTGGGCACCCAGAGGCATGCAAAGGGCTCCGCCTGGCCACCCAAAGGCACACCGAGGGCTCTGGGCCGCACCACATCGAGAGCTCCAGGACGCACCAAAGGGCAAACGGAAATGCGTTGGGAGGCACCCAAAGGCCGTTTGGTGGCCCCTCGGTTGCCCCAAAAGGCCCACGCTGGGCCCTAGGGCACATGGAAAGGCAAACAGAGATGCCTTGAGGAGACAAGAGGAGAAGAGGAGTCGGCTGGGGAAGATGAAAAGCTGAAGGCCGGTCCCTTGCTGCAACACCGCAAGGCCCACCAAAAGTGGGCCCTGGGTGGGAACCCAAAGGCCCATCAGGAGGACTCGAGGGGACGAGAGAGTAAATGCACAGAACAAGGCGCAGCCTTCCACAGCACCTACAGATGGGCCTCACGTAAGGCATGAGTAGAGCTTTACAGAGCTTGACCAGCCCCTCAGCTAGCCCGCCCACAAAGCTTTCGAAAGAAGGCAAAAGCGTTGGCTACTTTTCTCTTCCCTACTTAAGATGCCCTGTAAAACTGGGTCTTAGCCTGACCGAGGCTGGAGGAGGGAGGCAGACGAGGGAAAACGTTGCAAGGAAAATGCCCAGGCACAGTATGGCCTGGCACGAATAAAGAGAGGCACAAGCAAGCCCCTGGGAGAAAACTCTTTATTCTCTGCCTGGGGGAGCTGCCCGGGCGCCCTGTGGCCCTGGAGCCGCACACCTCCTCAGGACACCCTCCACAAGGTTCCCAGCTACCGCCCTCTTTAATGACTCGGGCTGCATGGGCTCCTCCAGGAAAAGCTTTAAACGCACTGGTCTGCGCCATGCTCCTGCCTGGGCAGGGGGCTTCGGACCCGCCGGAGGCACGGGCTGCCTCGGAAACTGCGGGCCCGTGGAGGGGAGGGTGCCCGCGGTGCTCCCTGGCCTCAGTATACGCAGAGTTGCACACGCGGGCACTGAAGACCTTGCTGTGGCTCCGCAGGTGTCGTCCTGGCACTTCTGAAGGTCTTCTGGTGCCCGGCGAGCATCTCGCTCAGGGTCTCGCAGGAGAGGTGGGAGGAGAGTCTGGGAGCTCTCCTCTTTGGATTCTCCTGCTTCCTCTGAAGGCCTGACTATTGCAGGCAGGCTGAGAGGTGGCAAGACCTTCCTCGCTTGAAGCGGCTCTGAGTTTTGCTTGCACTTCCTTTCTTCCTCTAACTTCCTCCTCAGCGTTTCCACAACTTCAAGGACAATGGTTCTGGCATAGCCGACCAATTCTGCATCCAGCTCCTGAACTCTGCAGATGGCTTTTTGGATGCTCTCCTCGGCAAGCTCACGACTCGCTTGTGACACAGCAGCAGCGTTTTGCAGCGCTTGCAACACGGGCAACTTTGCTCTCTTGCTTGCTTCTGGCATCTGCCGTTCCGAGGCTCTGCGTGATCCTTGTCCTTCTGTCACGCCCTGAAGCTTCAGGACCTCAGAAAACTGACAGCCAAACTCCTGTTCAAACTGAGAAGCTACAAAGGATGACAAGGTGGAGCTAACACTTTCAACGGCCTCTTTGGTCATTTTGGCAAGAGAAGACCGCGAAGATGCTCTCTCGGAAGCTGCTACTTCCGCCTCCCCCCGCCTGGCTGCCGGCCCCGCCTCAGCTGCAGCAGACGTCCTGGGTACCAAACCCTCCCCAAACCTCTCCAACGCCGTCGCCACAATCTCTCCAGCCACCAGGCCAATTTCCTCCCGGCGATCCGCAGGACAAGCGGCCAAAGGCTCTGCCTCTCTGGCACTGGCAAACAACCTTCCGCTGACCTCAGGGGGAGCCCTCCTTAAGACGTCGATGGACTGATCCAGCGCCTTCACCCGCTCCAGCACTGCCTGGACCACGCTCTCAACCCCCTCTTTAAGCTCCTCGTCTTCTGCCAGCGCAGCCCGCAGCACCGTAGCCTGGATGCTCTTAGGCGCTTCTTCTCCGGCACGCTTTGGACACTAAAATGAGGAGCGCTTGATGAGTGAATGTGTTCCTTCGCCTCGCTTTGCTTTCCTCTTCCTCCTCACAGGACGCCTGCCCAGACGAGTCCCTAGCAGCCAAGCTTGAAAAACTCGGCCTTCTCTGGAGGCCACCTGGCACACGGAGGTTTCTGGTCTCCCGCGGCCAGGAGCCAAGTGTCGTGGGCACTTCTCACAATCAAGCAGGTGTCATTTTGCACAGAGCAAAGGCTGCTCTAGCCCCTTCCGCCCCCACCTCGGCACGGTGAACCAGGTGCCGTGGGCCCTGAACTGGAAGCTGCTGCCTGCCTGGGTACCGCTGATGGTGGCCAGAGGACAGGCCCCAGGGCACGGCAGGCCCCCCCAGGGGCTGCTACTTCCAACGGGCTCCTTGGCTCCAGCCGCGGCAGGCGCTGGGCAGAGGTGAAGAGCGGAGGGAAAGCCGTGGAAGGCACTGGACCAGGCTCTTTGCTCCAGTCTCTTCTGCCACGCGTCCCAGACGCTCCTGGGAAACTGCTGCCCTCTACGAGGGGGGGCCCGTTTGTCCCTTTTCGAGGCCAATTGCCAAGAGCGGTTGTTTTCAGAGCAGAAAAGGAAACCATCCTTTTTCTTGTGGCACCTGGACCTGGCTCTTGTCTGCCAGCCCAAGGAAACCCCCTTGGGACAGGAGGCACTCTGAAACTCCGCCCTGGGCTGCCAGCCTCGTGCAAAGTGGGGAAGGCGGCGCGAGCCAAGACCAGAACCAGGCAGCAGCCTCAAATTGTCCTCTCCCGTCAGTTGCTCTTTTGCAGCTTGACAGCCTGACTGCCGCGGCAGAAGGAGCTTAACCCTTCACCCTGGCGTACATACCACCCCACGCTAGCGGGAAACGCTTCCCGACAGGCTGTTGCAGGGCATGGAGCTGGGCAATGTTTAACGGGGCCCCCACGCATGAGAACAGGGCAACAGCAGGCTCTCCGCTAAGCTAATCCAAGGCCGCCGTGAAGAGAAAACCAGCCCGCCAAAGGCCAAGCACCGGCACTGGCAGGTTCAGGGACGCTGCAACTTTGGAGGCAGAACTCTTTGGATGAAAACCAGAGCTTTGCAACCAGGTGCAAAACCAGCACCATGGACCGTGCGGCCATTTAGTGCAGCTCACAGCTTCATGTGAAATGTGCGAGTCTGGGTGCAGAAGGGGCCACTGAGAGTGCCCAGGCACAGGCAGAAAGGCCTAGTGCCTCGTGTGCGAGAGACGCAGGAAGGAAAGCGCCCGCTTCTTGGTCTCTGACGGCCACCCGCAAACGCGCACGCGTCGCACACCAGCCAGGCACCACCTCCTCAGCAACCAGGCACCGCTCGCAAGCCCCCAGCGGCTGTGTGTGGGGCAGCACCCTCTCCTGAGGCCCGGCTACCAACGAGCTGCCGCACAGCAGAGGCGGCCCCCTGCATCCACCCGGCTCCTACTCACCGGCTGCCCTTTGACAGCGCACTTTTCAGAGCTGCTCCGGGTGCCTGGCTGTCTCCTCTTTCCCAGCGGCTGCTGCTGCTGCTGCTGGCACTCGGCCTGCCGGAGGAGGCCTTGCTCTTGTTCAAGAGCCTCCAGTCTTTCAATCCGCTTCTCGATCACAGTCAGATGCCTGTCAAGAGAAAGAAGGCAGCTGACAAGGAGCCGCTCTGCCCGTCTTGCCCAGGCCATTTTCCGCTCAGCCACTCCCATCATCCTGCTCCGGGTTGCTTTGCTCCGGTAGACCCCGCAGCACCTTCCAGCTGCCTCTCCCAGGCTCCAAACACAGACTGCGCCTACGTCTTCGCAGCCGCCACCGGCTCCTTCCACCGCCGGGCTTTGCTTGTTTACTGGAACATGAGGCTCCAGCGCTTCTCTCCGGGACCACGCGCCCCCTTCAAGAGCAACCCTTACTTGGCCTTTGCTTACCTCTGCCTCCTCTGCCTCTCTCCACCTGGCAAGCTCTTTCTTTGCTCCTGCAGCAGCCACTCTCGCAGGCGAGAAACATCAGTCCCTCCCGGCAGTTCGCAGGCAGCCTCTAATCGGGCCAGGTCTTGACGAAGCTTTTTCTGAAAGGTGACACCAGGTTGGGGCTTGCTCTTGCCTGGACAAGCGCTCACGCCCCTGCGTGCTGAGGCGTCCCGCGGGCCCAGGACAGCGCTCTGCTTCAGCCACGCGACGAGGCCAGAAGAGAAAGGCTTCCCTCGCGACTCTGCGGGCTTCCACGTGACTTTCCTGCCCATGCGCGCCCCTGCACCCTGCGCTACCTCAGCTCCACAGCGCCTGCACCAGCCGCACAGCCCTCACCTCTTCTGCACTGACCCCCTCCACTCTCCTCCCCTCCCCGACATGCCGCAAGTAAAGCCCCAGCCTTCGGCACCGTGACGCTGACAGGTGTCCACGAACACGCCGCTTTGCCTACCTCCTCTCGCATCAACATTTTCTCTGCCTCCAGCTTCAGCGTCGTCAGGTACTGCCGGTACTCATTGAACTCCTTCAGAGTGCAAACCACCTATGGAGAGACGAGGGGAGATAGCCCCCAGCAACTGTCAAGCCACCGACGCACACTCTCTTCCCCAAAACAGCCCAAACCCAGCACCTGCTCCTCTGCACACCCTCCCCTCCCCTCCCTTCCCCTCCCCGGTGGCGGGGCCCCTGACTCCCCCCGCCGCCAGGGCTCAGCGGTGCTCCTCGCCCCAGCGCCACGCCTCACACCGGCTGCCTCCTCAACACTCAGGCAGCGCGGGGCAGACGCAGAAGAGCAGGAGCGGGAATTGCCAGAGGGATGCTGCCGCCACTTCTGCTCCCAGGGAAACCAGCCCCTCAGCCCTGGGCCCTCTGCCGGCAACAGGCCGCTGCAGCAAGCGCTCTGGGAACCCCGCTTGAAGAGGGCTGGTTTTAGCAGCCGACGGCCAAACCTACTTTGCCATCGCTGGTGACGGAACCCTCTCTCTTCAGCCTCCGCAGGTTGTCCTTGCGTTTGTGGTAGGCCCGCAGATGCGGGTCATGCAGGCTGTTGTATTCTGTGCTCAGCTGGCGGCAGCATGGATCTCCCAGATTGAAATAACCAGAGGGCTGGTGAAGCTGTAAGAGAGATTTCCCAGACTCGGAAGGAGGCAGGAGACAGCAGCAAAGAGGTGCCAAGCAGTGCTTGTGAAAAGGTGAAGGTACTTGGAAGACCAACACTCTTCTCCATCCTTCTGAAGGCACAGACAACCCCACAGCCAGACTGCAGGGCCAGGCTGCACCGCGCTGGGCTGGGCTGGGCTGGGCTGGGATCGGGGACAGAAGACAAACCCCACCAGCAGAGTAGGCATCCTAGCCCACCGGGAAGAACTGCAGACCTGAAATGAACCTTCAGAGGGAAAAGTTCAAGCCCAGCCCTTAAAACGCAGCAAATGGATGCAGCACTGGAAACAGTCTCCTCGGGCTTAGGCAGGCCCAGGGGGTGCGTCAACTAACTCTGCCTCCAGGAAGTCTCTGCCTTTGGAAAAATGCACCGCGAGCTGCAGTAGAAGGAGGACACTGCGTGCATTCCCCAAGCAGAGAAGCCCCAGCTTTGCCAAATATGCCAACAATACGTTGGACTCTCCCTCAACAGTGCCCTGGAGCCTGGCTCGACTTTGCTCCATGAGCCGGCAGGGCACATTGCCCCGGCACCCGGACACGCTGCTGCCTGCTGCAGGCAGGGCCCTGGCCGCACGCTTTGCACGGTGCCAGAAACCAGTCCAGAAAACCGACAAGTCCTCCTTTTTGTCTCCGCACCAGGGAGCCAGGACCTTCCCTCTACTCCCTCCAAAAAAAGGAGGAGGCCTCTTCTACCCCTTTCTATTTCCGTTACCTTTTCCCCCAGCTTTGTCCTGCAGAAGACAGGCTTGGAGCCAGGCAGCACAGGGATCTTGACACCAAGCGGGAGGTCCAGCAGCCCACTCCCTCCTTCTGACAGTGCCTGTCTCCTGGGCCCGACCTAGAAAGAGGGAGACGCTCATGGCCGCTCAGCCACTACCTCCAGAAGCCTCCTGCACGGCAGTTGCTAGAAAGGCTCTCGCAAGACTCCACCCAAGCGGAGCGCCAAGAGCGGCCCAGTCAAAGGCTGCTCTCTGCTTCCTCGCCCACGGCCCCAAAACTCCCATCCCTTCCTCAACCCACGGCCGCGTCCTTTCGCACCAACCCCTCCCACCTGCTTAGCCGGAAGCCAGGCTGGGCAGCGAGGCAGGACTCCCTGCAAACTCTCCCCAGCCCAAACACCTTTGGATCCCTCACAGCTCCCCGGCCACGCCCCAAGCCCCCACAGCACCCCTGCATGTCCCAGGCGCACGGGCTCAGCCCTCGCATTCGGCCCGTTGCCCACCTCTCCCCTCTTCCCCGCTCTGCTCACCAGTGCGTCCATGCTTCGGATGCCAGCAGTGAGACGGTGCTCCGTGGCTCCTTCCAAGAGCTCTGCGAGAGCTGTGACCCTGCGCTGGCTCCTCTTGCTCCAGAGGCACCCAGCTCTGGCCACCACAGCCGCCCTCCCAGCGAGCGGCTATATAGAGCAATCGCCCGTTGTTGCATCATCACGTTGCTGTGCCACTGCATTGGTGCATCATCGCGTCACTAGGCCGCCGCCCAGCTGCTGCCCGGCCACCCTGGAGGCCCCTCTGGGCACGCACGCGGGCCACCCGCTCTCGCTCACCCTGCTTTGAGCAGGGGCCCTCGACGAGCTGCTGACCTGCTGCCCCTTCTTCCTCCTCCTACCTCTTTTTCCCAGCTTTGGCCTTCAGAGGGCAGGGCTGGAGCTGGGCCGCCCACGGGCTGCTGCTGCTGCTGCTGCTGCACTGCCTTTGGTAGACCCTTTTGAGACCATTGCCCTGTCACGGCCAAAGCAGCCTCCACTCGGGGAATTGCACTGGCTTGGCCCCCCAGACCCAAACCACCCTTTGTGCCCTGTACCTCCCCCAGCTTTCACCTCTAGAGGACAGGGCGGGAGGCCACTCCAGCCAGTCTTGAGGGGAAAGGAGGAGAAAAGGACTTCCCTGGCCATACAGAAAGGCAGAGGGAGGGCTCTGCATCCTGCCAACTATTTCACTTGGCTCCTTGAGGGACCGAAGGCCTCCCTTCCCCAGGCCATGCTGCGTGCCAGAGGGTCAAGGGCCACAGCAGGGTAGGCAGCTCGCGTTCAAGAGAGGCAATTGCTCCCTCGGCTCCCCTTTCAGTGCGCCCTGGAACAGGCTGCTTGAACCTGCTGACGTGCACGATTCTGGGCCTCCACAATATACGCGTCTCCCCCCGCCAGACAGACGAGACCCAAACAACATGTGGCAGAGCGCTCCCCAGGTGGAGACGCCACTGTCTGTCCCAGGAGCAGCGAGAACAAGTATTCGTGCAGGGCTTCTGGGTCTAAGGAGAAAGAGCCCTGGAAAAAGCATCTAACCCGAACCCTAGCCCTAGCCCCAACCCTGACCCCTAGCCCGACCCCTACCCCTAACCCTATGGAATTATATACCCAAAAACGCAGCCGGAGGCCCGCGCACACTTGCGAGACTCACCGTCTCCCTACTAAAAAGAAATACCTCAGCCAAATACAACACAAAAGAGGAACAACATTCAAACAAATTCAAACAGTCCTACAAAACAGAGCAGCTATAGATTGCTTGGTCCTTAGGGCCAGCCACGGGTGTGAAGATGTGGAAGGACTTTGTTGTTTCAGTCTCACAGGTAACAACAAACCAGTAGAAGCCCAATGGAAAAACTGGAAAGCTTTAGTACAAAACATAAGACGGGACCCAAAAGGAATAGAATGGTGGGACTGGTTGTCAAATCGATTTCCTTCTATTACCCCAACATTGAAACAATTTATCAGGCACTAAACCAAAGGAGGGAACGTTACTTGAGAAAAAGCTACAATGCAAACACGGAGACCTTCAAAGACACGCGAACCAGAGCTTGACCAACGGCCACCTCGCCTCTACAAGAGGGTCTGCTGTTCCAAGAAGCCAGACCAAATTGGCTGAAAGCAGCAGAGCAGCAACAAAACAGTGCCAACTCAGCTAAGAAATAAGCATTCAGTGCGCTTGCACGGGGGGTGCGTGTGAACAAATACTCAAAGGCCAGTGGTAACAAGGCATCTCGTGGCCAAAGCCAACAGGCTACCTAAATTGGAAAAAGGAATGCGTGAGAGGTCTGAAAATTGCATGATAAGGAATCAAGAGTGTGACACGGGGTCCTTCTCGGGCTCCCAGCTGAAAGGCACCTTGATTGCTGACAGTGCCAGGGGTTTTAGCTAGCGTGCACTTCTGCTGCCTTCTTTCTGCTACCCAGGCACGAACTACAAGAAAAGAAAATGCAAACAAATCCGTTTTGCTAACACCGGCTGCTGCCCGGACAGCCCTGGAGGCCCCTCACGTGGGCCGCCCGCTCTCGCTCACCCTGCTTTGAGCAGGGGCCCTCGACTAGGTGCTGCCCCGCTGCCCCTTCCTCCTCCTCCTACCTCTTTTTCCCAGCTTTGGCCTTCAGAGGGCAGGGCTGCAGCTGGGCCCTGTCACGGCCAAAGCAGCCTCCGCTCGCGGAACTGCACTCCATTAGGGTTTTGGCCCGTTGCTCTCAACGTCTAGTTCCTGATTTGCGGCTTGAGAAACACAAGCAAAGGACGCAGGAAACCCCTCTCCTCCCCTTTCCTCAGGCTCCCCTTCAACCCAGACACCTCTCCCTCCCCTTCCCCGTCTCCCCTGCCCTCCTTTCTGCTGCGCATCACCCTCGCTCCCTCCCACTTCCTCCCGGGAGGCGACGGGCGGCGCAGGACGTTCTGCATCAGCGCGGGATGGTTTCTCGCTGCACTCTTTGCCTTCCCCTCTGCCCTTCTCCTGCCCCTTTCCCCTCACCTCTTCCTTCTGCTCCGGCAGGACTCTTCCACAGGCCGCGCTCTGGCCACCGCAGAGGTACCGCCGCCGCCGCCACCATGGAGGGCCTCCGGCCTAGAGCGCGTCCGGCTACAGCTCTGGTGCCCGATGGCCCTTGCTGAGCCAGCTGGAACCGGCTGCCACTGGCCCGGGGCGGCTCCTAGGCCCACCTCCACAGGCGGCCCCCTGCCCCGCCCCCCCCCAACCCCCATTTGTGCCCCGTACAGCCCCCACCTTTCTCCTGGAGAGGACGGGGTGGGAGGCCACCCCAGCCAGGCTTGAGGGGAAAACAGGATAAAAGGGCACAGAGAAAGGCAGACGGAGGGCCGTGCTGGGCACCCAGAGGCATGCAAAGGGCTCCGCCTGGCCACCCAAAGGCACACCGAGGGCTCTGGGCCGCACCACATCGAGAGCTCCAGGACGCACCAAAGGGCAAACGGAAATGCGTTGGGAGGCACCCAAAGGCCGTTTGGTGGCCCCTCGGTTGCCCCAAAAGGCCCACGCTGGGCCCTAGGGCACATGGAAAGGCAAACAGAGACGCCTTGAGGAGACAAGAGGAGAAGAGGAGTCGGCTGGGGAAGATGAAAAGCTGAAGGCCGGTCCCTTGCTGCAACACCGCAAGGCCCACCAAAAGTGGGCCCTGGGTGGGAACCCAAAGGCCCATCAGGAGGACTCGAGGGGACGAGAGAGTAAATGCACAGAACAAGGCGCAGCCTTCCACAGCACCTACAGATGGGCCTCACGTAAGGCATGAGTAGAGCTTTACAGAGCTTGACCAGCCCCTCAGCTAGCCCGCCCACAAAGCTTTCGAAAGAAGGCAAAAGCGTTGGCTACTTTTCTCTTCCCTACTTAAGATGCCCTGTAAAACTGGGTCTTAGCCTGACCGAGGCTGGAGGAGGGAGGCAGACGAGGGAAAACGTTGCAAGGAAAATGCCCAGGCACAGTATGGCCTGGCACGAATAAAGAGAGGCACAAGCAAGCCCCTGGGAGAAAACTCTTTATTCTCTGCCTGGGGGAGCTGCCCGGGCGCCCTGTGGCCCTGGAGCCGCACACCTCCTCAGGACACCCTCCACAAGGTTCCCAGCTACCGCCCTCTTTAATGACTCGGGCTGCATGGGCTCCTCCAGGAAAAGCTTTAAACGCACTGGTCTGCGCCATGCTCCTGCCTGGGCAGGGGGCTTCGGACCCGCCGGAGGCACGGGCTGCCTCGGAAACTGCGGGCCCGTGGAGGGGAGGGTGCCCGCGGTGCTCCCTGGCCTCAGTATACGCAGAGTTGCACACGCGGGCACTGAAGACCTTGCTGTGGCTCCGCAGGTGTCGTCCTGGCACTTCTGAAGGTCTTCTGGTGCCCGGCGAGCATCTCGCTCAGGGTCTCGCAGGAGAGGTGGGAGGAGAGTCTGGGAGCTCTCCTCTTTGGATTCTCCTGCTTCCTCTGAAGGCCTGACTATTGCAGGCAGGCTGAGAGGTGGCAAGACCTTCCTCGCTTGAAGCGGCTCTGAGTTTTGCTTGCACTTCCTTTCTTCCTCTAACTTCCTCCTCAGCGTTTCCACAACTTCAAGGACAATGGTTCTGGCATAGCCGACCAATTCTGCATCCAGCTCCTGAACTCTGCAGATGGCTTTTTGGATGCTCTCCTCGGCAAGCTCACGACTCGCTTGTGACACAGCAGCAGCGTTTTGCAGCGCTTGCAACACGGGCAACTTTGCTCTCTTGCTTGCTTCTGGCATCTGCCGTTCCGAGGCTCTGCGTGATCCTTGTCCTTCTGTCACGCCCTGAAGCTTCAGGACCTCAGAAAACTGACAGCCAAACTCCTGTTCAAACTGAGAAGCTACAAAGGATGACAAGGTGGAGCTAACACTTTCAACGGCCTCTTTGGTCATTTTGGCAAGAGAAGACCGCGAAGATGCTCTCTCGGAAGCTGCTACTTCCGCCTCCCCCCGCCTGGCTGCCGGCCCCGCCTCAGCTGCAGCAGACGTCCTGGGTACCAAACCCTCCCCAAACCTCTCCAACGCCGTCGCCACAATCTCTCCAGCCACCAGGCCAATTTCCTCCCGGCGATCCGCAGGACAAGCGGCCAAAGGCTCTGCCTCTCTGGCACTGGCAAACAACCTTCCGCTGACCTCAGGGGGAGCCCTCCTTAAGACGTCGATGGACTGATCCAGCGCCTTCACCCGCTCCAGCACTGCCTGGACCACGCTCTCAACCCCCTCTTTAAGCTCCTCGTCTTCTGCCAGCGCAGCCCGCAGCACCGTAGCCTGGATGCTCTTAGGCGCTTCTTCTCCGGCACGCTTTGGACACTAAAATGAGGAGCGCTTGATGAGTGAATGTGTTCCTTCGCCTCGCTTTGCTTTCCTCTTCCTCCTCACAGGACGCCTGCCCAGACGAGTCCCTAGCAGCCAAGCTTGAAAAACTCGGCCTTCTCTGGAGGCCACCTGGCACACGGAGGTTTCTGGTCTCCCGCGGCCAGGAGCCAAGTGTCGTGGGCACTTCTCACAATCAAGCAGGTGTCATTTTGCACAGAGCAAAGGCTGCTCTAGCCCCTTCCGCCCCCACCTCGGCACGGTGAACCAGGTGCCGTGGGCCCTGAACTGGAAGCTGCTGCCTGCCTGGGTACCGCTGATGGTGGCCAGAGGACAGGCCCCAGGGCACGGCAGGCCCCCCCAGGGGCTGCTACTTCCAACGGGCTCCTTGGCTCCAGCCGCGGCAGGCGCTGGGCAGAGGTGAAGAGCGGAGGGAAAGCCGTGGAAGGCACTGGACCAGGCTCTTTGCTCCAGTCTCTTCTGCCACGCGTCCCAGACGCTCCTGGGAAACTGCTGCCCTCTACGAGGGGGGCCCGTTTGTCCCTTTTCGAGGCCAATTGCCAAGAGCGGTTGTTTTCAGAGCAGAAAAGGAAACCATCCTTTTTCTTGTGGCACCTGGACCTGGCTCTTGTCTGCCAGCCCAAGGAAACCCCCTTGGGACAGGAGGCACTCTGAAACTCCGCCCTGGGCTGCCAGCCTCGTGCAAAGTGGGGAAGGCGGCGCGAGCCAAGACCAGAACCAGGCAGCAGCCTCAAATTGTCCTCTCCCGTCAGTTGCTCTTTTGCAGCTTGACAGCCTGACTGCCGCGGCAGAAGGAGCTTAACCCTTCACCCTGGCGTACATACCACCCCACGCTAGCGGGAAACGCTTCCCGACAGGCTGTTGCAGGGCATGGAGCTGGGCAATGTTTAACGGGGCCCCCACGCATGAGAACAGGGCAACAGCAGGCTCTCCGCTAAGCTAATCCAAGGCCGCCGTGAAGAGAAAACCAGCCCGCCAAAGGCCAAGCACCGGCACTGGCAGGTTCAGGGACGCTGCAACTTTGGAGGCAGAACTCTTTGGATGAAAACCAGAGCTTTGCAACCAGGTGCAAAACCAGCACCATGGACCGTGCGGCCATTTAGTGCAGCTCACAGCTTCATGTGAAATGTGCGAGTCTGGGTGCAGAAGGGGCCACTGAGAGTGCCCAGGCACAGGCAGAAAGGCCTAGTGCCTCGTGTGCGAGAGACGCAGGAAGGAAAGCGCCCGCTTCTTGGTCTCTGACGGCCACCCGCAAACGCGCACGCGTCGCACACCAGCCAGGCACCACCTCCTCAGCAACCAGGCACCGCTCGCAAGCCCCCAGCGGCTGTGTGTGGGGCAGCACCCTCTCCTGAGGCCCGGCTACCAACGAGCTGCCGCACAGCAGAGGCGGCCCCCTGCATCCACCCGGCTCCTACTCACCGGCTGCCCTTTGACAGCGCACTTTTCAGAGCTGCTCCGGGTGCCTGGCTGTCTCCTCTTTCCCAGCGGCTGCTGCTGCTGCTGCTGGCACTCGGCCTGCCGGAGGAGGCCTTGCTCTTGTTCAAGAGCCTCCAGTCTTTCAATCCGCTTCTCGATCACAGTCAGATGCCTGTCAAGAGAAAGAAGGCAGCTGACAAGGAGCCGCTCTGCCCGTCTTGCCCAGGCCATTTTCCGCTCAGCCACTCCCATCATCCTGCTCCGGGTTGCTTTGCTCCGGTAGACCCCGCAGCACCTTCCAGCTGCCTCTCCCAGGCTCCAAACACAGACTGCGCCTACGTCTTCGCAGCCGCCACCGGCTCCTTCCACCGCCGGGCTTTGCTTGTTTACTGGAACATGAGGCTCCAGCGCTTCTCTCCGGGACCACGCGCCCCCTTCAAGAGCAACCCTTACTTGGCCTTTGCTTACCTCTGCCTCCTCTGCCTCTCTCCACCTGGCAAGCTCTTTCTTTGCTCCTGCAGCAGCCACTCTCGCAGGCGAGAAACATCAGTCCCTCCCGGCAGTTCGCAGGCAGCCTCTAATCGGGCCAGGTCTTGACGAAGCTTTTTCTGAAAGGTGACACCAGGTTGGGGCTTGCTCTTGCCTGGACAAGCGCTCACGCCCCTGCGTGCTGAGGCGTCCCGCGGGCCCAGGACAGCGCTCTGCTTCAGCCACGCGACGAGGCCAGAAGAGAAAGGCTTCCCTCGCGACTCTGCGGGCTTCCACGTGACTTTCCTGCCCATGCGCGCCCCTGCACCCTGCGCTACCTCAGCTCCACAGCGCCTGCACCAGCCGCACAGCCCTCACCTCTTCTGCACTGACCCCCTCCACTCTCCTCCCCTCCCCGACATGCCGCAAGTAAAGCCCCAGCCTTCGGCACCGTGACGCTGACAGGTGTCCACGAACACGCCGCTTTGCCTACCTCCTCTCGCATCAACATTTTCTCTGCCTCCAGCTTCAGCGTCGTCAGGTACTGCCGGTACTCATTGAACTCCTTCAGAGTGCAAACCACCTATGGAGAGACGAGGGGAGATAGCCCCCAGCAACTGTCAAGCCACCGACGCACACTCTCTTCCCCAAAACAGCCCAAACCCAGCACCTGCTCCTCTGCACACCCTCCCCTCCCCTCCCTTCCCCTCCCCGGTGGCGGGGCCCCTGACTCCCCCCGCCGCCAGGGCTCAGCGGTGCTCCTCGCCCCAGCGCCACGCCTCACACCGGCTGCCTCCTCAACACTCAGGCAGCGCGGGGCAGACGCAGAAGAGCAGGAGCGGGAATTGCCAGAGGGATGCTGCCGCCACTTCTGCTCCCAGGGAAACCAGCCCCTCAGCCCTGGGCCCTCTGCCGGCAACAGGCCGCTGCAGCAAGCGCTCTGGGAACCCCGCTTGAAGAGGGCTGGTTTTAGCAGCCGACGGCCAAACCTACTTTGCCATCGCTGGTGACGGAACCCTCTCTCTTCAGCCTCCGCAGGTTGTCCTTGCGTTTGTGGTAGGCCCGCAGATGCGGGTCATGCAGGCTGTTGTATTCTGTGCTCAGCTGGCGGCAGCATGGATCTCCCAGATTGAAATAACCAGAGGGCTGGTGAAGCTGTAAGAGAGATTTCCCAGACTCGGAAGGAGGCAGGAGACAGCAGCAAAGAGGTGCCAAGCAGTGCTTGTGAAAAGGTGAAGGTACTTGGAAGACCAACACTCTTCTCCATCCTTCTGAAGGCACAGACAACCCCACAGCCAGACTGCAGGGCCAGGCTGCACCGCGCTGGGCTGGGCTGGGCTGGGCTGGGATCGGGGACAGAAGACAAACCCCACCAGCAGAGTAGGCATCCTAGCCCACCGGGAAGAACTGCAGACCTGAAATGAACCTTCAGAGGGAAAAGTTCAAGCCCAGCCCTTAAAACGCAGCAAATGGATGCAGCACTGGAAACAGTCTCCTCGGGCTTAGGCAGGCCCAGGGGGTGCGTCAACTAACTCTGCCTCCAGGAAGTCTCTGCCTTTGGAAAAATGCACCGCGAGCTGCAGTAGAAGGAGGACACTGCGTGCATTCCCCAAGCAGAGAAGCCCCAGCTTTGCCAAATATGCCAACAATACGTTGGACTCTCCCTCAACAGTGCCCTGGAGCCTGGCTCGACTTTGCTCCATGAGCCGGCAGGGCACATTGCCCCGGCACCCGGACACGCTGCTGCCTGCTGCAGGCAGGGCCCTGGCCGCACGCTTTGCACGGTGCCAGAAACCAGTCCAGAAAACCGACAAGTCCTCCTTTTTGTCTCCGCACCAGGGAGCCAGGACCTTCCCTCTACTCCCTCCAAAAAAAGGAGGAGGCCTCTTCTACCCCTTTCTATTTCCGTTACCTTTTCCCCCAGCTTTGTCCTGCAGAAGACAGGCTTGGAGCCAGGCAGCACAGGGATCTTGACACCAAGCGGGAGGTCCAGCAGCCCACTCCCTCCTTCTGACAGTGCCTGTCTCCTGGGCCCGACCTAGAAAGAGGGAGACGCTCATGGCCGCTCAGCCACTACCTCCAGAAGCCTCCTGCACGGCAGTTGCTAGAAAGGCTCTCGCAAGACTCCACCCAAGCGGAGCGCCAAGAGCGGCCCAGTCAAAGGCTGCTCTCTGCTTCCTCGCCCACGGCCCCAAAACTCCCATCCCTTCCTCAACCCACGGCCGCGTCCTTTCGCACCAACCCCTCCCACCTGCTTAGCCGGAAGCCAGGCTGGGCAGCGAGGCAGGACTCCCTGCAAACTCTCCCCAGCCCAAACACCTTTGGATCCCTCACAGCTCCCCGGCCACGCCCCAAGCCCCCACAGCACCCCTGCATGTCCCAGGCGCACGGGCTCAGCCCTCGCATTCGGCCCGTTGCCCACCTCTCCCCTCTTCCCCGCTCTGCTCACCAGTGCGTCCATGCTTCGGATGCCAGCAGTGAGACGGTGCTCCGTGGCTCCTTCCAAGAGCTCTGCGAGAGCTGTGACCCTGCGCTGGCTCCTCTTGCTCCAGAGGCACCCAGCTCTGGCCACCACAGCCGCCCTCCCAGCGAGCGGCTATATAGAGCAATCGCCCGTTGTTGCATCATCACGTTGCTGTGCCACTGCATTGGTGCATCATCGCGTCACTAGGCCGCCGCCCAGCTGCTGCCCGGCCACCCTGGAGGCCCCTCTGGGCACGCACGCGGGCCACCCGCTCTCGCTCACCCTGCTTTGAGCAGGGGCCCTCGACTAGCTGCTGACCTGCTGCCCCTTCTTCCTCCTCCTACCTCTTTTTCCCAGCTTTGGCCTTCAGAGGGCAGGGCTGGAGCTGGGCCGCCCACGGGCTGCTGCTGCTGCTGCTGCTGCACTGCCTTTGGTAGACCCTTTTGAGACCATTGCCCTGTCACGGCCAAAGCAGCCTCCACTCGGGGAATTGCACTGGCTTGGCCCCCCAGACCCAAACCACCCTTTGTGCCCTGTACCTCCCCCAGCTTTCACCTCTAGAGGACAGGGCGGGAGGCCACTCCAGCCAGTCTTGAGGGGAAAGGAGGAGAAAAGGACTTCCCTGGCCATACAGAAAGGCAGAGGGAGGGCTCTGCATCCTGCCAACTATTTCACTTGGCTCCTTGAGGGACCGAAGGCCTCCCTTCCCCAGGCCATGCTGCGTGCCAGAGGGTCAAGGGCCACAGCAGGGTAGGCAGCTCGCGTTCAAGAGAGGCAATTGCTCCCTCGGCTCCCCTTTCAGTGCGCCCTGGAACAGGCTGCTTGAACCTGCTGACGTGCACGATTCTGGGCCTCCACAATATACGCGTCTCCCCCCGCCAGACAGACGAGACCCAAACAACATGTGGCAGAGCGCTCCCCAGGTGGAGACGCCACTGTCTGTCCCAGGAGCAGCGAGAACAAGTATTCGTGCAGGGCTTCTGGGTCTAAGGAGAAAGAGCCCTGGAAAAAGCATCTAACCCGAACCCTAGCCCTAGCCCCAACCCTGACCCCTAGCCCGACCCCTACCCCTAACCCTATGGAATTATATACCCAAAAACGCAGCCGGAGGCCCGCGCACACTTGCGAGACTCACCGTCTCCCTACTAAAAAGAAATACCTCAGCCAAATACAACACAAAAGAGGAACAACATTCAAACAAATTCAAACAGTCCTACAAAACAGAGCAGCTATAGATTGCTTGGTCCTTAGGGCCAGCCACGGGTGTGAAGATGTGGAAGGACTTTGTTGTTTCAGTCTCACAGGTAACAACAAACCAGTAGAAGCCCAATGGAAAAACTGGAAAGCTTTAGTACAAAACATAAGACGGGACCCAAAAGGAATAGAATGGTGGGACTGGTTGTCAAATCGATTTCCTTCTATTACCCCAACATTGAAACAATTTATCAGGCACTAAACCAAAGGAGGGAACGTTACTTGAGAAAAAGCTACAATGCAAACACGGAGACCTTCAAAGACACGCGAACCAGAGCTTGACCAACGGCCACCTCGCCTCTACAAGAGGGTCTGCTGTTCCAAGAAGCCAGACCAAATTGGCTGAAAGCAGCAGAGCAGCAACAAAACAGTGCCAACTCAGCTAAGAAATAAGCATTCAGTGCGCTTGCACGGGGGGTGCGTGTGAACAAATACTCAAAGGCCAGTGGTAACAAGGCATCTCGTGGCCAAAGCCAACAGGCTACCTAAATTGGAAAAAGGAATGCGTGAGAGGTCTGAAAATTGCATGATAAGGAATCAAGAGTGTGACACGGGGTCCTTCTCGGGCTCCCAGCTGAAAGGCACCTTGATTGCTGACAGTGCCAGGGGTTTTAGCTAGCGTGCACTTCTGCTGCCTTCTTTCTGCTACCCAGGCACGAACTACAAGAAAAGAAAATGCAAACAAATCCGTTTTGCTAACACCGGCTGCTGCCCGGACAGCCCTGGAGGCCCCTCACGTGGGCCGCCCGCTCTCGCTCACCCTGCTTTGAGCAGGGGCCCTCGACTAGGTGCTGCCCCGCTGCCCCTTCCTCCTCCTCCTACCTCTTTTTCCCAGCTTTGGCCTTCAGAGGGCAGGGCTGCAGCTGGGCCCTGTCACGGCCAAAGCAGCCTCCGCTCGCGGAACTGCACTCCATTAGGGTTTTGGCCCGTTGCTCTCAACGTCTAGTTCCTGATTTGCGGCTTGAGAAACACAAGCAAAGGACGCAGGAAACCCCTCTCCTCCCCTTTCCTCAGGCTCCCCTTCAACCCAGACACCTCTCCCTCCCCTTCCCCGTCTCCCCTGCCCTCCTTTCTGCTGCGCATCACCCTCGCTCCCTCCCACTTCCTCCCGGGAGGCGACGGGCGGCGCAGGACGTTCTGCATCAGCGCGGGATGGTTTCTCGCTGCACTCTTTGCCTTCCCCTCTGCCCTTCTCCTGCCCCTTTCCCCTCACCTCTTCCTTCTGCTCCGGCAGGACTCTTCCACAGGCCGCGCTCTGGCCACCGCAGAGGTACCGCCGCCGCCGCCACCATGGAGGGCCTCCGGCCTAGAGCGCGTCCGGCTACAGCTCTGGTGCCCGATGGCCCTTGCTGAGCCAGCTGGAACCGGCTGCCACTGGCCCGGGGCGGCTCCTAGGCCCACCTCCACAGGCGGCCCCCTGCCCCGCCCCCCCCAACCCCCATTTGTGCCCCGTACAGCCCCCACCTTTCTCCTGGAGAGGACGGGGTGGGAGGCCACCCCAGCCAGGCTTGAGGGGAAAACAGGATAAAAGGGCACAGAGAAAGGCAGACGGAGGGCCGTGCTGGGCACCCAGAGGCATGCAAAGGGCTCCGCCTGGCCACCCAAAGGCACACCGAGGGCTCTGGGCCGCACCACATCGAGAGCTCCAGGACGCACCAAAGGGCAAACGGAAATGCGTTGGGAGGCACCCAAAGGCCGTTTGGTGGCCCCTCGGTTGCCCCAAAAGGCCCACGCTGGGCCCTAGGGCACATGGAAAGGCAAACAGAGACGCCTTGAGGAGACAAGAGGAGAAGAGGAGTCGGCTGGGGAAGATGAAAAGCTGAAGGCCGGTCCCTTGCTGCAACACCGCAAGGCCCACCAAAAGTGGGCCCTGGGTGGGAACCCAAAGGCCCATCAGGAGGACTCGAGGGGACGAGAGAGTAAATGCACAGAACAAGGCGCAGCCTTCCACAGCACCTACAGATGGGCCTCACGTAAGGCATGAGTAGAGCTTTACAGAGCTTGACCAGCCCCTCAGCTAGCCCGCCCACAAAGCTTTCGAAAGAAGGCAAAAGCGTTGGCTACTTTTCTCTTCCCTACTTAAGATGCCCTGTAAAACTGGGTCTTAGCCTGACCGAGGCTGGAGGAGGGAGGCAGACGAGGGAAAACGTTGCAAGGAAAATGCCCAGGCACAGTATGGCCTGGCACGAATAAAGAGAGGCACAAGCAAGCCCCTGGGAGAAAACTCTTTATTCTCTGCCTGGGGGAGCTGCCCGGGCGCCCTGTGGCCCTGGAGCCGCACACCTCCTCAGGACACCCTCCACAAGGTTCCCAGCTACCGCCCTCTTTAATGACTCGGGCTGCATGGGCTCCTCCAGGAAAAGCTTTAAACGCACTGGTCTGCGCCATGCTCCTGCCTGGGCAGGGGGCTTCGGACCCGCCGGAGGCACGGGCTGCCTCGGAAACTGCGGGCCCGTGGAGGGGAGGGTGCCCGCGGTGCTCCCTGGCCTCAGTATACGCAGAGTTGCACACGCGGGCACTGAAGACCTTGCTGTGGCTCCGCAGGTGTCGTCCTGGCACTTCTGAAGGTCTTCTGGTGCCCGGCGAGCATCTCGCTCAGGGTCTCGCAGGAGAGGTGGGAGGAGAGTCTGGGAGCTCTCCTCTTTGGATTCTCCTGCTTCCTCTGAAGGCCTGACTATTGCAGGCAGGCTGAGAGGTGGCAAGACCTTCCTCGCTTGAAGCGGCTCTGAGTTTTGCTTGCACTTCCTTTCTTCCTCTAACTTCCTCCTCAGCGTTTCCACAACTTCAAGGACAATGGTTCTGGCATAGCCGACCAATTCTGCATCCAGCTCCTGAACTCTGCAGATGGCTTTTTGGATGCTCTCCTCGGCAAGCTCACGACTCGCTTGTGACACAGCAGCAGCGTTTTGCAGCGCTTGCAACACGGGCAACTTTGCTCTCTTGCTTGCTTCTGGCATCTGCCGTTCCGAGGCTCTGCGTGATCCTTGTCCTTCTGTCACGCCCTGAAGCTTCAGGACCTCAGAAAACTGACAGCCAAACTCCTGTTCAAACTGAGAAGCTACAAAGGATGACAAGGTGGAGCTAACACTTTCAACGGCCTCTTTGGTCATTTTGGCAAGAGAAGACCGCGAAGATGCTCTCTCGGAAGCTGCTACTTCCGCCTCCCCCCGCCTGGCTGCCGGCCCCGCCTCAGCTGCAGCAGACGTCCTGGGTACCAAACCCTCCCCAAACCTCTCCAACGCCGTCGCCACAATCTCTCCAGCCACCAGGCCAATTTCCTCCCGGCGATCCGCAGGACAAGCGGCCAAAGGCTCTGCCTCTCTGGCACTGGCAAACAACCTTCCGCTGACCTCAGGGGGAGCCCTCCTTAAGACGTCGATGGACTGATCCAGCGCCTTCACCCGCTCCAGCACTGCCTGGACCACGCTCTCAACCCCCTCTTTAAGCTCCTCGTCTTCTGCCAGCGCAGCCCGCAGCACCGTAGCCTGGATGCTCTTAGGCGCTTCTTCTCCGGCACGCTTTGGACACTAAAATGAGGAGCGCTTGATGAGTGAATGTGTTCCTTCGCCTCGCTTTGCTTTCCTCTTCCTCCTCACAGGACGCCTGCCCAGACGAGTCCCTAGCAGCCAAGCTTGAAAAACTCGGCCTTCTCTGGAGGCCACCTGGCACACGGAGGTTTCTGGTCTCCCGCGGCCAGGAGCCAAGTGTCGTGGGCACTTCTCACAATCAAGCAGGTGTCATTTTGCACAGAGCAAAGGCTGCTCTAGCCCCTTCCGCCCCCACCTCGGCACGGTGAACCAGGTGCCGTGGGCCCTGAACTGGAAGCTGCTGCCTGCCTGGGTACCGCTGATGGTGGCCAGAGGACAGGCCCCAGGGCACGGCAGGCCCCCCCAGGGGCTGCTACTTCCAACGGGCTCCTTGGCTCCAGCCGCGGCAGGCGCTGGGCAGAGGTGAAGAGCGGAGGGAAAGCCGTGGAAGGCACTGGACCAGGCTCTTTGCTCCAGTCTCTTCTGCCACGCGTCCCAGACGCTCCTGGGAAACTGCTGCCCTCTACGAGGGGGGGCCCGTTTGTCCCTTTTCGAGGCCAATTGCCAAGAGCGGTTGTTTTCAGAGCAGAAAAGGAAACCATCCTTTTTCTTGTGGCACCTGGACCTGGCTCTTGTCTGCCAGCCCAAGGAAACCCCCTTGGGACAGGAGGCACTCTGAAACTCCGCCCTGGGCTGCCAGCCTCGTGCAAAGTGGGGAAGGCGGCGCGAGCCAAGACCAGAACCAGGCAGCAGCCTCAAATTGTCCTCTCCCGTCAGTTGCTCTTTTGCAGCTTGACAGCCTGACTGCCGCGGCAGAAGGAGCTTAACCCTTCACCCTGGCGTACATACCACCCCACGCTAGCGGGAAACGCTTCCCGACAGGCTGTTGCAGGGCATGGAGCTGGGCAATGTTTAACGGGGCCCCCACGCATGAGAACAGGGCAACAGCAGGCTCTCCGCTAAGCTAATCCAAGGCCGCCGTGAAGAGAAAACCAGCCCGCCAAAGGCCAAGCACCGGCACTGGCAGGTTCAGGGACGCTGCAACTTTGGAGGCAGAACTCTTTGGATGAAAACCAGAGCTTTGCAACCAGGTGCAAAACCAGCACCATGGACCGTGCGGCCATTTAGTGCAGCTCACAGCTTCATGTGAAATGTGCGAGTCTGGGTGCAGAAGGGGCCACTGAGAGTGCCCAGGCACAGGCAGAAAGGCCTAGTGCCTCGTGTGCGAGAGACGCAGGAAGGAAAGCGCCCGCTTCTTGGTCTCTGACGGCCACCCGCAAACGCGCACGCGTCGCACACCAGCCAGGCACCACCTCCTCAGCAACCAGGCACCGCTCGCAAGCCCCCAGCGGCTGTGTGTGGGGCACCACCCTCTCCTGAGGCCCGGCTACCAACGAGCTGCCGCACAGCAGAGGCGGCCCCCTGCATCCACCCGGCTCCTACTCACCGGCTGCCCTTTGACAGCGCACTTTTCAGAGCTGCTCCGGGTGCCTGGCTGTCTCCTCTTTCCCAGCGGCTGCTGCTGCTGCTGCTGGCACTCGGCCTGCCGGAGGAGGCCTTGCTCTTGTTCAAGAGCCTCCAGTCTTTCAATCCGCTTCTCGATCACAGTCAGATGCCTGTCAAGAGAAAGAAGGCAGCTGACAAGGAGCCGCTCTGCCCGTCTTGCCCAGGCCATTTTCCGCTCAGCCACTCCCATCATCCTGCTCCGGGTTGCTTTGCTCCGGTAGACCCCGCAGCACCTTCCAGCTGCCTCTCCCAGGCTCCAAACACAGACTGCGCCTACGTCTTCGCAGCCGCCACCGGCTCCTTCCACCGCCGGGCTTTGCTTGTTTACTGGAACATGAGGCTCCAGCGCTTCTCTCCGGGACCACGCGCCCCCTTCAAGAGCAACCCTTACTTGGCCTTTGCTTACCTCTGCCTCCTCTGCCTCTCTCCACCTGGCAAGCTCTTTCTTTGCTCCTGCAGCAGCCACTCTCGCAGGCGAGAAACATCAGTCCCTCCCGGCAGTTCGCAGGCAGCCTCTAATCGGGCCAGGTCTTGACGAAGCTTTTTCTGAAAGGTGACACCAGGTTGGGGCTTGCTCTTGCCTGGACAAGCGCTCACGCCCCTGCGTGCTGAGGCGTCCCGCGGGCCCAGGACAGCGCTCTGCTTCAGCCACGCGACGAGGCCAGAAGAGAAAGGCTTCCCTCGCGACTCTGCGGGCTTCCACGTGACTTTCCTGCCCATGCGCGCCCCTGCACCCTGCGCTACCTCAGCTCCACAGCGCCTGCACCAGCCGCACAGCCCTCACCTCTTCTGCACTGACCCCCTCCACTCTCCTCCCCTCCCCGACATGCCGCAAGTAAAGCCCCAGCCTTCGGCACCGTGACGCTGACAGGTGTCCACGAACACGCCGCTTTGCCTACCTCCTCTCGCATCAACATTTTCTCTGCCTCCAGCTTCAGCGTCGTCAGGTACTGCCGGTACTCATTGAACTCCTTCAGAGTGCAAACCACCTATGGAGAGACGAGGGGAGATAGCCCCCAGCAACTGTCAAGCCACCGACGCACACTCTCTTCCCCAAAACAGCCCAAACCCAGCACCTGCTCCTCTGCACACCCTCCCCTCCCCTCCCTTCCCCTCCCCGGTGGCGGGGCCCCTGACTCCCCCCGCCGCCAGGGCTCAGCGGTGCTCCTCGCCCCAGCGCCACGCCTCACACCGGCTGCCTCCTCAACACTCAGGCAGCGCGGGGCAGACGCAGAAGAGCAGGAGCGGGAATTGCCAGAGGGATGCTGCCGCCACTTCTGCTCCCAGGGAAACCAGCCCCTCAGCCCTGGGCCCTCTGCCGGCAACAGGCCGCTGCAGCAAGCGCTCTGGGAACCCCGCTTGAAGAGGGCTGGTTTTAGCAGCCGACGGCCAAACCTACTTTGCCATCGCTGGTGACGGAACCCTCTCTCTTCAGCCTCCGCAGGTTGTCCTTGCGTTTGTGGTAGGCCCGCAGATGCGGGTCATGCAGGCTGTTGTATTCTGTGCTCAGCTGGCGGCAGCATGGATCTCCCAGATTGAAATAACCAGAGGGCTGGTGAAGCTGTAAGAGAGATTTCCCAGACTCGGAAGGAGGCAGGAGACAGCAGCAAAGAGGTGCCAAGCAGTGCTTGTGAAAAGGTGAAGGTACTTGGAAGACCAACACTCTTCTCCATCCTTCTGAAGGCACAGACAACCCCACAGCCAGACTGCAGGGCCAGGCTGCACCGCGCTGGGCTGGGCTGGGCTGGGCTGGGATCGGGGACAGAAGACAAACCCCACCAGCAGAGTAGGCATCCTAGCCCACCGGGAAGAACTGCAGACCTGAAATGAACCTTCAGAGGGAAAAGTTCAAGCCCAGCCCTTAAAACGCAGCAAATGGATGCAGCACTGGAAACAGTCTCCTCGGGCTTAGGCAGGCCCAGGGGGTGCGTCAACTAACTCTGCCTCCAGGAAGTCTCTGCCTTTGGAAAAATGCACCGCGAGCTGCAGTAGAAGGAGGACACTGCGTGCATTCCCCAAGCAGAGAAGCCCCAGCTTTGCCAAATATGCCAACAATACGTTGGACTCTCCCTCAACAGTGCCCTGGAGCCTGGCTCGACTTTGCTCCATGAGCCGGCAGGGCACATTGCCCCGGCACCCGGACACGCTGCTGCCTGCTGCAGGCAGGGCCCTGGCCGCACGCTTTGCACGGTGCCAGAAACCAGTCCAGAAAACCGACAAGTCCTCCTTTTTGTCTCCGCACCAGGGAGCCAGGACCTTCCCTCTACTCCCTCCAAAAAAAGGAGGAGGCCTCTTCTACCCCTTTCTATTTCCGTTACCTTTTCCCCCAGCTTTGTCCTGCAGAAGACAGGCTTGGAGCCAGGCAGCACAGGGATCTTGACACCAAGCGGGAGGTCCAGCAGCCCACTCCCTCCTTCTGACAGTGCCTGTCTCCTGGGCCCGACCTAGAAAGAGGGAGACGCTCATGGCCGCTCAGCCACTACCTCCAGAAGCCTCCTGCACGGCAGTTGCTAGAAAGGCTCTCGCAAGACTCCACCCAAGCGGAGCGCCAAGAGCGGCCCAGTCAAAGGCTGCTCTCTGCTTCCTCGCCCACGGCCCCAAAACTCCCATCCCTTCCTCAACCCACGGCCGCGTCCTTTCGCACCAACCCCTCCCACCTGCTTAGCCGGAAGCCAGGCTGGGCAGCGAGGCAGGACTCCCTGCAAACTCTCCCCAGCCCAAACACCTTTGGATCCCTCACAGCTCCCCGGCCACGCCCCAAGCCCCCACAGCACCCCTGCATGTCCCAGGCGCACGGGCTCAGCCCTCGCATTCGGCCCGTTGCCCACCTCTCCCCTCTTCCCCGCTCTGCTCACCAGTGCGTCCATGCTTCGGATGCCAGCAGTGAGACGGTGCTCCGTGGCTCCTTCCAAGAGCTCTGCGAGAGCTGTGACCCTGCGATGGCTCCTCTTGCTCCAGAGGCACCCAGCTCTGGCCACCACAGCCGCCCTCCCAGCGAGCGGCTATATAGAGCAATCGCCCGTTGTTGCATCATCACGTTGCTGTGCCACTGCATTGGTGCATCATCGCGTCACTAGGCCGCCGCCCAGCTGCTGCCCGGCCACCCTGGAGGCCCCTCTGGGCACGCACGCGGGCCACCCGCTCTCGCTCACCCTGCTTTGAGCAGGGGCCCTCGACTAGCTGCTGACCTGCTGCCCCTTCTTCCTCCTCCTACCTCTTTTTCCCAGCTTTGGCCTTCAGAGGGCAGGGCTGGAGCTGGGCCGCCCACGGGCTGCTGCTGCTGCTGCTGCTGCACTGCCTTTGGTAGACCCTTTTGAGACCATTGCCCTGTCACGGCCAAAGCAGCCTCCACTCGGGGAATCGCACTGGCTTGGCCCCCCAGACCCAAACCACCCTTTGTGCCCTGTACCTCCCCCAGCTTTCACCTCTAGAGGACAGGGCGGGAGGCCACTCCAGCCAGTCTTGAGGGGAAAGGAGGAGAAAAGGACTTCCCTGGCCATACAGAAAGGCAGAGGGAGGGCTCTGCATCCTGCCAACTATTTCACTTGGCTCCTTGAGGGACCGAAGGCCTCCCTTCCCCAGGCCATGCTGCGTGCCAGAGGGTCAAGGGCCACAGCAGGGTAGGCAGCTCGCGTTCAAGAGAGGCAATTGCTCCCTCGGCTCCCCTTTCAGTGCGCCCTGGAACAGGCTGCTTGAACCTGCTGACGTGCACGATTCTGGGCCTCCACAATATACGCGTCTCCCCCCGCCAGACAGACGAGACCCAAACAACATGTGGCAGAGCGCTCCCCAGGTGGAGACGCCACTGTCTGTCCCAGGAGCAGCGAGAACAAGTATTCGTGCAGGGCTTCTGGGTCTAAGGAGAAAGAGCCCTGGAAAAAGCATCTAACCCGAACCCTAGCCCTAGCCCCAACCCTGACCCCTAGCCCGACCCCTACCCCTAACCCTATGGAATTATATACCCAAAAACGCAGCCGGAGGCCCGCGCACACTTGCGAGACTCACCGTCTCCCTACTAAAAAGAAATACCTCAGCCAAATACAACACAAAAGAGGAACAACATTCAAACAAATTCAAACAGTCCTACAAAACAGAGCAGCTATAGATTGCTTGGTCCTTAGGGCCAGCCACGGGTGTGAAGATGTGGAAGGACTTTGTTGTTTCAGTCTCACAGGTAACAACAAACCAGTAGAAGCCCAATGGAAAAACTGGAAAGCTTTAGTACAAAACATAAGACGGGACCCAAAAGGAATAGAATGGTGGGACTGGTTGTCAAATCGATTTCCTTCTATTACCCCAACATTGAAACAATTTATCAGGCACTAAACCAAAGGAGGGAACGTTACTTGAGAAAAAGCTACAATGCAAACACGGAGACCTTCAAAGACACGCGAACCAGAGCTTGACCAACGGCCCCCTCGCCTCTACAAGAGGGTCTGCTGTTCCAAGAAGCCAGACCAAATTGGCTGAAAGCAGCAGAGCAGCAACAAAACAGTGCCAACTCAGCTAAGAAATAAGCATTCAGTGCGCTTGCACGGGGGGTGCGTGTGAACAAATACTCAAAGGCCAGTGGTAACAAGGCATCTCGTGGCCAAAGCCAACAGGCTACCTAAATTGGAAAAAGGAATGCGTGAGAGGTCTGAAAATTGCATGATAAGGAATCAAGAGTGTGACACGGGGTCCTTCTCGGGCTCCCAGCTGAAAGGCACCTTGATTGCTGACAGTGCCAGGGGTTTTAGCTAGCGTGCACTTCTGCTGCCTTCTTTCTGCTACCCAGGCACGAACTACAAGAAAAGAAAATGCAAACAAATCCGTTTTGCTAACACCGGCTGCTGCCCGGACAGCCCTGGAGGCCCCTCACGTGGGCCGCCCGCTCTCGCTCACCCTGCTTTGAGCAGGGGCCCTCGACTAGGTGCTGCCCCGCTGCCCCTTCCTCCTCCTCCTACCTCTTTTTCCCAGCTTTGGCCTTCAGAGGGCAGGGCTGCAGCTGGGCCCTGTCACGGCCAAAGCAGCCTCCGCTCGCGGAACTGCACTCCATTAGGGTTTTGGCCCGTTGCTCTCAACGTCTAGTTCCTGATTTGCGGCTTGAGAAACACAAGCAAAGGACGCAGGAAACCCCTCTCCTCCCCTTTCCTCAGGCTCCCCTTCAACCCAGACACCTCTCCCTCCCCTTCCCCGTCTCCCCTGCCCTCCTTTCTGCTGCGCATCACCCTCGCTCCCTCCCACTTCCTCCCGGGAGGCGACGGGCGGCGCAGGACGTTCTGCATCAGCGCGGGATGGTTTCTCTCTGCACTCTTTGCCTTCCCCTCTGCCCTTCTCCTGCCCCTTTCCCCTCACCTCTTCCTTCTGCTCCGGCAGGACTCTTCCACAGGCCGCGCTCTGGCCACCGCAGAGGTACCGCCGCCGCCGCCACCATGGAGGGCCTCCGGCCTAGAGCGCGTCCGGCTCCAGCTCTGGTGCCCAATGGCCCTTGCTGAGCCAGCTGGAACCGGCTGCCACTGGCCCGGGGCGGCTCCTAGGCCCGCCTCCACAGGCGGCCCCCTGCCCCGCCACCCCCCCCCCCCCAACCCCCCATTTGTGCCCCGTACAGCCCCCACCTTTCTCCTGGAGAGGACGGGGTGGGAGGCCACCCCAGCCAGGCTTGAGGGGAAAACAGGATAAAAGGGCACAGAGAAAGGCAGACGGAGGGCCGTGCTGGGCACCCAGAGGCATGCAAAGGGCTCCGCCTGGCCACCCAAAGGCACACCGAGGGCTCTGGGCCGCACCACATCGAGAGCTCCAGGACGCACCAAAGGGCAAACGGAAATGCGTTGGGAGGCACCCAAAGGCCGTTTGGTGGCCCCTCGGTTGCCCCAAAAGGCCCACGCTGGGCCCTAGGGCACATGGAAAGGCAAACAGAGATGCCTTGAGGAGACAAGAGGAGAAGAGGAGTCGGCTGGGGAAGATGAAAAGCTGAAGGCCGGTCCCTTGCTGCAACACCGCAAGGCCCACCAAAAGTGGGCCCTGGGTGGGAACCCAAAGGCCCATCAGGAGGACTCGAGGGGACGAGAGAGTAAATGCACAGAACAAGGCGCAGCCTTCCACAGCACCTACAGATGGGCCTCACGTAAGGCATGAGTAGAGCTTTACAGAGCTTGACCAGCCCCTCAGCTAGCCCGCCCACAAAGCTTTCGAAAGAAGGCAAAAGCGTTGGCTACTTTTCTCTTCCCTACTTAAGATGCCCTGTAAAACTGGGTCTTAGCCTGACCGAGGCTGGAGGAGGGAGGCAGACGAGGGAAAACGTTGCAAGGAAAATGCCCAGGCACAGTATGGCCTGGCACGAATAAAGAGAGGCACAAGCAAGCCCCTGGGAGAAAACTCTTTATTCTCTGCCTGGGGGAGCTGCCCGGGCGCCCTGTGGCCCTGGAGCCGCACACCTCCTCAGGACACCCTCCACAAGGTTCCCAGCTACCGCCCTCTTTAATGACTCGGGCTGCATGGGCTCCTCCAGGAAAAGCTTTAAACGCACTGGTCTGCGCCATGCTCCTGCCTGGGCAGGGGGCTTCGGACCCGCCGGAGGCACGGGCTGCCTCGGAAACTGCGGGCCCGTGGAGGGGAGGGTGCCCGCGGTGCTCCCTGGCCTCAGTATACGCAGAGTTGCACACGCGGGCACTGAAGACCTTGCTGTGGCTCCGCAGGTGTCGTCCTGGCACTTCTGAAGGTCTTCTGGTGCCCGGCGAGCATCTCGCTCAGGGTCTCGCAGGAGAGGTGGGAGGAGAGTCTGGGAGCTCTCCTCTTTGGATTCTCCTGCTTCCTCTGAAGGCCTGACTATTGCAGGCAGGCTGAGAGGTGGCAAGACCTTCCTCGCTTGAAGCGGCTCTGAGTTTTGCTTGCACTTCCTTTCTTCCTCTAACTTCCTCCTCAGCGTTTCCACAACTTCAAGGACAATGGTTCTGGCATAGCCGACCAATTCTGCATCCAGCTCCTGAACTCTGCAGATGGCTTTTTGGATGCTCTCCTCGGCAAGCTCACGACTCGCTTGTGACACAGCAGCAGCGTTTTGCAGCGCTTGCAACACGGGCAACTTTGCTCTCTTGCTTGCTTCTGGCATCTGCCGTTCCGAGGCTCTGCGTGATCCTTGTCCTTCTGTCACGCCCTGAAGCTTCAGGACCTCAGAAAACTGACAGCCAAACTCCTGTTCAAACTGAGAAGCTACAAAGGATGACAAGGTGGAGCTAACACTTTCAACGGCCTCTTTGGTCATTTTGGCAAGAGAAGACCGCGAAGATGCTCTCTCGGAAGCTGCTACTTCCGCCTCCCCCCCGCCTGGCTGCCGGCCCCGCCTCAGCTGCAGCAGACGTCCTGGGTACCAAACCCTCCCCAAACCTCTCCAACGCCGTCGCCACAATCTCTCCAGCCACCAGGCCAATTTCCTCCCGGCGATCCGCAGGACAAGCGGCCAAAGGCTCTGCCTCTCTGGCACTGGCAAACAACCTTCCGCTGACCTCAGGGGGAGCCCTCCTTAAGACGTCGATGGACTGATCCAGCGCCTTCACCCGCTCCAGCACTGCCTGGACCACGCTCTCAACCCCCTCTTTAAGCTCCTCGTCTTCTGCCAGCGCAGCCCGCAGCACCGTAGCCTGGATGCTCTTAGGCGCTTCTTCTCCGGCACGCTTTGGACACTAAAATGAGGAGCGCTTGATGAGTGAATGTGTTCCTTCGCCTCGCTTTGCTTTCCTCTTCCTCCTCACAGGACGCCTGCCCAGACGAGTCCCTAGCAGCCAAGCTTGAAAAACTCGGCCTTCTCTGGAGGCCACCTGGCACACGGAGGTTTCTGGTCTCCCGCGGCCAGGAGCCAAGTGTCGTGGGCACTTCTCACAATCAAGCAGGTGTCATTTTGCACAGAGCAAAGGCTGCTCTAGCCCCTTCCGCCCCCACCTCGGCACGGTGAACCAGGTGCCGTGGGCCCTGAACTGGAAGCTGCTGCCTGCCTGGGTACCGCTGATGGTGGCCAGAGGACAGGCCCCAGGGCACGGCAGGCCCCCCCAGGGGCTGCTACTTCCAACGGGCTCCTTGGCTCCAGCCGCGGCAGGCGCTGGGCAGAGGTGAAGAGCGGAGGGAAAGCCGTGGAAGGCACTGGACCAGGCTCTTTGCTCCAGTCTCTTCTGCCACGCGTCCCAGACGCTCCTGGGAAACTGCTGCCCTCTACGAGGGGGGCCCGTTTGTCCCTTTTCGAGGCCAATTGCCAAGAGCGGTTGTTTTCAGAGCAGAAAAGGAAACCATCCTTTTTCTTGTGGCACCTGGACCTGGCTCTTGTCTGCCAGCCCAAGGAAACCCCCTTGGGACAGGAGGCACTCTGAAACTCCGCCCTGGGCTGCCAGCCTCGTGCAAAGTGGGGAAGGCGGCGCGAGCCAAGACCAGAACCAGGCAGCAGCCTCAAATTGTCCTCTCCCGTCAGTTGCTCTTTTGCAGCTTGACAGCCTGACTGCCGCGGCAGAAGGAGCTTAACCCTTCACCCTGGCGTACATACCACCCCACGCTAGCGGGAAACGCTTCCCGACAGGCTGTTGCAGGGCATGGAGCTGGGCAATGTTTAACGGGGCCCCCACGCATGAGAACAGGGCAACAGCAGGCTCTCCGCTAAGCTAATCCAAGGCCGCCGTGAAGAGAAAACCAGCCCGCCAAAGGCCAAGCACCGGCACTGGCAGGTTCAGGGACGCTGCAACTTTGGAGGCAGAACTCTTTGGATGAAAACCAGAGCTTTGCAACCAGGTGCAAAACCAGCACCATGGACCGTGCGGCCATTTAGTGCAGCTCACAGCTTCATGTGAAATGTGCGAGTCTGGGTGCAGAAGGGGCCACTGAGAGTGCCCAGGCACAGGCAGAAAGGCCTAGTGCCTCGTGTGCGAGAGACGCAGGAAGGAAAGCGCCCGCTTCTTGGTCTCTGACGGCCACCCGCAAACGCGCACGCGTCGCACACCAGCCAGGCACCACCTCCTCAGCAACCAGGCACCGCTCGCAAGCCCCCAGCGGCTGTGTGTGGGGCAGCACCCTCTCCTGAGGCCCGGCTACCAACGAGCTGCCGCACAGCAGAGGCGGCCCCCTGCATCCACCCGGCTCCTACTCACCGGCTGCCCTTTGACAGCGCACTTTTCAGAGCTGCTCCGGGTGCCTGGCTGTCTCCTCTTTCCCAGCGGCTGCTGCTGCTGCTGCTGGCACTCGGCCTGCCGGAGGAGGCCTTGCTCTTGTTCAAGAGCCTCCAGTCTTTCAATCCGCTTCTCGATCACAGTCAGATGCCTGTCAAGAGAAAGAAGGCAGCTGACAAGGAGCCGCTCTGCCCGTCTTGCCCAGGCCATTTTCCGCTCAGCCACTCCCATCATCCTGCTCCGGGTTGCTTTGCTCCGGTAGACCCCGCAGCACCTTCCAGCTGCCTCTCCCAGGCTCCAAACACAGACTGCGCCTACGTCTTCGCAGCCGCCACCGGCTCCTTCCACCGCCGGGCTTTGCTTGTTTACTGGAACATGAGGCTCCAGCGCTTCTCTCCGGGACCACGCGCCCCCTTCAAGAGCAACCCTTACTTGGCCTTTGCTTACCTCTGCCTCCTCTGCCTCTCTCCACCTGGCAAGCTCTTTCTTTGCTCCTGCAGCAGCCACTCTCGCAGGCGAGAAACATCAGTCCCTCCCGGCAGTTCGCAGGCAGCCTCTAATCGGGCCAGGTCTTGACGAAGCTTTTTCTGAAAGGTGACACCAGGTTGGGGCTTGCTCTTGCCTGGACAAGCGCTCACGCCCCTGCGTGCTGAGGCGTCCCGCGGGCCCAGGACAGCGCTCTGCTTCAGCCACGCGACGAGGCCAGAAGAGAAAGGCTTCCCTCGCGACTCTGCGGGCTTCCACGTGACTTTCCTGCCCATGCGCGCCCCTGCACCCTGCGCTACCTCAGCTCCACAGCGCCTGCACCAGCCGCACAGCCCTCACCTCTTCTGCACTGACCCCCTCCACTCTCCTCCCCTCCCCGACATGCCGCAAGTAAAGCCCCAGCCTTCGGCACCGTGACGCTGACAGGTGTCCACGAACACGCCGCTTTGCCTACCTCCTCTCGCATCAACATTTTCTCTGCCTCCAGCTTCAGCGTCGTCAGGTACTGCCGGTACTCATTGAACTCCTTCAGAGTGCAAACCACCTATGGAGAGACGAGGGGAGATAGCCCCCAGCAACTGTCAAGCCACCGACGCACACTCTCTTCCCCAAAACAGCCCAAACCCAGCACCTGCTCCTCTGCACACCCTCCCCTCCCCTCCCTTCCCCTCCCCGGTGGCGGGGCCCCTGACTCCCCCCGCCGCCAGGGCTCAGCGGTGCTCCTCGCCCCAGCGCCACGCCTCACACCGGCTGCCTCCTCAACACTCAGGCAGCGCGGGGCAGACGCAGAAGAGCAGGAGCGGGAATTGCCAGAGGGATGCTGCCGCCACTTCTGCTCCCAGGGAAACCAGCCCCTCAGCCCTGGGCCCTCTGCCGGCAACAGGCCGCTGCAGCAAGCGCTCTGGGAACCCCGCTTGAAGAGGGCTGGTTTTAGCAGCCGACGGCCAAACCTACTTTGCCATCGCTGGTGACGGAACCCTCTCTCTTCAGCCTCCGCAGGTTGTCCTTGCGTTTGTGGTAGGCCCGCAGATGCGGGTCATGCAGGCTGTTGTATTCTGTGCTCAGCTGGCGGCAGCATGGATCTCCCAGATTGAAATAACCAGAGGGCTGGTGAAGCTGTAAGAGAGATTTCCCAGACTCGGAAGGAGGCAGGAGACAGCAGCAAAGAGGTGCCAAGCAGTGCTTGTGAAAAGGTGAAGGTACTTGGAAGACCAACACTCTTCTCCATCCTTCTGAAGGCACAGACAACCCCACAGCCAGACTGCAGGGCCAGGCTGCACCGCGCTGGGCTGGGCTGGGCTGGGCTGGGATCGGGGACAGAAGACAAACCCCACCAGCAGAGTAGGCATCCTAGCCCACCGGGAAGAACTGCAGACCTGAAATGAACCTTCAGAGGGAAAAGTTCAAGCCCAGCCCTTAAAACGCAGCAAATGGATGCAGCACTGGAAACAGTCTCCTCGGGCTTAGGCAGGCCCAGGGGGTGCGTCAACTAACTCTGCCTCCAGGAAGTCTCTGCCTTTGGAAAAATGCACCGCGAGCTGCAGTAGAAGGAGGACACTGCGTGCATTCCCCAAGCAGAGAAGCCCCAGCTTTGCCAAATATGCCAACAATACGTTGGACTCTCCCTCAACAGTGCCCTGGAGCCTGGCTCGACTTTGCTCCATGAGCCGGCAGGGCACATTGCCCCGGCACCCGGACACGCTGCTGCCTGCTGCAGGCAGGGCCCTGGCCGCACGCTTTGCACGGTGCCAGAAACCAGTCCAGAAAACCGACAAGTCCTCCTTTTTGTCTCCGCACCAGGGAGCCAGGACCTTCCCTCTACTCCCTCCAAAAAAAGGAGGAGGCCTCTTCTACCCCTTTCTATTTCCGTTACCTTTTCCCCCAGCTTTGTCCTGCAGAAGACAGGCTTGGAGCCAGGCAGCACAGGGATCTTGACACCAAGCGGGAGGTCCAGCAGCCCACTCCCTCCTTCTGACAGTGCCTGTCTCCTGGGCCCGACCTAGAAAGAGGGAGACGCTCATGGCCGCTCAGCCACTACCTCCAGAAGCCTCCTGCACGGCAGTTGCTAGAAAGGCTCTCGCAAGACTCCACCCAAGCGGAGCGCCAAGAGCGGCCCAGTCAAAGGCTGCTCTCTGCTTCCTCGCCCACGGCCCCAAAACTCCCATCCCTTCCTCAACCCACGGCCGCGTCCTTTCGCACCAACCCCTCCCACCTGCTTAGCCGGAAGCCAGGCTGGGCAGCGAGGCAGGACTCCCTGCAAACTCTCCCCAGCCCAAACACCTTTGGATCCCTCACAGCTCCCCGGCCACGCCCCAAGCCCCCACAGCACCCCTGCATGTCCCAGGCGCACGGGCTCAGCCCTCGCATTCGGCCCGTTGCCCACCTCTCCCCTCTTCCCCGCTCTGCTCACCAGTGCGTCCATGCTTCGGATGCCAGCAGTGAGACGGTGCTCCGTGGCTCCTTCCAAGAGCTCTGCGAGAGCTGTGACCCTGCGATGGCTCCTCTTGCTCCAGAGGCACCCAGCTCTGGCCACCACAGCCACCCTCCCAGCGAGCGGCTATATAGAGCAATCGCCCGTTGTTGCATCATCACGTTGCTGTGCCACTGCATTGGTGCATCATCGCGTCACTAGGCCGCCGCCCAGCTGCTGCCCGGCCACCCTGGAGGCCCCTCTGGGCACGCACGCGGGCCACCCGCTCTCGCTCACCCTGCTTTGAGCAGGGGCCCTCGACTAGCTGCTGACCTGCTGCCCCTTCTTCCTCCTCCTACCTCTTTTTCCCAGCTTTGGCCTTCAGAGGGCAGGGCTGGAGCTGGGCCGCCCACGGGCTGCTGCTGCTGCTGCTGCTGCACTGCCTTTGGTAGACCCTTTTGAGACCATTGCCCTGTCACGGCCAAAGCAGCCTCCACTCGGGGAATTGCACTGGCTTGGCCCCCCAGACCCAAACCACCCTTTGTGCCCTGTACCTCCCCCAGCTTTCACCTCTAGAGGACAGGGCGGGAGGCCACTCCAGCCAGTCTTGAGGGGAAAGGAGGAGAAAAGGACTTCCCTGGCCATACAGAAAGGCAGAGGGAGGGCTCTGCATCCTGCCAACTATTTCACTTGGCTCCTTGAGGGACCGAAGGCCTCCCTTCCCCAGGCCATGCTGCGTGCCAGAGGGTCAAGGGCCACAGCAGGGTAGGCAGCTCGCGTTCAAGAGAGGCAATTGCTCCCTCGGCTCCCCTTTCAGTGCGCCCTGGAACAGGCTGCTTGAACCTGCTGACGTGCACGATTCTGGGCCTCCACAATATACGCGTCTCCCCCCGCCAGACAGACGAGACCCAAACAACATGTGGCAGAGCGCTCCCCAGGTGGAGACGCCACTGTCTGTCCCAGGAGCAGCGAGAACAAGTATTCGTGCAGGGCTTCTGGGTCTAAGGAGAAAGAGCCCTGGAAAAAGCATCTAACCCGAACCCTAGCCCTAGCCCCAACCCTGACCCCTAGCCCGACCCCTACCCCTAACCCTATGGAATTATATACCCAAAAACGCAGCCGGAGGCCCGCGCACACTTGCGAGACTCACCGTCTCCCTACTAAAAAGAAATACCTCAGCCAAATACAACACAAAAGAGGAACAACATTCAAACAAATTCAAACAGTCCTACAAAACAGAGCAGCTATAGATTGCTTGGTCCTTAGGGCCAGCCACGGGTGTGAAGATGTGGAAGGACTTTGTTGTTTCAGTCTCACAGGTAACAACAAACCAGTAGAAGCCCAATGGAAAAACTGGAAAGCTTTAGTACAAAACATAAGACGGGACCCAAAAGGAATAGAATGGTGGGACTGGTTGTCAAATCGATTTCCTTCTATTACCCCAACATTGAAACAATTTATCAGGCACTAAACCAAAGGAGGGAACGTTACTTGAGAAAAAGCTACAATGCAAACACGGAGACCTTCAAAGACACGCGAACCAGAGCTTGACCAACGGCCACCTCGCCTCTACAAGAGGGTCTGCTGTTCCAAGAAGCCAGACCAAATTGGCTGAAAGCAGCAGAGCAGCAACAAAACAGTGCCAACTCAGCTAAGAAATAAGCATTCAGTGCGCTTGCACGGGGGGTGCGTGTGAACAAATACTCAAAGGCCAGTGGTAACAAGGCATCTCGTGGCCAAAGCCAACAGGCTACCTAAATTGGAAAAAGGAATGCGTGAGAGGTCTGAAAATTGCATGATAAGGAATCAAGAGTGTGACACGGGGTCCTTCTCGGGCTCCCAGCTGAAAGGCACCTTGATTGCTGACAGTGCCAGGGGTTTTAGCTAGCGTGCACTTCTGCTGCCTTCTTTCTGCTACCCAGGCACGAACTACAAGAAAAGAAAATGCAAACAAATCCGTTTTGCTAACACCGGCTGCTGCCCGGACAGCCCTGGAGGCCCCTCACGTGGGCCGCCCGCTCTCGCTCACCCTGCTTTGAGCAGGGGCCCTCGACTAGGTGCTGCCCCGCTGCCCCTTCCTCCTCCTCCTACCTCTTTTTCCCAGCTTTGGCCTTCAGAGGGCAGGGCTGCAGCTGGGCCCTGTCACGGCCAAAGCAGCCTCCGCTCGCGGAACTGCACTCCATTAGGGTTTTGGCCCGTTGCTCTCAACGTCTAGTTCCTGATTTGCGGCTTGAGAAACACAAGCAAAGGACGCAGGAAACCCCTCTCCTCCCCTTTCCTCAGGCTCCCCTTCAACCCAGACACCTCTCCCTCCCCTTCCCCGTCTCCCCTGCCCTCCTTTCTGCTGCGCATCACCCTCGCTCCCTCCCACTTCCTCCCGGGAGGCGACGGGCGGCGCAGGACGTTCTGCATCAGCGCGGGATGGTTTCTCGCTGCACTCTTTGCCTTCCCCTCTGCCCTTCTCCTGCCCCTTCCCCCTCACCTCTTCCTTCTGCTCCGGCAGGACTCTTCCACAGGCCGCGCTCTGGCCACCGCAGAGGTACCGCCGCCGCCGCCACCATGGAGGGCCTCTGGCCTAGAGCGCGTCCGGCTCCAGCTCTGGTGCCCGATGGCCCTTGCTGAGCCAGCTGGAACCGGCTGCCACTGGCCCGGGGCGGCTCCTAGGCCCACCTCCACAGGCGGCCCCCTGCCCCGCCCCCCCCCCCCAACCCCCATTTGTGCCCCGTACAGCCCCCACCTTTCTCCTGGAGAGGACGGGGTGGGAGGCCACCCCAGCCAGGCTTGAGGGGAAAACAGGATAAAAGGGCACAGAGAAAGGCAGACGGAGGGCCGTGCTGGGCACCCAGAGGCATGCAAAGGGCTCCGCCTGGCCACCCAAAGGCACACCGAGGGCTCTGGGCCGCACCACATCGAGAGCTCCAGGACGCACCAAAGGGCAAACGGAAATGCGTTGGGAGGCACCCAAAGGCCGTTTGGTGGCCCCTCGGTTGCCCCAAAAGGCCCACGCTGGGCCCTAGGGCACATGGAAAGGCAAACAGAGACGCCTTGAGGAGACAAGAGGAGAAGAGGAGTCGGCTGGGGAAGATGAAAAGCTGAAGGCCGGTCCCTTGCTGCAACACCGCAAGGCCCACCAAAAGTGGGCCCTGGGTGGGAACCCAAAGGCCCATCAGGAGGACTCGAGGGGACGAGAGAGTAAATGCACAGAACAAGGCGCAGCCTTCCACAGCACCTACAGATGGGCCTCACGTAAGGCATGAGTAGAGCTTTACAGAGCTTGACCAGCCCCTCAGCTAGCCCGCCCACAAAGCTTTCGAAAGAAGGCAAAAGCGTTGGCTACTTTTCTCTTCCCTACTTAAGATGCCCTGTAAAACTGGGTCTTAGCCTGACCGAGGCTGGAGGAGGGAGGCAGACGAGGGAAAACGTTGCAAGGAAAATGCCCAGGCACAGTATGGCCTGGCACGAATAAAGAGAGGCACAAGCAAGCCCCTGGGAGAAAACTCTTTATTCTCTGCCTGGGGGAGCTGCCCGGGCGCCCTGTGGCCCTGGAGCCGCACACCTCCTCAGGACACCCTCCACAAGGTTCCCAGCTACCGCCCTCTTTAATGACTCGGGCTGCATGGGCTCCTCCAGGAAAAGCTTTAAACGCACTGGTCTGCGCCATGCTCCTGCCTGGGCAGGGGGCTTCGGACCCGCCGGAGGCACGGGCTGCCTCGGAAACTGCGGGCCCGTGGAGGGGAGGGTGCCCGCGGTGCTCCCTGGCCTCAGTATACGCAGAGTTGCACACGCGGGCACTGAAGACCTTGCTGTGGCTCCGCAGGTGTCGTCCTGGCACTTCTGAAGGTCTTCTGGTGCCCGGCGAGCATCTCGCTCAGGGTCTCGCAGGAGAGGTGGGAGGAGAGTCTGGGAGCTCTCCTCTTTGGATTCTCCTGCTTCCTCTGAAGGCCTGACTATTGCAGGCAGGCTGAGAGGTGGCAAGACCTTCCTCGCTTGAAGCGGCTCTGAGTTTTGCTTGCACTTCCTTTCTTCCTCTAACTTCCTCCTCAGCGTTTCCACAACTTCAAGGACAATGGTTCTGGCATAGCCGACCAATTCTGCATCCAGCTCCTGAACTCTGCAGGTGGCTTTTTGGATGCTCTCCTCGGCAAGCTCACGACTCGCTTGTGACACAGCAGCAGCGTTTTGCAGCGCTTGCAACACGGGCAACTTTGCTCTCTTGCTTGCTTCTGGCATCTGCCGTTCCGAGGCTCTGCGTGATCCTTGTCCTTCTGTCACGCCCTGAAGCTTCAGGACCTCAGAAAACTGACAGCCAAACTCCTGTTCAAACTGAGAAGCTACAAAGGATGACAAGGTGGAGCTAACACTTTCAACGGCCTCTTTGGTCATTTTGGCAAGAGAAGACCGCGAAGATGCTCTCTCGGAAGCTGCTACTTCCGCCTCCCCCCGCCTGGCTGCCGGCCCCGCCTCAGCTGCAGCAGACGTCCTGGGTACCAAACCCTCCCCAAACCTCTCCAACGCCGTCGCCACAATCTCTCCAGCCACCAGGCCAATTTCCTCCCGGCGATCCGCAGGACAAGCGGCCAAAGGCTCTGCCTCTCTGGCACTGGCAAACAACCTTCCGCTGACCTCAGGGGGAGCCCTCCTTAAGACGTCGATGGACTGATCCAGCGCCTTCACCCGCTCCAGCACTGCCTGGACCACGCTCTCAACCCCCTCTTTAAGCTCCTCGTCTTCTGCCAGCGCAGCCCGCAGCACCGTAGCCTGGATGCTCTTAGGCGCTTCTTCTCCGGCACGCTTTGGACACTAAAATGAGGAGCGCTTGATGAGTGAATGTGTTCCTTCGCCTCGCTTTGCTTTCCTCTTCCTCCTCACAGGACGCCTGCCCAGACGAGTCCCTAGCAGCCAAGCTTGAAAAACTCGGCCTTCTCTGGAGGCCACCTGGCACACGGAGGTTTCTGGTCTCCCGCGGCCAGGAGCCAAGTGTCGTGGGCACTTCTCACAATCAAGCAGGTGTCATTTTGCACAGAGCAAAGGCTGCTCTAGCCCCTTCCGCCCCCACCTCGGCACGGTGAACCAGGTGCCGTGGGCCCTGAACTGGAAGCTGCTGCCTGCCTGGGTACCGCTGATGGTGGCCAGAGGACAGGCCCCAGGGCACGGCAGGCCCCCCCAGGGGCTGCTACTTCCAACGGGCTCCTTGGCTCCAGCCGCGGCAGGCGCTGGGCAGAGGTGAAGAGCGGAGGGAAAGCCGTGGAAGGCACTGGACCAGGCTCTTTGCTCCAGTCTCTTCTGCCACGCGTCCCAGACGCTCCTGGGAAACTGCTGCCCTCTACGAGGGGGGCCCGTTTGTCCCTTTTCGAGGCCAATTGCCAAGAGCGGTTGTTTTCAGAGCAGAAAAGGAAACCATCCTTTTTCTTGTGGCACCTGGACCTGGCTCTTGTCTGCCAGCCCAAGGAAACCCCCTTGGGACAGGAGGCACTCTGAAACTCCGCCCTGGGCTGCCAGCCTCGTGCAAAGTGGGGAAGGCGGCGCGAGCCAAGACCAGAACCAGGCAGCAGCCTCAAATTGTCCTCTCCCGTCAGTTGCTCTTTTGCAGCTTGACAGCCTGACTGCCGCGGCAGAAGGAGCTTAACCCTTCACCCTGGCGTACATACCACCCCACGCTAGCGGGAAACGCTTCCCGACAGGCTGTTGCAGGGCATGGAGCTGGGCAATGTTTAACGGGGCCCCCACGCATGAGAACAGGGCAACAGCAGGCTCTCCGCTAAGCTAATCCAAGGCCGCCGTGAAGAGAAAACCAGCCCGCCAAAGGCCAAGCACCGGCACTGGCAGGTTCAGGGACGCTGCAACTTTGGAGGCAGAACTCTTTGGATGAAAACCAGAGCTTTGCAACCAGGTGCAAAACCAGCACCATGGACCGTGCGGCCATTTAGTGCAGCTCACAGCTTCATGTGAAATGTGCGAGTCTGGGTGCAGAAGGGGCCACTGAGAGTGCCCAGGCACAGGCAGAAAGGCCTAGTGCCTCGTGTGCGAGAGACGCAGGAAGGAAAGCGCCCGCTTCTTGGTCTCTGACGGCCACCCGCAAACGCGCACGCGTCGCACACCAGCCAGGCACCACCTCCTCAGCAACCAGGCACCGCTCGCAAGCCCCCAGCGGCTGTGTGTGGGGCACCACCCTCTCCTGAGGCCCGGCTACCAACGAGCTGCCGCACAGCAGAGGCGGCCCCCTGCATCCACCCGGCTCCTACTCACCGGCTGCCCTTTGACAGCGCACTTTTCAGAGCTGCTCCGGGTGCCTGGCTGTCTCCTCTTTCCCAGCGGCTGCTGCTGCTGCTGCTGGCACTCGGCCTGCCGGAGGAGGCCTTGCTCTTGTTCAAGAGCCTCCAGTCTTTCAATCCGCTTCTCGATCACAGTCAGATGCCTGTCAAGAGAAAGAAGGCAGCTGACAAGGAGCCGCTCTGCCCGTCTTGCCCAGGCCATTTTCCGCTCAGCCACTCCCATCATCCTGCTCCGGGTTGCTTTGCTCCGGTAGACCCCGCAGCACCTTCCAGCTGCCTCTCCCAGGCTCCAAACACAGACTGCGCCTACGTCTTCGCAGCCGCCACCGGCTCCTTCCACCGCCGGGCTTTGCTTGTTTACTGGAACATGAGGCTCCAGCGCTTCTCTCCGGGACCACGCGCCCCCTTCAAGAGCAACCCTTACTTGGCCTTTGCTTACCTCTGCCTCCTCTGCCTCTCTCCACCTGGCAAGCTCTTTCTTTGCTCCTGCAGCAGCCACTCTCGCAGGCGAGAAACATCAGTCCCTCCCGGCAGTTCGCAGGCAGCCTCTAATCGGGCCAGGTCTTGACGAAGCTTTTTCTGAAAGGTGACACCAGGTTGGGGCTTGCTCTTGCCTGGACAAGCGCTCACGCCCCTGCGTGCTGAGGCGTCCCGCGGGCCCAGGACAGCGCTCTGCTTCAGCCACGCGACGAGGCCAGAAGAGAAAGGCTTCCCTCGCGACTCTGCGGGCTTCCACGTGACTTTCCTGCCCATGCGCGCCCCTGCACCCTGCGCTACCTCAGCTCCACAGCGCCTGCACCAGCCGCACAGCCCTCACCTCTTCTGCACTGACCCCCTCCACTCTCCTCCCCTCCCCGACATGCCGCAAGTAAAGCCCCAGCCTTCGGCACCGTGACGCTGACAGGTGTCCACGAACACGCCGCTTTGCCTACCTCCTCTCGCATCAACATTTTCTCTGCCTCCAGCTTCAGCGTCGTCAGGTACTGCCGGTACTCATTGAACTCCTTCAGAGTGCAAACCACCTATGGAGAGACGAGGGGAGATAGCCCCCAGCAACTGTCAAGCCACCGACGCACACTCTCTTCCCCAAAACAGCCCAAACCCAGCACCTGCTCCTCTGCACACCCTCCCCTCCCCTCCCTTCCCCTCCCCGGTGGCGGGGCCCCTGACTCCCCCCGCCGCCAGGGCTCAGCGGTGCTCCTCGCCCCAGCGCCACGCCTCACACCGGCTGCCTCCTCAACACTCAGGCAGCGCGGGGCAGACGCAGAAGAGCAGGAGCGGGAATTGCCAGAGGGATGCTGCCGCCACTTCTGCTCCCAGGGAAACCAGCCCCTCAGCCCTGGGCCCTCTGCCGGCAACAGGCCGCTGCAGCAAGCGCTCTGGGAACCCCGCTTGAAGAGGGCTGGTTTTAGCAGCCGACGGCCAAACCTACTTTGCCATCGCTGGTGACGGAACCCTCTCTCTTCAGCCTCCGCAGGTTGTCCTTGCGTTTGTGGTAGGCCCGCAGATGCGGGTCATGCAGGCTGTTGTATTCTGTGCTCAGCTGGCGGCAGCATGGATCTCCCAGATTGAAATAACCAGAGGGCTGGTGAAGCTGTAAGAGAGATTTCCCAGACTCGGAAGGAGGCAGGAGACAGCAGCAAAGAGGTGCCAAGCAGTGCTTGTGAAAAGGTGAAGGTACTTGGAAGACCAACACTCTTCTCCATCCTTCTGAAGGCACAGACAACCCCACAGGGCCAGGCTGCACCGCGCTGGGCTGGGCTGGGCTGGGCTGGGATCGGGGACAGAAGACAAACCCCACCAGCAGAGTAGGCATCCTAGCCCACCGGGAAGAACTGCAGACCTGAAATGAACCTTCAGAGGGAAAAGTTCAAGCCCAGCCCTTAAAACGCAGCAAATGGATGCAGCACTGGAAACAGTCTCCTCGGGCTTAGGCAGGCCCAGGGGGTGCGTCAACTAACTCTGCCTCCAGGAAGTCTCTGCCTTTGGAAAAATGCACCGCGAGCTGCAGTAGAAGGAGGACACTGCGTGCATTCCCCAAGCAGAGAAGCCCCAGCTTTGCCAAATATGCCAACAATATGTTGGACTCTCCCTCAACAGTGCCCTGGAGCCTGGCTCGACTTTGCTCCATGAGCCGGCAGGGCACATTGCCCCGGCACCCGGACACGCTGCTGCCTGCTGCAGGCAGGGCCCTGGCCGCACGCTTTGCACGGTGCCAGAAACCAGTCCAGAAAACCGACAAGTCCTCCTTTTTGTCTCCGCACCAGGGAGCCAGGACCTTCCCTCTACTCCCTCCAAAAAAAGGAGGAGGCCTCTTCTACCCCTTTCTATTTCCGTTACCTTTTCCCCCAGCTTTGTCCTGCAGAAGACAGGCTTGGAGCCAGGCAGCACAGGGATCTTGACACCAAGCGGGAGGTCCAGCAGCCCACTCCCTCCTTCTGACAGTGCCTGTCTCCTGGGCCCGACCTAGAAAGAGGGAGACGCTCATGGCCGCTCAGCCACTACCTCCAGAAGCCTCCTGCACGGCAGTTGCTAGAAAGGCTCTCGCAAGACTCCACCCAAGCGGAGCGCCAAGAGCGGCCCAGTCAAAGGCTGCTCTCTGCTTCCTCGCCCACGGCCCCAAAACTCCCATCCCTTCCTCAACCCACGGCCGCGTCCTTTCGCACCAACCCCTCCCACCTGCTTAGCCGGAAGCCAGGCTGGGCAGCGAGGCAGGACTCCCTGCAAACTCTCCCCAGCCCAAACATCTTTGGATCCCTCCCAGCTCCCCGGCCACGCCCCAAGCCCCCACAGCACCCCTGCATGTCCCAGGCTCCCGGGCTGACCCCTCGCATTCGGCCCGTTGCTCACCTCTCCCCTCTTCCGCGCTCTGCTCACCAGTGCGTCCATGCTTCGGATGCCAGCAGTGAGACGGTGCTCCGTGGCTCCTTCCAAGAGCTCTCCGAGAGCTGTGACCCTGCGCTGGCTCCTCTTGCTCCAGAGGCACCCAGCTCTGGCCACCACAGCCGCCCTCCCAGCGAGCGGCTATATAGAGCAATCGCCCATTGTTGCATCGTCACGTTGCTGTGCCACTGCATCGTTGCATCATCGCATCGCTAGGCCGCCACCCAGCTGCTGCCCGGCCACCCTGGAGGCTCGTCTGGGCACGCACGTGGGCCACCCGCTCTCACTCCCCCTGCTTTGAGCAGGGGCCCTCGACGAGGTGCTGACCTGCTGCCCCTTCTTCCTCCTCCTACCTCTTTTTCCCAGCTTTGGCCTTCAGAGGGCACGGCTGGAGCTGGGCCGCCCACAGGCTGCTGCTGCTGCTGCTTTTGCACTGCCTTTGGTAGACCCTTTTTAGACCATTGCCCTGTCACGGCCAAAGCAGCCTCCACTTGGGGAATTGCACTGGCTTGGCCCCCCCAGACCCAAACCACCCTTTGTGCCCTGTATCTCCCCCAGCTTTCACCTCTAGAGGACAGGGCGGGAGGCCACTCCAGCCAGTCTTGAGGGGAAAGGAGGAGAAAAGGAGTTCCCTGGCCATACAGAAAGGCAGAGGGAGGGCTCTGCATCCTGCCAACTATTTCACTTGGCTCCTTGAGGGACCGAAGGCCTCCCTTCCCCAGGCCATGCTGCGTGCCAGAGGGTCAAGGGCCACAGCAGGGTAGGCAGCTCGCGTTCAAGAGAGGCAATTGCTCCCATGACTCCCCTTTCGGTGCGCCCTGGAACAGGCTGCTTGAACCTGCTGACGTGCACGATTCTGGGCCTCCACAATATACACGTCTCCCCCCGCCAGACAGACGAGACCCAAACAACATGTGGCAGAGCGCTCCCCAGGTGGAGACGCCACTGTCTGTCCCAGGAGCAGCGAGAACAAGTATTCGTGCAGGGCTTCTGGGTCTAAGGAGAAAGAGCCCTGGAAAAAGCATCTAACCCGAACCCTAGCCCTAGCCCCAACCCTGACCCCTAGCCCGACCCCTACCCCTAACCCTATGGAATTATATACCCAAAAACGCAGCCGGAGGCCCGCGCACACTTGCGAGACTCACCGTCTCCCTACTAAAAAGAAATACCTCAGCCAAATACAACACAAAAGAGGAACAACATTCAAACAAATTCAAACAGTCCTACAAAACAGAGCAGCTATAGATTGCTTGGTCCTTAGGGCCAGCCACGGGTGTGAAGATGTGGAAGGACTTTGTTGTTTCAGTCTCACAGGTAACAACAAACCAGTAGAAGCCCAATGGAAAAACTGGAAAGCTTTAGTACAAAACATAAGACGGGACCCAAAAGGAATAGAATGGTGGGACTGGTTGTCAAATCGATTTCCTTCTATTACCCCAACATTGAAACAATTTATCAGGCACTAAACCAAAGGAGGGAACGTTACTTGAGAAAAAGCTACAATGCAAACACGGAGACCTTCAAAGACACGCGAACCAGAGCTTGACCAACGGCCCCCTCGCCTCTACAAGAGGGTCTGCTGTTCCAAGAAGCCAGACCAAATTGGCTGAAAGCAGCAGAGCAGCAACAAAACAGTGCCAACTCAGCTAAGAAATAAGCATTCAGTGCGCTTGCACGGGGGGTGCGTGTGAACAAATACTCAAAGGCCAGTGGTAACAAGGCATCTCGTGGCCAAAGCCAACAGGCTACCTAAATTGGAAAAAGGAATGCGTGAGAGGTCTGAAAATTGCATGATAAGGAATCAAGAGTGTGACACGGGGTCCTTCTCGGGCTCCCAGCTGAAAGGCACCTTGATTGCTGACAGTGCCAGGGGTTTTAGCTAGCGTGCACTTCTGCTGCCTTCTTTCTGCTACCCAGGCACGAACTACAAGAAAAGAAAATGCAAACAAATCCGTTTTGCTAACACCGGCTGCTGCCCGGACAGCCCTGGAGGCCCCTCACGTGGGCCGCCCGCTCTCGCTCACCCTGCTTTGAGCAGGGGCCCTCGACTAGGTGCTGCCCCGCTGCCCCTTCTTCCTCCTCCTACCTCTTTTTCCCAGCTTTGGCCTTCAGAGGGCAGGGCTGGAGCTGGGCCCTGTCACGGCCAAAGCAGCCTCCGCTCGCGGAACTGCACTCCATTAGGGTTTTGGCCCGTTGCTCTCAACGTCTAGTTCCTGATTTGCGGCTTGAGAAACACAAGCAAAGGACGCAGGAAACCCCTCTCCTCCCCTTTCCTCAGGCTCCCCTTCAACCCAGACACCTCTCCCTCCCCTTCCCCGTCTCCCCTGCCCTCCTTTCTGCTGCGCATCACCCTCGCTCCCTCCCACTTCCTCCCGGGAGGCGACGGGTGGCGCAGGACGTTCTGCATCAGCGCGGGATGGTTTCTCGCTGCACTCTTTGCCTTCCCCTCTGCCCTTCTCCTGCCCCTTCCCCCTCACCTCTTCCTTCTGCTCCGGCAGGACTCTTCCACAGGCCGCGCTCTGGCCACCGCAGAGGTACCGCCGCCGCCGCCACCATGGAGGGCCTCCGGCCTAGAGCGCGTCCGGCTCCAGCTCTGGTGCCCGATGGCCCTTGCTGAGCCAGCTGGAACCGGCTGCCACTGGCCCGGGGCGGCTCCTAGGCCCACCTCCACAGGCGGCCCCCTGCCCCGCCCCCCCCCCAACCCCCATTTGTGCCCCGTACAGCCCCCACCTTTCTCCTGGAGAGGACGGGGTGGGAGGCCACCCCAGCCAGGCTTGAGGGGAAAACAGGATAAAAGGGCACAGAGAAAGGCAGACGGAGGGCCGTGCTGGGCACCCAGAGGCATGCAAAGGGCTCCGCCTGGCCACCCAAAGGCACACCGAGGGCTCTGGGCCGCACCACATCGAGAGCTCCAGGACGCACCAAAGGGCAAACGGAAATGCGTTGGGAGGCACCCAAAGGCCGTTTGGTGGCCCCTCGGTTGCCCCAAAAGGCCCACGCTGGGCCCTAGGGCACATGGAAAGGCAAACAGAGATGCCTTGAGGAGACAAGAGGAGAAGAGGAGTCGGCTGGGGAAGATGAAAAGCTGAAGGCCGGTCCCTTGCTGCAACACCGCAAGGCCCACCAAAAGTGGGCCCTGGGTGGGAACCCAAAGGCCCATCAGGAGGACTCGAGGGGACGAGAGAGTAAATGCACAGAACAAGGCGCAGCCTTCCACAGCACCTACAGATGGGCCTCGCGTAAGGCATGAGTAGAGCTTTACAGAGCTTGACCAGCCCCTCAGCTAGCCCGCCCACAAAGCTTTCTAAAGAAGGCAAAAGCGTTGGCTACTTTTCTCTTCCCTACTTAAGATGCCCTGTAAAACTGGGTCTTAGCCTGACCGAGGCTGGAGGAGGGAGGCAGACGAGGGAAAACGTTGCAAGGAAAATGCCCAGGCACAGTATGGCCTGGCACGAATAAAGAGAGGCACAAGCAAGCCCCTGGGAGAAAACTCTTTATTCTCTGCCTGGGGGAGCTGCCCGGGCGCCCTGTGGCCCTGGAGCCGCACACCTCCTCAGGACACCCTCCACAAGGTTCCCAGCTACCGCCCTCTTTAATGACTCGGGCTGCATGGGCTCCTCCAGGAAAAGCTTTAAATGCACTGGTCTGCGCCATGCTCCTGCCTGGGCAGGGGGCTTCGGACCCGCCGGAGGCACGGGCTGCCTCGGAAACTGCGGGCCCGTGGAGGGGAGGGTGCCCGCGGTGCTCCCTGGCCTCAGTATACACAGAGTTGCACACGCGGGCACTGAAGACCTTGCTGTGGCAGAAAACAGGATAAAAGAAGGTAAAAGGTGTTCCTGGGGTTAAACTACAACCGTCCTTTTTGGTGCCCAATGTGGGCCTCAAATGGTTCGTGGTAATGACAGATTTTACCAGAATGTGTTAAAACAAATTTGTGATAAGCATTCATCATATTACTTTAATAGTCACTGGTCACAGTGTTGATTCAATTGCTCTCAGAGTTTTTGTGCTTGTTCTCTGAGTTGTGTTATCATCGTGGTTTAACCCCATTCGGCAACTAAACACCACACAGCCGCTCGTTCACCCTCTCCCTGCCCCCGCTGCCATGGGATGGGAGAGAGAATCCGAAAATAAAAGTAAAACCCACAGTTTGAGATAAAGACACTTAAATGGGACAGCAGAGGCAGGAAAAAAATTGTAAGAAGAATAATAATGATAAAAGAATATGCAAAACAAGTGATACACAATTCAATTGTTCTCCAGCCACTGACTGATGCTCAGCCCATCCCTCAGCAGCGATCGCTGCCACTGGCCAACTCCCCCCAGTTTCTATACTGGCCATGACGCCATAGGGTATGGAATAGCCCTGTGCCCAGTCTGGGCCAGCCCCCCTGGCTGTGCGCCCTCCCAGCTCCTTGTGCACGGGCAGAGCACGGGAAGCTGAAAAGTCCGTGAGCAGTGTGAGCACTGCTCAGCAACAACTGAAACATCAGTGGGTTATCAACATAATTCTCATCCTAAATCCAAACCACAGCACTGTACCAGCTACTAAAAAGAAAATTAATTCTGTCCCAGCTGAAACCAGGACAGTTATGTAACACCTTAATTGCCATATGCACTCCCTGTGGTGCAGTGTATCACCTCTGGGAGTTGGATTGAAGTTATCACTTTGCTGTACTGTGTAACACTGGCTTATGGTATGATAAAAAGTTATCCACCATGAGGTTGTACTCAGCACAGCTGTCATTCCCATACTTCGGGAGCCATCTCTTGGAAATTATTAATAATTACACTTTTTACCTCTTCTCCTCGGAGAACCAATATATGGGCGAGGCAGGAAGGGACACTTTCCCCTGCTCCTTCACCCTCCCTTTCTCCTTTCACCCCCACGACACGCACTGCAGCTGAACCAGAGAACCAAGCCGTGCCGGTATCAGTCACCCCTATACACAAGAAGAAATGCTCAAGAAAATCAGCTCATTTAGTAAGGTTCATCTTCATAGATGAACCAGGGCCATCACGAGAACAGGAGGAGGAAGAGGCAGAACCCATAAATGAGATGGTAACCACCCGATCCCTATCCCTGAGTGAGCTGCAAGATATGCGAGATTTGAGTCGTCGTCCAGACGAGCACGTTGTCACCTGGCTGCTCCGATGCTGGGATAACGGGGCTAGTAGCCTGGAATTAGATGGTAGGGAAACCAAGCAACTGGGATCCCTTTCTGGGGAAGGAGACATTGACAAAGCGATTGGAAAAGGAGCAAAAGCCCTCAGCCTCTGGAGGTGATTACTGTCAGGTATGAAAGAAAGATATCCCTTCAAGGAAGATGTTATATATCGCCTGGGCAAATGGACCACCGTGGAGAGAGGTACCCAGTATCTGAGGGAATTAGTCATGCTGGAGATAATTTATGATGACCTGAACAACGAGCAGTTATCCCAAGATCCAGATGAAGCCAGGTGCACACAACCCATGTGGCAGAAGTTTGTATGGAGCGCACCATCGTCACATGCAACCTCATTGGCAGTAATGACCTGGAAAGATGGAGAGGAACAAACAGTGGATGAATTGGCTGGCCAACTCTGGCAATACGAAGCAAGTCTCTCTTCCTCCCTATGGGCCTGCATCTCGGCTGTGGAAATCCTGTCCAAAAAACTGTCCCGGGAATTCCAGCAACTCAAAGAGGATAGGTCCTATTTCCCACCTGTATGGACCAGTATCTCAGCCATGACACCATTGTATGGGGCAACACAGCAAAAGTGTTTGAGAAAGGGACGAAAATAGTCCAAATCCTCCTGAAAGCCAGTCTTGCCATAAAACAAAGTAAGGTCAAGGGACCTACACAAGAGATCCAGTTTTTAGGAATAAAATGGAAAGACGGATGTCATCAGATCCCAATGGATGTGATCAACAAAATAACAGCTATGCCTCCACCAACTAGTAAAAAGGACACACAAGCTTTCTTAGGCATTGTGGGGTTTTGGAGAATGCATATTCCAAATTACAGTCTGATTGTAAACCCTCTCTATCAAGTGACCTGGAAGAAGAATGTTTTCAAATGCGGCCCTGAGCAACAACAAGCCTTTGAACAAATTAAACAGGAGATAGTCCACGTAGTAGTGCTTGGACCAGTCCCGGGCAGGGCAAGATATAAAAAATGTGCTCTACACCGCAGCCGGAGAGAATGACCCTACCTGGAGCCTCTGGCAGAAAGCACCAGGGGACACTTGAGGTCAACCACTAGGGTTTTGGAATCGGGGATACGGAGGATCTGAGGCTCACTATAGTCCACCGGAGAAAGAGATATTGACAGCGTATGAAGGGGTTCGAGCCCCTTTGGAAGTGGCTGGTGCTGAAGCACAGCTCCTCCTGGTATCCTGACTGCCAGTGCTGGGCTGGATGTTCAAAGGGAGGATCCCCTCTACACGTCATGCAACTTATGCTACGTGGAGTAACTTTGTTCAGCCTTGGTCTCTGACAAGCAACAGCTAAACCTCACCAGGGTCAGCATGGAAAAGGCCTATGAGAGAGGCTGGGGGGTGACAAGTGCCCTGGGCCACCTTCCTGGTCCCTCCATGCCACCAAGGGCACAGACTAGTCTCCTCTCTCCTGAACCTGCATGTCTTCGATCCCCTCCATGAGACCAGGCTCTGCAGCACAAACCCAATGGGGTGTGCCCTCACCCTGCATGGTCACAAGCTGTACACTGATGTTTTTCTCTCCTGGGCACATTCTAGCCAAGCCCAGCCGTGTCCAAGCTCTCCCACCTCCCCTGTCCTCTCTCCACCTCCCCTGCCCTCTGCTCAGCCCAGTCTCATCTGGCCCCATGGCAGTGCCCACCTCAGGGTGCTGCAGACCTCTGGGCACTCACACCACAGCCTCAGCCCCTCTGAAGGACACAGCAGCTGCTGGGGCTCAGCCCCAGAAATGGGACATCCATAGCACAGGGAAACAGAGGTCAATGACACCCTGTGTCCCCTGCTTTTCCCTCCAGGAGATCCTAAGAGGGCTGCAGCCTCTCCTTGCCATTCCCTCTCCCCAGACCAGCACAACAGCCCTGGCTCTGGGGGTCCTCAGGCGGCTCCTGCTGCCCCAGGGACAGAGCAGCCTGCCCTGAGCTGGTGCAGCCAGAGAGGGGTTTTCATTTCCCATTCAAACCTGCTCCACTGAGGACGGATCTTAGACAAAGATGTTGCTGCAGGTTCATTTATTTTGCTTAAATACATAGAGCGCCTGGCTCCTCATTTACACAAAGTCTCTGGATCACACAAGAGAGGTGGATACATCAGTTCTGTAGAGCTGGAGCTCTGGGAATCAGCCCTGGGTGCGGCAGTGGGCTCATGGGAATGGTAGGGGCAGGAGCCAGACCTGGTCTTTGAATCTGTCAGATCAAACCACTCCTAATTCAGAAGGGCTTGACAGCGTCTGCACTCCCAGTGTTAAGGAACAGGAATGGCAGAAGGCATTTTTAGAGGGGGTGGGAATTTTTACAGCTCTCCCCCATCTCACCTGGGGTGTGCTCTTGGCAGTGACAAGGTAGGGGTGATTTCTCTGAGCAAAATCTGTCATTTCTCATATAAACCCCGCAAACCTGCCTCTCCCCTTTCAGAGACCTTTGTGCAGCTTCCTTACCTTAGTGCTGGCTTGTCGTGGCTGAGGGTGCCACTGGGAGGAGGGGACTCTGCAGTGGGCTCTGGAGGAGTTAGTCCTGCCCTACAGCAATAGATAAATAGGAACTAGGCATGACTTGTGATTAAATCAACTCGTGATGGACTTCACAGCATACTCTCAATTCACTCGACTGCAGAACAGTGTTGGCTCTTTATTTGTTCTAAATGCCTATGTGTCGTGGTTTAACCCCAGTCAGCAACTGAAACCAGGACACTATGTCACTCCTGGGAGCACTCATTGAAGGTAGACAACCCTGGCATTTGTACTGCACTCCAAGTGAAATCTTGAGAGTCCTGGGAGGCAAAGGGATTGTCCCTTAGTGCGGAGTGAGAACGGCCAGTCTGTCCATTAGTCCTGATCTCGGACTCGGGCTCATTCCAGTTGCCCACATGGAACTGCCCAGTTACTCTCTGTCTTCTCTGCTGGGCTCCCAGATATGACAAAGACCTTGATGAAGAGCTGTGCGCTTCCATTAGGATATCCTAAAGGTGGGGTGTCCTGAAGGGAGAGTTAGCTTTTTCCCACCCCATGCACTACATTGCCCAGAGCCCCACTGGTTAGAAGGGAGCTTGGACATCTTCCTACCATGGAGACATCTGCATGATCCACAGGGTGAGTGCCTGAGCTGCAGCTGAAACTCCCATCCCCAGAGAGCCTCAAAACCAGAACAACAGCATGGGCAGGTGAAGACACAAGAAAATACCACAATGATTCTGCCACGGGAGGCAAAGCCAGGGAGGGAAAGATGGACACTCAGGAGAGTCTGCTCTGCTGGAGGTCTGGTTTCCAAGGAGTTGACTCACGTCCTTCAAAACTGTACCTTTGAGGGCCGACAAGGAGCTTCTCCCATTGCCCTGCCAGATTATTCTGTAAGCACTGTTTGCTCATTCCCTGCCCATGTCTCTGCTGCCTGGAGCTTCCCTGCCCGAGTTGTTTTGATATCCCTGGGTCTCCTCCTTTTCCATGCTCACAGACCCCATCCCACTCGCTGTGTGCTCAGCTCTGTCCTGCAGACACCTCCTGGCAGCAGGGCACTGCCCAGGGGCATCTCTGTTGTGCAGGGGTGAAGGAGCAGCTCAGACAAGTCCTAACAAGAGCTGGGGCCTCAGTGCCTTCTCCAGAACAGAGAAATAAATTCCCATCACCAACTGTCCCCCCAGACAACCAGGAGGAGAAAACTCTAAGCACAAAAACCTTCCCTTTCAGGTAACACCCACCTTGAACTTCCTCTTTAAAACTCCCCTCAGAAATGTCCTGAGGGTTATGTGGAGCTGTGAGCAGCCCTGACCCACACAGCACCCTCTCGACAGCAGAAGGACCCTGCCCTGTCAGGGGTCGCTCCTTCCACCCACAGCTTCTCATCACAGCACTGTGAGGAGCTCCCTAGGCAGGCTGAGTGCGGATGCTGGCAGGCGGCAGAGTCCCTGCCCCAGCACACAGCCCCCTGAGGTGCAGGGACCCTGCTCTGAAGGACAGCCCTGGGCATCTCTGGGTGCACGCCTGGACTCACACTCCTACAGCCCTCCCTGGAAGAAGGGACAAATCCTCTTGTGCTGTCCGTCAGTTCTCCCACATACCAACCATCTTCATCCATGTCTCCACGTCTCTGTCATGAGAAGCCGCATCTGTTTCTGCGCCATGCATTTGCCTAGCACCAGTTCTATAGCTGAAAGGAAAATCCTGGCAGAAGAAACAAAACACAAAATAAGCAAACACAAACAAAACAAAACAAATAACAACAACACAAACCCAAAGAAATCTCAAATCACAGCAGGTCAGGGGAATACTTACCTGTAGCAGAGCTAAATACCCCTCAAATGATGCTTCATAGCCTTGAAGACTGCAGCTAATGACACTGGCATTTTCATCATGCCCCAAAACCACTGAAGCAGAAGAAAACCCCCTACACTGACTCCATGCTAGATACCTACCGAGGCAACACCTAATACTTCTTCCCACCAGCATCTTGCAAAGAATGACACCAGTGTCCGCCAGAGTCACTGCTCCCAGCAGAGGGGCTGTTGAGGGAGTGCAATGCTATTGTGCGTGCAAGGGTATGCAGGAGGCAAGATGACAGCTGTCCACAGTATGAGCTGTGTAAGACCTTCCTGCCTGGGAGCTGGAATTTCTCCATGAAGGAACAGATGTAAAACCAACCATGATGACCGGTTCCCACATTTAGGAAGCGGGGCAGGCAAAGCACTCCCTCAGCCCCACAAAGGCACATGCCTTGGCGAGGGGAACTGAAGCCAGCCCCTCCATCTGCCCCTTCGGCTCCTTACCTGCACGGGTTCTCCTCAAGCACCTGGCCCTCGAGGAGCAGTTTTCTCCAGCTGCTCATGGGGGAAAGCAGCCTCTCCTCGCCCAGCGTTTCACTGGCCCACCTCAGGCGGCTGGGAAGGAGGTGGGGAAGCATTTGCCTGAGCTCCTCAGGGCAAGCACCACCTCGGAGATGGCACAGGTGATCTGCAGAGAAACAGGACCGAGAACCATCTGTTCAGGCAAGGCCTTTTCCCACCAGCCTGGTTCCCCCACCTGCCTGGGGTGGGGGGTTACTGTCTGCAATTGTCACTTCTGCAACAGCCTTTTGGCTCAGGAGCACAAAACTGTCCCGGCTCCCCACACTCCTTGAGACCAGCCCAGCACAGCACCCTGGGAGCCTCCACAGGCATCTGCAAAGGGCACCTGACTCCCTCAAGTTAGAAAACAGATGCAAAGCTGCAGAAACGTGTCTGCCATTGAACGTACCGTCAGAGTCTGCAGAGCAGTCTGACGGCTGTGCCGCTCACAAGCAGAGGATCCAGTCCTCAGGCAGTTGTTTCCTGCTCTGTTTAGTTTCTCCACTAAGCACCTCAGGATCTGAATCCCAAAGATGCTTCTCCCCAGGCTCCTCCACAGCTCCACCGTGTCACTGCAAGGGAACAGACGTTCACCCCTGAGCCCATACCCTCGCAGTCCTGCAGTGCCCTCAAACCTTGTCACCTGCAATGGGGCTTACAATGACCCACTCACGGCAGAGACACAAGCACACAGTCTTGCAACACACAAGACTGTTCAGGCAGAAAAAAAAGACCTGCTTCTTAACCAGACCCCCCAGTACAAGCAAGCTGCAGGGTCTCTGTTTGACTACAATGATGGGAAATGGGTAGTGTACGTACCTGTCCATGGGCAGACCTTTCTGGAGGAGACTGCTGATCACGGGCTCCTGGTGAAAGCTGGCGAGGAGAAACACCACACGGAGCAGGAAGGGCCTGTGGGTGCTCTGCTGCATGTAGGTGTAAAGGGTGTTCAGGATTTTTGGCACCTGAATGGAAGAAGAGGAGAAGGAAGGGCTCGGTGCATCCTTTGCCCCCTCCTGCGGGGCCCAGATGCAGTCATTCAGCACATGAACGATGCCTGCTCCCTTGACACAGGGTCCAGATCTAGCTCAAAACCTCACCCCTTCCACCCTGCCTGACCCTGGCTCACGTCTGGAGCTGAGTCTGTGCTTGGCAATTGTGCACACACACACGCACACATGCGCACACACGCATGCGTACATGCACGCACACGCAGAGTCTCAGTCACTGCATGTGCCTGGGCCCAGCCATATGAGCAGCTGTGTGCCTTGTGTGCACACAGAGGACACGGACACATTTCACACCCAACACTTGAATAACTCTCCCCGTGTGTCTGTAGCGATGCAAGAGCAAGACCAAACACACTCTTCGAGACCCTGAAGATGCCTCGCACAGCCTCTGCAAGGGCATGTGACTCCTTCCAGAGGAACCCAGTTCTCCAGGGATGCTTTTCCTTGCGTCTACCCTCCTTTCCCAAAGCACCAACCCCTTCCCCACACAGAGGACCTTCCCCCAAAGGAAGGGGTGTTAGTTCGAGCCTTTCAACAGCTAGAAGCCGTGGCCATGATAAGGACAAAGAGGCAGCCAGGTCCCTCGTCCCATGGAAGATCCCAGCTTCTCCCACAGCTGCCTACCTCTGGCCCGTGGTGCAGACACAACCTGCTCTGCGCCTGGGGAAGCAGCAAGGGGTGACCCTGCAGCCCATGGATGTGGCACTCCTGCTGCCCGGAGCAACCGCGGGCTCTGCAGGGACGGCACAGGGACACCCTGCCCTGGCTGTAACAGCAGTGGCTTAACAGCTGGGTGAGCTTAGCTCAGCTGGGTGTGATCCCATGGGCTGCCACCCATCATTGACATCACTGTGAATGACCTCTGTCAGCAGCAGACAGCCACTGAGTTAGTCTGGGCTGAGCGAGCTGCTGGTGGCCCTAGAGCCCAAGTGGAGCGCAGCAGAGCGTGAGCAGAGGAGGAGAAGAGGAGCCTTGAAAGGGCAGGCACAGCACAAGGCCAGAGGCTCCCAGGCTACAAATGGGCAGCAACTGGTGGCTAAAGGAAGGGCACCTTGCAGGCCGGGTAACACCACAGTCAGGGAAAGCCAGGGAAGGCAATGAGAGCAATGAACAAGCATCCAACCTGTGGAAAAACCAGCATGCCCAGCAAAGCTCAGAGTAGAGGGAATTGGGGACCAGGGTGAATTGGGTCCCAGGGCAGGGAGGACTGACAGTGACCCCAGAGGAAGGGAAGGAACGGCAAGGTTGGTGCCTCCCAGTGCCTCACTCATGGGAAGGACCTGGACCAACAGGAGACGTTGGCCAAGTGCCCATATCCTTGCCACCAGCTGGAGCAGACGCCAGCAGCAGGTGCTAATGCACGACTCAGACCATCAGTAGCCCCTCGGCTCGGCACACCAGCAGCGTTTCTTGATCCCATGGCAACTGCACAGGGTGTAGTGCAACAGACAACAGGAGAAAAGACAAAGTCAAATGGAAAAAAAGGTCTCCTTTACCTCCTGGAGTATTTCCTTTCTGCATTCCACCAGGAAGATAAACACCTACTTCCACACTGCTCTTGCACGTGTGGGTGCGACATGCAGCAAGCTGTCCAGGACAGCAGTCAGAAAGTCCGTAGCCTGTGCTGGAGGGATGCATTTGCAAACAGCCTGGAGAGAAGTCAGGAATAGGAGAGACCGCATCACAGCTCTGCTCCAGCAATTCGGAAAGGAAACTTGACGGGACTGTTAGCTCGTCAGTCATGGAGGGGGCAATCACTTGACCCTCCTGCTGTGCATACAGTGCTGTTTACATCTGATGCAGCTAACCCATTTGGAAGTGTCTCCCCGCCGTGTTGTTTGCTTATATACCAAATTTGTATTCTGACAAGAGCATTCATAGACACGTGCACGCGCACACACAGACATCACCGTATCTCCTCCAGCGTGTCTAAAGGACAGTCTTGTCTCAAAGCTTCCTGCTACTTGCTAACAGCAGCCGTCCTGGACAGCTCGCTCTGGAGACAGCAAGAGACTCTGGAGGGGAGCAGGAAGATGTCCAGGAGCCCAGGAGCTGGGCCTCCATCCCGCTGTTTTGGGGCCAGTTACCTTCGCTATTTTGGTAGAGGTCTCCACCAGAGTCTTGGTGTCTGGGCTGTTCAGCCCCTCACAAAAGCACCTGATCTCATCTGCCTGAGGCACCACCTTCATGGTCTTGGCTGGAACAAACACCAGGAGAAAAGAGGAGTCACATCTACAGAAACCCAACCTCTGGCCCCCAGATACTGATAAAGGAGAACCCAAGTGGTGGCAGTGAAGGCCACAGGGAAACCCAGGGCCCTCCTGATCTCGGTGCAGCAGGATTTCCTGAGCCCAATAAATGGCTGACAAATCCCAGGCTGGAAACAGCCCTCTTCCTCTTTGAACTGTTTGCTGGGGCTTCAGGGTTTCAACAGCCTCTGCTCCCAGCAGCTGCATTCCCTGTTCCTGCACAGGCCACCATCATCTCCGGGAGGCAGGAAACCTCCCCGTGGCTTCCTCAGCACAGGCAGACCCTGCTGCCTGAAGAGGAAAGGGTTCAAACACAACCCTTTGCAGCACGCTGAGGGCCTGCAGCTCAGATCCCTCCTCCCCACACAGTTTGCTCTGGGCAGCAAATTGGTTTCCTCTCTTCTGCTCCGCAGATTTCTTCCCTGGCCGGGATGAGTTCGGAGACTGCCTCGGTAGCTGCTTGTCTCTCCAGGCTCAAGGCAGGGAATGATGGGGAAGGCACCCTCTGAAATGTCAGGGACCTCATCTGAGCGAGTTGTCTGACCACCCGTTCATCCTGGAACATGGAGGGAGACAGACGTGGCGGGGGACAGTCCCCAGCATTGGTGACAAGGTCCTGCTCTCAGACAGCAGTGGGAGATGACCCTGACCACCCAACCTCACACATGCTCCAGGGAGGTGGGACTCAGCGTCCCTCTCCCAGGGATCCTCCCTGAGATGGCTGGGGAGGCAGAGGGCTAACAGGGTGGGGGCACAAAACCAGCCGAGCATGTTGCCTCGCCCTTCCCTCCCGGGGGTGGCGCCTGGCCTCACGGGACCCTGGTGGTGCCAGGCCAGGAAGGGGGGAGGATCAGGCTGAGCAAGGCTGGGAAGCACCTGCTCTCCTCACCTTGCATTTGGAGAAGGTAGCCAAGGCAGACTGCCCTCTGGTCTGCCTAGCTCTCAGCATCCTCTGGACACCAGTCTGCCCTTCCCACTGGGAGAGGTTTCCCTTTCCCTTCTGCCCTGCAGGAGAAGGGCTCACTCCAGAGGGGAGAGGGCATTTCCCCATGCTGGTACCCCAGCCCTCCCTGCAGAAAGGCCCCAGGGCTTGGCTGCTTCCCTACGGAGAGCCTCCCTCCCCTTGCCCCTCTGCTCGCACCCCACTGGGCACAGATGGATGCACCAACATGGATATCCCCGCTGCAGCCCCAGGCGTGGAAAGCAGCACTTCTCACCTCTTCCTCCTTGCAGTCCAGCCAATTTACCACTGCATAGCGGAAGACTGGGTAAATGGCTTTACAGAACTGTGCTACCCCCTTGCAAGGGAAGGGGCGTTGCTCCCGGTTGCTGAAATACATATTGACTCCTTTTGACCATTGCTCCAGAACTGCATCAGGAGAAAGGAAAAGGGAGCATGTGAGAGTCTGCAGCAGGAACAGTACCTTGCACCCTCGCCCAAGCCTGCTTTAAGGACAGTCCCAGGCTTGGCAGGGCTCAGCCCAGGGCCAGATCTGGATCCAAGGGCAGTCTGTGCTCTGGAGGTGTCTGGATTCAAACACCCCACTGTTTCTCTCCTTCTCCCCATCACACCTTCTCCTCCTCAATGGCCTGTTGTTCCCCTCCAGCATTTCTCACTGCAGCCCCTTCCCCTCCCACATACAGGCCTTTCAGAGCAGGGATTTTAGTCCCAGAGGAAAGCAGGGGAACAGAAGCCTTGGGAAGGGACCCGGGAGTTCCTCTGTGCAGCACCGCCACATCCTGCCCGCAAAAACCTCCCAGGCTTCCTCCACTCCTTCTACACACTCGCAGCAGTTTGGAATCACCAACACCTGACCTCACTGCAGGCTGATACCCACTGTGTTCCCTCTGAGATCACATGGAGGCATCGAAGGCCACCCCAGCCCATGCCCCTGGGACCCAGCCAAGGAGCCGACGCTCACCACTGCAGACGGCACGCAGGATCCGGCCACTCCCCACCCAGCTCAGCGGGGCACGCAGGGCGAACAGCATCATTCCCACGAAGGGAATGCACAGCAGGGCTGCAGAGAAGGCAGGGACAGAGGGACCGAGAGGGTCAGTGAGAGACACGGGAGACGGGGGTCCATCCCTGGCAGGGCTGGGGCTGGTGGGCCACGCAGGACATGCCAGAGGGCGTGGGGAGGGCTGCCTTCCCCGAGGGGGACACAGGGAAGCCCTTTGGGGAAATGGGGAGGACAGTGTGGGGCAGAGACCCCACGGGTTTGTCTCCAATGGGTTCCCACCATTCAGGAACTGGGATCAGGCTGGTGAGGCAGAGCTGCCAGCCGGCCCTGGCACAGGGGCAAGGAGGCACGGCAACTCCATAGCCCCCCAGTTCAACACAGAGCATTTAGGGAGAGGATCCCTTCTCCCCGTTATCACAGACCCCTACCCAACCAGGAGGCCGAGGGTGCCGTACTGTAGCTGCAGACCATTTTGCCCAAGGTGAGGAGCGCAATCTCATCAGGGACCTGCCCCATGGCCTTTAGGTGACTCTGGAGCTCGGACATGACAAAGTAGAAGTGGGAGCGGGCCAGTGCCACCAGGACGTTGCTAGCAGCAGTCTTCACATCACTTGTCACACTCTGCCACACAGGTTAAACACTCCTGAGAAAAAGGCTGAGGCACTCAGACAGGCTGAATGACCCCATTTCCTCTGCGAGACCCCTCAGGGCAGTTGTGCTTGGGGCCAGTCAGCTGCCACCTCTTGCACCCTGCGGTAGGCAAGCAGCTCCCTGGCGAGATGAGGGAGGCTTTTCCCTGGCACAAGCCTGTGCTGCTGGCCCCTCTCCCTCTCCATGGAGATGCCAGGAACAAACTGTCACAGACTTGAGACCTCCCTGGGACCTCTTTGTGGGGCTAGTGGGTTCCCACAGCTCATCCTCAAGGAAGGAGAAATAACTTTAACCTTGCTCAGTTAGAAACAGCCCCAAATCTGCTTCTCTGCACAGCTCTCTGCGTTCCCTCTCCAAATTCCCTGTAATGACAAGTCCCCAAAGTCTCTCCCTTAGGACCTCCACTGGGTCTGAATAACTGAGGAACATCTCTGCCGCACTCTATATTTCTCCAAAAACCAGGGGTGGAGGCAGGCTGCTTTGCTGGCCTTGAAAGAGAACAAGCTCACCTGGGTTGCTCGCATGTCACTGGATGCTTCTGCTATCAGGAAGTTCACGACCCCGCTCAGCCAACAGCCATCGTCTCCCTGCAAGACGCTCTCCAGCTCCCGGTATGTCTCCACTCGCTCACCCTGGGGACAGACCACAAAGGGGAGTGATGGGACTTGCTTTGCCCTCGTTCCCAGGGAGCCACGAGACCTGCTGCCCCCCAAATCATCTGTGTGACACCAGCATGAGGTATGAGCTGCAGGCATCGGTCAGGACAGCCACAGGGAACAGCAAGATCTTCCATGGTACCTTTGACACTAGCAGACAGCAGACAGGGAGATTGACTCCACCAGGGTAAAAGGCCATGTGGGAGCCTAGGAAGTCACTCCAGAGGGACAGCCGAGGTCAGAGAGAGAGGTCAGAGGGAAAGTGCCAGGCGAGGAAAGGTGTGACTGTTCACTCAACTCCTGCCTAGATTTTGGCTAACCCAGCTCATGCTAAGGCCTGATGTATGCTGAGAGCAGTGCCATTAGGTCAAAGTGAGAGCACCACGTAGGCAGGACAGGTGGCCAGAAAGAGCTAAAGGGCCATGATGCTGCCATTATCACCTGCAGATTGCTGTCTGAGGCAGCCATTATCTTCTGTCTGGCAGTTTCCTCCGAATCCACTAACTTATGGAAATGGTATAGACCAAACCTCCAAGCTAGAGGGTATAAAACATCAGCTTACTCAAAAAGCTTTTGAAGTGGATCCAACAGCAGCTGAACTTCTGAGGCTTTTGTGCTTCCCACTGTGATACAGGGGATGCTCTCACCGTGACGGAGGAGGAAGGATGAGCCCTCTCACCGTCGGCGAGGTAACTAATTCTTTTTTTTTGCTCATAGGTGCACAGTATTAAGAGTTACAGGTTGTAAGTTATGAAACCTTATGACTCGACTGGTGAATTCATGTGATAGACTAGTCTGGGCAAAAGCGGACTGAGCCCCTGTTTGTCATGTTTGTTTATTGTATTTCTTAATAAGCTCATGAAATAAAGTTTAAATCACAGAGTACGTTGTCCTGTAAATTTGAGAGATCCAAATGGACCATGACAAAGGTGAAGGTGTGGGAACGAGACCATGCCCCGTGGAGGGGAAGCCACAAGCACCCTGCACCTTGGGGCACAGCGTTGCTCCTCGCGCCAGCAGGAGCCCTGGCGCTGGGATGGTTCCTGAACTAAAGCTAAGGAGGGGCCTTGGGCACTTGGGCAAAGGTGCTGGAGAGATGCTGGGATTTATGCCAGAGACTTTGCCTTGCCCAGGATAGCGCTGCGAGCTCCTGGGGAAAGGAGTGGAGGGCAGTGGCACTAGTCTGTCTTAAGCAGCAGGATCGGCGCTCGGGGACAAAGCGCCTGCAGGAGGGCAGAGGTGCCGTCAGGCGAGGTCACCCTCTGCCATGGCACGTGGGGAAGCCAGGGGTATGGACGGGAGCCCTCAGACTCCCACCTCACCTCATTGTCTTGCAGCCGCTTTAGCAGAGAAGTCTCAATGGCTGCAAAGGTAGCGACGGCTGCAAGGAGAGTCCCCGTTGCCCTGTCTCTGTCCTCAGAACGCACAGGTCTGGACTGGGAACCCACACATGGGCACAAAGCTGGAAGAAAAGAAAGAAACTGTTTTGCTGACTGCAAGGTTTCGAACCAGGGAGGGGTGAGGATCTTCCCAGCCTCCCCCAGCACTAACAGCCTGTGCTGGACTGTACTGGCAAGAGGGCAGTGAGTGGGATGAGGGGAGGGAGTCTTCCCCTCACTGAGGCAGTGGGAAGACCACCTTGGGGGACTGGGCCCATTCTGGGCTTCCCAGTGACAGAACAGCAGCAACGCGCTGCACCGAGTCCAGTGCGGGGACCCTGAGCTGGTCAGGGGATGGACACGGGGCTCTGCAAGGAGAGGCCAGGAGGGCTGGGGCTGGGCAGCCCCGACGAGAGCCAGCCGGGCCAGGTCATCTCTGAGTGGTCCCCAGCTGCCCCACGGAGGTCAGGGAGAGGATGGAGCCAGAGCCCTCCCAGAGGTGCCTGGCAGCAGGATCAGAGGTGATGGAGACACAGCTCCCAGCACCCGGCTGGGATGGACACTGCCTCCAGCAGGCATCAGCCCCCAATCAGGACTTTCTCCAGACAGCCCTTCCCAGCTCTGTCCCCCATCCACGTCCCCCTCCAAGAACCCATCCCTGGAAACATTCAAGGTCAGGTTGGACGGGGCTCTGAGCAACCTGATCAAGTTGAAGGTGTCCCTGCTCATTTCAGGAGCGTTGGACTAGATGATCTTTAAAGGTTCCTTCCAACCCAAACTATTCTATAATTCTATGATACTATGACCTGAGGTAACGTGATCTCAAGGGGACTGACCTGGCATTTGCCCTCTGCATTTTCTTGCCCTGGTTTTCTCCAAAGAGGAGGATCCCGCCTGTCTCCATGTGTGCCCTCCCCTATGTCTCCTCCAAGAACATTTGCTCCCATTCTCCAGCCAGGACCGAATTGGACAGAAACTGGAGACCTCCAACCCATCAGACCCAACTGTGTCATGAAAAGACAAAGGAGACTCGTATTCAAATGGAATATCCTTTTGCTGTTTGCTGGACTGTGGATGAGCATGGGAAAGCTGACCTTCCTAGAAGGTTTCTCAGCTCAAATCCAGATGAAAGGATGACCAGAACTGCCATCTCTACGAGAGTGGGAAATGCACACATACCCAAGCCCTTTGTGCTACTAGGCAGGCATAGGATTGCATGTGGCTTCAGAAAGAAATTTCCATACAGCCCTCTGGTCTTTATGAAAGGGTGGATATGTGCTCATCTGTTGATTTTTTGGGTGTGGGGCTGGGTGTGTGTGTGTGTTACCCTTTAAGTCAGGACGCAGGCAAATCAAGATAACTTGCTGTTATCTGACCATAGTTTTCCATGTTGGGTTGTCAGACTCTGCCTAAAGAATAAGGCAGTGGGTAAGGCTGGTGCTGCACCCTGCAGGAGAGGTTGGTCTGCAGATGACAGTTTTGGAGTTTGTGAGTAATAGGAGGACAAACTGGCTTGCGATTTGATACTGCGTGGGACACAGCTTGTCGGGTGTTTTCTGTGTTTAGACTGGCCTTTTAGGCAAGCTGTGGTTTGCCTTCTGGGCAGCACGATGCAGGTGACGTTTCTGTGCAGCATATTCAGCTTTATGGATATGGCCCCAGAGGGCACGAGAAACAACTGCTTCTTTGCAGGAGTATTGTTTTAGAGTATTTTCATCAGTCTGTTTTGGTGTGTGAATCTGGGGAGAACAGCAGTCTCTGTCACGAACTTTTCCCCCTGCATGGAGAAATACCACCCCACGATCATTCTTCCAACCGAAATATTCTAGTCTATTCAGGTCCTGGGGCTCTCTGGAGGGCAGCAGGGTCCCACCTGGGCCATAGCAAAGCCCAGTGAAAGCCCTGGCACTCTCTGGAGGAAGAGCCTTGTGATGGGTACGAAAGGTGTCTGCAAAATACAGCACATGGCCACCAATTCATAAAGAACTGAGAGACGTGATGAGGACTCAGCAGCCAGTGTTGCCTGTACTCAGTGTTAGCGTAAGTGACTCTGGACAAACCACTTGCACACATCCATCACAGTACTTGTATGTGAGTATCAGAGAACCAGTGAATGAAATGCAAGAGAGAATGAGTGTGAATTGTATCAGTTTTGTTTAAAATAAAATCACCTATTCAGTGTATCACCCTGAGCTTTGCTGCCCAGGCTGTGCCAGGGGAGGGGGGGGGATGCTCTGATGCTCTGCTGGGCTCTCTCAGGACACTTCCCTCTCTTCAAGGAGTGCAGAGCAGGGGGCTGGAGGAGCAGGGACCCCAGTAAGGGACCCTTAAGTGCCCCATGACATGAGTCCTGGGGTCCTGACCTTCACCCTGCAAATGGTGCTGCAGGCGGAGATCGCCGCAGGAGTGGGCAGAGCCAAGCAGTACAGAAAGGGCGTTGCATTGCTTGCTGAAGTTGCAGTGTCTAATATTAGCCACAGGTCGTATACTTTAGAAGTCCTTTCAAGAAGGACAGAGATGGAGGGACAGCTTTCCTGCCTGTAATCCCTGGAGCAGCACACTCAGTAGCAGTCCTTTGAGGTCCGTAACACAAATCCTGCCAGGCTGCACAGGCGACACAAAATGGCTCTTAGCTACTTTGGTCTGTACTTAAAATAGGAACAAAGCTGCTCCCATGTGCCTCCCCACAGGGCCTGGGATTGGGGGGAGGAGGGTGCATGGCATCTGAGAGTACTCATGGTGTCTGCATCTCTTTTTTCTGTTATACTCACAAACCTATAACTTTGGCTCAAGCTACTGAACTTTGGCACCAGGCAATAAACCACCTTCTCCAGATACCCGAGGCTGTAAGGATACCCAAGGACAACCAAGTCGGGCTGATACATGGCAAGAAAAATGTGTGAGTGAGGCAGTGCAGTGGATGCCGGCAGCAGAAGTGGGTAAGCAGACTGCAATAAGCACTGGGACGTGCTGGCTCTGCACGGTGCGTCTGAGGCCCCTCTGCTGGAAACAAGTGAAGAAACTGAAGAGCACCAAGAGTTAAGGATGATCTAAGCGGGAAAAAGGAAAGCAGATCAACAAAAATATCCATGCAATGCTGGTAACAGGGAGCTGCACATTATCTTCCTAGGGAATAGTGTGATCAACAGTATTGGAATCTCTTGGGATGGCGTTGACCCTCAAAAGGGAGCTGTTATTCCAAGCAATTCATAGAAGACACTGCTTTTACAGGAATAGCCATTGGTGGATGGAGAGAGAAAGGGACCTAGAAGGTTTGCAAATGTATATCATCTCTTCCTAATCAAGACATTCTTGAAATCCCACTAGCTATTCTGCATTTCAGGGTAACTAAGATGGCAGAGACCTGCTCAAAGCACTCTGAGCACATTATGTCTAGGAGGGTATATGAAAGAGTTTTTCTTGGTGTGTTCATGTTGCTTATTATACTTTGTGAGAATATAAAAATAAGTCAAGGATCTGGGTACAAGTCGCTGAATCAAAGATTTTTCTGTGTAACCACAACACATGCTATATATAAGTGGGTGCTTCCAGTGTAAGACAGCATGGTGAACACCCAGGAGCTGGTGAAACCAACTGCGCTGTCAGAAGAACCTGTGCGTTGCCATTTATAAAGGTGCTAAGCTTTATAAAGTAAAACTAAGCTCTTGCTGTTGTGATGTGCAGGCTTCGATGGCCTTCAGAGAAACAGGAGCTGAGACATTTATGTGTGCAGTGCATTATATTATTGCATTATATTTTGTTGAACTGCAAACGGAGCTGGACTCCTTCTGGTACGCCTTAATCATGTAAATGCCCGCTCCCCTATTGACCCCAGCCAATGCTGAAACTGTGCTGAGCCAGGTGTAGTGAGCAAGCAGATGTGGAGGCACTCAAGTGGAACTCAAATTCATAGTCTCTAACGAAGGGGTGGCCAGCAGACTTGGAACAGAGTGATCTGCTTTCTGTGAAGACACCTGAGGATTTATTTTGAGTGACCCAGCTTAGCTGATTACAAAAAGACTTTAAGACTCCTTAGCCTGTTAGGGTTAGGAGTGTTAGCATGAGTAACATCACCGATTTAGAACAAGAGCATTTCTAGAAGGGGGGTTTGGTGCAGTTAATAATGGTTGGGCCTCCTCTTGAGAAGCATAGTATCTATCCACTGTCACCCTCATTGCCTGCCCATAACCACATGCCTAACCACAACCTACAGGAAAGCAGGTTTCTGAGTTTGTCTGCTCCTGATGACTCCTTCCAAATTCCCAACTTACTCTGCTTTGACAAAGAGACACAAAGTGACAATCAGAAAGTCATGTCCAAGAGGACAGTCGTGTTAGCAACAGCATCTGGTCAGATTTCAGGTGTGAATAATCGCATGCTCTTCCCTGAACTATCTATGCAGTTCCAGTTAGGCACTGTCTCACAGCATCCTCTCTTAAGATCTGAGGAATTGCAATATCTGCTGAAGACAGCCTCCCCCTTTCCTCATAAACAGGATCTATTTCAGGAGTAGATGAACCAATCCCATGGATACGCTGTGTCCTGGTCTGGAATTATAATGGCTTGGGGATCCTTAGGATTGAGAGGTGCATGAAGAAGATGGCAGGATGAGGTGTCATGAGAGAGTCAGGACTCAGAGTGACTTAAACTTAAATGTAAGAATCCATCTATTTTCCACGCTATAACCGAGGTGAGATTTGTTGGGGGAAGACGGACTAGTAAGGCTGCAGTCCCCAGCAGCTCTGTCCCACACCGTGTGCCACATCAGGCAGGAGCGCTCCCCTCGCCATCGCCCACCCTGGCGCACGCCCAGCTGTACGCTCGTCGCATCCATTGATGCTTGGAGGTTGGTGACACCAAGTCGGGCTGGGTGTGCAGGTTTTCCACACGAGGGTGCTGTCCACGTTGGCAAAGGCCACACTGCGGGCTTTCCAGTCGAGCACATCATAACCCAGCATCGCATCAGAGAGATCATGGCCAAACTGACCCTCAGGCCCGGTCAGAGCGGTATCTGGGCTTGTTGGATGGATTTCGGGGGGTGACTCTTTCATAGGCTATAACTAGAGGACTTGTTTGACATCTGAACACAGTATCGTCCTGTTCACAGTGGGCAGCTGGTGGATAAATGATTACAGTTAAAAAAAAAACATTTTTCTTACTCATATTGTAATATAAATACTAATCCATCAGGGGTTCAGCAGCCCATGTTCTAAAATGATAAGTGATTTTTAAGTACCTCAAATCCTAATTATTTCATGAAACCACTTGAAGGAGCCTGATATTTAGAGACCGTGTGTCCATCTTTGTGTTTCAGACCCCTTTGGATGTCCTGAGGTACATATCCCCAAAAGACTGGTCACTTGTACGGCTTCAAGGGAGCACTCGCTACAGTGGGAGCGAGGGGCAGTGTTCAGCTCTCACAGTCATAGTTCAAAATGACTTACGATTTATACGATTGATGTATAAATTTATAAAATTTATGATTTATACAATGACCACGATTTATACAACTGACGAGGCACACACGGGTCATATCCCTGTGCACCAGGTCAGGGCTCCTCCGCGAGGCTTTGTGTTCTGAGCTGCTTTGCTGCGCGGAGCCTTGCAGGTTTGTGCTGTGCTTTGAGGATGCTGCGGGTCTGCGCTGGTGACTCTGGTGGTTACGCAGAGGCTGCTCCTCCCGAGCGGCAGGACTCAAATTCCACCTCTGTAACCCAGAGAGTCACCGCTAACCCAAGGAAAAATAAAAAAGAGAAATGACACCCTGAACGCAGCCCCTTCCTTCGCTCCAGTGGTCTTAGATGTTTTTGTTTCACCCTCTGCACACCCTGAAATGAGCAGATTTTTGCTTGTGGAAGGCCGAATCCCAATCCTTTGGGAGTCAGTGGGAGTTTTTCATTGACGTCAGTGGGCTTTGGATCAGACCCAGAAAAGCTGGCTTTATAAATACAGACGCTGCAGGTCAAGCACTGTTTTAAGTTGGTTTCGGTGATACCACACGACGAGCTGCAGGACCACGACCTGCATGCAGGAGCACCGGGGTCCCCCCAAGGGGCTCTGATATGGCCAGAGATTCCTGACGTGATTGTAACTCCAGGGCCCTACTACCTCGTGCAAATACACTCACTGATTCGTTTGCCCAGATACTAATCCATTTGTGGCAACCTGGCTACTAGAGCAGAAACTGTTTTCAAGCTATCAGTCTGCTACAAGCTTGATTGTGTATTGCTTGATTGGAACGGAGCATGTGAACTAAAATGTGGAAGCGAGAAAACCGTAACAAGTCCCTGTATTTGTTTTAAAATGAACATTTCTATCTGCACAGGTATTATAACCATGCTCACCATAACCACGCTGACTACAGCTTTAGAAAAGCCTGGAAATAAAGAGCTGATGGACAGCATTTTAGTAAGATGAGAGAACAGTCTTAAGTGCTCCAAGAATGCATTATAGCACACTGGCAAACAATAATAGTACACACGATCTGTACTCCCGAGACTTAAAAGCAAGAATGATGGGGTGGAATTTTTTTTGGCCTATGTAACACAGGAGGACAGAATAGATCATCTTCAGGATTTTTTTTCTGGCCTTAAAATCTACACAGCTCTACTGTAGTGATTCCAAAGCTGTGGTCCACAGTATTAGCTCTTTCTCCTTGTTTTGGCTGAAATAATATGTAGTACTTTAACCACTGTTTTTCCATATGAAGAGCAGCTGCAATTTGCTGAAGGACCTTTTTTGGTTTTTCTTCTTTTTTTCTTCACTTGTGAAGGAAACGCTGGGTTAAACTAAACCCATTCATTGATGGCAAAAGATGAAATGTGGCACTGCAGAAATGGGTTCCAGCATCATCCACGCAAGTGTTTCTAGGCTGCTCTATGTCCTGCTTGATGCACGATGTTTGGATTTTAGAGTATAATTGTCTGTGCATGCATTGCTACGTGTATTTTAAATTTATTTTTACACAAGTGATAGAGCAGGTGCTCAGGCATGAAATGAGATTTGTTGTAAAGAGCTTTAGGAGAGCAATGGAGGTAAAAGAAGAGGTTAGAGGCAAAAGAAAAGGTGGGGGAAGCATGCGCGACAAGCAAAGGAGCAGAAGCTGGCTCCGCGGGGCAGCGGCAGGGTGGCTGCAGGCCATCTCTTCCAGCAGACTGCAACAGGAGCAAGGGTCTTGTGATGAAGAGTCACCTTCTTCATCTTTTCATTTGCATTCATGAAAGGTGCATATGAAATAAGCGTTAGGCTAGTTCATCAGCATTTCATTCTCACTTTGGCGGCTATAAATGGCACGTGCAAATGACAGTATTACCTTGCAGTGCCATATGACAGAAAATCGGGTCTTTGGTGAGGTTGTTCTGCCGGGACTCCATCTGTATTAGGGCTGCCATGTCATTTATGTCACCTCATCCATGTCCTAGCACGGCTGTCCCTTCCAGCCCTTCTCTTCTGGAGACGTTCATACCCTCTGGGGGAAGGCGAACAGGCCAAGTTTTCCTTTAATGTCATAACGCTTCTCCATCGCTCCTGGCAAGGCTGAGCCAGGGTGAAGCACTCCAGGGCCACCACCACCTGCCTGTCCTCCCCAGCCCGCTCCCTGCCCCGTCCCCCGCAGGCCTGGGCGCCCCTGCTCACGGCCGCTGCCTTTGGGTGCCCATGGAAGCCCTCCCGCCTGAGGGCGACCCCGCCCCGGGGCCGCAGGGCCCTCAGCTCGGGGCTCCCCCAGCCGCGCCGAGCCCTCCCGCGGCGGCCCTGAGGCCGGGGGGCCCGGGCGGGAAGGCGGCGGGCAGGGCCGAGCGAGGAGGGGCCCGGCCCGAGCGAGGAGGAGCCCGGCCCGGTCCGGCCGGCGCCGGGGGGGAGCAGAGCAGCGCCCGGGCCGGTTCCGCCCCGCGGCCGCCGCCTCCTCCTGGCTCCGCCCGGGGCGCGCAGAGGCCGGAGGCGGCGCGGGTCTCCGCGGAGACCGGGTCGGCGCCGCCCCGGCGGGGGAGGCCGGAGGTGAGCGGGCCGCCGGCGGCGGGCGAAGTAAGGGCGGGAGCCCGTGGGGCTGGCGGAGGCGGGAGGGTACGGGGGGAGCTCGGGGGCTGCCTGCGAGGTTCAGGGGGAGCGGGCAGAGCCCGGGAGGCGGCGGGGAGGCGGCAGCGGCCGCGGAGGGAGGGGGCGGCGGGGCCGGGGGCTTGTGGCGCCTGGGCTGCGAGCGCTGGCGAGGCGCGGGGGCTGCCGCTCGCTCTGCAGAAGCCGCGGGGGAGAGGGGGGATGCGGGGAGCGGCGCCTCCCGCCCCGGCGGAGCTCTGAGGGCAGAGCTGGAGGGGCCGGGTGGGCTCCTGGTGGCCGCGGCGACCTGGAGGAGAGGAAAAGTCCTTGGCGCAGCGCTGCCGGAGGAGTTTCCGCGCCGCGGGTGCAGCGCAGCCGGATCGTGTGGAACCGGTGCGGGAATGAGGGGTTGTGTGGAGCTGCTTTGCGGGGAGCAAGGTCAGAGCAGGCGATCGCAGCGGTGCTTTTTGCGAAGCCGTTCCGTCCTCCCGTAGGCAGCTCGTAGTTGAGTCTTCGGTACTCCGCTCTTAGCCCTTTGTATGAAAAATGATGAAACTGAGGGAAGATTTTCTTGCCGGCAACGAAAACTGTTCCCAGAGAAAAGGGTGGCAAAGCTGGCCGCGAGGCTGGAGGAACGTGTTTGTGATTATGGTGATTTTTAGAAAGATTTGTGTAATGGTCAACATTCAAGTAGTACAAGGACAAAAGAAATTAATCTTAAAGTTGCCAGAAAACCCCAAACCAAATGCTTGATGGTGAATTCCACCTCTGGAACCGTTTAATGCCAGAGCAGATGGTAGGTTTTAGGAAGCACTGGCGGTTGAGCGAGACTAAAGTCAGGTATCGGAGCGTGCGGTGAGTGTGTCCAGGATGGATAACGATGCTTAATATGAAGCCAGACATCTGAATTTTGGCTAGCCAGGTTTGAAAATGCTTATTTATCTACATCATTTGTCAGCATCGAAAGGTAATTCCCTGTTTTGCAAATGCAATGTGAAGTTTTATGGGAGTTTTGCAGAAGCCAGACGGAAGGTGTGTTGGAGAGGTGCTGTTTGTCCTCCGAAGGAGCCAGTCTCCCATTTGGCCAACTGGGACAACTGGTTGTGGGATGTGAGACTGTGCTGGTGATTGATGTGTCTCCAAGCTGAGGTTTATCAAGATAATCAGGAGACTTATGGAGACTTAAAAATGCAGAGGAGCGTTTTCCTCATTTCTGTTTTAAAAAAAAAAAAAGGAAGAAGCTTTTATGTTGTTAACCTATGGTGGTATGTTGGAAGATAAGGAACTTTGTGAGATACTTATGTTCAGAGCAGCAAAGCTGGCAAAATTGAAAAATGCATCTGATGTTAAGCCAAAAGTGCTTTTTACCTAGAATTGATGCTGCTGAGTGAGGAATACCTGTTCTGGGTTATTAGCTGTTACAAACTGGTGAAATTCATATAAAATATTAATTTTCTTAATCTAATTCCTGTCTCGTGTTAGAGTTATATTAAGGAGATAAAGGAGAGAGTAGAGATTTCTCAGATTGATAGCAGCTTTCAGGCAGGAAGGAGAGCAAATACACACAGTGAAAAGTGATTATTACGTTGTCCTTCTGTTGTAGTCCACCTAAATCCACAGAAACTGGGTTTATTTTTGCAGTCTGTCACACAGGTAATTCCGAGAGACTCGGCTTCTCTGTCGCCGTGTGGCAAAGATTAGATTCCTGCTGCCACCTCTGCAGGCTATGCTTGAGGAGCTAATGCTATGTCTCAGCTCTGATCAAAATAACCACGTCTCTTCTGAGTTGGTGCCCTTTTCCCTGCTCTGCCAAGAAAGAGCGACGAATGGTGGTGCTTGGGGATGTCTAAACTATCTGCTCTTACCTCCCAGGTCTACCTGGGGACACCAACCTGTCTGAACTCCGAAGCCCTGAAGTTGTGTACTTGTGCAGACATCATCACAGCCTTAGAAGTTCAGTTCTCTAGTATGCGCTTTTTTGGCAGAAATAGAGCTAAAGAAGGCTTCTTTTTAAAACTTCTGCACTTGCGGGAGTTCCTTTTCTTCTCTTCATGAGGTCCCCAGCTTGACGGAAGGCATTTTTATTGTGGTTTTTGAAGGCTACTTATGGGTTTTTGACATCCTTTTGAGTGCAGAACTTAAATGGTGCCTGGTCTGAAGGAGAGCACGAGCTCTGAAGAGTCAATATCACAACAACAGCCAATTTTTTATAGAGCTAGCAGCATCCAGTAAACACAAAACCAGCTATATCAGTCATTCCTGCCATTGAGAATTTTTCGGAAGGGCAGCTGATGAGGATCTTTGATTCTATTCATGAGCCCAGGAGGACTCAAGAAGGAAAAAAGCGTCAGGAAAGTCTGATTGCTTTCTGTCCTTTGAGATATATATCAAGAAAATGAATACTGTTTTTCTAAATTTTTATTCTGTATTATAATGCCAGCTTCTATCATATTCTAAACTCTTCCCTGCAGAGCTTTTGGGAGAAAAAATTGCTTTTGGGTTCATGGATTTCAGAAAAGAAAAACTTGTCTAAATGTTTATGGCAGAGAACAATACTTGACAGGCGGGGGAAGGAACTGCAAGCCTCTGTTGATCATGCATTTTAGCATTCCCTGATTCTAGGAAGCAGCATATATGGGCTCGATACACAAAAATCAAACTGCAAGCCAGTTATTTCTACTTGTGAATGGTGAGGATGGTATATGAGTGTTTAGTCAATACAGCTGCAAGTGGTAAGGCTGTAGCCATCTAGGCATACTTCTGAGCTTTGCCTCATTTTCTTCCAAGGTAGTTTGCAACTGTGGGACTTCTCTTTCTGGAGAGCACTGCACACAGAACCAGTATAAAAGAGTTTGGTTTGTGACCACTGCTTGCAGCAGATGGAGCGATCTAACATCCATTCTGTAGCAGCTGGGTCGCCACGTATCCAGGTTATGATGATTTGTCAAGACTTTGGAAGCAGTTATTTTAAAGGAATGATCTCTCAGGGAATCCTCAGATCTTAATTCATAGCCAATTTATCTGCAAGAGAGTAAAACGCAGCTAGAATGTTATCGTACACTAGTATTTCAGGTCTAAGGTGAGTAGGGGAAGGGTTTATAAGCTTGCTACTCACCCTTAAGAGAAATATGGGAGAAATACAGGCACAGAGTGCTGAGGGTCCCTGCAAGTTAGTTGCATGTGTACACTCAGAAATTGCTTTGGGCTGCATATATGATATATTTAGGCTTAATTTTGTGGTTTGGGTTTTTTTTCCAGGTTCCTTTTGCAGAGGCCATAAGGACTTGATGACATGAATCCAAATATTTCCAGGTATGGTGGGGCAGTTGGACAATTGGAGCTCAGTGGAGGCGTTTTCTGCAGCAGTACAGTTTGATCAGCTTGAGCTGCATTTCTGTAGAGAAGTCACACCTTTGCCTGCCCCAAGGCACTTGCGCTCTTCTTTTGTACCTTGCATTGCACCTGCACCCCATGATTTTGAAGCAAGGTAGTGAATTGCAGTGAGGAACCGGTGTGGGGGTAAAATCAACCCCAAGTAAAAAGAAAAAAAAGATTAAGTTTTAACCCAAATCTTTTTTTCAGCCTGGTTCTCTGTGAAGCCTCACAAACTCTTGTAGTACGGGGAGGTAATGGCAGTGAAGTGGGAGTGCTGGTCAGGAACGGGTGGGGGCCAGGGTCTAGTCTTTGATGGCAGCGTTGGTTTACACTGGCTCTAAGTTATAAAGAACCTTTCTCAGCAGGGGAATCTTTTCACACTGGAAAGAGCAGCAGTTTCATTTGAAGGATTGTAGTGGATCTCTCCGCCCATTGATATAATCTTAAAGGAAACGCATCTGTTTCTTCCCTCACTGTGGTCGCCTGTGCTCCAGTCTTTGGCTTTGTTCAGGTGAAAGCAAACTTACAAGAAATGAGATTATAGAATCTCAAAGGACTAACATCCCCAAGTCAAAACAAATAGTCCGTCTTGATTTTCTGTACTGTGGGCTGTAACTAACATGTACTTGTTCTCTGAAATGCTGAAAATTGAGTCTGTATCTCACAGCACTATCTGGAAAACCACTTTTTTTTAAAATTTGGCCTCTGGATGCATCCAAGCATTGCTGTGACATAACAAGTACACACTAAAATCCAATTTAAAGAGGGGAGTGCAGTTTTGAACTGACTCCACTTTAGCTGTGAATTTAGAGCCTGTTGATAAGAACGAAAGTGTAACAAGATTTCCAGAGTCAGGATTGCTTATTGTGCTCTGTGTTTTATCTCCTGCTTGTATTTCTGATGTCTGTTTTTCCCTGTAGGAGAAAACCCATGCTTTCACCTCCAGGGAAAGGGGAAGCCAAGAGTCTTTATCTAATACAAGAACTTACTTAAAAATAGATTGCTCTTTAGAAAGCCAAAATCATGTAATTATTTCCTACTAGTAAAATTAATTATCCTCATTCTAGTTAATATTAGGAGAGTAATTGAACACTTCAATGGACTATGTCACAGGTTTAGAATTTATACCACCATTTTCATTGCCGTGCAACACACTGCGGGTTGTGTTGTAAAAGCTCCAGCTAACCGAGTCTCTAGACCTGGAGTACATCTGATAAAGAGGTATACAGGAAACTCTGCCAAGAGCTGGGGCACGGCATCCTTGCCCAGCAGGGTATAAAGCCCCGGCGTACACAGTGCAGGTTCTTGTTTTGTTACGTCAGGCAGATCAGTTCCAGGAGCCATTACTGATGTCTGGTGCAAAGCTACCATCAAGGGCTGAGGTGTGCGAAGCGTTGCTCTCCACCAGTTGCATCCTTGCCATCAAAGGAATGAGACAGAGCTACTCTCCTTGGTTGTGCTGTGCACTCGTGATGTGACTCGGGGTGGTCCCAGTCTCGCACACTGACCTTCTAGCCGTAGGCTGTTTTCCACAGATTGCTGAAATATATTGCAAGTCCTTGTTCCATGTCCTTGACCGCCCTCCTCTTTCAAATAAAGGTTTTCATTTTATTGTGGGTCTCTATCGTAGGCATGTATTAACCTTTAGTATATCTGTATTGAAGGTTTAATATTTAATTCCACTGGCATTCCATGACCGGTCCTTCTTAAGTAAAGAGAAATCAAATGTCGTCGTTCTCCAGTTTTGAAAACCCACTGAAGGCTCTTTGTTCTGTTGGGGGTAATTTCTGTGGTGTATTATGTTTACTGAGGAGTACACCTCAGCATGTTTGTCCATAATTACACAGCAATGTCAAGAATCCAGTGCATGTTCCCCCTCCTTTTTCCAATATGTTTTAGTTTTAATTAATTCAAGAGTAGCTTTCATTTGAAAAAATTGGAAGTATGCTCAAAGAGGACCAACTACAGTAATTCCATTAACTTGAAGATTGATTCAGCTTTTACCAAGATTGGTTTTGATAACAACTAATTTATTTGTCTTAAAACTCAGTTCCAAAAATCAAGAAATTCTTCAAATATTTTGCTTTGTGAGGTTGTTGCACAGATGGCCGCAGACACGTGTATGGCATACGCCTTCCAACCCAAGAGTGCCAAGGCTTTGAATCGAAATAGATAAAGCCAAAAAAAAAATCTTGAAAGAGGTAAACTACAGGCTGTATTCAGGTTATTTTTTTTTTAATAAGCAGTGTTATTTTTACCCCTGGGTACTATCAAAGCTTTTGGGGCAACCGCTTCCTTATTGTTCATCTGTCTTTCTCCATACATCTATGAAAGATAGCCTCCTTCTGGAGGATTTGAACGATGGTATGTCAGAGTTTGTGTTTAATGTTTTCAAAGAAAAGATCAGAGGAATTTTTATGTTTAGAGATGATGCTGAAAGTAAAAGCATGAAGGCAGAATTCCTAAAATAATAATTTCTGTGTGATTTTTCTTGTAAAGTTATTTGTGGTGAGTTGAAGCAAGGAGAAAGTGACCCTTAGTATCTGTATTTTAAAAATAAACCTTGAGCTCAGCCAGCATGAATCAGGGCTGTGCTGCGAGAGCCAGAGATGCTGACTTGGTGCGGGGGGATCCAAATGGCTGTGGCTGTCACTCTGGCCTGGGCTCAGGGCTGGCGTATTCCCCCTCTACAGCTGGTGTAGGCGTGATTGGCTCAGCTCAGGCAGGGCAGAACAACTGGCTGCAGTGAAGATAAATTACTATATGTATTGTAGAGAGACTGGAATAAATGCGGTGTTTGAGTTCTCTGTCATAGTGCCCTCACGCCTGCAGCGTAACGCAGGGACTCTTCGTTAGCAGAGCAGGAGGTGGGATCTGCAGCTTAAGGAGTGACCGTGTTGATAAGGAGAAGACTGAGAAGACCACCTAGGCTAAGCAGTCTGAAACAAACGCTCTGTCTGCATTCGGCAGGATTGCTCATTGAAATGGTCCCATTGTACGTCAAATTCAGAAACCATCCCGTAACGCCAGAATTGCTGGATAAATGTCACGGTGTGGTTGCAGCCTTCAGTATCATGACAAATGATATACTGTCCCACAATGATTTGTTTGTGTAATGGGCAAATATGTCTCAGTTGGAGACAGGTTCTCTTGATGTTAGATACCATTCCAGCAAAGAACAGAGAAGGGCAGCGCCTGTTGAAAGAACTTGAGTTTCACATTCTGCTTCATAAGCTATCTGTATTACAGGGCTTTTAAGTTATCTGTGCTAATCAAGAATAATTCATATTCAAATTTTTTTTTAAATAGCTATCATCATACGATAGATTACGTTACTCATTAAGCAGTAATGATTGTGAAAAGTGAGTCACAATTCTTTTAATCTTGGAGAAAGATAAATCTTTCTATCGGTTGCTGTTTCTTAATGTTTTTAATGTGTTTTGCTTTTGCGGTAGTTTGGGGAATGTAGATGTTATTCTTAGATAAGGTTTTGAGTTTTGTGTTTTGAAATGAAAAATAATGAAAACACATACTAGTTTCAGGGGTATAAGAGTATCGTTTAAAAAACCTCTTAAATTTAGACTAATTAAATTTCTTTTTTTTTTCTCTAAGCTTTGGAACAGCCTGGGGAGTTTGTGGGAACAAACACTTGGGAAACCGATGGAACTGTTGATACTGAAATTCAAAGCCAGCTCACGCAGGGCAATTAAAGCCTGTGTGTTTCCTGCACGAGGGAGGAGAACGAGGATTGTGTGAAATGTCATGCTCCGCATCTCGTAGGTGTATTAGGTTGTAATATAGGATGTCTCCCTCAACTTCATACAAAAAAATTCATCCCAACTGATAGATAAGTGCTTTTCTAATCTGCGTTGGCATTCAAGATGATCCAATTCCACTTTGCATTTTATCTTTGCTAGATTTGCGGCAGAGAAGTCACGCACATCTGTCCCTTTGTCTTCCTGTTTTATCACAACTGATTCTCTCATTTTGACCTAAGATTAGCAGTTCAGGAGTTCAGTGCTTCACTTAGCTGAATGCCCGTGGTTGCTGGTGTGATGAAGTAGAAAACACGTCTTTGGGGAAATGGCTCATTTGTGGGAGAGAGAAGGATGACAGAGTGCTTGACTCACTGTAGGGATTGACTGTACAAATAAGGAGCAATGGTGAAGCTTTGGACTGCAGGTAAGTAGGAATTCTAGATGAAACTGGGGATGAAGAGCTTCTGAGGGCTGCTACAAACTGCAGAATTAAGCGCGTGGCCAGAGGTGGCAGGGCAGAAGAGGAAGAGCTCTCCTGGAAGGGAACAGAAGGGCTTGCCAAGGGTGATTCTTAGAGGACAGATTAGGAGAGGGCCATCAGGCAAGAACTGTATGACTATTTAGGAATATTTATGCTTTGAAGGGGCTGAAGAATCAGGTAATGCATTGGACAAGCATTGCACTGTCCCATGAGCTTATATGATAGAGGCTTTATTGAGAGCTCTGTGGTATTTTAATGTGACTTGAGTATGGCTTGGAAACTTGAATCTACTACCTGCTTTTTATTTTTCCCAGTTTTGAAGTTAGAATTAAACTTTTTTGAGGTCTGATACGTGATTGTTGAGTAACAGCAGTAGTGATAATCAGTTGAAAAATTTCAGTTGGCAGCAGAAAAGCTGTCTGGGGTATGTATCATATTGAAAGGTCTGGGCAAATATTTTCTGTTTCTCCAGCGTCTGAACCTCCATGCACAGGACCTGGGTTGTAAGGCCAGAACTCGCCTTTGGAAGAGTTTCGAGGATCTCACAAAGTTATTGCTACTCATGCTTAAAGTTTTGAGCCTTATTCAGTGTGTATTTTCACAGCTTGTGATTCCTTTTTGTCCCTTTCTCTTTCCAAAATCTGTGAAAATGCTTCCATTGGTGTACAAACTGCTTGTTGGTACAGTCTTCAGGGATAAATAGCATTTCTGCTTAGAGGGCCTTTTGGCAGTTTTTACTGTCTCTTAACTTGGTTTGAAGGAGAAGCTCTTACTAAGACGGCCTGACTTGTGCTTTGTTTGGTACTGATGAATTCAGAGAAAGGACAGAGGAGCAGTTCAGGTGGAAGTAAGCTCCCTCTTGGTTTCTTTGTGTGATCTTCCAACCTGAATTCTTAGCTCACTGTGGCCTGAGGCCAATAACCTGATTTTCTTCCTCAGTTCTATCAAGTGATGTCAGCCAGTGACTACTATTTCCACAGTGAGACTGGAGGAAATAGCAAGCATTAGAAGAAAGAATGAAGGAAGAAGTCCAAAGAAATTGCTGAGTAGCTCATTTGGATTTTATAGATGCCTCGTTCTTGCATTTTACATTTGTACTCTCTCAAGAAAGACACATAGATCTGGGAATATGTGTCTTTATGTATTTTGTGGAGATATTCTAGCTGGTACTTTGGATGCCTCAGTTGCCTTTCTTGGACGCTAGCTGTGTCTGATGTTCTTACTAAGATGTAGTATGGTCTGTAGTTTTTTACACAGTGATGGTAGAACATGGTGTTCTTGTGCCTTACCAAAACAAGCAGCATGCAGTCTCCAGTGGTTTTCCGTTGAAAGCTTTTTTGTTTGTAGAGTTAGTGTTCAGTAGCAGAATACTGATTGTTCCCAAGTGTCAGGACAACGAGGTTTATGGTACCTCACCCTGCCCTGGAAGTAATAAAGGAATGTTACTTCATTTAATAATACAGCCATGGGGTAAGTGCCAGACAGAGCCTGCAAAGGTCTTCAGCTTTTGTCTCTGCTGTCTTTAACACTGGTAACTTAACACAGCACTTTATCACCTGATGAGATGCATCCGCGGGTCCTGAGGGAACTGGCGGATGAAGTTGCTAAGCCACTATCCATCATATTTGAGAAGTCATGGCAGTCTGGTGAAGTTCCCCCTGACTGGAAAAGGGGAAACATGACCCCCATTTTTAAAAAAGGAAAAAAGGAATACCTGGGAAACTACAGACCAGTCAGTCTCACCTCTGTGCTTGGCAAGATCATGGAGCAGATCCTCCTGGAAACTATGCTAAGGCACATGGAAAATAAGGAGGTGATTGGTGACAGCCAACGTGGCTTCATTAAGGGCAAATCATGCCTGACAAATTTGGTGGCCTTCTATGACAGGATTACAGCATTGGTGGATAAGGGAAGAGCAACTGACATCATCTATCTGGACTTGTGCAAATCATTTGACACTGTCCCGCAGGACATCCTTGTCTCTAAATTGGAGAGACATGGATTTAATGGATGGACCACTTGGTGGATAAGGAATTGGCTGGATGGTCACACTCAAAGAGTTGCAGTCAACAGCTCGATGCCCAAGTGGAGACCAGTGATGAGTGGCATTCCTCAGGGGTCGGTACTGGGACCAGCGCTGTTTGACATCTTTGTTGGCAACATGGACAGCAGGATTGAGTGCAGCCTCAGCAAGTTTGCTGACGACACCAAGCTGTGTGGTGTGGTCAACACGCTGGAGGGAAGGGATGCCATCCAGAGGGACCTTGACAGGCTAGAGAGGTGGGCCCATGTGAACCTCGTGAAGTTCAGCAAGGCCAGGTGCAAGGTCCTGCACATGGGTCAGGGCGAACCCAAGCAAAAATACAGGCTGGGTGGAGAATGAATTGAGAGCAGCCCTGAGGAGAAGGACTTTGGGGTGCTGGTTGATGAGAAGCTCAACGTGACCCGGCAATGTGTGCTTGCAGCCCAGCAAGCCAACCGTATCCTGGGCTGCATTAAAAGAAGCGTGACCAGCAGGTCGAGGGAGGTGATTCTCCCCCTCTACTCCGCTCTCATGAGACCCCACCTGGAGCACTGCGCTCAGCTCTGGGGCCCCCAACATAAGAAGGACATGGACCTGTTGGAGCAAGTCCAGAGGAGGGCCGTGAAGATGATCCAAGGGCTAGAGCACCTCTCCTATGAAGACAGGCTGAGAGAGTTGGGGTTGTTCAGCCTGGAGAAGAGAAGGCTCTGAGGAGACCTTATAGCAGCCTTCCAGTACCTGAAGAGGACCTACAAGAAAGCTAGAGAGGGACTTTTTACAAGTGCATGTACTGATAGGGCAAGAGGTAATGGCTTAAAACTGAAAGAGGGTAGATTTAGATTAGATGTAAGGAAGAAATTTTTCACTATGAGGGTGGTGAGACACTGGAACAGGTTGCCCAGAGAAGGTGTGGATACCCCATCCCTGGAAGTGTTCAACGCCAGGTTGAATGGGGCTTTGAGCAACCTGGTGTAGTGGAAGGTGTTTCTGCCCATGGCAGGGGGGTTGGAACTAGATGATCTTTAAGGTCCCTTCCAACCCAAACCATTCTACGATTTTTGAGACTAGTTTGACAACAGGTGCTGCAGTTCAACCTAGGTTTCTTCAGCCTTAGTTGGGAAGCATTTCCAGGTTACTGGAGGAAGAATGCGGCAGAAACAGCTGTGGTATTTCAAAATGTGCATGTAAGTTCTTGGGTTTTTCTTAAATTTCAGGAGGGTAGGTTTTGGCTTGTTCAGGGATCTGCTGGGCAGGATCTCATGGGAGACTGTCCTGGCAGGCAAAGGGGCCCAGACAGCTGGTTGATCTTCGAGGACATCCCCCTCCAAGCACAAGTGTAGTCCGTCCCAACATACAAGAAGGCAAACAAAAATGGTAGGAGGCCAGCAGGGATGAACATGGAACCGTTGATTGAGCTCAAACACAGAATGGAAGTATCAGGAAGGTGGAAGCAGGGATGGATGGCCAGGAGGAATATAGAAGTGTTACCTGAGCGTACAAGAATGGAGGTAGGAAACCCAAAGCTCAGCTGGAGTGGGGGATGTGAAGGGCAACCAGAAGGGCTTCTGTAAGTACATTTGCAGCAAGAGGAAGGCTGAGAAAAATTTGGGCCCACTGCTCTGAGTACCTTCACCATGGTAAAGCTGGAGGTACTCAGTGCCTTTTCTGGCCTTGTTTTTAACTGGTTAAACCAGTACTTGTTTTTTACTGAGCAAAACCACGGAGTTGTACTCATCCCCCTCAATGAGGGATGATCAAGTCAGAAGAGCTCTCTGATTTGCATTCTGACGTGGATGAGTGACATCAGCCTGAAACTTGTCCTGTCGGTCGTACCTGGCAGCCTGCTTGGGAGCCAAACACTCGGCAGGCAGAGCAGCCTAGCAACGAAGGAGCTGGCAAGCGGAGCACAAGGTATGGAGGTTAGTAAGTGATTTATGCTGGGTAAGGAAGATATTCACTGGAGAGCTAGGTAAGCAAGTTTGTCTGCTTGCTGGACTTCTATTTGCAGCTTCTAACGTTTGTTTGGGCATTTTATGCTTTTTCTGGGACAGAGGTCTCCCAAAAGAGAGTGTATATGAAAAGTGTTGCCTTCGAACAGAGCAGGTCATGCTAGCCTGCACCAAGGTATGACATAGGGCTAACGTTGGTGAAAAGCTGGAAGGTCTAGGAACCAAGGCAGAGCAACCCAGCTCTCTCAGTGGGCTGAAAAGAGATGTTTTCTTAGTCAGGGGGTCGTGGAGGTGAATTTTGCCTTTCTGCTTTTAAAGTTAGGAGTGAAGAATCAAGCTTGCGTTGGACTAGTAGCGAAAGTAAACAAATAGTGAAAAGTTCCTTGAAAAGATGAAGAATTGCAAAATGAATTTATTCGTGGATGGGCAGCAGACATGAAATAATTTGATAGGGAATATCAGCTGGTAGACGAAGTGAGGAGAATGTCTGAAAGCCAGGAAGTTGAGGATAACTGGTCAGTGGTGGAGAAACAAGGCTGCACAAATCATTTCAAATTTTCAGCCAGCTTCCAGAGAAGAGGATGTGGAGAGCAAAGTCTGGTTCAGGAGCGTGAGCCTGGAGAACATAGTGTTGATGTTTACAAGGGGAAAGAGATTGTGATTTTGTTCCTTTCACTACTAGTCAGAGTTGAAAACCAGTCTTATTTCATGCAAAAACAAAGGGGAGATTCTGCCAGAAGTTGCAGGTTTAGGGAAAAGACAAGGGCATTCAGAATCACAAGAGAGAGAGATGAGAAAGCTGGGGAACAGAAGAGAAATAAAGCAGAATTAGCTGCAGGTGAAAAGAGATTTGTACACAAGATTATAACAGAATCCGTCCATGTGATTGGAGATTTTGCATCAGTTATGGCCAGAGCAAGCAGGCTTATAATAATCTGCAAAAGAAGTTAAAAGAAATGGAGGTGTAGAGGGTGTGGGGGGGTTGTAGGAAAGTTACTTTGACAAAAAGAGTGAGGAGAAGGCATGCCCAGAGAGTGAAGGTCAATAGGTGGTTCATGGACTGGAGCTATAAGGAAAGATTTGGATTTTTTTTTTTTTTTCTTTTTTTTTTTCCCCATGGGAGGACATCTTAGAGAGGCATTTTTCTTAATTGATAAATTTCAGCTGAGTCCCTTGGACACTGTCCATCTGCGGCTAAATTTGCTTGATGATAAGAAAAGCCTTAAAACGGTGAAGAACCAACAGAGGGATAGGACAAGAGAGGGATCTCGGGCAAAGGAAATGTTGTTACAGCTAAGGCTCTATCAGAAAGCAGGTATGATAGCTAACAGGGATGAGGAAATGGAAATGAACATATCAAAGCCGAAGTGAAATTTGAAAAGGTTAATGTATTCCCTTCAGGCAGGAGACTGGAACTAGCGAATCTCCATCTTGGTGTGCTGAAAATAATGGTACATGTAATTAAGAATTTTGGAGCAAAGATTTTTTTATCTGTAAATTTTACCAAATCTTTAGTAACAATACTTGATATATGTTAGAAAAAATGTATGAAAAATGTTAGAAAAAATACATGAAGAAAAAAGTATCCCAGCGACTATAATCCCAGTATTGTGATCTTTAGTGTGAATGTTTTACAAAAAAAAAAAAAAAAGGACAAAAAAACCCCTGGAGACTGAGATTAAGAGATTAAATATAATATGGGTGTTCAAAAGATAGGCTATGTCTTGTTAATCTGAGCTTTCTTTGTTAAAATTATTTACTTCTGCATAAGAGAGGTGCAGTAAACTTCATGTCTGAACTTGTAACTTCTCTTGTGCAGCTGTAGCAGGTAGTTCTAGTTAAAGTGGAAGAAGTATCAAAGTAGTTTTAGTTAAAGTGGGAAGTATCAAATAGGTAAAAAACTGCCTAGAAGAGCTATCAGGAGAGAATTTACCCATGGAATTCTTGAATAATTGATTTCTAGTTAGTTAGTTTTCTAATTAGTTAAAGGTTCAAATGCATAATATGCAGTGGTAGCCCAAATTCAGGAAGTATGGACCAGAGTAGGACTAGAATACAATGGCTCTTCCAATTTGGAATAACAGGGAACCTTTATAAATATGCAGAGGACTCTGTTTCTTGACCCCAGCTGCTTCTCAGAAAGATAGGACAAGCCTCTCCATTTTGGTCTCCAGCATATCAAGATTTAAGAGGCTTTTTTGATTTTAATTATTTCAGCCATAGCCCCATGTCAAAAATAAAGCACCTTGAATGAAGAAGCAGCGTAACTGCATCCTTACGGTGGTGTGCTTCCACATGAACTAAGAATTCCCCCTGTGGCGGTGCTGTGCTGCCGGTGGTTAATTAAGTCCTTGGAAAACTGGCTGTACGAGGAAGTCTTCTGCAGGAATACCTGTGCAGGTTCTGGCAGCGATGTCATTAGCATGATGCTGCACTAGTACGACTTGGCAGACCTAAACGGCTTGGCCCAGAGCCACTTCGGGGATGTTTGTACCTGTGGCATTGTTCACCCACAAACCTGTATAATCCACCCGCAGACAATGGGTCGTCTCTGGTATAATCAAGAACTGGAAGGCCTTTGTAGCCAGAGTAAGGGGAATGAGGTGACCTTGAATAGCACAATATGGGTACGTGGGGACTAACAGCAGAAATTTGTATTAAGAAATGCAGATGTTAATGCTAGACACATCTCTCGGAAATCCTGTTCAGAAACAGAGGAATGTGCAAAGAAAGGTTTTCCGTTCCTCTGGCTATACCTAGTTGAATTAGCTATGTACAACATAGAGAGGATTAGAAGCAGTGGACTTGTTTAGCCTAGACAATGAACTATGAGAGAAAAGTATTGTTCTATAAACAGTAATAACAACTTGTTTGTGGTGAAACCCAGCATTGTGGTTTAACCCCAGCCAGCAACCAAGCTGAACAGGTCCCACACTATCCAACCCCATTAACCTCACGCCTCATCCCATCTTTTGATACAATACACAGCTATCATTCCCTTAGTCTATGGACCACCCCTATAAAATGTCTTTAAAATGTCCACAAATGTCCGTTGAGTTCATTTAGTCCATGACTTTGGGTTCCATCTCTGATGGTGGTCACTCAGGACAGGAGCGGTGGTGTGCTGCGTGGAGTTATTGGGCACCGAAGCCAGCTCAGGTCAGGTCACTGCTGCACTTGCACTGCTTCTTGTAAGGCTTGTTCTCCATTGGTTCAGGTGTTTCCTGCTATGGTAATTCCTATAACATGCAACTCAGATCGTGGATTGCAACAATTTAAAGGTATTTCCATTACAATCTCCACCCCTGGCCCCTTTGGGCCAGGTTACAGGGTTTAACATTGCAATGAACTCCTCCCCTTGCCTCGGCTCCAGCTTGGACTTATCCACAGGCTGCAGTCCCTGAGGGCTTTACCTGCTCCAAGTGGAGCCTTGTCTAGGAGCCACAGTCTCTCCAGAGGTATACCTGCTGTGGCATAGACTTATCCACAGCCACAGTCACTTTGAGGTGCACCTGTTCCAGCGTGGCCTTCTCCATGGGCCTCAATGCCTTCAGAGATAGACCTGCTCCAGCGTGGCCTTGCCCACAGCCACAGTCCCTTCAGAAGTAAACCTGCTCCAACATGGCCTTACCCATGGCTGCAGTCCCTCCAGGGCTGTACCTGCTCTGTCGTGGGCTTATCCATGGCCACATGCTTTGAGGTGCTCCAGCGTGACCTCACGCACAGCCACTGATGCTTCAGGGTGTACCTGCTGCAGCGTGGACTTATCCACAGCCGCAGATGCTTCGAGGTGTGCCTTCTCCAGTGTGGACTTATCCTTGGGCCACAGTCCCTTCAGAGCTATACCTGCTGCAGCACAGACATAACCACGGCAACAGATGTTTTGAGATGTACCTGCTCTGGTGTGAACTTATTCACGGCCACAGGTGCTTCGGGGTGTCCTGCTCCATATGGTCACAGTCCCTTCGACTCAAGTTCACACTGGAGCTCCAGCCTGTCCAGTACAGCAGCACAGAGACAGCAGCGATGCCCTGGCTGTCTGCCAGCCCAGGCCCACGGCCATTGCTGTTATCAAAACGTTCCCAGGCACAGCAGAGTAAGACGATCAGCAGTACAGCAAGCAGCGAAAGCAAAAAGCAGCCACTAACAAGCACAAGACTCTAATATACAGCTTACTGTATATTAGAGTATTACTCTATATATTATTTTTATGTATATTAGAGTATATTACTGTATATTACTGTATATTGCCTTAGCAAGCAAGCCCTAGGGCAAGCACAGGAGCCTGTCAGTTAACAGCTAAACAACAAATTCAATCATCTAGCACATTCCAATCAAATCTGTCATTATCTCAAACCCTTCGAGCCCCATGTTGGGCACCAGAAAGGCCTGTCGTGGTTTGACCCCAGCCAGCACCTAAGCCCCACGCAGCCACTCGCTCACTGCCCCCCCGGGGGGATGGGGGAGAGAATCGGAAGAGTAAAAGTGAGAAAACTCGCGGGTTGAGATAAAGACAGTTTAATAGGGAGAGCAAAAGCTGTGCGTGCAAGCAAAGCAAGGAATTCATTTACTGCTTCCCATCGGCAGGCAGGCGTTCAGCCATCCCCAGGAAAGCAGGGCTCATCATGTGTAGTGGTTATTTGGGAAGACAAACGCCGTAACTCTGAATGTCCCCCCCCTTTCCTTCTTCTTCCCCCAGCGTTATATGCTGAGCATGACGCCATACAGTGTGGGATGTCCCTTTGGGCAGCTGGGGTCAGCTGTCCCAGCCGTGTCCCCTCCCAGCTCCTTGTGCCCCCCAGCCTCCTCGCTGGTGGGGTGAGGAGCAGAAAAGGCCTTGGCTCTGTGTAAGCGCTGCTCAGCAATAACGAAAACATCCCTGTATTATCAACACTTTTCAGCACAAATCCAAAACATAGCCCCATACTAGGTACTATGGAGAAAATTAACTCTATCCCAGCCAAAACCAGCACACCCAGTGTTAACGCAAAAGCAAATGGCATTTAAATTCTTTATTGTGGTTATTTTGTACCCACCAGAGGGTTTAGGAACAGCTTTCTAGTATGAGCAATTGATGTAAAAACATTGAGACACCTCTAATACAGCTTGGTACCCTTATTGAAGGGATTATTGTTGCCTGTCATAGCAAAAAGCTGAAAGTGGCCCAGTGAAATCTTGGCCAGTCCTAAAATTAACAGCTTCCTGAGGTAGAGAGGAGGAGGAAACAACTTAGCGAGTGGTACGCTAGAATTTGGAAAGACGTTGGAAGTTCTGTGCTCTTGGGTTCAGAATTCCTACAGCAAAGACCACAATTACCATCACATCAATGTTACCAGGATCTGCTGTGCTAAGGTTAAGGCAGGGGTTGGGGGAAGGAATATTGGTTAGTCAAAACGCAAATTAAAAACTCCAGCGTAAGCTTTTTAAAAAAAAATTATGGATCTTTTTCTTGTTCTAAAAGCAAATTGGAAATGCCAGTATAATCTTTTCTTTTATGATGGATGTTGGTATTACCTTAACAGTATAAGCAGTGAGCAGTGGCTAATGTGATAATGTCCAGCCTAACGCTGTAGCTGTAAACTGCAGGCAGATACCCACACCTCGTCTTCTTCAGAATGAGAAGGTGATTACCCAGTTCTTTTTCGTAAATCTTTTCTCTTTCTCTGTTTCTGCTCCACCCTTATCTCCTGTATTCACCTGTGTAAATTTACATGAGTATTCATGTACCTATATATTAATGTTTAGCTTGGGAATAGATTCTGTATGTGAAGCAGCAGAATAACTCTTTGAAGATGTAAGCAGCAGTTACGTTTTCTGGGTAAACCTGCTTAGCCATTTTACCTGTGAGACACGGAGTAACCTTTCTAGCTAGATTCCGTGCTTCTTCTCAAACAGTTCTGCTTTGAAAGTGAAACTGTATATAAATATGTCCCTAAGGGGTTTAAGGATCTGTGGCTCAGGGTTCAGGGAGCCCTGCAGTGCTGCTCTCTGCTGCAGCGTGCAGATGCTGCGGGTGCGTTCCTGCTGGCCAGCACAGCAATTTCTGCCTTCCTTGGAGCAGCCGAGGGCAGCCTGAGAGCAGAGACCTTTGTAACTCTAAGGATTCAGATAAAAAGTTTAAAAAAAAAGATCAGGAAAGGCAAGATTTAACACAGTAAATATAGTGGACAGGGCTGCTGGGCTGCACTGAATCCAGTTGCTTCAAGACCTTCTAGCTGTGTCAACTTAAAGGAGCTTTGTTGGATGATATATTGAGTGCCTGATCTTGTCACGATATGGGCTCGGTGAGTGCCGAAGCCTTGTCCTCCCTGTCCCCATGGCATAGCTGTGATACTTCTCTCTTCTTGATTTCATGCTTACATGTATATTCTGTGACAAACTTAATGCCGTTCTTCCAGCATTTACTATTTTGCTCTCCGTTTGTGAAACCCTAATGCTGATCTGTTTAGTGTCAGGTATTGCAGTGTTGGTTTTTTCCTTTGTTCTTACTGAACTCTTCTTTATGTGAGAGGCTGTCTCTCTGTTACGCTTGTATTCAGAGCTGTATATTATTACAAAGCTACAACTAATAACACAGCGTGCTCTGAGGCATAAAGGACTTTTGAGAAAGAAATGGGCCCGCTTATGCTTTTCTGTGGGTCCTCAAAGGGCATTTTAGACACACCATTGTCTTCAGCTTTCCAGCTGCTTCGACTTGGGAACTTGGCCTGTGTAAATTGCAAAAGATAAATATGTTGCTTCATACTGTACTCATTTCTATATTTTTGCAACGTGTAAAGCTAGCTGCAGAGATAAAGAAATCTTCCAGGAAGGTGATCCTGACTATATATAGTTTGCACATGAGAGTAGATTAGATAATGGCTGTTTACTTCCTTAGCACTTTGAATCTAAGAATATTCCCCCTAAGCAAAGTGGAAGACTTCTTTTACATACTCGCCACAGAGAGCCCTCGGCAGAGTTCGGCTGCTGTCCTCCACCAAGCGTGTGTTTCATCTGTTTGTGTTGCTGCCAGATAGGCAGAGTTCTGGAGGGAGAACCCTTGGCTGTGTCATTGCAAAGCTAGCTACTGGGGCAGCCTTCCCCCGCGCGCCTGCTGTCTCTGCGCTGTGGGATAAGCCTGTGGTACTGGAGAGATGTTTTCTGAGGAGCTGAGGCAGGGAGCAAGTGTCATTTCTCTCTATAGTTCTCCTAGGCGTTCCTGATGTCCTGGTGTTTTTCCTGACTAGAGCTGAGATTTTTAACAGCTAAGAAAGTTTCCCAACACTTTTGAGGTTGGTGTCTTTCATGCCTTGTGACGCTCTTTGTAATTCAGACACCTCGCTTAGGTTATCTGACTTTTCTAAGCTGGTATCCAGTACCTATCTGAAGTGCACAAGCTGTTTTGGAACACTGTCACCGCGCTTCACAGTGAGAGCGTGTTGAATTCATCATAGGCTAAGCCCATACTCATGCAGTTTGCTTCTACATAGACACTTTCTGCTCTATAACAGTAGAGTTTTGTGCAGAAACCTATGTTCACACAGTCTACAGGAGACTCAGGGACATCCTGAAAACACGGGTCACCGAGGCTCTGAGGTTCAGCACAGTAGCCAGCCTGTCCCCTGGGCTTACGTCTGTGTCACCCAAATGGAGCTCTACTGGTTTTATGAGTAGCATGTTTATTGGGTGATCTGAAAAGCTTTCTCTAGCACGTATGTATGTGTGCTTCAGCTAGCTTCTCTCTTTTTAATGCACAACGAGCCCCGTCACCACTCTCCCATGGTCCTGGCTTCAAGATGGAAAGGGAACCAGCGCTAAAGGATCCTACAGCCCTGCCAGAGGAAAAGGGGACAGAGAGCGAGCAGCAGATGTTCCCACGTTAAGACAGCCTTGATGGGGGAAGTTAGGTTATACTCTAGTCCCCAGAGAGTTGTAGAGCCTTGAGATTTGGCAGGCAACTTAAACGCTGTTGCATCTTGATTGTCAGGCTCTTAAAACAGAATTTGAAGAGTCTGTAAACTCGGTTTATCTTCATTTTATGTGCCAATGGGTTTTGTCCAGCCATTGCACTGGAAGGAGAGCTAGCAGAAGGAATGGGGAACAGCCTGAACGTGGGAGCAAAACTGCAGTTTCCAGAGTCCCAGAAGCTGCACCAGACAGAAAATACTGTGATTATTGTCAAACTGAAAGCTGGTAAAAGACCTGATGTTCTTTTCAGTGCTAGTGAAGTTGGATGTTAGCCTTACTGCCACTTCTTTTGGTTGCAGTTCTGCAGTATATCAGGCTCTTGATTTTTAGGAGGTATTTTTATGTTGTGGGTTTTGGTATCAAAAGCTGAAATCAAGGAATGCAGGGAGGAGGAGAAGAATGCATTTTTAGTAAGATGGTTTTCCTTTTTCTTTGGGGAAAAGGGGAGAGTGTTTTCCTGCCTTGTATATCTTAAATGGTCAGAAAGTTTGCATCCACTTGGTATCAGTTACATATATATTTGTCATCATACTGAATTGGCTGTGCATGCTCCAGGAGAAATGAGAGTCAAATTTGCAGAAATAGGGTCCTGTTCTTCCTTGTTGTAGTCAGATCAAAAGACACATTGAGATGAATAATAAAGACCAAATCAAGAAAAGACGTTATGATTCAGACAGTATCCCTCAGACTCTGCAAAATTCTGAAATAAGTCAGATCTTCAGTTTAACAAAGAAACTACTTCTGAATTAAAGATATCTTCAAAATCAAAGGTATGATTAATTTTTGATTTGTTAGGCAGTTCTCCTTGCAACAAATGGGCCAGGGTTTGGGCCTCCGCTGGGTGAGATGCTTTACGATACTCAGGTCAGACACTTAAATTATATGCTTTTTCCCCTGGTTTCATAAGATGGCATTTCCCGTGTGCTGCTGGGGTGATCTCAATGGGCTTCTCATTCCCACGCTTCCCCTTCCCTTATTCTGTGCCTGCGCAGAGTCTCTTTGACTTCTGTTCAGAGCTTGTGTTCGGGCTGTTTGTTGTTACCAGCTAGAATGAGCAGCCTGTACTGGAGGGCAGTGCAGCTCATATTTGTGTATGAGCTAGAATTATCTCGCAACTGTATTTTCATGTTGAATGCTTCGTTACACCCATTCCACTGTCTTTTATGCTGCTGAATTCTCTGATCATGTAGGTAAATCCCACCTTCAGGCATGGTCTTTAAAATTACATTAAGAATCCAGCTTACCACTTAGCACAAAAATTCTTACCTGGAAGTACTTTCCTTAATCATTTAAAGCAGAGGATAGATCTTTTTTTCTTTTCTTTTTTTAAGGTGAAGTCTCAGTATAATATTGATTATAAGGCATACATGCACACACGCGCACAGTGGAATTAAAATGTGTAAATAGAAACAAATAAATGCAAAATATCAAAGCCCAAAAAATAAGGATATGTACATATAAAAGGACAGCTGGCAGCCAGCCCTGGAGCAGACTTGCCACATCCCTGTGATACCAAGCTGTCAGTCCTGTAGAAGGGAACCTATGAACCTGAGAAGCTGCAGTATTAAACTTAAAACTTTCCGATACATCTTGCTGAGAATGACAGTAATGTTCTATTGAATTCTGAGGCACTTATCTATCTCCATTTTCACCCTTTTTTGGGTTCTGTGCCAGGAGTCAGCAGTCACCAAGCACCTGATAAAAATCTGCGAGCAGGTTATCAGTTCCTTGGGCACTGATGTGTTCCACACCTCTTCTGCTCTCACAGCCAGATGCAACCTCAGCGAGGGTGTAATCCTTCCTCTGCTTCACTGGCTTGTGCTGACAGGTTTCGGTGTGCGAGGCTGTCCTCAGTTTATTCTGGTCTCTCTTCTTTCCAGGATGGCCCGCTCTCTGAACGAGTGGCTGTGGCAGCATGAGTTCTGGCTGCCCCCAGGAATCACCTGGGAGGACATGCAAGAGTCTGAAGACGTGCATTACCCTCAGCCTCGCGATCTCCTGCTCAGTATCCCTTTTGCTTTAACCTTGGTTGTCATTCGATGTGCCTTTGAAAGGTAAGTTACTTAGTACTGTTTGGGGTTATTTAGGGAGAATGCTGGCTGTTTGAGTCCAAAAGCTGGCTTTATTTTCTGTGCCAATGTATGACTGAAGAGGTCCACAGAAACTCCAAGTCATAAAGTCTGCTGAGGTACATTTTTCAGCTCTTTCCTTCCAGCCCTGTGTGCTGGCAAAATAAGTGTGTTGAACATAGAACACAAACCCTACCCTTAAGGTCTAATTCGAAGCAATGTGACTTCCTACGCTTAAAACAGGTAGGCCCTAGATGAGGTTTATGCTTGTGTTTTAGAAGGCAGACACACTGTTTTGTGTTCTCTTGCACATTACATGCTGTTTCTGGGTCAAGCGCAGCGGAAATGATGATTAGACTACCCAGATACGGTTAAGTCTCCCTTATCTTGGGTAATGGGGATCTGAGGTATCGCACCTGACAGACAAGTCTGAATGAGATGCATGAGATTGGGCTGCGTCATCTGACCTCAGAATCAGCACGGCATAGCCACACGAGCGTGTGCCGCTCACTGACCGCTGCTCTGGGCTCAGGAGTGTCATTTCCATGGGAGGGCCATGTAGAGCATTTGTACCTGCTTCTTTCTGGCCAGAGCCCTTTGAGTGTTTTGCATATTACTTTTTAGCACAGAAAGTTTGGGGGTTATGGCAAAGGCATAGCTAGAAATCCTGCAGGCTTCATTGAGTTCCATAAAGGTCCTGAGCTGGTGCTGTTGCTTTATGCCGTTTAGTCAATAGTTAGTGTGGTCTGCAACACAGCATGATTTGCTGGTGGATAACTGTTATTTACCATCGTGTCAGCCATTGTCAAGACTGCAGAATAAGTCCCCTTTCACGATTTTGAATACTCTTCAAAGTGGTCTTCACTGGATTGAAAAATCCCTATTCCTAGTTGCTGATCGAAGAGCTAATCTTTTGAGATAGTTTAGTCAAATCTACAGTGGTTTTAAGCTTAGAAGGAGGGGAAAAAAGACAATTAAAATGTTTTTGTCATCTTTTTTTTAAAAAGTGGCTGCACAAGAAAATGGAAGCAGACCTCTGTAGGCTAGAAAGATGCTTCTTCCCTAGATTCTCTGTGATACAAGGACAGCTTGGAAAAGTTTACAGAAGTTCCAATGATTAAGAGCTCTGCTGTGAGAATGTTTTTAGTAAAAAAAAAACAAATTATAGCCAGTATTTTTACATAAACACAGATGCATGAATAATTCTTTAAATAATGATTTTATGATGATACAAAATTGGAATCCAAATCTCTTCTTTGTAAACAATATGTTTAGTGTGCATTCCATAAATTCCACAGATTTTATCCTGCACTCTCCTGGGGACATAGGTGTCTCTCTTACTTCCACTGATGTGGGAAACAAGGTACTGTAGGTAACCATTAAAACACAAGTGACTCACATTTCTTCCTTGCTGATCTGCAAGACATGGCTGGATACTGTAGTCCTTCAGGTAGGCACTGGCAGTCGGTGACTTGGACACATTTCCAGTGTGAAGCTGGAGATTAGCCCCGATGTCCTGCATTGACGAGGACTGTCCAGTTCTAGGCTCCCCAGTACAAGACATGAAGAGGAAGAAGAAGGAGCCAAACTCTTCTCCGTGGTGCCTAGTGACAGGACAAGAGGCAGTGGGCACAAACGGAAACGCGTGGTACTCCTTCTGAACATAAGAAGACGCTTTTTTACTGTGAGGGTGGTCAAACATTGGAACAGGTTCCCCAGAGGAGGAGTGGAGTTTCCGTCTGTGGAGATATTCGAAACCCAGCTGGACACAGCCCTCCACAGCCTGCTGGAGCTGGCTCTGCTTGAGCCGCAGAGGTGGGATGGATGATCTCCAGAGGTCCCTTTCAGCATCGATTCCATGCTTCTCTGACTCTGTCCCTTTATTCCCCTTCCTCCTGCCACACCGTTCCTAGTCAATCTAAATATCTTCTCCATCTGCTTTAAGATGCCGGTGGCCAGGTAAAAAGATTTTTTTCTTTCCCATCCAAGGACTGCCTCAGCTGGGAGAGTTTCCACAGGCCTGGTCCTACTCATTAATTTTAAAGCTGTTTTGATTCACAAACTTCATTACATAAAAGCTTCTTGTCACACCCTTAAAAAAAGATAATATCACAAGCCCATTTTGCAGGTCCAGGAAACCTATAATCATGCCACTATCTTACCTATGCCAATTAGAAGCCAGTGTTCTGAGCTGTATTCTTGTTTGTCCTAACTCTGCAGTCATTTATTTCAGCATGACATTTTCTCATTCTCAGTCATTACTCTTTCACATTCGGTTCATCCTGGAGAAGAAAGCTTCCCCTAGTGAATGGGAGGTATGAATCAAGTCCTCTGTTGCTCCATTACCTTGTGTGTACAGTGGCGGTAGCCCTGTTTAAAATAATTTGCAGAAAGTTTGAGAATTGCAGACTGAAAGGGGGGGTGTGTTATTTCTCATTCTCCATGTAGATAGCCTTGACGTGTAGCTTTGTGCATCTGGTCTGTGGGTCAAAGTGAGTGTATTTAGCTAGTCTACAAGTTTGATTTTGGTGGCTTTGCTTAGCCTCTGGCAATTTATTCTACCCTTCCCTATTACTTGCAACTGTGCATTGGGTGCAAAGAGGTTTTTTTCTCTAGATAGGCTCTGTGTTTCTGGTGGTGCCTGCTCTGGGATTTCAGAAATGCTGTAATGTGTTCATGTCCTTTATCTGTGTCAGAACTCCAGGAAAATACTAAGAGGCAGGAGAAGCCCAGAGGATTTTCTGCAGTCCCTCATTCAGCAACTGCATCAGCCACCGTGCTTGGCCCATGGTTCCATCTTCTTGGTTTGGAGATTAAACCTGGGACAGACCCCGCTTCCTCGAGCATGGATTTTCCTCTCCTTGGCACCTGCTGGCTGAACTGGGAAAAACTGAGACAGCGACATCCTTTTAACAACCAGTTATTCTGTGGATTAGGTGGTGGCTGTGGGAAGAGGACATGCAGGAGCTGGGTGGGGCCTGGGAGAGCTGAGGAGGTTGTGGGTGCAGCCCTGGGGGAGAAGAAACAGCTCACGCCTCGGTGAAGCAACTCTTCTGTGAGGCAGTTTGCTCTGGGGAAGGTGGGGAAAGGTGGAGAGCAGAAAGCTTGTTACCGCTGCAGTGCTCCTAGTCTTTGCCGCAGTACTAAAGCAGGTGCTGGGGGAGGTAGGTAATGATGTTCTGACAAAAGAGAGGACCTAGAAGGTGGGAACCTTTCCCCTTCCTTTTGATGTTTCCAGATTGTGCTTGTGAGTAGGAGATATGTCCTACACCCAAAGATGCGGGACACATTGTAGTATTTAATTGAAAACTGTGAACTGACTTGACTCATTTTGGGCAGTAGCACTGTGGTGACTTGGGATCTTGTATCAAACGGAACAGTCAGTTTAACTTTGATGTGAAGCATTCTCCTGTAAGCAGGAGAAGGCAGAGGCTATTCCAGGAGCACAGGGATAACCCTCTGCCAAAGGAAAGCACGAGGCTAAAAGAGATTGTGCAGTTCAAAGAACAGAAGTTCAGGTTGCTGCTGTCACTGGTTCTGCATTTCTTAGTACTAGAAGATATTTGCAGAGTGGCACCCTTATAAATTCAAAAACATTTATGGGAGGGAAAAAAACCCAACCCCCCCCCCAAAGTTAAATTATTTCTTGTATCTCGCGCTAACTCTGAAAGCCTCTGCAGAAGGTGTGTAGCCCACTTTTGCAAGGTGGGGGAGTATCAATTTATGCCCCTTCATGGTTAATCCATTTAGTTTCAACTTCAGCAGGTTTTGCACAAGACAGTTTGTTCTTTGGTGATTACTGAGTAAAATGCCTTTCCCATGTGAACCATGAAATGAGAGAAGCTCACTTGATGAAGAAGTAGGCTTGAGATGGGAATCATCTCACTGACTGCCTTGCCTTAGCTGGCTGTGGAGAATGGTATAGTTTAGTCCTCAGACTTTCTCCGTCTGTCTTCCAGACAGCTGATAAACTGCCATGATGAGACCATCCCTGCAACTGAGATGATGAATCTTTGATGTTGAAATCAGTACAAGCATCATCCTCTTAGGGTTGTGCTTGGAACAAGATTCAACTGAAAACTGAGTCAGAGCATACATCCAACGTGTACAAACGTCCCTTAGGAAGAATTTCAGGCCTTGATTTCCCAATGATGTTCATAAAGTAGGATTGGTCCCATAATTCATGGTTAAACTCAAAACATCAACAACAAAGTAATTGTAACTTTGGTTAATTACACCCTGTCCTCATCAACTGCAACTCCCTTGTTTCTGTTATAGTAAGATTTTATGCCATGACCATAACAAATCAGCAGGAAAGAGAGAGGAGACAGGGATTAAACAAAACTAAGAAATCAGTCAGAATAATTTAAAGTTTTTCAATAAAAACTTGTTGGCAGGCTGCCCTGACACCTGGCAGAAACATCCCTTTCCTTTTAATGTGTCTGGAAAATTTCAGACCTTTCAGTTCCCAATGTGGATTGATAAGAAGCTGCAATACAGTTCTTCTTCAACAACAGAACTTGATTACCTCTTCCTCTTCAGAGGAGCTTGTATCGAATGACTTACCTTTAAAAAAGAGATCAGGCCCACTTCAAAGAACCGCTTAATCTAAGAACCAAGCCCTAGTGCAGAGCTTAAGGTAAATGTTTTCTCAATTTCGGTGTAGTTAGGGATGTCACTGAAATACTCTGTCATTGTTCTTAGCACAGGGCCTGCTGGTCCAATGTCACTGTTAACCCCTCTGATATTAAACAAATGTAAGATGTAATTGAAACATTTCTTAAGAGCAATCAGAGCTAGAAAGCAAAATTCCCAATGATGGCTCTATTCCTCTGCCATCCAGCAGTCTGCCGGTTGCAGCAATGCCAAGGTGCTGCTGAATTTCACTGGAACTAATCAACGCTTACACATAGCTTTTGCGATAACTATGTGTCTTGTTGGAAAGTTAGCTAGCAAGCACACTTACCCCTGGCCCTTCTCTCATGGTAGAAACATCTTTTTCATTGGTCTCGGTACATCTTTGACTGTTCCTGTAGCCAGTGATGCCAAAGGAATCTCCCAGAGATGATGAAAACGAACAACGGATGGCCAGGCCAGTGGGCTGGCTGTGCAAAAGGGAGGTGGAAATCAGCTGTTCCATGAGTGAGCAAAATGTGTAACCATTCTGTGGTTTATGCCTTAATGTAATAGAAGTTACAGCATTCCTTCGGTAGGTGGTCTGTTTATAAAATTGCTTTTGATACCTGTTAATTAAATTAAGAAATGGGTTCTTGAAAAAAAAACTCACAAACCCCTTCTGGACGGATGCTTGAACTACAATAGCCCCCAAGGACATGCACATATGGAGTATATTGAGTGGCTAGAAGAGACCCCAGGCAACCACACCATATAATCACAGTCATAAACATATCCCATAATATTTTTAAGTAAAACATCTTTAAACACCTACATAGTGAGGTAGCTTCTGCAGGTTTTTTGCTGCAAAGTAAAAAAAGAAAAAAAAAGAAATCTTATTCCGTGTCTGAATCGTGAGGGATAACTGATCAGAGGACCTGCCTCTGCTTGGCATGAAGACTGACCAGGCAGAGCAGCCTTGGGTCTCAGCCCTCGCTGCCTCTGCGTGGTGTTCGTCAGCTTGTAACCACCCTCAACACCGATTTACAGGTGATAACGCAATAACTGTTCAGGCAAGCTGTTAGCACCCTAAGCAAAAAACTTGTACTCCAAAATGCAGAGATGAGGTTTTCCAGAGGTCTTGTGTGTTCAGTGTTTAGCAACAGTGCTGAAAAATGCTTCTGGGCAGACAGTCTGCTCTTTTTTCTAATGAGACTAATTGCACGCCAGTGGCAGTGTGTAAAAGGTAGCAATCAATAAGGAACAGCTAATTCTCCAGAAATTCAAGGAGGATGCGGTTAATTTGGGCCTTTTTTTAAACATTGATTTGCCAAGTTTCCTGTTTGTGCAGCATTCATGCAGGACCCTGCTTCACACCATTGATGAGGCTGTTTCCTACTGGCAAGGGGGAGAAGAGTGTTTGTAGTGGAGGAGTTGAATTGTTGAGCACAGCAATTCTATGCCCAGTTTTGTTACCCCTTGATAACTTTTTTCTATTTATGCAGTTTTTTTCTTTGCATTGTTTCACTGTGAAAGACTGAAGAGGCACAGCTAGCATAAGCATCTATTCCTTGTGACTAGGTTTCTAGTTGCTGTGTCCTTATTTTACAACAGATGTTTGACTTGCATTAGAAAAAAAGGAGGTAAGTTACTCCAGTAAAGGCCAAGTGGCCTCCTGTTTCAGCAGGACATTTCTTCTGCATTAATACCACACATCTGATAGAGCCTCCCTCTTGATCCTGAGCCAAGTTCTTAGGTCAAGTGGATGCCATGTATGTTCAGTATTCTAGATGGAGCAGGGAACATTTAGGCCTTATCAGTGTGGTACTCTGCATAAGCTGCAAGCAAGCCAAAGACCAATGATAGGTATCACGGCTGTCTGCAAGCCACGGCTTCGTGCCGTAATCCTGGACACCCAAGCACAGTGGATTCAGAAGTTCACAAAGTAGGATATAGCATTTCCCAACCTCACATAATTTTGGATATTACAGCACAGAGCTCAGGACAATAGAATACAAGTCCCACTGTTTCTGCTGTAAATTGTTTTTTTTTTCCTTCTCAGTTTCTTTATCTGTCTTACCTGCTTGACATGATACTTGTGCTTATATTCAAACTGTGGGAGGCAGCTGTTATGTACTATATCATATTTTAACAGTGCTGCAATATAAGAAATCACTGTTCTATTTTTGGGTGAACCTTTATCTTTTCTTTTGCAGAGCCATAGCCCTGCCCCTCAGCAGCAAACTGGGTGTGAGAGACAAGCAGAGACCAAAAGCTCAGCCTAACCCCATGCTGGAAGCATTCTACAGTAGGCGCTGCAAGAAGCCTGAAGAGGTGAGTCCTTTCTTCCTTTGCTTTCCTTTAGATTTAGCCCTTGTGTCTTTAGCCAAATCAAATCACATTTGGAATCCTGAAGTTTGGTAATGCCACTCATATTTGGAAGCTCAGCAAAGCAGCAGGAACCACTATAGCACTGGCCGTCTGGCACCAGCCAGCCACAGGGGTTGTTCTGCACGTGCCATCCGCTATCAGTTCTGCTTCTGAACACGTGGGAGTAGCAGTTCTCTATAGGTAGCATTCAAAAAATTTAAATCCCAAACTTCTATGGACAGGAAACTGTTCTCCCAAAGGAAATAATGACAGCTCCTGTTCCCTCTTGTGCTTGCCTTACACATGGCACAAACTGAAACACAGGAGGCTCTGTCTGAACATCAGGAAACAGTTTCTTACTGTGAGGGTGACCAGGCACTGGCACAGGGTGCCCAGAGAGGTTGTGGAATCTCCATCCTTGGGGATACTCAAAAACTGTCTGGACATGGTCCTGGGCAACCACCTCTAGGTAGCTCTACTTGAGCAGGGGGGTTGGACCAGATGACCTCCAGAGGTCCCTTCCAACCCCAGCCGTTCTGTGATCCTGCGACGGCTTCTTTCCATATATCAGCCAATCCCTGTCACATCAGCTGCCTTGAACTGACTCCCATGTTGTTAGTCCTTGCAGCTCAGCAGGTGTGGATCGCTTGATGCTCCTAGTTCAGGGGGGGGTCATTCTGGTGCTGTGCAATCCATGAGTTTGAGATTGGCCTTTCAGGAGGCCAACTAAAGTCTTGGTTGTCATCGCAGAGATTGTAAGGAGCATCAGAAAACTGCAAACACAAATGGTGGATAGTTTCCCCATGAGAGATAAAAAGAGTGATCTTGAAGAACTTGGCAGGATAATCCAGAGTTATAATGGCTGCTGCTGAGGGAAAAAGCATTGGCAGGATTGTGAATTGTCAGGCAGTATTAGGATTTAACCTTGTCAGTGAAGTCCCTGGATGTGACCCGTGTGGTAGGGAAAGGAGTGAGATTTTCTTTCAGCTCCTTTTTGCAGGCTTTCTTGGCCTTGAAGCAATAGCATTAACCCTTACCCAGGATGTACGAGCAGGGGGCCGTGGTTCTACCACTACCCAAGGGGCAGTCCTAGCGCGAACACGTTGCTGCCTTGACAAGGCTGTTGCGGCATGGTTCATACTGCAGTGGGGCATGTGAGCCCCAGGACATTCAGTACCAGGTTAAAAGTAAAAGAATGGAGGCTAAAATAAAAATGCAGGCATTCATCTGGGTTGCGCAGCCAGCCTTTCTCCCCAGCAATGGGAAGCAGTGTTCTCAGGAACACTTGCCAGTATGGTGGTCCCTGACCTTCCTCTTGCCTGTCCGTCTGCGAAATCCACACATTTCCCAGTAAAACTACTCCTGTCGCAGAGATCTAACTCAAGGCCTAGCTTTGCAAGCAGGATTTCCTCACAGCTCTCCCTGCACCCACGTTGCACTGAAGCCAGCAGTTTTATCCCAGAGAATCTGGGATACTGGAGCACATCCTCACCACAAGACTCCTGACAGCAGTGTGCCGTGGAGCAAGAACGGTGCAGCTGGCTGCTGCCTTGCTCTCTCCGTTCAGGTTACACCTCAGCCAGTCTCCTAGCTTCCTCCCTCTCCCGTGAGCTCTCAGACACCTGCTTGTGAGTCAGCTTTTACTTGTCCAATACAAGATGAGATTTTGCTGCTCTCAGCAGCCTTCTTCTTAAGAGGAATTCCACATTATGGAGCAATTGGAGAATATAAATCAGTGTCTCCATTTGTCTCCACCACCACAACAGAAGTCACTAAGTAAGACTGGAAAGAAGCACGTCTGAAAATTGGTAATGGACATACTTTTGTACAGCGTGCTCGGACTGTGTCAGTCAGTCTCACATGATACCATTAAGGTAAGTGCATTCCGTGAAGAACTATTACTTTACTTAACAAGTGAGGCTATTCATGGTGACACTGCCAGAAGGAATATAAAACATGACAAACTTTTTCATGTCACATGCCAAACTCTTGAGAGCCTAAGGACAAGAAGGAAGGTAATCGCAGTATTTCTGTGGGTAATCTATTGAAAAATTATCCCCTACAGGTTTACCACAACAAGAGACTATCCGGTAGGAAAATGGCATTGCCTCTGCTCGTGACATCAGTCAGGTTGTTGGCTGATACTGCATCCGAATGCTGAAAGGCAGGACAAGATTCTGTGCAGAACTTTAAAAATTATTTAAGGTTCAGTAAATCTTTCTTGGAGTGACAGATTTAAGGGACTTGGTCCCCAAAAGACAGGGTGAGGAAGTGATTTGACAACAAACTCCTGTGAGGAGACGAGACCAGAGTTTGAAAGTTGAAACTGGAGAAGTTCACATAAAAAATGTAGAGTTTCAACATTTAGCATTAATAACCAGTTGCTTACAGGGGGAATGGAAAGATTTTCTAATATCTGAGGTCTTTACACTAAGAATGGACAGGTTTCTGAAAGATGCCTTAGCTTGAACAGATTTGGGCTTGCCAGGAGCCTCCAGCTGGGCTCTGTGGTGGGTCAGACGAGATGCCCATATTGCCCCTTCTGACCTTCAAACCTGGATCTGAACCCTGCTTCCTCACCTGTTTTCCAGGGTGAGCTGATCAGTTTAGCCAAACAGTGCGATCTGCCGGTGAGGAAGGTGGAGAGGTGGTTCCGACGCCGGAGGAACACAGACCGACCCAGCCTGTCAAAGAAGTTTTGCGAGGCCTGGTGAGCGGGAGCACAAGCCATGAGCAGCAAGGGCCTTTCACTGGAGCTGAGCTCCGCAGGCAGCTCACTGCCTCCCAGCCTGCCCTCCACCCCTGCACAGGTTGCATCCCAGCTCTGCTGCCTCCCAGCCTGGGATCTTTAGACGTTGAGGACAAACCCTCCACCCCTACACAGAAAGCATCCTGCGTTTTCCCTGCCCTGCCTAGTTCTTCTGCAACTCTGCTGCTTCTCTGTTACTGAAACATTCCTTGCTTTTCCCCTTTATTTTCACTCCCAAGTCTCCTTTTACTCCTGTCTCACTTTTATTCCTTATAGGACCTCTGTTTCTGACTTTCTAAGACTGGCATTCTGCTTTGAAACACAGTTGTACCTGAAAAACTCCCTGCTGTTTTGCATCTTACTGCTTCTTGCTGCTTTGCTGCTGTTTCGGTGCCTCCAAAATAGTCAGCCTTTCTGTTGCCTTTCCCATGATTTCCCTTTGCCTCACTGCAAGCTGATTCCTTCTGCTGCATCTTTTCTGTAACTGTTCTGCCCGTGGTTGCTTTCAAAAGTCACAGGGAGCAGGCTAGATTGTATTCTGCTGGCAGTTGACTTCAGTGTCCTGAAAGTCAAAAACCAGCACCCTTTTATAGTGGCAGAAGAAGAGGCCTGTGTGAAAGCTCATGTTCTCCAAAGAGCAAAACTTTTCTTGGAAACAGCTTGTGGAAATCCTCCTTCTACTGTGGAGGCATAAAATAAATCTCATGTCAGCCACTTCTGTGAACGTTAGTCCTGGCTAAGCTTCCCACAGAAAAGGAGGATTCTCCTGAGCGTGGTTGAAATGCCTTACTTGTGAGTGGCTGCCCTGCTGTTTGTGCAAGGAAGTAGGTTCTCCCAGGAAAGCCACAGAGATGAAAGAAATCATTAAATACCTGCAGTGCTGTTCATCTGACTAAAAGTGTGTATCCACAGGGCAGGCATCAATTTTGAGCTAATCACCTTGTGCTCCATTTAGCACTCAACCTGCAATTCAGAACCCCTGCCTAAAAACCCTAATTGAAAAAGAAAAAAGGAAAAAAGGATGTATATTATTTATTTATAATATTCTAGATAGTTGCAGTTAGAAATATTTACAAAATCTGTGGACAAAGAGTTGTAAAGCAACCATGCTTAATCTGCTTTCATCAAGATGAAATCTAAGTTCTCCCCGCACTCAGCTGACTTGCAGTAAATAGTAACAGTAAATAGTAACCAGTGAATACTTTTCTGACTCAACTCAGCAAGGATGGTGTCCTTCCGCCTGCCCTCTGTCACCATGTGCAGCCTGTAGAAAGAACGTCTTTCCGATGTGACGGAGTGGCTTTGTCCAGTTTGTGTCTGCCTTGGAGCTCCTGGGGGTTTCATGGGCAGGTGGAGCCTCTCTCTCTCTCAAAATGTAGTTACTTCTGATTTGTTATGGAGATTTTTGGTGATTAAAGGACTGGTTTAGACAGTTTTACTCCTTTGAAGATTTCCTATGTTAAGTTTATTAACAACTTGTTAATTCTGTTGGGGTGAAATTCCCCTCATTCCTTACTATATGTGTATAATCGGTGTGACCTGCCTCTGTCCACTGAACTTGGCAAGCAGTTCATATGTACTTCTGTGGGGGTTTAATGTGGGTAAATCATTACCAGCTCCTGACCGAGACCAAACGTGACAGTAATTAATTATTTTAGATGATAATGAATTTAGCGTGCCTAATCTCCAAAAGCCTCAGAGACATTGTTTGACTTGTACCCATGCATCTGCTGGTGCTGGGAAGCTTTGGGATGATTATCTGGGTAATTTAAGTCAGCGGGATTCTTGTATTTTCTGCCATCTCTAAAGCAGAAGAATTGCTCTTTGTGAAGTCTGTTGAATGTGCTAGTGACATGCAAAGAGCCACTCCTATTATGATCTGGGCAAACCTTGAACACATTAATGAATGTTTTTGCTTTAATAGTGTCATTCTTTGAATGAGTGTGGTTGTTACACAGAATTGCAGCTTGGTGGTCGATGAATGGGATTCTAACGTACTTTGTTTTGTTTGTAGCTGGAGGTTTACATTTTACATCATTTCTTTCTTCACTGGACTGGCTGTCCTGTACGATGTGAGTACACAAGCAGTGCCACCTGCTGTTCTACCTAGCCAGTGCCCGCAAGAATGGCAGATTTTGTTGTCAAACATGTCCTTTGAGACCTTCTTAGAGCGGTTTTCCCACCAGGTCAGTGTGTATCCTCCTCACAGCACACTTACGAGACCACAAACATATTGGACCGTGCTTATTTTAAAAGCTCCGGCTCAGAACCAAGAGGTTTCCTCTTCTTCTGGCAAAGCAGAAGACAATTGGGACTGTGTAAAAATACGTTTCTGTGGGGTAGGAGATGGAACACTTACCTGAGATGGAAGCTGCAGGGCCTGTTTATGTGTTGTATCCAATACCTGTTTAAGGTAAAAAACTCAGGCTTCCTTTGGAGCATGGACTGCAATTTAATAATTTTACTTATTAATTTTCTTGTCCTTACCCAAGGTGTGATTGGTTGAACCAATCACGCTCATGCCTCTGCCTTTTCTCTGATTTGATAAATAATGAGTTCTCTTGATACAAATTGAACTGCCTCAATAGGCAGAAGAGGTAATAGCAGCCATGCATATGCTTTAATCACTGAGCTGTGGTCATTAAGCTGGGACTAGGGGCACCGGTCATCCTTTGGCTGTGTTTTAAAGGTTCCCCTGGCTCTTCTGCTGAATCCAATTCCCTAGGTGAGCTTTGCAAAAGTCTTCTATGCTGGCACCTTCTGAGGGGTTAAGTAATGGAAAACCTACAGATCCCAAGACAGCAGGCACAAACTATGCTCATAACTGCTCATTATTGTAACAAGTGAAGAAATTTTGAACTTACACTGACTTTCAAGTCAGAATTTAAGGTACTCTAGGAGTATGAGGATTACAGGATGAGCTAGAAGAGGAGTGAAGGTATCTAAAGCCCAACTGCAGTGTTTTGTGGATCTGTACATCAACACAGAAGGCTGTTCTTTGAGGCCAGCTATGAAAGTTTGGTATGGATAACCTGCTTAGCATGGTACAAGAGCCCTGTGGCAACAGAAGGGGCAAAATCCTGTTCTTCTGCACGTTATCTGAAGGTTCTAGGAATGAAGGATCATCTTGACTTTTCGTGAAAGTCTTTTCTTTATTCAGTACCCATCTGCCAATTTTCACAAACATCGGAGGCATCTGTCCTATGGACAGTACCTCTAGATCCCGTAGCACATACCATGTTATTCTGTTATCTAAAATTGTACCAAAATGACTACGTTAAAAAGAAGGACAAAGAATTAAAGTGACAGGGTGTATTTGCATGTGACATTTCCTGACTTTTGCATGTTTACTTTGTAATCTGACTAGTATTTTAACATGCATTTGTTTTTGTGAAACACCCTTCTTTCTTTAGAAAAAAGCAAATGTTCAAATTCTATATTAGTAGCTTTAGACTGACAGCAAAAACCTCTGCCCCGTGAGTCAGTGAAATAGCATGTAGCAATGGAAAGTTACCTCACAGCAGGCCACCAGAAAACAGCTTTATTTGCTGAGAGTAGAGGAATGATGAAATTCAGGGATCTGGGGTTCCCTTCTAGTTTAGGTAACACAGTGTGCCATAGTCGTTTCAGAGTTTTTGCTTTGTCCTCTCTGATTCTATATCGCACATCTCTCCTGGTTCTGTACCTGTGTTTGCTGTAAACCCTACTCCCAAGCCCACTGCCAGCCAGGAGGAGGCTGTGTCTGCTGTGTCTCCATCCCTGGAGGTATTTAAAAGACAGGTAGATGTGGTGCTTGAGGACATGGTTTAGTGGCAGACTTGGCGGTGGTAGGTTAACGGTTGGACTTGATGATCTTAAGGGTCTTTTCCAACCTAAATGATTCTATGATTCTATGCTCCCAGTTACCACTGCTCGTAAAAACCACTGTTCCTGCTTCCCTTCTGTATTGCTCATGCACCAGCAGGTGCTCCGTGAGAGAACAAGGAATGTTGCCTTCTTGCTCTTAGCTCCGCTATCTGGAGCCTTGTGGAACTGTTAGAGAAAATTACCCTTACAGGTGTGGCATAGGATATGTTCCATCACTGGGTGCTCTAGGACATGCTTGCTCTGATCAAATCTGGGCACAGTGAAGGGTCAGAGCACGCTCCATGCAGGAGGGACTGTTGGGGACTTCAGTTGCCATGTTTCTAAGAAAGTTTCTAAGCTGCCAAGTTCTAAACTACCTATTTTCTATGAAGTATGAACAAAGTAGGATCTTTTCAGAGGTTCATTACTTAACAGACTGCAGCACGATCCTCACCATTAGAAGAAAAACCATGTTCCTGACACACAAGTTTTCAGCCCTCTTACCATGTTTAAGTGTTGTTGTCCAAACCCCAGAGATTCTTAATGCAGTAGTTGTAAGAATATTTTAATATATCCAAAACATAACCACCACCACTCAAACTTGTAGGAGGCTGCAACAAGTTGGTAGAAATGTTCCCTGAGCTATTTTATTTGGAACTGGGCTAAACAGCATGTGAAATTTCAGTGCAATAGCCACAAATTGGCAATGTCACAAGCAACTGCAAGTTCTTGTAGTGGAAATCTCTTGGCAACTGAATTCCAGACAGTGTGACCAGCTCTGCCTGTAATAAAACACAAAAAAGTCTGTAGCAGTAACAAACTAAAGGAGTTAGAGAGTTGATAAGAGAAGAATTCCTCTGGCAGTCTCACATCGATGTTGCATTTTCTTTCCAGAAGCCTTGGCTTTGGGACCACAGAGAGTGCTGGACAGGATATCCACAACAGGTGAGTCATGCAGGAGGGAAAATTGCTGTTATAGATAATGTATTGTCTTTTGATATCTTTTGAAAAATACGGTTATGTTTGTGACAAAAGAGAGGGCACTGAATTAAATTCAGGCTCACGAGCCCTAAGAATTCAAAGCCAGATCCTCATCAAGGGAGAAAGTCTTTATAGCTGGTGTAATCTAAACACAGTAGAGGATGAGTTGGGAAAGCAGGAGACTGCAGAAGTAAAGGGGAAGCGAGAGTTCTGACCAGGGGAGCCAAGAAACTGAAAAATGGGATTGCTCCAAGGCTGTTCAGTTTGTCGAGGAGACTGAGGCCAGAGAAGGATGTGTTGCCTGAGAAGTGAAGACTTCAATGGAGAGTATGTAGAGTAGAGGACATGCTCTGAATGCTGTGTATTTTCAGCTATACTGAAGAATCATGTCCACAGTGCTCCCCAAGAACTTTGTTTCCCAGTGGAACTGGCAGTCAGTTTCACAATGTATATTCTGAGTTTTTTCACAACAGCACTGCGAGAAACTGTCCAGTGGCCTGGAAAGTGTACATCTCTTATCAGCCCAGACCAGAATAACCTCAGTGAAAATTGCCAGCTAGGCACAAAATCTGCTCCTTGTTCATCGACACAAGGAGCAAAGATAGCAACCAAAAGCCAGCTACTTTTTTGCTCAGCTGCCTCCCTTGCTATTCCTACTCCTATAACGTGAGAATTTGAAAGAGTTAGAAAGGGGCTTCACCCACTGAGCACAGGAGCTGTTGCCTGCTCTGCCTTTCCCCTTATGTTTTTATGTGCTCTGAATTCTCTAGAGAAGATGACCGTTGCCTGTTCTATAGCAGGAGCCTTCCTATATCACACTGCTGTGGATGCCAGAGCAGATATAGTAAAGAGAGCTAAATTTCATTAAAGTGAAAAATCTATTCCAATTTTGGAAGAGGTTCCTCTCTCCTATGAGAGCAGCTGGTAAGTGTTTCTAGCAGGATAGGAATCTCCTGTATTACCATGCAGGGAGCTGCCATGCACAGGATTTTACTAGAATTTCCTGGGTAGGAAATAAAATCTTTCATTAATTGAAGTGGAGGCTGAAGGAAACTTGATCACAGTACCAGTACAGAGTGAAGACTGCCTATGTTCCAGGACTTCTTGGTCTGGCAGTCAAAGTTGGAGCAAGAGCCCGTGACTGTATGTTGAGGTTGCAAACCCATAAAGGGAAATGTAATGCACAATTTTAACAGTGTGAACCACAGGAAACGTAACGGAACAAATGAGTGAAGAATGAGGTAGTATCTTTCAAGCCGAGTCTCCAAACAATCCGCTGTCGCTCAAAGGCAGAAATTTTAGGGCCAAATCTGTAGTTCAGTGTAAAAGTCAAACCATACAAACAGGTGGTGCTTGACTAGGAATGTAAGACTAAAAGGGTCACGGGGGTCCTTGTGTCTGTTCTGTACATTTGGAGTACCTGTCTTTTCACAAACAATCCAAACCATCATAACAGCACACTGGGGTGGGTTGACCCCGGCTGGCCCCCATGTGCCCACCAAGCCGCTCTGTCTGCCCCCTCCTCAACAGGACGGGGGGAGAAAATATGACAAAAGGCTCGTGGGTCGAGATAAGGACAGGGAGATCACTTACCAATTTCCATCACAGGCAAAAGAGACTTCTCTGGGGGAAATTAATTTAATTTATTGCCAATCAAATGAGAGTAGGATAATGAGAAATAAGAACAAATCTAAAACCACCTTCCCCCCACCCCTCCCTTCCTCCTGGGCTCAACTTCACTCCTGACTTCTCTACCTCCTCCCCCTGAGCAGCACAGGGGGACGGCGAGTGGGGGTTGTGGTCAGTTCATCACACAAAGTCTCTGCTGCTCCTTCCTCCTCACGCTCTTCCTCTGCTCCAGCGTGGGGTCCCACCCACGGGAGACAGTCCTCATGAACCTCTCCACCATGGGTCCTTTCCATGGGGTGCTCTTTAACAAGTAATTTTTTGCTGTTGTGGCACTATATGGCCTTTATAAACCTAACCTATTTGATAAAAAAAAAAGGTTACTATGACTATAGGGGCTTATATTTTGCTGAGTGGGTCTAAGCTGTAAAACCCTAGAAAAATTACCCAGCAGAATGCAGTTTACTGTTCACACTGGGATTGCACTTTCCCCCTATTAGTTTGATTAAACTGAAAAATCTGTGATAGAGTACGAGGTGTCTGAAGCATCTCCTTGAATTGTAAAAAGGGAACAATTTATTCAGCTACTACTTATCTATTTCACCATAGTGAAATGGTTTATGTAGTTCTTAAAGCTCTATACTGACTGCTCAGGAATCTGCACAGTGCTGAAGAAATCCTAAAAATATTTGGGATCTTCCCAATGGTTCCCTAAATGTTCCACATGGTGCAGCAAAGTGGAATTCCCCCTGCTATTTGCTTTCGCCTCAGCACAGATGATGTTTAGTAAGTAACCATGTTGTGCAGTTGAAGTAGTTCCCCCTAAAGCTGCAAGAACGAGTTTTGTTGGTTTGCCGAGGAAGGAGTCTTCACTTCCAAGCCTTGCTCTACTTTATCTGATGGGTATTTCACTGTCTCTCCCTCTCTCACAGCCTCTCCAACCCTCCCTGTTCTGGTACTACCTGCTGGAGCTCTCCTTCTACTGGTCACTGGTCTTCACCCTGCCCTTTGATGTGAAGAGGAAGGTGAGTGGCAGCCTCGGGGAAGAATCAAGCACAAACAGGACCCACGCTGAACTCTCAGGAGAGTGATCCCAGAGCACATGTGTAGTGCTAGTCTGAGGTTTTGGGGGACTCTGTCCTTGCTCATTCCTAGGAATTTCCATTCCCAGTCACTGGCTTCTCTCTCCTCTGGGAAGTGGAGAACACAAACCCTGACATAGAAAGGTAGAAACTACTGCAGAGTTCTCAGTCCAAACTTAAAATCCAAACTTAAAAATTGCTCTTCTGGGTCTCTTCTAAGCTGCACCGATTGTAGAGATAGGAAAAGAGATGATTCTCTGCTGGTTAAGCTGCATGTGTTCCTAGGTGCCAGTGCCCCATAGACGGGGTGCTGCATGGTTACGTAGGCATGCCTGTGCATTGAGGCTGCAAATATACCCTATGAGTAAAGGGTGGTTGTGAGTCTCCACCAGCGAGCCTGGGAGTATGAGATGATTGTGCAAACAGGTAGGCATGCACAGAGGCACAGAGCAGAGATGGTATGGGCGCTGCTTTGTGACAGAAAGGGAGCTCTCTTTATGTTGAATTCATCTGTACTGAATCATTGGCTCTTCGGTCTTCTGATTTGCGCCATCGTCGGACCATTACTGGTGGAGGAAGAGAGTGGTTTTGGTTGTGAGATCCTCAGTTTACACCATAAACTCTTCATTCCTGGGCCTCTTGGTTGCGTACATTTCTGGGATGTGTTTGGTAAAAGAGTTATATGGGTAAGACCTTATAGTGGGAGGTTTCTTAGTCATCGGGTAGAGAGATTTCATTGCTGCCTGCAGGAGGCATGCTTTAACCAGGGCAGAAGGTGCGTTATGTATTTTGTTCTCTGCTGTCCCCTTTCCCATCAGGACTTCAAGGAGCAGATAGTCCATCACGCTGCAACCATCTTCCTGATCAGTTTCTCATACTGTGCCAATTACATCCGCATTGGGACACTGGTGATGGTGATTCATGATGCTTCTGATTGCTTCCTAGAGGTGAGCTACACAACTCACACGTCAGGCAAAGCCTAGTTAGCAATGGTGCTCTTCAGCCAAAGGGTGTCTTTTGATCTAGCACAGTATGGGCCAAGCACTGCAGTGTTTCACAAATAACTCAGTACCGATCTCCTGACCCAGCCTAGGGTGCCCTGCAGAGAGCCAGGAAAAGGCACGATTACCTGCATGCAGATTGTATCGTAACTGGCTCGTTAGCCTCCTGGAGCATGTGCAGATGCACTGTCTTGGCCTGCTGTTTTATTGTTCTTTCTTCTTCCAGCCAACTAAGATATTCAATTACATGAAGTGGAAAAAAACTTGTGACAGCCTCTTTATGATCTTCTCAGCTGTTTTCCTCATCAGCCGCCTGGTCATTTTCCCCTACACGTGAGTCTGCTGCAGTCAAGGGAAATGGAAAAGCTGCCTTCTGAGAGACAGGATAATTCAGCTGGGTGCTGAATCTTTTGCTGCAGCCTTTGCTTTTCAATCCTTGAGCATACATCCCTGCCCTTTGCATAGGCTGCTGTGCCACGTGGCTGTTGCACCTGCCTTGGGGTAAACTGGGGTGGTCTGCCTTGGAGTTCATAGAGTAGTCTTAAAGGCCTGAAGTACACTGCAGAGGAGGAGTCCTCGGCCTGTGGCTCTACCCTGCTTGTTTCTGGTGGGGAGCTGAGAGTTGGCTCATGTGTTATATATATATAAGAAGCAGGTGACTGACCTGAAACTTCCTTTGTGACTAGAGCTTTCTGGGGCTTAATTATGGCCCTGCTGACAACACACTTTCCTTCCACTGCAATTCCCTCTCTCTTGCAGAGTGCTCTATAACACCTACTATTACTCCATGGAGATATTCCAGCCCTTCTTTGGATACTACTTCGTGAATGCTCTCCTGATAATTCTGCAGCTGCTCCATGTCTTCTGGTCCTGCCTAATTATTCACATGGTCTACAAGTTCATCCTCCAGGGCACGGTATGGATCAGTTTGTAGTCCCCTGTACATCACATGGGGAGGGAGGGTCCACCTAGACTGCTTGGGAGCTCTGGGTTTCATTGGGATGGATTCCTTCTTGCTGTAGTGAAATTATACACGTACATTGCTAACGGTGAGGTGAAGGGAACACTCAATATTATTAGGGAAAGTTGACAAAAAAAATTTTTATGAGTCACTACAGTATTGTGTCCACTTCTGATGCTTCTATTCAGGAAAAATGTGGATTGGACTCCAGGGGAGATTTCCATGAACAAAGCCAGTGACATCTGAGTAAGGATCCCAACATTTGGTCCAGTATGATTTGCATTTGTAACAAAACTAAGAAATCAAGGCAGGGAAAGTTGTTATGATTGATGAGGCCAGTGCAAAAGTGCTTCCCTTATAGTACAGGGTTTTTAATTACAGTATTACTGAAATCACAGAATCACAGAATGGCTGAGGTTGGAAGGTACCTCTGGAAGTCTTGTCTGTATTCCCTGGCTCAAGCAAGGTCACCTAGAGTAGGTTGCCCAGGACCGTGTCCAGACAGCTTTTGAATATCTCCAAGGACGGAGACTCCACAACCTCTCTGGGCACCCTGTGCCAGTGCTTGGTCACCCTTTCAGTAAAAAAAAGTGTTTCCTGATGTTCAGAGGGAGCCTCCTGTGTTTCAGTTTGTGCCCTTTGCCTCTTGTCCTGTCACTGGGCACTACTGAGAAGAGCCTGGCTCTGTCTTCTTTACACCCGCCCTTCAGGTGTTAATATACATTGATAACATCCCCCTGAGCCTTCCCTTCTCCAGGCTGAACAGTCCCAGCTCTCTCAGCCTTTCTTCATATGTGAGGTGCTCCAGTCCATTCATCACCTCCGTGGTCCTTTGTTGGACTCTTTCCAGCATGTGCATGCCTCTCTTGTACTGGGGAGCCCAGAACTGGACACAGCACGCCAGGAGTGGCCTCACCAGTGCTGAGTAGAGGGGAGGGATCACCTCCCTTGACCTGCTGGCAACACTCCTCCTAATGCTGCCCAGGAAGGGCAAGGGCACATTGCTGGCTCATGTCTAACATGGTGTCTGCCAGGACCTCCAGGTTTTTCTTAGAAAAGCTGGTCAGCCCCCAGCATGTACTGGTGCCTGGGGTTGTTCCTCCCCAGGTGCAGGACTTCGCACTTCCCCTTGTTGAAATTCCTGAGGTTCCTGTCAGCCCACTTCTCGGGCCTGCCAGGGTCCCTCTGGATGGCAGCACGATCCTCTGGTGAACACATCTGTTTCAATGATGATATTTGGTAGCCCAAAGCAGTATCAGCAAGAATACAGGACATCATTCTCCCCTTTTTGAGAGCCATGAAATTCTCACCCCAGTCGGAAGTTCACAGTCACTCCTCCCAGTTTTGTGTCTTCAGCAAACTTGCTTAGGGTACACTGCCCCATCATCCAGGTCATTAATATATGTTTCGTATGGATTGTCTTACGGTGCTGTACATGTCTACAGAGTAGATATTTCTGTCTAAACTAGCTGTCTGGACTCTTTTCATAGCAGTAAAGAGGCATGCCCAAAGCATAATCCATTCAAGATTGCACCCAGGTAGTGCTGTTCATCTCTATCAGTCATGGAGCAACCCTAGATGAATGTCTGAGATGCAGCTGTATAAACTTCAGTGAAATGCATCCCACTCTTTCTGACCATAGCCTGTAGTATTTGCTGTGAGACCAAACTGCTGCTCAGCATGAAATTCTTCCCAAAATCAAAGACATGACCTAATGGCATTAGATTGGCCACATGCCAAGGACACAGTCCAGGAGTAACAAGTCAGTGCCTTGTGGGAGTTGACCTCATAGCCCAGGATGAGTTGTTGTATTAGTATCCAACTGGGGAATTCTGTCTTACAGGAACTGAGAACAAGCATTAAAGGCTCATCTTCATCCATATTGTCCCCATTTTCTTTATCTGCCTTCCCTTAAGGTGGCACAGAGCAAATGACTTGCAAATTAGGAAACAGAAACTTTACACACGGCAGAAAATGAAGATGCAACTGAAGACGCCCTTTTATTGTTTTCCTAATTCTAGTGTAGGCTGAATTACCGTTACAGTTATTACAGTGTAAAATGATGAGGTAATAAATAGCCTTACTAGAAAGATATGAACCATCAGGGAGAAAAATACAGAAGCATATCCAGAATTTTTCCTATTTTATCTAAAAATCATCTGCCACATTTGATGCAAAAATATATTTGAGAGCTTTCCATATTGAACAGTGAATAGCGAAGAAAAATCATCCGAAACACATCTGTTTCAGTGATGATATTTAGTAGCCCAAAGCAGTATCAGCAAGAATACAGGCCATTCTCCCCTTCTGAGAGCCATGAAATTCTCGCTCCAGTCAAAAGTTCACATTCTTCTCATGGGCCCTTCTGATCTCCACAGTTTTCCTCTCTGGCTACAGGATTATCTGCACCACGCTCTCACATGATGTCCCCTTATCCCCAGTGGTTAGAACTCAGCCTAGATCTGAAGTACGAGTTTCATTCCCTCATACAGGCAACCTGAGATGCATCCTTGTAATGCATGCAGCTGTAGAGTTCCTTTGTGAATCTCGCTAGGTTTAAGGTCTCACCCACATTCTATGGCCATGAACAGATAAACTTAGGAACATTGATTACTATTTGTCCTTATGCTGCAGATCAAGTCTCCTGCATAGTTCCTGAACTGCCAGTTGCAGAATGACATGAGGTCCAGGTTGTTCACAGAAATAGCATCTCCTACCCACGTTGTCCTTGGAGGCAGTTTGAATTCAGTGCAAGTTTAGATTCTTACAAATCCCGTCTGCGTTTAGGTGTAGTCTAGTGCTCTCTAGAAAGAGCATCAGACCAAATAGACTTCTTTCTGTGATAGATATCCCCAAGAAGCTATCCCCAGAACAGAGTAAATGGAGACTACAGGTGTCCATGTAGCAGCTGACGTGCCCCTGCGCAGTTTCCAAAGCTCAGGTCACCGAAGGGGTTTGCTGCTTTCCCTCAGAGCACTCTTTCCAACAGGGAGTGGGACACCGTGAATTTGTCCCCAGTTTTAGCATCTCGTATTGCAGAGTAGAAGCCTGGGAAGCCAGCAAGTGCTAGGCTGCTTTTTGTAAGCTGTCACTTTATCACATTGTTTCTCCTTTGTCTTCCTTTTAAAGCAATGAATTAAATATTTACAAAGTGGATTACAGATCTCTCAGTCAATAGCAAGAGGAAAAACCTGAACGTAAAACTGAATGGAATCAGAGTTGAGTGGCTTTGTGTTGAGCTATTGATTCGTTTGAAAGCATCTGCTTTCAAATTGTCCAAAGCAGTGTGCTATCTCCTTGTCTCTTTTGGAAAAGGTAAAAGAGCTTGATTAACTGCCTCCCTCCATCCTTCTTCCACATGCTGATGCCCAAAGCAGCAACGTGGATCTCCTCAGTCTTACACGGTTGTCCTCAGTCCTGGGCATCTGTGGTTTGGTGCTGCTTCTCGACCTGTACAGTAATTCCTAATGTTTGTCGGGATCACAGCTAGGATTCCACTGAGGCTGAAATCAAAGAGACAGAGAGAATCCGTTTCTAAAGGTGATGTAAAAGCTGAAAGGACGCGGTAGAGCTGTGTGCCAAAGGCAAGTGGCTGAAGTAGCAGATGGATGTTTAGCCTGTGGCTCAGCTAGCACTGCTTCTTGTGCAGACTTCTATGTTTGTATTGCTTCTCACTTACGTTTTTCTGTAGATGGAAAAGGACATGAGAAGCGACACAGAAGAAAGTGACAAGGATGAAGAAAGAGAAAAGATCAGGGAAGAGAAAAACGGGATCACATGTTTCAGCAATGTCACAAGCAACAATTATATCCAGAGGAATGGGACTGAGCCACTGAACAACAGAACCCACCTCACCAATGGCCATGTCAAGGAAAGATAGCTACTGTTCACGTGCTTCTGATCTGGTCTTTGATTAATCCAGTCCACCGTCTTTAGAAACAGTTTTGCTCATTGTGTAGATAAAATGGAGTGCAATTGCAGTATCATAGCTGAATTCCTGCTTCCCGTAAACAGAAGCGTTTATAGTCAGTGAGACTTGAAGGAAGTTTGGGGTCTGTCTTCAATAAAAGCTTACTATAGGTTGTAGCTTTGAAGCAGATAGAAAGGGATCAAAGTGCTTTGACTTGTATTAGACTGTACCATAGTTGTTGTTAAATGTGTTAATCTTGAAAAATACTTAAAAAAAAAAAAAGGTGGATAAACTCTGGCAATGTCAAGTCTTAACCACCTCATGTTGTTTGGTAGGAATCTGTTTAGCCTTGATCAGCCTCTGGAGGCCCTGGCCCATTGCCACTGATGATTATGGCTAACAAGTAAGTGTCAGACTCTAAATCTTAATACAGGGACACCTCTTTTGAGAAGATGGGTGCCCCATACACACTCAGAAAATTAAAACTGAGCATAGAGGAATGTAAGCTTTGGAAAGACATAGGAGAAAATGTTTTCTTCTCAAAGGAAATGTTGCTGTGTGCCATATGACCAGTTCTGTAACGGTTTGGATCCCAGTCCCTTCTGTTGTCAGTATTATTGCCACAAAAGTGGGACCTCCAAAGCCCAGATTGGAGAGAGTACCCACCCAAATCACAGTTGGAAGACCTGGAAAATCCAGGCAGCCGTGTCTCAACTGTCAGGTAATCCTTTAAACCTGTCTTGGAAGGAAATGCAGTCAGAAGGGAGGTGACAAGAAACCAGATGATCTAGAAGACAACACTGATGAGGTGCTCACGTTTTCACCTAGTGTGATTGGCACAGTGGGAAATGTCCGCAGAGTCAGCCTGTGGCAAGAGGGGAATACGTGTCCCCTGTCCTCAGAGGAAAAAGGATCCAGAGAAGATCTGCTGAACCTTATGGAATAATGCTTTAACGTGGCCTCCTAACTCTAGGGCCTTTGCCTAGATATATCAGAATAGCAAGTTTAAAGCAGTAGTCCATGAAGTCATGATGCAGTTCTGATTCAGTTTGTTTAGATGTCTTCTATTTTATATCCTGTGTAGGCTTAGACTTTGGGTTCTGTAATCCCTTAAAAGAGTTAAATTAGTATGACATGAATTTCTGTTTTATAGATCAATTAATCTGTGAAACCAAAGTATTAACAGATTCACTGGAATGAGTGCAGGGACTTAAACTGCCAAGGCCATGCAGACACTTCCCTGTATGTGCCCAGTAAGGGCCAGTGATAACTGGGGGGGAACATGGACCAAGGAAATGCCTGATTTGAGGAGGTGGTGCACATGTTTAAAATTAAAAAGCAAGTGACAGCATAGACGGACAAGAGGGTTTTCAGCAATCCACTCCGTTCACCTGAGATGTGACTGAGAGCTTTGATCTGAGCTTGTATGTGCTCACCTTAGGTTTCAGTCAAAATACACTGGATAATTTCAGAGGGGGAAAAGTGGTTCCAGCGCGGATGATTCCAGGGCAGTAGCATGCTCTGGGAGGAGAGCATCTGTTCCTACAGCATCATTTAAATTTGTGTTTGCTGAAGATAGTTTGTCTCTGAAACCTTGAGCTAATTTGAAGTCAAAGTACATGTTCTGTATACTGTCATGTTTCTTCGAGTATACAGTCTTGTCACTCCTCTGCAGGTGATGTGTTCAGGAGGCCTGGTTGTGTATCATTTTGTACTACTGAATGTAAACGTTCTTTATAAATTACTTTTGAAAGGCTTGATTGTCTGGGCTCTTTTCTACTCCTTTAACTAGCAGGAGGTGGCCTGGCTAGTTGCACCTTGTAAGTGGGTGTGTGATGAGGGAGACACGTATGGGTGCCATTGCCAAGGTCGATGCACATGCAGCACGCATGGAGAGGACATTGCATGCCCAGGACATGCACCGTACTGGGCCATGCCAGCAGAGAGCTGCAGCTGCCTGACTTGTCTCCTACTAGGTAAAGCTGCATTTGGCCCCAGAACAAGGGACAGTTTGGGGCACCCCTACACTAGACCTAGGGGTGGGCCAGGTTACTTGGTACTGCCAGGACAGCGGCAAGTCCAGGATTGCAGCACTGGGGAGATGCTTTGGACTTGCAAGGATAGGAGAGAAATTAATGTCTCTTCTTCTTTTTTGTGAGGTTTTAGAAGGCTAGGAAAGATCCCTGCTGTAAAATCACACTACTTCTCACCTGAGGAGCAGGATGCTTCCCAGAGGCTGCACAGTGCACTGTGAGCCAGTGCAGACCTACGTTGGTGACTGCTGAATTTTATCCTCAGGGCTTTGCTGTCCCCCTGAAGACTGAGATAAGCTCATTAGGAGGCAAATCTGGTTCTTGTGAAAGGGTACATCAAGGATTCAGGAGAGCTGTTGGACTTGATTAAGAATTACTGAGTGCTGCTTTTAGCTGAGGAACCGAACATGACAGTGATGAGTCACCGGGGCAAATCAATTGCCAAATTTGTTTTCTTGCCATCAACTTGCTAAGGCTTAAAGAAGCTCTGTGTGTAACCAGCTTCCTCCCCACATTGCTCCATCTTCTCTCTTTACATCTGCTCCAGTGTTGGGAAGCTTGTGAGTTATGAATTTAGTGTATCAACTCCCTCCACCCCCTCCCTACTGGGGCATCACAGCCCCCAACACAGAGAAGCTGTTGCAGCAAGACAGTTTCAGCTGTTGCAGCTGAAAAACCCAGCAGAGCAGATCATAGAATCATAGAATCGCTAAGGTTGGAAAAGACCCTTAAGATCATCGAGTCCAACTGTTAACCCAGCACTGCCAAGGCCACCACTAACCCATGTCCCTAAGCACCACATCTCCCCGGCTTTTAAATCCCCCCAGGGATGGGGACTCAGCCCCTGCCCTGGGCAGCCTGTGCCAGGCCCTGACAGCCCTTTGGGGAAGGAGTTTTTCCCAATCCCCAACCTAACCCTGCCCTGGCGCAGCTTGAGGCCGTTCCCTCTCGTCCCATCGCTTGTTCCTGGGGAGAAGAGACCGACCCCCCCGGCTCCAGCCTCCTTTCAGGCAGTTGCAGAGAGCGATGAGGGCTCCCCTCAGCCTCCTCTTCTCCAGGCTGAGCACCCCCAGCTCCCCCAGCCGCCCCTCCCCACCCTTGTGCTCCAGCCCCTTCCCCAGCCTCGCTGCCCTGCTCTGCCCACGCTCCAGCCCCTCCATCTCCTTCTGGGGGTGAGGGACCCAGCGCTGAGCACAGGATTTGAGGGGCGGCCTCACCAGTGCCCAGCACAGGGGCACCATCACCTCCCTGAATGGGAGCACTGGCCACCACAGCAGACACAGAATGTTTCCCCTGTACCTTTATCACCCCATGTGCACAGGGGAGGTGTGCATCACACCGTCCCTGCATCACATAATGTTAACAGGTGGCTGTAGATGAGGTGTCCAGCTCCACATGAACCATAAGAAAAAGAACATTTACTGGTGCTCCCATGCTGCTGTGTGGTTGGTGAGTCAAGGACTGGCAAAGCATGGCCCCCAGGCTGGCATCTGGCCATCCTAGCCCAAAATTATGGCTGACGTGAATCTGCTGACTCCAGTAGACGTGGACATCTAGTGCTGTTTTGGGTCTTGCTTTACGAGCAGTTTGGCACAGTTGTTCTCTTCCCCCTGCACACACTGGGGAAACAGCGGAGATGTGCATCCACCACATTTTTTTCATTTAGCCATGTACGCCCAAGGGAACCTTGGCTTGGCTGGCTACGCTTTGACAGGCATTGCTTTTCTCATTCACACACGTACGACAGACAGCGCCTGCAGGTAAGGGCGTCCCTAAGAAACAGCAAGGCATTGTTCAAAAAGCTGAAGTCATGCCTAAACAAGGCCTGTAACTCCGGCAGATTAACATGAGCATGCAATAAAGCAGGCCAAGAATTATCTTGAGAAACAACTTGAAAAGCAATACCAATCTCTGAAACATTGGAAAGGCTGAAGGAGTCCTAGATGATCGAGGCACATAGCAGGAACACCGAGACAAGGTCAGGCTACAGCCAAAAAATTCAGTCAGCTGCTTGCAAATGACTTCCCTGCTTGGAAGCTCAAGAGAGGGTCCGATACCTGCCATCTTGCTGAGGCTACATCCCACCAGGATCCATCTCAAGCTGATGGGTGAGGAGATGTCATATAGCAAAAAGGCTAATTGAATAATAGCAAACCTTCCAACCTGGGTGGTATTCACTCAGGTGTCAAGAGGAAACTCATACTAGAAGTTAAACTACCAACTGTGGAACGCCATTTTTTGTTTCAAATCTTCTTGTTATCAGAAAAATTTAAGAAGGTTCCACGTGGGAATGTGAGGAGCTACAGCTGTCTGTAGCCTGACATCCAAGCTGGTAGGTAGTGTCATAAATGATGGAATTTGTGGAAAGACATACGAACGTAGTATGATAGGAAGGAGTCCCCACGGGCTGTGCATGAGGAAGTTATGTCTCACTCTGCTGGAGGTATCCCAAAGAGTCAGTGAGCACATGCAGAGGGGAGAACCTGCTGCCTACTCAGCTTCGCATTCAGAAAGGTCCCTCACCACAAACTTGTAAGTCCACCTGAGGCTACCATGAGACCCACAAGGATTTTTTTGCAGCTATGTGTTGTTGCAGGTGCCCCAAAAAGGGGGAGGGAAAGGCAGATGGCAAAATCGGCTGATAATGAAAATTACTCATGGTAACGCAGACTGACTGCAAGCAGTTGCAGAAGGGTTTACGGTACGGAGGGACTGAGCGATAAAAGACAAATGAAATTGGATATGGAGGAGAGCAATGGGGTGCACATGAGAAAGTCTCCTGAAGTGCTGGGCTGAGTGTTAGCACTTCAGAATAGTTTTGGGGAGCAGCCTATCAACCTAGTGCTCAGTGTGTGAGGGTTCAAAATGCAGAGAGGATATGGGAGGTTGCTGGGCAAGATGGAGGAACCAAAACTGAGACTGTTGGGGCTCTGAGGGTGCCAGAAGATCTTAATGGCTGTGGCCAGTCTCAGCTGGGCCCTCCATCCACACTCTCTGCCAGGTGTCAGAGCTCATTAATAGGTGAGGGCTTTGCAGCCTGGGAAGGAAAAGGCTGGAAGAAAGAGGGGGTAAGAGAGAAGCCCCTGCTGTTATTGTCACCAGGGAGGGACTTCAGTCACCTGTGCAGCAGAGTGTAATTGAAGTTAGCCGCCTCCTTGACACCCACTAAATTACTTTCTTGTACTAGGACATCTTACCCCACCTCCGAGCTCACAGGCAGGTCAGAACAAGTGACGCTATTTCAGCTAGTCTGAAGTCATATTCCTGGGATCGAGTGAGAGGTGGGGAGCGTGAATGATGCGCTGTTGGGCTGGGAATCCTGATTTAGCAGTGAGTTTTATGCCTTGCTGCTACCTGCTTGCTGAGTCCCAGAGCCTCTGCTGTCTGTGCCCACCATTTGACCAGCATAGGACTGTCAGAGGGATTCTGGCACCATGAATACTGGCTGCCACCTGGAGCTACCTGGGGAGACATGAAGGCACCTGCAGACATGCACTGCCCACAGCCTCAGGACCTCTTGCTCTGCATCCCCGGTGCCCTGCTCTCGATCGTTGTCCGATGCATCTCTGAAAGGTGAATGCAGCAAATCCGTTTTCTCCTGTGCTGGTTGCCACCAGTGTCTTGCAGGGTTGCTCCAGGCTAATCCTTACCTGCTTCCTGACCACTGCAACGTGGACAGGGGATTGTCTCCAAGAATATTGAATCTCTCTGCTTTTTGTGGCATGTGGTATTTGTGTGGCAGCTCTTTGCCCTGCCCTCCCTCTCTCCTGTACCTGTACCATAACCTGTACCAGCAGGTGTGAAAAGACAAGTCCGTCCCTCCGTCACACCTCAGCTGTGGGTGGAGGGTCCCTCTGGAGAGAGCCCAAGTGGGAGCTTGCAACACAGATGAGGGATTTGCTGGGTACATCAGCGCTGGAGCCCCCAGCTGAGCCAGGGTTCAGCCCGATCCTAGAGGATGCTCCCAAAGTTGCTATGTGAGCCCCCACTCTCAGCACAGAGGCAGAAGGAGGGGAGGACCATGGCTCCTGGAGCTCACTGTGGGACCGCTTTGCTCACACCACTCCTCCTTGCCCAGTTCTGCCCTGCTCTCTCCTCCTGGCACCAGAGATCCCCAGTTCAATCGGGGATGATGGACCCCAGTGCCCGAGCTGTGGGCACTCACCTGGCTGAGGGAAATGGCGCTCCCCAGGGGAGCCTGAGGACCGGCCGGCATCTCCCCAGGACTCACGTGTGGAAACAAGGCAGGTCCACATGGCTCAGCACAGGAGCTGGATTCAGACTGGGCTTTGGGCCCCTTATCTAGGGACACAGAGACCGACACATGGAATCATAGAATCGTTAAGGCTGGAAAAGACCCTTAAGATCGAGTCCAACCGTTAACCTATCACTGCCAAGTCCACCACTAAACCATGTCCTCAAGCACCACGTCTACAAGCACCGCGTGGGGAGGGACAGAGCAACCCTTGCGCACAGGAAATCGGGGAGCTCGTCAGTTAAAGCGTGGGCAGACCTGCCAAGGCGCTTCCCTGCCAGGCAGAGCAGGACGTTGGGGGGGGGATGTGAAGCAGCAAGGCTGTGCTCAGCAAACCTGCCCTCAGCTGGGACGTGGGCTTTCTCCTGTGGCCTGGAGGAGCTGGGGGAGCACTGGCCCATCTCCCTGGAGAGCTGGCTCCTGTTTGCTGTGCACAGCCGTGAGGCAGATGGGCTGTAGGAAGAGCCAAAATTAATTCCAGGGTCATCAGGTCTTCACTCAAGGATGTTGCGCTTGCCTGGCTTCCCAGAAGCAAGATTTTAGAAACTGGGGTTTCCTGCAAAGCTAGTGTTTCCTGCAGGAACCAGCATATCCCCATGTGCTCTGTCCTTGGCTCCCACTGCAGCCAGTGGTTGGGTACCCTGGGCACAGAGCACATGGGACACTCGGACACTTGCAGACTGTTTTCATGGCACGGTCTGGACTGCTTGGGAATGTTGTAAAGGGGACCAGCATGCACTCCAACATGGAGAAATGCAAGGTGTCTCAGGGCCTTGGCAGAAGAATTAATTATTGCTTACCTTGTAGTTGTTATTGCTGTCTCCACGTCCAGCATTCCTCACCTTTGCTTTGGTGCCATTGCGTCTCTCTTGAGAAAGAGCATTGACCCGACAGAGGCACTGGGCTTCGCGCGTGCCCCTGGAGCAGTACTGGGTCCCTTGGGCTGTGCATGCGTAGCTGGGGGTAGCGCTGGACCCCTTGGGCTGGGTGTGTGGGCACCCAGGGCAGTGCTGAACCCCTGGTGCAGTGCATCCATGCACAGGATACAGCGCCGGCAGGATCTGTATGAGGTTCAACAAGGCCAAGTGCCGGGTCCTGCACTTCGGTCACAACAACCCCAGGCAACGCTACCGGCTTGGGGAGGAGTGGCTGGAAAGCAGCCTGGCTGAAAAGGACCTGGGGGTGATGGTTGACAGCCGGCTAAACATGAGCCAGCAGTGTGCCCAGGTGGCCAAGAGGGCCAATGGCATCCTGGCTTGTATCAGGAATAGCGTGGCCAGCAGGACCAGGGAGGTGATAGTGCCCCTGTATTCGGCACTGGTGAGGCCGCACCTCGAATCCTGTGTCCAGTTTTGGGCCCCTCAATTCAAGAAGGACATCAAGGTGCTGGAGCGTGGCCAGAGAAGGGCAACGAGGTTGGTGAAGGGTCTAGAGACCAAGTCTTATGAGGAGCGGCTGATGGAGCTGGGGTTGTTTAGTTTGGAGGAGGCTGAGGGGAGACCTCATTGCTCTCTACAACTACCTGAAAGGAGGTTGTAGAGAGGTGGGGGTCGGTCTCTTCTCCCCAGTAACAAGCGATAGGACGAGAGGAAATGGCCTCAAGCTGCACCAGGGTAAGTTTAGGTTGGATATTAGGAAAAACTTCTTCACTGAAAGAGTGGTCAGGCCCTGGCACAGGCTGCCCAGGGAAGTGGTTGAGTCCCCATCCCTGGAGGTTTTTAAAAGACGGGTAGATGCAGTGCTTGAGGACATGGTTTAGTGGCGGACTTGGCAGTGGTAGGTTAATGGTTGGACCTGATGATCTTAAGGGTCTTTTCCAACCTTAACAATTCTCTGATTCTATGATCTTGCTGTTGGCTGACCCTGGCTCACAGCACGGGCACACACGTCCTCTCCTGGCTGAACTCCCCTCTTGCAGGACCGTAGCTCTGCCCTTCAGCAGGAGGTTGGGTGTGAGTGACGAGCTGAGGCTCGAAGTTCAGCCCAATGCCACGCTGGAAGGTTTCTACATTCTGCTGGGCAGCACCCCAAAGGAGGTGTCCCCTGCGTCCCAGTGTCCTGAGAGCCCAGGCAAGCAACACCTTCTCTCTGTCCAGATGCCCCAGCCTACCAAACCAGCCTCACAGGCAAGGCACTTACTGCTGACCCCCCTTCCAGGGATGAAGATACATAAGCAGATATTTCAGCATCTTCCAACGTGTTCAACAGCTGCGGTCCCAGCACCCCCTGACCTGCGTATCGAATACAGCGGGTAGCGTGAGAGCTGCTGGCTCTGGTAAGGAGGCAGCCATCACCTCCTTTGGGTAGAGTCTATGGATAAGGCTCCCTATTTTTAGTGGAACTACAAGTCCTTCAGAATCATAGAATCATTTTGGTTGGAAAAGACCTTTAAGATCATGGATCCCAGCCGTTAACCTACCACTACCAAATCCACCACTAAACTATGCTCCTAAACGCCACATCTAACACATCTTTTAAATACCTCCGGGGATGGGGATTTAACCACTTCCCTGGGCAGCCTGTGCCAGGGCCTGACAGCCCTTTTGGTGAAGAAATTTTTCCTAATATCCAACCTAAACCGAACATTTAATTTATGGCACCCAGAAGAATTTTTAAAATGGGACATGTTATACACACATAGGGGCAAGACCGCATTGCTGTCCTCTGTGCCTGCCCTGGCTCCATACCAGCACTGAAGATGCTGAGTTTTGAATTTTGGTCCTGCTGCCATTTAGTTTGGATGCCTGTGAGGCTGACTCCGCGTAACAAGTCCCAGATTCTGGTGGTGAAATGGCTCCCTTAAAGAGAAAAGCAATGAAAGCTTGAGGCAACTTTCCTGAGAAAGAAACTAGAATAACCATGACTTCAGTCATCTCCACTGCAAAAAGCCAAGCCCTGATATCTCAACCTGCTGTATCATAACATAAGGACAAAGAAGATAACAGATGTCCCAGGTCAGACCAAGGGTCCATCTAGATCAGCACCTGTCTGCTGCAGCAGCAAGAAGCAGATGTCCAGGAAGGCGAGAGCAGAGCAAATACACGCTACATCCAACAATGTTTCCCAGCTTCCAGTATGTCTTAGATGTCATGTCTTGGACACCTTGCAGAGGAGGACACATACTAGCGTTCGTCATTTCTCTCCTGCGCTGAACTACTCGCTGTTCTGTCTGCTCTCCATTTCCAAACCAGTGCTTTCCTCCGTTCTGTCCCCGTCACTGATGATACAGCGTGCCCTGCCCAGCTGCTCATCTGTACCCTCAACTCTTCCCTAACTTCAGTTAAAAAATTCATTTATAATCTTCTTACTTAAGTGCCAGTGGCCAGGTCCCCTTATGGTTTAATTTTTGTCCATTGCTCCTCTCCAGACATATTTTGAGAAATGCTGCCAATTCCTGCTTCTTCTGGGAAGCATTGCAGGTTTCCGATAACTAATCTGTCTGCAAAGACCATCGCGTTGTTGGTGATTTTAATACAGAGTTTCTGCAGGTCCCCTGGGACCTGGGACATGCTCTGCGAGAGCTGGGCACAGCATGAAGCCTGATGGTGCAGTCCTAGCACAGCTGAGCTCTGCCCTGGGGGCACGTGAGCCAAGTGGTTGCCCAGAAAGACCCTTGTAAGTGTGAAGGTACTTGGCCTGCTTTAGTCTTGTGTCTTCCGATTTGTCCCTTCCTCTCTCTTTCCCACAGCACAAACTATTACTTCGTGACAAAATTTCAGTTGTTCCTCATAAGCTGTCTGATAAACACTTTCCTGATGGTCCTGCAGTTGTTACACATTCTCTGGTCCTATCTAATCATCCAGATGATCTTCGGTGTCATCCTCCATAGTGTGGTATGAAAAATCTTTGTCTCCTCTGTGCCACCACTACTCACGAGAGACCATGAGATCCGGGGTGACTCCTGTATGCCTGCAGGGAAGGGGTGGGAGAAATGGGAATGCCCAACAAACAGCCCGAGAGCTGCTTAAGATGTGTGTTGGGAGTTGTGTGGGTACCTTTGCTCACGGAGATCAGAACAGCAGCTCACTTGTAGCTTGCAGCTGTGTCCTAGTGACACGGGAGCCATCCGTGGTCCTTTCTCGTCACTGCCTAAGTTTCTCAGTATGTGGTTTGGGAGAGTAGGAACCCGTCGGTACGTCTAAAGTGGAGTAAGGAAGGAGCAATCAGGTAAGCCTGGTAGATAGCACGCTGTGTATTTGCACCTCTGAGTTTTGGGTGCATTCTGCAGGCGTCTGATGCATGCCAGAGTTCGTATAGGGATCGTTGGAAGAAACCTTGTCATCAGAGACACCAGTTCCCTGGCCTGCCTTGCTAATGTAAGCAGATGGCATCCTGGTAGCCTCTGAGTAGATTTGTGAAGGCTTTGGGGATCTGTGGCCAGAAAAAAAACCCACCACAGTGTAGGTGTTATGCCTTCAGCTTACCTTGAACTGCCCCTTCATTGAAGCTAAATTAAGAGAAAAAGCAGTTTTTCTGGAGGAATGATGGAGCATACTCTCATCAAATTTGTAGATGATTGCAAAATGAGGAGACCAGTCAATATGCTCACTGGACAAATATGCGTTGACTTTCAGAGCTTCGACGGTAATAATCTGCACAAGAAAATATGCAGAATAACCATATGTAGAATAAATACTCACTTATTTTCAGAAGGTCACATTACAAGAACATTATTACGGTGACAGAAAAAGGCATTTTGCATCTGTTTGGTGCAGGCTCTGGAAGAGATAAAGGCCTGAGCCGTAGCTGGGCTGTGAACTCCTCCAGTTTCAATCTGTTCTCTGAAAACCACAAAGGAGCAGGGTGACACAGTGAGCATCGATGCGTGTGAGCTTGGAACACCGATCACGCGACTGACACATGAATAGCGGGTGGCTTTTCCAAGACACACTTATCAAGAAACCAGGAAAGTTGTGGGTACAAGGAGCCTCACGCATACCTTTCCCATCACATGTAATTTGACTACGAGCCAACCGCTTTATTCCATCAATACAACAGCCTAAGTGAGCCTTCTTTGAGCTCGCCCTGCCAGGCAGCGTGGCTGCATGGCGGTGATCTCCCTGAGCTGGGACACCTCTCAGGGTTGCTCCTCAAGGCCGAGAGACTTTCCACCAACAATAGATCTTTGGTAAGCAACCGATATCATGCATAACCTTGTAGTATGGTAACTTTGATTGCATGCTGAATTGATGCTAATGAAACATTCCATAAACTTTGCATGTACAATCCCTTAGACATAAACCATTGCCCAAGTCTGAGACTAGGTTTGGACCTAGCCGCACCTAGGCTCCTCTCTGAGGAGTTTAGAAAGCAAGGGGGGTCCACTCTGAACCTCGTGACTCAACAGGAGGGCCCTCCGTACCCTTTTGTATCTCCGGTCTGTGAATGAGTCTAACTCGAGTGTAACCCAACTTTCCTTTGTCTGTTTGTCCCATGTAGTATTTAATAGTGAACCTCGCCATCGAACTTTAAGTCACACTTTTACAACATCCTATTAAACCCACTTTTGCTAATACCTTTGACGGTGATTCCTTAAGTGATCTAAATCGCTCATTTGCGACAAATTGGCATAGTCAGCAGGATCCTAAGGACTTGCATGTGAAAGACGCTAGCTTAAGTGGCAAATAAGTCTTCAGTTGCACAGTATAAAATGGTCGGGCTTTGGGGAAGGATAAACCGTTTCTGCAGATAAGGCCTGGCCAACTGATGCAAGCTGTGTCTGCTGTATGAATTATACAAGATAGCTCACGTGTCTAAAAGATTTTGCTAACAATGTCTGCTCAGGAAGAAGGCTCCTAAAACTGAAAGCAACTGAAACTCTTCCAAATGAACACTTTTCCACCAGAAATTATAATTTAGTCTAAATGGAAACTTTCCATAGGGATGTATTAATTTTGTTAAGGTTTCATTTTCAAAATTGGAAAATAAGAGTGTTACAATACTAACATTGTAATGGGATAGTGTAGGGGTTGGATGACTTTTCACCTTGTAACATATTGGATCTGATGTCATTTTCAGAATTTATAGTAGGACATAAAATTTAAAGTCAATGTAAAAATGAATTACACCTAAACCAGAGTCTGGTTTACCTAGATTTTGCGTGATACAGAAGCTTTTTAGAATATTGGATCTTATGTCAGCAGGAGAATCTTCTTAGAAACTTACTGGAGGTCTGACATCACTGCTAACTCAGAGGGTCAGGAAATGCAGAGGACAGATAAATCTACATATATATGTGCATAAACAATATCCAGAAACCTGCAAACACTGTCTGTAAAACATGTTTTCTATTCAGGCTTTGAGTATGCTTCCAAGGGGTCTGACACATTTTACACAAGTACTAGGGCAAATTGATTCTGCAAAACACAAAGAGGTGGAAAATGAAGGATGGTGTAACTAAAACACGCTGCTGTGCAGAACCATGGTCCATCTCCCACATCTGACCTATGCCAGGCAAAATATAAATAAAGTGAGGAAAGATGTGCAGGAGAAAGGCAGAAGGAACTGAGCCAGCGTTCCCTTGAAGGCTTTTGACATTCCCATCTTCAGGAAGCAATGCTGAAAGGCAGCCACCTACCTCTGTGGGATGTTGGCCTTGAGAGCGAAGTCACCCAGCCCGGACTGTACTTTGCTGGCAGTGCAAGAGCCTTCATTAGGATACGTGGTGTAAGGGTTTGCCCAGGAATTATTTCACCCTGTCCATCAAGGATGACGCTTTCTTTTAAAGCCCCAGATGATACATGAGAATCTCAGCTTTTAAAAGATATACACAGCCTCCAAGGCGCAAGAGTAGGACCGGCCATCAGACGCAAAGAACAGGCCCAGCCTCTCGTTGCTGCCAGCCTCATCACGGGGGAAGCACCAACCCTCAGCTCTCGGAGCTGGCAATGCTGCAGCCTGACCGGAGGCTGACAGATGGACTAGAGCCGAGGAGTGGAAGCCAGCCTGGATTGCAAGGGCTCCACATTTGCAGGCCTGAATAGAATAGCTCCTGCTGTAGTTCTAACAGTGGTAAGGTTGCTTTTAACCAACACCTCTCGGTTTTTAAGGCCTCTCCCAGTCTCTGGAGATGATAATCATTCAGCTCAGGAACTCTCTTAAGTACATTTTCCTTTCAATGTTGCTGTAGTGCAACCTCCCAGGTCAGTGCTGTCTCGTCCAGTCACGCAAACTCATGTGGCAGCCACTCTCCCAGCTGCTCCATCCCTGGGAGGCCTCAGTGCCCTTGGAGATCTACCCCCTACCACTGTGTTAAGTCTGCAGTCCTGCCATCAAACCCTCTTCCTCATACGCAGTCTTTAATTAAGGCCATGTGCAGGTCCCTGCTCCTTGCACCCTCATTTCAGTGCTTTGGGATGGGGATTTTTATTCTGGGTTTATTTATTGGGCAATGAACCCAAAGGGGACCAAGGAAACTGAAGCAAGACTCTTAAGTGCCCCAGTTTGCGAACAGTTATCATCACACACCCAAATGCATAAATCCAGAATAGCCTCCCTCCTTCTGTAATGATCTCCAGCCTGGAATAAAGGTAATTTTAGCCGTAATTACATAACAGGGGAAACTTGCTTATTTACAGGGTATGGCTTGACTGCAGTGGTTGGTTGTTTTGGGGGGTTGGTTTGGTTGGGTTTTTTTCTCTCCATCCTACAGCACTAAGAGCTCATACATCCTGCTGAAGATTCCCTTGACACACATTTAATTTATTATTTTACTCCTACAATATTGATGCAGTGACTTTCCTGTCTCTCCCAACTGTTCAAAGGATAGTGAGCCACAGAGGCTAAAGGTCAGAGCAGCCCATTATTTAGCATCAACCCTGAGGAGTTTATGTCAGCATAATAACGCTGACCGCTATTTCCAATAATGACCTGCAACCTTTGTGTAGACACAAAGGTTTCACTGGCTTTTGCTTCAAGTTCATTTGCCAGGTAGAAAAAAAAAAGACAAAGTTACCAAGGAACAGATCTATTTTCAAAATTAAAAAATTTCACAGACCAAACTTGATGCAATCTAACTCCCAACAGCTGTAAAGCACATGACTTTTTGGCTGTGCTGGATCTGGCATCACTCATGCCCATGTATCAAATCTTCGCACAGAGACACACCCATGAATAGGAAGGGGGCAAGGGAGTTTGTAATCTATGACCTGGCACATATCAATGTAGGGATCAAAGAGGACTACAACAGGGAGGGCACTGTTCCCCTTCCTCTGTCCAAGGAGATAAATTTGTCCATTCACAGTGCTGCATCCCATGAAGAACTTCTGGGCCAAGCATTCCTCATCCACCTGGGTCCATTCATCTGTCTCCACATCAAATCGAAAAGCTCCTCCTCCTATGGTGTACAGAGCACCATTCAGTGATGTGATGCAGAGGTCATACCTGGGAGGGAAGAAACCCTTGATCAAAATCAACAGAAGGATCTGGCCTCTGAAATATTCAGTGCGACTTTGGTCCTCCTATCAAGAGTCCTGTTTAAACAGAGAATCACAGAAGTGTTGGTGGGATAGGACTTTTGGATTTCTCCAGTCCAACCTCTTCTTGGAGCAGGACCAACACTAGAACCTTTCTTCTCCTGCCAGGTCCCAGAAGATTATTTCTTACCTTGGAAGTGGGGAGAATGAGATGACATCCCAGCTGTCCGTCTCTGTGTTCAGCCTTTGCACTCCATCATACACGTGTCCATTTTCATCCAGGCCACAGACCACATAGATCCTGGTTCCCACACTGACCGCATCTCCTCTCTCCACAGGTTGAGCCATAGGACTCATGCTTTCCCACTCTGACTCCGTCAAAGCCATGCGCTCCACTGCTGGGATTATCCCTTCATCTGTGTTCCCTCCAAGTACATACAGGTAGAGCCCTGCTCCTACTGCACAATGGCTATTGCGGGACTTCCTCATGGCAGGCCCTTCCAGCCAGCTATTGTCCAAGCAATTGTAGATAAGCACCCAATCCACACTATACCACACAAACTCATCCCGAAAATATCCTCCTGTCACAAAAAGGAAGCTCCCTGGAAAGAGAGCAGAGAAAAGTATCAGTTACATGAAGGCTGAAAATTGCTCCTGAGAACTAGGGTTCTCATTTCTCCCTGGGCCGTACCGATGAGGTGCAAAATGAGCAGAGAAAATTACTGCTCTTTGTATCAGTTTGCAGTATTTGATTCCTCATCTGCAGAGATATGCTGGGCCTACAGGATGCAGTAAGCCCTTCCAGTAAGTGCTCCCACTCTTGAACAGAATCAGGGAAACACTGGTTGGAAAGAAACTCTCGGGATCCCATGGCCAAACTCCCACTTGAAACGGGACTATCACCAACACTAAATAAGGGAAGCCATGGTATTGAGCTGTCTTGAAAGTCTCCAAGCATGAAGATTTCACAACATCCATGGGTAAGTTTAACTTAATGGCAACTATAAATCAGAAGTCACCATCTGTCAAAACCACCATGAAAGAGAAGGCCAACAAAAATATGCTGCTCAAAGTGAAGTCATTAGACTCACTCCAGATAAAGCTAATGTAAGGAGTTCAATAGTTTCTGCTATATGAAAAGAAATACTCAGCCTTGTCTAACATTCTCCCAGGACTAAGGAAAATAAAACTGTTCTTTGAACAAATATGAACACAAATATGAATGAGGTTTTAGCAGTGCTGAACAATGCAGTTTTACAGGAGAAGCAGCTGAACTCCCTGCATTTGGGTCTCAGCCTCAAATTCAGTTTGCATTTGGTCAGTCCCACTTCTCTGTAAGTTACCTACTGCTGCCACTGCATACTGGGTGAGGTTCCTGCGCTGCAGTGGAGAACAAGCCTGCCAGGTCCCTGTTTTGGGTTGAAAGAGAAATAATTCTTGCTGTTCCTTGTCATGCTTTCCTCCCAGGACATATAAGGTGTCATAGCTCCGACTAGCATAAGGACACAGTTCCGTATTTTGCCAGCTGGGTGGAGGACAGCTGTCTAACTTCTTTATTAATCTGGAAAAGGTATCTGTCTCTCCAGGGCGCTTGCTGCGTTTCACCAAGATATCGAGGAAGGACAAACTCAGAAAAGTGACCCTGACTTCGGCCACCAAATCCAGAAAGTCTTCCTCTCTCGTTGCTGGGTCCTCCATTATCCACCTCATAATACTGTCAAAAACCACATCTTCTCGCGAAACGAAGAGGTCATCGCTTTTTAGGAGCTGCATCAGCATTTCTTTAGGTAGTGCCTTAAATTCTTCCTGGCACATCACATCCCCCCAGTGAGTGAGAGCCACATTCATAGCAGACACATACAGCTCTATAAAGGCAAATTGCTGTGAGTAGGTCATCAGGCCCAGGCAGTTGGAAACATGCAGCTCTCTCTCCAGAAATTTCTCACACAACAGTTTCACCCTGTCAAACTGAAAAAAGTCAGCTGTTTCCAGTAAGCTGGTCACATTTTCTTGACCTATAAGCACTCGGGATGTGCGAGTGAACTCAAGTAGCGCCTGAAAAGGCACTGCATCGATCCCTCTGATCACTATGTGGTGTTCAGAGCTCTCTCTTGCCCCCCCAAAAAACATGGCTTCGAAATAACGACTGTGTACTGAAAGTGCCCTACGGCTGACCTGAAAGAGTCTCTCTCCAACCTCAAGAACTGTGTCTGCAATCACTTCTGTCTGAGGTCCCAGCTCCTCTGGTTCTTGTGCAGACTCCATGCTTGTTGACTGCCAGGCAGTTAAAATTACCTCAGCCTTTATGCAGCCCTTACTCATGTGAGGGCTCTGGAAACATTATCCCCCTAGCTAGGATAAATACAAGATAAGCCAATCTTGTCCTAAAAATAGAATATGTTTTCTACCCTCCTGCTTTGCTCTTCAGTCTTTCCTGCTGCTTTCAGAGCAGCAATAGCAGGAGAGCTGTATAACCAAAAAAACACAGATTTAATTGGCATCTACCTTAGCCACGTAAGACCACAGCAAATCAAGGGAGCTGTTAGCCAAGCAAAGAGCCTGGACTACGAGGAGGAAAGAGGAGAAACAAGCAAAACCTTCCTAAGCACTGACTAAATATCAAGAAGTTGTAGAATAACATTGAACCCATTTGGAAAAGAGTACCCATTACAATACTTATCACTTCTGCAAATCGAAAACATAGGAAAGCTTGAGACTTCCTGGGAAAAAAAACACTGATTTCCCCAAAGCCACATCCTTTGTCAGTTCAAGCTTAATATCAAATTCCAGATTGCTTGCAGTATTTAGTATATATTTAACTTTATACTTTAGTAAGGGAAGGGGGGAAGGAATGAGCCCCCATTCAAACCCAAATGGCTGTCACATACTCAGTCATCCTCAAGCTCGATGCACTAAATAAACATAGTCATAGTACAAGCAACAGCTCACTGATTCCACACAGTGAATTTTTCCAAAATGTTTAAACCGAGCTATTAAGTTGAGAGATTTGCATGGTGACCTTGAACTAGTGCCCCTTATTCCAAAGAGCCCATCGCAGCAAGGCTCAGCCCCATTCCTTGGTGGAGTTCAGCAAGCAGAATAGTGCTATCTGCATCAAGAGCACCTTTTTTCCCAGGAGGTTCCCTCCTGCATTTCTGGAAGAGGCTTCTGCAAAACTGCTGTTACAAATGGTTTTACAAAGAGTCACATTTAGGAATAAATCCAATAAAAAAGCATATACACATTTAAAATTCAGCTATCATATTCTTATTTTCAGGTACTTGACTCCCAAATATAACCCAGAAGTCTGCCCTGCAGAAAAGGACAGCCATGTATCTTGGCAATGAAGACTGAGCAACCTATTAACTGAGCAGGAAATGCTGGAAACATGCCCTTCTCCAGAGTTTGTGCACTTGACACGACTTCGGGCAGATCTCTGTACCCTCTGCATCTAGAGCCTGGAATCCACTCGAGAGCGCTTCAACAGGTCTCTTTCTGACTCAGAAAACAAGAGCAGAGATGGTGCAGCGTGTTATTGGTACCAACAACCAGCAAGCTCTCACCCACCTAAGGGACAGTTCAAGACTCTACTCAGGTTGATGGAAAGCAAATTCTGCTCCAAACACTCTAAATAAGGAGTCTCTTTTGAATTGTGCAATTGCACGAAGAACAAGCTTTGCAGCGTTAGAAAAAAAAACCTGTTGGAAGGAGCATGACTCTACAGACAGCTCTGAAGCACTCAAAGAACGAACCCCTAGGAGATTAAAATCCAGAAGCACTCAAGCTTGCACAGGGAATATGCCACATGAGACAACTGGTCCCTAGTTTCTTAGCCTCCTGGAAAAGTCAGACACACTGACCTGGAATTTATTTACTTCAAGGTCCCATCCATTTCAGAGCTGACCCCAGAAAGGCTATGAATGGGAGTATGGTGCTGTTGCCAAAGTGAACAGCCAATACAACCTGTCCTTGGCAGGTTTTCTTGACAACCTCTGGGACCAAGACTGCTGCTGCCACCAAAACAACTTACTCTGCCACAGCCTCCTCATAAAGGCTCCTCAGGAAAAGCAGGTGGCAGAAGCAGGTTACGCAGAGCCTACAGGCACATATCCTTTACTAGGCAGTCTCTAAAATGCCCAACAGAAATGCACGAGTCCTCGGAAGAGGGACCAGATGCTCTCAATCTTTTCTCACTGATTTCCTGTCTTAGAGCAGAGCACGGCTTCGGATCTGGTCCCTCCTGGTTTTGCCGTGTTTGGGCACCTCCTGAACAAATTTCATTTAGATTTACAGCTGTGGAGAACTGCAATGTCAGCCGTGGAGTACTTTTTCAGACTAAAAACCAGACATTTAGGAACAGATTAATTTGTATTTATTCACTCAAAACTCCTCAAATCTTGCTTTTTCTGCAGTATAAAAGAAATAAAAATGTTTACTTACAAATCAAGTTATAACAAGGAGAACCACAAGTGGATACCTACAATATAAAAATATGCAGTATTTCCAGACACTGCCTACAATTGAACATTAGGATCTTAAATATTCTTCCCCTAAAATTCCAAGTATTGAACACATACTTCCATAAGGTTCATGTCACTCAGCCAAGAATCATCCTAGGAGTTAGTCCAGTCCTTCTGCAGAAATGTGGGAGCCTTCTGATACACAGATCACAGCCCACAAGATCTGGAACAAGTGCTAGAGAAGACCTCCTTAGCCACACAGCTTGTACAGGAGATGACAAGTTACTATACAAGGAAAGTAATTTTCCTGCATGTGCTGGAGCAAGCAGGCAAAAGAGACTGAATTCAAGAGCAGGAAGACTACAACACAATGCTTCCCAGCCGAGTATGGACATCTATCAGGAAGAAAAATATGTTCTAATGTATTTAGGCTTTAGATTCATTTAGATTAAATACATTTTTTAAATGTATTTAAAAATGTAAATAATATAACCAATATTCAGGGCATTCTTTACTAATTTTATGTGGTTGTTTCAAAACCCACAAGATCAAGAGGGTCTCAGACAATTCCATGACAATATATTCTCTCCTGTCCGCTCTAAACAATGTAGTTACACATTTATTGGGGGGGATGGAAATCAGAACTTATTTCTTATACACCATACCCCGTCCTCTCATCATTTATGGAAAGCCACAAAAATAAAAGTTGACCATTCTTTCACACTAACAAATACACATTCAGACCTCCCCCCCCAAAACAGGAAGCTTCTCACACAATGATAGTTTTCTCTGACGATTTGCACCCTTGAAGTCTTCAGAGACACCCAAAGAAAGCATTAGCCATCTTGCTGCTGAATGAAAGGGTTTGGAATAGCTTCCATTCCATCCTGTGGACAAATAAGAACCACAGAAGTCCCTCTGCAGACCACAAGTCCCAGCTGACGTGTGTCTTCTGTCAATTTGTATTGATCATCTGGATCTGAAAAGCAGAGATCCACAGTTACAATGGCAACGTAAGGAAAAGAAACCAAATTCCATCAGCGTCAAAAGGCACAGACATTCGCTTTTTTCCCAGGCATCTCTGCATTGTTTTATTGAACACGTGGACTATAAAAGTGAATCAGCAGTAACATCTGATGTCTTCAAGACATCACTGATTTACTAATTTTCAAAGTAGCACGTGCCACAGTGAGCAATAAAAGAACTTCGCTTTGTATGCAAAGCTGAACACATATCGTTTAGAGAATTCAAAGGCCCTTTCATTCATCTAACCAAAAGCATACATACAAGTGATTAAAAAAGCTCCTGATCCTATTTCAAATGCCATTAAAGACAAACATTTTGCGATCAATGCAAATCAGAAAAAGACCCTGACTTCAGAACGCACTGGTCCATTCCCAGACCAAGCCAAACAAGGCTGGGGATGGGGACAGACAGACAAACACTGAACACAGCAATAGCCAGTTCTACCCTCCTTCAGATGTCAATACATTCAATCAATAAATATGCACTACATTCATCTTTTAAAACTCCATTCTAAGAGCAAAATTAAAGCTTCAGGTGCTTCCTTGTAAGCAGGCAAGACAATACTCTTCAAAAACGCTGTTCTATCATACAATAAATTTTGTTTCAGAAAAGAGAAAGGGAAATGGGAGTATTTATCCTTGAATGGGAAAAAGAAACAAATAATAAGAAAAAAGCCCTACAGTTCTATTAGCTCTAAGAAGCTAATTTGCTTTCGTTCCACAAAAATGCAAAGACTGCATTTACAGTAGAGTTTAAGACAGTAAGATACTAGTTCTGGCTGAGATGCCTTTCCTGCTTTGAGCTGACCAGCGACCCTCCAGCAGTATAAACAAAGGCAATTGCCTTATCTGAAGAGAGAGAGACTAGTTTATTCAAGCTTTAGAGGACAAGAGCGCCAAATGAGTTAGAGGAGCTCAAGTAAGGACTACCAAGAACGTTCTACCACAGGGAATGTGCTTAATCTAACTTCTGTTATCTTATCCCTTTCTTTAAAACTTAATTATCATAAACATGTCTCAGTTCAGATGATGTCAACTTGCAGCTCCTGGGTATTCACTCACAGAGCTGTAAGATTTCTGTTAAGAAAATTATTGGGGAGGGGGGCTTTACACAGATAGCATATTACTTACCTCGCATATATTCAATGGTACCATCAAGCACAAGGTTCAGAAGAGGGTCAAATCCTTTCAAGACACCACTTGCTATTGAAGACCACATAGAAAACAATGATTAGAGACCAAAACCAGGTATACAGCAACACAAGACCGCGCGAAGGACACATTCAGCTCTCCAGCTCTGTTCCCTCCTTCAAGCAAGGCTATGAAGCAAATGAGACCAGAGATATTAAACAGTGCCCTCTTTATCAAAGTGCAAATGCACGGGAACCTGGTTTGTGTTGTGCCAACTGAAACTTACAGGTTTTTCAACCAATTCTTAAAAAAGCTCTTCAAGACACTAACATTTTTGTTTTCAGCCAATTTCAGGGGCATTTTAAGAATACTTCAGCATAACAAACCATACAAGTCACACCAAAAAAAAAGAGACCAACCAAAAAAGCCCACACCACAACCCCAAAACCAAATAAATACCCTTATGGCAAAAAAATGAGGCAAGACTGTAATATTTGAAGTGTTTTCCTCAGAAAACACATCTTCCAGGTGCCCTCCTGGAACATAATCTCTTTAGCATAAGCACTGCCTTCACGGAATGCACTGCAGACAGACAAGCACTTTGTCCTAAAACAGAATATGATTCCAGAAGACTGATCACTAAATAAATCACAAGACTACACAGAATGATCTCCCAGTTTGAAAAATACTTGTTGATTACCAGCATTACTATCATTGCTAACAGCCCAAATCAAAGAAGAGACTCTTACAATCCCAGGCGTTATATGAAGATCATAAAGGAACTTTGTGTGAATTTTTTTGAGAAGAAAATCTAAACCATCAAATTCAATGGAATTGTCAACTGCCCAAAAACTGAAAAAAAAAACCCCAAACAAACCCACCCAAACCCCACATTTATCAGTAAGGAGTCCAAGCAACTTCCAAAACCTCATAAGCATCAGGTCCCAGTGGAGTTTCAAGAGATTTTTAAAAGCAAACCTGGTTTGCTTTAGCAAAAGCTTCTGCCAACCATCTCCCACACAGCATGCTGTTAACTTTCAGACAAACAAGCAACATGCAAGCGGCACGATCAGCTGCATTGGGATAGATAGCTGTAGATATGGCAAGGGAGCAAGTAAAGATGAGGAAACGACGATGTAAGAGCCTTGAAAGTGATGAAAAGACATGGTGAAATACATTGAAACAATTTATGAACTCCAGGCACGTTTACATGTTAAGAGACTAAAGGGATGACAGGTGTATTAATCATAACACCCATAAATGTTTCTTTGCTGCCTTGAGTGCACCCTTGCAATGTGAAAAACAGCCAAAAGAAACAAAACAGCTGAAGACAACTAATAAAAGAAAATGAAAGAAGGGTGCACGGATGAAACAAAGATAAAATTGCAGCTAGGGGATTAAAGGAAAAGTTAAAGGAGATAAGATTCACCAGAAACAGCAAGGAGTAACAAATAAAAGCACCTGCTACTCATCATTTTTCCTTGAAAGAAAGCAATGTGACCACACAGGAGACAAAAGCCGACAAGCAAAGAGCGAGGAAAAACGCCAAAACGTCAAGTAAGCTTCGTGCTGCAGAGGCAGAGGCCTCATCCCCAGCCCGGGGCCGAGCACTGGCTCACCTTCTCTCCCACCCTGGAATTTCACTCGGATTGTTTTGTCGATGTATTTGGAGAGGTCCAAAATACTCTCCTTCTTCTTCTTCTCCTTATCCTAAACGAGAGGAGCAAAGGCAACCTGAATTAAAAAGAACCCTCCCCTGCCCCTGCCCCCGGTTACATATGTACATATACCCCATAACGCTTCTTTTTATAACGCTGTTTGCAACACAGCTACGCAAACCGCCCCAAGGCGGAGCTCCACGGGGGGGGAAGAGCAACGGGGGGGGAAAGAGCAACGGGGGGGGAAAGAGCAACGGGGGGGGAAAGAGCAACGGGGGGGGAAAGAGCAACGGGGGGGGAAAGAGCAACGGGGGGGGAAAGAGCAACGGGGGGGGAAAGAGCAACGGGGGACCGGCCCGGCGGCGGCCCATCACCAGGGGACAGGCGGGCCTGTGCAGCACCGCCACAACCCCCCGCGGCCACAAAACGCCCCAGGGCCGGGCCGGGCCGACCCATGGGCGGCCACGATCGCGGCCGGGCTCCGACCGCCGCCTCACACGCGGCCGCACACCAGCGAAAACCCCGCTCCTCACCGCCATCTTGCCCGCGCCACCACCGCCTCCGCCGACGCTCGCCATTTCATTCGCCGCTGCCAGAAGTGACGTCGTGCCCCGGCGAAGCCCATTAGCGGCTGGCGCGCGGGGGGCGGGACTTCCGGGGCGGGACTTCCGGGGCGGGTTGCTGGGTTACCCGGTGCGGAAGGGCCCGACCCGGCCCGGTCGGAAACAAAGCGGGCGGCGGCGCAGCGGGCCCGGTATGGCGGCGCGGGGGGCCCGGCTCCGCCTCTGCCTCTGGCTGCTCCTGCATTTTCTGCCGCAGGTGAGGGGCTGCGCCGACTCTGGGAGCTCCTTGGGCCCCACGCCGCGGGGAGGGAGCCCTGCTGGGGTGGGGGTAGCAACCGGGCAGAGCGCGATGGCGGGCAAAGCCGGGCGCCGGCCTGGCGCTGGTCCCAGGGCCCTGGTGGGGCCGATGGTGCCGGTGGCCTCGCTTGGTCGGACGGTGCTGCTCGGTCTGAGAGTCGCCTTTCGTGGCTGGTGCTGGGGCAGAGCAGAGCCCGGGCTGTCCGGCAGCAGCGGGGAGGGGCGCTGCCCTCAGAGCGGGGGGGGCCTGCAGGGTGTTAATGACCGAGCTGTGGCCCGCTTCTTCTGGGGGAAGAAGGCAGCATCGTTTGTACCCCGGGCTGTGCCCTATGGCTGTGTTGTGTGTCCTCCGCGATGTAGCAGTATTTGTGTAGGTGTATATTGGGGTTTGTTTAGGGCTTTTTTCTTCTTTCCGCGGTTAACAGCATATTCCTCATAGCTCTCAAAACATCGAGGCCCTGTGGGGCCAGCAGCCTTCTCCTGGCAGGCCTTCGGGAAGAGCGTGCAGGCCAGCAGTTGGGGTTGGGGCTGGGATCCTTGCAGCAGGGACGGCTCCTGGCTTTGGGTTCATCCCGACTGCCAGACTCGCTCTGAGAAAGCAGCCAGCAGAAAAGAAAGGGGATTTCTGCTGAACCTGACCCCGTAGCCTGTCTTGAGTCTTGCATTCTAATTGCTTGCACTACTAATAAGTTTTGTGGGATAAATATTTAAGGGTGTGACAAACTAGGCATGCAATCCTGATACAGGAGACAGTGGTTTTTTAGTTATTGTATTGCATGGTACACAGCTTTTGCATTTTAAGTTCAGGTATTTTCTGTTCTGAAAATGTTGAATTGTCATTTAAAGTTCTTAACTGTTTATTAGGTAATTTGAAGGGTCGTGTGTCTTCTTGAGTATTATTGGTGTAACATTTTAACACAACAGTCTAATTTTTCCCTCTTCCATACCTGTCTCCTTACTGATTCCTTGCCAGTGATCTTTAGTTACAGAATGGTCTGCTTGGCAGTTAACCTCTTCTTTTTTATTTCTGCATAATCTCCTTTTTTCTTTTCCTCCATCCTCTTTTCCTGCATCATCCCTTCCTTATTCCTCACATGCCCTGTGCATTTTGGCATCTCTGTTAATGTTTCAAGTGGACTGGTAGCACCAGCATAGGCCCCACAAATTAATAAGGTATAAGAATGGGTCAAGGACTGTCATGGAGTCAGTTTGATCCATCAGTCTGGAAAAGGTGAGCAGATCACAATGTGGAAGGACAGCAGCTGAGACAGTCCACTGGTGGATGCTCGGAGATCTTGGCTTTAGCTCCATGCATTGCAGCATACTTCCTTTCTGTAAGCAAGTCATTTAGTATGTTTGTGCAGTGGAATAGTGTTAACACACTTGAGCGAGCTTTGAACAGGCTGGCCAGAGTGCTGAAACAGTCCTGCTGCAACAGCAAAAAGCAAACTTACTGTATGCTGCTAATATGTTTCTGTTAGCCAAGCTGGCTCATTTAAAATTTGTTTGAATACCTTGTATTTTGCAATACTTCTACATCTCTTGTACTTGCACTTGTTGGTATGGTTTTAGGCAGTACATCATCCTCAGCTGGAGGCAGAGAGGAGTGCTCTGATGCACTTGTACTACCGTGACACACCAGTGACTGATGCATGGGGTTGTTCTGGGAGACAAAGCTGACAACTCTTGCAATGAGCTGTTGTGTGCGTTTGCTGTGCACCAGCTGTACTCATCATCAATGGCTTACTCTCATCTTAGTGCTGTTGGGCATATTTGGAATATATCTTTGTCTCCCTCCTTGAGACAGGATATTAGGATTTTTTTTTTTTTCCCCCCCGGGGCAGGGGGAGGTAGTGTCCACATTTGCTTCTAAGTTCTGATTTATATAGGGAGAAGGAACAGCTTGGCTGGTGAAGCACAGCTCTCTCAAATCTGGGCCCTCATCTGGGAACACCTGAAGAGGGGTGCAATATTATAGATCCAAGTACAATCTGCACTTAGATCTCGCTTTGGAATCTTGAGTCCTCACTTTTCATTTAACTTCCCTCTCATTCTAACCATTCCTTCATGGCATTGCTACCTCTCAGTTGTCCTGTAACAGTAGCAGATATACATGAGCCTTTGACTAAGGAAGAATATAGTAACATGATCTGCAGTGAGAGTGTTGAGTCTAGCTGGTCTTCACTACACTAGCTTTCAGGAGAATATTGAATTGAGGTGATGGTTTCTGTGTTTAAAATCAGAGCACTCCATGATGTAGGTCCGAAGAGTCGAAAAGACTGTCTGAAATTCTGGATTAAGATGGTCGTTAACAATTTAGTCTCATGGAATTGTTTCATTGTGAATATGAAACTCCCTCCACCGTACACTGCTTGTTGAAGGAGTGTTTTCTTTGTGTGCAAATTTGCTGTCTGCTATCGATGGTCTCTAAGCTGATCAGTGCAGTTCATGGGAAAGAACGCACTGCAGCTCTTGAACTCCGCTATGTGTCTTGTATGATATGTGCTGTAAGAGTAGGCATAGCTCATTCGTTCCTTCTTCAAGGAACACAGCTCCTAGTGTCTGTTAAACCAATCTCTCTGAGACAGAATCACAGAATGCTTTGGGATGGAAAGGACCTTTAAAGCCCATCCAGTCCAACCCCCTGCAATGGGCAGGGACAGCTTCAACCAGATCAGGGTGGTCAGAGCCCCATCCAGCCTGGCCTTGGATGTTTCCAAGGATGGGGCATCTCCTACCTCTCTGGGCAACCCCTGCCAGTGTTTCACCAATAATGAAAGTGGAAACAGTGTATGGGGCATCCAGGTGAGTTTGGGAACAGAGGCAGGGAGGAACAAACACGAATGAGCCACTAGGTTGGCTCAGTCACTCACGTTGCAGTTTCTTCAAATACGGGTGAGCTGAATTGCTCCTCTCCACCTTCTTCCATCATTTAACTTGCAAGCCCTAGTGCTTGTCTCTGAGCTGCATTAATTCACAAACCTGACAAAAAAAACTTAACTCAGCAAAAAACTGGGGAGTGTTCTGCTCTTTTAATGCATTAAATAAACCGTGGAAGGGTCTGATGAGGTTCAGAGCAAACAAGCGTGCTCTTCGAATGCCACAAACAATTAGACTGGCTCAGTTGCCTGTTAAGTTGTGCCCTCAGACTTTACGCTTCTGTTGTGTGAAAACCTTTTCCTTGTTTTGTAGCTTTATATAAAACACTTTGCTTTGTGTTAATTATCCAACAATATTCATAAAGCTGTGATTCTAGCAGATTTCCAGCTTTGCAGAGGTCTTGCTTGTGACATGGCACTGTTGTTGAATATGAACGCCCAATTGGTAACAGTGTTTAAATACAAATATTCTCTCCTTATGGAAAAGAGATAATTCCCTACTTAACTGGGAGAAGTTACTTCTGCTGTTTGAGGCTAGGAAGCCCATTCCTATTGAAGCTTGTAGTGTTTTGTAAATCATATGTACTGTAAGAGGTAGGTATCATAAAACACCTTATTGTCACAACAGCTGTTGTTTTTCTGTCAGTGTTTGAAAAAGGCTGGGCTTGATATCCAAACACTTGGAAAAGAGCCCTTGGGGGCAGTGGGAACATTATATAGGATCTGCACAGGAGATTACATTTTCTCATGGGTTAATCTAAGATATGGAGTGATCTCTAGGAACTAAGAACCATCATAAATGTTGCCACCATCCCAGTGCATCAGCTGCACTGCTTTGAACTTAGTTTTGTTGTCTGATACCTACTGACATAAATAAAAACACAACGGGAAGCATCAAAGCCCTGTGGTACTGAAACAAGAAACTCTGATGCCTATGGCTCTGTTTAGGTGGGAGGATAAGAACAAACTTGTAGTGGCTGTTAACAGACTTCAGAACTGTGCTTTGACGCTAAGGGTTAATTGCTTTGTAAAAATGTCCATTAATCCACGTTCTCCATGGACTTTCTAAAACTCTGTACACCCTCTTCTGCTTTTAGCCCTGCTCATATTCCCTTTAATTCCTCTCATCCTTGATTTTTACTTGGCTTTTGGCACACAAAACCACATAGCTTCTAAAATGTTTTGAGCACTTCACATTAGGAACCTTTTATTCCCTTAATATTTCTTTAAAGAACATCCATTAAGTTGCTCAGAAAGCATAATTATGTGTTAGTGTCTTCAGTGTGCCATTTGGGGATTATTACTGAGTTCCAGTAAAGGTCATCTAAATGGAAATATAGCAACACACCCCATACTTATTCTCTTATTTTAAAGATGTGTAGCTTATGAATGTAAAACTTTTAGCTGTACAGGTTGATTGTTTCTCAAATGCATAAAGCTGTTCAGTTACAGGTAGCTAGCTCCTGCGAAACTGCCTGAAGCTTTTGGAGGCAGTTGTACACGTAATATTCAAAACTGAGCTACTCTATGGGGTTTCTTTAAGCCCAGTCAGATCCTGTAACAACAAGCAGGAAACACTTTTGTTCTGGTCTTTTGTCTGTATTTGGGTCTCTCTGGCTTGTTACTCTTGAAAGTAGAATTCAAGATAATAATAATAATAATAATAATAATAATAATGGATTCTTTTTCAATACTTCTTCCTTTTGTTGAAAGGGGTTTAGGTGCTATGGTTGGATAGCTCAGATATGACTTAAAAAGTCCACCTTGGCAAATAGTTGGAGTTTTTTGGTAAACACATTTTTTCCTCACCGCGTATGCACAGCAGTGTCTCCTTTCCTCCACAAATAGCTCTGTCTTGTAGACTTGCACTTCGCTCAAGTGGCTTTAATCTGCACTGAAATAAACAGTGTAACCTGCCATGCCCGGCACTCTTCAGGACAAACGTAATAGATTTTAGAGCACTTAACGAACGCTAATGTTATAAAAAAAGGAAAAAGTTGCTGCATGAGTTATCGAAGACCAATTACATACAAAAGAGCTAAATATAAAAATCTCTACCTCCTGTATATTTTTAGGATGGTGTTTCTTTACTGCTTTTCTGACAACTTGCAGTAGAATGGCATCATTTATCCTCCAGGCAGTGGGGAGATCATTTATGTTTAAAGGACAACTCTTTGAAGTGTTCCAAAAAGCATCTTTTTACCCTGGGTGTCTCCCAGGCGTGCAGGGTAACTTCTGTGTGGTGGGGTTTGAAGTAAAGAGGGAGAAGTGAGAACGATGGATTCTTTCAATGGATTTTTGAACAAATGTGTTAAGACACAACTTTGCTGCTGCCTCCAGTCATCTTTAGCATCTTGTTTCTCACTGCTACCTGGAGAAACAAATGTGTAAGATGTATTTGTAAGAGTGTGACTGTATAATTATCAAATCATTAGTCTGTTTAGCTTATGAATGTTAACCTAGATGTTGACAGATTAGCCTGTCACAACTTTCTGTCTAAGTCAGTAGCAGCGATGGTTAGGGATATTACATTGTGTTTCTCTCCAGAGCAAGGTTTCATCAGTTCTGGTAGGCACAAAGTGATTTGCTTGGGGAAAACTAAATCTGAGCAATAGAGCAATTAAACCTGTCTTCAGTTTTGTTTAAGAGTGCTGGACAGGAGGAAGAGAGAAGGAAGAATGGGAAGGGAGGAGTTGGATCTGTGGCTAGAGGACAGTAGGACATGAAGGGGGGTGGTAGAAAGATAAGATAGGTAGGGTTGGGTTTTTTTTCCTTTGTTTTGGGGGTTTTTTTGGAGGTTGTTTTTTTTTTCTGAACCTGCTGGTGGTGGTGGTGAACTGACGGTCTCCGCTCATCCTGTGTCCTGGGTTCACTGATGAACAGGCAGATATAATTTGCATCTGCTCTCAGCATCGTCTTTTTATAGTCTATGACCAGACAGCACTACTTACACATTGAAGTTGCTCTGTAAGAGGTCTGTGAGGCTCTGAAGCAGTAATTGAAGATCAGCAAGACACTCGTTCTTCAAAAAGAAGTATTGATCCAGATTTGTATAATTAAATTTAAAAAGGAAGGGGGGAAAAAAAAACAAACCCAAAAACAACCCTCAAAAGTTAGTTTTTGTCCTACTTTTTGAGCATTTCTTTTGTATCTGAACATTTTTTTATCTGGAGCGTTTAAAGCTTCCTGCAGCAACTGTGCAATGGTCAGATCTTAATCTTAAATTGAATTCTTAATGTGGTGTTCAAACCTGATCAGATGGGTCGCAGAATGCACGTGAGCAGGCTTGGTACCAAGGAGGTGATGTTCAGTATTGTGCACGAAGGAAAGCGTTCTGAACTTTACACTTTTACAGTTGGTGGAGATGGTGCCTGACACTACACCCAAGGCAGTGCCTGCAACCCCATTGTTGCTGCCCTGAAGAGCATAGAAGTGTCCCATAGAGCTTAATGGTGACTCGGATGATGTTAAAATTAAATTCTGCATGCCTTCTGGTTCCAGCAAGGAAAAGACCCTATTGTCAGAGAGCGAAGGAACATGAGGTACCCATTTGTGCCTTAGAAACGGGAGGAAAAAGGATGGAGGATTTGTATCAGAGCCCTTAGACTGCAGGAACAGTAACAGTAGACACCGTGATAGACTTTGTGTTTCTTCAACAGTTTCTGAGGGCAGGGAGAATTTACAGTTATTTTCATTCAGTTAATATGAGAATGAAGTCACCACTAATTAAATAAAACCACCACTATTGGTAGGGAAGTTGCACATACTTCCACGGTTGCTTGGTTTGTCTCCCTGATTTCTGGTTGCCTGGGTAAATGCCTGCTAGGACTTGGTGTACAAGCAGACAACTGCATCAACTCCACAAAAATATTTACTTTTGCAGGTTCTATATATGGTCTTGTAGGCATTTTTGGTCTGGTTATTTGGGTGGAAGATGAAAAATATATCTGGTATTCACAAAATTGTGTCACTATACACAGGGGAGGAAATATTTAAAAGAACAGAGCTCGTCATGAAGAATAAGAAGATTGGTGAATAACTGTAATAAGGAAGTGTTTGCTAGTACCTGCTGTAGCAGGGGAAAAAAAAAAAACAATTAAATGTAAGTAATTCTTGTGATGACCAGTAACCCTACGTAGCCCCTAGGTCTTTCAATTTTGCTGGAAAATGGCCTGATACAATCTGACATAACCAAAATAATGAGGAAATGACTATGTTTGCTATGTATTATTTTGCAGGGATGGGAAGCTGAAAATATTTGTGTTAAAAATATTTGTGTTTTTCAGCCTGGAGAAGAGAAGGCTGCGGGGAGACTTATTGCAGCCTTTCAATATTTAAAGGGGGCCTACAAGAAAGATGGGGATAGTCTTTTTAGCAAGGCCTGCTGCAACAGGACAAGGGGTAATAGTTTTAAACTAAAAGAGGGGAGATTCAGACTAGATATAAGGAAAAAAATTTTCACAATGAGTGTGGTGAAACACTGGCAGGGGTTGCCCAGAGAGGTGGGAGATGCCCCATCCCTGGAAACATCCAAGGCCAGGCTGGACGGGGCTCTGAGCAACCTGATCTGGTTGGAGATGTCCCTGCCCATTGCAGGGGGTTGGACTGGATGGGCTTTAAATGTCCTTTCCATCCCAGAGCATTCTGTGGTTCTAAAAGGCGCATTTTTTGCGATTAGATGCGGTTAGAACGCATACCTGAATAAACAGACTACATACAGTGTATCACAATTGAGAAGATGCCTTAAACTGGTATATTTACTGCATGTTACTATGTTTACTTTTCTCTGCAGCCCTTATTCTCTTTCTCCAAATTCGTGCAGGATCTGGGTTCTGTTACTTCAGTTTCCTGGAGTTCTTCAGCAGATTTGTGACATTTCCATGATTAAGCCAACTAGGATTATTCTTGCTACCATGGGCTGCTCCCAGCGTGGAGGCAGCTGCAGTAAAGGCTGATGTAGCTCCAACCTGAAGCCAGGCTGTGTATCAACTGGAAATAATTTATACCACAAGCATGCCTTGATTAGGTGAAGACTCAGGCTTCACGTGGAGTTTTGTGGGTTTGTTTGGGTTGGGTGTTTTGTTTTTTTTTTTTTTTTTATTGTACCTTTTGAAGCTTTGAGGAGTTAGTAATAGTTTTAAGAGAGCTATGAGCGAAGAATGGTAGGCCACGCTGTTGTTTGAAACCCAGTTTGTGACTAACTGTGCACGAGGTGCACGTACAGCTTTGAGCACAGCGTTCCTTGTTCTTCAGCTCAGGACTGCAGCCTGGGCTCTGCTTGGCTGTACAGTTCAGGTGGTCCTTCCACTGCAACTCCGCTCTGTTCCAGAGGCTGAACGTCAAGTTAACGGTGGCCAAAGCTCATGATTCATTATTCAAGTTAAGGGATTTTACCCATAAACAACTGGCATGAAGCTGCCATGTTCTGCCTCTGTGACCTTGTTGTAGGTTAAGCCTGGTAGGCAGCTAAGCACTACACAGCTCCTCGCTTGCTTTCCCTCCCACCCCCAGTGAGACAGGGGAGAAGAAAGGAAGAGTAAAAGCCAGAAAACTTGTGGGTTGGGATAAAAATTGTTTAATAAGCAAAGGAGAAGTAGAAGAAGAAAGAAAACAAAACAAGTGATGCAAAGGCAATAACCACCTCCCACAGGTAGACCAATGCCCAGCCAGTTTGTGAGCAAAGGATGGCTAACCTCCTTAAAAAACCGCCTCTTTTCACTTTTCATTGCTGAACATGATGTTATATGGCATGGAATATCTCTTTGTTTAGTCATCTGCCTGGTGGTGTCTCCTCCCAACCTCTTGTGCACCCCCAGCCTATTCACTGGGGGGACAGAGTGAGAAACAGAGAAGGCCTTGACACCGTGCAAACACCATTCAGCAACAGCTAAAACTTATTAGTTTGTTACTAATTACTTATTAGTTTGTTACTAAACAAACTGATTAGTTTGTTATCAGCATTGTTTTGGTCACAAATCTAAAATACAGCACCACATCAGCTGCTAAGAAGAAAATCAACTCCACCCAGCCAGACCCAGTACAGGCCTGTAATTCTAACACTTAGATATGTAATCTTCACTACTTGTAGCAAATACTGTTGGAGTTTTGACAGCAGTGAGTGCTGGTCACTGAAGCGGTGACAAGTATCCGCAGTATGTAGTCTTGAGAATCTACATGTACTACCTAGGACATAAAAAGAGAGCCGATGATGCTGTGGGGCTTGTCAGACCTACAGCAAAGGTGTCCAGGGCTGAGTTTTGGAGCAATGTGGATCTGGAATTGCTCATTACTTCAGGCTGTACTTTCAGGAGTTGGTAGGGGCCAGGCCTCTTACTCTAGGTCTCTCATCTGTTCTGCAGTAGTCCAGCTTCTTTCTATTGCTCTGCTTACATACATATATGTGCCATTCTGGCTGTGTTGTTTGGGGTTTGGATTTTTTTTTTAAACACATCCAGTAACATTCGGTGAGGTTTCATTGATTCTTTGACTGGTTGCTGTGTAGGAGGGAATCTGCCTAATGTATCTGAGTCTGTTTGAAGTATGATGGAAATAATAACAAATTCCACTGTATTCCCTGCACAGATGCTGAAACTTTGTAGAATCTTTTGTTTTTCTTTAAAATACAAAGCAGGCTGGTCAACAGCAACTTACGCCCATCACTCTGCTATTTCATGTGATCCAAAATTCTTGTAGTGAAATTTTTGCTACGTTTTCAGGTGTACTGCGAGTATGGGATGGTACATGTCCTTTCAGAGAAGGGGAGCAGCAAAGGAAAAGATTACTGTATCCTCTTCAACTCTCAGTGGGCCCATTTGCCACATGATCTGGGAAAAGCTGTAAGTACCTAGCCAAGCAATGACAGAAGAATGTATTCAAAAATGCCTTTGTTACAGGGAAGCCTCTAATTTCTAACTTGGATTAGTAGACTTTGAAGCAACTACTTTGTTTGCTCTATTTAGAAAATATTTTTTTCTGTGAAGATCACCCTAGGCAGTGCTATGATGGCACTATTCTTTTCGAAGCAGCATGCAGAGGTAATGACTATTTCTGGTTCAAAACAAAAATCTTCCTTTTGCACAACATGACGAATTAAATGAAAATGGCACTTACCTATAGCTGGAAAGGAGTTTTTATATGTCAGTATGATACAAAAAGATACAGTGTGGCCTTGCTAATATACTGACCTGTGACCTTTAGTGCTTTCTCAGTGGTCCGTAGTTCTGTCAAGTGTAAGAATAAGTAGTCACAAACTGTGTCAGGCTTTTGCTGCATTATCCAAAGCCATATGAGCTGACAGTTGAGTCAATTCTTCACTCTATTCCGTGAGAAGAAGTTACTGTCATGAATGATGAAATCAGCAAATGCACTTTGGATGAGCTACTAATTGGGCAAGATGTGGAGTAGTTGACTGATACTCTGTTCATTTTATTCATTCCTTAATCTACCAGTTGAGTGCTACACAGAATTATTAATGTTCCTTATCAATGTGTAATCAAGTCTTAATTACCCACAGTGGGTTTATCGCAACTGCAGATTACTCCCTGCATTCATAGATAGCTCAGATGCTGCAGCTGCCTTTGCCTTGTGTGGGCCCAGCTACTCTTGCAACTCTTGCACTTGACCTGACTCTGTGTAACATGAAGTCGGCACATGTATGCGCTGTATCCCTTTGCAGCAATAGCAGAAGCACACGAAGCTGGTCTGAGAGGCTTAGGGTCTCGTTTGGCTGCATCCAGGCAGCCTTCCCATGGAGTCTGTAGCATTCTAGACTATAGGATTTGTGAGAGGTCAGGACTGTACTGTAGACATCTTGTTTCAACCAGTCTCATAAAAATGCACTGGAGACGTATTTCAGTAGCTCTGCAGAGCTAACGTAGTCCCAAATAGCTTGCACTGGACTGAAACTGAAGCACTCAACAGGTTCTGACCTGCCTTCCCCAGAGCACTTGGGCTGCCTGTGCTCTATCCCTTGCCTATCCCTGCATCCTTCCTCAGCTCTCCCTCTGCCTTTCCCTTCTTTCACATCCTCCCTTCTTCTCCTTCCCTCCAGTACTCCAGCAGGACAATTTATTAATTGAGGCGATGCAGTGCACCAACCTGAGCTCGCTCTGCGTTTGTGTTGCGCTCCGATAGAGCTGATAAGCTTTCCTGAAACCTGGACAACCAGGACGTGTGTGTAGAGACATCTTACTGTCTGTAAAGTAGGAGCCAGGTTGGAGGCAACAGTTTTCTGAATAAGCTTGGAGCTGCTAAAGGCTTGACTCTTACCTTTCCCTCCTAAAACAGTAGAGTCAGTTATACAGGTATTTGGTATTGTGTCATGTACCTGTGGGTTTCGAATACAAAGCGTTACATGTGTCAGCTTTTCAGGTTAAATCTTTATCCTGACACTTCTCAAACCTAACAGCTCAACTCCTAGCAAGAGTGGGGCTGTGACCTGCTTCTGTTAGCACAGTTCACACCAAGAATCACTTATTTGGTAGGTAATTGCATTTTTCAGGTGACTTGCAAATAGAACTGGGCAAAGATGGTTGTTGTTCCTTGCAAAACCTAAACAACAATTTGTGCCGGTGTTATTTCTAAAACCTTGAAGTGTCCTTGGGCTGTTCCTGTGTAAACACATCAGAGTAAATGTCTTTGGGTCTGAGGAGGGCCAAAACTAAGGAATTGGGGCAGGCCTGCAACATCTCTGCATTGCAAGCAGTGAGAGAAGCAGCTTAGAATCCAGTATCCAGGTGCTTAGGATCCAACATCTCAGCTAACTGGATATGGGTGGTTTCAAAATGGAAGTTTATTTTTGTTGCCTATGCTTTTGTACTTCATCCCAGCCTGTGTTTGTGTTTCTAGCTCTTCATACCCTGCATCATCGCAGCCTGCCACTCTGTGCCACCCTAGCAATTATGACACTTTGCTGTGCTCCTGCATCCTGGATGTGTGCATCAGAACAGCAACAGTGCTGAAGAAAACAAATGCAAGTGCAGATCATAACCCAGCTTTTATTACCAGCAGAATTCTGTACAATAGGTGAAGCAAGGCAGAACCCTGCATAATAGAGAGGGCGGCACTGTTTCAGCTTTCAAGTTTCTCTGAGAATACTCTATCACTCCATTACTTGAAAGTTCTGAATTAGCCTTTAGAAACTCTGTGGTTTCTGCTCTTGGCTTCTTTTATAATTTTATTTTATATATATGTATTTAACTAATTTCTTTCTTTTCAGTCACTCTTGCAACTGCAGGATCAGACAGCATCTGTTTTGTGTTCTCCTTCTGATGTACCCGATGGAGGATTTAATAATCAAATCCCCATGGTGATGCGAGGGAATTGCACCTTCTATGAGAAAGTGAGGCTTGCTCAGATAAATGGAGCTCGTGGGCTGCTCATCGTCAGTAGAGAGAGACTGGTAAGTCTCTTTCTGTCTTTCCATATTGCTGATACTCCTCTGATGTTAGATATTGTCATGTTTATTGCTGGTATTTGATGCTCCTCTTTAAAATAAATAATATATGTGTGTGAGTGCTTATGCATGTACATACATTGCATAGCTCTGTGTGGAAATAATACAGCTGAAGGAAGGATTAATGAAAGAAGAGGAGGTACTCATTTAAGTAGGAAGAGTGCTGCATAAAGCCCATGTAACATTCCAGTCAAGGGCTCAGAATTATCCGTATGAAATACTGCAATCAAAGGAGGAGGTTGGTTTCTTGGCTCATACTGCTACCTTCAATGAGATCTAGAGCACAGTGACTCTAGTGCTTTGGATTCAGCTGGAGCATCACCAGTGTATGTTTTGTAAAATTAGTAGTTTTGAATACTGTAGTCAATACTAGAGGCACATATCAGTCATAGAACCGTGACCCTGATATGCGAAACATACTGCTTGAGGTTTGGTTGATGCATTTTGCTGTTACAGTCTTTAATGACTTATGTTTTACTGGAAACAGGCATGCATTTTGACTTTGAGTTTTTGCTGTCGTCATGTTCCTTTCTAGAATATTTTCCATATTAAGAGAAACAGAGCTTGCAATTTTAGCCCTTTGGAAGTAGTAGAAGTATTTGCAGAAATGAATATATTCTTACCTGGTCTGAACTGTCTTTCAGGTTCCCCCTGGGGGTAACAGGAGTCAATATGAAGAAATTGATATTCCTGTGGCTCTGCTCAGCTATACTGATATGTTAGATATTGGCAAGGTAAACTTGATACTAAATGCTCTGATTCATGTTATCTCATTTAAATGAGTCACTGCTCAACAGTATTTGAAGCCCATCTTAGGAGCTTTGAAACTGTTGTTGTACTCTTATTAAGAGCGCATTATTATGTTTTGAAAAAAAATGCAAATCTTTTGGGAGGTTTTTTCTCATCTTCAGAATAAAATCAAAATGGAGCCTGGTGCTGGAAATAAATATCACTAATAGTAGAGCCGATAGATTGCTCCTAAGTATTTATAATAAAGCTTGATTCTGAGGTTGCTTAGTGAAAACTAAATAACTGAACCTTTGCTAAGGTAGCTTTTTGGAAGTTCTTCATCACTTGTACTTACCTCCGCAGAGTTTCGGCAGCTCAGTGAAAGGGGCGATGTACGCACCAAATGAACCTGTGCTAGACTATAACATGGTGATTATATTTGTCATGGCTGTGGGGACTGTTGCAATTGGAGGCTACTGGGCAGGAAGCAGAGATGTGAAAAAGTGAGTAACTGGAATGTAGTATGTCAGTTTTCTTGTATTTTTCACAGGAAAAAAATACATGGTATTTATTTAAAGATTACCTGGTAGCTCTGCTAATGAGGTTTGGAGGCTGTCTGTATAACAGTGCTGTTATACAGCTGATGGACTATATAACACAGGAAGATGCTGATGTGACATTTGAAAGGCCCTGAGCCTCGTATTGGCTTTGTCACTGCATGGAATTATTAGAGTATAATTTGCATGTAGAGTATTTTAGTATTTTGCCTTGTCAAAAAGCCAAACATTTGAAAAGCTCAGGAGGAAAATTGGGTAGTAGTAGGCTTCCTATTTGGGCTTTTGCAAAAGTTCACCATAAAAATCTTTTCTAAAAAAATAATTAAAATTGGTTTTACTAGTATAGTGCAAACTGATTAGATGGCTAACATATACCATGTTTATTGTGAATCTTTTATTGAAATTTTGTGGTTACTTTTTGCCAGTAAGTGGAGTTGGGGGGAAGAGGTCATCTGTGCCACGCTTATTTCTAACATTTACTTTATATACACAACCTTAGGATTTCTTCTGAAGTCAGCAAATTATTCTGCAGTAATTTTCAGGCTTCTGTTGAGTTGTTAGTGAATGAAAAATAGTACTCTTGATAACCTAATGCAGCGATTGCTGTTTTATGCAGTGTTATATCTGATGTTCATACACGCATGTAAAATGTGGAGTTCCACTGACCTGAGCGGAAATCAGTGCAGGCATTGGTGTCGTGTCGTGTTTTCCAACCCCATGTAGTTCTCGCTGAAGATTCAGTGCCCTTTTATATTTTGTTGCAGAAGGAATGGACTGATTATAGCCCTGTTACTCTTTCAGGCGGTACATGAAGCACAAACGTGATGATGGGGCAGAGAAACATGATGATGAAACAGTTGATGTGACTCCAATAATGATCTGTGTATTTGTCGTGATGTGCTGCTCAATGCTGGTCCTCCTTTATTTCTTCTATGACCACTTAGGTACTCTTGAAGTTGTCTTTGTATTGATACATCTTCGATATCACAAGGCTGCCATCATTTAAAGAACATTTTTACTGTGAAAATAGTTATGAAACGGCTGTCTTCTGCCCTGTTTCTTCATCCCAATATGATTTAAAATCCTGTAAGAAAACCCACTGAGTAGATTTCTAGATATACTTTTAGTGAGGTTGCATTAGGTGATCATAGAGCTTCTTTCAAACGTTAAAGCCTATTAAGTAGTCACAGACTTCATGTCTTCTACCTTTTATTTTTGTCAAAGGTGTTCTCAAACCTATATTTGTCTTTCTATTGTTGTTCAATTTGAAGTTAGGTTATGAGATCCAGGATAAATTCTTTTTTATCTTTTTTATCTTTATAAAGATAAGTTTCTACTGATCACTTATCAAATTGATCGACAAAAGAACATGAGAGCCTAATGGACAGGAACTTCCATCCTCGTATTTCTGAGGAAGTTATGAAAGATGCATCCCATCTGTATTAATTCATTTTGCCACTGAGTGATTTTAAGAGTTCCCTTATAACGCTCATGTATACTCGTAATGAGAAGACAAACACTTCACCATAAATTGCCTTTTAGGCTTATGATTTAATGACTTCAAGAATATTAGCACAGAGGTTTTGATTTGTTGAAGTAGTTATTGCATAAAGTACACCTGAGTAAAATGAACTAGAATTAGATACTTAAAGAGCATAAATCTGATCAAGAATCATTTGAAGTCTCTGAATTGAACTTTCACTGGTGAAATGTAAGCCTTATTTCCCATTCAGGCTTTTTGATTGTCTGGTCTGTATTCAGCTGGGATATGAAAAAAAGCATCTCTTGCCTTCTCCTACTGGGACTTACTACTTTTTCTTTCTCAGTCTATGTTATCATAGGAATATTCTGCCTGGCTGCCTCAATTGGTCTTTACAGTTGTCTGTCTCCCTTTGTAAGAAGATTCCCCTTGGGAAAGTGTAGGTACGTGGCAACTTCTAAATTTTTAATAGGCAAAATTAATTTTTTATAATGTTGGGTAGGTGTGGGATTTACAAGGTGGTTTCATACTTCAAAATGTTTATAAAGGAAGAGGGTAACTACATAGACAACTGTAGCTTTGGTGTGTTTCATTTTCAGAATCCCAGACAACAACTTGCCTTATTTTCACAAGCGTCCACAGGTCCGGATGTTGCTATTGGCGGTATTTTGTATCTCTGTCAGTGTAGTCTGGGGAATCTTCAGAAACGAAGATCAGTAAGTGTATATTTTTAGTTTCTGTGCTAGAAATTCTAATATGCTTTATAACTATAAGTAACTGACATTCATAGAAGCCTAAACGTATCCAGAATTTAGGATTGACAGGAAAGAAATGAGAGACTTGGGCAGAAATTCTTAGTTGTTCCTTGTGTACTTCATCTTTGTCTTGTTGGTTTAAGTTACAGACAACTGTCTGTTGTTAAGCTTGAGTTTCTCTGAGTCCCAGTCCATATTCTGATCTCTTTGGCTTAAGACAGCTTTTCAGAAGTGGTATGGAAAGTTGGACACAAGTTGTCTAACTTATTTCTTCAGGTGATGGTCTGCATGTGCATTTGCTCAGAGGGAATAAGAGCTGTGAAGATTGTCAGATCTTTAGTTTCTCTCAACTGTCTGGTATGAGCAAATAATTCTGTGTCCAGTATTGCTGTGGTACCTAATTATAGCATGTTCTTCTTACCACTTTTGTTAGAGATTTTTTTTTTTTTTTAACCCCTTACCTCACTCCCAGATGCTCCAATTTCCCCATGTATACATGATGTGTTCATCATCTTGGTCCCTCTATCAGGGATTCTGTGTTGGATCTGAAATGCTGGCTTGTGTTTCTGCTGATGGTACCAAAGATGTCTTGCTTGTGCCTTGAATGCCTGTTATTGCCTTTGTGGGGTCCATTTTCTGTGTTAAGGCTGTGGATCATTCACTGACAGCACTCATAAATCCAGGAAGCATCAACTGTGAAACACCTTTTAGAGAAATAAGTATCAGACTGAGGAGTACAGAAGTACTATAGAGCTATTCCAAACTGGGATATTTAAGACTAGGAAATCCATTTTCTGCCTCAAAGCTGGAGTGGACCTGAGTGTCCTCCTGCACAAAGCTCCATCAGCAAGTGCTCAGGTATTGATCTCAACAGCATAATCTCTCATCTGCATCTAGACCTTAGCGATTTTAGGGAAACCTTAGTGTTCGTATCTCAAATCCTACTTCTGTTTGATCCTAGCAATCGAGAGTAAAGCAAAGAGCCTTGTAGTGCTTTACCTAACTTGCAAAACCCAATTGAGAAACAGCCCCAGCTATAGGCTTCCCTCAGCACACGAGGGTGTACACACATACACAGGCCAGAGGGCCCCAGCGCTTCCCGGTTTGGTACCCATTGCCCTCGTTCAGCCAGTTTTCAATCCACCTCACTGGCTGCTCATGCAGCCTATACCTCACCAGTTTCTCTGTGAGGATCTTATGGGAGATTCTCAGTGGAAAGCCTTCCTGAGGTCTAGGTAGACCATATCCCCCACCGCTCTTCCCTCATCTACCACACCAGTCATTTCATTGTAGAAGGTTATCAGGTTGATCAAGCACAACTTCCCATTTGCGAATCTGTGCTGATGACAATGTTGATTTCAAGCAAATACTTCTAATAAAGCTTTTTGTCCCAAGCAGCTCCCTGTGAGGGCAAGGCTTGGTCTGGCTTTCCTACTCTTTCCTGCAAAAATGTTACTCTCCTCTTTCTTTAGGTGGGCCTGGGTTCTGCAAGATGCTTTAGGAATCGCTTTCTGTCTTTACATGTTGAAAACAATTCGCCTGCCTACATTTAAGGTATGAAAGTTACAGATGTGAAAAGAGGACGTTTGCCTGTATGTGGTTGAACAAAGGAGCCACTTACAATGGAGTACATTGGCTTGGAAATGCACTTCCACTCATGTAGCTTGGAAAAGAGTGATCTAATGAGTATAATATAGACCAATAAGTGGCATGTGATTGTTATGCATGGTGTTTGGTAACTTAAAGTTCTGTAGAGTGTTGACTGCTCGTAAATCACACACTCACTTGTGGGGTTTTTTTTGTTTGGGGTTGTTTTTTGGGTTTTTATTCCAAATTTGACACACAATTGATGCATCATTCTGGTATTTTTTTCAAATTTTGCAGAACTTATTCAGTATCCTAAGATAAAAATCAGTATTAGTCATTTAGTTGCTCCTTAGGCAGCTCTTCAAACTCTGTTTCAAGTTATCTTCACCTATAAATTTGTTTCCCTGCACAGACTGGCCGAAGTAATGTGGATACTGTTTCTGGCTATGCCTAGCATCCTCCAGAGAAAATACAGACCTTCTTAATATTTCCTAACAAATTGAAACGGCACCATCTCCAGATTTTACAAGATAAAGAATTTTAGGGACTAACATGTAATTTTGTGTCTAAGAATTACTTTCTTTTATATGGTGCATGTGAGACCCAATTCCTCCATTGAAAATATTTAGGAATCAAGAAAAATACATGGGTGACTTGTGTTAGTCCTTGTTAGCTTTTGCCTTGAATAGTCTTAAGTTGCTAATTATTAATTCTTTGCTGTTTACTAACGCATAGTATGTAAATACCAAGTATCTTGTTTCTTCCTTCAGGGTTGTACCTTGCTCCTCCTGGTTCTTTTCGTGTATGATGTATTCTTTGTATTTATCACACCTTTTCTAACAAAGGTAAGTACTTGTCTAGTGCCTGCTGCTCACAGAGCAAAGTGTGATGACCCCTGTTTATTTATCTGTGTGTTCCTAAACGATCCCAGACCTGCTGAGTGAAGTGGTTTACAATTTTCTCCTTTTTTCTTTAGACTGGGGAGAGTATAATGGTGGAGGTGGCTGCAGGCCCGTCTGATTCTGCCACTCATGAAAAGGTACTGTACGTACTCTGAAAATATGGCACTAACTTCCAGCTATTACACTTTCAACTTCTCTGAAATTCAAAGACCACAAAGCTGAAATGGAGATGCCAGTCTGAAAAGAATTAAATGTGGAAATAAGCACGCCTGAGCTCTCTGGAAATCTACACCAAATACAGGGAGCAAAGCAGACTTTTAGTGGTTCATCACAACAGCTTTGGTCTTCCTTTATCTTGCTTTAAAAGGGTTTCAGTACAAGGAAGCTGGTTAGCTCAGCTTCACAAAAACATGTGACCACATTTGTAAGTATAACTTACTGCTAATGAAGCATCTCCGTTTTTACCTAACGAGATAAAACTTACATGATCGCTCTGTCTCTTCCCCCTCCTCCCACTTTGAGATTTGCTTTATGAAAAGCTGAGGCTATAGGCAAAGGAGAGAAACACGAAGTGGAGACAGAAAGAAACCAGAAGTCAGTATTTGGTGGTTCTGTACCGTTTGAGAGCAGCCAGCTGCATGCACAGAGCTGTACAACACGATGTGGCTGACTTGGGGGGGAAAGTACGTGAGATGTAGGAGACAGTGAGATACAGTGTGCAAAACGAATAAGAAATGAATCTGTAGGAACACTGGTTTTGTTAATTTAAGAATGTTGGGTCTCTTCAGCAATGGATGTAATACTGTCACGTGGGAAAATACAGTAAAGGAAATAGTTGTTTGCAGGATAAACTACAAGTGGATCAATCCATACAATCCATACTGATTTCTTTAACGTCTTACATTCTTGTCTTTTGTATCCCTTTAGTTGCAGTTTTATGCACAGAATGAATTGTATAGAACAATAACGATAGTATAAGTAGGTAAAATTATTCTGGCACTAACATAAGAAAAGAAAAAAAAGAAAATGAAGTTTACAGTATTAAAGAGAATAAGTGTTTGCAATGAACTTTGCTGTACTGTGTCACAACATTGCAAGTTATGTAATAAATAGGAACACTTGGGGGGGAAAAAAAAGTCTTTAAATTGATTTGAAAAATCACTTTTAAAAATCATTCAAGTCTTTACTCTTTTGAGACTTTTATTGCAACCAGTAGAATGAAATATGAATTGTTATTTCTTATGCATGTGGCAGCTTACCTAAATTTTTTACGTTCCTGCAGTTAAAGCAGAGTTGATACTCTACTGCATGTGAGGACTCTGAAATTAATGCAGTGTTTTGAGATGTCTGTCACATGGAGTTGTCTTGGCTGTCTGTCTTCAGAAAGTATTTCATCACTCCTATTTTAAATACGTTTTGTTAGTTGTCAGCAATATTAATAAAAGATTTCAAATATAAGGATCTATAATGTAAAAAAAGATAAATTTGCTTTATTTGAAGTCTTCAGTTTCAGTACAACAGGAACGAGTTCTGGTAGACGGTGTCAGTATGTAGAGAAAACAGCTTTCCATAATGCGTATGTGTCTCTCATTCGCAGCTCCCGATGGTCCTGAAGGTTCCACGACTGAACTCCTCGCCGTTGGCTCTGTGTGACAGGCCTTTTTCTCTCCTAGGATTTGGAGACATTTTAGTTCCAGGTATTTCTTGTTTAGCATGTTCAGAATTCTACTTGTTGCACTGTCATGTTAGTTTATTCCTCTTGTGCTTCCGCTTCAAGTGGGAAGTTTGATTTGACTTCTGTAAACCTGATAAATCTGTAAGTATATCTTTTATATTCTTTTTTTCTGCACTATTCACTTCCATAAGAAATTAAATGCACATTAATCTTATGGTTCAGTTTCACATGCAGTGATGTCAAGAAATGTAGAGGAATCTCAAGAGTTGATTTAGCAACTAATTTTATTGTATAAAACATCATTAATAGTTTGGTGATAGAGGAAATTAGTTGTCCATTTGCACATGATTTGAGTACACACATACCTGACCACTCAAAACTTCATAATTCTGTTAGTCACACAACACCCACGGTTTCTGCCACACCTTCTCTCAAATTTGACATTAGATATTATGTAGAAGTGTGTCTGGCACCACTGCAGGTGAAAACAATATTATGTTGTTTATATATACTATGAAAACAATATGTATCTTCTGGCTTTCAGATTTCTTCTGAGAAATCATTTGTTTGTTTTCTTGTATTTTGGGAAATATGAACTGTCATCCCTGTCTGTGTCCCCTCCCTGTCCCCCCGACCTATAATAGGTGTAGTCATTAACCATAAATTTCTACTATCTTTACTAGGAGCTGGAAGGGATGAACTTACCCTTATTCGTGTTGTCAACACTGTATTTTTACAACTGTTTATTAGGGATGGGATGACGTTTCTTATCTAGGATCTGTGTATTTGTAGATGGTAATTTTATTATAAGAGTGCTTCTGTTGTACTGGGCTTGTGTTATCATAGAACTGTTTTGTACGCTGTACAGCTTCCTGAATGATGCTGTCATAGTACATAAACACTGGGGGTGCCCACGTAAGTGTTGGGGAAAAAAAAAAATCTTAAAAGTTCCTAGACGATTTGATGGTTTTGTGTATCTTAATGCGTGAATGGGTTGAAAGCATGTTGTAATTGTTCTTTCCTAGGCTTACTGGTGGCCTATTGCCATAGATTTGATATTCAGGTGCAGTCGTCCAGAGTCTATTTTGTAGCCTGCACAATAGGTATGTATAACAGTGACACCTGAACACAGTACCTACAGCAGTTGCTCCCGTTAAAAGCATACCATCAATCTCGTATTACATAGTTTGGTTTTTTTATTCTTCTCCTCCTTTTATTATTAAACAAAAATATTTTAGCCAAGTACTTTTGAGGCTAGAACTTCCATCAGCAAGTTATCTGATGTCATTTTCCTGACCTGTTTCTTCTCTATATATTTTTCACTTTTTCTCTATATACGGGGAGTTTCTTGTTACCATGGTTTGTCTCACTATAACCGTTACATCTACTCTATCTTTATACATGCTTAGCTACTCATTCTGGTTTTTTGATTCATGAATCTTTGAGTTTATTGCATATGAGAATTCAGGTTCAGGGATATCTTCCTTTGACTTTGTTCTTACCTTTTTGTGTATTCTAAAAATCTGTGACCTATGATGCAAGAAATTACATTGTGGTGTCTGTAACACCTCCAAATTGGTTTTCTTCTTTAGTTTGTAGAATCCACAGAGTTACATGCCATGGACTTAAAGACAACTGATGTGAATAGGATCTTACAGATTTCTGTTGGCTTTGTTACAAAGTATTTATGCTAGCAAAGACTTAAGATGCTTGCAATTAATGTTGTGAAAAATTTTCATGAAAAACTGCTTTAGAAATTCTTTTGAAAAAAATAGCTAGGTTCTTGGACGCTTATAGCAGGGTTAGAGAGATGCTTTTATTTCAGTGTACCAAATCTTGAATAATTTCCTCTCATATATACTTAAACGAAACTGTTGTCTTACGTTTGTTGTCTTACTTTCAGAACATATTTGCAGAAATTGATAGGAAAATGTTGTATCAATGAAGAGTCAGCAGTGTACTATTGCAGCAATGAAAACTAACCACATACAGGGCTGTGTTAGCAGGACTGAGGCAGCAGTATGAGAGAAGTGATTGTTCCCCTCAATTTGGCAGTTAAGACAACTGCGTCTGGAACACTGTGTCTAGCTTGGGGACCTCTGGTGCAAGACAGATGTTGACATACTGGAGTAAATCCAGTGGAGGCCATCAAGATGGCTGAGGGCTGGAGCACATGATTTTAGAAGAAGAGAAGGCAAAGAGGAGATTCTGTTGCTGTCCACAGCTACCTAATGTGAGGATGCAGAGAAGACAGACAGACTTTTCTTACAGGTGTGCAGGGATGTAGGGATGTGAGGCAATGGACTTAAGCCACAAGAAGAAATATTTCAACTAGATATAAGGAACTCTCACTAAGAACATAATGTGCCATGAAAAAACAAATTTTTAAGAACTGTAAAAATTTGAGTATTCTAATCATAGAATCATTTAGGTTGGAAAAGACCCTTAAGATTATCAAGTCCAACCGTAAACCTAACACTGCCAAGTCCACCACTAAACTATGCCCCTAAGCACCATGTCTTTTAAATACCCCCAGGGATGGGGACTCAACCACTTCCCTGAGCAGCCTGTTCCAATGCTTGACAGCCCTTTCAGAGAAGAAACTTTTCCTAGTATCCAACCTAAACCTCCCCTGGCGCAACTTGAGGCCGTTTTCTCTCATCCTATCGCTTGTTACTTGGGAAAAGAGATCAACACCTATCTCACTACAGCCTCCTTTCAGCAGTTGCAGAGAGCGATGAGGGCTCCCCTCGGCCTCCTCTTCTCCAGGCTGAGCACCCCCCAGCTCCCCCAGCCGCCCCTCCCCACCCTTGTGCTCCAGCCCCTTCCCCAGCCTCGCTGCCCTGCTCTGCCCACGCTCCAGCACCTCAATATCTTTGTTCATCTGGTTCCTGAATAAAAATCAGTTGGCTTTAGCTTCATCGTTCTGAAAATGTAATTGAAAATAATTATAATGCGAGATGCTAGGTGCTTCTGTTCTGCTTAAGAATTTTTGCAGAATATATGCAGAAATTAAATAGGAAGTAATAACAAATTATAACATACAGCTGGCTTGTTTTGTTTGTTTGTTTTTTAATGGTGTTGCAGGATAGTAGGAAACAGCCAAAACCAAGCCAAAGAAGAAGCACATGTTATAATGGTCAAAATAATTGTCTGTATCTCTTGAATTCATAAATATAATATGAGGCACAATATGTCATTTATTTTGCCTTTCTCAAGCTCCCTAAGGTAATGATTTATTTGCACAGTACGGACCAGGCCGATCCCACTACTTTCACAACATGTTATTATCAACAGAAAGACTGTAGTATCTCTAAGTAAAGCACTATTCCAAGTTTACATTGTGCATATAATGGCTGTGTGTAAAGAGGCCTGAAAAAATTCTGCAGATGTTGTTTTACATATTACTTGAAAATAGTTCCTGTTAGAATGCTCATCTAGCTAATTATTTAGTTGTTCTTGAGATATTTCTATATAGAATAGGTATTCTATATAGAATATATAGAATAATAGAATAGGTATGGATATATTCTATATATTCTATATAGAATATATATATATATTCTATATATTCAATATCTGAGTAATTGGGGTTTGTTGGTTTTGTTTCCTTCCAGCATATGGCATAGGCCTTCTTGTGACCTTTGTTGCCTTGGCATTGATGCAGATGGGCCAGCCCGCCCTCCTCTACTTGGTGCCCTGTACTCTTCTCACAAGCTTTGCTGTGGCTCTTTGGAGAAAGGAGCTCGCAATGTTCTGGACGGGCAGCGGCTTTGCGGTGAATACCAGTTTGATATGAGTGTCTTCAAGAAATACTAATATTATAAAAACCTAACTAGAATTAAAGTTGAGTAAAATATTGCAGTATTATCAAACAAAACCAAAGATTTTTGTTTTGCTTGATTGTTTGTTTTTTTACATTCTTGTTTTGCCTCAGTAAGGTTTTCTTTTTTTAATGTTTATGGCCACTTAAACTGGGTAGTGAAAAATAAAGTAGGCCTTGTCTATCCTTCTTGATTCTGCCATAATTTTACTGGTTTGATATCTGACAGTATAGCAGTAGTAGTAGTAAAATATTAAAATATTATATAAAATATAATGTTTTATAATATTATATAAAATATATCCTTAAAATATTTTTCTTCATATTTTTTCATAGCTTACTGCTTATAAAGGTAGAAATCTAATTCAGTATAGTAAATTATCACTTTGTTTCACTGTGGTACAAGTGAAATTAATTTGATTCCAAAAGGAATAATTTCTATTGTGATGCATGATTATAGATTTTGAATAATTACTTGAAGGGCAAACCTATCAAGCTAGAGGGTCCCCCCAGCAAGTTTTATTTTGTTATTCAACTATTTGTGATAACCTTTGCAACTTTCCTGTAGAGAACTGAATTTAATTGTTGGAAAAATATTTGAGATCATCTGAAATGTGATGGAAAAGTTGCTAGCTGTTGTACACTGGTAGCAAAGGTGGGCAAAACCAGAGAATGATGAAGTGCGAAAGTGCTATTTGCCTGTTCCTGCATAATCAGCAGAGCACATCTGAAATCAGCAAGGAACGATCAGGCAGAAAGCAGTTAAACACGTTTCTGGAAGAAAAATCCCCTTGTGTACTAAAAAATGCAAAGACAAGATAACTGTGTATGCATGTGTCCACTACTGGAGAATGATAATGGAGATGATGGACCTTTAATCTTCATCTTGTATGCCCATCGCTCCTAATAACTGGACACAGGAATTCCTGCTTTCCGTCATTCTGACTGTGATCTTCCATTTACAGAAAGACCTACCTCAGCCTCCCTTGGTGATAGCTCCTGTCAACTGCCCTGAGCTTCCCAAAGACAGCAACGTACCAGCCTCTCAACAAGACACAGAGCAAACGACCAGTCCCACCCTCCATGTGAAGGAGCTGCATGGCCTCACCTCAGCTGCAGAGGAGCTGCCTGATACGGACACAAAGACGGACCGGTCAGAAATTTCTATTGCACAGAGCGAGGAACCAGCTGGTCAGAATAAGGACGACCTTGAAAGCAAATGCCTAAATGCAGAGCAAAAACAGCTGGAATAAACGATGTGATTAGAACTCCTTATTTTCCCTCACAAACATATCCATATAAAACCAGTATGTATTTAGGACTGGTTTAGTAGTGTTTGCATTCATTGAGGAACCTCACTTGGGAGTCTGATCATCAAATCCAACAACGAATGTTCTGCCTCCAGCTTTGGTACAGCTATACACTTCAAACATCTTTCTGAAATATGGTGCTCTACAAGGGTTCTGATGTATGGATTTCAATGATCATTTTATTAGTGAATGCCTTTGACCGTTCCATTTTCATTATACCGGGGTAGTATTAAGAGTCTTTATTTACACAGTACTCTGTGCTTGTGTGGCTATTTTGCTGCTTTAGCATAGTGTAGGTTAACATGGAGGAAAAGCATTGAACAAGTCTGCTACAATGCTTAGTTGAGAGAAACATCATAGGTTTTTTAGCACTTTCCTGTTGTCACCTTTTACTTTACTTTTCCCTACTTGTCAAAGCCATTGATACAAGAGAACGCTTTAGTATAAACTGACATTCAGGAAATGCAGCGAGTGGTTAAATTACCAGCATCTGAAAGGATTTATACTACCGTGGTGCATTAAATGCATCTCTTAACTTTTTCGTCTTTGTTTTTACTTCCAGGTACCTGGGTTGGCTACTAGTCTAGTTTAAAAGGCAGGATGAATGGAGCTACAGGAAGCTTTCTAAGCACTCATATGAACTCTAGGGACTGTCACTGAAAATCAACAGTGTTTGTCACAGAACGCTGTCTGGAAGCAAAAGCATATTAAGAATGTTTAATGGTTTAGAATAAAATACAAGCCACATAGGTAAGAAAATAGGTAGTAGCACTATACTAAGCTTAATAGGCAGTATTTTCGTTGAGAAAATGTTCAAGTAAAGCAGTAAAAGTTCATATGTTTGGGGGTTTGAGCTTCTACTTGTTGCTTGTTTAAGGAATATAATTGCGGTTTCTAATTCTGAAGAAAATAATCTGGTGTTTTCATTCCCAAGGGAGCACATATGGTGCTATAGTCAGGTGCGATTTAAAGCTACTTGCTGCTCAGTAACTAATCAACTGCCTCAGTCATGTTTTTGTCTTTGTCCCAAGAGTAGCCAAAGCATGGTCTGTCAGGTTCTGGAATGAGGCTGTGATCTAGCCTGTTATTTTGCACCTCTCACTACGTGACATTGTGAAGGACTAAATTTGTGAATTTAAAACTTTTTGGGGTGCAGCTGGTCTTACTTTATGTCCCTGGAATTGTGTGTTTTCCTGTATAACATGATTGAGTCTTTTATGCATCGACTTGAGTACACATAGAGGGATGATGTGATGTGTATATTATTTATTCCATCTCAGAACATTTGGCTTTATCAAAGGTGTCTGTTCTAGACTTAAATTGCAATCCCAGAAAGCCTCCAAGACTTCACATTAAAACTGAAATAGAAAAAGGAAGTATTCTAGGATCCTAGAATATGATTCCAAATTGCACGGAAGAAATACTCTGCAGAGTATTTGAGAGCCCAAAATGTCATGTACAAAAGCATCATAGTGACACGATCAGAGGCAATGCCTTTAAATTAAGAGTCTCCAGTTGGTGTGTTGAGTTGGATTCTGAAGGGCTCTCTTTTAGTGTTTGTTAAATTTCAGCCATTGTCTTTTTGCCTAGGTCTTCCAAAAGTTTGCCCTGTGCTTTTTGGATGATAATGTCTGTTCTTATCTGTTTCGCATTGGGTGGATAGTATTCTTCCTCTAGAATGTGAAAGGCTTTCTGTAAAACCACACTATGGCTTCAGAGTTTTACCAGCTTCTGCTTAAAGCCTCAAGCCCTGTCTGATAAGTTGATTTAATGATGACTTTCTTGAAAGCCTTCCTGAGTCCAAAGGCCTCCACTACATTTAATTTACAAATCACCCTAATGGAAGATAGTAGAACTAGAGAGATCTGTTTTTCAATCTCCTCTTTAATGCACTATGTTACTTTTGCCAGCAGTTATCTGAACCAATTATTACTAATAAAAAGCAACAGAGACATTTTACTGAAAATTTCAGCCAGCTGGATTATGCCTTAATTTAAGCCATTGTATACGTATGTATATTAAATTAAGAAAACAATCTTGTCTTTAAATAATGAAGTTGACAAATAGCAAGAAAACAAGTTTGGAGACTGACTCGAAGTTCTATGGTTTTTTGCCTTGATTGTCTTTCAGTCATAATGTTATTTGGGATAGCTTTTTATATACTTAAAAGCCAGTAGCTTTCTGATGATGAAGCATTAAGTTTTATCACCTACTTGAAAGTGTATTTTAACATTCGTTCTCTTACGTTGTGGGTTAGGAAACAGTTTATTTCTCAAATTGTTTATAACTCAATTAAAATGGAAGAATTCGTAACACTTGTAGGCATTTAGCAGTTGCTTTGTTCACATTGCATCCTAGACAGGTCTGCTCGGAGCACGTGCTTCACCTTCTGTTTTTGGGGGGTTTCCATCTGTTTTTAAGTGTTGGGGGTTTTGTTTGGTTTTGGTTTTTGGTTTGTGTTGGGTTTTTTTTTTTTCAAACTACAAAGATCAATGTGGAAAAAACCTAATAGCTACTCAATGCAATATCTCCAGTTAAAGTATGTAAACCGGCAATGAGTTACATACTTTGACTAGTCCAGTACTGTACAAATCGGGTGACCCTGGTGCACCAGTTTGGCTGCGACGGTTCGGACCCCGATCCTGGGCAGTTCCATCACTTCCATCGAAAACCAAGGCTGTGCTTTTTTGTCTTTCAAAAACCTCCCTGACTAGCTTAATGTAGAACTTAATGTTGTGTAGGAGAATGTGAGGATATGTTCAGTGTAGCTGACTCTGATTTTATTTGATGATTGCAGATATACATCCCACACCAGACTTGAGTTAAAATGCTCAAAGTAATGAAAGTAATGTTAAAAGTAATGTTGATACGCTTCTTGTTTACATCTTTCACATACTAAGCCTTTAGCTTACTATCTAAAAAATCAATAATAAGGATTCTATTTCTGAAAACTTGTATGTGTTCAGGGGAAGTACTTGTTTTAGTCAAAAAAAAAAAAAAAAAACAAACGCAACCAACCAACCCACCACTATAAGACCCATTAAAAAATAATAATAATAAAAACAACCTCTTTGGATCACAGTAGAGAGGATCAGATTCTTTCCTGGGTCTGAAATTACTAAATATCAGTGTGTTGGACCAAGTGTTTGGTTTTGACTGTGTCCTCCTGAAGGGTTGCGCAAATGCAGCTGAAGGTGGAATGCAACCTGAAAGACTTTACTAAAGGTGACAAGTAAGGGAGAGGTATCCCAAACCCGCTTTTAATTTGGGGAATTTTTTTTTTTCTTGTCACAAATGAAGAGCATTTAAAATGAAATATATAAAAAAGAAACAGAAAAAATCTTTTCAAAAACATATTCTGTTTTTACCAGTGGCAGTAAAAAACAGCACATCCACATATGTTAGAATTATAGTTATGAAAATATTTAATGTTTTCTCTAAACTCGGACAAATGCCAGAAGACAGAAAATCTGCAGCACAGCATATTTTCCCATAGTTTATTACCACGTCTAATAGAAGGTTTCATTTAGAAAACTGTTGGTTTCATCTTTTTCTTCCTCCTTTTATATTAACCATACCAAATTTCTTGCACTTTTTACGTGATGTCTCGATCTCAGATCATCAGCCAACCTTTCCCTTCAGAAGCTGCTCTTTTTTTATGGTAGCCCTCAGTATGTCTTTTGGTAAGAATGCCTTGCAAGGCCTGATAGCATTTTTCAGACGCGCACATTTGTGTTTCAGATTTGGGTTTGCATCCACGATGCGTTGCTCAGACCGAGAACATCTCATGACTGTAATCCTCGTGCCTGTAGATTTCTAACTATGCTGGGCAGTAGCACTGACTGTGGAGCCAGAAAGAAACTAGCTCGGAAACAGTACTGAAAGGATACGATTTTGAGCTGTAAGAATGTGGCTGCATTCATTAATGAATTAATACGCCGTTTGGGAGATGCTGTGTATTTACCTGCAGCTCTTTGTTCTCTGGTATCTGATGGGCAAAAGAATGCTTAGAGAATTTAAAGGTAGCTTTCTACTTAACTGCAAGCTGTGTTCTCCTATAAAGTTCTTGCTTTGAAAGCTCTTTCAAAACACAATATTTGGGTCCGCATATATGCTCAGTGTCTCCTGGATATCTCACCCCTACAGTTTGTAGAACTTTTCCTGGCTAGACAATTAAAAAAAAAAAAAAAGCAGCAGCCTATATTGGGTGTTGCCTTGAAGTAAATGCTTATGTGCAGCTATTTTAGTGCAAGATCCTGCAGTTTTGTTCTTGTCTTGCTTCTCTTTAGCCCCATGGTTGGGTAGTGCATAGATTTCTGGTTTCTTGCACTACACTGGCTGTTTAGGATGTAAAGCCCTGGGATATTTCTTTTTAACGACAGCTTTGTTGATTATCAGTTAAAAAAACAGTATTCTGTATATGATTTCATCCTTTGGCATGTTATTTGTAGTACATTCATGGGTAAATAAGCTGGCTTAAGCAGTAACGTGCAATTAGTGCATACTGACACTTGACACGCATCACACTGACACAAGTAAGCGTTTGAAATACGGACATACCAGCAGATCCAAATATTTGTCCAAAGCCTGCAGAGGTGGTGCCTTTTTCCATGACAAATATGATCTCTGATGTTTTAAAATAAAATCTGTGTGAGGGCTGTGTGCTCAGGAAAATGAGGACATATTATTAGAGAGTCCAGAAGAGAACAGGAACTATGATCAGTGGTCCAGAAACCATCGGCAACAAGGAAAGATTAATTTTTAGGTATTTTATCTAGGGTGTGGTTTCCCAGCTGGCCGGCAGGACGTGAAGCAGAGTCGCACTAACAAGCTCTTTGGCTTTTCCATTTGGGCTCTGTGCCAATGGGGCTGGGTAGGATGGAGAGGGAAAGGATAAGACAAAAGTGAAGGTGGTTCAGAAAGCATGAGGAGCCGCTGAAAAAGAATGGCAGTGGAAGAGTTTACTCCAGAGAGGTCCAAAACTACTCCAAAGAGAAGACCTAAGGGCACGTATCCAAAAATCTGAAATGCTACTACAAATTGAAAAACAAACGATTTGTTGTTTTTCAAGTAGGGATGGCATTAGAATTAATAGACTTAAATTACAGTAAGGGAATTGTGGGGCTGGTGGTGGAAAACTCTCTAAGAATGGCTAACAGCGTCAGTGGTTAGCCATGGAAGCATATGACACCTCGGTGGGGTAGGGCTATTTCCCATGCATGCTATTGCTGAGCTCATCTTGTTCTGAGAGCAAAGAATAGAACCTCATAGACAAGAGCCACGTCGTGGCACTTGCATTAGGGGCCCGCGAACAAGCCCTGGCCCACTTTGGTCCAGGTGCAGTCTGAGGGCTGGGCTTTCTGTAATTCAGTGCCAACTTTATCACGTAGCCGTCAGTTTGAGTGTTGTAACGGAGTTTTGCAAGCATTGTGACTGACCATTCAGATCTTGTATTACAAGGACTTTTGGTTTTGTTTTGCTAATTTAAAGATGATAAATCCTCCGGAAAGAAACCACATCAAAGCACGTGTTAAACAGATGCAGTGCTCTTTCTACTGAGATAAGAAATTTTTTTTTTAAATGTATGTCTAATTTGTTGAATTGCATTGAATGTTTCTGGCACCCTGGAACGTTTTTGGAACAGGACAGCCTTGTGTGCTACCAGAAGCTTCCTTTGGCACTGGCACAAGAGAACTGCGTCTGCGCTGATCCTCTGTATCTTCTGCACTTATCAATTACGTTCTTTCCTGTGAGTGTTTCGCCTTTGCCTTTTCCCCATCCAGTTTTGTAGGTAAATATTCAAATTATGTTCAGTAAAGATGAGGTTTTGCCATCTGTAGATTAGTGATAGATGATAAATAATGTGCTTAAATTGGATTTTCTTGAATTTTCTTCCTTAGCTGAACGTGGCATTACAGTTTATCAAGTTTCTCACAATATTTTCCTGTATGTTAGCATGCAAGTTTAGCTCCAGATGGCAAACTTCATCCAGGTATCTATCTCTGAGAAATCTTTGAGATGGTCGGTAGGCTAGAAATTTGTGGTTGAGAACAGCTGGCTGCTGACACACGTGCACTGTATGTTGTGAACTTTCTTTGGGTGTTTAATGCAAACATTGGTTAGCTGAAAAAATGCAGAGATGTGGTCTCAAAGTAAGCAAGCTCATTATAGCTCCTAAAAAAAAAAACGGCTGGGATGGTGGAAGCTGGGGATGGCTGGGAGGAGCACAGTCCCTGCCATGCGTTTTCCACAGCAAGAAAACAGTAGGGTTTTTTTCATTACTCTGCTCCTACTCAAGTTGTTCCAATTCACATTGAACAAAAACTGCAAAAAAGTGGTGCAGGTTTAGTGGTGCAGTTCAGTCTGTTTTGGGTCAGAATCTGGGGTTTTTTCGTAGCTGACAGTGGAGACTTCAAAAAAACGAGCATGTCACGGGTGTTACCGCAGATTCTAATGTGGCAGCAAGCCTGGGTGGGGAGATAGCCTTATTTCTCTCTAACTGCCAGTTAATGGCAATGGGCTGCGTGCGCTGGTGTGAACATCTATTGCCTGTTTGTCTTCAACTCATGCTTTGTCACTTGTCCTCTCCCACAACCTTTGGATTCGCAAACTTTCACAGAGCCAGCAGAGGCTGTGGGAGAGCAAAAAGAAATCCATGTTTCATAGCGCACTCCTAGTGCTGTCTGAAACGCGTGCAACTGGGAATCGGTCACCGTAGCCCAGCGGATACCTGGATCGCGTGTTGCATTCATCATGGGGGGTGGCACGTTTTAATGCGAAAAGTTAATCTTTTTGATCCTAGAAGTCACTGACAGTAAGTATGAGCTCTGATACTTTCAGCCTAGCAACATATGAAAGCAAAACCTAACTGTTTAAAGAAAAATATGGATTTACAGCTCTGACCATGGATGGTCTGCTCATTTTTTTAAACCATGTTCCTCCAGTTTCTCCATCCAGCCCAGTGCTGAAGGAACTGGGGCTCTAGTAACATCCTAGCGATGCGCAAGTCCCGTTTGCATGATGCTAGTGTTACTCACCTAAAACTGAATTAGTGGTGCTTGGTATGTGGATCAGACGGGAGGCTTAATGCTGGTTTCTGGGATGCTAGATAGTAGCTGCTTTTAGTGAGGAAGCTTATTCTTGGGAGGTAACATTGTAAGTAGAACAGTTTTAAATGTCTAATGTCTTTGTGGAAGGACTTTGTAATAATGTTCAAGGAATAGTATATAGGCTAGTGTTAGGAAGAGTGCAAACTCTAAAGGTTGTTAATTTTAGCGCTTGCAAATGCCTACGTTTAACTCTGCATATGTACGCATGAGGAATAAACTTTTTAAGCTTGTTTCATACGGTGCTGAAGGAAGGATTTTCTTGTGATCCAAAACCTATGATATAGTTTTGCTATTTTAAGATCTTCTATGCAGTTTGGCCCCTTAATTTAAAAAAAAAAAAAACAAACACAAAACAAACAAACAAAAAAAACCCCACACAAAAAACCACCAAAAAAACCCCAATCCAAACCAGAACCCCAAACCACCAGCTAAGAGAGTTGGCCAGTGTAGGAAGACTGCTGTGAAAACTCAGTTCAAGTATTTCTCCTGCGCAGGGGCTACTATTGCCAAACGAACTGAAGCTGTGGAAATGAAGGGCAGATGGGACGTAAAGAACGAGGGCTTCAGTTCCCTGTAGGGATGTAGTCAGTCATCAACAGCTGTGTCAGGGTGCTGATAAAATTAATATCCTGCCCTGATTTTTATCTTGCATCTCATTTACCTTGTCAGTTGGTCAGTTAATCACATACGCGATGCCTATTGATTTCCTAGTTTCGGTTCACTGGATTGCTGCCTCGTAGCCCCCCTTGTGTGAAGAGGGTAACTCCTTTCACACAGGGTGTAGAAGGTGGAGTGTTGCTAGGTGATGACTTGCAAAATGGTGCATGGCATCTACAAGGATAGATAAATCAGTAATTTTGTGACTTTTATCTATAAGTATCTTATATCTATGGTACAAGTAAGATTATTTTTTTGTTATTATTGTTTGCAAGTAATAACAAAGAACTGAACATGTCACCTTACTAATATCTCCCTGTGCTGACAATAGGATAGAGCCATTGCAAAGACCAAGAGAAAAAGCAATGTTGTTTCCAAGTAGTAAAAGACGTTTTTGGTAAACATTTCTGTTTTTCCAAAACTGTAGGTCTTACATGCAGCAGATTTTGAGTTCAGTCTGGGTGGGTTCGTTCCACCCTGTGTCTATACAGCTTTTCATGGTTTTGATATCAGTCCTCCCTCTGACTGAATTACAGCCTTGTATCCAATTGCACAGCATATCATAATATATATATTTTTATATATGTAAATACATTGTGATACATAACATTTCCAGTGACTAAATGTAGATTTGCTTCTTCCTTCTGTGATGTAACATGGGGAAAAACCCTATTTCAAGATTAACAGTGGAGGGAACAGAATTTTAGGACAAGAGATACGAAATATCCCAAGGGTTTCTGGAGAGTGAATTTTCCATGGAGTAATTAAGCCTATTCAGGCATACATAAATACGGTGAAAGAAAACAGACTTGAAAATGACTGGTCAACTGAAATTGCAGTGTTTTCTTTTTTTCCTTCTGTTTTGCTTTTAAAAAACACTGGAATTTACTTTCCTTTAGCCTGTTTTAGTTTAAAACTGTAAAAATTTTCTAAAACTGTAAAATAAAGATACTTAATTTTTGAACTGAATTTTGCTATTTTGTTTCACCTTTACATTTGAAATCCAGTTGTTTCCTTCTTTTTATCGTTTGCACCAGGTTGTGATAAAAGGTCTTTTGTGATTTAAAAGATTGCTGCGCACAGCTTCCGTCTTGAGCTGGATTCCACATGTAATTCTTAAAATTTGCCCATGGCTTTTTCAAGTTTTCTGTTAATGTGCAAGACTCGATACCAGAAACAGTGGTTCCCATCCCCAGGCAAGTCATCTCTTTTCCCTGCTTCCATAACCCAATGTGATCGTTGTACCGACACCATCAGTTTTGACTGACCTGTTGCATGTGGTAGTGCTGTTGCTTGGGAAGGAAGGTGGTTACTAACAGTCCCTCTTTTTAAAAAAATAGCAAATTTCTACTGAATTACAAGGCAAGTCATGGATATATCCGAGAATGGTACAAACCGAAAACAGGTACATTTCCACTCTCTGTTTTTGTGCCCATGGTTCTCAGTATGCCCTGCATTTCACTTATAGATATGCAATACAGCCGGGAAGACAAAAACTGAGAAATTTCTTGTGTTGCCTGGCTTTAAAAAAAAAAAGTTCCAGCAAGACAGCCTTTCTGTTCGGGCTGTTGCTGGGGAATCAGGAGACAGCTACCGCCATTCAAAGAGGGTTCAAAACCAGAAAGACTGGTTTTGTGTTAAATAAAGGGTAGGAAATACTAAGATACAGTCTGGCCACAAAGCTCATCCTAAGGTATTCTAAACCTCATCCCATATTAGTTGAAACGGTAACTAGTATTCTAGATTTAAACATACACCTGTATACTAGAACAAAATTAACATAATGAACAAGCTGTAGGACTTTTCTATTACTGTATCTGTTGCATAGACATGGACAGGGCATTTGTTTAAAAAAATAAAACAAAACAACTAAATTACTGGTCTTGGCACAGAGCACTGCTCTAATGGGGAATTAAATCATTCAAACAGGAGGATGCCTTCCTCCGGGTTGGGTGAGACCCTAAACTGCCGTTCTGCTGAATTCTTACAGTAGAGCTGGCCCATGGTTCCCCCACCAGAACCAGAGGTGCATGATCTATCGCTGTTGATTATCTTAATTACATTCAGAGCATCTCCCAACTGTCTTGCATATTTACTAAAGATCTGTCCTACGTGACCATTTCTGCATCTGCAGAATCTGTTGACTATTCACAAGCATCATCTCTATGTACACCTTGCTCAGTTTTGCAGCAAGACCCCCCTTGGGGAGTCTCTGGAAGGAAAGGTGATGCTCTCCACCCAGGATGATGGCTCATTTATGCACAGGTGCTGCCTGAAGGTTGTCTTCAGGGCACACTGAAATTCCCACCTGCAGAGCTCCTGCACCAATTGCTCAAATCCTTTCTTGTGGAGATCTTCAGTCAACTGCCTGGTTTCAGGTCAGTTCATTGTCTCAAATCAGTTCATTATCTCACCTGTGCAGATGATTAAGTGAGGAGTTCCTGGACCACCTAGGGCCTTGATGACTTCGCTGCACTGGCTGTGCACACAGGGACAACCTTGATCCCCAGCTATATCACAACTAGCAAACTGGGTAGCAAACTGGCTGGAGGGTTGCATCCAGAGGGTAGTGGTCAATGGCTCGATGTCCAGATGGAGACCAGTGATGAGCGGTGTCCCTCAGGGGTCTGTACTGGGGCTCGTGCTGTTCAATATCTTTATTAATGACACAGACAGTGGGATCGAGTGCACCCTCAGCAAGTTTGCAGGTGACACCGAGCTGAGCGGTGCAGTTGACACGCCTGAGGGATGGGATGGCATCCAGAGGGACCTGGACAGGCTGGAGAGGTGGGACCGTGTGAGCCTCGTGAGGTTCAACAAGGCCAAGTGCAGGGTCCTGCACATGGGTGGGGGCAATCCCCGGTATCAGCACAGGCTGGGGGATGGAGGGCAGCCCTGAGGAGAAGGGCCTGGGGATGCTGATAGACGAAAAGCTGGCCACGAGCCAGCAATGTGCTCTGGCAGCCCAGAAAGCCAACTGCATCCTGGGCTGCATCCCCCGCAGCATGGCCAGCGGGGCGAGGGAGGGGATTCTGCCCCTCTGCTCCGCTCGGGGGAGACCCCCTGGAGCCCTGCGTCCAGCTCGGGGGTCCTCAGCACGGGAAGGACAGGGAGCTGTTGGAGCGGGGCCAGAGGAGGCCCCAGCAATGGTTCGAGGGTGGAACAGCTCTGCTGGGAGGACAGGCTGAGAGCTGGGGGTGCTCAGCCTGGGGAAGAGGAGGCTGCGGGGTGACCTTGTTGTGCCCTTTCAGTGCTTAAAGGGGGCTGATAAGAAAGATGGGGACAGAGTTTTTAGCAGGGCCAATAGCGATAGGACAAGGGGTGATGGTTCTAAACTAAAAGAGGGCAGATTCAGACTGGATATAAGGAAGAGATTTTTCACGCTGAGGGTGGTGAAACACTGGCAGGGGTTGCCCAGAGAGGTGGGAGATGCCCCATCCCTGGAAACATCCAAGGCCAGGCTGGACGGGGCCCTGAGCAACCTGATCTGGTTGAAGCTGTCCCTGCCCATTGCAGGGGGTTGGACTGGGTGGGCTTTAAAGGTCCTTTCCATCCCAAAGCATTCTGTGATTCTAGGATCCCATGACATAAAAGACACACTTGAGTTTCATACTCACAGCTCACTTGCTACAAGTTCCACAGCTCTTGCCACATATCCCAAATGATTTTAATTTTTCTTCTATTTTGGAAGGGAATGAAGGTTGCGTACCATACATAGCAAATGAGAGAGCTTTTCACTCACCAGTGAGTGAAAAAATCTAAAATCTAGATGCTTTAGGGGGAAAACAGTTAAGAGGGCAAATGACCTCCCATCATTCCTTCCCAGGTATCCATCAAAATGTTCTTACAATCTTCAGCCTCATCATGGTCAAGTATGGATGTGTCCTCTGCTAGTGCGTAGCTGTATAGTCCAGCCATTCCAGTGTTCCATGTTTTCCTCTGTGTGGGGCAGGGGAAATCCTCTTTTCCCCAGAGGATACAAGGAAACTCCGTCTGGGCAGCAAGCCTTGGCCTGGTGCCTCCTCCTAGGGCAGTTTGCTTCCCAGCGTGGGGATGGACTAGTACAGGCAGAGGGCATTACGGAGCTGCAGGGACTCTGGCGTGGGGTTAGGCCGTCCCAGGGGCGGAATTTTTCAGTCTTGTTGCACTTCAGGAGATTGCTTTCGTCCTGCCTGCTGCACTGTGTTACTACTCTGACGTTACTGTCGTGTTGGCCATAGGCAGCAGCTCTTTAAAGCTGGCAAACAGACCCACAGAACCTGCTACAGGGATGAGGGCGATGCGTGAGAAGTCGGTGTAGAGACCTCCGGCAGTTCCTATCAAGAGTATATTTATTTTGCACCTTACCTAGGACGGAGGTTAGCAAAGGGACCAAACACTGTGGCCATTACAGAGCTGTTCAGTGGCTGCCATATGCTGAAAACAACTCCATCGAAGGTCAAATACCTTTCATTTAACAAATCACTCATTATTTCTATAATATTTCTGTGGAATAAAAGAGGGGGAAACTCCTAGCAGGAAAAAGCCATATAACCATCAGTTTTTTACAGTTATAAAAATCACTACTGCAGAATTGGATTTTATGGAAAGAAATGTTTTTCTTCTCAAATTTCCTCCTAATGTTCTGTATGAGTATTATTTCTTCTATTGTTCCTATATACTCTTATATTAGGATTGGTTTATCTCTCTGAAATCAAGCTTTAAAATGAAATTAAATCAACAGATACTTTTGTTGTTCCCTTCAGGTCTAAGAAATGTCCCCTCCCAGTGCAGAAAAAGAAAATGCAAAGAGGAAATCTGCACCGAGACTGTGGCTTGGGGGCGGTGCTGCAGAGCGTGTGGTGCCCATCCTTCATGTACCGGGATGGGCTTCTGATGATAAAATAACTCTTAACTGCTGATCGGTTGCCATAAATTGTTATTTTCTGTCCCCGTTCCATTTCTCAGTTGTTGTATCACAGGAGGAGAACCAGGAGACACAACCATTCAACCTCATGATCATTTTTTCCATGCAGTCAGTAAAAAAGGGTTTCCCAGGACGCAGAATGAAACGAATTCACCAAAATTTCTTCCCCCAAAGGGCTGTCAGGGCCTGGCACAGGCTGCCCAGGGCAGGGGCTGAGTCCCCATCCCGGGGGGGATTTAAAAGCCGGGGAGATGTGGTGCTTGGGGACATGGGTTAGTGGTGGCCTTGGCAGTGCTGGGTTAGCGGTTGGACTCGATGATCTTAAGGGGCTTTTCCAACCTTAACGATTCTGTGATTCTATGAATGGTCTTTGAAATCCTTGCATGTAGAGCCCTCCTTGCTGTGTATTTTGCACCTAGAAATTCTCCTGCCCATTGAAATAGTTCTGTGCAAGGCGTTTCCCAGCACTCCAACGTGTAACGTAGCAAACCAGCTAAATACTGTTAAAGGCGTTTAAATCCTTCTGGTGCCTCATGATCTTTTCCTGATTGTTCTGTAGAATTTCGAGTGTTATTTTGCTTTAGTGCAGTGTTTATTTGATCTGGACGCTGTAACAGTGTGTGCAGCAAACCTGCAACGAGCAGCGTGGCCCCAGCTGCCCCGTTGGGTTTGGTTGCCGGTGCTCACACTCGTAGTGACTGTCTCCTCGCTTAACTGTTACGTGTTTGCTCCCAGCCCCGTCAGCAGGAGTGCAGCGACAGCTACTGCCACTCCTCATTTCTAACCTGCTCTACCACTGATTTTGCTGGTTTCTTCTTTTATTGCGGCCCATCTCTCCCCTCCTCCCCTTATTGCTTTTGGGCTCTGGTCAAGCAGTTTTGTCTTCTCCAGTCCCACAAAGATCTGTGCAGGTTCTTCTTTAGCTGCTGAACTTTTAGAGCTCAGCTCTCACGGGGATGCACGTATGGGACACACATTGTCAGCAGGGACGGGAGCTGCTTGCGGCATTCACCGGCTCACTTACAGCCAAACATGTTCGTATTCGGAGCCTGCTGTATTTTCCTGGTTCATTCAACCTGCAGGAGGAATTTTAACCAGCCAAGTCTTCATTATCAGTGCTCAGAAGGAAACCTAAAACAGGTTTCAGGGGTTGCTGCTCAGTCTGGAGAGATCCATGGGAGAGCAGATGTTAGGAATGAAAGGATACGCTCTTATCAAAACCAACTTCAGAGAAGTCTCTATGATCATTTTATAATTTAAAAATCTTATGTTCTTTCCTTGCTTTGCTCTTTAAACACCCTAACTGCTAAATTTTGTCGGTAATGTTGAAGCTGCTTAGGATCAGAAGTGGCAATCGGGTGAGAGCTGAGCGTGTCAAGCAGCAGGCAAAAATTCAGATTAAAGCAAAGCCAGTTCTCAGTTTTCCATGTGCTTTTTGTCTTTTCAAGGTGGCAGAGGGGTCATTTGTGGGCTCAAACATCAGCTTCAGCACAAGGAACCCTCTCCAGTTTTGGCCTCTGCCGTAGGCGCGTGTGATGGGGGATAACCCCTGCCTGTCCCTGTGCAGCAGCTGGGCCCTTTTTCTCGCAGAGGGATGGTTCCGATGGTAAATAGAGTACGGACTGTAAGGGCTATGGATGTCGGGCTGAGGAAATGAGGTTTTTCTGTAAAAGTGCCCCCCTTTACTGTTTTCTGTGTGCATGGGACGGTGCTTGTTAACCCATCGCACGGTTTTTGTGTGGGGCCGACAAGTTCTGGTGAGTGGGGTGAATTCAGCGCTGCTGGCGTCAATCACCAGCACTTCAGGCAGCAATTTTCCTTTCTGTCCCGCTGCTGAAGTGAACGGGAGTTGTACAGTGAACTGCAGAAACTGTGCTGCGGGCTGGGGAGAAGCAAGAGCTGGGGCATCTCCGCTCGAGTTCCCAGCTAGGGGAAAAAAAAAAAGTGCTTAAACCCAAAGCCCAGTGAAGAAACAAACCAGCTTTGCAGGTGCATCGCTTCTGCGCTCAGCCTGTGCCTTTAAGCTCCGCAGGCAAACGCCCCCCCCCCCCCCCCCAGCGCCTCCCGGGCCGCGGGGCCGCGCAGCCGGCGGGAGGCAGCGCTCCGGGGCCGGGCAGGCACCGCGCCGGGGCTGGGCGGCACCGCGGTGGCCACGGGGAAGGCAAAGCCGGTGAGTCCCTGCTCCTTCGCGAGTCCTTTGTAGTTCCTTCAAGGTGCCCCGCTCCCTTGGCTCGGGTGGGAAGAGAAGAGCCTGCACCTTCTCCCATAGCTGCACCCACCTGTGGGTGCTTCTTGTCCCCGTGGTTTCCGAATTTATTGCCTGTTAGGGGAAACATTAACCTTTTATTTAAGTAATAGATGCAAATAACTTCAGTGCTTCCTTTTTAGTTGCTTGTGGCTAAATACTTTTTCTTGATCCTGGAGTGCTTTTTAGTGTTTTTCAGTTCAATTTAGGGGAGCCCTCATCGCTCTCTGCAACTGCCTGAAAGGAGGCTGGAGCCGGGGGGGTCGGTCTCTTCTCCCCAGGAACAAGCGATGGGACGAGAGGGAACGGCCTCAAGCTGCGCCAGGGCAGGGTTAGGTTGGGTGTTGGGAAAAACTCCTTCCCCAAAGGGCTGTCAGGGCCTGGCCCAGGCTGCCCAGGGCAGGGGCTGAGTCCCCATCCCTGGGGGGATTTAAAAGCCGGGGAGATGTGGTGCTTGGGGACATGGGTTAGTGGTGGCCTTGGCAGTGCTGGGTTAGCGGTTGGACTCGATGAGCTTAAGGGTCTTTTCCAATCTTAAAAATTCTATGATTCTATGATTCTAATTCCATGTGGCTCTAAAATGTTTCGGGGGAGGCTGGGAGCACTTTGCACAAGCGAACTGGTGATGCTGGAGGGGGATTTGTTCTGGTCAGAGCGAAGGAGCCAACGCTGGCTGCAGAAGTGGGCTCCCCTTTGAACAGCTGTGGAAGTTTGACACTTCGGCCGGTTGTGCCCTGCAGGTTATATTTCTGTAGGACATTTCATCTTTTGTCTGTTAACCAGAGTGTCTTCAGCAATGTGGGATCTAATGGATCAGCCTTGGTGGAATCTCTGGACCCTCTTCTCTGAAGTCCTGGTTAAGGAGGAACGTCTTAGTTTCTTTAACACTCTGGAAACCAAACGCAGAGAATGGTCCACATTATTTAAAAGCTATAACGAATTATGAAATATTCTATAAAGAAAGTTCAGGGTACTTCATGGGAAATAAGAAGCCCAGCTTTAGCAATAATGCAGACCTAAACGCTAAAATAAGCAACATTATCATGATACGAAATACGCGAGCAACACAGCCATGGCTGTGAGCAGTTTTGACTTTGGCATGGGACAAATCTTGCAGCAACCTCCATGGCCTTGGAATAGCACCCTCATTTGAGCTAAACTGCATGTTTCTGCAGCTGGATGGTGCTTTGCTCCCGCAGTTGAAGGAAAGGGCTTGAGAGTGCCATCGCGCTGCTTCGCGCCCGCTTGTCTTCCAGCCGTGAAGGTGCGCTGCCCCGCGTCCTGCCCGAGGGAGGGCCCTGCGGGCGAGGGCACCGCACACAGCACAGGCCAGCAGGGACCGAGCAGTCCGCGGGTGCCAGCGGCCCGCGGCCCGGGCCTGGGCACGGCCTGCTCAGGCAGGAGGGGCTGGCTGAAGCTGTACGTGGTCGCACAGCCTCGGTGCTTGAGTTTAGCGGATGACGCTATCCCGTATCAACACGTGTGGCGTTTCGTTCCGCAGCCTCTGAAGTCAGTGACAAAAATCCCAGTGACTCGGCTGCTGCGAGTTCCCTGCTTGATGGATGTCTGTCATCACTGGCTGGTTTCTCCATGGGAAGTCTTCCTTTGAGGGAGCACGCCTTGCAGATGGCTGCCTTCAGGGTAGCGTGGGGGGTTTGTGCCCATGAACAGTAATGCCTACCTGTCAAACTGTAATAAGGGCTGAAGCTAGGTACAAAAAAATGTAATTTAGACATTGCTTCTAATGCTTCTAATGTCTGTAAGCTGGTAAGAAAGAATACGATGTGATTATCTGCAAAATGAAGACATCTACTTTAGCGCCTGCTCCTCCAAGAACCTCTGGCCCAGTACGTCCACCAGCTTCACTGGGACCAAGACGTCTCCCACAGCCTTTGCACTGGGCCAGAGGCAGTGTCCAAGGGAGGAGGGTGCTTGTCACTAAAGGAAATGCCATGAGTTAAGCATGTGAGTTTTTCTTGGCCATTCATGAGCTGCAAAGTATCAAATGATATAGTGCTCCTATTGTGAAGAGTAACTGGACAAAAATGGCCCTTCTTTGCTTACTGGATACTCCCCGTGTGTATTTACTATCTGTACCGAGTTGTCAGCGAGCGCTGCCGGGGGCAGGAAGGCAGCCTTTATTTTACTGTGTAATCCACGGCTAAAAGTTTAAAAAGTAATTGCAGGTACAAATCTGCCCAGAACTCTGTTACCAAAGGGAAAGCTCGAGGCTGAGTGTCTCCGAGGTGGAAATGATGTTAGAGCCTTTGTTACCGGTGATAATACGAGCAATGGGGAGCTCAGCCTGTCTGTCGGGTCCCAGCTGAGGCTGCAGAGCTGGCAGGCAGGGAGAGGATCTTCTTACTTGTAAATTGAGAGACATTTGAAGTCCAAGTCGGACAATAAACAAGGCCCGCACAGTGTCATTGGGCTTGCTGAGAGCCGGGCTGCAGCTGAACCAGAGGCACCTCCAAGAGGAGGCTGCGAGTGAGCAGGCGTTCGGGGTCCTTACGGAACTGAGTGGCGGGGACTGGTAACACCGGAGCAGATTTGTTCACGTGCGGGCTGCTCGCGGGCGGGGGGCTGACAGCGCTGGGGGCTCTTTGCTCGCTTGCCTCAATAGAAGAGCGGTGTCCTCAGCGCAGGGTCTGCAGCCCCTTAGGTGACAGTGTCTCCTTCTGCGTGGAAGCAGGGTATGGCCTTTCAAATGCAGCACAACCCCACTCAGCGTTAACCTACAGAGAGGAGGGGGACACGCGCAGCTCTACGTGTGCCGTTACAGAAGTTGGCAGACGGGTTAAAGCAAAAGGATTAAAGAAACACAGTGTTAGGTGGTTCAAGGAACCAGTCTGGTGGCAGGAGATGCTCATGCCACGTGAAACAAAAAGGCCAAGTTGCTGAGCTCCATTTGCATACAATGAAATTCCCAACTGTAAGGAAAAAATCACAAGGCTTGACCCCATTTTAACTGAGATGTTTGGGTTTCGCTGGTCTCGCCACCAGGCTCTGCCAGCAGACCTGTTTGCGCACCCACATCTCGTCATCTCTGGTCGTGCTTCTGCTTCACTTACCACAAGCGACCATCTTCTCTCTTCGGCTGGAGCTCGTGGTTTGGCGGCACAGATGTGCTTTGTTGTTCTGGCGCCTGTGATTTTGAATGGTGAACCCACCAATTGAGGCACGTTGGAGTCTAATTTTTTCATTTTAGGCTTTCCCCTTCTGGAGAAGGGTGATTCTGCTTCTGCTGTATTCCTTCTCTGAAGTGCCACAAGTCTTATCTCGGTGATAAAATCATGAGTCCTTCACTCACCTTTGACCAAATACTCATTAGTTCCTGAGGCTGCAGGTGGATTTGCTGCTGATCTTGTTGTCTGCCTCAAGCAAGTCGCATGTTTTTCATACCAATGCCATCATTTCGCAAAGGCTCTGTCTGGGCGAGGACTTACAGGCATGACCTTAGGCCATGAGATGGTTTTACAACCCTTCTGCCTGAAGGCTCAGCAGATACAGGATTGCTGTGCTGAGAGCCAGACTGCCCCGTAATGGTACCAGCTTAATGTGGGATAAAGCAAATGCTTTATTAACAAATGGTTGCAGCATATCGGCTGCCCTTTATAATGATAGCGTTGGCGAAAACCATCCAAACATGCTAGAATAGAGAAACGCAGCCCAAAGACTCCAGAGCAGCCTGGATTCTGCCGTCTGGGGACATGAGGGTTTTCTCACATTCGTTATCTGTAAATGAAGTTGACTTTTGAAGACACGGGTACCACTGTTTCTTCCCTGTGTTTCTTTCCCTGTTTCCTTCCTCTGGTCAAGAGAGCAGAGGAGAGGCTTGGCTCGCGTCCTCGTGGTGCAGGGCTGCTGCTAGGGGCGGGCAGACCAGGACAGGAGAAGCTGGAGAAGAGCAGGAGGGAGCCTGGGGCAAAGCGGTGTGAGATAGAGGAGTGAGCATTCCTGTTCTGAAGGGGGAGAGGCTAAGCATGAAGAGCTGGAGCGGGCTGGGAGGGCGGAAGGAAAGGTCTCAGGAGGTGAAAACATGAAGGGAAAAACACAGCAGAGGCAAAGGAAGAGAAATACCAAGTGGTGGAAGACAAGAGGCCAGGGAACATGGAGGTAAATGAAGAAAAAACAAGCCCTTTTGCTGGGGAGCCGTCAGCACCGTGCTGGCAGGTCACCATCGCACTTCAGGCTCAGGAGCTGTCACAGTTTGCAAGAAGCCGGTTTGTACCTAAAAACAGGAACCACCACAATTTGTGCTGAACAGTAGTGTGCTCTGGGCCGGTCCTACAGGCGTGCACGCCACGGGGCTCAGCAGGCTGAAACACAGAGCCCTGCCATGGGGCGTCTGATCTGTGCCCAGTGCACGGGCAGGCACCCGGGATCTCCCTCCTGTGGCTCTGCCTGGTCCCCTTGGTGCTCCTGCACGTGATGGGCCCCGGCCCGTGACACGGGTGCACATGCGTGTTCACACACACACGTGCTCACACACACACACACGTGCTACTTTCTTGTCCTCCTTGATGAGAAGAGCGGGTGTTAGTGACAGTTTGGCTAATTAGAAGAAATATTATGGATAACTGGATATTTGCACCATTCCACTTCATATTTTGAAATTTCCCTATCTGAACCAGTTGAGAAATAAAACACATCTTCCAAGGAAATCCTATGGAGGGACTCAGGGCTGCCCTGGAGCACAATCCAGACTCCCATGGAGAAGACAAACCCTGAGCTGCCAAGTAGAAGAGCAGAGGCGGTGGCCATCTCCCAGGAATCTCGGCAGATCCGTAGGGACAGGCAGAGATGGTTATTTTCACGGGACAGTTCTTGTTGACTTTCTCTGTAGCATACCTTACGTGCCTTCTCTGATAAAACGGTGCAGTGAGAAGAAACCCCACTAAGGACTGGAAGGACTCAGATCACTGAGTTCCCCCCCCCGCTATCAGGGGCACCATATTTTATAACAACTCACAATTTATAATCTGACAAAAACCGTAAATGTGCTTTTTCTTCTCAACATTCCTACTGGGAACTCATGCTCCTCTGACTGTTAATACTCTCCTAATTTCTGCCTCCACCAAAAAAATTTACTTTTTGCTCATCTGATTTTATGCAATGATGTTTTTCAACATATATAGCTCCATGCCACTCATCTCCATTATGTATTTATAGATGGTCCTTATCTTCTGTCACTAAAAAGAATTCCAATCTCTATTTTTCTCTTTCAAGATGGGCTTTCCATTTACATGCCTTTTTAACTTTTAAATTCTTTTTTAACTTGCACCACTCACACCAGAAGAAAATAAACTTTCCTTATGCTAAAAGGGAGAGCAAAGAAGACAAGTTTTGATTGTTTGGGGAAGTAGAAGGCTTCTCTGTCTCTAAATACTGTATTTTTTCCAGTTAAAATGCCAGTGCAATCAATAATATGAACTTCTTTCTAGGGTCCCAGGTATCTCTTATTGTGGTATGACTTTTTATATGCAGCCAAGATTAGTTCAATCTAACTCGTATTGTCAAAATAACAGCCAGCCATAGCCAATTTTGTCTGTGATGTTAATTTTTTTCTCAGATGAGGTTGTCCTACCTTTAAAGTCCATTGGTAGTAGGACCTCTGTTGCACTGCTCAGCGTATCTGGACTAGATTTTTGAGCTTCCACATTCAGCATGCTGCCAGAGAGCCGGTGGCTCCAAAACTATTGAAAGAGGGGAGGAGGGATCACTCATCTCTATGTATTTAGGTCACAGGGACCACTGGAAAAAACGTTTCCTACCTGCCTCCTCTTAGGCAGAGCTGAATTGTCAAACGGAGATATTGTCAGCCAAACACAGGGGCCCAAAGTGCCCATCCCCGCCAGGCTCAGTTACAGCTGAAAAAGAATATTTGGAGGTCTGTTAGAAAAAAAGAGGCACCTTGGACAGATTCTCCCTTCCTCTCCCCTTTCTCTCTCTCTGTTGCCTCACAAAGAAGTCACCTTTTAAAATCTCTTATCTAGAAGCTTCGGTTTAAAGAGCTGCTGACGCCTCTTGGAAAAGACTGAAAAGCTCCTCTGAAACCCTGCTGCTGCTCCCTGTGTCCCGGGTCCCCTTCTCCCCTCTTTTTCATTGCTAGGTGCATTTGCATTAGAAAAGGCTGTTCCTCCGCAGCTTCCCTCTTTGCTGAAGTCACAGCCTGATTGACAGCATCAGTAAATAGCTGCTCTTGCCCCTCACAGCACCTTCTGAACTGGGGGGAACTGGCCAGTGCAGAAGCGACCAGACGAGATGTCCCTCGGCAGGGCAGAATTTGGGACTGAGGAAGGAAAAGCTCAGTGAGTTTTTTGTTCTTGAGGCTGTCGATATCTAGGCAGAGTAAGTTTAAGAGATGAATTTGCCTTGCCAAGACTCTTCTGGTGGGACCTGTAAATCTGAAGTTTCCCAGCAGCTAGAGGTTGAGTCCTCAAAAACCTCACTCTGAAGCTGAGGAACTTCGGACCTTTGGCCAAGGCGGCTGGACTTCCATGTATTTCAGCTCTAACCAAATTGTCTTAGATGGGCTTTTGTGTGCCAGTCTGAAGGGAAGCGTTGTGTGTCTTCTTCCTACCTGTACTTTAATACATTTTAGGGACAGGGGAAATCAGTGGCCCGTCTTGTCTCGTTAGGCTTCTTGCAAAAACTGCCATGGCTGAAGTACGGCTGATCGACTGACTGTGGAGAAAGCGGGGTACCCCAGGCTGTTTCTCTCCTACCGATATCCAGTTGTGGATGACACGCAGAAGGCGGCCAGCCACAGGCTGGCTTGTACGAGCAAGACTGCAGACAGAAAAACAAGATAAAAGTGCCCTATTTTTGGCACCTTTGAGATCACGTTTGGAGTACTGTATCCCACCTGAGCATCTTCAGCGCATGGAAAGCACTGACATACTGGAGCAAGTCCAGCAGAGGCCACTGAGTCGATCTCGGGAGGAAGGAAAGATCGCATGAGGGGGCTTTGGTTCCTGCGCAAGTTGTTTGTACCACTTGAAGCAAAATACTGGAAGCACCAGTGCCAGTGCTGACCACAGGGAAGGAGAAACTGCATCAGGATAGTAGCCTAGCCGGCATTAAAGCACATGTTCATCGCTCTGCGTTACTGGGCACTGGGAGCTCTCTGCTAAACACTGCAGGGAGTTTTGTCACCCACTGAATTTACTGACTGTGATTTTATATTTCCTTCACAGTTCTTGCAAAAATATGGAATAGCATTGGGCTATATATGAAACCTCACCCTGGAACCTGCCTCATAAACAACTACAGGGTGAGGTTTATTATTAGCCAGTTTTAATCCACATAACATATACCATGGGGATATAAGTAGCCTAGTGTCAGGACCAGGTCAGAATGGTCCAGTAGAAGCAGCCAAGGATCCTTGAGGTTTTCAATACCGGTTGGCTTTGGTACATTTACTAGCCAGAGCCCCAGGCAGGTCTCTCTCTGTAGCTCTCTCTTCAGACTGCAGAGTTTCATATGTAAGGACGTGACCGCAGTCTCATCTTGTTATTTATTTGCAGGCCTATAAAATTACTCTGAGATAAATGTTGTACTTTCCAACTTAACTGTTCCACCTGCCACTGCAGCTCTGTGACTCCTGAGCAGCACCAAAGCATCTGCTAGTGACACTGCTTGGTTTTAGGATTGTTACTAGGGGTGATGTCTGAGGCAGAAGGAGCAAGCCCAGATGCCAAGCCCGGTCCATACTCACCCCTCGCTATGAGCTGGCGTACCAGTTCACCCCGGCATCATAGGCAGTAGGACCTTGAAACCCTGCTGCTAAATCAAGCCTGGGGGTCTGCCTGCTGAGGAGCAGGTACCGTGTGCTGTCCTGGTTGGACCCCGAGGCAGAGCCCGTCATGGTAGGACACTGGTTCAGCGCTTACCCAGAGCTTGTGTCACCAAAAGCGCCTGTGCAGAGCACAGAAATGGAGGCACCAGACTGGTTCATACTCACAAGGGATATGGCCATGCTCAGTGGTGGCCTCCTAGGAAGAAAGGGAAGGGGAACCAGGCAGCAAGGGGCCACCATGGTTGATGTGTTCAGGTCCTACAACCTGGATGCATTAGTAAAATCTCCTGACTGCAGCCTGAGGCACGTTCGGGGGACGCAGTGTGTGTCCATCCTTTTACTTCTTGTGATAATGCACCGGTTGCAGCTCCTGGAGTACCCGTAGCTGGCATGTCACATTTCATCCCAGCCTTGTCCTTTTCCTCCTCTTCTTTTTAATCACAGAGGCCATCCGTAGAGCTGCTCAGGAAGCATGGACCAGATAAAGCCAGTGCTAGGCACCCAGGGAGGACTGAGGGCCAGCTGCTGGAAAGTGACCATTGCTGCTGCCGTGGTGGGCAGCGTGACAGCCCTCTACCTGGGGATCCTGCTGGGTGAGTGTGCAGCCGGCTACGTTCTTTCAGTTCGTCTGCTCCAAAAAAGAATTGATCTGCACAGCTCACAGTCCTCATCATAGCAAAAATCCTCAAAAGCCTTCTGCTGAGGACAAAAACTGCAAGGGTTGTCATCATCTCATGTTCTGAATTTGACTTTAAAGCACTTTATCTTCAGTGTCGCATGACACATATGCTCTGTTCATCTGCGCTAATCTCTCCCTGCAACTCCCAGGTTTCCCCTCGCTGTACCTCGCTGCCCCAGCCATCTCCTGTCACAGCCTCCTGCCTGTTTTACCGTCCCACTCAAGAGCATGACCACCACCTCCTTGCCTCTCCCACCTCCCTCCTGCTGCCCCATGGCCAGCTGCCACCTCAGGCCAGCACCCTGGGTGGACCCCAGCCGGACATGACTGACGGATCCCACCAGCACGGCTCTGCTGTACCGTACCCCTTTCTACGCTGGCTTCGGTACCCAGCTCACCTTTCCCCAGCCTGTTACTGCAAGGATGGGGCCAGGCTGGGGTTGCACCCATCTGTTCATGAACTTTTGTCTCAGGCTTGACAGAAATCCACCATTTTCAAGTTCAAATTAGTTCAGTGCAAATTTCTCCTATTGCATGTGTGCAAGGTAGCCGAGCACGGCCATGGGGCACCCCTAAGGCAGCCTGGGGTGGCCAGGGACAGTCAAGCTGCTCAGACCGGGGGGGTCTAAAGGACTTGATGGGACCCATGTTGCAAAGCGGACAGCGAGGAAAGCTGGGTCCAGCCATGGCCCCAAACCTCTGTGTGTCCTTTGTGCCTCTGACAGACACCTTCCCTCTCTGGCAGCCTGTCATCCCGCGGGAGAGACCAGCTTCGAGCACACGGTGGAGCTGCGAGGAATCCCATTCAACAGCAGCCTACAGCTGGAGAACTCGGACTACTACAGGGTGCTGACGCCTGCTCTCGAGAGGCTGGTGAGTTGAGCTGGGCTTGCCAGGAAGAGGCTTGGGCAAGACTGTGGTGGTTCCCCAGGGCCCAGCTCGACTGGCCTCATCCATCTGGATGCCAAGGGCGGGAGGAAAACAGGGATTTCTTAAACATAGCAGGGTACACTGCAGGGCTGGCTGCACTTTGAGAGGCCCCGTCAGGGCCCTAAGAGACATTTGTGGAATGGGAAATGTGTGCTCAGGTCTGTTCCTTGCAAAAGCGAGGTGGTAGGAAGGCATAAAGAAGCTTTGTGCTGCCTCCTGCCCTGAGCCAGGGTGGGGAAAGGGTTACACATGAGCTGGACACAGGTGCTCCTGCTGCCTGCAGAGACAAGAGAAGATGCTCCAGCTCCCTGCAAAATCCCAGGCATCATCTAGTCCCATCTCCCAGGGGTCTGCTGCCCGGTAAGTGTGTGACCGTCATTCTTTGCTTTGCAGTTTCTGTCCAGTTTCCAGGAATCCCAGCTGGACTGGAGCTGCACTGGTTGCACCATCCTGGGCTACAGGTGAGTGAGGCAGCTCTCTGCAGACTGTGCAGCTCATGCTTCAGGGCATTCTGACCAGCTCCACCAAGAAGGTGTGCTCACACCTGTGTTCTCGCCCAAACCCAGTACACAGAGAAGCTGCTTTTTGGGCAAGGCTGGATTTTCTCCTGGGATCGCACCAATGTTCTGGATTCTTTCATTTGGAAATGCAGTCAGAAAGGCAGAGAAAAATGGCTTTGTTCAACCAAAGCTGAACTTTGGGCCAAACAAAAAAATGCAAATGACCATTTCAACCCAGAGCACATCTCCAGAGAAACTTGTGCCTTAAATTATTAAGAATTAGTTTTGTTTCCCTCGTGTTCCCTGTAGGCAGCTAGCACAAGAGCCCATCCCTTGTACTGACCGTGGAGCCAACGTACCCATTAATTCTCTGTCTTCCAGCAGGAATGGCAACTCGAGCGTGATCGTCCGTTTCCGCCTCCGCTTTGCCCCCCAGGATTCCCAGCCCCTGAGCTCTGCCGTGGAGGAGGAGGCTCTCAGGCACGGGCTGGCGGCTGCCCTGCACGAGCAGGGTCTCTCCCTGGCTGCCTATGGGACTATATCCTCAGCCTCTCTTACAGGTATGCTCCTCCCGCAGCTGCCGGGCAGCCGGAGCAGGGTGCCCTGTGCTGGTGCTGCTAGCGCCAAAGGTCACGCTAGCGAAAGCACAGACTGTGTCTCGGATAGCCAGGGTGCCACGGGGCTTTAGCGTTGGGTGTCCAGTGGAGGCTTCATGCCCAGCAGCAATGTTAGAAATGGAGGTGCTGCCAGGCACCCAAGCAAACCAGCAAAAGACGCTCTGCCTGGCTCCCAGGGGCTACCAGCTTCACAAAAAAGCAGCAGAAACATGCCTAGCTCTTGGCAGTTGCTGAACAGACATTCGTGGGGAGTCCCCCGGCTCCCCCTCCCGTGCTAATGCTGTCCTGCTGCTCTCTGCCCTGCAAGAGCAGCTTTGGGGGCCTGCAGCAACAAGAGAGCCTAAAGCATAAATTGCAGCTTCTTTGGCTTTTCTTGCAGCAGCTGGAACCAGCCTGAGGGACAGGAGATCAAGCCTCAGGAGGTTAATTGCTGGGTTGTCTGGACTTACAAGTGCACAGCAGCCCTTAGGCAGTCCTCAGAGTTGTAGCAATAATTCCTGCTGAGGTAGATATTTCTCATATTTTAATTATTCTCTCAAGCCACCTGACTAGAAATTCTCCTTTCCTTCAGTGACTGTGGCGTTGCATGTGACCATAGGACTCCAGGTCCAGTGGATTTAAAAAAAACCATGTCCCTGGAAAACATGAAGGTGTGGGTTCCTCTGCAGCTCCCTCTGCCCTCCCTGCAACGATGGGCAGGGTCCCTGGATCTTTGGGAGCCTTGTGCAGCCCAAATGGAGGGGGCACAGACACCCCTTGGCTGCAGGCAACAGCCCTGCGTAGCTTCAGCCTTGGAGCCTGCTGCCGGGAGGCTGCTCGCTGCCGCAGCTCCTGGGAATTCCTCCCCGCGCCTGGGCTCGCCCCAGCAGCCTGCAGGGCTGAAGGTGGCTGCTCCTCTGCTGCGCACTGTGCCTGTGGAGGAGCAAACTGAGGAGGGGCCCCGGGAAGGGAACTGGGCCAGGAGCTCACCGCTGGCCGTGGGGCAGGGAAAGCGATTGCCAGGCAGGAGGAAAAGATGAAGCAAAGCCTCTGCCAGCCCCGGCCCGGGAGCAGCGCAGTCCATGGAGCAAGCAGCTCCTGTGCCCCGACCTGGGACGCCCTCACTAATCCCTGTTCCTTCCACCTTGTCGCAGGTCCCAGTGAGGTTTCTCCCCACAGACCTGGACTGAAATCAGGTAAGAGCCAGGCAGCAGGACGAGCCATCTGCCCCAGCTTCCTCGGCTGCACTCCGCAGCCTGACCTGTAGCCTCCTCCGCAGCGGTGGCCTGGCTGCAGATACGAGGCGTTTGTGCCCCGTCTTGTTCATAACCTGGTGGTCCAGGGCCCCGCACCTCTTTCCTCCTGCAAGCTCAACAAGAGCCGCAGCTCTGCTCCCAGCTCCATCCCGCAGGGACACTGGCACTGCCAGGGAGCAGAGTGACAAGGACACCACGGTGGTTGCCCCTCAGGAAGCCAGGGGATGGTTGCTGGGAGGGCTGCAGAAGACACGAGTGACTCGAGCCTTGCTGTCCCCGGGGAGCTGCCCTGGCGACACATTCACTTGCCTCAGCACTCAGTGCATGTGGAAAGAAAACCCTGAATGCGATGGCCAAAAAGACTGCGCCAGTGCCTCTGATGAAAGGGGCTGTGGCGCGTCTTGCAGCAGCTCTCCTGGACATGAGGGACGGGCCAGAACCTGCTGCTGCAGACCTTGACAGCTGTAACACCACTGGGCTTCTGGGCACTGAAGAGAGCCAAGGACATGGCACAACTCATCAGGCCAATATCTGCAATAGGATGAGGGGAATTGTACCCTAGAAGCACCTCGGTCCCACCACCAACTGCAAAGGGTCCTGACGAGGCCCCCCTTCCTGGCGTGCTGGGCAGGCACCGCATGCCCACGAGCTGCTGGGAGCAGATCGCGAGGCAGCGGCTGAGCTTATGAAACTAGCCAAGCGCTTTCTCTCCAGAATTTCTTGCTTTAGAAGAGTTTCAGGGAGGATGCTGTGATGGGCCAGTGCTTTGCAGCGCTCTTTTCCAAGCCTGCGGGTTAAAGGCTGCCGTGTGACATCCCTGGCAATGTCCTGCTGCTCGAGCACATGCCGGGAGCATGCACAAAGCTGAAGCAGCTTTTCCCGCTTGCCCCCGAGAACGCTTTGCTGGGGCGCAGCTGGCAGGGTCCTGAGGCACCGGCTCTCTCCTCCCTTTCAGAATGCGGGAGCCGCCCTGCCATGCAGATTGCCACCAGGATAGTCGGAGGCTCAGAGGCGTCCCGAGGGGAGTTCCCATGGCAAGTCAGCCTTCGAGAGAACAATGAGCACTTCTGCGGTGCTGCAATCCTCACGGAGAAGTGGCTGGTGTCTGCCGCTCACTGCTTTACTGAGTAAGCTCTAGCCACGCTAGCTTGCCCCCCACCTCGTTTCCAAAAGCTGCCGTACCTTCTAGCCCAAGCTCCCGCCGTACCACGCTGCCCCAGCACGCCCAGTTTCCTTCCCCTACCAGATGAAGCCACGGGGAGCTCCTGTCCCAGAGCGAAGGGCAGGATGGGCGGGAGGCAGCACCACCCGCACCAAGCGGCTCAGGTTTGCAGGGCGATGCTGTGGCTGCAGGCTCATGTGCTCGCTCTCTCTCTTCCAGGTTTCAGGACCCAGCCATGTGGGCAGCTTACACGGGGACCACCTCCCTCAGAGGCTCAGACGGTGGCGCAGTGAAAATGGGCATCAGACGGATCATCCTGCACCCCTCCTACAACACCGACACGGCTGACTATGACGTGGCCGTGCTGGAGCTGAAGAGACCTGTGACCTTCACTAAGTATATCCAGCCCGTGTGCCTGCCAGACGCTGGGCATCACTTCCCCACCAGCAAGAAGTGCCTTATCTCTGGCTGGGGCTACCTCAAGGAGGATTTCTGTAAGCAAAGCGTGGCGGGCAGCAGAGGCGGCGTGGTGGGGTGTGAGCGGTGCAGGAGGCACCAGGGACGGGAACTCAGGCCATGCTCTGGCCAGCCGGGAGGGCTGTAACACGGGGAGCTGGTCCTGTGCAAGGCTCCCTGCAGTCAGCTCGTGGTCGCATCTTTCTTGTTTAGTGGTGAAACCCGAATTCCTGCAGAAAGCAACAGTGGAGCTGCTGGACCAGACGCTGTGCTCCAGCCTCTACAGCCATGTCCTCACAGACAGGATGCTGTGTGCTGGCTATCTGGAGGGGAAAATCGACTCCTGCCAGGTAAGCTTTGCCCAGGGAAGCCGGCACACCTCCCCACAGGAGTCTTTTCCATCCCAGTATGCACCAAACAGCACTTCAAGAAGCCGGAGCTGACACCATGGTCACAGTTCCGCCCCAAGGTTTGAGGCCATGCCTTGGACCCAAGCACAGATCAGGGACTGCAGAAGACAAAAATGAGGCTATGTTATCCCGTGCGTAGAGCAGGGCAGTGCTATTTATGGGGCTCTTTTGGCTATGTAACTGCTTTGCTTTGCTTCCCGAGCTGTAATCAGGGCTGGCGCTACCAATGTACCTGGCAGGTCCTCAAATCAAAATCCAGATGGGAAAGGGCAGCAGTGGAAACTAAAACATACACAACAGTTTTTGGTGAACAACTTGGTGTTTTCCCTAGTTAGCCTTTATCCAGCCTGGAACTGCAAGTGGTCAGCTGGAGAAAATGGTGCCTTTCACAGCGTGTGGGGAGAGGAGGACTGTGTTGGGAGAGAAGGACTGTGATTTCCATGGCTGTCCCTGTGGTTTGGCAAGGCCCTTCATACCCGCAGCCACCAGCCGAGCAAAACTGCACTTCTCTGGTGGTAGTGCTTCATATTTCTGCACCAAATGCAGCACAAACACTGGAGAAGGGGCCAAGAATGGAAGATTCAAGGTTGGATGATGAATGTGACCCATCCAGTTATTCATTATTCACCTAGAGCAATCCAACCCCCAGAAGGCATTGCCAGCTTCACAAACACCCCGTGTCCTCCATCAGTGACACTCATGTGGCCCCACAGTACCAAAGAATTGACCAGGGAACCATAGGCCAAATCAAGAAAACATCATGCAAAGATTAGCGTGGTCTCCCTGGGTTGCGTATCATGCAATGAACACCCATCATCTGGCTGTCTGGCTTTAAAAGCAGCAACAAATGATTGAACCAGTAGAAATGCTTACCCTAGATTTTATGGAGGACGTCCTTGTGCTCTTCTGGCATATCAAGGGCACAAGGCTACTGCCGGAGAGTGTGCCCACACAGAGGAGCACCCAGAGGCCAGCACAGGAGATGCATCACTAGGCTGGAGCAGATCAGCAGAGGTGAGCTGGGATACCCAGGGACACAGAGGCACAGTCCGGCAGGGGTACGCTGAGGGTGGCCAGGGCAAGCTCGCAGCGTCCCCAGGGAGAGCTCACCATCTGGCTTCTCTTGCAGGGTGACTCTGGGGGGCCCCTGGTTTGCGAAGAACCATCTGGCAAGTTTTTCCTGGCAGGAATCGTGAGCTGGGGAATTGGATGTGCTGAAGCCAGGCGGCCTGGGGTTTACACACGTGTTACCAAACTCAGAGACTGGATCTTGGATGCCATTTCTGCCTTCCCCACCTCCATAGCCCGTACCGTCCCTCCAATACACTCCAGTACTAACAGTAACGTGGTCAGCTCTGAAGAGCACACCACCACCACCACCACCACCAGAGCAATCCCCACTACTTCACCAGCCCCAGCTGCCAGCAAGCCAGTGACTGCATCGAGACCACAAGGTATGAGCACCCACAGGGTGGGCGCACCTTGGCAGGAAGAGTGGCTGGTACAGGTCCAAACGTCAGGTTTGTTCTTCTGCTGAGCTGAAATGACTTTCAGTAGGGTGACCCACACAACCCTCGCCTCAGTGCTAAGGGCCAAGGCACAAGTGATGCCACCTGGTTGCCCCGGCTCAGCCCAGAGCAGCCTGGCAAAGTCACTCGGTACCTGCACAGATGAGTTTCCTGGGCTCCTTTGCTTATGCAATTGAATGTGTAATTTTGTCTGCTGTGTAATTGGTTTGGTGCAGCAGGGCCAGGACAGGGTACTAAGACACAGCAGGGTCTGACAGTGTTTAACCTGTTGACCACTCGCTCTTGTTTGCCACCTAAGGATCTCCCAGCAGTTCAAAGTTGATGGCTGCAACTTCACAGCAGACATGTATCTTCTCCCTGAGGGCAGGTGTCCATAGGACCACCACGCTCAGCAGGCAGGGCATGGGCAGATGCCTCACAGTTCAGCCCTGAGCTGTCCCTGCTCAGACTTACTGGTTAGAGAGAGCAAAAATCTCTCCTCGCTTGACTTATGCTAGGAGTACTCACAAGTCATGTTTTGGCTTTTGTTCAGAGTGTGGAGGACGACCTGGGTTCTCTAAACCCAGCAAGATCGTGGGAGGAACAGATGCTTCCAGAGGAGAGATCCCCTGGCAAGTCAGCCTGAAAGAAGACTCGAGGCATTTCTGCGGTGCCACCATCATTGGGGACCGCTGGCTGCTGTCGGCAGCTCACTGCTTCAATGAGTAAGAGTCCGTCCCTGCCGGCACTGCTGTTCCAGCTCGCCGGCCCACCGGCACAGAGCTGTGCAGCTCTACGCGGCCGTGCAGCCAAACCCACAGCTGTGGCACTGCAGTCACTGGGGAAGAACAAGAACCCACATTGGACGTCATTAATTTTTGTTGTAGCTAGAGATTCATAGTAAAAGGGGTTTTGTGGGGAGGCTGGGATGAGGCAGGGGAAGGTTAAAGTAGCCTGGGCAGGGAGCAAGGACGACACATCTCATGGGTGGAAAAGGACAGGTGCCACAAGAGAAGCTCTTCAAGAAATTTAATTTTAAAAATTGGCTGTAATATAGGAAATAGAGACACATGGGCAGTTCAGTTCAGTCCTGCATAGTTCTGTTAAAGGGCAAGAGCCCAAGCCCAGGTTTATAAATAACCTAGATAAAGAAATAAGTAGGAAGAGGATAATGTTTGTCAAGAATTCCTGAGAAGGCAGAAAAGGTGGGGGACTAACTGCGTAGAGTTTCAAGACGACCTTAGGCATTAAATGGCTGGGCAATAAAGCAGCAAGTGAAATGGAAGGTAGGCAAGTGTGAAGTGAGGCACGTGGCAAAACCGCAGTGCTCTCTGTCTGCAGATGACGATGGGCCTCCATCAGCTTTTCCCATTCAGAAACAGGTCAGAGACACTGTGGATATTGCCATGAGAACAGCAGTTCTGTGGGCAGTGGCAATGAAAGAGCAAGTGAATGCTAGTAATTATTAGAAAAGCAACTGAGATTACCAGTATGCTGCTAATAATCCGCAGCATACCAACTTCTCGAACATTGTGTGCAGTGCTAGAATAACATATTGTAAAAAAGGCTAACACAAGGCACAAGGATGAGCTGGGTGTGGAACAGCATCCATAACAAGCACAACAAAATAGATCAGACTAGACTTGGGAAAAGGGACGACTGGGTGGGAAGGGAGCGTGTGAGAGGGACTATACAATTACGAGGGGTACGGACAAAGTGTTCAGGGAATGCCTTCGTATGGGTTTTCTAAGGTATCAACCACCAAGAGCAGGTGGAAACCAAGCAAAAGGAAGCAGTTCTTCATAAATGTCATTAAACTGAATGTTTAAAATTCACATGGGATTAAAAAAAAGGAATAAACACAACTCTAGAAAAATCCAAATAAACCCCAAAAATCCATCAAGACGTCCTGAATAGAGCCACCATCTGTGTGCTCCTGAAATCACACATTTCTGGAGGTGAGGAGAGGATTACTACATGTTTACCTGCTCTTCAGGAGATGTCCAACATGTGCCACTGCTGGAAACAGTTCTTTGGGCCTGACTTAGCCAGGGCTGCTCTTCTCTGTGCTGGGCTCTGCTTTGGTAAAGTAAGGTTTCAAACACCAATCATTTAAAATTGTCTGCAATTTAAATGGCAGAATTCATGCTAGGCATATGTATGTGAGCATGCACGTTTAGGATTATGTATTTGCAGGACAAATCCAGAAGAGATCGAAGCCTACGTGGGAACAACATCACTAAACGGAACAGATGGGAACGCAGTGAAAGTCAACGTAACAAGAGTGATCCAGCATCCCCTCTTCAACCCTCTTATTCTGGACTTTGATGTGGCTGTACTTGAGCTGGCAAGACCTCTTGTCTTCAACAAATACATCCAGCCTGTCTGTCTCCCACTTGCTGTGCAGAAGTTCCCTGTTGGCAAGAAATGCATCATTTCTGGGTGGGGTAACCTCCAAGAAGGGAACGGTAAGCAGCGATGCGTTACCAGCTGGTTTGCTTTGCAGCAGTGACAGACTCGGCAGCAAAGCCAGAGCCACTGTGACCCAGACGGTCCTGGGAGCACACAGGACAGGGGACAGCAACAGGGACAGTCAGGAGCTGGCAGAAGCACAATAAGCAAGAATAGGGGCACACAGAGCACTACCTTAAACCGCAGTTATTTAGGAGCCACCAGCCAACAAGAAAATGGAGAGAGCGGTTTGGCAGGACCCAGGAGAAACTGGCTGGCTCCCCTCAGTAGTTCTCCCATGTTAGGCTGGAGCGGTGCGCTGCCTCGGTGGCCTGCTGTAGCTCTGGCAGGACAGTATGTTGGCCTCAGCGACCACGCTCTAGCAGTTAGATACAGCAAAGATCCCATTGTAGGGGGAAGGCCTGAGGGTGGCACGTGTGCTACCAAAGAAGCCCTGCTGTCCCTCTAACAGCTGAGCAGGAGCCCACAGGCTGTCAAGACAACAGAAACTTGCTGCCTGTGTGCAGGATCCTTTGCACGGGTATGGAACTGCACCCTAGGGTGAGCCAGGAGCTTCAGGGCTGCTGAGAGGAGCTCATGTAGGACTCAACTCCTGCATGGGATTAGATCTGTTTCCCTGAACTATGTGTTGGGTCGGTCTAAAAGCCATTAGCTCCCACTTTCCTCTGCTGCACTCAGTAATCTCATGGTTTTCATGCAGTCACCAAGCCTGAGATCCTGCAGAAAGCGTCCGTGGGCATCATAGACCAGAACACCTGCAACTTCCTCTACAACTTCTCCCTCACTGACCGAATGATCTGTGCTGGCTTCCTGGAGGGGAGGATAGACTCGTGCCAGGTAAGAGTGGCATTTCTCTGCTCCTCTGTGGACTGCTCCAGAAAGCTGGGCTAACTCCCAGCCTCAGCACATCCTTGGGAAATATTTACTGAGCTGCTGTGGCCAGGCTGTCATCCACATGTACCTTAGCTCAAAAAAACCAGTCCCCTGCCTTGGAGCTTTAGAAAAGTAAATAAAGCTCCATCAAGTTGAGCATGACTTAAACGAACATCCCACTGCTCTGTCTGGCCAGACTGGAGTCCTGGATGAAGCAGGTCTCCTCCTCTGGCAGCGAGACAGTGGTAGTTGGTGGTGGCTGTCCTTCACTTGTGGAAAGGTGCTGTCGGGAGCTATTACCTTTCATGACAAATGCCAGTTGTATCTCTGCAGCCAGGTTGAGCCCCTGACCCTGGTTTCAGCCTCTGCATCCTCATGCCTTGCACACATGCTGCGTGGCAGCAGACAGCGCCGTGGGGCTGGAGAAAGAAGAGTTTGGGGCTCGCTAAGTCCTCCCAGTGTGGCTGAGGGGCAGCTCCCTGTAGACCTGTCTTGGGGAGATTGGGCTGAGCAGCCATTGCCTTGCTTCTTCCTCAGGGAGATTCAGGTGGACCCTTGGCCTGTGAGGTGACCCCAGGAGTGTTTTATCTGGCTGGCATCGTGAGCTGGGGAATTGGTTGTGCCCAGGCTATGAAACCCGGTGTGTACTCCAGAATTACCAAACTCAAAGACTGGATCCTGGATACCATCTCGCAGTTGCCCGGTCCTGGCACAGGCACCCCTTCCAGTTCAGCCATCACTAGAACTTCTACTGCAGCCATCCTCACCCGCCAGCCCAGCACAACAGCTCCAAGTCCAATCAACAGAACCACTCTGGGGATGGAGATGACCACAACCATGAAAGAAACCTCCACAGCTCTGAAAACCACTGAGCCTGCCAAGCCCACCCAAACCCCAGGTAAAACTGACAACAGATAATTATTGCTATGTTGGTAGGAGACCTCGGGCCCCAGCACAGAGGGTACTGAGCAGGCCATGGGTTCTTGCCTTCCAGTGGTGCCTTGTACCAGCCTGACCTTCAAGTGTTCCAGCAAGGTCTGTATTGGAAAAGAAAATCCCGAATGTGATGGCATTGTTGACTGCAGCAACGGCTTCGATGAGCGCAACTGCGGTGAGTACAGCTTTGCAGCCTGCAGCTGCTGCCCAGCCTTATTCTACGTCACCCAGACTCCACAGCGCAACCCACCACCTTCACATGGGCTGTCTTGGGCCTCACGCTGTACACGGGGGGCCTGGGCCAGCCCCTTCTGGTCCAGGTCCTACTTGGTCTGCCAGAGCCTATGACAAGATAAAACGGGATGAGCAGGGTCCAAATTTTCTGCCAGGGAATGTGGCCTCTTCTCCTACGCTATAAACGTTAGAACTCATTTCCCAGCACACAGGCCTTCTGGCCAGTCAGTCTGCTAGTACCAGCTGGCAAGACGGCTCTGCACAACGTGGCAGCCCAGAAGATGTCTTGGCATCCCCGGTACTGCTCTTTGGACTGTACATTCCTTGCTGTGTGACAGCTCAGTCCAAACGTCCCCTCCGTGGAGGGGTGCTCTGCGATAACAAGTAGAAGTTCCCAAACCATGCCATGTCTGCCGAGCCTTGCCTCAGATGGGTGAAGGAAACTCATCCTGCCACCCCGCGTGTCTCCCAGAAGGCTGCCCCATGGCATGGGCTGTGGAAGGAGGGCAGATACTCCTTTCACTTAGGGTTACTTAAAACCACGGTGCCTCTTCTTCTGTCCCAGACTGTGGCTCAACAACTGCTCTGGCCTTCAGCAAGATCGTGGGTGGCAGCACTGCGGCTCGAGGAGAATGGCCCTGGCAAGTCAGTCTCTGGCTTCGGCGTAAGGAGCACAAGTGCGGGGCTGTCCTCATTGCCGACCGGTGGCTGCTCTCGGCAGCTCACTGCTTTGATATGTAAGTCTGAGATGGGCTAGTGAAGCCAGCTGGCTCTTGGCCTCGCTCCCGTCAGCCCACCTGCCCCTCCCCTTCCCCGCAGTCCAGCACCGTGGCTGGGGCGTTGTGCCCCACTGGCAGCATGCACTCCCTATTACAGATGTGCCCCTACAGGTAAGCGTGAAGAGGAGTGAGTGGAGCAAAGCCTGGGTATGTCCACAGTGTGCTGGAGCCAGGGTCCTGGCCTCCCAAGGTGTGGCCATAGCGCATCCCAGCCCCACACGTGGAGGAACAGCCCTGCTCGTGAGGCCGTGCTCCTAACAGCCAGGTTTGCTGTCTTTCTGCAGTTACAGTGACCCCAAAATGTGGGTGGCCTTTCTAGGAACACCCTTCCTGAGTGGCATCGATGGCAAAATGGAGAAAATATTCCGTATCTACAAGCACCCTTTTTACAACATCTACAGCCTGGACTACGATGTGGCACTGCTAGAGCTGAACACGCCCATCAAGTTCAGCAACACCATCAAACCTATATGCCTCCCAGACAATTCCCACATCTTCCGTGAAGGAGCCAGATGCTTCATCACAGGCTGGGGCTCCACAAAGGAAGGAGGTACTGGCTGAGAGGGCTCCCTCATGCCCATGATGGCCCAGCTAAGTGCCACCTACCCTGCAAGCCCAAACAGCTACGATTCCCACTCCACTGCCCCAAGCGCTCCCCGTGCCAGGCCGGACCCAGCCCGCAGGGGATACCAGCCTGGGCAAGGCCTGGTGTCGCCACAATCTCCTCCCTGGCTGCCATGCGCCGTACTCCTCCATTTGGTTACACCTCTGCCCTCCTGCAGCCTTCCCAAGCTTTCTGCATGCCAGCCACTGTGCTCCCCATCCCCGTCGCAGCTGCTCCAGCTGTGCTCCTGCAGTGCAAGGACCACCCTGATACCATTTCTGTCTGGTCAGCCGAGCTGCCTGACAAACTACACAGCAAAGGGATCTTCCCGTGCTTGCTCTGCTGGGGAGCAACCAGTGCAGGGCTCTCCCTTGGCAAGCAAGCAAGGCCACAGAGATCCCGCTCCTACACACGCTGCTGCTTCTCACGTGCTCTGCACCCAGCTAACAGCGATGGTTGTCTCCTCAGGTCTCATGTCAAAGCATCTGCAAAAAGCAGCAGTGAACATGATTGGAGACCAGGCCTGCAAAAAGTTCTACCCCGTCCAGATCAGCAGCAGGATGGTGTGTGCCGGTTTCCCACAGGGCACCGTCGACAGTTGTTCAGTGAGTGCGAGAGCAGCAAATGCTGCGGCTGGGACAGAGCAAAGTTGTGCCAAGCCCCCTGGGCTGTATTCCCTCAGGAGGGCCTTGCCCTGCCTCCCCTAGCTCAGCTGTCCGTCTGTCCATCTCCACTGGCTGTTGCCATTATCCAAGTCCCTCCTGCACACACCTCGTTCTGCTTGCCCCGCCAACCTGCGACAGGTCAGGGAAACACGCAGAGGTAATGCCAGACAAGAGCCTGCAGGGATGCCATGGAGCGCCTTGCATGACCCTGTTGTGCCTGTGAACACGGCTCTTCCGTGTTCCAGAACCCCAACCCGAGATTGTGCGTGCAGGTACATCACTGAGCCGTCCTCCAGCCTGGGGAGGTGGGGAACAGGACAGCAAATGCTCCTCTGTCCCAGACAGAAAGAACATCTCGCGGCTGGCAGGGCTGGGCTGCCTTTGGCTTGACACAGGACCCTTTTCCTCTCTGCAGGGCGATGCAGGCGGGCCCCTGGCATGTAAAGAACCCTCAGGGAAGTGGTTTTTAGCAGGAATCACAAGCTGGGGCTATGGCTGTGCCAGGCCATACTTCCCTGGTGTCTACACCAAAGTCACGGCTGTCCAGGGCTGGATTGCGCAGAACCTCAGGCTCTGAAGCTGCACATTTCGCCACTCAGGGAAGGCGACGGATGAGAGGAGCGATTGCCAGAGGATGCACTAACCCCTCAGCTATTGTACATTTTCTTGATGCTGCAAAGGGGTGAAGATGGCCCCCAGGTATTAAGCAAATGCCAGTGTTGTGTGACCCACTGCAGTTGTGACACCAGGGCATTTGATAACTGCTTTGCATAGAAAGGTACAATTCTAGACATTTTCTATAAATAAATGAGGCCTGTCCCATCTTAAGACCTGGCCAAACATCCTACGCATTAAACCGTGGCCTTTCTAGTTGGAGGGGTGCCCGAAACATCTGCCAGAGATTCCCACAGATTGGCTGACCTCTGTCTAGGAGCTGTCATCCCAAAGCCAAGCCAAGAGACAAGGGAGCTTTGTCCCAGCCCAGAGTTACGCCCTTGCAGAAGCCTCAGACCTCACTGCCTTGGTGGAGCCATTGGGTTGTGCAATGGCTTTTGGAAAGGGTATGTGACTGTTCCCGCTCAGTGCCTGGGACGAGTAAGCTCAGTGGTGATCCCCTGGGTCACCATTTGATCCCAAGAGAAGGTAGAACTAAAACGCTTGGACTTCAGACTGCACAGGCCCTCATCTGTATTAATTAGAGACTAAGGACAGGCTTCTCACACCCCCCACGCCCCCAGCTCCCTTTGCATAAGGGAACAGGCGATTAAATTGACTGAGATTAAGGCATAGCCGCACAGACCACTGTTCTGGTTAAGCTAGGTAGGAAAACTTCAAAGTGCTGAGATAGTGGCCCAAGGATGCAGTTCCTTCAGTGGGAAGTCGGGGCCCACTCGCCGGCATAAGGCACAGACACCTCTGTTCACAAGAAAAAACCGCTGCAGACCTCACGTGCCAAGTCTTGGGCGGACTTAGAGATGTCCCCATAGATTCGACCACCAAAACTGAACAGCAGCTAGTACCCCAAACGCCTTCCTCGTCTTTGGCACTTAAGCTCTGCATTTGGATATAGCGAGGTTTCTTCTTTCCCAGCTGGCAGTGAGATCCACCGCTTTCCCAGCTAGAGCGCTAGCAGGGTGGGAGACCCGGCTTCCAGGCAGGGCTCAGCTCCAGATGGGTTCAGCTGCACGGCTGGAACGCTTGTGGGCTGCTCCCATCAATGAAACGGGACCGCTGCACAGCCGGTACCAAAAAATTCATACAGCCATAAAGTAAAAAGGCCCCTAAGGAGACGTGGCTGGAAAGCACTTCATTTTCAAGTAGTCATTCTGCCCAGTCTGGATGGGAAACTCCAGTTCAGTTTCAATTAGTGTAAACATCCAGTTATCTCCTAATAGTTTACCTTGCATGAGAACGCTTCAGTCCCTTCACAGAAGCCAGCACATTGGGAGATGAAGTGAAATCAGGTTCTCCCACATCCCTTTAAATGTCCTAGCAGCTAAGGAGACATCATCCTTCCAGTCTGTCTCCCTGCCCCAGCACACAGTGAAATATTTTACAAAATACAGAAGAGCTTCAAAAGAAGGGATTTCAAAAAATCTCACTACGGGGGCATGGGCACTTTTAATCTCCAACTCTCCTCTTCCAGCTGCTGTGCACGCTGCTGGTTACCCAGCCTAAGCCCACCTTTCCAGGAGAGGGGTGTAAGCCAAGACCACCAGAGCTCAGCCCCAAAGCAGACCCCAGTCCTCTGTTGCAGAAGTGCTCCTCCCTCAAAAAAAAATGATGCCTAGAAGGCAGGCTCCAAGATGGAACATCTGTGCCAGAGCCAAACCAGCAGTTACAGAATATCACAGCCACACAACACATTTTATTCTATACAGCAAGCACCTAAGTACTCCCCAACCCTTTTCATCCCCAGCTGAGCCTGCACAGCTGTTTGCCTGGTAAGAGCACCCCGCTCCCAGCACCCTGCTTGAGCCGAGTCAAAGCCTACGAGCCCAGCAGTGAGCCCCGCATCCAGCCATACAAATACAAGGGAAGACAGAGCCAAGTGTGGCCTGTGGAGCATCTTACGGCAGCTTTCCCACGGATGAAAAGGGGCTGGGTAACTACCTGATGGCTGGGTCCATGCTTGCTTCCTGGGCAAGGGGACCGTGGTGCTGGCTCGGCCCCCCTTTTCCACAGAAGGCTCCTTGCCTCTCGCAGCAAGGATTTATCGGCTGCTGTATGCCTTGGCCGGTCTGGACCGCTGGGAAGGGCATGAGGCAAAGCAAGCAGCTCACGGTGGCTCTCAAGGCTGGAAAATTCACTCGCTCCTGGGGCTGGTGCTAATAAAAGCCAATGGATGCAAAAGGTTCAGCGAGGGTTTATTGCTCTGCCACGGCAGGGGCTGGAAAGGCGGCAGGGTTTCGCCCCCAGGCCGCTCGTCCCTGCCCCACATGGTCCCTGCCGGGCCCGGGAGCCGGGCCGCTTCACATGTTGGCTCTCTCCCGCTGCAGCCGAGAGTTGTAGGCTCGGGAAACCGTGTTCCAGGCGTCCATGTACCGGTCCATGCACATGGCGATGCACTTCTGCGGGAGGGAGAGCCCTCAGCGGCCGCCGCGGGGGGGCGGCCCGCGGCTCCCCGCTTCTCCCCGCCCGCGCTCACCTGCTCCGCGTTGTCCAGCGCCCCGCCGGGCTTCCCGATGCACTTCCGAAAGCACTTGTCCGTCATCCGCTGCGGAGAGAGGCCGTGAGAGGCGCTGCGGGCCCCGGCCGGGCCGGGCCGGCAGCCCCCGCCTCCCCCAGCCCCGCCGAGGGGCAGCGGCGCGGCCGAGCGGCACCGAGCGGCAGCGGGGCAGCCCCCGCCCGCCCCCCCGCAGCCCCTCCTGACCTGCAAGAGCTCCTGCGCGTTGGCCACGGCGATCTGCACCTTCACCTGCTCCATGATGAGCCCCGGGTCCAGCTTCCCCCCCCCGCCACCCCCGGAGCCGAAGTCGGAGCCGAAGTCGGAGCCGAAGCCGCTCTCCATGCCGCACAGTCACCGCGGCGGCGGCCCCCACGCTGCCGGCGAAATGGCGGCTCGGCGGGACTACGGCTCCCAGCGTGCACCGGGGCGGCCGCCGGACGCCACCGCCGCGCCCGGGGCCCCGCGCCGCGCTCGCCTCGGGCGGCGACGGCCCCGGGGGCGGCCCCGCTCCCCGCCGTGCCCAGCGCGGGGCTGGAGCGGGGTGACCCCTCCGCCTGAGGCGCCCGGGGTGCGGGCAGGGGCCCGCGGCCCCTGCGGGGATGAGTTCGGTGTCACCACCGACTGTGGCGGCGGCCCCGAGGCGGCTTCTGAGTCCGGGGGCTGGAAGCGCGCCTGCACGGCTGGGGCCGGGGGGACCGGGCCGCCCAGTGACGGCCCCGCTGCCCCTTCCCCGGCTGGGCCTGGGGCCGCCCTGGGCCTGGGGCCGGGCCGCTCAGGGTGAACTTGGCAGGGTGAATACAGCGCAGCGTCCGAGCATCGGGTTGTAAGGGCAGCCCCATGCACTGAGGCCACGGGAAGGGACTTAAACTGGCTTTACCACAGAGAAAAATACTGCACAGGTACATCCCAACATGAAATACGAGTGTTGTGATCTGGGCTCCCTACAGAGAGCAGGCCCCTGGTGAATTTTCTCTGGAATTAATTCTTCTGTCCTTTGAGGTTATGATGGTGGTTCCCTCTGCCTTAGATGGCTCAGGTAAGAGGCTCATACCCTTAGAGCCTGCATCAGTTCCACAACGGTATAACCTCCATGAACACTGTGGGAGTTGGTAGAAGCAAACAGGAGACGACAACGCTATGGAGCTTTTTCCAGGAGTAGAGGTGATGTGCAGAAAGGAGGTCACTGCTTCCCTCTGCGTGAGCCGAGGAACCGAGCGTTGCAGCAGAGCTAAAGCCAGAACTGCTCTCGTCTTCGCCAGCTAGAGCCCACGCTCAGAGAGGACTGTAAACCGTACCGTCCTGTCTGTGCGTCTGTCCACTTGAAATCATTCCTGCCCCTCGCAGAATTATCATCAGCTAGCGTTAAAGATGGGGTAGTGGTACAACTTTATAACGAGTGCAGACCAGTGAAAAGAAATGGACTGGAAAGTGAGCCAGGCTGGCGCTGGGCAGGGCGGCTCACAGCAGTGCCTCGGCCCCTTTCCTAGGTCCTACGGACGGGCCGCTGCCAGGGCTCAGCGTCTGCTCTTGTTCTCTCAAGTCAGGATCAAGTGGGCTAAACGGAAAGGAGCCCTGCAGCGCAGGGGCTGTAGAGGCCAGCGGGGTGGCGAGAGGGAGGGGAAGGGAAGTCTGTCCACTCCAGCTACTCGCGTTCCCTCTGCTTTTGTCGGGATCAGAGAGGACGGCGCCTTCCACGAGCACTGCGTCTGTGTACGGTGCAAAGGAAAGCGTTTGGTTGCTTCTGCAGCACACGCAAGGGTTCAGCTGACCCCTTGTAGGGTGCGGAGCTCCTTGTCCCCTCTCTCTACCCACAGGAAGGTCCCCTGGGCTGGATCATCTCAAACAGCCCACGCGGCCTCCGTGTTGGTCAAATGAAAGAAGGAGACAAATAAAATGCAAAACATTTATTCGAGTGTGTTGTACAAAAAGTTTCCAGTCATAAAATGTATATTACAAATCATTGAAAAAGACAAGACATTTGGCATGCATATTCTAAAAAGAAAAAAAAAAACCACTTTGAAATGATAAAGTCTAGATCATTATGTAGTTTTCATAAGTTCCATGTGAACATTTTCATCATTGTCTCTTCGTATTTCAATTTGCAATCTTTTTCACAGTTCCTTAAAAACTTGAACCTTCTAAAAACTCGTCTGCAGCAGCTGACCGGAGGTGGTCAGTTAAACTGACCAGTGAGCTAGAACCAGACCTATCTAAATACAGATCGGGTTAATAATCATAAAAAAAAAATTTAAAAAAATCACAATTCAAGTCACAAGGCATCACTGTTATGAAAATAGAGTTCAACTGAGAAGGTACTGTTGTGCCCAAATGGAAAGCATTTTGGCTTAAACTTGTTTAAAACAGCTTATTGCTTGCAATTTTAGTGTAATGACGATCTGGGGAGCTGGAATACACAGTAACATCTGCCTTATCGACACGGAATCGTCACTGCATTAAAAGCTAACTAGAAGTTCAATAAAATGCATTTTATTTTCCTGAACTCCAAGTCAATTCACTGCTTGAGCTATTCTGAACGAAGTCTTTCAATATTAAGTGTCCTGTTCACTCTCTAGACCTTAGCATTTCAAGAAAGGCATTATGTTTACAAATAATAATTGCATGTAAATATGGTCTTGTATAAAAAAAAACCACTTTTAAATTATTTTAAACTGGTTTAAAGCTAAGCATATTGAAGGGCAAATAAAAATTCTGTTTCCCAGGCCATTTTAAGTGAGAAAAGAAACTCTCCAATATAATTTATCTTGACATTCAGCTAAAACAATGCTTTGAAAAATGCAATCACTATCTCACCTTCCACTCACTGGGTTACAACAAGGCTTTGTTTCCTGCTCACACAGGGTTTGGACCCAACAGTGGCAATAAAATCCAGTATCAAATACGGATAATGCCTTTGTTTAGAGATAAGACTTTCAAAAGAAGATACAGAAAGAAGAGAGAGAATGGCTTAACAGTGAGGAAGTGAGAGAAGTGGCTAGAAGAGAGAGAAAACAGCATGCATGTTTTCATACAGCATCCAAATCTTTCTGATGCCCACAAAAGAAACCGATTCTCAACTGTTCTGGGCTGCAGAGAGGATTTCTACAAGCCTCTCCTAACCAGCCCCTCTTCAGGCTGCAGTTAAAGGGCCTTCGTACAGGATGCGCATTAAAAAGAAGGAAAAAGGGTGCATAAACCCGGTAAGATCCCTGAACTGAACATGAGGTGTCCCGTTGCTCAAGGATGAACACGCACGTTAAGTGATCGCCTTTCACAGTATGGTCTGCTTCGCCCTGCAGTACAATTTTCATGGCTAACGCAAGCTGCAGACAAGCTCGTCTGGCTTTTACATTGCAGGTCGCGGGAAGCAGATCTTTATTTTCTTCCTGAGACTTTTGGTTCCTGCTACAAACACAAACTGTGCCAGCCGACTCCTATCTAATGGCAAAATGGTGCTGAAGACGAGTGACCAACGCATCGGTGTAAACTGTTGGTTTTGGCAGGGCAAATCTAGAGTCCTGAACTAAGTAGACACACGGGGGAATAAAGCTGTGCAGCAACAAAGGAACCACAGCCACTCTGTTACTTGGAATAAGTCGCTGCAACACGACGGCTGAAGTAACAAATGCAGAAGCAAGGGAGAAAGATGCGGTGTGAAATGTCGGAGCTGTCTGTAACCGTGTCTCGCTGCAGGACGCCACATCGCCGCTGGTTCTGCAGGCGGATGGACTTGCTCTGACAGAAGCATTTTCACATGGTACGAACTTAGAAGTAGGTAAGTCTGCGTTTATCATATTTTATATGATATTCTGTGATGATCTGCACAATGAAAAGATTGGCTTAACTATTCTGCTGCAGTTACGCTGTTATTCCTTCCCCCTCTCAACCAGTGAGAATCATTTAGCAATCATTTTTACTATTTCATCCAGAATAAAGGTGTTTGCTTATTTTTCTGGAATAAGAACATCCATATGGGTAGTTACACTCAAGTAACTACTGTGATAAACACTATACTGGTTAACTTCCCTAATCAGAGAAGCCTTAAAATCATTTTTGTCCTGACAAGTCAAATCTATTTCTCCTTCAAGCTCCACATCCGATACCAGACACTGGAGCAGAAATGGTGACTGTCCTCCAGCTTCTTCAAGAGTGGTTCACATACAGGATCAAATCGGGAAGGAGGGCAAGGGGACACTGGATTTTATTTGAACAAAAAGCTTTAATTATCCTGAAAATGGAAAAAAAAAAATCTTTGAAAGACAGAAAAAAAAGAAACAATGCTTTTTGGTTTGGTAAAGCCAAAAAACCTCCCAGTATGGAGCACCAACTTCAAAGGGGTAGTGCTGTTATACTGGAGCTCAGCATCAAAGGGAGAGGAAAGGATGGTGTCTAGGGAAGACACACACACAAAAGGAAGGACGTGGAATACAGTAGTTTTTCTGTCTTGTAATTTACAGCTAGGAATTATTTCTCATTTTTAGTAGCCTTTTCGAAAGCGCTGTGGTGACAGAATCACCCACGTTTAGACTGCTGGCATTCAGCTGTTCCCACAGTGTCAATCACTGTTTTGTATGAACACCTGTATATACCTGAACATGGTACTGAAGAATAAAAGAAACTGTTTCCGACGTTAAAGGACACAGTTCCAAATCTAAGGACAAATTCTGCAGACTGTTACTGAAGGGCACAGTGCTCATCACAAAAGATCTGCAAGCACCAGTCCTTAAGGCTACGAGGAGACACATTCCCCATACAGTAGCTGTTACGAAAACTATGGCTCAGGTAGCAAGAGGTTTTTCCTCATTCGAGCTGCCTTTCCTAGCCCATTCTTTACAGGAAAAAAAAAATTCACAGAAAAATGCAAATTAACCACACACTCATTGCTTCAGTATTTAAGATCACAGAACAATCTTAAAGAAGAATAAGCAATCTGAAAACTGGCCAATGTAAAAAAAAAAATAAATACAGATCTGTAGGAAAAAAAAGCAAAAAGCCCTCAAACATTCTGTAAGTCTATTCTAGAAGCTGTGGGTCAGAAAGGGAAATGATGGCCAGTGGTTGGAAGGTGCATTGCAAAAATACTTTTACATTGATTGCATTCATTTGCAAAACAACAAATTTAGAAAAGGTAATTGGTAACAGTATGTCTGAGAAACATAATTTCACTAGATACATCTTACAGAGAGATAGACATGATTTACTACATATTTAACCTTCTACTCAAGCAGAGTGGGAAAATTACATTAGAAAAATGGCCAAGTACATCAATAAAGTTGTCCCATTAGCCCAAACAGCCAAATCTTCATACTGATTTTTGGAATGGATCTTCTGGTAATGGATTAAAACATAATTCTAAATTTCTATTAGTTTAACTTCAGTAATTCAGTCGTCCCACTCAAATAGAGAAAAGTAGCATCTTTGATTTATTTTTAAATGGCAAAATAAATCCGTAAGCTTCAAAAAAGTCTCTTGTTCCCACCCTGCTTGCATTACAAAGCCATCAGTCAAAGCCACTAAACTGACCTTCTAGGTTATATCTGTCAGTCACAATACTGTTCAGAGAACATAATGTCCAAAAGCCACCGAAAACATCCAAACCTTGTAGCTTGTTTGCGGAGTCTAAACTATTTGAATGGCAAGATCAGAGTTCAAGAGTGCAGGTAAAAACAGGATTCTATGCTGGCATCAAATGGTATCCAAATTTTGTATCCAAACTAACAACTAGTGGAAAAAAACATTTGCTTGTACAGTAGCCAGTACATTCTTTGGAGCAGTCAAGTATTTTTCCTAGTGCTTAAAGATGTACTACTATATATCCATACAGTAACCTTACGGGACTGACCCTTGTGGGGTTATCGCCACAGAAATGCAGCAGCAGAAGCCTTAGGCTAAAGGGGCACTGTCAGATACGAAATGCATCATACTGCAATAAAAATCACCTGCTGCTCATACCAAGCATTCTTAATAAAAAGAATTATTCTCCCTTCACTCACTGTTAGACTTTACTTCGAGCATTTGAACATTGCAAAGCAACGCTTATGTCCTAAACAACAGCAGTTCCTTTTAACTTTTTAAAAAAGTCATTAAACTATTTCTGTACTATTTTGCAAATACGGCTCCTTAAGATACCTGACAGTGCCCCTTTAAATACAACAGAAATATGAACCAGCTGCATCTAGCTCTGATTAAAAAAAGTCAACATTTACACAGGATAACCTTTAAAATCCCCAATATTTATCATTGCCAAAAGTAAAAATATTTTTAACATCTAAAATCTTAATCATTCTGTTTAATGCTGAATCTGTCAAAAGCATTAAGTCATGATGCTTAACATCATAAATAGTGTACATCACAACTTGCGCCCATGATTTAACAAGGTCTCCTTTGTGACCGTGTCAAAATCCCCTGAAAAAAAACAACCCAGTTAAAACTCTGGTTTTGACACTTCTGTACTTTAAGAAGGAGTATGTGTTCAGGAAGCAGAACCCATCACTCTCCATCTCCTGACCTAATGATATGGAGCTCAGGTGCTGACCGATTCGGATGGTTTTACCACTAGGCTGTCAAATCCTGGAGCAGGACAAGACGCCGTGGTCCTGAGCCGAGAACGTCTAAAACGCAGCTTCCCTCTGTTACTTCCATTGGTGGAGCAGCATTTTTCATGAACTTGGCGGCTCATTTCCCTAAGCTGGCCACTGCTGAGGATACCAGGCAAGATACTACCAGTTCTGAAAGCAGGGAGGAAACACTGCTGTGAAGCTCTCCTGGGGCCCTGCAGATAAACACGCCATCTTAAACTTTTTTTTTTTTTAGTTATCCTGGTTATATACGAAATTATAGATTTACCATACACTCAAGGAGTCTCATCCCATTTTAGCTAAAAATTTCTTTTCTGCTGCAGGTTTGTACATAACACTTTAAACTCTGTATGGGAAAATGTTGTATTCCAATATAGTGTTTCAAAGAGGGAAAAATAAAGAAATCTATTAAAAATTCTGGCAGTTTTGTTCAGTAAAGGTTTTTTTTGATTTTTTTATAAAAATGTACCAAGGAGTAAACTTCAAAGAAATCAGATGATGCATATAAAAATAGTTTTCAGTGGCTCTGGAGGGAAAAAAATAGCAAAAATAAAAGGAAAATAAATGAAAAAAATTAGCAAATAATAGTTTCTTTTTTCTTTCTTCACATCACTGAGCATCCTCTAGAGGTTGTTCTGGGATCCCCCTAAAATAAGACAGACACAGGTGAACTCAAGTCTTATAGCTTTTCATATTGTAAGCCTAGACTCTGGTTATAATCTCAGTTGTTAAAAGCATTTTTTTTTTGGTAGTTTAGTTACATTCAAGGACCATCACAACTATAGGGAAAGCACAGCGCACAGTCCCAGTCTGCTGCCAGGATTAAGACACTGCGACTCGGGCTGTGGTTTTCTGCGATGGGTTGATTGGTTACTCTCCACACTCTCAACACTGATACAGGTGAGAAATGAAAATGTCGTTAGCTTTAGAACAGGAGGTTCCCTCCTGTATTTTGAATGATGTTTCCATTTGAGAGAGATTTGTGCTGCATAGCTGCTTCTTTGGGTTAAAAAAAAAAGTTTGTTTCAGTTGCTTTATACTACAAATACTTTGCTCAATCTCCTGGAGACCAAAAAAGCTTTCAGAACTCAACTTCAAGCCTCAAAGAATGAGTTGTGAAAAGAGCTACTGATGGCCACTGATCAGGAGAACAAACCGCTTGAGTTTGAAATAAACTTAAAATATTTTCTGGTGTCACCTGTATGAAGTATCTTTTTCCTTTTCACTTTGCCAACTGCTGGTCAGTTATTTCACAGTACTTAAACTAAGGGTTATGACAACATACAGGTGGTATTATTATGAAAAAACAAGTTTCTTTCAAACGTAGCAGGTTTATACTATCAGAAAATAAACGAAGCAGCTGAAACTTGCAGCAACAGAAACCCTTTCCTGGTTTGTAGTGGTTTTATTTCCCAATGGTTATATTCCGTTTACAGCAAGAATGCCACAGACGCTTTTATAGAGAAGCAAATACCGGAACGGGAGGAACAGTGACTGCTAATACTAATCTTACGAACCCTAAAAATAGTCTATATCGTTGCAATGCTGTAGATCTGAGATCTGTTGCGTGCTTCCAGAGATACCCTGGCATCCGGACCTGCCGTTAGCCGCTGCTTGAGCTGCACCATTATGGGTTCAAGCAGCAATTCCTGGAGGAAGCGCTCCCGTTATACTCTGTGCGCTGTAGCAATGCTGCAGGGTTGCAAGCCATTCCGAGATCATCCTCTGCAAGCATCCGTTGGAAAAATGGATCCGGAAGCTCAGAGCCGGCAAAAGTTGAAGGGACCCCCCTAAATCTTATGTCTGATTAATCCAACCACCGAGGCACAAGTCAGACATCTGGTCTGCATCTTATTACCTGTTGGTTGAAAAGGTCTTCCTCTCCAAACTCTGCTTCATCCTCTTCCTCCTCGTTCTCTCGCACGACTACTGACTTTGTAACACTTCTCACTGCAACTTCCTACATAAAATGACAGACAGGGAGACAGCCAGTAGTCTACATCTCTCAAGTTTTTGCTATACCAGCAATATAATACCCCTATTAAGCTTTGGAAGGTTTAAAGCAGCTCGCCCTAGATTTAATGTTAGCTATGCAAGCAAATACTCATGATATCCTGCAAACCACAACAATGTTCCTATTTCTGTCCACTAAAAGGCATGGTAATGTAATTTAGCTTCAGGAATTTTCTTTCATTGCCTAGTGATCTGAAAGGAAGCAGCCATGTTTCAGGTGGTTGTTACGCAATTTTATACAAGCTCACAGCAGACCCAGCTAGGAGCTGTCTGAGACATGTTGTAAAAAGTTTCTCAGTATGATTACACAGCATTAAGAATATTCCTAATTTCTCCTCAATTGTCTATATCCATTGCATATATCAGTTATCAGGACGGTCTTCCAAACCAGGCACTAAAAAGAATTCTAAAGCCCCAGGAAGCTTCCTTTACTACTAAATTATTTTTAACCCTTCTTAATAGTAAGAAATTCTTCTGTACACTTGCACCCTTCAAATCACAGGTGCAAATGTCTACTTGTGGAAAAAGTCGCCCTAAACATACACTTCTAAGCAGAGATACTAAAGGCAAGCACAGTGGGAACGGACATGGATTTGAAATGTTTTCAGATACTAATTTAACCACTTCTGTTTGAATGGGAAGCCAGTTAGCTTTCTATTTGTACAAATGACCCTCCCTCCTACCTTGGCCCGTGCTGCTGTTCCTGCACAAAGCGCTTCCACAGAATTGCCAGCAAGAAAGGCAGCATGAAAACTGAGACAACTGTGGTCTGTTTCACCTTCCTATTTCTATCAGATCGCTGGGATAATGGCACATTTATGAATAACAGCCAAAGCACGATCCTCCCTTGCAGGAGTCTTCTGCAGGGATGGTTTTAAAAAAATCAGTTGTGGGCAGATGTAGGACAATGCAGAATACACAGGAACCTGTGCCAAATGAAAACTGCTGATATACTTCCAACACTGAGAGGACTCTATCATCCTACATTAATATTTACACTGCACCCCAGAATATCGTAGGTACTATATACTGTAACTTTGAATTGCCAGCAATACTTATTTTCTTTGTCTCTTCTGAAAATACATACTCAAATTCCACACAAATTCTCCACTAGCAGGGCATTTTTCTAAAACAGGGAAAAAAGTCTACAGATGTAATCAGGATGATGATCAGAGTTTTCCAAAATTTCTCAAAAATCTCAGAGATATGTACAGATACTTAATTATTTCAGGGTTATAAACTGTCTTACTGTAGAAGACAATAGGGGAGATCTTAAAATCAGGGTTTGTCGTCATCTCCCCCAGCCCCCAAATTAAAGAGTTTGGGAGCTAACCCAGCCCACAGCGTTTTTCTACAGACAGGGCCTACCTCTCCTTCGGAGTTGACGAGGTATGTGCGGATATTCCCTCCAGTGCCCCAGCTGCCTTGATTCTTCCACACGAGAACAGAAGGGGGGCTATGAGATACGCCTGCATCTGCACCCCAAATCTAGAGGGAAAGACATTCTGTAATTAGCTGTTTATGCACGTTTTGTTTTTAAATATACAGAACCCCCTATTCTCCTACTTCTCTCTACATACCAGCTTTGGTTCTGAATTCCCATGGCAGTTTTACCCTTTTACCTGCACCATTATTTGTATCAATTTCATCTTTTATATGTATCTGAGCAATTGATACTGAAGTAGAAATAGCTGGAACTGATTTAAAGAAAGCCATTTCTTCTTCTGAAAGAACATCTGTTGCAGATTGAAAATAAAATACAAAATCATAGAAAAGCAGCTGTTCTACTACAGTTAAGGCTGAGAATGTCTAGTCTTAAACTTAACTAAAGTCTACTAGACTGAATGAATGCTCTGAAATGTTCCTATCTCATTAAGAGGTTGGGCAGGATTAGTGTTCCAAACCTGGGCAAGAGTGTTTGAAAACAAACAGCCCTTGACCTGCTCCCCCAAATCCCTTTTTCTTCAACTTTCTCTGTGTCCAAAATGGTCTTAAATACTGAAGTGCTACTATAGAAATTCAATTTCTGTTCTGCATTTTTATAACTGAAATCCTGCTCCTCTAAAGTGAGATCCATGAAACCAGCAGTTATACACCAAATCAGGCTGTACCAAACGTCAGATTTACAACTGCCACAGCATCAACAAAAGAATATGCTCTTGACGTACTGTAAGTATAACTTACTGTAACAGTCTGGCCAGCTCTGAGGACATACTTAGGAGTAAATTTGTAAGCAATTTCTTCTCCATCTCCAATTTGTCTTTTCAGTCTCCAGTTACCCAAAGACTGATCCTAATGGAGAGAGTCACAAGGTTATTTACTGTGAGCAAAACAGAGCAAACAGGCATCAGAGCTTTCTCTAGGTCTCTGTTACTAAAATAATGTGAATATAAATTTATTTACGTGGTTGGTAGACATCTGCATTCTAACTTGAAAGTATTTTTCTATACCCACTAATAGGCTAAAGTGTAAATCCCATAAGGTCATTCACCAAAATTTTAAAAGTTACACATTTCACACAAAGAAGTTCTGCTAGAGTCAGCAAGGCAATTTACATGAGCAAGGTACCAGCACGCACGTTTAGGCCTTTGGGACACAAACTGTTCTCTTCCTGAAGCAAACATTACACTCGTGCTAGCACACTGTAATGTTCAACTTTCAAATGCCCCCGTTAATTATTGCAGGATGCTGCACCTTGAGCTGTTGCTCTCCAAGTGTCTCCACCTACTGGTGCTACAAAGGCTGTGTAACATTTCAATTTAGCTCCTCCTCCTGGTTTTCTAGGAGTTCTGCTGACACTCACCTTCTCCGAGTTGTTCTTCAGTTGAACATATTTGCCCTCCAGGTCTATCTCTTCTATGCTGATACTTCCCGTAGCTGAAGCTTGCTGGGACATTTGGAAGCTACTGCTACTACTGCTGCCGCTGATACTTCCAGTGCCAATTCCACTTGTTCCGCTGCCTGAAAGCTCCTCTGTTTCAAGACGTTTTCGTTTGCCTCGGGAAGAGCGAACAAGTGAAGTACTGCTACTGCTGCTGCTGGAGGTAGCCCGAGAGACTGTAACACGGGAGGAGGGACTTGGAGAGAGCTTCAACCTTAACACAACGAAGAAAGCATTTTAATTAACTCATCCAGGGAACTACACACAAAGCAATAATGCTACAATATACCCAGTAACCAGGCTGTAATATGCCCCGAGGCTGAAAGCAGCCTCACTCTGTGTGGCAGGAGGGCTGCATATAAGAGAAGGGGGGTGGCTATCCACCCCTGAGAAATTTTCTGGTAGTATGATTCTGTGACATAGAAAGCAGTGCTAATGAGAGCAACACAGATCACCCTCCCCTCCAGTGTATCTGCTCCTTAACACACTATTCTTGGGCCACATCCATTAAAAACAGGAAAACACAGAAGTATAATCACTTAAATAAAAAGAGGAGGTGAATGTCAAGCACAGAGTGATATATTCCACTGTACTCTGAGACCATTATAGAAAACAAAATAAGATAAAGACGGTGTTCAGATGACAACACTTGCAAGTATTCCATGTAAGTGTTCCATGTGAAGCCAGTATGACTTCAGTGAAACAAAATCTGGGAGTTCCTGCTCCAATGGTAAAAAAATAAGCATTAGAAATGAAAATAACACCTGCTAGTCCTAAGAAAAGAATGCGGAATCTGTACGTACCTTTCCTCTTCTCCTTCCAGGAGTTTTCGGTAAGCACTGATCTCCATGTCCAGTGCTAATTTAACATCAAGCAGCTCCTGGTACTCTGTAAGCTGCTGCTGCATCTGGTCCCTCATTTCTGTCATTTCCCTCTCCTTTGCATCTAGCATCTTCCGAAACTTTTCCCGCTCACCAGCCATCATTTCCTCCAATTCACGAATGCGATCTTCTGCTGCGCTAGCCTAGGTAGACAGCACAATGGAAAACGCAGTTGGCATCTATGTGGGTACAGTAAAAAAGTTAAAGATTCGTCTCCCTCCCAAATGAACATACAAAGATTTCTCTCTGTAAAATTCAGAAAATATGAAGGGACAGAAATGTTAATATATCCAAAGAATACAGTGCTCTGTATTAGAGATGAAAGCAAATTTAGTCCCTTTACCTGTTTCTGAAGGCCAGAAAGCTGGTAGCTGAGAGCTTCTATTCTCATGCGAGCCTCCTTCAACTCCTCTCGAGCTGCACCGGCAGCTTTGTCATTTTGGTCAGAGGACAGTTTGGCATTCTCCAGCTGGAAGGCGAGTTTTATACGAGTCACTTGCAGTAAGTTAGATATCCCACAAATATTCTTTCAGTAAACAATAGAAGCTATATAATCTTAAATAATTTTAAATGGAAATCTGGTAAGTTAAGGATAAGAATTGCATAACATTAAGGAAATGCCCTAAGGACCAGGAAAATCTATTTCAGTCCTATTCCTATAGGATTTGCTTAAGCAAAGAAAAAAAATAGTCTGTTAGCCCTTCCATTATACAAGCAGCCTTACATTTCCAAAAACTGAGGTTCATGTGATCACACTATCTGCCTGTTTGTCGTAAGAACAATCACAGTGGGTCAGAGCGAAGGCTGCCTAGTTCACGTCCTGGATTCCCTGGATGCCAGGGACTAAGCTCAATAAAATATTCTATGCATATTGTGATTCAGCTGGCCATTTGCAGCTCAGGGACTTCCTAAGCCACAGACAGTATTTTGACGCTTACTATCTCAGCGGATTTTTCAGGCAGGAATTTGTCTCTGCTTTTTGAATTTATGGGGCAAGAAGTTTAGTTTTAAGGAACAACCACCTTCTTTTGTTTCTTCTGAATCTGCCACTGGACATTCACTGTCCCTACCTCTACTGAAAAATAATAAACAATCGCTTCTCATTCTCCGTGCTATTTATCCTTTTACAGGCATCCACTGTATCTTCCCCTTCTCTCGACTCATCTCTTTTCCCAGGTGAAGTTTTATTTTAAACTTTCCTCATGCAGGACCTGTTTCATACTCTTAATTGTCTTTGTTAGTCTTCTCTGTATTACTCTGTACTACCCTTTCGAGAAGGACTGAAACTACCCGCAGCACTCCGGATGACATCCTGCCCCAGAGGCAAAGCAACGCTTTTGCTTGTATTCTCTTTCCCTAATAGTTGCCAACATTCAATTTGTTGGCAGGTTTTGTTAACTTCACCTAGTGAACGAGCTTCATTTCTAGTGGCTGATTTTAACCAAATCTGACAGAGCAACAAGGGAGCTCAAACCTATCCCATGATAAGTTTCATCAAAGCAGAGAGCTAGAAGAAGCATCCTGTCCATGCCTTGTAGCTTCTGCTACACACCATGGAACCCACCCAGGAACTAAACTGCCCCAATTCTAAGAACAGTTACAGGCAGAACATGGTCTTTAGCCGCAGAGCACAAAGCTTTATAGAATCAACCATTAGCTGTGCTGTTCACAGGGTTCTGCATAGGGAAGAAAACACACACAGAGCCTTCTTTAGGCTTAGGATTTTGAAGGAACTCAAGTCAAACTTCCATTACTTCTTGTAAAGTTTAAAATTAAAAATTATTTGAATGCTGACAACCATTCACTTCCTTACAGTCATGCTGGCATAGTGCCAAATCCTCAGATTTAGAATTTGTATTGCTTATTATCAAAGATCGTGGTCAGAGCAAGAAGTGAGCTTTTACCCAAGACCCCCTCATCCTGGAGAAGTTCAGTAGCTAAACTTAACAATCGGCTTTGGCATCGTATTCCTCAACAGCTCGGGCTCTCTGAACAGGGACACATCTTTATCCAGAAATCCACAGAATGAAGTTCAGCCCGTTTTTCCCTTCACATTCCAACTTCATCCATAACAACAGCTATCTTTTACATGGAGGAAAAAAGAGCTTAATTTGTTCATACCCCTGTTTAAATCTTGTAACTTTTTCATTCTCTAAGTCTCTATTTTGCAGATTTTTTTTTTTTTCCTACTAGGCATCTTCTACCCTGGATCTTCTTCAGACTGTGACAAGTCAATCCAAATATCTTGTATAAAAATATCACATGTTCCTAAATTCCCTGAATAATGCCAAGACTTCTAACTGTACTTAATTTTGGTTTTTATATCTATTATCTATATCGTTGCTGCTGTAAGAAATAGTTAAATATTTGTAGATCAGTGTTTCTCAAGCTGTAAATCATCAAACCGAAGAATTCAAAGGGAGTCTCAGTGAAAGGTGGGGGAGAACAACGTTAGCAGCACCATAATTTCTCCACTGCAAGAGAATTAGAAGTGGCTGTAATTATTGGCAAGTATTTTCAATAACCAGAAAACTGGCAGCTGCCTAATTCCTTCAGGTAGGGCAATGAATATTAAAAAACCCAAACAAACCTGTAACCAGCAATTGTACCAATAACAATGCTGCTACTCCTCCCATGTCCCCAGTGCTGGATGAACTGGGATTTGCTAATTCAGGGTTTTGCACAGGTGTGACGGACACACTTGACCCCTCGCCGTACTTTGGTTCAGGCTGGCTAAGGAGCAACAGGCCTCACGTCCTTGGGGTGAACTTGCGAGCTGGAAAGCCCCTGGCTCACATACAGGGGAGTGAAGGTGTCTTGAAAAATATTTCAAAAGGTGGTTTCAAAACCCAGAAGTGCAAGATAACCAAAGCACAGAACAAGATACCAGAGCTAAAATGAAGACATCTATCTTGTCTGTACTACTGACCAGCAGCCAACTGCTTCACCCCATAAATATTACCATCAGGATGGGCCCAGTTTGAGCACTCCCTGAATGGGAGCTGGACTGCAGGCCAGGTGAGCCTCCCCTTGAGCAGGGACGCCTCTCGAGGTTAGACATTCCTTACCTGAGACGAAGAGATCCTTCCTTACCTAAGGCAGAGAGATCCCTTACCGGTGACCGATGGCATGCTGAATTAATACTATGAAACTTTACTAACCCATGCAGCTACTCAATATTATTATAAACGTTGTATGAATAATTCCATGAGACGTAAACCGTTGACCAAGTCTGAGACTAAAATTGGATCCAGCCACACCTAGGCTCCAAAAGGAGTTTAGAAAGCAAGGGGATCCACTCTGAACCTCGTGACTCAGTGGGAGGGTTCTCCTTACTCTCTGTGTCTCCAGTCTCTGTGTGAATCATTCTAACTCAATTTTCCTTCATATGTTCCTTCCATGCAGTAATTAAAAAGGTGAACCTTTCCATCAAACTTATTGAACCTTGTCAAACCACTGTTAAACTTTGTGAAATTCCATCGAACTAACTGAACTCTGCCAAATTATTATTTTACCTCAATAAAACATATTGCTGCTTCTCTCGAGTGAGGTGCATTTTACTCATCCACAACAGGCAGATAAACCAAAGAGTGCAAATATTTTTAAGAAGCTTAAGAAGCATTCTCCTGGATTAAATTACTCCTATGTTCACATTTCCCCTCTACTCTGCTCTGGTGGGATCCCACGTGGAGCCCTGCGTCCAGCTCTGGGGTCCTCGGTACAGGAAAGACATGGACCTGTTGGAGCGGGACCAGAGGGGGCCATGAAAATTATCTGATCTTGTGGGGATGAGGATCCAATGGGGACAGGCTGAGAGAGCTGGGGGTGTTCAGCCTGGAGAAGAGAAGCCTCCACAGAAACCTTATTGCAGCCTTTCAATACTTTAAGGGGGCTTATGAGAAAGATGGGGACAGACTTTTTAGCAGGCCCTGTTATGATAGGACAAGGGGTAATGGTTTTAAATTAAAGAGGGCAGATTCAGACTAGCTATAAGGAAGAAATTTTTTACTACGAGGGTGGTGAAACACTGGCACAGGTTGCCAGAGAGGTGGGAGATGCCCCATCCCTGGCAACATCCAAGGCCAGGCTGGACGGGGCTCTGAGCAACCTGATCGAGTTGAAGATGTCCCTGCTCACTGCAAGGGGGGTTGGACTGGATGGGCTTTAAAGGCCCCTTCCAACCCAAACCATTCTATGATTCTGTGATTTCCAATTTATATACCATGGCTTTCATCGCCATGGTTGGTCAAAAAAGGTCCAATACCTGGCCTGAAGTTGAAACCACAACTGCATCTAGTAATTTTCCAATCCAAAACTAACTTAGATCATTGAAATGTGATAAGGCTTATAACATTTAAGAGAGTATCCGGGGCTAGTAAGAACACTGCCAAGGCCACGGTAAGAGTAACGTGACAATGCAACCTTAGACATGGAGCCCCTCTCAGCATGTGCATATTATTTTGCAAGCTCACTGCACCCAGGCAAAACCCCGTATTGAAATGCAGCCCTTCCCCAAGCTCTCCAACCCATCCCTCCAGGTAGTCAGCTTCTTAGAACCAACGTATTGCACCTATTGCAAGTTTCCTCCGCCACCTCCATTTTGGAGGAAGAACTGGATCTACTGACACCAAGGACAAAACCCTTCTAGCAGAAGACATTGTCTAATCAGCTATTGCGTGACATCCACTATTCCCACTGTGTCCTCCACAGTGACCAACAGTTCCATGTGTTTTCTCACAAACTGGCCTTTCTTGGCTAAAGCTATTCCTAGCTATTACGCCTGGCTATAACCTCCCTGGAAATGCATTTGTGCACAAGCACCAGAGGAGGCATTTGAACACTGGGATAAAGCTTCTTCAAATTACAATTACGTGTCTCCTTAAAGACAGTAGGGCTGGTGGAAGTGGTTTTATCTCACCAACTGGACCTCCCGTCAGACAGTGCTGTGGAGAGCAGTAGTTACCTTAGCCTGATAGGTCTGCTCAAGCTCCATTTTGTACAGCCTGACTTGTTCATCATGTTGATTTCGCAGATCCTCCAGGGCCTGAGTCATTTTGGATTCATACTCCTGTTGGCGACTAGTGTCCACCTCGACCAAACGATGTTCATGTCGTTTTCTTGTTTCCCTTATTTCCTACACACACAAAAAAATAAAGGCGGGACAAATTTCCACAGTAGGGTAAGCAGTACAGCAATTACATTCAGACAGCAATTAACTATTTCAGTACTAATTATTTAGTATATAGGAGCTACGGTACTAAAGGCACTTAAGCCTAAGAATTGCTGCATGTACTAACAGATGCAAGTTACCATTCTCATTTGGCAGGGCAGGACAAACAAGAAGGGAGCAGTTCTGAGTACTGGGAGGAGGCCCGAAGGTAGCAGCAGGGCCACGAGGAGGAACAGCAGGCAAGTGAAGCAAGGTTCACTTTGCATGCCTGAACTGGAGTCATAGCAGGCTAACACAAATTCAGGGCGACTTTACAAGTTCTTTTGCAGAAACGCTCTACATCTAAAAATAGACTCTTAGAAACATGCCCTTCTTCTCACAGAAACGTGCCCTGATGCGATCTGGAAGCTTTCCCTTCTGTGGTGAATTTTTATACCAAGAAAACTAGCAAGCAGCCTTCTCTCAGTAACTGTAGGCAATGAGCCCTTGGGGGGCCACAAAAATGTCACGGAGGACTACAAAGTATCAGGTGAAGGGCTGAGCTGATCTCGCAGTTCAACACCACTAGAATAAGCAGGCTTCACTTGCCACGCTCCTCGTCATGATGTTCTAACAGAGCTTTGGACCCTTTGCTGAACCAAATTAATTCACTAACCTAAAGGAAACCAATTCCTTTTTTTCTTCGTGTGTTGAATTGGTCCATACAAGGACCAAAGACCTCCAGGGATGGCTAAAGGAACACCCCCACTTCAGCATGGCAAGCTTTAAGATTAGCTTCTGCTGTCTCATTTAGCTTCACCTTTAGTCAGTAGCAACACAGTTCTCCTCAGGAAGCCAAGTCATTTTAAGGCCCTACAACCAAGGAAGGGTCTGTCTTTGCAGTCACGTGCAGCAATCCAACTGCTCCAGGGCATGGCTGTGAGACAGTGGTCAGTACAACTCGGGGGGATCTACCTGGCTGGTTTCTTTGCCCTACTCCAGCCCCTGTCCGTAGCCACACAGCCCTGCCCCATCCCTTAATCCAGTCTGGGCACTCATTTGATTCCGTGGTAAGACATAACACAGCCACTAAGCTGGCAAAAATTAAACTCAACTAAAAAACCTTAAGTATTTTAGTAGTTAATCAGGCTGAAATGGTTTGGTGCATGGTGAGCCAAACATCACAACTAGCATAGGTGAGATGAAGGGCAGAAGCACATGGCAACTGCTCAGCAGCCACTAATTGAATGAGCTTGCAGAAGAACCAAAGGTCAGAGTCGGTGTTCACAAGATGGAACAAACTCACGTAACACTTTGCATCTGGCACAGAAAGATGGTCATGCTTCCCTTTCCCAATCCCTGATCCCCACCCGTGCATTCCTGCTATTCACTTTATAAAAGCTCTGGTCCTCGCTAGAACCGCTATGAGCCAACTCAACTCACTAAAACAGGCAGAAAACTACCCCTGCAAAAAGCGGGGCAATTGCATACTGTTCTTGTCAATGAAAACAGGTTACAGTCAGGTTCAACAACCACCCAAGCTGGTGCGAGTAAGGAGCAGCGCCATGCAACCAGGTCCAGAGAGAGGGAACAAGACTCTCCCCTTCCCACAGCAGTCAGCTGCTACACTAGCTCACCTGCCATGAACAATACCCTTGTCACTTGGCTCTCATGCCAGCTCCACCACTGATTTACCATGCAACTCTTGCATAACCTTTAACTATTTTATTACTCAACCCATTTATAGCAAGGATAATACTGATTTTCCCTACCTGGACCAGTTAGCAATTGCTTATAGTCAGTTTAAATAAAAGCTACATGAACTTCAGACTATGATGAGATTACTAGGTTGGTAATACCTCCTCAAACACATTCTTCCTGAAATCCAGATCCTCTTGCAAGCTCTGGCATCGATTCTCCAGGTCCACACGCATGAGCGTCTCCTTCTCCAACTGCTTCTTAGCCACAGCATGACTATCTTCAGCCTAGTAACGAATTTTAAAGATAAAGATTTAATTTTGTCTGGATCCCTATTTTCCATCCCCATAATCTCTTTATGGTCTTCATTTGGCATCTTTGGACAAGTTGTTCAGAACAACAAATCTAATGTCAAACCACTGATTTTCAAAAAAAAAAAAAAAAAAAAAAAACAAACAAAAAAGAAAAAGAGTGGGCGTGTGTATGTGCTTATGAATATTTAAAACAAGCTTTCACGTTTGTATACCAAACATAGGATTTAAAACATAGGATTATTTCAACACAGTATGATAATGGAGCTGAGAATTATTAATTCCTCAAGCACAATATGTTGCATGTTCTTTTTCTTACCAGCATAGTCCCACTGAGTACTCCAGCATAAGTTTAGAATTATGCAGGACCTTACAAAGGACAACATTTAGTAACCTGATATCTCATAAATATAGGAACACTTACCAGAAAGTTTTAAAGCTTTTGACTAACAAAATTTCTAAAACACCACGTTCCTTTAGTTGCTTTACAGAGATTTCTTACAATTTAGCTTAATATCCAAAAGGGGCAGGCAAAGGTTCAGCAGTAAGCGAGCTGGATCAATGATGTTCAGACTATAAACTAACTGCAAAGAAAAATAACAAATTTGACAATACACAGCCTCTCGTGTGCCAAAGCAAGGAAGCATTCACTGCCGTACCTTAGCCAGTTGGGCACGCAAATCGGCCACCTCTGCTTCCAGATTGCGTTTCTCATTCAGGACAGTATTGAGTTCTGCTTCACTTCTGTGGAACAGCACTTCAAGATCCTTAATGCGACCCTGAGCCACAGACAAATCTGCATCTTTCTTCTTGTAGCTGAAAAAACAGAAGTTAATTACGTTTATACAAGGGTGCACACACATCTTGAGCATGTCTCGGTTACAACTACGTTTTGTTATTGTACACGTTATTAGGGTTAGTGTACCACTAGGTGGCTCCTAGAGTAACCTGCAAATGCAGCTAATAAAAGTAATCATAAACACCTCTTAAAACTCGCAGCTTGTACCAATGTGTTGTAAATGCGTTGCCTAATAAAGAAGAACGTATGTCATGGGCAGGCAAGGGAAAAACAAGAAGGCAACTCTGACAGCTAAGAGATGACAATAAAGCTGCTTTACACACAAGGTGTAAAGAGTATTTTTTTCATCTCACTGCTGCACAGCACATGTAACTGCTGACATCTATCACTTTGGACTACAGCCCCTGAGGAGCAGAGCACATGCATCTCCCAAAGAGGCTCATGAGCGTCCCCAGTGTTTTGCACTTGATGAGGCCAAGCCCATTCCCTAGGATGGATTCCCACACAAAGTAGTAAAGTAATCCACTAGGGAAATGTGGTCACCTTTCAGGAATAAACCAGTATTTCTTCAGCAGTATTCATTACAAGCAAAGCAACTCTGGTCACTTTAAATATGATTATTTGAGCTGTTATAGCCAACTCTCAGAAATCACCAACGTTATCTTCCTCCTGCCCACCAAGTATGTCTACCTTTTCCTCTGACATACCGACTTTCTGCAGTATCATTATGCTATTAAAAAAGTGGTTTGTTATATGAAGTAATCCTTCCTTGCTGCAGTTTAAGGTCACTATTCTAGTCTCACACCACTAAGAATGCAGGGAATGGCTTTTTGCCTTTCTCTCTTAAACCATCTTAGAACTCAGTTTTCTCCTTCCTTTTCCTCAAACTTCTCTTCTATAGCTCTGTAGTTTTCAGCCTGTGGTCAGTGAGCTGCTCTTAAGGGCCATGGAAATAACTTTGAAGAGGAGTGCTACTACCTATAGGCTTTAAAGAGCTCTGTATTGGTCTGCAACTCCAAACATGGAAATAGCATTATGTTTGCAAAGAAAAAAAAAAAAAAAAAAAAAAGCTGAAAACCACTGCTCTGGGTTATACAAACCTTGCTCCCCAGCCCAAATCCTGAGTCTTGGTTCCCCAACTTCTGATCATTACACTGTCCTCTTGAATTTCTACTTTGCCCATAACTCTAACAAAATGCGATGCCCAGAATTATTTTACAAAAACCTTGCTTTATGGGGTATTGGTGTGCCCTACAGACACTATTTCATTACATGCTTCAGAATGATATGCATCTTTTTCTAACTACAAAATAAATCAACACATCTATTTTGTGATACGCTCCAGCTACGAGGCTCATGTGTTCTCTCTGCATTCCTTGGTGTAGATCTCTGAATTTGTTTTCATTTAACTGTAACCAATTTTTCTTAATCATTGGTCCAATCTGTCACTGTGAATCCTGTTCTGCAACATATGTGCAGTGTCTTCAAGCTCAGCAGCTTGCAGGAGACATATAGACAAAACATGACTTCTACTTAAAAGACAGTTATTTAGCAGCAAGCAGCAAGTCTTCATAACAGACTCTCCAGACACACGCCCCTGCGTCACACATGTCACACAGTAAAACAAGCCACTGTGGACGTGTCACAGACAATCAGATCTGGAAGCCTTCTGTCTGTGCAGTACCTGAAGAGCAAACGCCACTTCACACCGAGTGGGAACAGCAGGGTACTTACACAGCCCATAGCTTCCTCCCACCTGCAGAAGCCAGGCAGCACACGAGTATTCCCATGGAGGTGGGGATGAACAGAAGTGTTCAACGGACAGCTTGACAAAGCACCATGAATTCCTGACAGTGACAAAGAACTTCTTGCTCCTTCATGAACACTGACACGGGAAGACACTCCAAGCTGCTTTCATTCACATTTTTATTTGCATTTATAATTTCAGCCTGGTTTATTGTCTTCATGCAAAAAATTGACAGAAGGCTTTACAAAGGTGCAACCTGCTTTTGGGGGTCTCCGAGATGCCTGGAAGTTACAAATAGCAGTCGATGTGGCTGTTGAGACGTACCAATGTTCTTTGAAGGACACCAGGTTAGGGCAGCCCTCTAGAGCTCTTTTTTCCAGAAAGCAGCCAAGTTTGCTCAAGGGAAATGTTTCAGTGACCATGTGGGATAGCAGGCAGAAGAAGCCACAGCAAGGCAGTCACACAGCTCAGAGCTGCAGCTCAAGCAGGAAGACTGCTAAAGGGAGCAGATGGATGAGGCCTACGTATATCTACCTCCAGGCTTAGCTTGACCTGGGGACCTGTGACGCTGGTAAAGATATGAACAGACACTTCATGAACATCAGGACAGGAGACTTCCCTTAACCAGGCCATCAAAGTTACCTCTGCTGTGACTGAATGCACCCTGAGCACTACACCAGGTCTGCTTCAGCAGTCTTGTGGGAGGGTGCTGTTCCACTAAAGCAAAAAATGTTGTGCATCTCACTAGTAAATTAAATGTTCCCTTCTATACCTCCTCCACTCATCCCCTCCCTCCCTCAGGCAGTCAAAAGTTTTGTCAAGCAGCTAAAGATGCACACAAAAGCGCTGGAAGCTGTTATATAACATATAGGAAAGAACCATACTTGCTTCAGAATGATATCAGAATGTCTATTTTTACAACAGTATTTTAATCCTAGATTTAAAAATACATCCCTACTCCTGATACAAACATCTCTAAACTAAAAAGTTAAGCTGTTCCTTATGTCACATAAACGGTGTTACAATATCCTATCCGAAACTGTCCAACTGCTTTGTGAACCTAGTTACGAAGTTGGCTCAACAGAAAACATTCTAAATTCATGAGTTGTGTTCAAGGTCCTCATTGTATGTACATGCATGTATTGTACATGTTGTAAAATACATAGAATCATGGAATGGTTTGGGTTGGAAAGGGACCTTAAAGAACATCTAGATCCCACCCCTCTGCCATGGGCAGGGACATCTTCTGCTAGATCAGGTTGCTCAAAACCTCATCCAGCCTTGAACACTTCCAGGCATGGGGCATCTACAACCTCTCTGGGCAACCTGTTCCAGTGTCTCACCACCCTCAGGGTAAAGAATGTCTTCCTAATATCTAATCTAAATCTACCCTCTTTCAGTTTAAAGCCATTACCCACATCCTATCTCTCGACTCCCTGATAAAGAGTCATAGAATGACAGAACGCTTTGGGATGGAAGGGACCTTTAAAGGTCACCTAGTCCAACCCCCTGCAATGGGCAGGGACATCCCCCACCAGATCAGGTTGCTCAGGGCCCCGTCCACCCTGGTCTTGAATGTTTCCAAGGATGGGGCATCTCCCACCTCTCTGGGCAACCCCTGCCAGTGTTTCACCACCCTCATCGTGAAAATTTTTTTCCTTGTGTTTAGTCTAAATCTCCCCGCCGTTAGTTTAAAAACTCCCTTCTCATCTTTTCTGTAGGCCCCTTTTAAGTCCTGGAAGGCTGCTATAAGGTGTCCCCAGAGCCTTCTCTTCTCCAGGCTGAACAACCCCAACTCTCTCAGCCTGTCCTCATGGGAGAGGTGCTCCAGCCCCCTGATCGTCTTCGTGGCCCTCCTCTGGACCCACTCAGGCAGGTCCATGTCCATCTTACACTGGGGGCCCCCAGAGCTGAACACAGTACTCCAGGTGGGGTCTTCACAAGAGCCAAGGGGGAGAATCACCTCCCTTGACCTGCTGGCCACGCTTCTTTTGATGCGGCCCAGGATACGGCTGGCTTTCTGGGCTGCAAGTGCACATTGCCGACTCACATTCAGTTTTTCATCAACCGATGCCCCCAAGTCCTTCTCCACAGGGCTGCTCTCAATCCCCTCATCGCCCAGCCTGTATCCATGTTTGGGATTGCCCCGACCCACGTGCAGGACCTTGCACTTGGCCTTGTTGAACTTCATGAGGTTCACACGGGCCCACCTCTCCAGCCTGTCAAGCTCCCTCTGGATGGCATCCCGTCCCTCCAGAGCATCAGCCACACCACACACATTTTGGTCGGTTGGTTTTTCAGATTAGGGAAAAAAAAAAAAAAAAAAGAGGTGCTTCCTACCCCCAAACAAGTCTTATGTTCAATTTCTTTTCAGGATGTTTCTTTATTTTATTGGAATCTTGCAACAAAAGTAAAAGCTGTAAATAGCAAGCACATACAATTCTATCTACTAGTTTTCATTGCAAAACAATTGTCCCAAGCAGTGTGAATGCCCCTACCCCAAAGTGGTTTTGTTTCTTAATTTACATTTGAAACCTGATCATTGATTGTAACTTGATTGCTGATCAAAGAACATGGTAAAGGACAATGACAAATGTGTATTGTGAATAACACCAAAAAAACCCCAAACCCCCACAAAAAACACCCACAACACAAAAACAATTTAAAAACCCAGACAGTTTTATGTCAACAATGAAGGCAATGATTGGAAAATGAAGATATTTTCCCAGAAGACCTCCCTTACAGGAAACCCGTTTAAGTTTAGTTAAGATTTGGGTGCTTCAACTTAATCCCTGGGATATCTGCAACATGCACATTGTACTGGCAGATATGACACAAAAAGGACCCGTAGGAGGTTCATACCATAGCACAGGATAACTGACCATGTCTACAGTGCAAGAGACACTGATGTTCGGGCATCTGAATCCCATTTGCAATGTCAGGAAATCATAAATCCCATTATTCATTTGCAAACTGAATTGAAATGTGTATGGATGCTAACATGTTAACCAGCAGCTCCTCCCTATCTTCTGCAGATGAATCGGTAGTGGAACCAACACTGTTTTCACTCTATGACAAAGCTCCCTCTAAAGAAATTACAATTGAACATTACTTGAAGTTAAACTAGACTTGAAGGGGTAGGGGGATAATATCAGGCTGCCCATGACGAGCTGTGGGACAACACGCTGAGGTTAGAGGGACAGGGTACCAGCAAGGGCCCTCAACCTGTTGCTCTGAGACATGCTGGGCACACTGGAAGTCTTAGGGAGATGAGCCAGGGGCTCCTGAGGTAACAGGAACCAAGAGGGAAACACCAGTGAAATACCTCAAAGGAATTAAAGTGTCTTCCTCTAAGAAGGTGACATGGCCAACAGCCCAGCTGAAGTGCCTCTACACCAATGCATGCAGCATGGGCAAACAGGAGGAGCTGGAAGCCACCGTGCTGCTAGAAAGCCACGACCTAGTTGCCATTACTGAAACTTGGTGGGCCAAATCCCACTGGAGTGCAGTTATCGATGGCTACAGGCTGTTCAGAAGGGACAGGCAAGGAAGGAGGAGCAGAGGGGTTGCCTTCTACATCAAGAAGTGGAGAGAGTGTGAAGAGCTGTCTCTGAAGATCAGCCACAAGCAGGTTGAAAGCTTGTGGGTAGGAATTAGAGACTGAGGCAACAAAGGGAGCCTTGTGGCTGGTGTTTCCTACAGGCCACCCGATCAAGGGGAGCCTATTGACAAAGCTTCTTACTCCAGCTACAGGAGGCATCATGCTCACAGGCTCTTGTCCTGCTGGGGGACTTCAACCGCCTCAACATCTGCTGGAAAAGTAGCACAGTGAGCTATAGGCAATCCAGGAGACTCCTGGAGTGCATGGAGGATAACTTAAGCCAGGTAATAGACAGCCCTACCAGAGGGGATGTGATACTGGACCTGGTGGTCACCAATGCAAGTGAGCTAATTGGTGACATCAAGACTGGAGGCAGCCTGGGCTGCAGTGATCATGTACTGGAGGAGTTTGCGGTCCTGAGGGATATGGGTCAGGCTAAGGGTAAAGTCACGACCCGGAATTTTAGGAAAGCAAACTTGCAGCTCTTCAAGGAGTTAATCAATAAGAACCCCTGGGAAACTGCCCTCAGGGACAAGGGAGCAGAACAGACCTGGCAGATCTTTAAGGACGCTTTCCATAGAGCGCAAGAGCTCTCGATCGCCAGGTGTAAGAAATCAGGAAAGGAAGGCAAGAGACCAGCATGGCTGAGTGAAGACCTGCTGGTCAAACTAAAGGGCAAGAAGAAAATGCCAGGCAGTGGGAGCAGGAACAGGTATCCTGGGAAGAGTACGGCGACATTGCCCGGTTGTGTAGGGATGGGGTCAGAAAGGCCAAGGCATGGCTGGAGCTGAACTTGGCAAGGGACGCAAAGAATAATAAGGGCTTCTATAGATATGTCAGCCAGAAAAGGAAGGTCAAAGAAAGCGTACCCCCCCGTGATGAGCAAGACTGGCAAACTGGTAACAATGGACAAGAAGGCTGAGGTACTCAACAACTTTTTTGCCTCAGTCTTCACTGGCAACTTCTCTTCCCACACCTCTCGAGTGGATGGACCACAAGACAGGGATTGGGAGAGCAAAGGCCCTCCCACTGTAAGAGAAGATCAGGTTCGTGACCACCTGAGGAACCTGAACATATGTAAGTCTATGGAATCTGACGAGATGCATCCCAGAGTCCTGAGGGAACTGGCTGATGTAGCTGCCAAGCCGCTCCATCATATTTGTAAAGTCATGGCAGTCAGGTGAAGTCCCTGGTGACTGGAAAAAGGGAAACATTGCACCCATTTTTAAAAAGGGGAGAAAGGAGGACCCTGACAGGACTACCGACCTGTCAGCCTCACCTCTGTGCCTGGGAAGATCATGGAACAGATCCTCCTAGAAGCTATGCTAAGGCACATGGACGACAGCGAGGTGATTCAAGACAGCTAGCATGGCTTCACCAAGGGCAAGTCCTGCCTGACCAACCTTGTGGCCTTCTATGATGGAGGCATGGTCCAGTACACCGACAGACAAATCATGTTCTTTCCTAGACCTAGATCCTTGTGTACCAACCAAGGGTCTTGCTGCAGGTTGGTCAGCTGCTTCCCAAGTCCACTGGAGCTGTGCAAGTAGACAGCCTCAGGAACAAACTAAGAGCAGGGTAAGCCTCAGGCTCCTTTGGACACAAACTAGTCCTGATGTCACCACACCCAACCACACCCTGTGGCCTCCCTGGAGCATCCTCAGTGCCTTCAGGAAAGGGCTTTTCAAGTTTACAAACCCAGGCTTTAGAAGAAAAAAGGGGAAGTCAGCTCTTGAAGCAGTAGGTTGGCTATATTTGGATCCTATAGCTAGAAAAGCCCTGCAAGCCTGTGGCTCAGCAACTAAAATTCAATTCAGTCTAATGCTGGGAAACATCTCCCAGATATTCTTTCAAGCCAATGTTTTCCCTACTCTGCCTACTCCAACTATCCCTTTTCTTCTCCCTCTCTCACATGGGAGACCAGAGGAGAGATGTCCCAAGATGGAAGTCTATTATCTCCTGTCCCAGCAACCCAACCTATTCCAAGTGAACAATGAAGTGGCAATGTCTGGGATCCCTCCTGGCCAGACTGTGCTGGCATCCTTAAGCCTCTCCTCTGTCATAAGCTTGAAAGAGAGACCGAGGTAATTGTAGTGAACATAAAATTACACACGAACCACACTAACTTCCACTACATACAGTTCTCAAAGCACTGAAGCAAGCTTGGCCTGTGAGAAGTACCACCTGACTGTCAGCATGGGCAGGGAAGACTTCAGTCATGAGCTAGGTGTCAAGTGGAGACCTAAAAGCTGCGTTTGCAAGAATCACATTTAAAATCTGGCCACGTCACAAGCATAGCTTTCCACATGACTCAGGCTAGGCACCCTGAAAACACTCCAAGTACATTACAAGCTTCTCAAGGGACTGGACGCAATCTGGTAGAAGAAACTTTCAAGCCAAGGAAGAATTCAATTCTCCTCCTATGAACTGTAAGAACAGAGAGAAAGCCAGAAAAGCAGGTATATTTTCCTCATATTTAGTCTATCTCAGAAAACAAAAAAAAAGTGTTTGAAATTAGTCTGGCAGAATTAACCATTGAAGTGACTGGTAAGGGGCAACTCAATTGTCCAAACAAAGGGCAAGGGAGATGACCCAAGGGACAATACCATCTCCATCACTTTAAGTGCACAACATTCTACAACAAGGTATTTGTAAAATCTCTTAGCGCTATCAAAAGCCTGAAGAACTGGAATCAGTTGGCACTGATTCTCATTAGCTGCCAAGTGAAGATACTTCTGACAAGGATACCTTGATCAAAATACAGAAATAAGCATCTTGCAGAACAGGAGAGATGAACCAAATTCCCAGTTACCGCTGCTGCTGTCTTTTGGAGCTTGCTTTGAAAGCCAAGCAAATGGAGTATTTGCTGTCACCGAGACAAGAGAGAGAACCTTGATGGCCATGTAACACCTACTGCCACACAAAATATATTATCTGAAATAAACGTCAAGACTGCTGGCCTAAGGCTTTTAAGAGGGAAATCAGTCCCAACAGGAACATCACAGTAGGGCTGGGTGGTATTCATCTCACTTAACTTTAGGGGTTTACGTCTGACCTAGTTACCATAGGGGCTTTTTATGGTTAACAAAGGCCTTGCTAACTGAGTCCCTACATTGTACACAGGTGACCCGACCCCATGCAGGCATATCTTCTGGGATGAACTCTGCACCAAGTTCGACTGGCTTTACAGCGACCTACTTAGAGATGCTTACACTATAGCTATTTCATATTTGGACAATTATTTTAGGGGCAAAGTCCACAAAATATCTCCAATGGCTGACTTTAACAAGAAGGCCCAGCACAGTAAATGAAGATCCAGTGATATAGCAAAGTTTACAGAGAAAACAAGAAATACTTCATCATAAATCAACTAGCTAGTAAAAAAAACCACAAGGGAGGGAAACACTTCATTCTTTATATAACCACTTTGATGCAAATGAAGGGAGATGGGAGACTTACAGTAGGCCTGTACTGGCACTGCTGGATTAAAAGCAATTTTATGGCCAACAATGTTCATACACAGGTGATGGATGTACATACTGACATGCTCAGGAAAAATCTGTAACTCCCAAACCTTATCTACTAAAATAGGTACCAAAATTCAATCAGAAGCAAAGAAATAATTTTGCCACCACATATGTTCATTTTAAAATGAAGTTTCAACTGCTAAACAGTATTTGATTACAGAAACTCCCTAGTGGGAATAGAAGTAATTGATTACATTTGGCTTCAGTAGCCAGTTTATTAAGCCAATTCTCTTTGATGCAGACTGAACAGCAATTTTTTAAAATTTAGTCTGTACAAGGTCTTTTTCCAGCACACTTACATTGTGGCTTCATGTGTTTTCAAGGCAACACTGCTTCCATATTCCCAAATTGCTCAGGGCCACCCTTTTCCTTTTCCTTCATTGCTGCCATCAGTCAATACAGTGAACCAGGCAATAAAACTGATAACGTTTAAAAATTATCCTTCCGTGGATGGGTCAATTTTAATCTAGATCAGTTTCTCAATCCAGTTTACAAAGCAGCTGCACATGTACATGGTCACATAAGGAGAGGTACAATAGGACAGAAGCAGGCACAACCAATAGTTTCGGCCTCTAGATGTCTGAATTGCTCAAATCACAGTATATTAATCTTACATCTACAAATACATTTGTGTATATACTGGTCGGATTATCTGCTCTGACTAGCTGTACCAACGAGCTGAGGAATTTCCCTTCGACAAGCCAGTATCTTCTCATTGATCTGCAATGCTTCCAAAAGGCATTTTAAGAAGCATCAATAGTATCATTCCCACTGCAAATATTGCCCATTCTAATTTAAAAAAAAAAAAAAAAATCATGCAGGGCTTTCCTTACCTTTTATTGAACTCCTCAAGTTCTGCTCTCAGTTTTCCTATTTCAATCTGTAATCTCGCCCTCTCTTTGGCGGTTTCATCCAGAACTCTTCGAGCATCAGCCAGTTCAGACTCATAGAGACTCTTGATTCCACTCACCTAAGGGGAAAGAAGTATTCAGATATGAGAACATCCCAAAGACTAACTACCAAAGAACTGAAACACAGCACCAGGTTTCAAATAGCTTTCTTGGAAAAAAGGGTGTACGATATGATTTCTGTTGTTTAAGAACATTCTATATTGAACATTTTCAATTAATATGCACCTACAATTAGATGTGATCTAGTCCCAAAGACAAGATTTAATTTTTATTCCCAGTGAGACATAACAAAACATGCTATGTTTGAAGTGTGCAAGTCTTCCAACGAGATAAACCGAAGAAGATCAGTACACTCTACAATCCAATCTTAAATTATTCACCCTCATTTCCAGTACTGCTGCTTTGGGAGATTTTTTTTTTAAGCAGTAATATCACTTAAAGAGAAATGATGATAGACTTATTTTGTGGAATACAGGTCCGAGGCCCAATCTGACTCTGCCACTCTTGCACTATAAAGCTAAAAAGAATCTGAAAGTACAGAAATATGACCTGTTCAGAGATGAGCTTCTGCTCCTGTTCTCTTCCTCAGAGGATACAGATCTACAGACTTCTCCCTGTCCCAACTCAATATATTACATATTCAGCTATCCAGACTGCAGCAAGGCACCTCAAAGTCTTCCACACCTCTGTTTTTTTCAGAACGCAAGGTTATTTGAAAGGTATATCAGATAGCTAAAACATCAAGACCATATAAAAGATTGCTGCTACTGCTTCTATGAAAGGATAGCAGAACGACTCTTACTAATGTAAATTCAGAAACAGAGCAATCAGGGAGTGAGAAGAGCCAAAAGCAGAATGTACCAACTTTAGGAAGAGAAATTTCATAACAAAGCATAAAATGTAGAAACAAGAAAGCAAACTGTGCTATTCCTAGGAGTGCCTGTTTCAACATCAGAGTGGCACCAATGACAGACTCAACCATCTGGTCTTCAAAAAGACTGATTAAAAGCACTCAGGATATAATTAAGTTCCTGATAGACTATATTCTCATAAAACATCTGAAATTAACTAAAATATGACAGTATGAGGGCTGAGAAGCCTTAGTTTACAAGCAAACCACATAACAGAAATTACTTGACTATCTATCCATGCAATCTTACTTCTTTTCTTTAAAGAATTAATTCTTTCAAGCTTTATGCAACTTAAGTTTTGGGTTGGGTTGGTTGGGTTTTTTTTCCCATAGCTGATAGCCAGATGTTGTCTATGGCACAAGCCAACGCAACTCTGTATTATCAGTTACAAAATTTAGGAAGTCCTGCGAAGAAGTGTACCACGACTATGCTAAACTCTACAGCACTCCACAATGCCAAGAAAAAAAATTGGCCATTTTAAGGCTGTAAAGCCTTTCATTATGGATGACCCTTGAGTGAAAATACAGTATTTGCAAATTGCAATACAGAATACAATTGCCAAAAGGCCAAGCACTGATTCTGCACCATCAGGTACTGCATCTACAACACCCCTTCTCTAATGCTTGCCCTTCTTTAGACCATCTGCCCTTCAACTCTTCAGTCTGCTAAAATCCTCGCCCCAGGACATCTACCAGGAACTTGGGGCTGTATTGCTGCAGGTTCAGAGGCATACTAAATCACAGTGCAGGACACAAGGACAAATCCCTTCCCAGTACTCCAGGGCATAAACTGGAATTGCATGTCAAGGTACAAAGGAAGAAAGCCTTTTTCCCTAGGTTTTTGTGCATACTGTCACAAAAAGACATTGCTGCTGTGATACTTACAACAGGCAGTAAATAATTCATGCTTTTGAGGCATTACAGACAATACAGAGCTTAACAACACCGAAACAACAATATTCTGAACAGAGAATAAACACTTAATGCAATTCCTGTGGAGAGAGAGTATAGCTAGATGGAGTGGTCACAGTTTAACCCCAGCCAGCAGCTGAGCCCCAGACAGCCGCTCGCTCACTGCCCTGCCCGGTGGGATGGGGGAGAGAATCGGAACAGTGAGAAACCTTGGGGGTAGAGATAAAGACAATTTAATAATTGAAATAAAGTAAGGTAGCAGTAGTAGTAATAATAACAATATACAAAGCAAGTGATGCACTGTACAATTGCTCACCACCCGCTGGCCGATGCCCAGCCAGTCCCCGAGCAGCGGTCACTGCCCCCCAGCCAACTCCCCCAGTTTCTACACTGGCCATGACGCCATAGGGTATGGAATAGCCCTGTGCCCAGTCTGGGCCAGCCCCCCTGGCTGTGCCCCCTCCCAGCTCCTTGTGCACGGGCAGAGCACGGGAAGCTGAAAAGCCCTTGACCAGTGTGAGCACTGCTGAGCAACAACTGAAACATCAGTGGGTTATCAACGTTATTCTCATCCTAAATCCAAACCACAGCACTGCACCAGCTACTAGGAAGAAAATTAACTCAATCCCAACCGAAACCAGGACAGGAGCTAAAAATTGCATGATGAAAGCCATTTCAGAACCTGTTGGTAAAAAGAGAACCAGAGACTGTGCTTCTTAATTAGAAGGACTGATTCATTCATGGCATAACCAGTTGTGGGAGCTTAGCATGCATTTTTCTCCTACAGCATGTTAACCTCTGCTCTTATTCCAATAACAAACATAAGAAAGAAACACACAGGTCCAATTCACAGTCCAAAGTGTTAGTCAAAAAGCCACTTTCACTAGAATTTTAAGCTAATGCACTGAGCAGACAGAAATAACAGACATAAGGACATTGCAGCTTCCAGCACAGGGAGGCAGCAGACAGCTGGGAGCAGCAACGCCTTCAATCACTGCAAAAACAAAAAAAAAGGCAAAAAAAACAAACCCCAAACTCTCACCAGAACTCTAACAACAGTATGCAAAGAGAATATGGATTCATGATAACATTGATAGAAGTTTTAGTGATCAAACTGAACTGGAGGACAGTTCAAGATGGTCTTTCTAAATCATTAAAAAAAAAATCATCTTGTTTATTTTCAGCACTGGTCAAGCGGAGAAGAGAGAACCAAACACAGCAGCGGTAGGCTCAAAGGAAAGTAAGTAGCACCAGCTTAGCTGAACTAGCCTGGTATTGTGTGCTTGGCCACGCTTCTAGCCCAAGTCGGTTATTCATTGGAAGCACCCTTCTACCCCAGCACGGAGAGAAATTCTGGGAAGTATTTCTGTTTCCCGAAACTGTCACCCCTCAAACTCTGTTCTGGTGGAAGGAACAGATGTGATGCTTGAGGACATGGTTTAGTGGTGCTTGAGGACATGGTTTAGTGGTGGACTTGGCAGTGGTAGGTTAACGGTTGGACTCGATGATCTTAAGGGTCTTTTCCAACCTTAACAATTCTACGATTCTATGAACTTAATTTAGACTCTGCTGACTCTCTGAAAATTTCCAGAGAAGGACAGTCCTCAAAGTGCCTCTGTTTAGTGTAGACCTATGATTTTGCTTTGGTTTGACTCTACAGGCACTCTTCTGCCCACTCCCTTTTTTAAAGCACTTTACATTTGCTACTCAGTTTGGTCTCTAGCACAGCGACACTTCCAGATGTTCTTACAAAGGTGCTGTTAAACCAAAGCAGGACCTCCTAGGATAAGCTTCACATGCTCCTTCTGCACAAAAAAAAAAAGTCAATAGGAACCACAGCCAGTATCCACAGCAACAAGAGAAGGAAGTTGAATAAATTCATCTGGCAACTGTGGAGCCCATTTCTGGTTCTTTGTCTCATCACACTTCTGAGCAGTGTGCCGCCAGACAGTATCTACCTGTCCTCGAGCACCCCAAAGAATACTGGATGCAAGACAGAACCTGTCTGACAACGTCTTCCATTTTTTGTCATCTTCTATCAGTAGAATCTATCAATTCAAATTCCTTCCTTCATTTGTTGTTTCTCATCCTTTTGCTTGGGTTACCACAACCCATTGTCTCCTGCTCCCCACATCTGAGAAAGCTACAAACTCATCCTTGAAGCCCATGCCAACGCTTCCAGAGTCAGCCAGCAAGAACAGCTGGTAGCAAATGCTGAAGGGAAAAAGTACAGAGAACAAGGCAAACGTACAATGATTCTTCAGTTGCATATACTCCCAGCTTCTAAAAACTAAAATCTGAGCCAAAAATTGCTTCCAGGCACCAAAAAACAGTGGTCACCAAATACTGTTAATTTGTCTAATCCTTTTATAAATCTCTTTAGCTTTTTCCACAACATCAGAGAGCATCATACAAGCACAACTGGTGGATTAAGACCTACTGCTTGATAATTTCATTTCATTCCTTTAGTTTCTGTGTTGTGAGAAATGCTGAATATTTGCTTCCTAGACAAATCTCTTTGTTTGGACTCGTGCCTTAGAGACCTCAGGTTTCTTCTCATCTCTTTTCCAGATTTGCTCCTGGTCAAAAATTATTCTGCTGCTCTGCTCAACTTTGTCAGCTTTTCCTTACATGCTTTTCCCAGGCTCTAGATGTTTTAAAATAGGTTAAGAGAACTGCAAGCAGCATTCAGAATACAGAAACAACATTGATTTACACAGTGATTATTGACCACCAGCTACAAAGGAAAACAGGGACATCACAGGAGATCAGAGAGGCAGAAAATGCAGTAATTCTAACAGGTTTCAATTAGCCCAAGCTGTAATCCAGGAGGTGATACCTGAGCTATATTTTCATATGCTAGCAGGGAGTGCCACGGAGTGGCTGATCCAGGAAGCCACGAGAGATAAAGCAACTCTTTGCCCGGTTCTCAGCAGCACATAGGAGCTGATTTGCTAAGATACTGTCAAGAACCTCAGTTGACTTGGTTTCAGCATCCTTGCAGAAGCAAGAGAAGCAAAAAAAAAAAAAATCTACAACTGTTGCAATTGTTTCCGTATGGCAACTAGAGAACACTGAGGTATTTGTTAAAACAACTAAAAAAAGCAGGTAAGAATAACATCTCTCTAGGAAGCAAGATGTTGTATAAAGACATCATCGTAGGCTAGAAAGACCACATGTACAAAATGTTTTAAGATGATCAAAACAAGGAGGATATGAGACATAGTAAAGCATTTTTCAAAAAGCTGAGGTCATGTATGTACGAGAAAAATAAAATTGATCCTGACTTCTGTTAATCACAATACAACACGGCAAGCCAAAAAATGAAGTTTGAAGAACAACTCATGAATGATGTAGAAAATAATTACTCTTGCACTGCTCATGAAAAAGGCATACACGAGTCTATGGCCCCAAGTTGATCAGGTTATCCAGAAGAACCACCTAAAAAAATGCAGTGAAAACACACCCTTTGGGGTTGGTTTTGTTTAACTTATATTTGAACTAGAGGAATCTTTAAGAGATTTCTGCACTTAAGCATCAGTTGAAACAATCGTAGAACAGATCAACAAAACAAGCAGTAACAAACCATCACGTTTAGAAAGTATTAACAGCTTTCTAAAGCCCACTTTTTGAACTAAATCAATCAGTATGTTATTTAAGCTCTCATTTAGAGTGCACTTTCTACTAGAGAATTAGAAGATGGCTCATGCCATACGAGTTTCTAAAATACGAACTACCTGTCACTAAACTCTGAAGTCCATGGCAGCACAGTAGACATTAACCTGAAGAACAGAATTACATGGCACACGAATAAGAGTCATATTGAGGAAGAATCAATATGACTTGTGCAAAATAAAAGTTTCACAACCTACTGGACTTGCTCAGCCAACCAGGGAGCGGGTATTCACGACAGATCCGGTTAACAAAAAAAGAAGAGAAGTAGTGGGTACATGTGTAAGCACACCAGAGTGGAGAAAAAACAGAGTCACACAGTATGGCTTTTTTAAAGGGAAGAGGTGGGCAAGGGGACAAGCACATGAACAAGGGTTTGAAAAGTCCACAAGCGTTCAGAAAGGAGAGATTGAGCTAAGCCAGTCTGCCTGGACTCCCAAAAGGCTTGAACAACATCCCCCCCCAAAGACTCCTACAGAGGCCACGCAGAGTCCAAGCAGGCATGGAGAAGAAAAAAGACAAGAAGGCATCACCTTCCAGGAACTGAGGTGAGGTTGACTGGCTTGTAGTTCCCTGGACCTTCCTTCTTGCCCCTCCTGAAGGTGGGCATGACAGTGGCTTTCTTTCAGTCTTCAGGAACCTCTCCTCATCATCATGATCTTTCAAAGATAACCGAGAGCAGCCTCCCAATGATGTCAGCCAGTTCCCTCAGCACTTGTGGGTGCAACCCATCAGGTCCCATGTCCAGTTTCTTTAGATGTTCCCTATCCTGATCCTCCTCCACCAAGAGTAAGTCTTCCTTGTGCCAGACTTTCTCTCTGGTCTCAGGGGCCTGAGATTCCCAAAGGCTGGTCCAACCACAAGAAGGCATTGAGTACATCAGCCTTCCTTATGTCTTGAGTTTAGTCAGGACCTCCTTGCTCATCCATACAGGTCTCCTGCCACGTTTGCTCCATTTCCTGATTGTTGGGATGGACCAGTCTTGAGCTTGGAGGAGGTTATCCTTGAATATCAACCCAGCTCTCATGGACACCTTTTCTCTCCAGGGCTGTAACCCATGGGATTCTTCCAAGCAGAGCCCTGAAGAGGCTAAGGTCTACTCTCCTGATATCCAGGGTTGTGGTCCTGCTTTTTGCTCTGCTCCATCCCCTAAAGATCCCAAACTCCACTGTCTCATGGTCACTGTCCTGACCTTAACATCCCTTATTAAGTACTAGGTCCAGCAGAGCATGAAGACTAGGGCATGTGAGGTCTCTTCCAGTTGACTGAAGGAGGCCTTGTTTACCTCTTCTTCTTGATGAGGTCAGCAGTAGACACATACCACAACGTCACCCATCTTGGTCTGCCCATTAATCCTGACCAACAAGCTCTCAGCTAGCTCATAACCTGTCCTTAGGCAGAGCTCCAGGCATTCCCACTGCTCTCTCACCTAAAGGGCAACTCCCCCTCCCCACCTTCCTGAAAAGCCCGTATCCATCCATTATAGCACTCCAGTCGTGTGAGCTATCCCTGATCGCAATGAGGTCATAGTTCTGTAACTGCCCACAGCCTTCTCACTCCCCCTGTTTGTTCCCCATGCTGCACAGTGTTACAGGCATTTCAGAGAGGCACCCAAGCGTGATGATTCCCCAGGAAGGGCAGGAGAGCTTTCCCCACAAGGCTGTTCTGTAGGCACTTCCTTCTTTATGTGCTTGGAGTGTTTCCATTTCATCCTTTTTGTTTCTCTTCTGTTCACATAACCCTACGCCTTTTGCTTGCTTACCCCATCTAGCACTTCCTCACCTGATTTTACCTGAGAGGAATCTCTCCCTCCCCCATCATTCCCAGTATAAAGTTGTTCTTAGATGGTTGACCAGCCCTGTTGGCACAGATACAATTGCCCTACTTAGTCAGGTGGATCCTGTCTCTTTGAAGCAGTCGTCAATCCTGAAAGACAGTTCCATGGTCATAGAAACCAAAATCCTGTTGCCAACAGCAGTTGTGCAATCCAGTGTCACTCTGCAAGATCTGCTCAGCCATCCTCAAACCCTTCCCCCTCCCCACACCACCTGGGCCCCCATGCCATTAACAATCATCCAGAGCCATGGAGTCATGTTTGATACTTTTTGGGTCACCCCTGCCAGTATCACTGGTGCCTACATGGAAGAGCAGCAGGGATAATAGTCATACGGCCAAGTGAGCCTCAGCAGACTCTCTACAACATCCAGAATGCAAGCCCCTGGGAAGCAGCAAACCTCCCCAGATGACAGGTTAGGCCAGCAAATGGGTCCCTCCACTCTGAAAATGTAGCCTCCCCTCCATCTGAAGGTGATAGAAGAACTAAAGCTAAAACCTCAAAATGGAGTTCAGCAGGAACCAGAAGACAGGCTGGAGCCCGATCCACTACATGTCAGCGTGCACCCAAGCCTAACTCTTCCTGCACAGAGGCCAAGTTGAACACCCTATGAATTGCACTGTGAACGTGCTTTCACTTTTTTTCCTCTTCTGCTGGCAAAAGAACTTGCAAGTTTGTAATTGGGCAACACAGAGGACAAGGAAGCAGAGCATGTGGAGAAGAAGAAAACAGAGATGTTTCCATAGCACGGTCTGAAAGGCAGGACTGCTGGATGCTCTTTAACCTACCAGCCTGTGCTGGGAGCATTCAACAAAGCTCACTGTGCAGCGGGTCAAGGATAGACACACGAACACAGACCCTCCCACAGCAATCACTTGAGAAAAGCTGCAAGATGGCACTCAGTGAAGACACAGAGAACATGCCAAGAAGGCAGTGAACCTACATACTAGGCAAGAAGCATGCCCCATCCAACCACAAGTGAGTCCAGACAAATTTGGCGATGAAACAATCTCATTAACGTGCATTAATGTGCAAAATGTGTCTTCCCACCAGGTGTGGCTCAATATGTTCTTATTCACCCAGTTCTGGATTGACAAAGGACTGCCAGTCAGCTATGGCTCAGACTCACCAAGAGTCTCATCAGTCAGGTTCTCAAGAACAATGAAGATGTGTGTTCGTATCGCCACCATCACCTCCCAGCTGATGTCTATAGTGCCAGAAGACCATTTAACCCCATGTCTTGGAGGCTACAACTCTTGAGGGACCACAGCAGCATCTGAACATGTATTTTGCAGGTGGCAACTAGGCAACACCAGACCGACATATCCTGTTCATGACAGCAGCTCTGGGTACTACACATGGTGCACACAAGGGGCATAGTAGCTGCAGTACTGGCAGATAAGTGGAGACCACAGAGCTGGAAAGACACAGGTGAAGAGGGAACTCCCTGTAGATACTGCTTTTGTCACAGGGGCAATTGCTGTCAGTGGCTGAGGCTCCCAGGGATGTTCTCTTTTTTTTCTCCCTACTTCTCCTTTTTGTGGGCGAGAACAGTGGTATGTCCTCAGAGCAGTGTAGTCACCCCTCCCATGCCCATTGAAACATCTTTTCTGGAAGGCTGCAATCACAAGCACTACAGGGGAGGGCAGGGAGTTAGTAGAAAAGGAATTGAGGAGAGCTCTAGGACTCTTCCTCTAAGGCCTTCCAGTATTCCCCCTCCCAGCCTCGCAAATTAGGTTATTGTAACAGTGACCCCAACACAGTGAGAACAGCATCAGTCATATACCAGGGAGGTAGAAAAACAAGGGGGTGAGCTAAATTTCTCTTCTGTCATAGGCTAAGCTACACAAGGGGATTCATACAAGAGAGCAAACAGAGAAAGAATGAGGACAATTATAGGTTCCCCCAGCTACACAGGCAAAACATTCTTTTGTATTTGTCTGAGGTCTTACTGTATACATTTTTGTTTCTCTAGAGGCCAACTGCATGAAAGTAAAGGTAGAACAGCATTGGACAGGGTTAGGGAGAGCAGGAAAAAGGGCTGTAATTAGTAGAGGACTAAAGATAAATCTCAAGTTCTGCAAAGTTCCTTTTCTCTACTGTTAAGAGGTGGCAGCCCTGTGTTCCTCAAAAAGAGCAACAGGAGTTATTTCACTCCAAGGGCATGATGCAGCCGTGGTCTGTAAAACTAAGGAGGAGGTTGCCCAACAGAGGAGGAGAAAGAGGCTGCTTTCTTCTGTCTTCTGCGGATTGGTGATTAAAACAACAAGGAAAAAGAACATCCTGAGCAGCTGATGATTAAAGAGTCTCTGGCAGAACAGTGACTATGGTCCTTGTCTGAACAGCGTCAGCAGAACTTCTCTCATCTGGAAGATATTCCCCTAAACCAGAGCCTCGAGAACAAGATCAGAAATGCCAACCCTTTGTTCCCATGTATGCAGGGGTGGGGGGAGAGGATGTGAGTAACGGTCTCACCCCAGCCCATTTCTCAGACATGGTTACTGTGGGATACTGGAGTGACAAGCAATGGACAAACATCTCTCTCATGATACCATGCTCTTGCCTACTGCTTGTCATAGCAATCCTCAGCCTCCCATTGGCCTTGGATTGTGGACCCATCACCAAGGCAAAACTCTCGGGTGTGAACGCAGAGCCCACTGGTGAGCAGCCACTCCTGCCTGCCATCCCACAACACCCATCATTCCACCTACCACAGCGGCAGATGATGTTCCCTGCCACCACCAGAGATAAGCCAAAAATATTAGAATATTTAGACAGCTAAAAAAAGAAAAAAAAAAAGAAACAGAGTCAAATTTGCACACAATTGAGGACAACCAAGGGGAATTTTCATCTTCAACACCCTGGGAAAAGAAAATAGTCTATTTTAAGCATGTTGAGCTAATATAAAGATATAATGATGTAGCCAGAACAGTATGCCAATATCACTGGACTACACTTAACTGTGCTTCTACACAGAAGTTAGAGATGCTTTGACGTTTGTTTGAGTTTTTGTGGGGTTTGGAGGGTTTATTTTTAATTAATATCTTATTTCATGCTAAGCCTAATCATTTTATAAACACGAATTCTAATAGCGTAACAAGAAAACTGAATTGTCAGCAGAAAATCCAGTTTACTAGATTGGTCCTGAAAGTGAAAGAACAGGATTCTCGCATTCCAGTAAACCCAAAATCTGACAGCCATCTGAAGTTTTACTGGTGCCACAGTCCTAAACCGCTGCCCACTATCCTGCATCAAAACAATAGAACTACAAAGTCTCCTTTTCTGGATATAGGTAAAGAATAAATAAGCTGGCCTAAAGGGAGAGGGGAAACGTGGTCCAGAGACCAGCTCAAGTATCTTACACTGTCTCTGATGTGTCAAAGAAGAGCTTGAGGAATCCTGACAAAGTTTGTTAGAATATGTTTAAGAATTAGGACTTTTTTTGAAGTCTGGAAGAAAAGTGAAGAAGGAAAGCTCAAGGGCAAAGTAAGCAAAATATTTATACCAAAATCCTCAAGCTTATTTTCTGATTACTGCATCGGAGTATTTTTCCAGAATTGATAACACAGAACTGCTATTAGGCTTACCTTCATATTAAAAGTCTAACAGGATTATATCTATGTTTTCTGCTTGTTCTCTTCTTGTTACATGTGTGCTGTCAACAGAATTACATTCTGCCTCCTACATTTAAAATGCATACTCGTTCTAGCCCCCAGCAATCTCAACTCCGAAGCTCCCTGAACCAGCCGTGGTTACTTTGTTTACAGCACGCTTCCACACAGGACAAGTGATGTAGCCATGTTTTACGTTTAGAAACATCTAGTTACTTTGAAAACATGGAAGTTATAATACATCATTAAGTGGTACAAAGTGACTTTAAAGGTACTTCAATCCTGGGTGTACGCTAATCGCAGGTAGGCCAACCGCTCCCAAAACAAAACTCTATCGTATCTGGTCTGCTTAAACTAAATGAATTCAAACCCTCCTCCCACCACCCCTAGCATCATCAAACCAGACCTTTAAAGGAGGAAGGGGGATGGGGGAAGCCTACACAGTGGCATAGCAATCCATTGCATCACACAAGTTACAGAAAGGCTGTTATCTCCAGGCTTTCCGCAGAAGTTTAACTTCGTCTCAGAAGTGGGACGCCTTACTTTGCAGACTGCCTCCAAGAGATGGAGCAGAGGGGGTTTGGGCCGGTACAGGATGGGTGGCACTGTCCCCAGCTGTGTCACCGACTACATCCTTCCTCCACATGGGAAGGAGAGTCCTGGGGGAAAGCAGATACAACAGAAGAGGGAAAAGCAAAACGTGGCTTAGGAAAAGGGATCAGCCAGTTTTGCCTTCAAGATCACGGGAAGCGGATCAGAGTAGTTCACACTACAAGGATTCGATTCCTGGCATTTGCTGAGACTAAGAAAGATTTTCTCTGGTGAGAAGCAAAGCCAGTCTAAAGCCTTCCAAATTTTTCACCTCACCACATCAGCCGTAAGGATAGGGACAGTAAAGGAAAAGTAGCATGCAGGTTGCTGCAATTCACAGGACGCATGTGCTCGGCAGGGGGTCCGGTACACCAAAAAGCTCAGCCTGCGCGGGGAACGGACTACGAACTACAGCAAAGAGCCAGCCCGCGGCGGGCGAGACCTGCCCGGAGCCTCGGAGGACCCCGGGGACGGCGCTCGGTGCCGCAAGCCCGGCCCGCCCGAAACGCGAAGGGCGGCGTGCGCCTGGAGCCGCCGCCCGGCGGCCGGAGGGGCAGGGCGGCCGCCCCACGCCCAGGGCCGCCTCCCGGCCCGGCCGCGCCAGCCCGCTCCCGCCGCCGTTCCCGGTGCCCAGTTTGCGCTCGGGGACGATCCCGGCCCGAGCCGCCTTTAGCGGTCACCGGCGGCCTCTTCGCCCAGCATCGCGGCCCCTGACAGCCCCCGAGGGGCCGCACAGGCACGGACGGGGCGCTGGATCCCCACAGCCCCCGCCCGCAGCTCCGCCCGGCCGCGGCAGCTCTCGCCCTCAGCCCCGAGCCGCCCGGCCCCACCGCCCCGGGGCCGGAGCAGAGCGGGCACGGCGCGGCGGGCCGCGCATGGCGCCGCCGAGCCCGGGGCCGCGCAGAGCCGCCACAGCGCGCCCCGCGGGAGCAGGCCGGCCGGGCCCCTGGGCCGCGGACCCCCGCCGCGGGACGGAGCGGGGTAAACGCCTCCCCCGGGCCGCCGCGGCTCGGCCTCCCGCCGCGGAGGGCCGGGCGAGGGCCAGCAGGCCGCCCCGGGCCGTACCTCGCGGGTGGTGACCTCCTCCTTCTCAGAGATCTTCAGCAGCAGCCGGTCATTCTCCAGCTCCAGCGCCCGCACACGGTCGATGTAAACGGCCAGGCGGTCATTGAGCTGCCGCAGCTCCTCCTTCTCCTGCAGGCGGGAGATGCGAGTCGGCGACAGCGGGGTCCCGCCGGGGGTGCCGCGGCTCGGGGTGCCTGACATGGCGCTCAGTTGGCGGGCAGGCGGGCAGCGGGCTCATTCAATCCCGCCGCACCGGGGGCGGAGGGAGCGGTAAGATGGCGGGCATCGCCTCCCCCGCCGCCGCGCCGCCTGGGAAATGAAGTCTCGGCGCCAAGATGGCCGCGCCGCGCCGCGGGGCGCGCTGGGAGCTGCAGTCCCGGCCGCCCTCCATTTTGTGGGCCGCCGCGGGCCCGGGCCGCCTCAGCCAGCGGCGGAATAATTCACCCCCTAAAACTGGATTTGGAGTTTTAGAAAGCAGCCATTCCTTACTGCGGCGCCGGGAGCACGGGGGATAGTCCCGCCACAAGTGCTCCGAAGGCTTGATGGACTTTCAGTAATTATATACTATGAAAATATACATTTAGGATTATATTATATATATATTATTATACATTACATTATTTAGGATTTCCGGGACTTCGTCTACATAAACATGAGATTTCCTGGAACTTGTTAACATGTGTAAATGTCCGATCCGCATGCGCAGTCATCCTCTGTGGTGGTCCTCAGGTGGTCTGTGGGGGTCTTCAGATGAAGGCTCGTAGTCTTCCTCACTGCGTTCGCTGATTGAGCTTTGCTTCTGCGCAAACTCAGTTCTGAGATCTGTCCTTCAAGGTCGGCTTGTTCTGGTCTAATGATCACCCCGCAACGTTCTTATCCTCCTGGCTCCGCGCATCTGCTCCCCAAGGCCTGGCTGTCCAGAGGGGAGTATTCAGGAGCTTCTTATCTTACAAGTGTCTTAACTATTCACAAAGATTTGCTTTTGTTTGGTAAAGGGGAGCATTCAGGAGCTTCTATCTATACTTGCAGGTATCAGTGCTGCGTATTAAAATACAAAATTAGGCTGTTGTGAGTGTGAGTAAAGCGCAGGAAGCGAGGGGCCAATCTTGAAGGCAAGATTTTATTTGTAATAAAACCCGGAGGGAGCAGAGCCAGCTGCCAGGGTGGTTCCTGGCGCGCTCCTCAGCGGCTGCTGCCGGTCCCGCTGGCAGCCGGAGCGGCCGCTCGGGCGTCGGTGGGTGCGGGTCGCCCCACGGGTGCCACCGAGCCCCGCTCACCGAGCCCGGCCGCAGCATCGCGCCTGGGGAGGCGCGCCGATGAGAGTGACGCCGTGCTCCTCATCGCCATGCTTTTATCGAAACCTCTGTAGTATTTCTCACAGGATACATTTTCCCATTAGTTATCTAAAACGTTGTTCTATAACCCTAGTTTGAGCTGTTCATGAATTTGCTGCGCTTTGCTGTTAGCACTGAAGTTTTACAGTCCAGGGCCCTGCCGTTTGCTTAAACTGGGGGTGGAGAGTCTCAGAAAAAATCCCGATCAGCTACTTCCAGGGGTGAATTGTAGGAGTGCTGTTTTGTAGATTTTAGAAATTTCTTCCGAAGTTTTACTGAGAGGTTGCAACGCCTCCCGGTCTCCAGTCAGGCTGTTCAAGAAGGAAGCTATCCTGAAATCCTTCTGCAGTCCCAGGGAATGCAGCCACATTTTGTACAAACTAAAATCCACTGCGAAGTTTTCCCTTCCTAAAGACTTGGAGTATTATTTTTCCCAAACCATATTTTTACTGAATATATTCCAACTTCTGTCAGTTCTTGTGCATTAACTGGTATAAACTGGATTACCATCTCCATGAGCTAATTCCTCCTGTCCCAGAACTTGGGAGGCTGAAAAGCCCTCACTGCCGTTGTGCTTTTCGGCTAGCAAAGGCTGAGAAAAGGGAGATTTTCTGCCTGAGAAGTAGAAAAAACAGATTCAAAGTCTGTCGTCCATATACATGGACAGCAAAGAAAAAAAAGCAGCATGAGCATAATGCAGAGAAGTGCTGAGCATGAGAGGGAGGACAGGTCTAGATAGAGAAACGGGAAAGAGAGCAAGAAAATACTGCGTACGATATGGGAAACGAAACTTAGGGAGCCAGGCTGAACAAATAGGTGCGAATGGGTTTATCCTCAAAATAGAGGCTAGACGATCCTCCTGTTAGAGGATCTGGGATCCTAATATTGAGTACACCTCAAACTGGAAAACTTCAGAATAAATCCAGGAATTCTGGACGCTCAATACCCTTGTTGGCAAATAGCTGTAAGTCCCTCTTGCAATCACTGCATAACTTTAGCAGCTTACCCACGTAAAAAGTAGGTTTTCACCTGAATGCATTTGTTTAAAAATATGCATCCAATATGAAAAGAGCTGTCCTGGCTTCCTCTGCAGGCGACGGGGTGCCCATCGCACCTGGCTTGAGCATCGTCTCTCCGAGGACAGCACCGGCTGCTCCTTCGCCTCTGCCTCCTACAGAGGGCCGAGGGCCGGGATTTCCACACCGAGTCTGTGAAGCCGGGGGTATCCATGGGTTACTTGGAGGGAGTTTATGAATGATAGCTAAAATGAAAATAAGCTTATAGATCACTACCTGCGCCTTTTCTGTAGGCACTTACACAACCTCCCTATTTGAAGGTCACTGTTACCAGACCTCTATCAGTGAGACCTGATCATGGTATACAACTCGGTGTGAAACTCAGCTTTCTGACTGAATTCAAGTTGCTTTTGACTTGAATGTCTCTGGGAAAGGAAGCAGAAAGAAAAGACTACAAATCCCAGAGTGCCGTGGCCTCAGCTCCTGCCCCGTCCGCGGGCTCCGGGCGCAGGGCCACCCCAAGGCCAGCGCAGGAGCCCTGGAGCCGCCTCCTTGTTTGCATCCGCTCTCTGCATTTGAAGTACAGTGCGTTTTTTGAATTTTGGCGCCTGTCCGCAAACTGTAAACCAACTGCTCCTGGACCGGCTCCAGCCCCCAGCCCCGCGCCTCTTGCCGGAGCTGCCTCTCTGCAATCTGTGTCGTTTCAAACACCGCTGCCTTCCCCGAGCAAAGCGAAAAAATGGGTGTGAGCATCAAGCCGTGCACTTAGAGTGAACTTTCTCTCTCCCAACATGCAGTTTCCAACGCCAGCAAATTCGTGGAAGACCAGTTATAAACTTTGGTTACGTGAAAGCAGAAAAAAATATTTTAGGAATGCTGAAAGCCTCTGTATAAGCATTTTTGGGTTAGCTCATCTCTTCTCTTGCGATTTGATGTGATACTCTGCACATCTGCCATATTTTGAAAATTCTTTCAAACCTTTTGCCTCATTTTGATTGATAATGTAATCCAGATGTAAATCCCCTTTGTTCATGAAATTTAGCCCAAACTCTCCCACTATTTTGTCTGTCAGATTTTTGAGATAATGGCTTTAAAACTTTGAATGTTTCAAAGGTTTCTGTTTTTTTTCTTCATTCTGATGTTACCAGTTATTTTCATAGTGCTGATATCAACTGTGTTGCAGTAAAATCTTTTTTCCTAAATATAATTCCTGAAATATGCCTCAATAATAATACCTAATATTCCCTACCTTTTTTAAAAGGTCCCTTTCTTTAGCAGTAACCAGAACACCTGCACACTTTTATCCTTGGCACCACTCTCCCCTCCTTAATTGAACATAGAATCATAGAATCATTAAGGTTGGAAAAACCCCTTAAGATCGAGTCCAACCGCTAACCCAGCACTGCCAAGACCACCACTAACCCATGTCCCTAAGCACCACATCTCCCCGGCTTTTAAATCCCCCCAGGGATGGGGACTCAGCCCCTGCCCTGGGCAGCCTGTGCCAGGCCCTGACAGCCCTTTGGGGAAGGAGTTTTTCCCAATCCCCAACCTAACCCTGCCCTGGCGCAGCTTGAGGCCGTTCCCTCTCATCCCATCCCTTGTTCCTGGGGAGAAGAGCCCGACCCCCCCGGCTCCAGCCTCCTTTCAGGCAGTTGCAGAGAGCGATGAGGGCTCCCCTCAGCCTCCTCTTCTCCAGGCTGAGCACCCCCAGCTCCCCCAGCCGCCCCTCCCCACCCTTGTGCTCCAGCCCCTTCCCCAGCCTCGCTGCCCTGCTCTGCCCACGCTCCAGCCCCTCCAGCTCCTTCTGGGGGTGCGGGGCCCAGCGCTGAGCACAGGATTCGAGGGGCGGCCTCACCAGTGCCCAGCACAGGGGGACACGTGTGTTCAATTTCCTATCTCTGCTAAAAAAAGAGAATAGTTTGAGGGTGGGATGGGGAGAGGAAAGCATCAAGAGAGGAGGGGAAGAGCAAAAGCTGAGTGCCCATTAGACAATTGTTTTACAGGGAGTACAATGCATGCTTTAGCCATGGAATTAGCATCGGTTCAAATACTGGTCCTCTTGGATCACTCTGTATCTGATGATATAGGTTAGGATTGAACCAGAGTCAGTGTTGGCATTCGTCTCTCAGTATTTAGCAATTAGTGTTTCATTAAGGGTCTTGACAGTTCAGTGCTACCCAAAATGATCTTACAATCATCTCCCTCTCTGCTTTCAGAAGGTAGAATTGATTTGTTAGCCCAGGACACGATCATTTGGTGTTCAAAGAAGGGACAGTCTAGGGGTGTGTCAGCCCTACCTGACTGGGGAGGCAGAGGGCCATGGCATTGCCCGGGGCTGCGTTCGCTTTTCAGAGTGCGAACCTGTTTGAGCACACCAGGCTCCTGCCTCCCCCGCTCCCCCGGGCTTGCCCTTTGCGGAAGGCAGAGCACGGGAGAAGGCTGGTGCACGTACAGGTTTCACCCTGACATAAAGTCAGGAACCTGGAAGTGCCCTGGGCTCAGTATCGGAGCTCTAGCTCACAGGTCCTTGCAATATATCTGACTGTCTGGGTAGGATAGGAATAAATTTGGGGATGTCAGATAACACAGAGGGCAGTGACAGACTCTGCCTAGCACTGGGGTGCTTCTCCCATCAGATAAATGAAGAGATTACTTACAGTAGGTAACACAGACAAAGGAAAATCTCGCACAGGCTTTGATGCAGAGCATCTTCTCGGTCGTTGACCAGTTTCCTGTACGGGCGGGTGTAACCAGTTTTCTGATGCTGTCTGGGATTTCACAATGACTCCAACATTTTCACAAATTGGGGACACAGGGTTTCCACTGCTGCTTCTTACCTCAACTGCTTTAGCTTCTCGGCAGCTGCTGCCATGCCCTCCCCTTTCTCATTCTATACTTTTATTATTTGTATATCTTTCATAGCAGGATCATTTCTGTCTTTTCTGTAGTCGCCTAACTTCCCCTCTGCCTCGTGTTCCTTATCTCACTCCAAACAGCCTGTCAACGTTTAATCGATTGTCTCAGATATTTTCATTAATTTCAGGAAGGGGCAAGGATTGAACATACAGCACAGAATATTTTCCTATCAGTCCAAATTCAATCCGGCTCAGCATTAGTGCTTAAAAAACTGCCAGGAACGACTGCAAGTCTGGAAGAAGCACTCATACCTCACCACGGATTTCTGCTCCAGAATTTCAGCTTTCATTGAATAAAATTGCTTCCAGCAGCGTCAGGACAGAAAGCACCAAAGCAAGTAGAGGAAATGAACAGTATGCCGTGTGTCATGGATATCTCATCCATGCTGCGAGAAAGTTTGCTAAGAGACATCTAAGAAAGGGCACAGAGGAAGACGCTGCACAGTTGTGGGATTAAAGCAGACAGCAGGCTGTATGGAGAACAAGGATTTTTTTCAAGACAAGACACCACACTGTAACGTGTACAGGGCATATTTATTTCTAATTCCAGGCATATAATGTTTGGCAGGAGCCTTGAACAATAATATTTTTCTACTTAGATTTACCTCCTTACTGAGGCAGAATTCAACCGGCCTCACGCTGGGGGAAGCGTTAACCAGGCCTGGGGAGGAGACCCGGGGGCTGTGCCCTCCGTTGCGGCAGGCAGGCGAGTGCCTTGGCAGGAGGGCCTGGGTGGCCCTTTGGGCTCTCGTACTGGGACCAGACCCTGGTCTCATGTGACCAGAAAGAAATGAGAATTTCATTTAAAAACCCTCTCATATTTTCTCCCCATCTCAGCAGCAAAGTGGCAAAGGAAGAAGCTGGGGGGGGGTCAGTGCTCGGGGCTCCTCAACTTTCCACAATTCCACTTCGTCACTTTTCCACTCAGTGATTTGCTTATAATACCACATGCTACAGAGCCACGTCTGTAACACAAGAGCAACGGAGAGGCTTTCTACAGCCCAACTCATTCACAGCCTTGGTCAGGCAAGGGAAGCGTTGGTAGTGCGTGATAAACCACGGCCTTCAGCGTAGCATTAGCTACTGAGTCTTCCCCTCGCTGGCTCCCCGTGGCTCAGGAATTCTTCCAAAGGAATAGGAAGACAAATTTCTTGGCAATAAAATACTGTGAAAACACCACTGAAAACAGATGAGGTGGCCAGGTAGGAACAATATCACAGTTTCCTTCCAGTCAGGCTGCCGGCAGCCCTGGAGTCTGTGGGGACGCAGCCATGGGCGTTCGTGTGCATAACTACCTGCTATTTATATAGGTAAATAGCAGAATTAATCCAAGATCAAGGAAGGGATTATTCATATCACCTTTAATGAAATATCGGGCCAATAATCTCTAACATTAAGAGTTTTGACTTTCACATACAGAGCCGCATTTCATTCCAGTTGTACTTTCAGGTTCCAAAGATAAAAGCCTCCTGCGCAGCCTGCCGGGGTAGCCCCAGGTTCCCAGCACTCCCTGGAGTTCGGGTTCCCTCATAGCACCAGCGAGACCCTAATCTTGTGGCCATTTGGCAGCGTGGAGAGTACGGGGGGAGGGAGGGCCCTGGCTCTGAAATGCAGCTCCTCTGAGTTCGCAGCGCTTGCCCTCAGCCAGGAGCAATCCCAGCTCTGCTCTGCGATCACTCCCAGCATCGCTGCAGCAGCGGGGCTGTGGGCAGGGAGCGTGCGGTGCTCCCACCCCCGCGCTGGTTTTATAGAAAACCTGGCACTGATTTCAAATGCTCACGAAAACAAACCCAGTGGTTTTTTCAAAACAACCATTTGGCGCCTAATTTTCAAATCCGCAGCCCAACGGCAGCTGGCTCAGCGCCCGTCACCATAGAGCTACTCCCATATTTTCCTCCAGCAGCTGCAGTAACCTGTTACGTACCTCCTGCCTGGCCAGGCTGGCTCAGCCTCTGTCATGGTCTCACTGGAGATGGGTTAAGATTTCAATTTTATTTTGTTAAACAAACAAACCAACCTGCAGTGTGTTAGGAGCTGTTTCTAGCAAAGAAAGGTGAAAGCAGAAACCTTGGGCTCCCCTTTGAAAGATAATTAGCCCATCGTGCAGCATAACGTGAGAAATGCTGCGTACGTCTGGGAGCGCTGAGATTCCTTAAGACAGAGCCTCTGGCAAAGGTAAAGTTTACGGAGTGGGTGTATGTGAGAGGGGAGGAGACAGGCCTACGGAGACAGAGGTGTGTGCATGGGATCAATCTCCTTGTGCATATTACGTGAGTAATAAAGGAGATGAAAGGAATGCTTTCTGCAGTTCTAAAGCGCACTCCACCCAAGATCTCAAAATATTTGACAAAGGATAATTTATCAAGCTTTATAATGATCTTGCGACGAAATTAAATGACCGTGAAGATTACTCAGTTAATGTCTGTATGTCTCGAGCTTCACGGAGTAGCTTGGTGGACCTGGCTTTAGGTCCTATCAATGCATCTGTCTCACTGGAAAACATTTTTCCAGCTCACAGCTGGTGACAACCGTGAAGCGCTGGAGCACAGGCTCCGCTAGCACCTGTGCTGACGCTGCACGTCCTTAGCGTGAGGAACAGCTCTGACTGACCACGAACCTGCAAGAGGAAACCATTCGCTGTCTGGAGTTTGGTACCTGACTGTGCAAACCAGGAGAGACCCTGCCCCGCCCCGGTCTCCTGCAGCCTCTGCTGTGCACTGAATTTGGAAGGCCAGCAGCATCACGTCACTTCTTTCTCTACCACCAGCGCACTGTGGGTGGGGGTGGGTGGGTAGGTGCAAAAATCAGATGTTTTGGGCACCCGTGAAAGAGATTTGCTTGGATGGAGTAAATGAGCAGGAGCTACAGCAAGTGAGAAGCTTTAGGTTGATGGAGATGTTTGCAGGCTACCTCAACACTGCTAAACTCCATTTCTGGGTAAGAGAATATCAGAGCTTTGTAAGATTTGATTTGTTTTACAGTGTCTGCAGAAATCTCGCAATGTAAAAGGAAAATCAGCTTCAGCCTGGCCCTGCGTGGTGCAGCGTGGACAGAGCAGCCCGCAGTTTTGCCCACTGGAAAGACTGGGGCCGTTACACAGTGGGGCTGGAGAGATGTCGTTGCTCAGTGGGTAATCTGCCCAAGTGCAGGAATTTCAAAGCTGGGCCTGCTCTGACTGAACCTCTGAGCTCCCTCCAGTGCGAAAGATTATATATAACTCCATGAAATCCAGAGAGATAACTGGTGAGTTTGAAGTATTGAGCTTCCCAACCTGCAGAAAACTGATAAATGGCATGAATTCACTAGCTGACCGTTCTGCCCATGCACCAGAGAGACCAGGCCAGCTCTCCCTCAGCACATCAGGAGAGATTGCCTCAGTTTACCAGCACGCGTCCACCTCTGGCACTCGCAGTAGTGTGGGCAGGTGCTCCGAAGGGGCCTGCGATACTGCCATCAAAAATGATTCACGGCTTCACCAGTCGCTGGGGATTTACTCACACCATTAGCGGAGGTGCTAGCCCCAGGCATAATCCCCCTGCCGCAGCGCACACAGCCTGGTGCAGGTGGGTGCAGCCCCCGTGGCACACGGGGATGTGTTCCTGATGCCCGCTTGGGTGGTGGCTTGGGGAGCGGTCTACCTGAAAACACGCGCCCGATGTGTGAGACCTGGACTCTGCTCAGCTTTAACCAGCGAGATTCGTCTGGTATCTGCTGGATCATGAAGAAGCAGTTGATCAACTCTTATGCAACTGTTGCTGGGGTTGCATTTTTATAACACATTTGGAGTGGGAGGCCAACGAGAGCTAGGAAACTGCAAACTGCTGAACGGCCTCAGGTACGGAGGAAGGCAGAGGGGTTGGTGTGGGGTTACATGGTTAGGGAGGCCGTTGGCAGCTTATACTGACAATTTAGTTTAAAAAGCAGTAAAGAGTTAAGTCAGTGATGTGTCTGTGTCGGGGAACACCACCTGCATGGCTGACATCACGTAGATGAACCGCCGCTTGCAGGAGTCAGCATGCTGCCGGCTGGAAGTGAGCATCCTCTTTCCTGTGCCTGTACTGTGCTGGTCCGAACTGGTCTGGAGGGGCAGCAGCTCTGATCTGTGCAAGCCTGTGCAGGATAGAAATCACTACCCACCCACTATACCCCTCCTGCTAAGCAAATACACTTGGATGATACCTCACGCAGTGGTTCTGGTTCAGTGGCCACCCCACCCAGTTTCCCAGTGGCAGGGGCTGGGTCTGCAGGACTGGCCGGAGGCCAGAGGGGAGAATACCTCCACCCTACATCTGGCAAGGAGCTGGGAGTCCTGCCAGTGCAGCGACTGGGCACCTCAGGCGCCCAGAGCTGCTCAGCCGACCTCAGGACATCTTTGGCTGCGTGACCAGACAGCAGGACTCCCACAAGGAGGAAATCCTGTGTGAGGAACCTACACTTACATGGGCCGCCCATGGGCACTATGACTGCCTAGCCCTTTGCCTTTGCTCTGTCTTTACGCAAATCTCTTGGATTCTGTTTACTTTTTCATTCAAATAGTTTTCTCCTCCCCACCCTGCACATTTCTTCTTTGGTGTCAACAACAGGCAGCACCCTGGCCACATCAACCAATTCATGACCAATTTTCCTGTTCGTTCTTGTCAAAAATGCCTTCTTATGTAAAAGAAATAGCAACATTTGCTTTCTGCAGGACTCTCCTGTTGGCATACGTGCAAGGAAGGTCTGATACCTCCCTGGAACGTGGGTACCCCAAGGTTGTCCCTGCAATCCCTGGCCTGTTGGTGGGTCTTCTTCCGAAAGAACTCACTTTGGGAAGGACCCCCCTGTGCAGTCCCCCCATCTTCCTCAACCCTTGCATCGTTCTTGCTGCTTTTCTGGCTTCCTTTGGCCTGACCCGCGGCTGCTCCCTGCCCTGCAGGAGGTCACAGTTATGCCCCAGACTCTGCAGATGTCCCCAGGCCAAAGGAAGCCAGAAAAGCAGGAAGAATCCATCCATGCAAGCAAGGAGTGGGAAATGTTAGAGCTCTAAGCCTTTGCTAAACATGCTGGGTCATGAGATCAGTCCTGTAAAAACACTTCGTAGCTGGTCTACGGTGCAAGCAGACAGCACAGCTGAGAGCCAGCTCACATGCAGCTGCTCCTCTGGAATGGTGTCACTGGAGAAATGAAGGGGAGCCTCTATGCTGGGGAGCCCTTCCCACCTCCACCGGGGCATGCCGGTCAAAGCCCTCTTGGGGTGGGTAAGAGACGTGCCCTTGTTTAGTGGGACCGGGTCTGGGCAGGCAGTGTCCAGCCACAGACAGCGCAGAACACCTTGGGGCTGTGGGAAAGCCGGTGCCAGAGAGGTGAAGGATCCTTCACACAGGCACTCTGCAGCCTGGGACATGCGTCCTTCCCCTGCAGACCTACACGCATCCACCTGCACAGGGCGCAGCGGGTCGTAGCAATCGTCCCGTTCGCTGGCTGTGACTGCTGCCCATGTCTCTTGTCCGTGCTGCAGACTGAGCACCTCACCCCACCTTCCCCTCCGACCTCCTCTGCAGCAGCCGGGTCCTCGGGACCCCACGGGCCTCCCCGCAGGCTCCTGTGCTGGGAGCCCTTTCTCCTGTGCCGTTACTGCACAGCTGAGAGCCGCACCCTGGGCGTGGAGCAGCGCTCCTCCCCGTCCAGAACAGCATGCCCAGGTAAAGCCATGGAGGGCCAAGCACCCGCTGAACTAGAAATGAGGGCCAGCTCCGAACTCTGTTTGAACCTTGAGGTCCTCACAGGCTCCCGAGATGCCAGTCTGGGCTTCTGCCTCCCTCCAGGAGGCTCCTCGTGGCTGGGGCACCCCAAGACCCCACCGGCACAGACTGACGACTGGGCCGAGCTCTTCTGGCCTCCCAGTGCTGCCCAAAGGGGCAACGCACCCTCGCTGCCCCAACCACACCATCCAGCCCTGTCCCTTGTGCCTGCAGGGACACTCAACTGGCCCACCAAGGACCTGGGGCACGGGCTCATCCCCATGGAAGCCAGTCATAGACATATGGCATTCAGCCACTGCAGAACATTGGCCGTCTTGGAAAAGGCAGCGATAACACAAACGGTGGCTGCGTTTGTCCGAAGCGGCTAATTTTGAGGGAAATCTAGGGCTGTAAATGGCGTTTCCCACCTGCTGAGGTGAAACCTTTCCATCCCCAGCAACAGCAGCAAGGACAGGCAGGTCACTGGGTCCTACCGAAAGGTGCGCTGGCACGGGGGAGAAGCAGCTTGTGATGATACACCAGCACAGCGGCTGCAGGGGAAGCTGAGGTCCCCCTCTATGTGGTTCCCTACAGGAAGGCAGGAAATTTGCTTCTCCATGACGGAAGTAAAGGCTGTGTACCCACGCATATCCTTTTCCCTTGGAAGTGATAAGCAACTTAAAAGGAAAACCAAAGCTGCGGCACCTAAAATTGCAGAAGTGGATACAAAATTAAGGCATTCCATTGCATGGCAACAGAGGTGAAGTAGATTAGCCCAGACTGTAAAATCCAAGCGTTGCAAGCCCCAGTGCAGCCCCAGAAGGGTTAAATCCTTTCCTTCAGCAGATGGAAGCAGCCTGTCCAAAGTGGCAGCCGCAGACGGTTCCTCTCTCAGGCAGAGCAGGCAGTTGGAGCGGCCAGGTGGACGAAAACCATGGCTCAGCAGAAGCTCTGAGGAACAGGCAGGGGTTGTTTTCCAGTTCTCCCTGGAGCAGGTGGACTGGGGAACAGATGCCGCTCTGTGGCAGCACGGTGACAGTTTTAGCAGTGCGCCCGTGCTATAAAAGAAGCCTTTGCGCAAAAGATAACATTAGAAATACACGCAGCCTTCCCTGTTCGCTGCTGTTACATGCAGTGCTAGGGGACCCGCTGCAGGGTCGTCTGCCTTTCCTCTCTCAGGGGTGCAGGTTTTGTGACTTCTCTGTGTGCTGCGTGCCCACGCACACGTGAGGCGTCGGAGGGGAGACCACAGCTCGAGCGGAGCAGCTGGTGCCCTTCTTATGGGGCGAGGTAGGAGAAGGATTTACCCTGCTGTTTCCTCTCCTGGCTTTGGTGGTAGAGGCTGTTGGTTTCTGGTTTTGCTGTGGAAAGTCTTGCAAGTCACCAAATACTTCTGGGGGATATTGTCTGGACCCCAGTTTGCTTACCAAGAGCAGAGGTTTTTTTAAAGTCAGGTTCAAACTACTTCAGCTGGAAGAACCAAGGACCGATGTGAAAATTGCCCTATGATGTGCAAAGCAGGGTTTTGTTTAAAAATATGCTTAAACCTAACTAATAAACCATCACCAAAGAAAGCGGTTAGCGTCTCTGATTGCCTCAAAGCAGGGCTTTAAAACTTTGTGAGAGAGACAGCGAGCAACACAGTGAGTGCCCGGCCGAAGGCAGCCAGAGGTGAGCCTGGCTGGGCCGAGCCCGACGCAGCGCGTTCCCTGGGCTGAGGCGTCCTTGGCGAACACTGCGTAGGAGGCAAAGCATCCGAAGGCAGCGGAGTCATTCCAGCGGGAGAGGGCTGGTTTTATTAAAAGAGGTAGCAGTGGGGACGCTGCAGCAACCTCCGCTGCCCTCCCAAGAAGCTTAAGCAAGGGAGGGCCACCTTGGTTTGGCTCCGATCCCTCCCGTTACCCACCAGGGACCCTTCCACCTCCGGCATCTCACCAGCAGAGGCTGGATGGACCCCTGCCCTAGCTCCCTCCTGCCTCCTCAAAAGAGCACAGTGGAGCAATGGTGGCAACTACCAGCAAGTGCCCAAGCACCGCCAGCACAGCACTGCGTGCTCATCATCACAGGTTTCTGTGTCTGGCGGCCACAGCCACTTCTTAGCTGGCAGAGAGAGATGTTATCGCTTCTGCTGTCCCCACATCCTCTTTTCAGAGCCCTGTTCTATCTTGGTGCGTGGGGTTATTTCCATCCCTGACTGTGAGGGCCTCAGTTGCAGAAATATTGCGTATGATGAACCCCGCGCAGGGATTTTTGCTGGTTGCTGATGTGAGTAATTATTTCCTGGAAGACGGCGAGGCTCCATCACTTGGGGAAACACCCTGCGCGAACGCATGAAGTTGAGCTAATGAAGCACGGAGCAGACCTCAGTGCAGAACCAAACAGCCCCGAGCCCTGCAGAAGTGAGCGGGGCTTTCAGGTGTTTGAGGTCCAGGAGCCCCCAGCGGGACAGCCAGGATGCACGGGGGAAGGGGCCCTTCCAGAAGAAACCAGTGCACTGAGAGCAACAAGGCCTCAGCTCAAAGGGGAGGCCTCTGGCTGCCTATGGGAATGGTGCTGAAGTGCTTTCACACTGGTTGCTATGCGTATTTTTGTTAATTAACATAAGACAGTAGCCTCTGAATTTACAGGGGCCTGGATTTAGGCATGAGGCTGAGCCTGCCTCCTGCCTGCCTTCCGGATGCCCAGGCCCACCGGCCTCCCTGGGTCTGCTGGCTCAGCCGTGCTGCTTGCTAGAAGACATCTGGCAGAGAAACACGGCTGGATCTTGGCAAGTGCAACCACCTGCATCTCGCAAGGCCTTGGCCAAGGAGGGGTAAGACAGGAAGGTGAAGCGCTGCTGGACAGCAGCAGGCTACAGCTTCCTGACCGCCCCCCTCTCTTCTGGGGAGGGAATTAAATTCATGCCTGGAATTACTGGGTAATGGTCCTCCACCACTGCGCCAGCTATGAGCACATCCTGCGGGGCATCTTCAGTGTTGCCCAAGAGCTTGTGGGTGGGTATAGGCTCCACAGCGGCCCCCGGGGAATTCTGGCTCCCCTGGCAGGAGGGAAGGGAGCTCTGCCTTTCCACGGTTGCAAGTGGTGTGTGTGTGGCTCTTTGGCCATGACAGCATGCAGGGGGCTGGCTAAAGAGGGATGCAGTGAAACGGGCAGGTGGAGGAGATTTTGGACCTGACCTGGCTGCCTGCCGTGCGGGCCCAGACCTCTGCAGTGAGCAGAACGAGCTTCAGGTCCAGAAGACGATGGGGCCCAAGGCATCATCATTCAGCTGCGTATCCTGCGCCTCTGTGAGGTGGATCATGGATTGTGCTGATTCTATACTTGGAAAAAAGGAGGGGCACTAAGCTAAACCTCATCTGTCCTGTGGCAGAGAATGGCGTTCTCTTTGTAAACCTGGAGCAGATGGTGAGGGGCAAGGTGTTCACGTGCTGAACTTCTCCTTCTTCCCTCGGTCTTCAGCCAAGTCCAGCTGCACTCTGGCTTTTCCAGTTCTGTCCCTGCGTGTCCATGCAATGTTTGTGTACGTCTCCTGGGTAGCTCGATGCTGCTTCCCTCTTCCATGCGCTTTATTTTTGCATTTAAACTCAACCCAGAATTCCCTTCCAGCCAGCCTGGCCTCTTGCTGCACTTCCTCAACTTCTGGCACATTGGGATGGCTCGTTCTTACACTCGTTCTTCCCCACCGGTTAATCAGAAATTCAGGTGGCTGCTTCACACCTCCCTCAGCTCACTTCTGCTCCTCCTCCACGCTGAAAAAGCCTCATTCCTTCCACCCTGCTCACGGGACACATGCTCCAGGCCTCAAACACCTTCATGGCCCCCCCTCTGAACTCATTCCAGTTTATCAATGTTTTTCTTGCACTGCGAGGCCCGAGCCCAGACGCAGAACTCCAGATGTGCTCTAAGGAGTGCTGAGGAACAACCACCTCCTTTAGCCGACCAGCTGCACTTCTGTTCATCCAGCCCCGTACGGTCACCGCAGCCAGGACACGCGGCAGACGTTCAGCCTGTTGTCCACCAGGACCCCCCCGTCCTTCGCAGCAGAGCGAGTCAGTCCCAACCCGGGGCTTCCGATTCAGCCCCAATCACGCGGTTTCCTTTACCTTATCTCCCTTTTTTCTCCCTCCCGTGCTCACCCGATGAGGTCTTTGCTCGTAACTGCTGTGGGACAGCAATAGGCAAAGAGTGTGGGGACTTAGCACAGAATTCAAAGAAAGGGGGAAATTCAGCTGGATGCAAACCATTTGCAAATGCTGGGAATGTGGGAGAAGACATTTACCACTGCTGGAATGGGGCAGAAGCTTCTAGAAAGGGCAAAACTGGATTTTCTAGTAGGGACTTGTGAAGGCAATGATGGGAGGCAAAGCGTCTGAAAGAACCTTTTCTTGGGGGAACGGCAGTGTTTCGGGGGGGCTCAATGAAGAACGGGAAGGTAAAATTAGCTGCCTCGTATGATAGCTCTCATTAATAAAGGAGACATCAAACGCGGGTTGATTTTAGAGATGCGGATAAAAAATTTGGCATTCCTAATTGTTTTTGCTTGACTTTCAGAAATGTTGGAGTGAAGCAGACCGGGGGTTCCTTTTGCCTGTATAGGACAGTTCATCTTCACCCTGCGAATGTCTGTCAATATTCTGCCCTCCTGTGGAGAAAAGCATTACAGCTGGACCTGTTTCATGATCCAAGGGACGACTATTCCTCACTGCTTGAATTTGTGCCATGGCTGGGTGACAGAGCCCAAGGAGACTTTGTGTTTTAGTTGGGACAACTGCCCTGGTACGGCAGGAACGAGTTCTGCGAAGACTGGTTCTGTAGTGTGTCTAACAGCAAGATGTAAAATTCCATAATTTGTTTAAAAATTCAAGATTTTCAAATTTTCAATTAAAATTGTATTTTCAATTTTAAGAAATTAAATGGAAGTGCCTTTGAAAGCAGAAAACAGTTCATTGGGTTGAACAACACATTCGCCTCAGTCCTTTCTCAGAGGATTTGTCCAGGCAAGAAAATCAAGTCTCTTTAATTTCAACAAAATCCTTTAATCTTACGAGCTTTGGTGTCTAGGCATCAAGTCCAGCCGCAGGGTTGGTCTAACACCTGTATTCACATGTGCCTCACGTTCATGGACCTGCAAAAACCTAATTCCTCCTGCACGTGTTTTGTCTTCTTATCTTCACAAATCACCGCTGGTAGAGAATCATAGAATCAGAGTTGTTAAGGTTGGAAAAGCCCCTTAAGCTCATCGAGTCCAACCGCTAACCCAGCACTGCCAAGGCCACCACTAACCCATGTCCCCAAGCACCACATCTCCCCGGCTTTTAAATCCCCCCAGGGATGGGGACTCAGCCCCTGCCCTGGGCAGCCTGTGCCAGGCCCTGACAGCCCTTTGGGGAAGGAGTTTTTCCCAATCCCCAACCTAACCCTGCCCTGGCGCAGCTTGAGGCCGTTCCCTCTCGTCCCATCGCTTGTTCCTGGGGAGAAGAGACCGACCCCCCCGGCTCCAGCCTCCTTTCAGGCAGTTGCAGAGAGCGATGAGGGCTCCCCTCAGCCTCCTCTTCTCCAGGCTGAGCACCCCCAGCTCCCCCAGCCGCCCCTCCCCACCCTTGTGCTCCAGCCCCTTCCCCAGCCTCGCTGCCCTGCTCTGCCCACGCTCCAGCCCCTCCATCTCCTTCTGGGGGTGAGGGGCCCAGCGCTGAGCACAGGATTCCAGGGGCGGCCTCACCAGTGCCCAGCACGGGGGGACGATCCCTGCCCTGCTCCTGCTGGCCACACCATTCCTGATACAAGCCAGGGTGCCATTGGCCCTCTTGGCCACCTGGGCACACTGCTGGCTCATGTTCAGCTGCTGTTGACCACCACCCCAGGTCCTTTCCCGCCGGGCAGCTCCCAGCCGCTCCTCCCCACGCCTGCAGCGGTGCCTGGGGCTGTTGTGCCCCAAGGGCAGGACCCGGCCCTGAGCCTTGTTGCCCCTCACCCAGTGGCCTGTGCCCATCGACCCGGCCTGGCCAGGTCCCTCTGCAGAGCCCCCCTGCCCCCCGGCAGATCAGCGCTCCCGCCCCACTCGGTGCCCGCAGACCGGAGCCGATGACGAACCGCCCCACCCCGCGCTCTATGGTCACGGCGCGAGCCAGAGCGTCCCCCGCCCCGCGCGGGCGGACCGGAAGCGGCGCCGTCCCAGCGTTCCGCGCGCTCCCCCTCCTTCCGGTGCGGCGCCATCGGCGGGGCGGCAGGTGAGGGCCGGGGCCGGGCCGGGGATCCGCCTCCATCCGCCGCGGCGCTGACCGCTCTCTCCCCGCAGACATGGCGATCCGCTACCCCATGGCCGTTGGCCTCAACAAGGGCTACAAGGTGACGAAGAACGTGTCCAAGCCCAGGCAGTGCCGCCGCCGCGGGGTGAGTACGAGGCGAGGGAGGGCCGGGCCGCGGGGCTCGGCTGGCGCTGGCGCCCGGGCGGAGCCCTGCTGCCCCCTGGAGCCTCCCGGCCGGCCGAGCGCCCGGGCAGGGCCCTGCTGCTCCCGGGCTGCGCGCCGTCGTGGGTCCGGCGGGGAACCGGGGACCGCGGCGCCGCCGATCCGGCTCTGCCCCGGGGGGCGGGCGAAGGGGGTGAGCCGCGGTTCGCAGCAGCTCGGGACGGCACCGCCGTTCCCCCTGCGGCTGCCGCGGGGCGAGGGGGAGGCTCTGAGCCCGGCCCGCCCCGGGGCGGCGCGGCGGGGGCTGGCGGGACGGCGCGGAGCCGGGCGGGCGGCGGGCGCTTGCGGGCTGCTGCTGCGGTTCTGCCGCCTCGGCCCAGGGCTCAGCCGGAGGCGCAGGCCGGGTACGCGCAAGGCGGGCGGCCCCGGCGGAGGAGCGGGACGCGCCGGTCCGGGGCCTGCAGCAGCTCGCGCTTTGTGGGTCTTCTCCGCTCGTGGGCCCGGGGGGAGACGCGCAGCGCTTAAGGGCTGAGAAAGCCGCTGCCGTTACACGTGGAGCGGGGGCTTAAATCCTGGAAAGCATCAAATCTGCGAAGGTGGGTGGGGAGCAAAGTCGCTGGTTCCAGGAGAACTGGCAGTGGAGCAGCCTGTAACGGAAGGATGGGAGAGATGCAGTCCAACCGCAGCTGAAATCGAATTAGCAGTGAAACAGAAAATCGGCTGGGTGGCTTCTGAAGTCCCTTCTAGCCTGCCGCTCCTGGTAGCCACAACAGGTGCCCCCGCAAAGCTGCCCCGTCGTGACAAACACGGGGAGCTTCCCGGCCTCAGTGAACGTCTGTGTGCTAACAGGAGACATTGATTCAGTTTGCACCTTTTATCCCACTTTGATTAAATGCTGCGTTTAATTGTGGTGTTTGAGATGCGTAGTAACGCACACCCTGGGTATCGAACGGTCCTGCTGTTTCTAAAAATGTTGGTGCATGCACATATGCAAAATGCCCAACACTGTGACTAAAACGAAGGCACTGCCGCGTCTCAGTGAGATCATGGTGCTGCTTAGCACCTGCCCAGGGACCGCGCTTCCTTGAGGCGCGCCGGTAGCATGAGCGGCTCTGGGGGCCTTAGCCCGGAGTTTGCTGCAACCCTTTGCAGTCCCGTCCGGGTGAATGAGCACTTGGGCTCGCTGGGATCCACGCGTTCCCCCCTTCCTCCCCACAGCGCCTGACCAAACACACCAAGTTTGTGCGAGACATGATCCGGGAGGTCTGTGGCTTTGCACCCTACGAGAGACGCGCTATGGAATTGCTGAAAGTTTCCAAAGATAAACGCGCGCTGAAGTTCATAAAGAAACGGGTAGGTCAATCCGACGCCTTAACGGGAATGGCAAAACCTCTGCCACAGTTAACTTCCTGTTCTCTGCGCTTCCCTAGCGATGCTTTGCTTTTTAATTAATCCTCTTATTTTTTCAGTTGTTTGGGAAGCTACTGGCGAATCTGGGGGAGCGGAGGGAATGCTCCTTGGGTTGGGTGGGAGGGCGGGAGATGGGCGTAAAGGTACTTCGCCAAAAAGGCCCCGAGCTACGGTAACCCAGACTTGCCTGCTATTTTGCGTTATTTGCAAATCTGAAGAGGAGGAGCAAGACTGGTGCAGGCTGGGTACCATTAACCAGGGACTGGAAATGGGGTTCACTGGCGGCAGCCGTGAGAACTGAAAGCAGCTTCTGCCTTGCCTTGGGTAATTCCCGAGCGGAAGCGCTACTGGGATGTGATGGCAGGTAGTTCCTGGCTGGCCCGTCGAGGTGGGCGGGGTTCGAGTCCGTGTTTGCCAGGACTGCGCCATCCTGCCTGCGTTTTGAGTAAAGCATCTTCAGCGGATGCCTGGAGCAGCCAAGTTCTGTCTGTCTCTGCCGGGACGAACGCTGACTGCGCTGCTCTCTCCCCCACAGGTTGGCACTCACATTCGGGCCAAGCGAAAGCGGGAAGAACTCAGTAACGTCCTGGCAGCCATGAGGAAAGCTGCTGCAAAGAAGGATTGAGTTGTAGTCTGTAACTCAATAAAGTCCTTTCTCAGAAAACCAGCGCAGTGACTGTTGATGGTACGTCTGCTTGGGTCTGTAGGAGCGGGGTGCTCCTGGGGTGCTGAGGGACGGTGCTGACAAGGCCCCGAACTGCAGTAATCCAGAACCTGTGCTGCTGTTTTATTTCGCCTGTAGCTGGAGATGCTGGTACTGGCCTGGGATAGGTTCTAGAGGGGAACCCTCCTCCGCCAGACCTTGCGGAGCTGGCCCTTCTCGGGACGTGGAAGCCTCTGCAGTAGCTAGCCTGTCAGGCTGCGATACCTTCCACCTCCCAGCCTGTCTCCAGACCTAGGTGGTGGGAGAAGTCAGCAGACAAAAACTGCTGTTGGAAGTAGTAACAGCTTTGCACTCCTTCCCATGGCGCTTCAGCCTTGCGCAGCTCTTCTTGCTCAGGCCTTGCCCTGCTCTCTGCAGCGTTCATCACATCAGGAGAGAGAGCTGCAGTCAGTAAGAGCTCCCTGAATTTCAGCAGGAGGATTCTTTATTCTCCAGTAAGGGCTGCCTGGCTGCGAGACAGGACCAGTGCTGTTCTTCCTGCCCAAGGAAATCCATGTCAACGAAACTTCATGTAACTGCTCTTCCCCTATTTAAATTCAGTTTTCCTAGCGTTCGCCATAAGACGAAGCACTGAAGTTCTCTGGCCCAAGCCCGTGTTTGTTGATGTACAACAGTCATGCTAGGACATTTTAGTTCCTTTTTTTAACTCAGTGAACACAACAGAGCTGCGGTGGCAAAGAGCCTGGGGCGGAGCGCAGCGCTAGCTGCCGCTGCTGAGCACAGCGCTCTTCTGTCCAGGTTTGCTCTCTCTTTAAGCCTGGAGTTGTTTCTGGTGGGACTGACCTGTGATTTAACCCGGAGGAGAAGCGTGTCCCTCTGCAGCTGAAGGCGCTCGCTCTGCTGAGCTGTCGTAGCAGAATTTCAGTTTCCCCTCCGGCCTAGCACAGGCTTCTACACGGAGACAGGGAGAGGTTTCCGAGAGCTACTCGACTACCCGTACATCAGGAACGCTACAGATGTGAATCACAGCCCCAGCTCTGTTTGTAGAGTTAATGTTTCCATAAGCAGGTATTTAGAATTGCAGTGAAGTAACTGAAAAATCCCTAATTAGAAGGGACAAGACCAGCTCTGCTGCTGGTGGCTGATAACATGCACATTCCTTAGGTAAAATTTCACAATTTTATTGGAAATACTTAACATGGATCATAATTCAATATTAAAGAGTGAGAAATACTTTATTCTGCCAAAGCCGTAATTCATTCGAGCAGCTGCGCAGCAGCAATAGCTCCACATCCCACTTCAGGATTGCCCCAGGTCACCCCGTCTCCGGGCGGGGGCCGAGCGCTAAGGGACAGACCACCTTCCAGCCATCGGGTTGGCGAACGTCATCCTCCAGCGGAGTCCAGCTTTGAAAAAGCTATATCAAATACCTCTTTGTAGTGCTCAACAAAGTGCACTTCCAGTCCTTCTGTAATGAATCCAGCGAGGTCATAATAATCCTTTTTATTCTCTGATGGCAGAATGATGCAGGTAACGCCTGCCCTCTTCGCCTACAGGGAAAAGAGATTTGTTGAGTCCCAGAAATCCAGCCATCTACTAGAAACACGCTCTCCATTTCAGAAAGCAAGACCAGTTCTTTAGGAGCATGATCTGGCTTTACTCTGTTCTTTGGAGAGCTGACAGGAGATGTCACGAAGGGTGGATCGCGTTTAGATCTCCCAAGCCCCCAAAACACTCTCCAGTCCCCCCTTCTCAGCTGCAGGGAGAGCTGAAGCGGGAGGTATTTTAGTAGGGCTATGTCAGCACACGGGGCGATTGTTCAGACCGATTCATACAGTTTTACAGAGTTTTAAAAGTCTGTTCCAACTTGGGTGAGGATAAACCCTAGAACCAAAGGAAGAATTAGAAACAGCTTATCGGACCAACCCGCCGCATCAGTACGTGTGACCCGTTCTACAGAACCTTTCGATAGGCACACCTGCATCGGAAGGGGCACAGGAAGGAGCCCGCTCAAGCGGCAGGTTTGTACCCGCTCGCTTTACGGGTGATCCTGCACTCGTCCCTGTCTGGCCACTCGCACTCCTGCAAGCGCAGCCAGGCTCGGTGCCACAGACGTCCCTCGCGTGCTGGCCCTTCTGTAATGACCATCACGAAACAAAATGCGAAATGACCCATTTTAAAGCCACATGAGGAAAAGGAATCGCATTGCACAAGGCTGTCGCCCAAACAGATCTGGGGACAGAATGATGTGAGGCCCCAGCTCAGCAGGGTACTGACAGAGCTAATACCATTCCTGAAGACAGAAAAATGTGTGGTGCGGGGCTGAGGTAGGCAGGAGCTGCGCAGATGCAAAGTACGGAGAGAGATTCTGTGCTTGGAAAAGAATTCTGAAAACTGCAAAGGGTTGAAACCAAAAAAGCAAGCACCACTATAAATCCACTGCTTGCAAGAGTCCTTCAGAGAACTCAGTCTATATTGCTTACTAAAAAAAAGAAAAATAATAAAAAAAAAGGATTAAGTAACTTGATTACGGTGTACAAAGAAACTTTGCAGTAAGTTCCTTCCATCTAAACCAGAACACAGGGATATCTGTATGCCATTTTAAGTCAAACAAATTCAAGCTTGACCTAGGGAACAGAGCCTTAGTGTTAAGGGGGATACCTTACGGATACCGTCAGATCCACGCTGGATGCCCTCCTGAAAGAGGCACTTCAACCCAGCACAGATCATTGCACCATCCCAGTCTGTGACAGACGGCTTTGACAGCCGGATGATCCCTTCCACCCTTAATTCTGCCAGTGTAGTAACGAGATCAACACAGACACCCTGGAACAAAGCCTGGGGTCCCACCTCCTTCCTCGCAGCCAGCGACAGGTAAGATCCCCACGTTCCCCCAGCAGGCTTCTCCAGCGCGCACTGAACCACTGCCTCTCCCACTCTGCTTGTCCCAGTCACTGCTGAGCCAAACCCAGGGCTCCCTCCCCCCCGATGATGCGCAGAGACAAGATACGAGCTCTTACCGCAATAGTCTTCTCCTTGATTCCACCAACAGGAAGAATTTTTCCAGTTAATGACACCTCTCCAGTCATGGCCACGTTCTGCCTCACTGGGCAATTCATGGCCAGCGATAACAAAGCTGTTACTATAGTACACCCTGCACTCGGTCCGTCCTTTGGTGTTGCTCCCTGTTTAAAAAAAACAAGCACAAACCCCCACCTTTAGCTCATTCAAAGAGCAGTGAAGCCAGACAACACCTTTGTCACTGCTGCTTTAACGTGCCCCCGATTTCAGGGGGTCTCACAAAGGTTTTTGTGAGAGCGTCACTGATGGGATCCTGCTATTTGAATTGGCCGATCTATTAACAACGATGTCAGTCCTCATCTTATTCATGAGGAATTATCCATGAGTCTACAGTTTGGTTTCTGGCCTGATGCCACCACAATACTCATCAGGCTCAGGACTTTGAATAAGCAACAGGAGCAAAAACCATGAATGCTTTGAAGCTTTTTGTTGACCTAAACCAACCATGGAAACACGTAACAGGTCAGCATCACAAGGCAAGAGAGCATCAAGCGTCACAAAATAGTGGGGGACAATACTGAAAACCACTCAAGGCAGAAAAGATCATTCGGTTTAGAAATCCCAACAAAATCCAGGCCTAAACTAGTGACAGTCTGGATTTATCTGAGATCAGACCGACCTCTGAGGGAAGAGCAGAAGAAATGAACGTTTGAGAGGGAGCAGAGGCAGAGACAATGTCTGCTGTTTTCTGATCCTCCAGGAAACGAACACACAGATAACAACCAAGTACCTGGACAAACAGAGCAAGCTGCAACAAGGAGACCGTGCACCAGGTTAAAGCATGCAACAGTTCAGAAGCAAAGCTTGGGCACAGTGATAGTACAAACCTTGTCTTCAGTAAAGCACCTGCCCGAAGCCTGTTACACAGTGTACGAGCCCCTCTGAGCATCGTGTGCATTTATTTTCAGTCCCAAACACTAGAAAAATGCAACCGCTGCCATGATATGGTCTAGGAACCACAGCACAGAGACCAAGAGTAGTGTTATCAACTATGTGTAAGGGACCTGTGGTAACACAGAGACCTAAACTTTGGTTTCCTTGGCGCTGCATATGAGCTTTAATCCAAATCACTCATCTCTCTGCTGTGGTTTCCCCACCTGCAGAACAGGGCCAACAGCTACAACAAAATTCCTTACGGCATTATCCAAGCCCCTGTATTCTCACCACATGCTTGCTGCAGAAAGGAATGGAAACATAGCTCATAAGAAGCTTTCACGGGATTCTGAGGAAAATATCATCTTTTCTAGGTTTTCCTGCTAAAAGAGGGCATTCTGCACAACATACGGACAAATGAAGTGCTTTCCAGCTTCGTGTCCAGGGGAGCAAACCAGCCTAGCTGCTACACATGCTCTGAATTCTGCATCAGTTTACCTCTGGCACATGCAAGTGGATGTGGGAAGACACGAGAAAGTCATTGTTGGGGTCCTTCTGCATCAGAAAGGCTCTTGCAAATGTGTAAGCTATTTTGGCGCTCTCTTTCATTACATCTCCCAGCTGCCCTGTTACTTCCAGGGACCCATCCTTGTTCTCCTTGTCTTTGGGTCGCCTCAGGGATGTTTCAACAAACAGAGTGGAACCTCCTAAGAAAGAAAAGAAAAACAACATCCTGAGAAAAGTCAAAGGAAAATCAAATGGGAAGGTTTTGGTGATGCAGAGGCAATGTCAGGAATTTGGAACTGGGGCTCTGATGAGACACTAGCTCTGGGGTAAAGGGCAGTTGAAACCTGCTCTCCGAATCCCTTCAGGAAGGCTAGCTAGAAATGTCAACAGCACTGCACTGACAGTCTCCATTCATCATTTCTTTGGACTTCACACTGCACCAATACAGATTCAACCCCTGTTTAGTGGAAATAATCAGTTTGTATAATGGTTTCAGGCTCTTTGTAGCCAAAAAGTAAGATGAGCTCCTACCATAACACACTTCCAGCCAGTTCAGCTTTCCGGTGTCAGACACCTCTTCACCTTCTCCACCACACTGATCATTTCCCTCTTAACTACTTCAGTTCTACCCAAGGTCAATTAGAGTACGCAGGGGTCATATCCTTGGCTGCGTGCTGTATTTCCATACTGTGGTGCACGTAAGCCCCCAGGTTACTAGGGGAGCAAGCCAAAGGCACCCACCCCAACCGAGTGTTAGAATACCGCTATCTGCCCTTGACATCGAAAGCCAAGTCAGTGTTGCGGCATCACCGAAGAGACACAGCAGGCCTCAGCTGTGCTGTAAGTCAGAATGGCACCTCCTCCTTTAAGGAGGCAGACAAGGTCTTGTCCTCTTTGAAAAGCCTTACGCTTTGAGTCATTGCTGTTCCTAAGGTACGTGGTTCTTATGGGATATGGAGCATAAAGAGAAAACACGCTGGCCTGAAGCTAAAATGAGCCTGGGTAAGGGAATAAGAAAGGATCCCTTCTTCAGGGACGAAGTCGTCAGATCTAAAAGGCCACGGAAGTTCATTTTACTGGTGCCAGTAAACTTCACTGGACTCAGTAGGGAAAATTCAGTTTGACTATCACATTCAATTTTTGAAAATTATACAGAAATGTAGATGTTAACCCCAAAGTCATTTTGTCTCACCCATAGCTGTCCAGGCCAGACCCATCACAACTCCTGGAGGAGTGGTTTCATACATGCGATCCACGGTGAAGATGGGCTTTCCTACAAAGTCCTGCAGGTTTTCAGGTGTTACCTGGACCGTCTCTGCTTCTCCACTCACAATTTTATAGGCAGATTTCCTCAATACCTGAGTGAGACAGTAATTTGTTTCTGTAGAAAAAGCTGAGAAGGCTGAAGCACAGTGGTCATGGTTACACACACCTTTCCCTCACCTTCTCTACTTGTTTCTGCAGATTCCTCACCCCGCTCTCTCTGCAGTACTGCTTGATGAGAACAGTCAGGACGTCCGATGTGATTTTGGCTTTGTTTTCATCCAAGCCACACAGAACTCGTGCTTGAGGGACCAAGTACCTCTGAAAGAAATCATCCCCCACATCCTCCTGTCAGTATTTGTGACAAAAGCCTGGTGGTTCCAATTCACTCAACTTCATTCTGCTATTAGCTCAATGTCATTTTCTGGAGTCCACAGCCTATTAAACACTGGAGTTACTTTAACTGGGTGTTCAAATCAGAGGAACTCTGTCCAAACTGCCACGTGCCTTATTTTTTTGCACGCAGTTGGATGTAAATATGTAAGCCTGAATCTGCCAAAAACATTTTATCAGATGTAATTCACAGCGCATCAGTGGTTTCACTTACCTCTGCAATTGCAAGTTTCTCTTCTGCTACGTATCCTGATACATTGATCACTTCCATTCTATCCCGCAGTGGCTCTGGGATGGTTTCCGTTACATTGGCAGTACAAATAAAAAGTACCTAGAAATATTACAAGATTAAAAAGTACCTAGAAATATTGCAAGATCCTATTAAGCATTTTCATTAGCCTGCTGCTTTACTCCAAGCAATAGTTCCTCAGTTCTGTGTTTCTCTGTCTGAAGGGCTGAGCAAGATCATCTTCTCTGTGGAATCTAGTTTTTATCACAGGAAAAGTTTTGGATTTTAGAACTATGTAGTAGGATGTTTCCTACCCCCAAAATAAATGTTTAGAAATGCACACAGCACAAACTGGGAAACTGGAATGGTCTGATAGGGACCAGGAAACTATTTGCCTGGAGAGATCTAGATCTCACTTCTAAGTTATTTCCCCCTTCTAGGAAGTTAGCACAGAAGTTACCAAATTATGTATATATGTTTCTAATCCATCAATTCTGCAATTAATGTAAGCTGCACAAAAAGTGCAACAGTGTGCGGAGACAACCAATTTCAAAAGCCTGACAGCAGCATGAAGCCACCTCACTTGACAGCAACTCTGCCAGTCGTTACACAGAAGAAAAACTCCTGCTTTTTGTAGCTGAGACCACGCATCTTTGTGTCCCTAGCTCTACAGGGAGTTAGGGCTACAGGACATAGGCTGGTAATCGTGTTCTCTTAAGTATGTACAGACACTTGGGTTAGAGCTAACTCCTGCAGAGACAGCCCTGTGCCACTCGTGTCTCAATCCCATCTGCCTCAATTGCCAACTGACTAAAATGTCAGCATCTTTTCACGGACAGGACATCTCTGCATTGATACACCTTCATACATTCCAGCTCTACAACCTCTGCAGAAGAGAGAAATACCTTTGATAAATCCACAGGAACATCAAGGTAATGATCCAAGAAGTTAGAGTTCTGTTCTGGGTCCAACAGCTCTAGGAGGGCTGAGGATGGATCCCCTTGATATCCTCTTCCTATTTTATCCACCTATGGGAGAAAAACTTTAAATGTTTGAAGAAGTTTCTCACCGCAATAAATTCTCACGCAAAGATTCTTTAAAGGCTCCATCTGAAAATCTTCATGTGTTTGTTCATAAACAGCCGCTACCAGTCTATCAGTTTTCTGTGCATTCACCCAAGTCCCCACTATCCTACTGCGTGAGCGCGTGGCACGCCTGACGACACAGGACTTCAACAGTGTTGTAGGAAAGCACCACGAAGTCTCAGGGGGTGCGCATACAATCAATAGCAAGTGAGTTATCATGGATTAGTGGGTTACTACTCGTTACTCATTACACTAAGCTAAGCTACAGTCACAGACCAGAATACTTATTCCACAGTGGGAGGACTACAGGGTGCTAGCTTATGCCATTTCCCCAATATGTAAGCTAAGACGTTCTCCTTACTCTGCGCCCAAGGTGCCAAGTGCCTACACACAGCCACTCCTCACAGCTCAGCTAGTGACCTCTGTTGCTTTCACAGAATCAGAGACTGATTGAGGCTGGTAGGGACTTGTCGAGGTCACCTTGTCCAACCCCACTGCTCAAGCAGGGCCACCTAGAGCCAGCTGCCCAGGACCGTGCCCAAGGTTGTTGTCTCTTCCAGCATTGTTCATATCCTCAGAAGAAGAGGTCACAACAGGGCCGCTCTCCACTGCTTTTTCTCCCTAAAGAGTAGCGATAACTAGATGGACATAATGCAATTTGCTGCTACGGCCAACACAAGTCTCCTCACCAGCACCACTTAAGTGCCATGACCTACAGGTTTCATTACCTTTCAAATCAAGATACTAATTGGTTATGTAACATTGCAACTCATTACCCAGGTTCTTGGTCCCTCATACCATTCCCAAGACATCTGCTGTTGGTCTTTCCCAGGCCAAGGAGGGCTAGAGAGACCTTTAGCCTACTCTGAACGCCTGCTATTATGTCCTGTCCTTGTTTGCTTTTCCACAAAGCAGTAGGCTGGTAGCTCATTTATTCTCAAATCAGATCACAAATTGACTGTAAGCATCTTATTCCTCATAGTCTTGCTTTAGACCTGCTGAGAGAGTGACTCTTCCTAATAATCGCATGGGCATTTGTGCACAGTGATGTACCCACACCTGGGCAGGGAACACAAGGGCTACTGAAGCCTCTGAATATCCAGCCAGCTCCATTACGATCCTCGTGATCCAAATAGCTGCAATTTAATGAGAAGGGCACAACTGAAATATTGCAGTCTCTTATAGGAAGAGAAAACAAAGGGTCTAAGGTATCACTGTCACCCAAAGAACTTGAGAGCCCTGCCTCATTTAAATAAAAAAACCTCCAGGATTTTTAGGAGAGTACTGCTTCACCTTTCCCACTGGGGTCAAGAATTGATACATGTTTTTAAGAGCAAAAACTAGAAGACCAGATACATCACCTCATCGATCAATATAAGTGGATTCTCTGTCTTGGTCTTCTTCAGACACTGGATGATTTTTCCTGGCATTGCTCCAACGTACGTCCTCCTGTTTTACCAGAGACTGTATTTAGGGAACCACTGTAAAGTACAGCACACATCACACGACATAGCATGCAGCTGATGGAACAGGTATATCCTGCAGGGAAACAAGCCTATAGTTCTACATCTATCAAAAGCATTCTCCATCACCATACTGAGCACCAAGACCCATCTGGTCTGTTTCTAGTAGGGATCAGACATGAATTTCGGGCAAATACTCCTGGACTGCAGTTTTTATCTTTAGTTTTAACCACTTTTAAATTAGAGGGAAGCAAGGAGGTAAGGCCGAGAACAGAGATATTTGAATAGTGACTTCTTGTTTTTGGGGAAAGAAACATTAGAAAAGGGAATGTTTCATTCCCTCACTTGGTAGGGACAAAAAAGGAAGATCAGTGTAAATCAAAAGATACGCTGGAGGAACAAACTGCTAACAGCAAAAGACAGTCTTTCTGCTAGAGGGAACGGGACTCCAGGAACACGCAGAAGCAGAGGCAGAGCATAACAACAGAGTGAACGCTAAGAGGCACAGAGCAGAGAACATCCCAAGTATATCAAATATTTCTCTCTGCTTCTGTATCATATAGGGCAGAACCTCGCAGGTTCAATTCACACTGCAGAACAGCTACTCTTACTAGTTTGAAAACAGTGCTAGTTTTGTTTTCAGGTGTATGTGGAAGGAAAATAAACCCGTAGCAGGGTCGAATTTACTGATTTTTGTATTCACATCTTCTTGTTCTCCCCATGAATACTCATTCCCAAGTCTTCCTCATGCAGCACCTCCCTCCTGATTATTCGGAAACCGAGTCTCAATCACACTGAACACGTGAATGACCCTGTTCAAACTGTCACCATTCTTTAGCGCTGGCATTTATAGACAGACATGACTTAGCATCTGGCATCAGTCCAACACTTTTGGGCAGCTCACACAGCTTTTCAAAGATCTCCCATAAGCACTCACAAGAAGCAAGGAGCAACAGCACTTAGAGACCAGAATATGATTATGTTCCAAACTCCGCCCTTTGCTAGCCTTTTCACCTCTTCCTATATCCCAACGCCTGTCAGCAAGGGTTGGCAGACCAGAGAAGAAAAGTACACACATTGTCAAAATAGGAACCTAACTGAAGTTGGACAACATTAATAAAAATATATTATAATAAAAATTGCTGGATAGAGAAACCGCTCAAGTTACACTGACCTGTGTCCTTTTATTTCCGCTACATCAGTCATCCCTCCAACACTGAAGCGGAAGTACTCTCTGTTTAGGGCTCTGGCGATGGAGCGGGCGATGCTGGTTTTGCCAACCCCAGGGGGGCCATAAAAACAGAGGATCTTCCCCTGGGTGGACCCTCGCAGCTGGCTGACTGCTATAAATTCCTGCAGAACAGAGGAAGCACCAGTAGCGAACAGACGGCAACTGCAGCAACACCAAAACATATTTGTTATCAGGTCAAGCAACGATTACAAAACAAGCATCGTACACAAAACTGGTCCTCAAAGGAGTTGGGGAGGGCCAGGGGAGAAGCTAAGTAAGAGTACTGGGCACCTCTTTTCCTTCTGGTTATTTACACACTTGGTTGTCACTGGGTTTTGTGCTCTGCACTCATCTCACCGGGAGAAGCAGTCTCTCTCCCTTGGAGTCTTGGAGTGGGAAGACAGACTTCTAGTTCTCCCAGCTTCTTAAGTTCTCACCCGAGTCTCTCAAGCTACAAGTGAGCATCTCCTACTGCACCACTTCTTCTTTGCTAAGTTAAACTTGCATCTTTTCACACCCCTATGCTAGGCAACCCTCAAATAACACTCAGCAGTTGAGAAATCAAAAGATCACGGTTCAGAACTGAAGTCTCAACTGCTCATACACTTACAGGGGAGAAATCACTGTGCAAGTGGGCAGAGATGTGGCTCCCCTGTAACAAGCAAAGATGAGCCCCGAACTCTTCCACCTATAGCACTGAACTCCACAGCAATACTGCACAAGGACAATAGCACCAATCTAATTAAGGCTCAAACCTGTGTAGATATTTCTCTGTATCTTAAAATCATCAGCCTCGCTTGCATTGCTACAACTGGGGAATCTCCTCTGCGTGGAATTAATCACATCAATAATCAAAGGCACAGACCTGTATGATGCAACTCAATCTATTTCTGTATAAAGGCTGGGCCTAGTCAGCATGAATAATGCTGACAAGCAACACAAGAGTGATACTTAAAAGAGGTTATCTGCTTGCAAGTATGCAACAGGCTTACCATAAAACATTCAAAATAATAAATCAGATAGCAAGATTTAGTCACAAGACTCGGGCACTATTGGGGAAAGGAGGCCCCTTCGGCTGTCAGCAAGGAGATACTTCACAACCTTTATTATCTTTTTTTCTAGAAGAGACTGGAAAAAAGCAATTTAACAAAAGCAAAATCCCAGGATGTCTAAGAATTTACTATTCATTATATATAATGGCATCATACTGTTAGCTTAGGAGAAGCCTATATGGTTTCTGTGCACAATTACTGAGGTGGCCTCAGTGCTGTCCCCAAGGCAACACAAAGCTCTGCTATATACAGCACGAGGGAACGGTCAGAGAAACTGCCTTACTGCACTCTCTGGAAGGAAATGGCCAAGTTGAAGGCTAGCCACACTCAATGGCTTCACCGAATCTGCTGAGCTCTCACCACGATTTGTCGATGCAAAGTCAGTATCGGCACCTGTCTCCCCTCCGCTGGGCACTTCCGTGCACTTGCCCAGTATGATACAAATCCTGCCAGCACTGGGATTGTCTTTCACTGCTTGAATGTGTTGGCTGGCTACAAGGAGGAGCCTATTCCTGTCCCCTGGAAAGGAAGGCAGTTTCCACAGCAAGCTGCCGACGTTGTTGCAACCTGTTGCAAGTATCTACTCTTATCTAAAACAGCTTCCCTAACCACAGCAAGCACAGGCGGGACATCCTCAGGCAAAAGTGACAGAAGTTGTGGCACAAGGCAACACTGAAAACTACCCTGCCTGCTTATGTGAGGGCTGTATTGCACTGCCTATAAACCCTTCAGCCTCCAACGCAGCTCTGGGGATAGGCAAAAGTTGTGAGGCAAACACGCATCTTAGCTAACCTCCCCCCCTCTTAATTTCAGAGGCGTGAGTAGAGGTTCAGTGTGTTTTGGAAAGGCAGTAACTTTGCCAGTCAAGCGGAAACATTTTAATAATCTCTGAATGAAGTGATTAAAATCCAGAGACTACTTCCCTTGGACACTTATTCACTTGCTCAGCAGTAAGGAGCAAAACAGTATATTGCTGTTCAAAATCAGAATATGACATTCATTGCCACAAGTAATTAAAAACATTAACTGATCACCAGAACATTCTGTTCTTTGCTTCAGCTTTCTGTTTGATCCATGAATTAACACAAATTCAATGGCGAGCTGCAATCTGAAACACAACCAAAATGCCCGATGCCAAGCAGAGCGTGAAATGGGACACACTGCCTATTCCTGCCTTACCAGAATTCGCTTCTTGACGTCATCCATTCCATAATGATCCTCCTCCAGAACTGCTCGGGCTCTGCTCAGCTCCAGGTTCTCCTCGCTACACTTACCCCACGGGATGGATGTCAGCCAGTCCAAGTAGTTCCGTGTAACACTGAGAAACACACAAATGAGAGGGATTTGACAACAACCAGCTCACGCCACCCTCCGCTGCCTCCCAAAATAACCTCATCCAGAACAAGGGGATATAAACTACTCATGGAAGGGAGACTACGAAAAGAACATCATTATCTGGGCAGTCATTGCTAACCATTCGTTATGGTCTTCATTCCCTTTTCCCTTCCCCCCCCCAAAAAAACAAAGCTTTTTTCACAGCTTTTGCTTTCCTGAGACAAAGAACCTCCAACATACCACGCAAAGACCTAGGTTTCTGCACACAAATTCCCTGTATGATTTTTTGGTGTGGGGCTGGTTCCTGCCTGAAGATGAGCAGGTTGTTTGTAAGCTCTGCACTACTATCAACTGTTTGGATCAGGTCATGAAACTTAAAGATAGTAACCCAGTTTTCTCTGTTTCCCCAGTGGACCAAGACAATGTAAAGAATAAAGATTCCTGGCTCAGAAGCAAGGAAAAACAGCTGGATGTACAACATGACAAAGAGCTAAGACTGGGAGATAAGGATGTTAGTGTGGAAGCTAACAATAGAGATAATCAGTTTAAACACACTGCTACTGAGGAGAAAACAAGTGCGTAAAAGCAGAACTCATCTGTTCTAAAACTCTGCACTCAGATCAGGGATTCAAACATACAGGGAGGTCTGCAAGATGCAGTGAGTAGTAAATAGTGCGCAGTCAGGAACACAGAGAAGCACAGCCTTCCCATGCTTGGCTGGCTGGTCCCAGGATTCGCTCTATGGCAGTTGCCACGCCAACAGAGCTTTGGCTTTTCTCTCCCAAGTAATTCCTTTGCAAACTTGCTACCACTGTTACTGCTCTGAGGGAAAGGGAAAGGTACTATGCTGGCTGGGAAGCCCAGTGTGTCCTTCCTAGCTTCCTCCCTCCTCCTCCTAGTCTATGATTATCAAGATGTTTCTCATCCAAATGACATGTCTGCCCTCAAACACAGTTGTTTACTCCATAAAAGATACTTTGTTTTAGGAGCAAAGATCCAGGACATTAGAGTGCTGATGAGTACACTGACTGCTGTATTGTATAGCACACACGCCTCAACAGACAAGCAACGTTCAAAGCAAGCTCAGTTTCTGACGATCCATGTCATGGATTATGTGGTAAAAGCTATTCACTCCTTTTGCAATTCCAGCCCTGCCCCACCACTCCAGGGACCGCCTCAGGTAGCTTAGCCAATGTCACGTAACTAGCTGCTCTTCCCTTGCATCTAAGGATAACATCTAAGTACAAGAGACAATAGCCAAAATTAAGGGCTGAAGGAATCACTGCACATTTCATGAGGGGTAAGGAAGGGCACAGTTCTTATCCACAGTAGTAGGCTGCAAGAAAAGACCTAAAATGGTCAAGAGAGGTAAATTACAGTAAAACATAGGAGATCTGGAGAACAATCCTATAGCTAGGATGTGATCATATGCTACAGTCTGGGAAAACAACTATGACAAAAGGGAAAAGAAAGTGTTAAGGTAAGAGCTTCACAGAATTGTACTGATTTCTCTCATTCTCCCAACTAACCCTGATAGCAGAGGACACAGCCATGCACTCACTTGAATTCTGAGGAGTGATTATCCAGCAAGCCCAACTTGTTCAACTCTTCGTCAATCACATCCATGACGTGTTTTGGCACGACCAGCTCCTTTAGTCGCTCACGGAATTTCTCTTCTATAGCATCCTTGTCCTCTTTTTCCAGACCTAGCTCTTTCTTAATGATCTTCAGTTGCTCTTGGAGAAGATATTTGCGATGGGTTTGCTTGATCTTCTCCTCAACCTAGACACAGCAACAAATACAGTAATTATTCTGTTCCTGGTACAACCCATCAAACGCTTCCAAATACTTCTCAGTTATGACCTTCTCAGTGACTGAAAATACTACTCGGAAACCATTTGCAGCATGTTCCAATATAAAAAGTGACTGACATACTCCAGCTCCCTCCACATCTCGGTGGCCTCCACTGGCCATGATTCAGTACTTCAGTGTTTTGTTTATGCTGGGAAGACCAAAAGCTGGGCAGAGCAAGCCAGATGTGATCTCCCTAGTGCCAAAGAGAGGGGAATAACCACTTCTCTCAACCTGCTGTCTACACAACTGCAAAGAGAGCCCAGTATGTAGCTGGCCTTCCTTGCCACAAGGACAGGCTGCTAATTCACGGTCAGCTTCCTGTATAGCAGGGCCTCAAAGTCCTCTTCTGCAAAGCTATTTTCTATCCAGTTGGCACCCAGCCTGTCCTGTTGCACAGGATTATTCCAGCCCAGGTGTGGGACTACGAATTTCTCTTTGCTGAACTTGAGGAGGTTCTTACTGACTCCGAGGGACACCACTAGTAGCTAGCTGCAGTCAGACTTTACCATGTTGATCACAACCCTTTCTGCTCAGTAGTCTAGCCAATTTTTTCACCCACCTCGTACTACATTCTTCCAGTCTGTAACATCCCAATTTGGTCATAAGAATACTATGGCTGACCATAACAAAGGCCCTGCTAATGTCAAGGTATACAACAGTCACTGTTCCCCCTTTGTGCTCTAGGCCTTCCTATCAGAGAAGGCAATCAGGTTGATGAGGCACAGTTTGCTCTTGGAAAATCCCTTCTGGCTCTTCCAAATCATGTCCTCCTTCATTTGCCTGTAGAGGGCTTCCAGAAGGATTTTCCCCATAATCTTCCCAGGGACTGAGGGCAGGCTGACCTGTCTGTAGTCTCCCCAATTCTCTTTCTTGAAGACGGGCACGGCATTTACATTTTTCCACTTACCAGGAACCTCTTCAATACCACAGTGTTTTAAAGATGATTGAGACAACAAAATAATGACATTGATAAGCCCTCTCAGCATCCTTGGATGCATCCCATCTCGTCCCACAGACTGCAGGTGTCCAATTTGCTTAAGAAGTCTCCTACAATTCCTACCCTGGTCCAAAAACATTTTGCACGTAACATGAATTTTAAAAGCCCCAATTATTGAGAGTTAATAAACCCAGGAACATTTGACTCAGTATACACAAATCTTTGTATTTCATATACTTAGCTACCATTTTGATGCAGTTATTGTATTCTGATTAAAACTTAAAACAGTCAGGAACTGCTGCAGTTCACAGTGGTTAGCAGAGGGTCTTTTAAAGTAACATTGTGCCATTTATGCTATTCTGTGCTATATACAGTATTATGCTGTATATTTTTACACAGATGCTTGGTAAACTGCAGTCCTCTAGGATTTACCTGCTTGCATGAAATTACAACTTGGACACATTTTAACAGCAGATGCTGTAGCCTCACGTCTTGTTACTTTTACAATGCGCATGAAAAATTGAATTTCTAACAGAAGAAGATCAAATATTAACTCTAAAATAACCTCCCTTTAAAGTGTGTACCATTGTCTTGCTTTAAAATTCTTCTCTGGCCGTGCTAAGCATCACAGTGGTGGACATGATATAAATACACAGAAGGTATGTGTCACTTGAAAAAACTTGCCTCCCTTCCAAGACGCTGCTGAAGTTTGCTCAGCTCATATTCCTTCTTTAGAAGGGAAAGGGCTTTGTAAAGCCGTTTGGGAATCTGGAAAAGACAGACACAAAATGACTTTTCAGACACTGTACTCTCGGCAACTCCCCGTGAGAAAGGGAGAATAAAAAGCTCCCAACAGCTTGTCTGGGAGAACCCTCCAGCACCTGCAGATGTAAAAAGACGAACTGTGTGGCAATCCCACAGCATGCAACCAATGCACGGAAGACAATTATTTGCCACCGAAGACGCAGAGCATCCAGCCTTTCCCTTAAGGCAAGTTATTAATGACTTACTATATCCCTCCACAGGAACCTAATCACCGATATTAACCTATCATCAAACCTAGTACTGAAGTCCCCTCTGTACCGAGGCTGGTAAAGAAACCATGCCATATAGCAGACGTGCTTTTGATTCAGTAAGCATAGCTTTAGTTAAAAGCTTCATCTTACACTGGTTTCTTCCAAGATGTCTTGAAGTTCTTGCGACTCTGCCCCCGTTAGTGCTGCACCCATGTCACTCAGGTAGATAGGGTTATCTACCACACGCTGTCCAGCCTGCATCATCTGAAGTACAGACTCTCTGAAAAAATGGTAATAAAACCCCAAATGCTCAGTAAACTTTTACATTCATAAGGGAGTATCCTTATAGTTATTTACTTGTTATGACAGAGTAAAGAAATGAAACACAGTTCAGTTTCATAGCAAAATAGCTCATTTTTAAAAAAATTGACTAAGCCAATACTCAGTAACAAACACATAAATCACTTGATAAAAGGAATGATTGATAATAAATAAAACTAAATATATGAAATGCTCCAACAGTTATGTAAAAATTCTGTGTGCCAGTATGCTAACGCTCTTACTATGCTCACATTACATGGATCAGACCACGATACTTACTGCAGTGAGCTTCACTTAGACCCAGATCACCTGCCATAGGACTTATCGTCCTACCTCCTATTTAATTTTCACCTCAGGTTTTCAAAACTTCCCCTCTGTTTCCAACAATGGATGATAAAGCTTGCATCCCAAAACAAAATTCTAGGTGACAATTCAGCAAATATCTCTTCTTCGTTACAGCAAAAGAACAAGTGGAATAGAAAAATCTCAGCATACTTCAGCCTAAGAACAGGCTGTTCCCAAAGCAGGGCAGCATGGGAAATACCTACCTGTACAAGGGGTTCAAGGCAATGATGTCCCGGATTGTTTTGACAATTTCTGCAGTAAGCGCCTACAAACACAACAAAGATATCATCAACAAAAAGACTGGAAAAGGGCAGACAAAGCCTCAGTACAAATATGACATTCCCCAACCTCTCCAGGACGGGAGCACAGACATACAGCCCCTGGCCACCCATCTGCAACGGTGTGCTGTAACGGTACTTGGTGTTGGGGCAGTTATCGCCCCTGGGAGACAAGGAAAGGCAAGAAGGGCTACAGGCGGGCTTCCCGCACGCACAAAATTTAACTGGTTCGTGGCCAGAAGGTATCATGGGGTTGACCATTCAAGTCACCTTGGAGCAAAGGCTCAGTTTGATAGGGGATATTACACAGATTTAAGGACAGCCCAAATTCTTCATTCAGCAACTTTTTGAAGTGACTAGTTCTAAGGAATTGAGCTGTTGTAATGAAAAAACATTATTTTCATATAACCCCCTCAGGCAGTGACTGTGAGAAGGAGGAACTGGTTTCTGAGGCCTGAAATTAGAGCCTCATTTTAGAACTCTTCCTTTTAAGCAAGAAATGTAGGTGCAACTCTACAGGACAGGTCCAGGCTTGCATGATTAATTCACTCACTTTAACCTCTTCTGTGATCTGAAAATCTTCATGAACCACGTTTTCTACTTCTACCATGAGAACTTCCTGCGAGGAAGCAGCTACAGGATCTAGTACCACTTCCACAGCTTGGTCCTTTGCTCCAGGCTCCTCTTCAGCCTCTTTCTTAGAGCGCTTCTGCTTCCTTCTGACTTTCTGTTTGTTCTCAGGCTCCTCAGGCTCAACCTCTAGTTGCTTGTTTATACGAATTCTGAAAGCCAAAAGAAACCAGCTACAACCAATTCTCTTCTGTTATATGTGATTTCAGCTCTTCAGCATGAAAAGGAAAGAGTCTAAGTTGTATTTTGAGTAAACTAAAATTTCAAATTTTAACAATGGTGACTGATTGTACGTGTTTTGACAAGATTTAGCTTTTGGTTCATTTTGTCAAAATAAGGCTTGATTTAGTAAAACAGTAATCATCAGGTGGTAGATACTGACAGGACTTACTCAGTAAATTTATAATAAGTAAGTCGCCATACGTAAAAGTTAACTGCCCACTCAATCAGCCTATTGGTGTGTGAATGAGAGGCCGAGGGCAGCTGACAGCACCAATGCGCCAGTTTAAACCAGTTGCAGAACTACAAATACAGATTTCTAATGATTAAAAGAAAAATAATCTAAATAATGTTGGTGAACATACACATACACACAAAGCTCAATATCACAGACTCTGACTTCTCAGCGACAAGTTGCAGCACATGGACAGAACAATTAACAAGGCGTCATTGTTAGTATGTCTGCTCGGGAGCTAGTTTCTCTAGCTACATGAGCCAACAACTCTGATGTGGATTGATTACCCTCTTCTTGTCTCTCCTGAAAAGCAAGTTCACTGTTTCACTTTAATTCTGAATATAATGTTCTGCTTTTTCAGTTGTCTGATTCTCAACAATCAATCTCTCTGCTTTAAACCACATCTGCTGCACTATCTACTGTAATACTAAATATTACATACCATGTGTATAACAGACCTTGAAGTCATTCCACAGTGAGACATTTGAAATTTTGGTCTATTACACAAAGCGATTTCCTAGATTATGATTTTGAAAGAGATCAAACCCACAATATATTCCATGACAATTAACTGAGTCCCTTAAAAGGGATAGGCTAGATCACATGGCATAATCACCTTCCAAAAAATTAGTTTCCCTGATACTGTTTTTAAACTCCTCTGAGTTTTGCCTGCTGCGCATACAACCTCACGTCAGATGTTTGCAATACAGATTATGACCTACAGTTCTCCAGAAAGGGATCAAAATCTTGCCCTCTCCCCTGGCTTAAAAGGTTACTAAAGACGAGTGCTAGACAAACACTCAGGAACTGCCACAGCCTTTGACAAAGTTGTCTTACTAGGCTGTGAATGTGGAGTCCAAAAAACCTGGTGGCGTAGCAGACTCCCAGCTCACAGGTAGCTGCCATTATGCGCAGAGTGTAGGTCTCATTTTCCATGTGATCTCCTTCAAAAAATAAGACCTCCTCAACTACTCTGACTGTCTGCCACTAGCAAATTTTGACTAATTTTGACTACTCTTGTCAACAGAATAGAATCATAGACAATTACATTCAAAAACATTTTCTGGAGGGTGGGGCTACTGGTGGTGGAACTCAGTTGCTGGGTAGAAGAACATTCCCTCGCAGGGCAACTGGAAAAGAGTTTGGCAGCAGCCAGCTGGCCAGTCAGCATGTAAATATCTCTGGATCGACTACGGAAGCTGCTGCCCTGGCCCAGGAGTGCTAGGAGGTGTGTGGGGGGAGCTAAGGGAGGGATTTAGAAATGAGAGGACCCACACTTGCAGAACACCACATTTCATTATCTTGGCTGCTGATACAACAGTTTCTTTTTCTATATTTTTCCCTGCAAATACAGCATGCTCCTCAGATCTGATATCCAGTGTGGTTCCTGTGGACATGACTGACCAGTGCTCTGTGTCTCAAGCAAATAAATAAAGACCAGTTCCCCACACCTTCCAAGTAAACCAAAACCAATAGCTGCCTATTTTCAAAATCTAACCAAACAAGGTTGTGCTTTGATAATGCAGCAGGACGTCTAAGACTTCATTTGGAAAGGAGCTGACTTGCAAACTACGCAAATTCAGGTTCAAGAAGTACTGCCCATTCTTTGCTGTCCAGAACAAATGCAACTGAAGCAAAGTGAGTGGGAGGAAAAACCCAATGCTTCAAAGCAAAGCCCACCCTGAATCTGTCTCCCCCGCCACGTTTCTGTCCTTGTATTTTTCCTTCTAATGGAAATTAATTATTTGATGCTTTTAAAACCACAATTTTATATTGTCTTAGCTCAAAATACTTCACACAAATAGCTATACCTATATTCCCAACAATAATTTCCTTCAATTTGGTTCTGGGACAAGATTATACAGACAAGACATAATTACAGTTCTGGACCACATTTTTTTTTTTAAAGCAAAACCACTGGCTTGAATTAGTTCCAGAGAATTTCTTTCACCATTACTAAACCTTGCTGTACTTGTCAAAGAAACTGCTAAACTTCAGCTTAATGAATGCTTGTTTGCATCACATTACAGTTTATATGAGAATGACATGCACTAGCTCTTCCTTTTTGGGGCTAACCTGAGCATTTGTAATAGCACACAGAATATCGGGGCTGGAGCACCAGAGCACTATCAGGTAACAAAGCAAAGGCTTGCCATACACGAGTTGTGTATGAAAATGCATACGCACAGTGAAAACAATAAAGGGATATATCTGTTTATAAAGAAGCCTGATGAGATGCAGCGGAAGTACAAGTAATTACCTTCGGTGTCCCATGACTATCATCCGCAACTTGTCTCCAAGGTCCTGCATTTCATGAATCTGTACAAAAGTTCCCATCTGGTAGATTTCATTCAGATCCTCCACCACATCAGATTCATTGCTATGGAGGAAAAAAATTGGAGTAGATATTCAGAATCTTGAGAAAGCAGGTAAGATTAAAAAAAGAAAGAAACAATCACTGGCTGCAGAACTTGAAGCTGGACTCAGGAGCAGAGACGCCTCACTTTATCCCCACTGCTACCACCAGGTAGCCCCTTTCCAAATCACCCAACTACCTGGACAGTTCATCTCCCTCCCAAATAATAACAACCTTTCCTAAAGCAAGACTCAAGCTCCTAGCAGTGCTGGTGGTGGCCATGAAAACTGTCACAGTAAGAGGATGGTCCAAGCCTATACGCAATTTCTGTAATACTATCCAAGGCAGGGAATTTCAGATCATAGCTTTTAGTGTAAATGCAGCCTAGTCATGAAAATAGCTTACTTTTAAATTTTTAAAAAGATGAAGAAAAACAACTTACTTATCATCCTTTTTAAGAAAAACACCAGCATAAGGCTGGGCAAGACGAACTTTCCTCCTCAGCAGCTCAACCAGCTTCTTATTTTTTACCTAGGACAACAACAGGTATGAAGTCAGAGGTGGATTTTCCATAAGCTTTGCACCCTCAGCGTGTAAGGCCAGGCATGGTGAAACCCTATGACTGAATTATGAAGTCTAACATCGTTTTTTTCTAGTCTTGCCCTCATTAGGGGACAGTAATATGGAAGCAGAAGAATATTAGAGAAACATGAACTTTGAGTATTTAAAACAAGTCACCGAGTACATAAGACAAGCTTGAAGGCAGGGGGAGAAACTAGGCCTAATCTGTACAAGTCTTAGGAGCAAGAAACCTCTGTCACTTGAACAACACTTTATAAGAGCTTCCGTTGCCATCATTGCTCCCTTCCCCTTCCGTACCTGCACGTCCCAGCTCTCCACTCCTACTGGGGAGCCAGTCCAATCTTCCCCACCAACTGCCTGAATTCTGCCCACCCACCCTACTTTAAACCCTCTTCTCCAAAGCCCCCTCTGTTCAGTTGCTCTCCTACACCCACCAGCCTACCCGAGTCCCTGCTTTGAGTCCCAGCCAGTATTGCTTCCCGCTTTAATTCCTTACTCCCCTCCGCTCCCTGGACGCCACACATCTGTCCCTGGCACCACTGTAACTGTTATCACAGCAGGCTGAACCCTCAGTGACCAAGAAAATACCTCCTTGTGAATTCTGCTGCTGCATGAAGTCACACTGCCGACCACCCAGTGTTCTTTCAAAGTGATGGACATAAGCTGCATTGCTCAATGCTTTTGACAATAAACAGCATGGTCTTGACAGAGCAGCATGACCAATACCACCGTTGTTGGCCTGTTCTAATCTTGGCCCACCTATTTTAATTTTGCACAATGTCTAGCAAAACTGTGCTTGCCATTGTCACAGACATTAACAGAAAGAAGAAAATTAATAGTTCCGTATTCACTGTAGAGATTTCACATTGTCAGGAAATAAAGCATTAAATGGCAGCACAATGAATTCGCAGGATAAGAGAGAGCATTTAACAATTATCCTAATGTAAGACACTGTTGACCTATGTATTGAAATTAATGACTTGCACATAGAAATGTCATATGGTGCCTAAAGACCATAATAATATACAATCTTCTCCTTCCCCCAACACATCTAGAAAGACACTAAGAGTTGCACATCCTACACTTGGACATGCAAAAAATACTACAGTAGAAATAACATTATGATAAACAAGACTACAGGAACAGCAAACTACTGATTCAGTTCTTGTTACATTTACTCCAAAATGAGATTGGTAAAATATTAGTGAGGAGCAAAAACATGAGTACTTGTTCCAAAACGGTTGCGGTTCAGGAGGAAAACGTATTTCTGGCCTGTGAACTCAAGTCACATATCAAAGATCAAATTCATGGCTCTTAAAAATACATATAGAGGTGAACAGGGGAAAGATCACACTCTGAAATTTTGAGATTATCATCCCCATCTCTCAGCACCCTCTCCCACCATAGCAGTGTTGCTTTACACTGAATTCATGCTTTCCTCTTGCAGCTCACAGTTCACTGCCTTCACAAATATTGTGCTTGATGCTATGACACAAGCCCGTGGAGCTAAACCAAGGACGCATTTGCTTAACCTTCAGAAAAAGAACACAGAGAAGACAGCAAACGCGGGAAGAGTTTCTGCATGAATCACTGACCTTCCCCATTAGAAGCAGCGTTACTGACTCTGATGCAATACTTGTGAAACCTGAAGTCCATAACTACCCCAAAAGAAACCGCTATTCCAATACGGTCGGGCTATAGAGTTAGAAATAAGCGCTAAGAAGCAGAAGGCTGTAGAGCATTACACACCTTGCTACCCTCCCCAGTACTCTACGATTACACGAAACCTGGAAAGACAAAGAGTATGGCTTGGAGGAGAAAAGCGCCCCTGGCATTGCCAGAAGGTGGGAGACAGGCTCAGGCACCCGGGCCCCCGGTCACGCCGCCCACCAGAACGCCCGGGCCGAAAGGCTGCCGGCCCCCTTACGGGCTCCCGGCCAAGGCCGGGCAAAGCCCCGCTCGGCAGCCGGGGGCAAAACCGCCCCGGAGCCATCGCCGGCCCCGGGCTGGGCTCGGCGGCGGTCAGCTCCCCCCTTTCAGCCGAGCCGGCTGGGGCGGCGAGGGCGAGCCCCCGGCCCCGGGACCGCCCCGCCGGGCCGGGCCGGGCCGAGCCGAGCCGAGCCGCCCCTCACCTCGATGATCTTGATGAAGCGCGGGAAGACGGGGTTGCGCGTCACGGCGATGAGAGGGACGTTGGGGAAATGCTCCGGGACGAGCAGCGGCGTCAGCGCCGTCATCACCGGCCCGGCCCCGCCAGCGTCCGCCCCGCCGCCGCCGCCGCCGCTACCGTCCTCGCCGCCGCCGCCCTCCAGCGCGTCGCCCCCCGCCAGGCCGCCGGCGCTCCGCTGATGCCATCGCGGGCCGGTGCTGAAGGCGGCGCGGGCCGGCGGCGCGGAGCCCCGCGGGGCCGGGGGAGCCGCGGAGGAGGCGGCCGCCAAGAAGCGGCGCCGCGCGGGCCACAGCAGCGCCGGCCGCCAGCGCCCGTAGAGCCGCAGCCAGCAGGCGGCCGCCATGCTGCCGGCGCGCGCCCCTGCGCCACTTCCGCCCCTCGCCCCGCCGCGGCGCGCAGGCGCTGGAAGCGCCGGGCCCCGTCCTGCCGCGGGCGCGTGGCGGCGCGCACGTCCGAGCCCCCCGGGTCGCGGGTTCGCGCCCCGGCCCCGGCCCCGGCCCCGGCCCCGGTCCCTGCCCCGGCCGAGCGCCCCTTGCGGGCGGGCGGCGGCGGGGATTGCAGAGGGGGCGGGCGGCGGCCGCGTTCCCGCGCTCCCCTGAGGGGACTCCTCACCGCCGCCCTTGCGGCAGCCCGGCCCCGCTCCCCGCGCAGGAGCTAAGCCGCCCCCGGTGAAACGAGTGGAGAGACGCTGAGGGAAGGGGTGTGCGGCCAAAAGGCCAAAAATGAAAGAGACTCCCACTGCAGAAGGGGCTCGGGCTCCCGTGGGCGTACCTTTGGCCACTGCCCAACCTCACCCTCAGCAGGCCAGGACCTCAGTGGTCACCCCAAGCCCAGGACCAGTTGCCCAGGGCCGTGTCCAGACAGCTTTTGAATATCTCCATGCACGGAGGCCCCACAACGTTGCTGGGCTCCCTGTGCCAGTGCTCAGTCACCCTCATAGTAAAAAAGTGTTTCCTTGTGTTAAGAAGGAACCTCCTGTGTTTGGGCTTGCGCCCTTTGCCTCTTGTCCTGTCACTGGGCACTACTGAGGAGTGTCTGGCTCCATCTTCTTTACACCCGCCCTTCAGGTATTTATGCACCTTGGTAAGATCCCCCTGAGCCTTCTCTGCTCCAGGCTGAACAGTCCCAGCTCTCTCCGCCTTCCCTCATGGGAGATGCTCCCGTCCCTCATCTGCATGGCCCTTCCTTGGACTCTCCGGTGGGCCCTCTTGTATCGAGGAGCCCAGAACCGGACACCGCACGCCAGGTGTGGCCTCGCCAGTGCTGAGCAGAGGGGAAGGATCCCCTCCCTCGGCCTGCTGCCAACACTCCTAACACAGCCCCCATCAGCCTTCGTTGCAGCAAGGGCAGACTGCTGTCTCCTGTTCAACTTGGTGTCCCCCAGGACCTCCAGGTCCTTTCCTGCAAAGCTGCTTTCCAGCTGTGTGGCCCCCAGCGGGTACTGGTGCATGGAGTTATTCCTCCCCAAGTGCAGGACTTTGCATTTCTCTTTGTTGAGCTTCATGCAGTTCCTGTCATCCCATTTCTCCAGCCTGTTGAAAGATTAAATGAAATTTAAAGATTCAAGGGAGCCTTGAGACTTGTCTCAGTGGTACCTGGTGAAAGGACAAGAGGCAATGGGCACAAATTGAAATACAAGAGGTTCTATTTAAAGAAAGAAAAAGCTTTTTTACTGTGAGGGTGATTGAACACTGGCACAGGTTGCCCAGAGAGGCTGTTGAACCTATATCCTTGGAGATGTTCAAAATCCAACTGGACAAAGTCCTGAGCAACCTGCTCTAGTTGACCCTGCTTTGAGCAGAGGGGTTTGACTACGGATGATCTCCAGAGATCCCTCAGCCAAACCACCTGTACCACACAGGAGGGCCTGCACGGCTGGGAGGGCAGGAGGTGTGGACTTGTCTGCATGTGCACCCCGGGTACACCAACAGGCCGTAATGGCCCTGGGCAGCCTCACCTGCGGCCCTACCTGCGCTCATGAGCCCAGGAGCTCTAAGCTCAGCCCTGGGCCTTCGCAGGCTGAGCTGTATCACTGGAGGAGCACAGGCCTCTAGTTCAGCAACAGCTGCGACCATGCCTGGCTGTGGACCCTGGTGATAGGAACCCCAATCCCTGGACTAACTTTTCAGAGCTTGACCTCAGCCTTGCCTCGTCACTGTGTGCCTGCCCAGCAATCACCAGACCTGGCTTGACCGCAGACCTGCTTCATCACCATGCTATTGTCTTACGGTCTGGACTCTTTGCCGGACCTGGCCATCATCTCTGAGTTTGTGCTGCTTGCCTTTCTCGGGTACTGTGGAACTGGGCCCTGACTGGTGATGCCCTTGCCCCATCAGCTGTGTCATTCACCTTGGTTCCTGTCCCTTAGAGAAGACAAGAAAAAAGGATATCAAGGGGAGAACTAACAGCTTTCACTTTGCTCGAATACCATGCCGTTAATGCAACATTTCAGCGAGTAATGTAAACTCATTATTGTTTAAGCCTCAGACGCCTCTTCCACACAACCTTTGTTTGGGGGGGGGGTTCCTAGATGGAACTATGTGCTTGTGTGCTGTGTACTACATGGGAAGTAAGCTGCGTGCAGCTTTGCCAGTTCATGGGCATATGCAAAAGATGGCATGAAAGAAAAAGCTTTAGAGAAAGGCCTTGTAAAAATCTGAATTTAGTATTTGACCCATGACATAGGCACATGGAGATAAGGAAGTGTAATACATAATGCAAAAAGTAACATCCCTGACTTTGTAAGGTCATGGTCCTGAGGAAAAATAATAGAAAAAAACCATCATGGAAAAGCATTGTGGAAAAAATTCCCTTTATTTTTCAAATATGCATACTATCTTTATTAACACTGAAACTCACAGCATGAAGAAAAAGCCCTCAGGAATGAACATAGTCAAACAGCCAGAACGCGCTGTACAGCACTGATTTCCAGTTCTCTCTTTCTTCCTTGGGCAGAGCAAAAGAAGGACGTACAATTTCAGGGCAGTTTTCACGGGCGGATCTGACTCCTGAAACAATGTGCACATATCACATACGTAATGTGACACATGGCCTATCATCTGAAAATCCATATTCTTCATGGATTTTCTCTCTTAAAATTAATTTTGAAGAGATGTGTCCTAATCCAAGGGCTCCTCATGTATGTATGCATTGTGATAGCTCTCTGTTTCATCCCAAATGTTGCCCATCTAATCATTAGGAATAAATCTGTTTGCAAATAGGAGAAACTCAGAAAGTTTCTGCAAGTAGAAGCAGCAGGACTGCACTAAAGAAAAGACTGCGTAAACTCTCAAATATCTGATAATTTAGAAAGACGGTTGATAAAATTATTTAATACTTTCAGTTATCCAGTTTTGAAGGCTGAGTTAATACAAGGTCAGTGTTGGGTTTGGAAGGAGTACAAACACTTTTGTATTCTTGGCTGAGCTGTTAAAGCCTGCCTCCTTGCCAAGTCAGATGCGGTGGGGGTGGGGGTCCTTGGGATATGCGCAGGGAAGTCAAAGATGAAGTGGAGAACTTTCTCTATACATCGAGAAGTTCTCGTTACGTCACCGGCAGGTACAACGCAAAATCAGCATCATTGAGCTCCTTCCTGGTAAACTTTGCATTGGAAGACTCATTACTGGAATGAAGTAAAATAGCCTCTGTTGTTTTAAGGATGGGATTAGTTGGATAAATCAAGGTGGGCATCAAAATGTATGCAGCTTTACAGAGTGAGAGTTTAGTGGCGCCTTTCCTTCTTGGATTAGCAACAAAAAAATTAACTCTGTGTATATGTATGTTTGTGCACGTGCACCCCTTTCATATATATATAGAGGTGTGTGTATATATATATGTGCAAATTCCTGACAATACTTTACTGTTTGGGTACTGTAAACAGATAGATAATCCCGATCATAAACTGGTTAACAACATGGGTAGACACCAGAGCTAAAAACTACCAGCTGACTTCTGAAATTCCCATGGGAGACTGGTTTGCAGCATTTGAAAATGAGGCCTCTACTTGTTTGTGCTCCGTTAATCTTGTGTTGAAAGCAGGAAATCACAAATGGCAAGGCTTGGAGCGTGCTGCTTTGTGGGAACATCTGAGATCACGTTGATGCAATGTGGTATGGAGAGCCCCTTTTGTGATATGTTTACATGTCTGCTAACAGCAACTGAAAACAGGTTAGACTCCTGCTGAGTTTTATTAAAGTATCATTAGGATCCTTCCAGATAGCTTTTAAAAATGATGGGGCTGGAAGGACCCTTTGCAATATCTCTAAACCAGAAAGCATGTGCATATATTATAAAGCCAGAAGGGACCCTTATGATCATCTAGTTTGACTCTCTGTATAACCCAAGCCATAGGACTTCCCAGAATTAATTCCCATTTGAGCTAGAGTCCAGTCCAATGATCTTCCAATTCATCCATCAGTTTGTCCTTTACATACAGGAAGTCTCTTCAGGATTAGAATTCAATGCTTTCTTGAAAAGTTGGACAAATAGTCTGAAAAAAAAAAAAAGAAAACCAAGATGCAGTTCAGTATGGACAAATATAAATTACTAAGGTAACGATAATCAACTGCACAAACACAGGCTGGGAAATTACTAGCGAGGCAGCAGTTCTGCTTAAAATGATGTAGGAATTATCATGTATTACCACTGGAGTGGAGTCAATGCTATCATGCTGTTGTGAAAAAATAAAGCGCTTTGCTGGGTTTTATAAGCAGGTCTGTTCTTTATGAAGGTTTAGACTCATGTCAGCTGAGCCGTGTTAATGATAAGCTAGTGCTGTCTTAGCCCACTATAGATACAAGCTAATGCAGTGTATCTTAAAACTCTTTGGTTAAGGTCCAGTCTTTAGATACAGCCATCTCATCAAAGTAAGAGTCTAACCTCACTAAGATTTAAGATAAGATGAACAGACTCGAATTTGCTGTATGTATGCATCATGGACAGTTATCCCGATCAGCTGATGCATAGCATGCTGTTAAACTACTGTAACTCAAGTCTAAGATCTAAATCGTAATGTACATGAAATATTCTTTCCTCAGTGCTCAGCACTAATAAATCTTTAGTTGGATTGTTGCGTCAAATTTTAGTTACTCCGCTTTAAGAAAGATGTGGAACAGCGAGGAAAAAGTCCAGAGGAGAGGAACGTGAATGATTATTACCTGTGAGGGTATACTGGGTCTGTTTAGTCTAGAAAGGAGAAGAGCAGACATTATAATAGTATTCATACAAGATAAAAAAATGCTGCAGAGGAGGATAATAATTTGTTATCCTGCTCACTTGCCCCCTGCTAGAGCAGATCTCTTGTCAGAATAAGCAACCTGCCTCCCACAGTCAGGAAACAGCCTGCTGCCTTAGGGTCTGGGGCCAACGGCTACTAAATGGAGCTACAATACACTTCTATTTACCCTGCTCTGTTATGCACTTTTAGGTGAAAGAGATGCATTTGTCCATTTATCTCAGATTCCCAACAATCATCCAGCCCATAAAAACAGAATACTCTGGATGTGGAACGTGGCAGCACCAATATATAATCCTGCAATTCCTGAAGGACCAAAAAGAGCCTCAGGACCTGGCTTTGGACAGCTCAAGCAATGGGTTTTAGGAAGCTTTGTTAGTGCTGGGGAGCTAAGCGTGGGCAGTTGTGCGGGTGTGGTTGGCAAAGTTGACTCCAGCTGATGCCTCTGAGGTCTTCCTTCCCGAGGTCCACATAGGTGCACCTCTGAGTGTAAGGCTAGGGCTTCAGGATGACAAGGATCGGTGTGGAAAGGCAGGGCAGAGGGGTTTAAGTGATATACTGCGTTTGGAATAATGAGCAGACCTCAAGCAAAAGCTGCCCAGGTTAGACAATTCGGCTGTGCAACAGGAGGCTGCTTGCTGCTGTTTCTGGGCTTAGCCATTTCTAAAGCAGAACAGCTACACTGTAGTAGCCCCAAAACTGTGGATCCTTTCCATCTTCCTGGTTGTGTCTAGACATTCATTTTCTGGATGTTCATGGACCTGGAGATTATGGAGCAAGCCCTGCTGGTCCTGTTCACTGGAGTGAGAGATACAGGCTGTGTTCCTGGCCACGCCAGGGAAGGGGGAGAGAGCATGGATGAAGCAGGTCCCTACTTCTTGCTTGAGCCTCTCAGATGTTTCGGATGTCGTGTGGGCTTATGTCCAAGTGTGTTAAACAGAAGCTGAGCTCCATTTGGTAGGAACTGAGAAATTTATCCTGAATTTATAACTTTGGGGTCTGGCAAACTTGTACAAGTGCTGGGAAGTGATTGAGTACTGCCTATAAAAGATAAGGTGCTGTAGAAAGAGATATTTTGAAGGACATTCTGGAGCAATGTGACTGAAGGGAAGTAACTTCTGAAAATAGCCAAAGATGAGCAAAGGAACGGTTTCCTTAGGAGTCTTATGATGAGGAGCGAAGCTGTTTTCTGAGCAAATCTGGGGTGGCAGGGAGTCATTCCTGGCATGGAGGTACCACCCAGCTGCTCACGGGGACAAACTATTCTTAAACTTTGCGTTTCCCCTTCTGGTTTCACCAAGAGGAGAACAGCTTGCTAAAGAGAAATGAAGTTAACCGGTGTTTGGCAGAGCTTGGTAGAGGGGAGAGCTGTTTCAGAGGCTAAATAATGGATATAATAAGTTCTTTAACTGTTTGCTGCTTTCACAGTCCTTTAGCAGCTTCCACTAACAAGAAGCCTATTGACCCCTCTTTGTGCTACCAGCCAGCACTGTAAGCCCTGTCCCTGCTGTATGGTCCCACGTTCCTTCAGGAGCTGGGTGACTCTCGTATCTGCAGCCAGAAGGGTTGCCGGAGGAGTGAGAAGCTCTCAGGAAGCATCATTTGCATAGCTGTGCAAACACCAGGACTGTGAGCAAAGAGGACACTGTGTTTATCATAAACACCCTTGCCAGTGAAGAGCTGAACAGGAGTGCTGGAGCTCTCCAGAGATCTCCAAATGGCCAATGCTAAAAGCTTCACGTGCTTGGGGGAAGACACTGACCAAGTGAAGGCTTTGCAGCTGTATCCTGCCGGGTGGAGTCATCATGGCAACATTCTGGTGCCAGTCCACAGGTGGTGGTGTCCCTGACCCACCTTGCCACTTAGCTGTGCTCATACTTCAGTTACAAACAAAGAAGCTTCTAGGCCAGCTCATTCACTGAGTCTTCTTTACTCAGGTCTAACTCTTGGACCCCATAAGAATGACTAAATCAGGCTTTTGTGGAATAAAACTTTCTTTGCAGTTTAATTTTCTCCTCTTTAATGCCAGTCAGAAAGACACGAGGGAGAAACAGGATCAGGGAAGACTGCATGTGGTAGAGGGGGGAGAAAAGTGTGCATCTTGGAGAGTGGATCTTTCTCTGTCCTCCACTACGGACTTCTGTGTCAAGTCTTGTCTTTTTAAAGCATTAATCTGCACTCTGCTGCCCGAGTTCACAGTGCTGTCTCACTCCTGGGGTGCCTGTGGGTGTCATTCTGTGGGCAAATCAGGTGGGAGAGCTGCTCTTTCTCCTCTATCACAGAATTACCGAGTTCGCAGTCCTGCGCATCCAGCTCATGCCGGGAGAGATGCTCCACAATGCCAGCCCCCAGAGAATCCCCCAGGACATTGGTGGTCGTTCTAAGGCGGTCCCTGAAAAATCAGAGAGAAAAAACAAATATAGCTTCTCAGTAACAGCTAAGGGGATGAAGACTATTTTAAGAAACATCTTCAATGAAACTTTCTCTACTTTTCGAGTCACTCTAATAATTGACACTTCAACACTGACAGAAAATTACTCCCAGAGAGCCTTCCTTGATTGATAGCCCTGAGCACAGGCTTCACATTCATTCCACTCTATTGCATTCCCAGTTTCTCACTGAAAAGTTTTGGACTTGCCACAAAACAAGGGAAACTTTATTGCGGTTCCACATGGACAGTTTCCTTTCCAAAGGCCTGCTAAGGCCTTTCTGCAGACTCAGATGAGCCTCACCACATCTGTTACACTGGAGTTGCATTTTGTTTTACAAGAAGTGCAGAAATTCTGGTGCAAACCTATGACTTAGTGCTGCTGTGGAGCCAGATTTCCTCAGCAAGGACAGCGCACACTGAGACAAGGCCCCAGATTCTTCGTGCAAAATGGCAAATCTGAAGCACCCTTCACAATGAGGTATTCTCCATAACCACAACTGTATGCAAGAGCTGAAGCTATCACCAGCCCAGCAACCCATCCTTCCGTGGTAACAACAGATAAGACTTTTGGTACCTGATTGAAACCAACCTTTCTGGGTAAGTACAAGAGGTAACCTGGCGTCTTAGGAGGCAGGGCCTTTTCCAGCCAAGACTGTTCCTATGTACAGTTCACAGGAGAAGTGGAGGTGTTGGGCCAGACTGTTTCCAACTGCTCAGCCATGGCTGGGAGCAGACTTTGGCTGCTTTGGCTACAAACCAGCAATACAAGATACAGAAGAACAGAGGAAACACTGACAGTGTATGCCTGAGTCAGGATTTTCTTGTGTTTGAGAAGACTGAGAGAGCAAGGACTGTGCACAAATGCATTCTTCAATCTAGTTCCTAAGAGCACTCCTGTGAAATCACTTGTCCCAAGGTTTAAAAGGAAAAGAAAGGTGAAATGGAGCAATGTAGCTGACTAGCTGCACCCATCTAAACACTCCTCAACTTTGTACCGCCCAGTCTCATCCCTCTTTCTGTGTTTGGTAGCGCAGAACCATCACTCTGCAGTGGGAATTTGCTTATTATTGGCATGACCTGTCCCTAGCGGTCTGGAGGCAGTTTCTGGGTGCCTTTTAAGATAAAGCAAACTAAGGACATTCTGCTTGGCTGATCTGCAAGTGACCTCTGATGCCTTCGGTCACTGAAGTACACGGTGAAGACTCCAGCATGGGCAGAGGGCTACTGTGCAAAGGTCTCATGGATACAGGTGTGTTTTAAGCTTAATGATACAGGTTACTGAGACTGCTCGTAGCAGAGACGTTGGGAGTACATACAAACTCTGTAAGCACTGGCAGGGAGCACAGAGCAGTGCATGCTGCTGAGCAGAGGACTTACAGAAACCAGTCCACAGCGATGATCAGCGTAATGTCTTCAGTAGGCAGCCCCACTGATGTCAACACTATAACCATTGTCACCAGTCCTGCCTGGGGAATACCTGCGGCTCCGATGCTGGCTGCTGTGGCAGTGATGCTGGAGGGAACAGGAAAGCACAGCTATCAGCAAAGGGAAGAAAAGAGGTAGTCACATTTGCAAAAATGTCAGGAAGTAGCTCAAACTCATCATGTACAACACATCTTGGCAGCCTTTCTGCCCTGGTCACCGAGCAGGATGGTGACACATGGGACATCAACACAGCAGCCAGGCTCCCCGCTGCCCGGCCCCCGTCCACAACAGACTGCACACTGCAGCTCTAGATAAGGGATGGCCCAGACCTGGAAATGCAATAAGGGCTCAAGGGGAGCCTCAAAGACGTGGTGCCCAAATCATATGTGCTTCTACAGCTGGAGGTGGAGTACACCCTTCTTTTCCATACTTTTTTTTCTCATTGTGTCTTCTGAGCAAAAGAGGAACCAGACCACACCTCAGATAAACCAACAAAACTGAAGCCCTTCCTGTACTGCCATAACTCTTTCAAAAGTCACCTTATTGTGATGATCTGCCCGAAGTCAAGTTCATAGTTGTTGACTTGTGCAATGAAGATGGCTGCAAGGGCCTCGTACAGAGCAGTGCCATCCATGTTAATTGTAGCTCCCACAGGCAGAACAAACCTCGTGATGCGCCTGTCCACACCATTGTTTTCTTCCAGGCACCTGAAGGTGATGGGCAGAGTCGCTGAGCTGAAAGGAATTTACAAAACAACATGAATTGGGTATATGCTGACTTTGGAAGAGGGACTAAGCCTCTGCCTGGTTTATGACCTTACCCACCTGCTTTTTCACCCTGCCATGTGAGCCAGAGGCCAGAAGCTGCTAGGAGAAAGAACAGTCTAAGCAAGGCTTCCTCAGATATGGTGCACGCTGCAGTTGCACATTCGGACATGGCTTTCCTCAGGGGGCTGGGACAGGGGCTGTGTAGCCCTGAGGCTGATGATGCTGGTATAACACCAAAAGAAGGTGATGCTGGAGGATTCAGTGTACATAGGACAGAGCCTCAAGTCCAAAACTCCTTTTCCAGCTATTAAAAATACTTGAGCCCTTTCTCACCCCCCTCAGTGCATAAGACAAGAATGACCCATGTATGAGAATATATCTTGCAGAGAAAGCAGAGAATTGTTTCTGAAAGAGAACATGAGCAGGAAAAATGCAGTGTGCTTCAGTGTGAGAACGCATGTGGGAGGGACTGTTATGTGCTTGCCAGGAAATGAGCATAGCAAGAAACACGGCACTTAGTGAAACAGCAGCTACCTACAGTCCCTTGCTTTGGCTGTGTTGCATGGCAGTGGGAGTCACTGAACATACGGGTGTTTATGCCTTTGCCCAGGCCTCCTGTGAGCTTAATGCCAGCTGCATACAGTAGGTGTGCCTGGGAGAGAGAAATGTGCAAATGTGTGCGAGTACATGTGTGCGAGAGGTATGTGCGTGGGGAATAATGCTGCAATTCAATGGGATTTAATATTTGTCCTGAGCTCAGCATTTCAATGCTGCAAGCAGAGTCCCCACCGTGTTTGCTAAGGAGGAATATGGGTCATGCACTGATGGTTAGAGACGGCCACGTGATTAGGGCTCCTGAGCAGGGGAGTGGGAATCTTTCCACTCTCAAATGAGCTTGGCTGGACCAGTGCAAAAAGCTGCTAGTGCTAGAACTTGTGAGACCACAGTACTGCACTGAGGGCAATGGAGCACTGAGAAGCAGCCCCAGAGTATCCACACCAGCCCCAACCCTACGCCTGTGTAGCCATCGTACCTTGAGGAGGTGCCCAGGGCTGTGATGAGGGCCTGCAGAAGCCCTGCAATGAATACCCAGGGGTTTCTGTGAGTGACGATGAAGTAGAGCAGTGGTAGGATGCAAAGGGCATGAATGAGGAGTCCAACGATGACGGTGAGCGTGTACATCCCCAGCTGGCCTCCCATCACTGCTAGGTCATCCATCTCCAGGATTTTGCCAGCAATTAAAAACATGATCCCAACTGGAGCATACCTGTGGCAGAAACAAAAGGCCGATGCTCAGAACTGGCACCCACACTTTCACACCAGCTTTAATGCATGCTGTCTGCACAAATCCCCAATAAGCCAGCACACCAGAAGTGCTCACTGAGCTTAATCGTTGGATAATACTGCTGGTTTCTTTTCCAGAAACCTGGAGAGAGCTGGGACTTGTTCACCATATGGTCAAAAACCAGCACTTGTTGCACTGTCGGGGACCCCAGCGCTCTGTTGTGCGCACAGCCTGGGCACTGGTGGAGGTTTCCTCCTCCTTCTGGGTTCCCTACATGTTTCCACAACACTCCTTGTAGAATTGACAGGGGAGGTTATGTAGAGGAGTCTTCAGAGTCCCTTCCTTTCCTAACAGAGCGCAGGCAGAGAGTGGTTCTTTTACTGAGAGGCATAGGGAAGTACAGGAGAAACAGGGAATCGGGGAGTAAAAGCAGTAGTGTCCTATAGGCTCTGAGACATCAGCCTTGCTATCTTCAGACGTTCACAGATGAGGAACAGGAACATACAGGGAATCCATATCTGGTGTAGCAAGGACTGGGAACACCATCACCTGTGAAAGCCATGGCTTATATAAAACCCCATTCTGAGGTACACTGCTACCCTTTCCATTCCTTATGGCTTTTTCCCCCTCCATAACAATGTCCCTCATGAGCAGCAGTGAGGCTCCACAGAAAGGAAGCCATAACACAGACATGGAGAATATCATGGGCACTAAACTAAACATGGACAAATAACTGGACCAAAGAAAATCTCAGCTCCACGGCCACGCCTCTCAGGGCTTGGCCTCTACAGCTCAAGAGCTCACATGCAATTCATGCACAAGGCTCAGAGCTCCACATGCCAAACTCCAACTTAGCCTGGGAGGTTTGGAAAAGTTTCAGGAAAGGATTTCACAAATATTTCATTTCCTCTTAGAAGACATTCTTGGCTGCGGCTAGTGACCAGATCTCCCCAGTGAAAACAAGCTCCTGGGAGATGCTCTGCAGACTGTGGCTTCAGGAAGGCGTGCTGGGCTGCGGCTGACAGCCCTGCCTCCTATGCCAGCAGGATTTTTTAACTCCGGAGGTCTCTCCAGACACTACCTGCTGTATGCGCACAGGCAGTTTCTGAGTGTAACCAATGTGCTATGCATCAACACCCTGCCCTCCTTCACTGTGAGGGGGAGCTGAAGGAGGGGACGTTGAAGGCACCTTGAAATTGTCTCTGGGAGCAGTGTGCAGGTCTATTTGTTCCACTGTGCTTGTGCTCTCCCTTCTGTGCCCTCGGGCAACTCTTATCGCTTCTTTGGGAAGCAAGGCCTCAAGTTCTGGCTCATCTGTGGAGGAAAAGATCCCAGAGGGGCTGGGGCTCCCCAGTGCTCTGCTATGAGCTCAGGGTCGTTCTTCCCCTTTGTGTCTTTCTGTGTAAGGCCCGTCCCCCTGTGCCCAGGACGTTGCTCTGAGATAAAAGACTGTAACTAGAAGACCAGGGAAGGGAAGCTGGAGAGATCTAAAATGGGAGAGGGTGCGGGGCTGACGGATCCCCTCCCTGTCAGACATTTCCATGTATTCTGCCAGCCCCGCATCTCTCCTGTCTCATGGTATCTACCACAAACTCCTATTTAGACATTGAGCCCTAGATGGGTAAAGAGCTTAAAATAACAAGATTTGGTAAAATGCTGACTTCTAGAGAAGACTCATCTCAGCAATGCCTTGCTTACCTGGACCATGTAGCACAGGCAGCCTTACACAGAAAGCAACAAGCAGCTGAGCTCTAGAGGAGCTGGGATCTGGGAGGCCTCAATTTGAAAGGCAGAAACTTTGAGTTGACCTTGTCAACCCAGCTCAGCTGTCAGACCTAATGCATACAGATGCCACCCTGAGTAGCAGGAAAGTGGCAATAGGTTATTGTGATTCGTAGCTCAGACTCCTGGAACATAGCTGGAAGGAAAGCTTTTGGTGGGAAAGCCTCACACCCTACCCCTGTTGGTAAGGCTAAGAGATCTTCCACTCCAGCTCTCTGGTCTTCCAAGGATGTTTCCAGCAGCCTCAAGGAAAGCAAGTCCTGGTGTACCTGATATTTCTAAGGTAAAAACAAAAAACAGGAAATGAAATGTGAACAAATATCCCATCCAGACTTTTCCCTCCAGCCTGATGGAGCCAAAGGAGAGCTGTGCCCATCTGCTTTTCCTGTGCATGTCATCCTTAAAGCTACCCCACTTCTCATCAGGTCAGCGGAAACTGCACCTGCAGACCTCCTGCTCCAACCAGCCGTGCTCCTCACCAGATGATAATGGCCACCAGCCTCATGATGGCTTCGTTGAGGCAGTTAAAGAACTCCCGCAGGGCCCGTCCCTTCTGCTTCATGCTGCCGATCACCAAACCGAAGCACATGGAGAACACTACCAGCCCCAGCGCGTTCACCCCATTGGCTGAGCCCGGGATGGGAATGACTTCTTCAAAGGTCAGCACCTCGGAGACGGTCCCCAGGGCATGAGTGACGTTCTCCAGGATGCCGGTGAAGTTCTCAGGCACAGGGATCTGAGTGGCTGTCACACCGGCTGTGACATTGCTGCTGTGGAGGACGGTTCTGGTGAAGACCCTGGTGCTGTACTGCGTCTTGTACTGAAAAGACACAGATTATCAGATGCACTCACAGGCCCTGGTTCAGGAGCTCAGGACAACATGCTAGGCTCTTGCATCCCTTCCTAAAGAAAGGAGAGAACTGCAAGTTCACTGCTGACCTGTGTGGGAAACTTGCCTTGCCTGTTCTCAAGCCCCCTAGCTTAGTACTTTCACCAAAAAGTTCACAGTGTTGAAGGTTAAGAGACCATTGGAACCTCTTATATCCCTAGGACTGAGATATTCTGGTTTCTCTGATAACCCTTTATACTGCTTCCAAGGGCGCTAGCACTACAGAAGAGACAAATCCTTGGAGAACCTGCTCCCATTTCACTGCCCGTGAAATGCACACAAACCCTTCCTGACTCTGAGTGCGGGATGGGACGGAGGTTGAAGCCCCCATCTACAGACAGCTTGAAAAGCTTGTGTGGGGGGTGCTATAATACAGACTAATGACTGCAATGCCTCCTGGAGCAGTCAGATGTGGGGAAGCGTGAAGGCAGTATAGAGCAATTGCTATTCCGTCCCTCAGTGAAGTACGTTGGACCAGGGTCTAGGGCACAGGGCGCAAAGGGAAGCGATAGGCCAGGCGGGATTTCATACCTGTTTGAAGCAGGCTTCTACCAGGTTGGGTGGGAACATATTCCTGCAGTAGATAAAACAAGGAAAGAGTTATTGCCCTGTTTGACTAGCAAGAAAACATGGGCTTCCTGGGCAACACCTCTGTCCTGGAGCAGTGTCTCAGGTCACAACTCTCACAACGCCAGCTCAGGCTACGGAGCAGATGGGCCCTTTCTGTCTGACTGACAGAAGATGGGAATATGCTCATCTGCAGCCAGGCACCCTCCTGCATCTTTTCAGACTCCCGCTGCATCTTTTCAGACCCCAGAAGGTTGTATTTCAGGTATGTGGAAAGAGACTACACACATACAGCACTGGGATACGGGTCCATTGTAAAAGCATCATCAAACCCAGCCAAACCTTGAAACAACACCATATTACAATTTTTAATATACTGCCTTGCTCTCAGCCTCATCCCTGCAGCTGTCATTTGAGCTCTCTGTTATCTTGTACCTCAGAAACATAGCTTCATACCACTTAAAATGGTACAGCTTTGCAATTCACTGTGTAAGGTCACAGCAAGGGAGAGAGAGACAACGTCTCAGGAACCACAGCCTCGGTTTCCTTGGGTCTGTGAAGACGGATATTTGGAGTAGCCTTTGCTGGGTGAACTTCTGAAGGGTATGCAGTCATTGAGAGTTTTCATTACTTGTTTTGCCGAGCACACCTTGGCCTCTTGCATTAATACCTCTAACAGAAGGGCTGGACTCCAGAGCTCCAGGCCAAGCATTCAGTCTCAGAGTGGCAAAGCCAGTTAGCTGGACTGAGCTAGAAGCAGTAGGCTGGGCAAGACTCAGCCATAAACCTCTTTCCCTAAGAGGAAAAAGCTAAGTATGCCTAAAGCTGTGACACTTCAGAAGGACATTCCGTGGAGGAATGTAACCTCACTGAATGGTCTCAACATGAGACCATCTTGTTCACCTACCTCACCAAGTCCATGAAGGCATCTGTGGTCTGCACCTGCTCAATTCTGCCTTCTCGGTGAAGCTTGTCCTTAGATCCTTTTCCTGGGTGGATGATGATCACCATGAGGATGCCAATGAAGACTGCTATGATCGTGGTCACCATGTAGTAGACGACAGCCCGCATCCCCATCTTCCCTGAGGCTCTGCCATCCAGCGAGGCCATTCCTGGGAGTCACAGAGAGAGACAAGATGGGAAGGTCTGTTGTCTTAGAGGGAAGGGGGAAGCCCGAAGAAGATTCAAAGTGTGCAGGGCACATGCGTGAGTTGGACGGGGAGCTCGCGTCTCTAGGAAGCACAGCATACAAGGGGCAGACTTTGGAGCTCCAAAGTGATGTTGATATGGGAGAATGTGGCTTGTGCTTATGAAGAAGCATAGCACTGGTGGGTCTTGGGCTCCATTTGGGATGTAGCAATGTCCTCTTAAAGCTCTCAGAAGGAAAATAATCCCCTTCCAGTACATTGGGCCTTTAAGTCCCTAATGGTGGGATGTTTCAGCAGGTGGAATGTCTTGCAGTCCCTTCTGCTGTCTGAAAGCTTGGCAGGGGCAAGGGGAGGAGTTCGTTGCAATGTTAAACCCTATGGTCTGGTCCAAAGGGATGAGGGGTGGGGATTGTAATGGATATACCTTTAAATTGTTGTAACCCGTGATTTGAGTTGCATGTTATAGGAATTACTGCAGCAGGAACCACCCAAAACAGTGGAGGGCAAGCCTTGCAAGCACAGCAGTGACCTGACCTGAGCTGGCTTTGGTGCCCAATAACTCCACGCAACGCACCACCTCTCCTGTCCTGAGTGACCACCATCAGAGATGGAGCCCAAAGTCATGGACTAAATGAACTCAATGGACATTTGTGGACATGTGTGGACATGTTATGGGCATTTTATGGACATTTTACAGGGGTGGTCTGTAGACTAAGGGAATGATAGCTGTGTATTACATCAAAGGATGGGAAGGGTGGTGGTGGTTAATGAGGTTGTATTGGATAGTGTGGTACCTGAGCATGACGTAAATGGTATGGAATAAGGAGTGGAGAATGTGCTGGTTTTGGCTGGGATAGAGTTAATTTTCTCCACAGTAGCTAGTATGAGGCTATGTTTTGAATTTGTGCTGGAAACAGTGTTGATAATAAGGGGATGTTTTAGTTATTGCTGAGCAGCGCTTACACAGAGCCAAGGCCTTTTCTGCTCCCCACCCCACCAGCGAGGAGGCTGGGGGGCACAAGGAGCTGGGAGGGGACACGGCCGGGACAGCTGACCCCAGCTGCCCAAAGGGACATCCCACACTGTATGGCGTCATGCTCAGCATATAACGCTGGGGGAAGAAGAAGGAAGGGGGAGGACATTCGGAGTTATGGCGTTTGTCTTCCCAAGTCACCGTTACGCGTGATGAGTCCTTCTTTCCCAGAGATGGCTGAACACCTGCCTGCTCATGGGACGTAACGAATGAATTTATTGCTTTGCTTTGCTTGTGTGCACAGCTTTTGCTTTACCTATTAAACTGCCTTTATCTCAACCCATGAGTTTTCTCACTTTTACTCTTCCGATTCTCTCCCCCATCCCACCGGGGATGGGGGGAGTGAGCAAGTGGCTGAGTGGGGCTTAGTTGCCATCTGGGGTTAAACCATGACACTTCTATGAGGACCTGGATGAAACAAGCTCTCCAGCCAGTGACCAACTCCAGCTCTTTTAGACTGGCACCAATTAACCTTCCCTAGGCTGGAGGAAACCTGAAGCTGACTTGGGCAACAAACTTCTTGACATTTGAGGTTACATAGGATGAAATCCTTGTTAGGCTCAAGTGTTGGGCATCGGAAACACCACATTGTGTCCTCCCTCATCTTCTGAGAAAGCACAAGGCCTTCTGCTTCTCTTCCCCACTACTGAGCCAGCAGGGGTATGAGTGTGAATCACGTTTACTACAGCTGTAGGTACAGGTTTGTCACTACTAGCCAAGCTAATCCAAGCACCTCCAGCTGGGGCACAGAGGCGTACTCCAACAACAGCCAGCATCCGTCTGTGCTGATTATTGCTTTAGCTGAAAGCAGCGGAAAGCACTTCTCACCTGTAATCAAGCTGGAGACAATGAGAGGAAGAACCAGCATCTGGAGCATACGCATCAGCAGCTCGCCGGGGAAGGAGAAATACTTGATCTGGCGATAGGTCAGCTGGTAGGGCCGGAGGGAAAACGCCAGGATGATCCCTGTGGATCAGCAAGGGATGAGAATGGAAATGGGACAGTGTGATCCAGCAGTCTGTCCCTCAGTCCTACGGTGTGGCTTTTCTCTTTCTCATCTCCTTTCAGCTCCTCTTGTCCCCAAAGGAGCAAATGCTCTTTCTTTTTCTAAAAGGCTATGATCCAGTTTTTTCTGTATGCTCTCTCTCCCTCTGACATATTTATATGCACAGGAGCCTTGTGCTAAACCACAGGTCTCCTTGTTGCTCTGTCTGCTGCTCCTCTGGGGTCTGTTCCCAGGGAGCTCATGAACACAAAAATGCTGTGACCAGAGATATGACCTCCCAGCCTAACCTAAGTGTGACTACACAGTTCAGAGACTTTGTCCACCCACCTCTTAAAGCTGAGTTCAGCTAGTGAGTTGAGACATACAGCCTGGACCAAAAGCTAGGGACAATCCACTATCTGCTGGGCAGATTTAGTTTGCATCAGTTCCCCCTTCTGGTACTGCCAGGCTAAAGCTGTGGGATGAATCTGAAGAGCCCCTGTGTCTTGCATTCACACGAAGCCCCTGAACAAACCTGGATGATTTTTTATGAGGATTGGTAGAGCTGGATCATCAAACCCCTTCTGTTGTAGACTGTTCCTAAGCTGCAACCAGAAAGGATCGACAAGGACTCCCTCACACACGCCCTCTGCAAGGTCCGTTGTCCTTGCACACAAAGGTGCTTCTGATTTGGACAGTGTTTTGAGCTGTCAGCTCATCAGCTTCACCTCCCCAGACAAATCGTTACGATAAAATAAAAATCATTGTAGAATAAACAAACTTTTCCCCACGTTATAAATGGTGCCCAGTGTTGCCGCCAGCTCCATACCTAGTAAGACTGCAGCGATGGTGAAGAGGACAAAGGCATTTCTCCTGAAGAAGCTTTTAGCACTGTCAGCAGTGATGCTGTGCATCCGCTTCTTGGCCCGCGCTGCCCGCTTCTGCACCGCCTGCCGGAAGCGCTGCACCCGGCTCTCGGCATTGAGTCGCTTGGCCGCGTCCTCGTTGAGGAACAGGCTGTTGACGTGACTCTGCTCGCTCATGGTCAGCACGGCTGCTCAGTCCCCAAGGCACGGCTCTGCTTACGCTGGGCAGGGAGAAGCAGAGGAGGGAAAGCATAAGCTGCAGCACCCGACACCTGGCCTTCATTTTTAGGTCATTTCCCTGGGGCCCTGAGCAGGTTTATTTAGAGTTGATTAATGAGCTCCTCTGCCCCTCCACAAGGAGCAGACCCCGGGGAAAGGCATCTAAAGGGCTGCCAGGGTCTTGTCACAACTGCTCTGGTGTCTCTGGAGAAGCTCTGGCCTCTGTAGCACCCAACCTGCGCTGCGGAGCGGCTTCTGGTGGCCTGGGCAGCCAGAAAGGTCTCCACAGCCACCTCGGCTTGTTCTGAGGAGTTTCACCAGTTTGGACAGGAATGAATTTTTATCACCTGACAATAAAACCAGTTCCAGTACACAAACTGTTCCAAAGAAGACCAAGCAGCAAACAACATTTCTGACATACCTGCTAGATGGACAGGCCCCTACCAGAACAGCTTTTCCCATGACAGCAAGCGGCACCAGCTGTTTCTGCAGAAGGGAACAGAATCCCTTTGCCTTCTGTGGAGCCTGAGGATAATGCTTTACTGTCTTTCCTTTGAAGCACAACAGGACTTTCAAGTAGTATCTCTTGTCAAACTCCACTGATGGGGTTAACCTGTTGTCCTGTCTTCACAAATACTAAGATCGAGATCAAACCTGCTCCAAAGAGGTAAATAAAGGACCAGTTCTGCTCCATTACCTACTGGCTGCAAGGCTTGGAGTTCTTTAAACAGTTCTTTAACTGTTTATTTTTCACTCTTATTCACATATTCCTCAGAACAAAAGAACAAGGGGGCTACACAGGCGTACCAGTCCACCCGGGAGTGCTAGAAGGCACCAGCAGTCCAACAGTTCTTACCATTAGGAGGATCATTGCCTGACTATGCAGGTGCCATCTTGCTACTGTCACTGTGCCTTGACAGATACAAGGTCTGAAAGTGATTCTTCTTCCCAGGAGTTTGCGAAGAAAATACAAGACTAGATGAAACCAAGGAAGAACAAAGTCACCTTAGCACATCAGCAGGTGCTGAAAGACCTTTCTTTGGTGTTGCAAGTCAAATAAGAGCTACTTCAATTGCAATCCTAAATTTAAGCCAAAGAAACCATCACAACTGGGATTACATTCTCTATAAAATACAGATCTAGTGTCTGCCATTTGGTCCCAGATAAATGCCTATCATGAACTGAAGACATCGCCTTAAAGAGCAATTGGTTCATAGTACCACATTGCAAGGTCATTTCCAACAGACAGATGGAGGAAAACCTCCGTTCTGACAGCAGATTTGTTTGCACAGATGCTAATGCCTTCATGAGGTTCAGAGCAGTGGAGAGCCCCCTGAGGTGGCCCAGCCACGTCACCCTAAGCCCTCCCAAGGCTAAGCTGTGTGAAGGCCACTGGCAAAGATTCTGGGCTTTTGCTGCAGGAACCTTGCAGTGCTGCTGTGGTCACCCAAGCTTTTGGATGTGCAAACAGCATTCTGTGGATTTTGGTCCACTGATTCCAGCTTGATGACACATTCACTTCCTTATTACACCACCCTGCTTTTATCTGTTGATGGAGCCAATATACATCAGACTGGGTGAAAACTTTGCCTGTCTTCCTCCTTTTCACTGCCAGTCCTCCTACTTTTCATAGCCACGCATGAGAGAAAGAAACTGAGGTACATGTTACTTCAGTTCATTGAGTTTGTCCCTTCTGAACTCCACAGTAGGTTAATAAACTATGGATTCAGTCCCCTGTGCCCTAGAATAGACCTGTATTATTTATTTAGTAGCCTCCCAGATATAGGGTTGGACAAACAAAATTATTAGCTGTCAGGTTCCAGTGAGCCAGGACTTTCAGACATCTTGTATCCTCCTATCTTGCCAGTTACTGGCATCACTGGCCCTCCAAGGAAGAGGACACCTCTCAGATCTCACCTTTTGCCACCACAGACTGACTGAATAATTGCTTTTGTGATCCATCTATCATCTTTTGTCTGCAGGATTTCCAGAAGTCTGTCCCAGAGCTTACTGCCCTTATGGTGAGAAAAGTAATTGTCTGCACTGTCAGCGGCTGGAGGGATAGAATAGAATAGAATGGACTCTTTCAGGTGGAAGGGACCTGCAACGATCACCTAGTCCAGCTGCCTGACCGCTTCAGGGCTGACCAGAAGTTAAAGCATGTTATTAAGGGCATTGGCCAAATGCCTCTCAAACACTGACAGGCTTGGGGTATAACCACCTCCCTAGGAAGGCTGTTCCAGGGTTTGACCACGCTCTCAGTAAAGAAATGCTTCCCGATGTCAAGTCTGAACCTCCCCTGGTGCAGCTTTAACCATTCCCACACATCCTGTCCCTGGATCCCAGGGAGAACAGCTCAGCACCTCCCTCTCCACGTCCCTGCCTCAGGAAGCTGCAGAGAGCCATGAGGTCGCCCCTCAGCCTCCTGTTCTCCAAACGAGACAAACTCAGAGTGCTCAGGCACTCCTCAGAGGCCAGGCCTTCCAGCCCTGGCACCAGCTTTGTTGCCCTCCTCTGGGTGCATTCAACGACCTTCACATCCTTCTCAAACGGTGGGGCCCAGAACTGCACACAGTACTCCAGATGAGGCTGCATGAACACTAAATACGGCGGGATAATCCCCTCTCTTGGCCGGCTGGTTTTGCTGTGTTTGACGCCCCCCAGGATGCGGTTTGCCCTCGTGGCTGCCAGGGCACGCTGCTGGCTCCCAGTGAGCCTGCTGCCAACCAGCACCCCCAGGTCCCTTTCGGCAGGGCTGTTCTCCAGTCACTCCTCTCCCAGTTTAGACTTGTGCCCAGCAATACTCCATCCCAGGTGCAGAATCCAGCACTTGGACTGGTTCAATTTCATGCCACTGATGATTGCTCAATGCTCCAATCTATCTAGATCCCTCTGCAAGGCCTCTTGTCCCTCAAGAGAGTCAACAGCACCTCCCAGTTTGGTGTCATCAGCAAACTTGCTAATGGGGCATTCAACTCTTGCATCCAGATTGTTGATAAATATATTGAACAGGACTGGCCCTAGGCTTGAACCCTGGGGAACACCACTGGTGACCAGTTGCCAGCCAGATGTAGCCCCATTCACTACAACCCTTTGAGCTCTGCCCTTCAGCCAGTTCTTCACCCAGCGCACTGTGAACCCGCTCATCCCACAGCTGGACAACTTGTCCAGAAGGATGCTGTGAGGGACAGTATCAAAAGCCTTACTAAAATCCAGAAGAACTACCTCCACCACCTTCCCTTCATCCACAAGGCGGGTGACATTATCATAGAAGGATAGCAAATTAGTTACAGGACGTTCTCTTTGTGAACCCATGTTGACTCTGCCTGATAATTGCATTATTCTTTAAATGCCTTTCAATAGCACTCAGTATAATCTTCTCCATAATTTTTCCAGGTGCTGAGGTTAGACTCACAGGTCTGTTGTTTGCTGGGTCTTCCCTCACGCACTTTTTGTAGATTGGAATAACGTTGGCTAGCTTCCAGTCAGCAGGGATGCAGCGCAACTGCCTACAGCAGAATGAATTACCACCTAAGGCAATCACTTCCAAAAGCAGAACCACTGAAGAACGTTTCAAACCCCCAAAACTCTCTTTCTTACTCCCACACCACTCACCCATCATCAAACAACCCAGCACACCTTGGTAAGGTGAAGGGCTGCCTTACTTTGACATGCAAAGCTCCCATCTCTTTAGTGAAGTGAAAACAGTCACACTGACGGCTCTGAAATCACCCATGATGGACTTGCTACATGCAAATCAGGCTTCCCGTTTGCCATGGTGACCTGAGGAGACCCACACTGAACCAGGAGTACAGAAACACAGACTCACCTCTCCTCCAAACCTTGCCTTTCTTAGAGTTGGACCATATCACAGCAACAGCATGAATTCCCATACAGGGAAGGTGGGAGCGGAACCCACGCGTATAAAGGGACTCACCTGCTCTTTTCTCCAGATGTCTCCCCATCCACATGCACTGGAAAACGTATTTTTGTGCAAACAAAATGAAATTTCTATTTGGATATGGGAAAGTTCAGGATTAATCATTTGATCCCCCGTTCCACCATATGCTCAGCAGCCTTCTCAGAGCAGAACTTAGTGCACAGAAGGAACTCACCAGCAGAACTTGCTCCTGTGATGTCCCCACCCTCTTGCTGACTTGCTCCCTTTCTCCATCTGCATATTTTGCAATACAGCAGCCCCCTCCACAGCACATTCCCTCTGCATCGCTGGCCTGAAATTGTGTAAGTATTCCCTATTGCATCAGATGGGAGTTCTCAGACTGCTGCAGTAAGTCATCAAAATACTCTTGCAGATTAACGGTCTGTCAATGGCTTGGATTTTCCTTCTTGTGAGGAAGAAGGTGGCTTTGCTGTCTTGGTGGAGGTTCTCCTATTCATGGCTGCTTCTTCAGGCTCCACTCCGCCAGAAGCACTGCGATATTTGAGAGAGCGTTTTTGGAGGTAACTTCAAGGCCAGAACCAGGAAGCACAGGGTATTTTGCAAGAAAGTTCAGTGTTGCAAAACTAATGCCTTGTTCCTGGCAATGAGGTTTCGCATAAACAGTGGAACTGTGGCTATTTTAGGGACATCAGTCAGAAGATGGTGAAAGTAAAAAATGGGGAAGGAAGACTTTTGCACTACATTTTTTTGTCCTGCTCTTTGCAGATTTTTGTGTGGTTATCCTCCCATCTACCCAGGGAGAAGGTTTCCAGCATGGGGGGAGGAGGGCAGTAGTGCTTAAGGACCTATAAAGAGCTAGAAAACAGGAAATCTCTGAATGAACTGAGATGCATCTATTCCAACTTGTACTGTATGTTGAAGAACAGCCCTCCTCTTTATGCCTTGTCTCTGCTAAAGCAGCCAACAACAGAAAAGCTGGAACCATCCAGTGTGCAGCACCTTCCCATGAGCACGTTTTAAAGACAGAAGGTTTCTTGGCTGAAGGGAAAGAGGAGCTAGCCATCTGTCCTGGTTTAGGCTGGGATAGAGTTGATTTCCTTCCTAGTAGCTGGTGCAGTGCTGTGGTTTGGATTTAGGATGAGAATAATGTTGATAACCCACTGATGTTTCAGTTGTTGCTCAGCAGTGCTCGCACTGGTCAAGGGCTTTTCAGCTTCCCCTGCTCTGCCCCGTGCACAAGGAGCTGGGAGGGGGCACAGCCAGGGGGGCTGGCCCAGACTGGGCACAGGGCTATTCCATACCCTATGGCATCATGGCCAGTATAGAAACTGGGGGAGTTGGCTGGGGGGCAGCAATCGCTGCTCGGGGACTGGCTGGGCATCGGTCAGTGGGTGGTGAGCAATTGCATTGTGCATCACTTGTTTTGTATATTCTTTTACTGTTTTTTTTTTTACTTTATTTTATTTCAATTATTAAACTGTTCTTATCTCAACCCATGAGTTTCCTCACTTTTACTCTTGCGATTCCCTTCCCCATCCCACCGGGCAGGGCAGTGAGCGAGCGGCTGGGTGGGCTGAGTTGCTGGCTGGGGTTAAACCACAACAGTCCTTTCTGGCACCCAACGGGGGGCACAAAGCCTCTGAGATAATAACAGATTAACCAGAGCGTATTAAGGAATTTATATCTGTTAACAGTTGCCGGTCTGAATATTGATTCATCTGTTCTTGATATTAGTTTATCTGATCTGCACCATGCTCCTTTTTTTGCTGTACGTGTTAAAGAGTGGTGTTGGTTTTTGCAGTTTGCTGTGCTCTGCAGTGATTGGTGATGTTTTGCCTGGGAGATTTGTTATTAAAACACTGGCCTTGGGCGTTATCTGGTATTTGGGCTTTGTACTGAAGCCATTACTGTACTTCGGGTACCACCTCATGGACACAATTAGCAATTATACCTCTTCCTCTGACAGGTTTTTTATGGTGGAAATACCCAAGGGCACCTTCGCCACCTTCTTCTATGATGTTTCCTCCTTCATTACAACAACTTTTCGGTATCTTGAACACCCTTGGGTAGTTATACTTCTATTGGTATTTCTTGGGAATATAGTTTCAGTTTTCTCTAAGGTTAATAACCAGTTTAAGAATATCATCCCCAAGGCTGGATAGTTAAGAGTGGCAGGGTATGTGGGATAGTATGGGCAAGTGCCCAGGATGGTGGGCACCTCCAGTGTTCTGGAACTTCACCCCTGAAAAAGGGCAGAATCCTGAAAAACTAGTAGAACATTTGGAAAAGGTATGCTGTCACCCTGGCAATTCCAGAGAAACACAAATCACTGCAACGTGCTGGGGCCTGGCCCATGCCTACCGAGCCCTGTTCAACACTTTTCAGGACCCTCAAGGGGAGGAGAAGGTCTCTGAATTTGATGACAAAATGACAGGCGCTGTGGCTACTCCAACCCCCACAACATGCACTGCAGCTGAACCAGAGAACCAACCCATGCCGGTGTCAGTCGCCCCTATACACAAGAAGAAATACACAAGAAAATCAGCTCATTTAGTAAGGGATGAAGATGAACCAGGGCCATCACAAGAACAGGAGGAGGAAGAGGCAGAACCCATAAATGAGATGGTAACCACCCAATCCCTGTCCCTGAGTGAACTGCAAGATATGCGAGAAGATTTGAGTCGTCGTCCAGGCAAGCACATCGTCACCTGGCTGCTCCGATGCTGGGATAACGGGGCTAGTAGCCTGGAATTAGAGGGCAGGGAAGCCAAGCAACTGGGATCCCTTTCTAGGGAAGGAGACATTGACAAAGCGATTGGTAGAGGGGCAAAAGCCCTCAGCCTCTGGAGGCAACTCCTGTCAGGCGTGAAGGAAAGGTATCCCTTCAAGGAAGATCTTATATGTCACCCAGGCAAGTGGACCACCATGGAGAGAGGTACCCAGTACCTGAGGGAATTAGCAGTGCTGGAGGTGATTTATGATGACCTGAACAATGAGCAGTTATCCCAAGATCCAGATGAAGTCAGGTGCACACGACCCATGTGGCGGAAGTTTGTATGGCGCACACCATTGTTGCATGCAACCTCATTGGCAGTAATGACATGGAAGGATGGAGAGGAACAAATGGTGGATGAATTGGCTGGCCAACTCTGGCAATACGAAGAAAGTCTCTCTTCCTCCCTTGTCTTGGCTGTGGAGAAACTGTCCTGGAAGGTCCAGCAGCCTGAAGAGGATATGTCCGACTCCCAACCCATACGGACGAGTATCTCAGCCATTAGGAGTAAGCGTCCCTCTGCTCAAGAGAAGATAGAGTGGATACACACCACAGGCCGCCCTATGGTTTTACCTGCGTGACCACGGAGAGGACATGAGGAAGTGGGATGGAAAATCTACATCGACCCTAGAGGCACGGGTACGTGAGTTGCAAGGAAAGACAATCACAAAAGGTGGTTCTTCCAGGAAAATTGCTGCTCCAGTGTCCAGTGAGCAGTTCCCCAGACAGAGTAGAGGGGCTGATTTTTACTTCCGATCTTAATAAAGGGACTTTTGATTTGCATTTATAAGAATAATGAATGCTATGACCAGGACTGGAGGGGCCCTGCCTCCAGCTGGGTGGAGGAAAGGGACAGCCAGGTTACTGGACAGTGTGGATTCGATGGCCTGGCACATCAGACCCACAGGAGCATAAGGCTTTAGTGGACACCAGTGCACAGTGTACCCTCATGCCATCAAGCTATGAAGGGGCAGAACCCATCTGTATTTCTGGAGTGACAGGAGGATCCCAACAGCTGACTGTACTGGAGGTTGAAGTGAGCCTAACTGGGAACGAGTGGCAGAAGCATCCCATTGTGACTGGCCCAGAGGCCCTGTGCATCCTTGGCACAGACTACCGCAGGGGAGGGTATTTCAAGGACCCAAAAGGGTACCAGTGGGCTTTTGGCATAGCTGCCTTGGAGACAGAGGAAATTAAACAGCTGTCCACCCTGTCCGATCTCTCAGAGGACCCATCTGTTGTGGGGTTGCTGAGGGTCAAAGAACAACAGGTGCCAATCACCACCACAACAGTGCACCGGCGGCAATATCGCACCAACCGAGACTCCCTGATTCCCATCCATAAGTTGATTCATCGACTGGAGAGCCAAGGAATGATCAGCAAGACTCACTCACCCTTTAACAGTCCCATATGGCCAGTGCAAAAGTCTAACGGAGAGTGGAGGCTAACAGTAGCCGATTGAGGCCTGAATGAAGTCATGCCGCCGCTGAGCGCTGCCGTGCCAGACATGCTAGAACTTCAGTATGAATTGGAGTCCAAGGCAGCCAAGTGGAATGCCACCACTGATGTCGCTAATGCGTTTTTCTCAATCCCTTTGGCAGATTGTATAGATGGGCTCATGACCGAGGGGTGGACTTGACCATGGACACCATTGTACAGATTATCCACGAATGTGAAACGTGCTAAAATCAAGCAAGCCAAGCGGTTAAAGCCTCTTTGGCATGGAGGATGATGGCTGAAATATCAATATAGGGAGGCCTGGCAGATTGATGATATCACACTCCCACAAATCCGCCAAGGCAAGCGCCATGTGCTTACAATGGTGGAAGCAACCACCGAATGGCTGGAAACATATCCTGTGCCCCATGCCACCGCCCAGAACACTCTCCTGGGCCCTGAAAAGTGAGTCCTATGGCGACATGGCACCCCAGAAAGAACTGAGTCAGACAACGGGACTCATTTCTGAAACAACCCTATAGACACCTGGGCCAAAGAGCATGGCACTGAGGGGGTATATCACATCCCCTAGCGTGCACCAGCCTCCAGGAAAATCGAACAATACGATGGACTGTTAAAGACTAGGCTGAGAGCAATGGGTGGTGGGATGTTCAAACACGGGGATGCACATTTAGCAAAGGCCACCTGGTTATTCAACACTAGGGAATCTGCCAATCAAGCTGGCCCTGCCCAGTCAAAACACTTACGTACTGTAGAAGGGGATAAAGTCCCTGTAGTGCACATAAAAAATATGCTGGGGAAGACAGTCTGGGTTATTCCTGCCCTGGGCAAAGGCAAAACCATTGCTTTTGCTCAAGGACCTGGGCGCACTTGGTGGGTGATGTGGGAGGATGGAGGAGTCCAATGTGTACCTCAGGGGGATTTGATTTTGGGTGAGAATAGCCAAGGAATTAAATTGTATTATGTTAATTGCTATATAATCACTTCTATGGTGGCTATATGCCGTATCAATGGTATTACAGTAAGAATCACCTAGATTAATGAAGAATGAACTTTGATGAAACCGAGCAAAGTGCAGTGATGACAGAACCAGACAAGCGCAGCAATAATGGAACCAGAACTGGCTTCAGCACGCAACAGCCCAACACCACACACCATCCCTCCTGCTCTGAAGGACTGTTATGACAGATGGAGCCCAAAGTCATGGGCTAAATGAACTCAACGGACACTTTAGAGGGATGGCCCATGGACTAAGGGAATGATATCTTTGTGTATGTATCAAAAGACAGGAAAAGTGGTGGTGATAAATTGGAATGTATTGGAAAGGGTAGGACCTGGGCATCACATAGATGGTATAGAATAAGGGGTCGATACTGTCCTGGTTTCGGCTGGGATAGAGTTAATTTTCTTCCTAGTAGCTGGTGCAGTGCTGTGGTTTGGGTTTAGGATGAGAATAGTGTTGATAACACACTGATGTTTCAGTTGTTGCTCAGCAGTGCTCACACTGGTCAAGGGCTTTTCAGCTTCCCCTGCTCTGCCCGTGCACAAGGAGCTGGGAGGGGGCACAGCCAGGGGGGCTGGCCCAGACTGGGCACAGGGCTATTCCATACCCTATGGCGTCATGGCCAGTATAGAAACTGGGGGAGGTGGCCGGGGGCAGCAATCGCTGCTCGGGGACGGGCTGGGCGGTGAGTGGCTGCATCGCTTGTTTTTCCTGGGTTTTGGTCCTCTCTCTCTTTTGTTGTTTTCCTTTTCATTAGAATTTATTATTAGTATTAGTATTAGTGTTATAATATTTCAATTATTAAACTGTTCTTATCTCACCCCATGAATTTTCTTACTTTTGCCCTTCCGGTTCTCTTCCCCATCCCACCAGGGGAGGGGCGAGGAGGGTGAGCGAGCGGCTGGGTGGTGCTTGGTTGCTGGGTTAATCCACGACACCTACAAATACAGAGCAGACTCCGTCTCTGAGAGGACGGGTGGCATCCCCAGGCCTGCCCTGCTTGCCTTGCTCTGGCACCACGTGCCTACGTCCTTGCCGTGCAGACCCCTCCCTGCCGGCCTGTGCTGCGCTCCCAGCCCCTTTGGGAGCTACGAGCCCCCGCTGCTCCCTGCCAAGGCTTGCTTGGAGGCCGGGTATTTGGAGTTGGTCCCCAAGGGTACAGGGTTGACATTTCAGACTTTGTCTTGCGATAAAGTGAAAGTGCCCAGCCAGGAATTACGCTTGTGGGGAATAATTTAGCTTTTATGTTGCAACATTAAATGCTCAAAACCATTAAAGGCTCAAAATTGGATTTTTTTTTTACTATTCAAATCCACATGCACATCTGCTATGTCACAACAACAGAAAAGAATGAAATTGTTGGGACAAATTTTAAGTCATTTACTGAAGGAATTTTGCATTTAACTCAGATTCTAAGCAAGCAACTGTGAAAGCCTTCAACTTCTTACTTTGGTTTTGGTGCAGGCTGAGCTTCAGAAAAAAACCAACCCATGTTTGACTTTTATAGAGCTGCCGTCACTGAAATGTTCCTGCACTCAGTTATTCAAACAGCAGCATCAAGAAGCAGGCTGTAAATATTTCTTAAGTTTTTTTTCACGCGGCGAAAGATTTTGCACTTCTTTATTGAGGCGGTTCACATCTATGGGAGCCCACAAGCAAGTTCCTCCGGAGCGGTGCAGGCGTGGGACTGTCGGCGGGGGCTAAGGGGAGCCCTTCCGCAGGAGCGCACGGGCCATGAAGCTGCTCCGTGCACTGGGCAGGCTCTCGCTCTACCCGTTCCGCGGTGTGGGGCAGCCCTGCAGAGCCCTACGGGAATGGTGTCTGAAACCGGGGAGGCTGCGGTGAAGTGTAGTGCCCAACGCTGTATGTCCGTAGGGCTGCGTCTGGGAGCGGGATTTTAGGGGGAGCTGGAGGAGATGGGCTGCATCTGCACATGCAGAGCTACACAGCTAAGAGAGGGCCCAGCTCCATGTGGAAAACAGATCCCGAGAGGCCAGGGCAGCGGTGCTGGCCAGGGGGAACAGACAGAGTTTGTGCTGCCCGCAGAGAACCCGTTTCACTGTTATGTTTGTAACCAGCAGGGGAAACTCAGTGTCCAAACAGAGCCTCGCATGCCTTAGCGCTCCTTCCTAACAGGAACAGAAACTACATTTAAGCCTAGGGGAATTAAATCTACTCCATGCCTGCGCACGGCTCTGCCCTCACTCCAGTCACATGCAAGAGCCTCTGGGGTCACGGGGCTGTGTGTGAACTTTCTGAGCACCAGGGGAAACTGCAGAAGCTCTTTGGTCTGGTTTTGTACAGGCAACGGCCAGGGTTAGGCTGTGCTGGGTGAAAGGAAATGCATTTGACTGCTTTCCATGGTCCAGATGAAACTAAATGTTTGCAGACCACTAACAATAGTGCAGCCTTTTCTTAGGGCCTCCATCCAATGCATCACCCCTGGGACCCCGGAGCTCTCTGGGGGTCCCAGGTGGGACCAGCAGCAGGGTCCAGAAACTCTGCTGCCTTGGTGCCAGCAGGTGGAGGGAGGTGATCCTTCCCTCTGCTCAGCGCTGGTGAGGCCATGCCTGGCGTGTGGTGTCCTGGGCTCCTCAGTAGAAGAGAGACATGGACACACTGGAGAGAGTCCAAGGAAGGGCCACGAAGATGATGAAGGGGCTGGAGTATCTCTCAGGAGGAAAGGCTGAGAGAGCTGGACTGCTCAGCCTGGAGGAGAGAAGGCTCAGGGGGATCTCATCAATGTATACCTGAAGGGAGGGTGTAAAGAAGACAGTGCCAGACCCTTCTCAGTGTTGCCCAGTGACCAGATGAGAGGTGGTGGACACGAAGTACCAGGAAATTCTTCTTAAGCCTAAGGAAAGGCTTTTTAACTGTAAGGCAGACTGAACACTGGAGCAGGTTGCCCAGAGAGGTTGTGGGGTCTCCATCCTTGGAGATATTCAAAAGCTGAGCGGACATGGTCCTGAGCAACCGGCTGTGGTTGACTCTGCTTTGAGCAGGGGGCTTGGACTAGGTGACCTCCAGAGGTCCCTGCCAACCTCAGCCACGCAGTGATCCCTCCATCTTCTGCTGATGTGCTGTGAGACAAGGCTTTACAGGACTTCTCAGACAGCACTGACACAGCCCGTCCCTGGCAGTGTCCTGGAGCTGATTTACATGTGTAATTAGGCCACGGTCTGGTTCCCCGCTCTTCTCTCCCCCTCTAACCCCTGCACAGCACTTTTGCACCACGCTGAAAGATGATAAACAAGAAAATGCTACTTCATGGAAGTGGCCACGTGCCATTTGTGGCTGTTGGACAGATCACGGGGACCCCAGGGGTCTCAGCAGAGGGGGAGATATCAGTCGAGTGGATCCTCTGTGAGATCCTCCTCTGGGACAAGGAAGGTGCTGGCCACTGGCAGGATATGGCCTCACAGGGCGCTCTTGCCGTGGTGTGTGGGGTTGGAGAAAGTAAACACAAAGTTCAAGTGAAGACTTCATCTGCCTTCTTGCGCTGCACTTTGTTCTCTCCTGAGGCAGAGCATCAGCAGTCAGCCCATGCCCGGCTCCCTCTGCCCACGTATAGCACGCCAGCATGGCTTTCTGATTGTTAACGTGTCCAAGAGATGTCAGCCGAATACCACGTACCAACCCCAAGGAAGGCAAAAAACTGTGCGGCCAACAAAGCAGAGGAGAGCTCCAGTCTCAGAGGGTTCAAGCTCTCGGCTGGGACAAACCCAGTTGCCACTACTCAGAACAAATGGATGGGAGACAATGATCGAAATGCTGGTGCTTTACGTCATTGTCCCACTATTGCTAATGTCTGAGTAGAAGAACACACAAGGGGTTAATCTAATTAGTCGGTTTTACTCTTGGGACTGGCAGAAGTCAGCCAAATTAGAAATGCCCACTGCAAAGCCTCTCCCAGGTTTACCAGCCTCCAGGGACTGGGGGGAGAGCAGCAATACAATCCCAAAGCAGCGGTGTTTAGTACAGCGTGTACTGTCACGCCGCTGCCACGGCCACGGAGCGTTGTACGCGGGCAAGCCCTGTAAGCCATCCCCGTGAGCCATCCTGACAGGGATGACACTGGAAAAGCGTGTCAGTCAGGCGTCCCCCCCTCGACAACGGCTACCCCAGGCTCCCTCTTCCCTCTGCTAATGCAACTCTCTTTTTTTTTTCATTGCTGAAAGCCAGCCAGAGACTGTGAAATAATCAGCACTTTTGAGCCCACTGTTTCTCCTGTCTCCAAGGAAACTCTGCTATTATGTTCAACATCAAACCCAGCAGGATTTTCAAGGAGGGAAGTCTCCACAGGTAGCAGCAGGGAAGCACCCTAAGGCGGAGGAGAAGAGGGAGGAATCTCTGCAGGAGGAGAGGGGTTGGGAAGAGCTTTGCACAAGCCAGGCAGATAGAGAGGGGCAAGGCAAGGGTCGCTAAGCTGGACTAGGCTTTCCAAGGTGGACAGCTTCTGGTGCTGGGTCACCAGTGAGAGGGCAGAAGTTAAATAGCCCATCCTTGTGTGGCGGGAGGGGAGGCTCTGCTTGCGAGGAAGGGATGCACCAGGCTGTTCAAGGGAAGGCAGGCAGGGCCGTGCTTCGCCCTCAGGACTCTGCTCAGCGGCCTGACAATCACAGTTAGCAGCTATCAAGTCCTACTTGCTTTTGGGCAGATCATTGGCACTCCAGAGTAGGAAGCTACAGTCCCTCCACCACCAGCTGAGTACAACAGGGGCTTTGCAGCGATCGCCTTTGCAAGGCTGGCAAAGGAGGAGGGGGTGGCTCCACTCCCGCCGCACTCTCCCCTCTCGGTAGCTCAGTGCCTGTGGTCAGGAGCACTGAATCCAGCCACTGTGCTATTAGTCGGGGTTTTTTCAGTCCTGAGGACCAGAATAGAGAGGGCTCACAGACCCCCTGGCTGGAGGCATCCTGACCCCTCGTGCCGGTGGATCCTTTGCAGCCTGGCCCATTGCTCGCCCTTGGGAAGGGCAGTACAAGCTGAAAGCAATGCAGCCAAAGTGCCTATGCTCAAAATTTCCACTCACAAGCCCAACTGGGGTGAACTCAGCCATCTTTGTGTTGCTATAGCAGCCCCTGGCAGGGCTTTCTGCTCAGCGAAGTGCCAGGGAATCTCCATTTTCCACTCGCTACCTGGCAGCCAGCTCCCTCCCAGCCAACTCCTGCCACGACAACGGACCCAGGAGGAGGACGGATCTGCCCAGGGTCCAGCCACTGACCCACCTCTGTGAGAGAGCACCAGCTAAGGGGAGGGGAATCTGCAATGGGCAGGAATTTCAGCCCAGCTAAGCTCTACAGTGACAAAGTGATGAGCTGGGGCCTAAGTTTAACACTGGGAGGACAAGTGCCGTCCTCCCCCTTGCTCCCTACTCATGCTAAGGTCCTGTGATGAGGTTGTCTCTCTCTAGCTGCCCACCAGGCATTTCACCCGAGCCCAGAACACACAGTCCCACTTTCAAAGCACTCCCCTCTGGGCAGTCCCCTGTCCTAAAGCAGGGTGAGCGCTATCCCTGCTGCTCCTCATGCATCTGCCCAAGGAAAACTCCTGCATCCTCCTGTTCCGCTTCAGCCCCTGGGACTGGCACCGCTCTTATTCATGCATTCAGATTTGCTGACAAAACCACTCACCTGGAAAAAGTGCCGGTGGTCAAGCAGGAAGGGCAGCGGGTCTTTTTTGTCTTGGGGGATTATTCTGAGTTGTTGCGTTCTTTAATTCTTTAAGCTCAAAGGCAGGATGCGGGATTTTCTCCTTAGAAAGGTGCAGCGTTAGCAGAGAGCTCTGAGCAGTACCTCCTGAGAGAGGAAAGGAAGACTGTAATATGCTCAGGATACATGGCAGCAGGGGGTGGGGGAGTGGCATGTAGGAGGAGACTGAAAAAATCTTCGATGATTGCAGGAGACCAGGGGACAGAAAGCACCTGTCACCACGGCGCTGCATGCAGTCCATACTGGATTGAACACTACCAGTGTGTTTGCACTTTCTTCTGCCTCCTCACACAAGCTGCAAAGAGAGTTAGCAGTAACAGAGCAGGGCAAGCTGTTAAATGAGAACCAGATCTCATCCCCATCCCACTCCTGCCCCTCAGTCTGTTCCTTCCACGCGGGTGGCTGCATGTCGCAATCCATCCAGCAGCGACAGCCGGACACCCTGCACGGGCAGGTCTTTCACCAGTCCCGTCTGTGTAAGCAGGACCTCAGAGATCCAGGCACCCCTGCGGTTTGTCCAGACCAGCCTGAGGGGGTGGACATGTGTCTGTGCCGCGGCCAAATTGCGGTAATTTCCCGTTGGTGTATTAGGCAAGTCACACGGGGGAATCAATTCATTGAGTGTGCAAAGGCAATGTGTCAGCACCACGGTCTGTCAGGGAGCCAGGCTCTGCTTTCAAGGAAGTGGGCAAAACTTCCACTGCCTTTACTCATTGATCTCCTAAATATTGATTCTTGCTGCAGTTTCTTTGATAGAAGTCCTGCATTTCAAAATTTCCATTAATGCACTATGCCAAAAACACAAGTCAGGTTGCAGGCGTGAGCACCACACAGCCAGTGCCGGCCTCTGAATGGGGCAGAGTGAAAAACTATGTCCAAAACCCCAGCCCCAGCACCAAGGTTACACCAGCACCTCTGTTTCTATTCCTACCAGGTACGTGACTCACAGGGGACACATCAGTTGTTTCCTGACAGTGGCCTTCTCCTAAACTCAGCTGGCACCAGTGCGGGGGCTTTGCTGCGTGCTCCAGCTTCAGCACACCAGCAACGACGCGTTGTGTCTGCAGCTAGAACTCGCCACAGAGCTTGAACTCATCCAGCAAAGTCAAAGCCAAAGCGTCAGGCTCATCTGACAGAGGGTCCTGGAACTGAAATCCCCCCCAGCCCCGTGTCCCCATCAGACTCTGTGGGGAGAGGAGAGCTCGACCTCTTCAGCCCAGGTTACAAAGAGCAGCTCCCAACACCAGCTGGCTTTTTGCAGACGTTAATCATAGAATCATAGAATCATTTAGGTTGGAAAAGACCTTTAAAATCATTGAGTACAACTGTAAATCAGGACGGTGATTAGATGCGACTTCGCTGGACAGGCCATTTGGAGCCTGGGGTCTTGACTATCTCTGTCATTCTCCCTTGTTTGAACTTGCTCCCTCTGCCAAATCAGCACGGACACCGGCCATTGCTGCATCAGGGGACAAGGACACACTGTCTGCATCCAACAAATTGCTTGGTCTTCACGCGACTCGGTTGCTCACGTGTAAACAGAGGAAATGGCATAATCTTCCTATTGAAGGCTGCACAAGTTCAGTGAGGTCTCAGGTCATGCAAGTGTCAGCTGGGGACTGGAAACCCAGGCCCTGTACCCTGCAGAGTTTCAGTCACCTTCCCAGCAAAGCACATATTGGAATGGGCTACACAAGAAGATAATTTTATTCCAAAATGAATGTCTGTGGTTATGGGGAACGGACTCCAGTGCTCTGCCTGCACCATGCACCCAAAACACCCCTGCAGAACTGTGGCTGGGAGCCAGCCCAGCCACAGAAGGAAACGGAGCCTGGTGCACGGCTGATCTCCTTCGCTCCTTCTGCTGGGTCCACATCGGCTGCTGGTGGGGCAGTCCTACAGAAAGGACCTCTCTTATTCCTTGTGCCCCTGCTTCTCTCGGTAGCTGAGCCAGCAGCTTTTCCTACAGAAGGGTGCCCAGCTTCGCTGGTGGCTGTCTGCTGGGGGCTGCGGTGACCTGCAGCGAAGAGCGCTCCTTGCCTGGACAAGTGCATTTCTGACACTACCCAGAGAGGGGCAGAGCTGCCACGCACTCGGCCGTCCCTCAACTGCGGCGTTTCTCCCTGAATCTACCTCAGGGAGAAATGGTTGGCTAACAGAGAATAATTGTCCTCTTCCACTCCCTATGCCTGAAGTTCAGCGTGGCTCCTGGAACAGATTCCTGGAGTCTACAAAGTCCTACCCAGTTTTCTTAATCCCCAGGTTAATACCCGTAGGCCTTTTTTAGCCATAAATTCACAGTGACGAATGCCTTAAACCTTCTCCTTCAGCAACTTTTTCCACGTTTCATTTCAACTTGCACCTGTGGCAATTTCCAGACACCTTCGAGTTATTAAATAGGACACGGAGCAGCAGTGTGAAGCTATGGAGGAGGTGAAGAGCTCTGCTCCCTCGGGATGGAGGTGCCTGATGCCCAGGCAGAGCCTTTCCAGGGTGGAGCAGTCCTTGGGGACCAAGCCGCACGGTGAGCTAACCCCACCGAGTCTCTCCTCTTTCCACTGCTGCCAGGCACCCTTGCTCACCCACATCGCACAGAGGCCACGTGATACTGTAAGTTATCAACAATGGGTGAAAAGGGAACGCACAACGTCACCCTCCTGAGAGGCAATGAGAAAAGGCATGGCAACTGCGCCTCATGCCACTTAGTCACCTTATAAAGGGTCTTCTGATGCTATCCTTGCATAGCTGTTGGAAGATAAAGGCCGGGCTTGTTGGGAAACAGCCTGGAACAGCTTTCCCAAATCAGCTCCCTGGTGATTTTCTCCACAAAGCACCTTTCAAAATGATTTACGCTAATCTCACAAGTAGACTAACAATGTTACACAGGGACAGGGCAGTCTGTTTTGCACCCACGCCCGCTTTAAACATGCCCTCAGTCTGTATCTATGCCCAACTTGGAAAGAGCTCAGTCCTAAACAAGGGAAGTTCGGGGCAAAGGACTCTTGAGACAGATTTTTACAGAGCGTTTTGCGTCTAAAAGAGAGGTTTGCAGCTCCAGTAGAACAACTACTTCTTTATCATCTCTTTGTTTTTTAAGAAAGACATTGACTATCTATTGGGTCTTTAAAAAGCAAAACACCTAAAGATGGGCTAAGTGTTGATTCATAATGTAATGATAAGGAAAAAACCCACACGTGAATCTCTGTTAGCAGGCAGTTATGGCAAATTCAGTTTGCTGTACACAACCCGGATGAGGCATTGAGGCTGCAGGGCTGGGTTAGAAAAACCCGAGCAGGTGGCTGTGGCCACCGTCCCCCGGTGTCACTGTCTCCTAATAGCACTTAGTGCATTTTGAAAGGGCTCAATTTGTCTGAACTGCGGAAAAAAACTGCCATTAAGGAGCACGCGGTAATGAATCACAGGCGTGAGCATGCGCAGCCCTGTTACCTGAACACGCAGCTGACCGGGAGGATGGACGTGAGCCGTCCTTACCTAGACCTGTCCTAGGAACACGGCTGTTTCCTGTGTAGAAAGCCACTGGGATATTCCCAGTTGCTAATTGCCGTGGGGAAAGATGTGATTTTCTTGTATGTTAAGCAATCCTTCAGCCCTTCCTTCCCTGGATTTTGCAATTCTGTGGTCTTGTTCTCCTTGTTACAGTAACCTTAATTTGGGGGTTGGGATTAATTTTATATCCTGCACTGCTCACTTAGCCCAGGGAGCAGAGTCCAATTATGCAGCTGTGACCTTCATTCCAAGTTAGCAGAGTTTCTGCAAATGAGCCTCCTTTGTGTTTGACTGAGCTGCTCAAATAATGGAATTTCCTTCCTATGGGAAATGCCAATATTTCAACATTTGTTTTTGCCCTATTTTGGAACAAAAAGTCAAAATTTCAACTCTTGCAACACATGAAGTTCAGGAAAATTCAGAAATGTAAAGAAATGTTTGGTTTGGATCAGACTGATGCAAATCTGCTCCCACCTGAGCTGTACTATTTCTTCATGTGAGTGCCTCTCATGGTAATTTTTTTACCTCGTTGGATAGACCGCAGCTCTCGTGACACCCTGCAGTGTCCCCTGTAGCTGAGCATCCTTGATGCAGCCTGGGGGGTGAGCAAAGGCCAAAGAGAACAGGGCCAGGAGGGCGAAAAGAGAAAGAGCAAGTGATGCAATTCTCACTGACGGCACCTGCCAGGAGATTTTGGTTAGAATTCCTGATGGGACAATGAAACAAAGAAAGTGATAGTTAAAAAACGGTATGACAAAAATTATTACCCCAAATTTTTGACTGGGTCGTTTCAACTGATGAGTGAGACAAACTTTTGTGAGCTCCTGAAGTTTCTGTCATTCACAAGTGCCCTCATTTTCTCCTTGGTTCTGCTGAGAGTGTATGTTCAGTGTATATTTCAGCTATTGTGAATCCCAGCTCACGCTCCCTGCTTCTCCCAGGTGCACAGGGAACTTGTGCTGCACGCTTCTAGGGGGAGTTCTGCTGCGGGAGTTTGTGCCGTTTGTTTTGTACCGCTTTTTTAGAAATCTCTGTATGTCACTATACACACGACAGTGCGAACTGCAGATCCCTAAGGGGGTTGCTCTGGTGATGCCTGAAGTCTTAAAAACACCATTTTGTCAAACTGTTTATCAAACTTTCCTGGCTCTTCCACTGGAGGATGAATCCCCTGCTCCCTCCCCTGAAGGCTGCCTGCTGGCAACTCACCCGGATTCCCCCGCCACGCCGATAGGTGCCGGGAGCCTTTAGCTTTCCTTCCCTGCCCTAACCCACCTCCGACCTCCCTCCCGCCCCATGCTTTTCTCCTGGCACCACAAACTGCCTGGCAGTTGTTCTGCCCAATGTATTTGAAAGAAGCTTGATTTAGGTTTCATGCCATAAACAAGTTCTTTCTAAAGACCTTTTTTTGGCTTGCCTTAGTCTATTTGTACATTTAACTCTACCCTATTTTATATTTTACCCATGACTTGGAAACACGGCTTCCTTCCATGGTTTGTGCAGCACAGAGACAGTTCCAATGCCCATGTGGCACTGGTTTTTCACTTCTTTTCTCCCATGAGCAGACCGCATCTATCCTTCTTTCCCACCACGGCTCTGCCTCCTGCAGTCGGTGCTTGGCCATGTTTTGTACGGCACAAACAGCTTCCCCAGTTCTCGTCCTCCCAGGTTTTGCAGCTCTCTCCCTGTTCACCGTTGCAGTTTCTGCGTGCAGCAGCGTTCCAGCACGGATGCTAACAGCCAGCAGCCTCCTGGCTCTATGTTAGTACAGAGTTTGCGGCCTTTGTTAAGGTGGCCAGAAAATCACTTTCTGCTGCTGCAGTAAATCGGTCATATAAAGCAAAGTACCAGAGCTGCCTCTTCTATGCTCTACTGGCATTTTAGCTCTTACCCAACTCTTCACACATACTATGAGATGCTGCTTTTTGCACTAGGCAGTTCTCTCTCAGTCACTTACTCATAAGTTTTGACAGCTGAGTTCCAGATGTGCCCAATTGCTCTGGCTGCTCTAGGGACAGATGTGCACCGCAACCTCGCAAGTGCATTCGCAGCGTTTCTCAGGGCCCATCTTCACACACCCTTTGAAGCACTATGAAACGCACCCTGCCAGAACGAGGGACGGCACCACCCCCAGGGACTGCCCGTACAAAGTTATTATTTCTTATTGACTCTCTCACATGCAAATTCATTCAAGGAGAATATTTCCTGCTGTGGAGAAGGGTGGTGTTCCATACGGCACAAGATGGATGTGCCTTGCCACAGCTGCCCTGGGAGAGGGAGAAGCCAGGGCAGATGTGATGGCTGGCCCTTTCCCTGTCCCTTTCTCCACACCCTTTTTTCTGAAAACCCCTGTCTGCCCAGCAAGAGGCAACCCAGACTGGCCGGTTAGCTGAATGCCCATAACAGAGTGAAAGGAATGCGATCGGTTCTTATCTCTTCATCTCCTGATCTCACTCCGTTCCTTCTGAGTGATGCTTTTCAAATAGTGAGGCTCAAATCTGAGGTGGTTTCTTCCATGGTCCAGGGTCTTTTCTGGGGATATTCACCTTTACAGAGTTTTGCTCGCTTTGCCCTTTCTCTGCGTTGTTCCCTCACCAGCCGCTGTTCCCTCTCCAGGAGCTGTTCACCCTCTCTCCTGCTGCTCGTCCCCAGCTCCCTGCCGCCACAGCTGGGTGATGATGGGGCAACCAGGAATGGCTGGGGAGAAGGGAATCCCACCCAATTTCAGAATAAGAGTTGGGGTCTCAGGAAACACAGGTTATTAGGTTGGAAGCAATCACTCTGGAACAGCCTCTGGCTTCAGTGATGTTAGCAGGTCCCTGGGAGGCCACGGAGGGGGAAATTTAATCTTCAGTGCAGGGTGGTGGCATCCCATAGGACAGCCATGGAAGCTGCAGAGCTGCACGTAGGGTATACCATCTTGTTTGACTGCAAATTTTATGCGGCCAAGCAATACAAAAATAGTAAACAATATTTCTTGGCAGCAGTAGCAGTCCTCTGAACACTAGTGGACACAATTATTATTTGTTCCGAGCATGGTTTGTTTCTGCAGATGAGACACTGCGATACAGCACCTTCATGTACACCCTCCTCCAGATTAATAACCTGAAATGTCTGAACTGGCAATTAATTCCTTCAGGGGAATGGCTTGCATGGCTTTCTAACAACAGCATGTGACTTTCTTTCGGGCATCCTGTATTAGTGAGTTGTACAAACTGGAGAAAGTCAAAAAGCCTTACTGTTTCAAGTAGCTTCGTCTGATACTACTACGGGCTAAGTCTGCCTTCTCTGAGCTGGGAAAACAGGATGGAAATGCTTTACTTCTGCTGCTCTGATGATATATTTGTCCAAATTTAACTTGGCCCATTTTCTTTGGCATTCTCCGCGTGGTATTACCATTGGCATTGTGCTCTTCTCCACAGCTCCCAACGCTGGATATGTGTATATGTATTACAAGGACAAAAGGGACCAATTGTGATCATCTAGTCTGACCTCCTTTTTCAGGACAGGAATAGCCCTGTGTTAATTAATTTTCTTTTAAGTAGAATATACTATTTAGAAAAATTTCTGAACCTGCATTACTCTCTTCTGGCAGTGATGAATTCACCACAATTCCAGGCAAATTATATAAGCCTGGGTCTACCTGACCCTGGAAATTATGCATGATAATTAGGAAGAAGCAGTCAGCTGCTGCTGTAGAGGAGCTGAACTGAACTTACTGATGTATAACGGTAATACTGACACTGACACACCAAGAGGCTGTAGCTTAACCAATGTGGATATGCAAACACCCATGCACACAGCACCTGCAGACACAGCCTTAGAGGCTAAAATGCAAATGAGATCTGGTGTATGAAAAGCTTAGTCAAGGTGGAAGATCCTGCAGCAGTCACTGGGACAGCAGCACCGCCAAGTTTCTTCCAGATGCCCCCTCAAATCATCACTTCCCTCAGCGTTGATTCATGGGGTTCCTCCTCTTCTCCTCCCATGGGAGATCTTAGACTACAGACCCAAGTGTTGTGTTGACTTCTGGGGTCTGATTTTGCAATTTGCTTTCCATTGGGAGTCTATCCAGTTATTCATTGGCTTTCTGGAAGGAGAATTCCAAACTACAGGACTTCAGAGAAAGCAGAGCTCTAGATGAAATCTACGCCCTTGCTTTCCTTCGCTGAATTGTGGAATCCCCTAAACCAGCTGCTTTCAACCACTCCTGATTGGCTTTGTCTTTCATTCTCTCAAGTTCTCTCTTGGAAAAGCATGCTCTACCTCTCTCAGGTGTGCTCAGGTGGCCAAGGGGGCCAACAGCATCCTGGCTTGTATCAGGAATGGTGTGGCCAGCAGGAGCAGGGCAGGGATCGTCCCCCCGTGCTGGGCACTGGTGAGGCCGCCCCTCGAATCCTGTGCTCAGCGCTGGGCCCCTCACCCCAAGAAGGAGATGGAGGGGGTGGAGCGTGGGCAGAGCAGGGCAGCGAGGCTGGGGAAGGGGCTGGAGCACAAGGGTGGGGAGGGGCGGCTGGGGGAGCTGGGGGTGCTCAGCCTGGAGAAGAGGAGGCTGAGGGGAGCCCTCATCGCTCTCTGCAACTGCCTGAAAGGAGGCTGGAGCCGGGGGGGTCGGTCTCTTCTCCCCAGGAACAAGGGATGGGACGAGAGGGAACGGCCTCAAGTTGTGCCAGAAGAGATTTAGATTAGATATTAGGAAAAATTTCTTCACGGAGAGAGTGGTCAGGCCCTGGCACAGGCTGCCCAGGGAAGTGGTACAATCACAGTCCCTGGAAGTGTTCAAAAAACCTGTGGATGTGGTGCTTAGGGACGTGGTTTAGAGGTGGCCCTGGCAGTTAGGTTAATGGTTGGACTCAGTGATCTCAGAGGTCTTTTCCAGCCTTAATGATTCTATGATTCTATGATTCTCTTCTTGAGAGACTTTATTTCACTCTTTTTATGACACCCTTTTGTCATGTTTCTTAGGCTCCTAATTTTGACATAACATCTATTCACCTTGGGGTAGAGCCTTGCCGTAAGACCCCCAAGTGGAGAACTCAAAGGTTCCCGGACCCAGCAGAAAATCTTCACATCTTCCCAATGTGGAGCATCTCCTGGAAGCTGTATCAGAAAGATACAGAATCTCCTCCGAAGGACTGCAGGTGATATTAAATGCATCTCCTTGCCTACCTGCCTTTGTAGGCAGAGAACAGTATCTTGTATCAAAGTTGCATTTAGCTATCTGCCTATCTTTGGATCGTGTCCAGTCAGCAAGATCTCTGCCAGATCACTCTTTTATAGGTGTAAGTACATTAACGCAGTGTTAAGTCAATAAACCAGCTTTCACATTAACAGCTGGAGAGGTCAAGCTTCATAAGCTTTTCCCCTCCTGTTACCTCTTTGATCACTTTGAGGTATTTTGGGAGAAAGTATGGCCTTCCCTTCAAACAGCTCTCCAGAGCTGGTGTCTCAGTCATAGTTTTGCCCCGTTTGGTGCTACAGAAGGGTCTGCTGGGCACCCTTCGCCCACCAGGACTGCACGGATTGCGTGCCTGGGTCTCCCTGGCGCAGCAGGCAGTGTGCACACACAATACCGGGCTATGGTTCAGGTCTCCGTATGCGTGGAGGGTGCTCCGAGGTGGCTGTCCCCTGCCAGCACGCAGCATACCCGTGTAAGGGCAATCACGCCGTACGGCATCCCTTCTGCCTCTGACCCAGCACCCTCGCTGAGTTCCCGACAGGGGGTTTTCTTCCCGTCCCCTATCACGGATCATAAAGCAGACGGGTGAAGCAGTGGCCCCACGTGCCGGTGGGTGTCAGGCTGAGCTCAGGCAGGCACGCAGGGCCCACGTCCTTGCACAGAGAAGCTTGGAGTGGTGCTGGCTGCACGCTGTCAACAGAGGCAACGCAAACTCTCTCACAGCTCATTACAGAAACTGAGCCAAAGGGAAGGCACGTTCCCAGCTTATCAGGCCACCTCCGCTGTGAGCTCTGATCTACTTTTCCAGTGATTGTTCCTGACCTAGGAGAAGCCCCTGAGAAATCTCACAGTTCATAGCCTGCAGCTAAACGGGCATCCGCGAGCAGCCACGGTGGGGAGCCGGGAGCGTGGCGCGCACAGTCTGACTAACCAGCTGGAAAATTCCACTCCTCTTCATCGCAGCAGACCACGCTGAAGCGCTTGGGAAGCAAACCTTGCCAGCGGTGCGTTTATCTGCTCGCCGGGCTGCTGCTCTGCGTTGCTCCCGTGAATTGTGCCACATTTGCCAGGATACCTGCACTATCTGCTCAGCCCTCATTTAGCACTGCGATAAGAAGTAGCTCTGGAACAGCGTCCTGCCTCCTTTGCTCTGCTTTATAATACTTTTTTTTAGCACTGCTGACAGTCAATACAGAGAGACATGACGGGTGAGGCTCCAGAACAGGGATGCCAGCAGAACCGACCTCTCCTCCAGCTCTGGCCAAGCTGAGCGCAAGAAACCGGTTCCTCTGATGCTTCCACTCCTTGCACCCCTGCTGAGCAATCAGCTCTAGACAGCCTCTCCTCGCCCCAGATTAACTCAAAGCCTGCTAACTTGCGTAAAATTGGTCAAACAACTTAGAACGGTCTCTTCTTACTTAAAGACTATCAAACCATGAATGATAAAGTAATACTAATAAATGCTAGCCTTTCGACACTGAAGGAATCCCGACTGGCTGAGGGTCTGAAAGCGCTCACGTGCTCCCAGCTCCCATCTCTCTGCATTATTCGTGCACATTTTCCCCCTTCTTGGCACGTTCCCACCCACGCGCACACTCTTACCTTCCGAGTTTGCAGCTGTGATCGCTGTAGGTTTGTTTAAGCCCCTGCTTTTTAGGCGAGAAAAGCCTGCGAGTGTCGGGGCAGAAAGCCTCATGCTGCAATGTCACTCAGGTCACCAGCACACACCAATGGGAATAAATCCCATGGGAATTAGACAGCTGTAAATCCTGGGCACTATGCCTCACGCTTTGAGTGTACTGTTGCTGGTTTCCTTGCAATGCTACGCAATGAAATAATACAGAAACCTTTGGATTAAAGCAGCAAATCAAGAAATAAACATTATTCAGGCTTTTTCCTGTAACAGTCCTAAAATACGGAGTGTCTCGCTCTCTAATGGCCACAAGGCATCTCGCTGCTTCTGATCATGGGGAGCACATGGAAATGCAGAGCAAGCGGCTCCACAATTATCCCAGGGACCGAACGTCCACCTTGCAGCAGTAGCGTGCTCTGGGCGCTGACAAGAAGGGGAGCGAGGCACAGGCACGGAGCGCTCTCTGAAGGATTTTGCTTAGGTACTCAGTAACAAGGTTATTTAATATGGCTTCAATTCCATGATATGCTTCCCCTTAGACAGGTTTTTAGATGCATATAGAAGTTTCATCCACATGTTTAAAACATTGCCTCAAAAAAGAGTTGATGGGGGAGGTCTGTTAGCACTTTCCAGGTCAGCTAATTTAAAATATGGTATCAGAAGAGGGACTGAAATTTAAAGAAGTGATGCTTGCTCAGTCTAACCAACATTTCCAGGGGTCTAGCACAAAAATTACTTTGAGTTGTGGTTAAAATGCATATCTTGCATAGCCGCCGTAGAAAATGTGACAGACTAGACTGAGTGAAGTGACACAGTCAGTGTCCTGCCTGTCCTTACATGAAGCCCAAAAGCAAAGTTGCTTCTTGAAGGTCAGTAGTGTGTGAGCTTCTGTTCACAAAACCCGGATTTGTGTAAAATTTGTAAGAACAAATTATATTAGAGATATCCCATACCCTCATCACCTATTCCTGTGACAATGGGAAATGGCACAAAATCTCTGAAAACCAGAAATAAGAAAGAGTATGTCCTGGTCTTTGCAAGTCCCTTAGCACCTTTAATGCTTCCCCGGATCGGGAGTCCTGCCCACATTTGGGATCTCCTGTATGAATAACAAAGTCTTCATGCAAAATGGAGCAGCAATCTGAGTATTACCATTACAGGGTTCTCACCATACCTTCATGCTGTAGACCTGGAGTAAAGCCTGTGGAGGGCTCGGGAGGCAGCGGGGAGCCCAGGTTTGCTCAGGAACCAACCTCTGCCTGCTCAGGTTGAACGACAGCATCTGCAAACTCCCAACTGCAGAGTAAAGCCAGGGACCAAGCTTTTGGAGATGGAAAGAAATCCTTTGGAGAGGAGCAGTTAGCCACAGGCATCACATCCACGGCTTGCTCCTTATTTCTTCTTGTGCCTGTGACTTCTGCTGGCCCCCGTCTGCGAGGCCCCGCTGCCGCCCCTGCAGAGCCCGGCCGCTGCCTGGGGCCGGGCTGGGAGCCAGGGCCAGGAGAAGCTGCGGTGGTGCACAGATATCTCCTGGCTGAGCACAGATAGCGGCACAGCGAGAGCAGGCGGTTGGCAGGGCTCAGACCCCGTTCACTTGCTGCTGGGAGATGCTGGGCAATGGCGGCTGATGGCAGGGGAGAAGCAGAAAGGAGCCCGGAGGCCTGAAGTCAGGTCTTACACTGCTGAGAGCTGAGGGAGACAGAGCTTGCCCTGGGGAGAAAATTGACTACAACTGATAATGCTGTCTGCTATTAATAATGAACGATTTGCAAAGTCAAAACACAGGAGGACCTTCTCAGAGCAGACAATCGTGCACTGGGGTCCCTGGGAAAGGCCAAACCAGCGCCGTCCCGAGCCCTGAACACTACAGTTGTGACTTGCAGCACGGGGGTGGTGCCGATGCTGTCCTTGCTACCTTGTTTGCTGGCCCAGGCTGATCCAGCTGCAGAGCTGCTCACTGTGTGGTTGCTCTTGCATGGTACCATGCGGCATCCTGCAGATGCCCTGCCTTACGGGGAGTGCACTCCTGGACCGCTTAGGTGATGTTACATTGCGTGGTGTGTATCCATCTGCCCTGGTTTTCAGCTGGGACAGAGTTAATTTTCTTCTTGGCAGCTGGTATGGGGCTGTGTTTTGGGTTTAGGAGGAGAACAATGTATGTTTTGGTTCTTGCTAAGTAGTGCTAAGTATCGCTAAACAGTCGCTAAGTAATGCTTACACTGGTCAAGGACTTTTCAGCTTCCCGTGCTCTGCCTGGTGCACGGGGGGCTGGGAGGGGGCACAGCCAGGGGTGCTGACCCAGACTGGCCGAGGAGTTATTCCATACCACATGACGTCATGCTCAGTATAGAAGCTGGGGGAAGAAGAAGGAAGGAGGGGGGACATTCGGCGCAATGGCGTTTGTCTTCCCAAGCAACCGTTACGCGTGATGGAGCCCTGCTTTCCTGGGGATGGCCGAACACCCGCCTGCCCATGGGAAGTAGCGAATTAATTCCTTGTTTTGCTTTGTTTGCGTGCGCAGCTTTTGCTTTACCTACTTAACTGTTCTCTTTTATTTTACTTCAACTATTAAACTGTCTTTATCTCAACCCACGAGTTCTCTCCCTTTTACCCTTCCGATTCTCTCCCCCATCCCACCGCGGGGGGAGTGAGCGAGCGGCTGGGTGGTGCTTAGTTGCTGGCAGGGGTTAAACCACGACACTATCCCACATACCAACATATGAGGTGTTGCTTATTTTTCTTTCAAGAGATTGACCACCTCCCTGAGCTCAGGCTGCCTTGGCACCACAAGGGCCTCAATGCAGGCTATGGTGGGATCCTTCTAGAAAGGTCTTGCTGTCCAGCAGGTCATCAGTGGAGACAGACAGCACATCTGGCCTGCAGCTCAGTGTCCTGTACAACACCGTAAACATGGGCTCTGCCGCCAGCAGCCGCAGCACAGACTCCCATGCACAGTATCACAGGGTGCTGCACGCAGAAATGCTTTTCAGCAAACGTTTCTTTTCTCCTTGAGTAAGAATCATCATTTCTATATCCACAGTGAATGGTCGCCTTACAAAAATGCAAGAATAGTCTAAGATGCCAGCACTGTTTCAAGAGAGAAATCACCCTTATTGTAATATGCTTTTCAGAAACAGCTTTACAGATAACTGATTTTTCTGTTTTTCCCTGCCAAAATAACGAATATCTTACTGTTTTGTTCATAGGCAGTTATAATCTACTTCATACAGAGCGAAGTTTGGAAGCACCCACTCACTCTGCAATGAATGCATTCACAAGAGCTATAGAAGCTCTGGATTCAGATCTCTGCTCCATCTTGGCGGGGCTGAAAGCCGTGTTTTAGAGGTGTGATCTACCTAACAGGCTATTCCAAGTGGTGAATGCTCTGGGTGCCTTGTTGGGTCCAGTCCCGTCTGTGTAGACACTACGTGGTAAAGAAGAGCCAGGAGAGAAAATTGAGGCAGGGCTGGCAGATGCCTGCAGGACACAGCACTGATTCAGCAACACCGAACAAGCACAGATGAAGAAATGCAATCACAAATCTGTACACTATGGACTTACTTACTACTGGGGAAGCCACTGAGACCATCCCAGTTTGATGGAACAATTCAAAATTCTTCTGTCTTTCCTCATGGGTGATGTTTTCTAGCTCTTGCCTTCTCTGGACTCTCCAGTTGTTCCACATCTTTTCTGAAGTCCGTAGCATCCAAACGGGGATGCAGTACACAAAGCAAAGCCTCTTAGGACTGAAAGCTTGCTTTAGTTTGCTTACTGGCAGCATTTCCGATCTCCTTAGGATCCTTTTTTTGCAGTATTGCCTCTTACAGACCACGGTGACAATCCTGTAATAAACCAGCAAGATGCAGGAATGCGCTAATTCTCAAAATCTCCTGCAGTACTCAGCAGGACAAGCAAAGAACGCTAGGAATTTTTGTTATCCATTATATACTAATTTGTCTGACTTTTACTACACTTTGTATCACAGAGGCACCAGGAAAAAGGTGGCTGTGAAGGGCAGGTGGAATGAATTTGTTGTAACTCTAGAGAGGTGGTGGGAGATCACCAATCTTAATTGCTTCTCAGCTAATTTGCAGGAACCAGTTTCCACAGACCTGACCTCCGCTGGGTGAAAGCCGGTAAGGCAACCTGCCACCGTTACTCTGCTCTTTTCATAGCCTGCCTTCGTTACAGCCCTCCTACCTCCATTGGGGTCACGCTATTAGCAGGAAAGGATGGCTCAGTTATTCAGCAGCTGTGTACTTCTAATTATTTTAGGCCAGTGAAGTATAAGGCAGTCAGCAATGCTGCTTCGCAGAGAAGAACAGTACCTGGGCAAGGCCCACCATTGCCCTGCGTCTTACACGCCTGATTTTCCTTGAGCCATTTTCTTTCTGGCTCCAGAGTTAAACAAGCATCAGTAGCATGGACCAGCTCTGCATCGGCTTTCATAAACACGCTTGGTGCGGCTCTGATCTGCTGAGACCCTGAAGGACCCATTTGTCCCTCACCGTCCTCATCAACAGAATGGCAACAATGATGTGAAGACCCTTTGTAAACGATGCTCACTTCTACTGGTTTAAAACAAGAAAAGTTTGACTACTGGAGGCTGATACTGGATTTGTACAGAGTGTTGCTGTGAAACTCAGCGTAAGGCTGTTTGGCAAGACTGAGGAAGGAGGTTGGTAGTAGACTTTGGTCATGTTTGTACTGAGCTTTAAAAGTTCTGAAAGTTTTTTGTTAAAAAAGATGAGCAAAAGTGTGTTCTCTTTGGGTTTGTTTACATCAAAATCCATGTTTTCATCTTTCAGGAAACTCTTTTTGTTGTACAGAGACAGTTGCCTCCCCCACATAAACCTCGCAACTGAACACGTCTGTCATCCACCCTGGCGCTTCATCAGCAAGAGTCTGCATGCTCGCGCTTAGCTTGGGAAAAGGGTGACTGGCCTTCCCTTAATCCGAGATGGCACCCAGCAGATGTGATGCAGAAGAAAACAGACTCAGATAAACAGGCGAGACAGCATCTCCAGCACGTGAAGTGACACCCGTCTGCACGTGTGGCTTTGGGAGGAAGGAGTGCGGCAGCTATGGGCACTGATATGTAAAGCGTGTCACATTATTAATGTGGGTAACTGTGATATTTACTGAACTGCTGAGATAACGGCATCTTTGCTCCAGAATCAGTCCCTGTAGTTACAAACACTCTCCTCGCGGTGGGTCCCAGACAGGAGTGCAAAAAGCCGTGCTTGCACTCAGGCACAAGCAGCTGCTGGGGTCTAACCCTGCCATCCTCTAGGGAAGCCTGTTCCATCTTTTAAAGCCTTTTAGAAAGCTCTGGTAGAGCTGAGGGCCTTTTTGGTGCTCAGGGGTCTCTCTGCAGTGACCCCTATGCTTACAGTATCGCAGGGGCAGGTTGCAGAGGGCTGTCCAGTTCAGCTCCCTGAACAGCGCTGGTTTTTTTGCGTTTTTTGGGTTTTTTGCCACCACAGAGGTAGCAAATGCAGTGTCACTGGTTTCTTAAATTTCCACTGCCCAGGCCAGGAGCGCAGGGTGTGTTTTGACCAGGAATATTTGGCTTCATCCACCCTGGTCAATGTGAGGTGCCTGCATTATCCCAGGTGGTGTGTTGCTGCTATGCCCCTTATTGGCCCCAGTGTAGTTTCAGGGGTAGGGTGATGGAGATAGTCCCAGCTTGTCAGTGAAGCAGGAGTTTGTTGCTCATCACGTGTCACTGCAGGAATTTAGCATTATTGACCGTCTCCTTTTCCTGCACAGCTCTGGTATGCTGATGTTCTCCAGGTTGATGTCTCTTGGGCGGTGCCTCCCATAATCCTCCTGGAGGTAAGATGTGCTGGTGTAAGCGGTGGCAGGAGCAATGTCGAGGGAGACTTCTGACAAGCTGGCCCCTCTGCACCTGCCCCCTCCTGTGGCCATAAAGAACAGCGATTTGAGAAATGAGGGCAGGCGTGCTGCCATCCCGGTACCTTGGGATCTTCCGCCACACCCTGACCTCAGCACCTCCAGTGCCCTGGCCCTTCATGCTGCCTGGTGTGAGAGCATGTGCCCAGCACACCCACTTTGGCTGAGCAGAAAGTTGCTGTGTCCATACCTAATGCCTCCCAGGAGCTAAACTCCATAGGGGTGCTAACCAGGGAGGAGTGTGTTAACGCTGGGAAGGCAGAAACACATGGGAAGCCTGTGCTGACTTGCAGCTGCCCAGGAGGGGTCCTGAGAGGGGTCAGGGTTGCTGTAGTTGGTGGTTAACATCGGTACAGCGCCCTGGTTAACAAAGGTAAAGCGCTCTGCTCAGCACAGCCAGGGGACCAGATCCTCATCCTGCGCTGGAGTCAGAGCTGCACACGCGGGGCCCCTCTGGAGAGGTCCTTAGCCAGATGCCTTTACCTGTGCACCTCACCCTCTGCTTACTTCAGGCTTTTCCCTGACATCTCAAGTCTAGGAAGGTGCCATTTAGAATAAAAATTGGAATTGGCATAATCAGTGATTTCCCAAGAAAGCATTCTAGCTGCCTAATCACAAAATTGTTGTGGCAAAAGTCACGGTGGCTGATAAGCCCAGCTAGCGACATCCTTAGGGACAGACACTGATTATGAGACATCGGCACCACACCCCAAAGCTTTTATTTCCTCCTTAATATACACTACAGCTTTGAATGTCCACAGTCTATATTTCTAATTTTCCCAGTTGTTTTTGATTATATTTTTTCAATGCTAGGTTTTGAAGCCAAGACAGACCTCAACTGCTTTTGTTACAGGCAAAAGTTTTCCAGACTGCTAGAGAATCTGTAAAATGTCATGGAGGTAAAGAAGACAGATGAGACCAAAGGTATCGACTGTTTGCAGGTGCATCTGCAAACTTGTCTGTTAAATCATTTCCCTGGAAAAGCCACCCTCCTGCTATACAGCCTTTGCACACCTGAACCCAGGCACTATACGCCTCCAGATTTATGGCCTTTCTTTTGTGGTCTCGTGCAACGCCTCTAAACTTAGATGGGCTGAAATCCTGCGGCCCGGCGCTACAGCACAGGGTACCAGAGCAGGTCGCCATTGAGAGATGCTAAACAGAGAGGCAAGAGCACAGCGAATTGTATGAGCGTAGCCAAAAGCAAGGAAGTGAAATGTTTCAGTAAGAAATTGTGAGAAATCCAGTGCTTGCTTCCCCATCTAGTGGTTATGTTCAGAAGGAAGAATGCTCCGGTAAAAATCAGCTGCTGGTCTCTGGAGGCTGGGGCTGTGTGCATGCACCCTTGGGAGTGAACTCTGGGATCAAACACCACAAATGTGGTCTTACATGGTTTTGCACGTTGATCCTATTCAGATGGACAGGCAGTTGCAGTTATAGCTGTCCACGTCCTCTTCCTCTTCTACCTGCACAGCTCATTTCAGACAGTCTTTTAAGAATGGAAGGGATCAAATATATCACAGATTTGTAGAAAGATATAGGTAGGGCAGGACATTTTGTACTTTAACTTGCTGCTTGAAGCAAGGCTGGCTTCAAAGTTACATCAGGTTCCTCAGTTGAATTTGGTCCAGTTGAATTTGAAACTCCAAGGATGGAGATTCACCACACCACTGGCCCATATGCCAGTACTGCTCCACTGCCTCGGGAAAACGCTTCAAGAAAACAAAGTCCTAGAAAAAAAATGCTCTCCAGTCCTGTCAGAGAATGGCTGTAAAACTCCCTTTGTGCGTGCACACTGTGCTGGCTGCAGAGGAAATGCTGTTCGCACTTCAGCTCTTAGGTTGTGCCAAACACAGGCCCAAACTGCCAGGGTCTCCCAGCAATGCCAGGAGGGGAGGGAGATTTCTAAGCCTTTTCGTTCAGCCCCTGAAGAGCCCTAATTACCAAAAGCCTTGCTCACCCTTTCAGGCTCCATCGTCATGTAGAACCCACACAGAGCTATGAGGACCACCAGCGCATTGACTCGAGTCCCGGACCAATGTGCCTGGAGGGTCAAAGTTCGGGAGCAGCATTCACGTTTCAAGTGAATTAGAGATGTAAACTACAGACTACGAACCTTTCTAAGGCATTTCTTTGTGTTTGTGAGTGGGCTCAGTTGCCCTTGCACACATGCACTTTGCTGGAAGCGAGCCACAACTTGGAGTGACCCAGCTTGCTTCCTCCGAGAGAAAACATCAGCTTTTCCAGGAAGGCGGCTTCAATGATCCCCACCGTGGCATTTTTAGGACTGTGCTCACAGGTCCTGTGTTTTGGCACATCCCTTCAGCCCCTCATGGCAAGCAACACTTGGCCCTCTGCTCTCAGGGCCTAGGAAGCCTCCTTCATGTTATCCCAGACCACCATCTAGTGCGTGCTGGTGATCACACCACAGCTGCAGGAGAGGGCTATGCGACGACCCATGGAGACCAGGCTGCTTTCTGAGCTGACCCATAAGCGATGCCTGGATGAGCAGGGCCGTGTGCCAGCAGGAAGCTATTTAAATTCCAGAGTTTCACTCAGCTGGGCTCCTTGTTACATGCAAACACAAACACATTCCCTTTCATGTCAGTGGGGCATTGCCCCATGCTGTTACAGGGTCTGCAGCTTAACTTGCATACAGTTCTTGGAAATGCTGACTAAGCCCCATAATATTCCCTTATTTTTATAAGCCAGGTTCAGTTCTGCAGTGTGTTGAGCATGGGAGTAGCTTCACTCATGAATCAATCCACTGATAGGACCTATTGATCCTTTCACCGTAGCAAGTATTTTACCTTGTAGATATTCCCACTGAAATCATTGTGAATCCTTGCACATGAGGATATTAAAAGGAACTGAATTTAATAACAGCCTGAAAGCCTTCTGAAACTATACCAGATGCCAGAGAAAAGACACGGTGTAGGCTGTGCAGGTGGTTGGTTCCTCACATGGGCTTCCTCAAAACTGTCAGGAGATGACCTCTTTCCTTACAGCTGGAGAAAGACTGATGGCTTTCCTTCCTCGGGGAAAAACCTACGGTTCAGTCCTCCCTAAGTGGGAAATAAATGTTTTATAAGAAATCACCTGCTGAGTTAGAACCTCTGAAAACATTAATGGTGGTAACCAACATCACCGTCATGTTGTTAAAGACCCTCACAACAGCTTATGCGCAACTCAGTTTCCAGTGATGAACCACTGCCTTCACAGTTGCATGTGCCTTGAAATCCGGCCAACAAATGCGTTTTCTTTATTGTTGTAATTTCCAGCAAGCAAATGTTTGTAAATCTGTGGCTTGGCATCTGTTCAATAGCCCGGTGTCATTAACACAGCAGTTTCTGGCTGAGGGTCACGATGCCACAGGAGGTCTCAGCAATCACAAGAAGGACCACGATTCTAACAAAACATCATTCTGAAGTGGGTCTGGAAGACCCACAGAAATGGTCTGGCAGCTGGGAAGGCCTGTGACATTGGTCAACTGAGTCTGGCATAAGCCCATGCTGCTGTTGAAAAAGGAAGCCCTATCCTTCCTGAGGCTGCTTGTCCCTGCCAGCTCTCTTGTGTCATAAGAAATGAATCCTCTGAGAAATAACCCCATCAGCGCAGAGACAAGTTAAAAAAAGATGTTTTCAACTGGATCAATTCCAGCAGAACCTGACTTACACAGAGTCCTGGATATGCTTCCCAATTAATAATGGTCACTGTATCACTGAAAATCATAGAAGTGCTGGTAGAAGGGACCTCTGGAGGCCTCTGGTACAGCTTTCTGCTTGAGCCAGGTCCACCACCACCAGCAGACAAGGTGGTATATCCACTGACCAACACGGTGTGAACGTCTAGCGACTACCTTCTTGTCCAGGGCACCTGTAGAGCGATGGAGTTGGAAATGAGATCATGATTACTGTGGTGCTGTCTTCACTCTGGAGCCTCTGTTTCTTTCCCTGCTGCTGAATGCTTACACCTATGGATCAAAACGCCAAGTGATGGTATTACTGTCGTGCCATGGAACACAACACTGTAAATCCTTCAGGGTCTGAGCTCATCCAAATTACAAAGTCTCAGAAGTAGAAAGCCTTCAAACAGGGTGGGTTGGGTCTCTTTTTTTTTTTTTTGAGAACTCAGCCATGGAAAAATATTTAATTTGTCAAAGTCATAGTGACTTTTAGGCCATGTCCCTTTAGAAATGCTGACCTAACAATAGTACTAATCAGAAAGTATGGCATTTATAGTATCTTAATGGCATGCACCCAAAATAGATTCTAGTTATATCAGCAAGTTGACAAGCTCACAGGGTACAGATAACTCTTGTAATTAATTTCTAAAAGTCACAGGAACTGTAAAGTTTGTGTGGGTGGAGTTTACTTTTTATTGAAACAATAAAGTGCCAGAATCACATTTACCCTGGTATTATTATAGACTTACTTGAAAGTAAATTAAATCAGAATCTGGCCTCCAAACTCTGGTAGGATAAAACTGTTTCTTTTCCTCTCTTATGTTAACGATGCTGGAAAAGTATGGGCTCTAATTAGAACATGAATAGAGAACACACTGTGACCTGCTGGCTCTTAAGGTCTAGCGAGTGTAACTTTCTGAGGTACGTTCTTGCTAAATCACTTCCCTTAACTAGGTCACACCACCCACTATGCCAGTACCACGTATTCATTAGAGAAGCAGAGTACAGTAATTCCTATAATTAAAGTTGCCCGACATTTCCATGATAAAAGCATGTTCACAGTTTCCTATAGGTTTAACAGGCTTTAATGCTCAGAAGTGAAATTTTCCATAATGGATATCTGTATCAGAATGAGGGCTTAAATTCCAAATGTAATTATTGTTTTTTAGACACTCACATAATGGGTAATTACTCTCACACCTCTTCAGTGTTAGTGTTTGGCTCAGTTTGTAGGACATGTCTGCTTTGGGACAGGAACTTAATTCCATAAAAACTGGAGCTAAGTCAGCCACATTGCATATCCCTGAAAATTATGGTTCTCGTGTGATTAGAGACACATTAGTTTTCAGTTAAATTCTCTGCAAATTGTCTGCACCAAATGTGATCCAGTGCTCCAGGGAAGAGGCACAGACAAGGTCTAGACCCACACATAGACCCAGGCTGCCATTTGGACATCACACAGCTGCCAGCACGAGCGTCGAAGCCCTGGAAGCTGCCAGTGGACATGCACGAAATGAAAAAATCTTACAAAGCTCTTCAAAGTCTGAGCCCATGATCAGAGGAGATGATAAAATCAGCTTTAAGTAAGCTGGGATCAAATAAAAAATGCTGCAGCCTAATGACCAGAGTTCCAGTAATATCGCCCAGGGCTAATTCTGATTTAGCAGTGCTGGTGTTCTTCGCCGGCTCACTGTGACAACAGGTATTCAAAGACCTGACCTAAAGGCCTGTCTGCCAGCTGCTTCCTCCTGGCTTTCTGCTCTGCCCGATCTCAGATTCCAGGACTTACACTGCCGGTATGTGGTCTCAGACCATCTACCCTCCTGTTCTCTTAGGTGCTTGCGGGATATTTTCTTGGCTGTTGTTAGTTGTCGAAAGTTGCATCAAGTCTCAAAAAGTTGTATTTAGTCTCTGAGTGCAGCTGTGGCTTTACCCATCATGATGAAATTCCTGTTTTTTCCTCTTCAGGGAGCAGTGGTGCTCACTGAAGGGTTAACTCTCCAGCCTGCCTTTTTGGCCTCCTTATGGGCATCATGCATCAGGCTTTGCATTCAAATACTTTGTATTCAGACTCTGCACCAAACACAGAATAATTAATTAATATTAATTATTATTAATTTCCTTGAACGATTTTCTCTGCAATGTCCCTTTTATTTTAAGTCTTGGATCCTCTCCGGAATTTAGACGCTTAATCCCCACGGAAGTCAATGAGTTCAGCAGCCTTGTGGATCTGGGACTTTTTCTAGACAAACAATAATTTTCCACATCTCTTTCCCGTTCTTAGCTCCAGAAGGGAGAGGTTCCTGCCCAGGCCTAACCCAAACATTCCTGAAGCTTTGCTATGGTATCTGTGGATACCATGGCCAGAGCCCTGCCCTCAGAGACCCCGGGGATGACTTGCTCAGGACCGCGTAGCACGTCGAATAGTGGCAAGCTTATTTAAGCCAGGGAAGGACGACAGGACCCATCTCGGGTGAAAAGCAACGCTCTTAATGGTATTTTTCTTCTGCCTTGGTAGCCTGCTGAGTGGGAGGTTAAAGAGTCTTCTGTTGCTTCAAGTGCCCCCTTGAATGTGGACGTGGCCTTCCCTGATCTCCACGACCTTTTCAAGATGACGGAGTGTGTCTGCTCGGTGACATCAGCCAGCTTTCAGCTCCCTCTGACACAGCCCGCTGGGTCCCAGGGACTTGTGTGGGCTGAGAGTTCTCAAGAGATTCTTGGCTTGATCCTGTCTCTGTCTGAACCCGTCTCTAAGCACAGAGGCCTGGGAGACCTCCTTGGTGGAGAGTGAGACAGAGACAGCGTTTGATGTCCCTTGCCAGTTTAAACTCTAGCTGAGCTTTGGCTTTCCTCACACCACCCCTGCATGCTGAAGAAGTATTTCTATATTTCTCTTTAGTAGTCTGTCCTTGCTTCCGTCTCCTGTGTACATATTCTTTTGTTCATTCACAAGTTCTGTGTTTAGTTGAGTTTGTCTCCCGACGTATCTACTTATTTCCCTGATTGCTGGGACAGTCTGCTCTTGTGCTTGGAGGAAAATGTCCTTAAGGAGCTGCCAGCTCTCTTGAGCTTCTTTGTCTTTCAGAGCTGCCTCCCACAAAATCTCAGCTCACCTATTCCTGAATAACCTGAAGCCAATTCTCCTGAAGGGTCTGTAGTCTGCCAATTGCCTTTCTCACTCCCATCAGGATCTTTAACGCCGCAATTTCATGGCTGCTACAGCCAACACTGCCATTGATTATCACATCCCCAAGCAGTCCTTCCTCGGTCATGAGTACCAGGCCCAGGAGGGCGTCCAGCTGAACCAGATGGCCCATCCAGCACGTGTGGTAAGGATTTGTCCCTAACACCCTTTAGAAACCACCTGGATTTCTTGTGCCCACTGTGTTGCTCATTCAACAGGTAATGCAGCTTGTGCTAGTAATCATACAGCTCCAAATAGTATTGTTTGATCTGCAGAAAAGTTCTACCAAACGCTGACAACGGACATTGATTTAAGGATAGGAATCCTGTATTTTTTCTAAATCAGCGCCATTCATTTATGCTTACTAACTTTTGCCAGTCTTGCTGTTGTATTCCTGATGGAAATTTCTCCTAGCAGGTAAACGAGTTGGTTTAGATCCATGGTACTTGCAAGAGGCACCAGGAGCCTGGCCCTCAGGTTCTGCTCTGCATTAGTGTGGTGTCTCGTGAGGGATGTACTCACGTGAGCAGGCACCACGCACGCTGTTCTTACACTGTGCCACCACCTCGAAGCAATCATTAGGGCTAAGAATAAAGCCATGTACCTCTCAGTGTCTTGCTCCGAGCTGGCTGCTCTTGGCTCCCTTACTAATGAGTAGAGACCCAGTCGACGCAGTCAGGGGAGCTTAGGTGCACTGACCATAAAGCCAACACAACATGGGGCACCATCAAGAGACCGACGAGAGCACCAGTGTGTGGTTATGTACTGTACTGTCTCTATACACTATACAGTATCATTTCGTGGCCATCTAAAGCCTTGGTGCACCTACATTTTGAGCAGCGTGTGCAGTTCTGGAGACAGTAGAGTTAGAAGTCACAGAGAATGGAAAATATTGGTCTTTGGGATGGAGCAGCAGCCTTCCACAAACTGAAAGGGTTTGAATTCTTCAGTCTGGAGAAAAGGCTGGGAAAGGTCTGGACAAGGCTTATACAGTCACAGAGCAGTTAGCTGAATGGAGGATTACTGTGCAGTAAACCCCGCAAGAGTGCTACTGTGAGGCACTAACGGGAGCCGTAAATGGGAACCAAGCAGCCGGTCAACGCATAGAGTGAACTTCTGGGCCCCGCAGCCACGGGAGGCAGGGCCAAGCAGGGAACGGCAGGGCCAAGCAGGGAACGGCAGGGCCAAGCAGGGAACGGCAGGGCCAAGCAGGGAACGGCGAGGCCCGCGGGCGGCCGCTCTCACAGGCCGCAGTCCGACGGCCGCGGGTGCCTGCGCGGGGCGCGGGGCTCCCCATCGTCTCAGGGGACCGCAGCCGGGCGGAGACTCCGTGCTCAGCCGGGCCGCCCCGCCGAGCCGCGCCCGGCACCGGAGGGCCGCCCGCCGCCGCCGCCCCGGGGAGCCGAGCCGAGCCGGGCCCCGGCCCCGGCCCCGGCCCCGGCCCCGCGCATGCGCGATGCCGCCCCGGCGCGGCCGTGAGGCGGCGCGTGCGCGGCGCGGCGGGGCCCGCGGTCAGGGGCAGGCGTCCGGCCGCGCGATGCACTGTGGGCGCGATTGAGGAAGTAAAATGGCGGACCTCGCGAACGAAGGTAGGCGGGCGCTGGCGGAGCGCAGCGGTGCCGGCCGCGGGCCCGCCGCCGCCCCGGCCTTGCGCCGCCGCCGGCCCGAGCCCGGCCCTGCGATCCGCTCTCAGAGGCGCGCCCGGCCGTGGGCCGGCCCTCGGCAGCGCCGCCTCTCCGTGCCCCGGCTCCTCTGGGGCGAGCGGCCGGACAAAGGGAGCGCCCGGCCGGGCCGCCGCGCTCCCCGCTCTGCCCCGCGGGCCGGGCCGCCGAGGGGGCCGGCGCTGGCGGCGGGCGGCGGCCTGGGGCCGCGCTGGCAGGCGGCTCCCGCCGGGCCGTGGCACCGGGCTGGCGGCGCGGCGGCTCCCGGGGGCGGCGGCGGCCGGCGGGTCCCTGCTGCCTGCGAGCCCCGGCGCTGCCGGAGCGCGGCGGTGAGCGCGGCGCGGCTCCCCCGGCGAGGTCCCAGCCGCTCCGTGTCCCTCTCTGCCCGGCTGCTTTTTGGGGTCGTTGTCCGCAACTTCAGGACTGTTGTAAATCCTTAATTCTCACTCGTGTTAATCCTCCCTCCAGCTAAGGGAGTGATAGAGGCGGTTACGTAAAACTAGGTGAGGTATAATAATATCTATATTAATTTTCAAGCCCCAAACCTCTGAAGTAAAGAAACAGTGGCTTCATTTTTCTCTGAAGAGGGTTAGGAAAACATGGGCTGCACGACTGTAGGATTTGGGTGTTCTGCGCCGAGGTGTGTAGGATGTTGTTTAGGTGACAGCGGGCATCGACAGTTTGCCGTTGGGAATGACTGACTTCCCTCAAAGTCTCTGCAAAGCCAGGTTTGCCCCAGCTGTTTCTGTTGTTTCTCATCATTCTTCTCAGCTAATGAAAGAGGGGGGGAAAATGCCCGGAAGGAGGCAAAGGAAAGTGTGTGAGGCCCCTTCTTTCAATGATTGCTTCTTACATTTGAACTCTGTACCAGTGGCAATTACAGTTCTGATGTTAGCACTAACCAACAGGAAGCAAATATCTATTGTAGGGGTAGCTTTTGAAGATGAAGCCTACAAGCAGCTAACCACATAATTACACTTAAGTTATTTGACAAATCCTGTGATGCAGCATGTCTTGGGCTGTTGGCTCCCAAACTCAAGATGAGCTGTCAGCGCCCAAAGAGGTATGATGAGTGGTCTCAAGAATGGTAGTGAATAGTCAAATGTGTAGTGACTATTTGTGAGAAACTAATTTACATGCTGTCATTATAATGACCTTATAATAAATTCTGATCATTTATTGTGTTCTTTTAGAAGCAGAAGTTTGGGAATGGCTATCTTAAGTCATGCAAGCCCCTCACTTTACCTCCCCATTCTAGTGGGAAACATCAAGCTCGACGGTGAAGTCCAAGTTACCGCTGTTTATTACATCTTTTGATGCTGACTTGTCACGTGCTTCTACCCCTACCTCTCTATTTCTGCAGAATTGTGTAGACTGTCTGTGGGGAGAAAAGAAAAAAAAGTGTGGTGCCATCCTTACTTTTTTATCTGATCTTCCTTTTTCTCTTTTTTTTTTTTTCTCTTCAGAGCCTTTCCTGACTCCAGTGATTTCCCTCACCCGCTAATCTCTAGTCTGTGCTCGCATCTCCTTCCAGATTTGTCATCTTCATCCTTTACTGTTCTGTTTCTTCTTGCAATAAGAACATGATACAATCTTTTGTAAGATTAAGCAAGATCAGCTTCTTCTGAACTATTGTTGCTTCTGCTCGTCCTAGTATTGTTGGCTGCACTGCCTGGTGGTAATTCTCTTTCCTCCAGTTCAATTTTTGAGGTCTCTGGTTTTTGTATACCAGTGCAAATACACGTACTTTCTGGAATTGGCATCCTTCTGCTGAAAGTCGGTGGATTCTGTAGTCTTTCTCCTTGCCTTGTTTGCCGTCTCTGACATGGCAATGGTGTTCTCAGGTGACTTTGATTGTTTTCTCCTCATTCTTAAACACATCAATCTATTTTATTTTTCCAGTACTGTAGGTGAATGTTTTATTTCCTTGTGCCCAGGTATGTTCATTTGAATATATGAAGAGACTGGTTTGGTACTCATAATTCTTTGATCTTCTGCTTCATATCCATCTTCTCTTATTTGAAGTATTTGATAGCTAAATGTTCATGTTCACAAACCAAGTGTGGTTAAAACAAAGCTCTTAATATTCCTTAATCTTGATTGATCTGTACAAGTGTTGTCTCGATCATACTTCATTGTGAGGTGTGAAGCTAATTATTCTTTGACACACAGCAGACACAAGTACCTAGAAAGAGGTTTCAGTCATTCTTGCAGATTGTCTTTGCTTAGCATGTTTGAACAATAGCTTTTCTTGTCTGTTCACGCAAACTTGCTTAGACTCTTACCCGTTTGATTACTGCAACAAACCTTCTTCTGGCCTTGAAAAGTGCTGTTTTGTTCTGCTTCTGTCCTTTTGTCTTACCAATGCAAAGCTCTTTTAACCTGTTGCTTTTACCACAGCACCCCTTTGTTTCAATTCATTCATTGTTTTTTCCTTTTCCAGCAGTGTATATATCTAGATTCTGATGTCTCTCTTAGTCTATTGTCTGTCTTAAATCACCACTGAGATGTCAATACTGCCTCCAGGAACCATTCTGCCAATGTCCTTTAAGCCTTCAAACTATTTTAATGGATGATCTTTCTGTGATGCATTTCTTCAAAGCTACAAGCATTCCCTCTAATATTCTCATAATGACTTCATTTTCCTCATTCTAATTGTTCCTTGAATTTTTTCCATTCACTTGTCTTTCCTTTTTCTCTAGTGAGTTGGTGAAACTGTACACCTCCCTCTTTGTAGTGGCTTGATGGCAAGCTGTATCATGGCAGAAGAAGGTTGTTGGATTAAGGGGGTCCTCTACTGCAGAGAAGGGGGGTGAAGGATGAGGTGGTCCAAGTGCCACTTTCCAACGAAGTTTGTACTGTGAAGTTTCCTAGGAACAGGTCCTGGTCTTGGCATTGCCCCTCATCACGAGAGGAGGTGAGCTGGTAAGTGTGAGGCTAATGAAGAGGAGAGGAGAGTAACTTCTCCCTGGCCATATGAAGTTTGATCGACTTCGTCACAGAGATTTAGTGACATTGTGATAAAGGCTTTGGGGACTGGCATTGGGAGAAGTTTGATCATTGAAAACCAGGGTTTTGGAATGGTAGGCACAATTGTTGTTGTTAGTATTGTATAAAGTAATTACTGAACAGTATTAGAAATTTTCTCTGAAGTCTTTGGTATGATGTTCTTCGTTGGTATTCTAGCTGGATCACGTCTTGGAACTGACACTTCACACATGTGGCAGTGAAGTATCATGGAGAACTAGACAACTTCCCGTCAGGCATATATTCATGTAAACCCGAATGCTTTTCTCATTAACTTGCTGTTAATACACAACTAGTAATTTGTTTGTATGCAACTTGCTGCTGAAGCAGCTCTTGAGATGATAGGATCTCCTTGTGAATGAATTACTTTATCACCTTTCCGTCATTGGAAAGGTACAAGGTTTTCTCAGGGCTAAAACTTGATGGCTTTCTTCACGTTCCCTTTCAGGAGGTGCCTGCACCACCTCTGTGGGCAAACTCTCTCCTTGGACACCAAACACGATTTATTTTGCTTTATGAAATTGCTAAGCATACAGTTCATGATCGTAACAAGTTTACTGTGTGTAACTTCCTTAAACGTGCAGAAGATGAAAGAATCAAAGCAGTTCCTTTCAGAGGAAAGGTATCATTCCTTTGCCAGACTTGTATGATGCCGACATTGCTTCTGTGCTGTTTTGGGGTTTTTTTGCCCTGACAGTATAATTCTACTTGCCTTACGGTAGCTTTTGGAGAGAGGACGGTCTGTTGTTCCTTTGAGGGGAAAAGCTGGCATGCACCACTGTCCCTGATGTTTGTAGGCCTTATAAACAAGATCTTTTTTTCCCATAGTGATTTACTTCAGATAAACTAGTGGATGCAAAGATGGACTGAGTGATTTGGTTTGGGGGGTTTTTTTTTGAGATGTCCTAATAATTGACATCCAAATGCCATAAAGTACTATTTAATTTACAAGATAGAACTGTCTAAATACTTTTATAACTTCTGTTAATGTTTTTCGGGGTTCTTTATAAATATTTTATCTACATTGCAAAGTAGTTGGGCTGCCTCATGGTTTTCTTCTTCCTGTCATGTGAAAATAAGCTACTTTTTTTTCATTTCTGACCTGTAACATTTGCTTTATGTGAAGTACCTGAGCTGAAGTAGTAAAATTACCTAATGCAGAGGGTACCTTATTTCTATTAATGTCACAAGGGCTTGGGAAATGAAAGAACACGTGTTCTGCAAACACAAAAGGTTTGTGCTTTAAATATGGTGTATGGGATTTTTATTTCATCTTAAATATGTAAAAGGCATTCTGCCTTCCCATGCCAGCTGTGGAAGTACTGTCTGGAAGTAGCCTGCTTACTCATGCTATAGGAGACAAAAATAAAGGGCTTGAAGGTGAACGAGAACATCAGATGTTTTGCTTCATAAAAAGCAACTTGTCAAAGTTTTGAAAAGGAGGCAGAAGTATCTCTTTTTCTGATGTCAGTTATATTCACCATGACATCACTTGTGAAGTCTGGCTGTAAATGATCCAGGCGTGTTTCTTGTACTTTCTGACATGAAGTATGATTGGACTTTGCTTGTGGGATCTTTTTTGGAGGTCAGCTGCTGGTGCGGTAGCTTGCTCATTGCTTTCAGTCTGTTCGTAGCTATTGGAAGAGAGTCTTATTTTGTTATCAACACCTTTAGCATTTTATAATGCTGCAAATTGCGTGTATCTCTTAATATGATTTTTTTTGCATGATTGTTCTGCTCTTTATAACTTAAATAGTATTAGGGTGAAAAAACATTTTTGCAGCCTGAGCTGTTCAAATCAGCATAATTAAACTTAACTTTGAACTTCAATTTTTCTTGACCCTCAGATAAGCCTTTCACAGGCAATAAATTACCACTCTGAATATTTTTGGTGAGTTGACAACCTAATTGCTGTTCTCCTTTTTAACACTCTTCATTGTTCACAGGTATGATCTACATTTTCTCTCAGGTGATGTATTATAATGAGTTAAAGTCAGAGCAGTTGCTCTCAACTTGTATGCTTTTAGTGTTGAAGATTGCTTCTTCAGATCCAAGCAAGGACTTGCTTGCCTGGAAGTTTCTCAGTGTTTTTTTCTGCCTCTCATAGGTTTCCATGTAGTCAGGCACTATTGCACTTTTAAATGTAATTTGGAGTAAATTTAATAAGAAAATGTCTGAAACAGTGTAAATGTTTATTTTTAGCTTTAAAAATAAATTCACCTTGTAATAACCTGGCTACAGCGGGTCCAGTGAGGACTTAGTTGTTTTCATGGCATGGGGCCTGGGTTCCTTCTAACATCTAAAGATTAATTTAAGTCACTGCGATGGTTGGTGGTCTGGGTTGCGTGAGCTGTGAGGGGAGCCTGAAGGAACTGGGCTTGTTCAGCCTAGAGAAGAGAAGGCTTCAGAGAGGCACGTTTGGAGCTTTCCGGGGTCTGAGGAGGTCATTAGAAAGACAGAGCCAGGCTCATCACAGTGGTGTATGTTGGAAGGACAAAACACAAAAGGTGAGAGGTGGAACGAGGTGTTCAGACTGGATATAGGGAAAAGGTTTTGGGTGTTTGTTTTTTTTTCTCACCGTAAGGACAGTCAAGCAGTAGAAGAGATTACCCTGGGAGGCTGCTCAGCCTCCATCCTTGGAAGTTAAGACCAGACTGGATAGCCTGATTAACCTGGTTTGACTTCATAGTTGACCTTATCTGGAGCAGGAGGTTGGACTAGAGACCTCCTGTGGCCCCTTCCAACCTGAATTCTCCTGTGCTCTTACAGTAGAGATGCAATGGTCTCTGTGACAAAGGAGAAGAATGCTTTCTTGGCCTTTGTCACTGCTCTGCCATGGGATTTACCCTGTGAGCCTGGTAACGGTACAGAGAAATGGCCTCTGCAGTATACCAGGTTGTTTTTTTCCCATTTTGTGCAGTTTTACTTTGTCTTTTCTTTTCACTTATGTGGCCTTCAAATGCGGATTCAAAAGGGACGTGGGTTTTGCACCTATACCCTCAAAATACCTGTTGGATTTTTCAGTAATGGGTCATTTCATGCTGCAGTGAAGGTTTAAAACTTTGTATTGCCAAAATAACTACTGTGGCTGCTAGAGATGCCACCAGCTGCTATGGCTGGGCTGGTGTGAAGGGGTGGACAGGTAAAACAAGGCCATGTCTTGTCTAGATGCGGGAAATACAGTTGACATCAGAGTTTGGTACAGCTACAGATGGTCATGTATCTGAGTTGAAAATCTCACATTAAATAATATATATGACTTGAAGATGACACCTCTGCCTGAGCCATTGAGATAGTATTTTCTGTTTCTATGTTTTGGTTTCCAAGGCTTGCTAATTAAGGTTTAATAGTACATACATTTTTCTGACAGCACACAGGACATATATTGACAGTTAATGACTCGACAGTGAAATATGTTAAAGAAATTTAGCCTGTGAAAGCCAGCTCTTGAAGTTTTTGTAATTATTCATGCAGGTTGAAATGTCTGAAACTTATGAATAAACTGCAGGAAGGAGTTCTGTGGATTCAGTAATTTTTCAGACTGGTTTGACAGCCTACCACCATTCAGAAGAAACTAAGTGGTTTGTACGAGTTCCAGATCTTCAAAATTGAGGACTTACTGTCTCTATGACAGTAATTACTGAAGGGCTGCTTTCCTTCTTACAGGCTTGGGCTTTCCAGAACACTTGTACTGAGACTGACTTGGTTAGAAAATTGACATTGTTTCTGTATCTCCAGCTCTTGTTTTGCCTTGTTTCTGTCTGCTTGTCTGGAGAAAAACCAAGTCCGTTCCACAATTTTTAAGAACTATGTGCTGTGTCCATTCATCTCTTCGATGAAGGAGGAGATCTTATGTTCTTTACATGTATTGTACCTGAAGTCTGAAGGTTGGGTTTTTTTTTTTCCTTCCTTTATCCTGCTTTATTTTCCCTTTAACTTGATGACAGTTCTGTGGACCCAACAGATACGTTTTACTGTAGGTCATCCTTCAGACGCCTTTGTGGAAGGGAAGCATGCTTGCCGAGTGAGAACAATGACCTCTGATACTGGCTAGCACAAATGACAGTGTAATTCTCATTTTGGAGTAGCACTGAATAAGCTACCATGCTGACCATGTGGGGGAAAAAACCCAACAACTACCTAACATAGGCATTTCTGTTCTACAAAAATAAAACCTGTTGTGGTTCTTCAGTTTGTAGGAAAATATGGTTCGTGTAAGTGCTTTCATAGGAAAGACATTAAATACTAGAGAGCTCTTTATCTAGTATGTAAATGCATTCAAAAAACATAACTAGGAATCAGAACTGAAAGCTGAAGCCAGACATTTGAATGGGAAATTTGGCACTGGAGTTTTTTACCAAATGAGGTAATGGATGATCGAGGGCAATAATACTTTGCTTTTAATGTCTTCAATAATCGATGCCTTTGATGAAGATGTTTCCCCAAAAGAATAAGGCTCAGAAAAATATGCAGTGTTTAATGAAGGTGGTCAGATTAGACAATCTGGTGATCCCTTCTTGCCTTGGGCTGGAATTAGGGAAACACGTCCAGCGTTGTGGTCTTGTTGCAGGCTTTAGAAAGGATGCGGTGAACAAGCGTTCCCCTGTAAAGAACGTGCCTGACTGAGCACTGGTGTAGTTGGTAGCCGTGAGCACCTGCTGTCTCGTGGTCGCTCCTGCCAGATGCCATCATGTCAGTTGGTCTCACAGCCAGCAAGAGGAACAGCGAGATTCCTAGATCTTGAGTACTGGAGGACTGTGTTCCTTCAGAGGATAGAAACTCTCATATCATAGAATCACAGAACGCTCTGGCATGGAAGGGACATTTAAAGCCCACCCAGTCCAACCCCCTGCAATGGGCAGGGACATCTCCAACCAGATCAGGTTGCTCAGAGCCCCGTCCAGCCTGGCCTTGAATGTTTCCAAGGATGGGGCATCTCCCACCTCTCTGGGCAACCCCTGCCAGTGTTTCACCACCCTCAGCATGAAAAATCTCTTCCTTATATCCAGTCTGAATCTCCCCTCTTTTAGTTTAGAACCATCACCCCTTGTCCTATCGCTATTGGCCCTGCTAAAAAGCCTGTCCCCATCTTTCTTATAAGCTCCATTTAAGTACAATAAGGTCTCCCCGCAGCCTTCTCTTCTCCAGGCTGAGCACCCCCAGCTCTCAGCCTGTCCTCCCAGCAGAGCTGTTCCACCCTCGGACCATTGCTGGGGCCTCCTCTGGCCCTGCTCCAACAGCTCCCTGTCCTTCCCGTGCTGAGGACCCCCGAGCTGGACGCAGGGCTCCAGGGGGGTCTCCCCCGAGCGGAGCAGAGGGGTAGCTGTGTTGCACAAGAGTGTTACCTTTTTCACCTTGACTAACAGGACTGGTCATAGTTGGTTTTACTAGCTGCTTTTCCCAGTCTCATTTGCTGTAGCTGGACACAGCCTCAAATATTTGATTTTTTTCACTCCGTTTTCTTCTTTGGTTCTTCCATCCAATAATTTTTTTTTTTTTCTGTGAGCTTTCTACTGTTCCTGGCATCCCTGTTCTTTTTTTCTGAGTACTCAGTTTTCCATCACCAGAATCCATCTCCTCTTTTGTCCTGTTCCTTTGCATCACCTTCTTTGGCTCCCCATTCTAGTCTTTTGCCAGCCATCCCATGTTTCCTCTGCACTTCACATTGCTGTTGGATCTGCCTTTTTTATTGTTTGCTTTTTTCTCTCTCAGTACTTCAGTCCTTTATTAAGCACTAAATGGACAAGTAGTTCTTCTCTGTTCAGTCCTCTTTGGTATCTGTGGAATTTGGTACAGGAGGCTCTTAGATGTTGTGCATTACACGGTCAAGTCCCGCTTTTGGGCAGATCTCCAAAAGGGAAGAACACTAATACAGCATTTTATTGACTGGTTTGGCAGTCTTGGATAAAAGTAGTTTGGTAGAAAGCATGGTACTTGTTGCTGTTAATTATAGCATTAATGAATACTGAAGTATACCAAACGTGGTATAAAGAAATGAACATCACTTTGAAGTAAAGGGTTAAAAGCTTGGACCTTTCACCAGTGGAGCCTCCCACAGGCAGGTTATACCCGGCCAAGGGAATCAGAAGGGATCCCTGCCTTGTTTCAGCAAACTCTGGCTCTTGGGACAAGTATAGCAGTTAAGTTTTTGTTGATGACCTTTGTTAGTAGATTATTTTTCATTTTTGAAGTAGATTGTCTGCATTGCTCTCATAAGCATTTTTAAGATTCAGCAGTATTTGATGGATAGAAGAACTTAGAAAACAAAGGGAAAAAAGAGCAGGCAAAATGCTGTAGTAAGGAGCTTTATTTCAGGATTAATTTTACCTTTTGTAGAACAAGTTATGCCAGTCTTGCAAAATGAGTCTTGCAGTGTTTTTGCCAGGTTATCCCTCTGAGTTAGACCCACAGAAGAGTGGAAAGAGGCTTTTCCACCCTCGCAAATAAATGCAGAGTTCTTGGAATGATTTTCATAATTTTTATGTGTTTGTCAGGTGAAGTTTCACTTTTTCAGCTAAACTGATCTAATAGCTAGCAGTTCCCAAACGGACAATCTCATCCCCTTTTCCTTACATGCTGGCCCAAGTGCTTTACTGATTCTGCAACTGATTTATGGAGGATTTTGTGATACTGTCTTTTTTTAAGTACAAGGTAATCGTTCTTGATGGGTTTATATTTCTTTTTTATGGTAGCCTTTCAAGTTCTAAAAGTTTTAAAAATTCTACTTTTCTTAAATGTCTAGTCTTGTTTGTAAGATTGAATAACTGCAAAGGTAGAACTTTTGCAAAGAAATTAGCCAAAATACCGCTCTCCCTGAATCCCGTTGTCTCACTCTGAGGACAGGCTTAAATGTTGTACTCCTCTTTAGCCCTACAGACATGTAGGAGGGTGGCTGTCTGTGTGGTATATGTGCAGTTTCTCTTCAAATTTAAGTCACGCACATGATCTATCAGTTTGTTTAAACTCTCAGGAAAGCTCACTTCTGCTTTGTGGCCCCCCCCCCCCCCTTTTTTTTGGTCATTAAGGACATTGAGGTAGTTTTGAGGTCATTAAGGACAATGGAAAACATACACTCATTCTAGAAATTCACTCTGTTCTTGAAGGCTAAATGTCGATGTGCTTATTTAGAAAATAGTGTCCTGCTAATATTTGAATCAGAACTTCAAGTAGAAAGCAGATGTGTTCTTAAATTACGCAGAAAAGACTGGTCCCTCTGTAATAATATGCATGGAATATTTGGTTTAAGTTGTACACCTGCAAATGTTGGAAGTTTTAGGACCTTTCTAAAGGTTTCAATGATGATGAAATACAAGTATAATCAAGTGTCGGAGTTAGGTGACCTTTAAGAAGGGGGTATGTGAGCGTGTAAAGTTAAACTCCCTTTGCGTTAATGCATTACTATGGGGAAGGAAAAGCCTTTGCCTGCAGAACTTACATGCATTCAAAAAGTAAACTACTGCAGCAAAGGGCCTTTTCCTCCTGATGTACCTAAGTATGGTAAAAATATGGTTTGAAATAGATCTGGAGGGAAAAGACAAATAGCTTTCAGATATCCGTTGTATTGTAGTTCTTAAAACACTCATTTTCCTTTTGAAGATCAAGTCCTTATAATTCTATGTTACCAGGAGCCAGTGGAAACAATTTGTGTAACTGAGATATAACTGGTTTAGGGATTCGTTGTCAGTAAAAGCATCATAGACTGTAACATTTTCATATTAGTCATAATGAATGTGGCTGGAAAAAACACAATGATTTCTCTCTTTACAGAAAAACCTGCCATTGCTCCACCAGTCTTTGTATTTCAGAAGGATAAAGCACAGAAGGTAAGGAGATGTTGATATGTTTGTTTGTTTTGTAGCCCTGACTCATTCCATGGTGAGCAGCCATTTGTCTATATTGTTTTGAAGTTGAAGATGGATAATAGAGCATTAATGTTATTAATGGGCATAGGGTGAAGAGGTACTGGAGGGCTAATGGTGGTGGCATGAAATGGGTAGCTCTTCAGAGAGAAGGTGGACCAAATCTGGGAGAAAAACTATCTTCAAAGCGGGATCTTGAAAGGAACTGGTGGCAAAGGAGTGCTGACAGTTGCAGTTGCATGAGGAAACTATAAAATTTCTTTTTCTGATAATAGAGTTAAGACAAAGCAAAGAAAACTGTGGTCTAGATGATTACTTTTCACCTCAGTGTCTCGTATCTTTGGTTAGTAAGCTTTGAAGTATCTAATTACCTTGGAAAAAGGTAATCCTGTTCCCTCACCTGTCCCTCTGCTCCTGCCATGTGTTCCTGTCCCCTGCCTTGGGGTCTGCGGTAGCGGTTACACGGTGTTGAGGTGAGTTGGGGCTGTGCCGTAACCTTCTGGAAGGTGTTGGTTGGGTGAGCTTGGGTTGAACCAAGAGGCTGATACCACTCACCCTGTGACTGCAGAAGGAATATAGCTCAGGAGAGAAATGAGAGTTGAAGGAAGGAGCAGGACCTTCCCTTTAGCAGAAGTTGCTATTAAATTGAAATAGATGCAATGGAAAACCATGGCCATGTGGACTGAGTGCAGTATGGTTGGCATTCCTTTTCACTTTGAAAGTGACACACACAACGCTATGGTTGAGTGCTAGGGTGTAGTTTTCCGTACTTTTTTTTTCCAAAATGTAAGCCTTCCAGTTTCTCATACTGTAAAAATATTTTTAGTAAAAGAAATTGATAAGAATCTCAATATATTGTGGTATTTAATTCCGCCTGGTTGATAGTAAAAGCTGTTAACATTTTGGGGGGGGGAAAAAAAGTCAAGGTTACCCTTGTTTCAGCTGAAGCTGGTGGGAACCAAGAGAAGTGTACTCATGTACACATGATTCACTTTTTGTTGAATCACTGGGTTGTTGTATTATCTGTGCAATCAGAAAATCTTCTTAAATGTTTGAATAGAAATACTGAACCATTTTGGCGTTGGTAGCTTTTCTTTGGTTTGGAACAAGTACCAGACTTGAGCTTTCTCACGGGTTTAGTAGGCATATTCCTCAGCAGGAGCTTGAAATCTTTTGTGAGCTTGGAAAGGATTTAAATCTGCCATTCTTCTAATATTAGCTAATCAAATTAAATATATCTTAGAGTAAATACTTTAGAGACGTTCCTTCCAATTACATTTTTTACAGTAACCATTTACATGTACTTTAGAACAAAGAGAGTGCTAGCGTTTGCGCTCTCAGTTTGCATCACATTTCCTTCTAGGAGACAGCTCCTAATCACCCGCTGTTGCTTAGGCTGTTCCTGAAGTTCCTTCTGAGTTGCACCATGGTGAGTTTTCTCCCCGGGTACCCTTTAACCTAGCAGTGCTTCCACAGTTAGTCTGGAAGCAGTGATCATAGCAAGGTGCAACCCAGGCAGAGCGACGTGGTCCTGTGTCCTTTGCTGGCCTGGTCCTTCACTGCTAAGCTGGCAGGTCTTGTGCTCTCAAGCTCCTTCACATTGTACCTTCTGCTTCTGCACGGAGTGCGTACCTCCAGTGGCCGGCACGCAGTCCATGCCTTCAGTGTTAGCCTGTGCAAGCGCCTGTGTTGGGCTGTGGGACAGATCTGTTGCACTCTGGTATGCCTCAAGAAAATATTTGTAAAAAATCTTAACTAAAGGCTTGATGTCTCTTTGGGCTGGCAGAGAGGATCCAGCGTTCCAGGGAGAGGGATCTGTCATTTAGTCTTCCCAGCTGCCTCGGAGGATGCTGAGGACTATGGTGATGCTGCGTAGGTAGCTGTGTGTAGGACAGCCTCTGCCAAGGCACAGCCAGAAAGCCTGTCTGGTGGGGTGGGGTGGGCTGGAGGGACCGTGTGCGACGAGGCCTGTGGGTGAGCCAAGCATCTTGAGGTTAGGGCTTAGAAATGAGTTAGGAGTCAGTCTATATACTAAGAGAGAGGGGGCTAGCCGCGGTCAGTGCGGGTGTGGGATAGGTCTAGCATGGCTGGGGAACAGGGCTTGTTCCTTGAAGCAGATCATGAAGAGTCGACCAGTGGCATCTGTCACTCAGCTGCCAATTTCCAAAGTGTAATACCTCTAGTAACAAACATAAATGCTTATGTTAAACTGTGTAATGGGCAGAGATGTCCGATTTTCTTAAAAAGGGGGAGGGGGGGTGGTTAATAATCATTTTAGTAGCTTATACTGTGTGTATTTGAGACGTGAGAGAAGTATCAGTGCTGTGCTTTTTGCCGTTTTATCAAATAAAGAGCCAAAGCCTGCTTGTTGCTTGTGCTAGTAGCTGGTTTTTGTAGTGTTGATACAATAGTAATAGTCAGACTACGGTGCTGCCAGCCAAAAGTAACAGCCGCTTCATATGTGTGTATATATCAGAACCTAGCGTTCAGGCCAGCCGAGTGTCCCTTTAATCAACTCAATCAAGAAAAGGTGACTGAGGTTACACACTGGTTGGGACCTTTCACTGTATTTTTGGAAAGACTAACAGCTAAGCGTTACAGTTAACGGTTAACTCCGTTACTGTTTCCATACAAGGTGTCTGGGTAAGTGCGTTGCCTGCCACAAAAGGTTATCCTTATTAAAGTTAACAAGGAAAACCTATGAACAGAGGAGTTTTTCCTAGAGCAACGTTTTGAAGAAAATGCAAAAGTAACTTCAAAATAGTTGACAAACAACACACTTCTAAAATATGTAATTTCTCTATGTAAATTAAAATTTTAATTTAGCAAAATGTCTGTCTAGTCAAGTTGGCTTTCCTCTGGAGCCGTAAGCGAAGTGTTCATGGAGGCTTTTCAGTGGCAGCACAGCAGTCTGACAGTACGGTGAGAGTGGGGAGGAGGCATGGCATTGTGTGTTCAATGGACTGTCCCTGCTGGTGTTTCTGGTGTTTGCCTGGTGCTCTTCCGCACCCAACAGGGCATCCTGAGCAGAATGGGTTTGCTGCAATGTCTACAGGCCCTCTCACTATTAGGACCAGGTTGGTGGTGTTCAGTGGTCCTAACTGACTTTTCTGGAGCTAACGTTGTCTACTATTAAGTTAAAGAACATTATTTTTCTAGATATCTCTACTTAAGTTTGTGCTTGTAAGGTGTCAGACATCTGTTTCTCCATTAGAAGCCGGAAAATATTCAGCAAGTTGCAGGACAAAATGCATGCTAGTCTGGAAACTAATTTTTTAACTGATCATTCCAGCTGAGGTTGTATACAGTTTAGTAAAAGATCAGAACCTGCAGTTTGTCCTGTTTGTTCAGAGGGGACAAAAACTGCATGGTGTTCAGAATGATGCCTCTTAATTTTACTTTCAGTAAGGAGATTCTGGTGGTTTTCTTTTGCAGTTAAAAAGACAGGATTAGTGTATCTGTTCTGATTTTCATTATAGATATCAGTTAATGGTGGATGTAAAGTTGGCTGCTTCCACACTTGTTGAGTGAGTCTCCATTTTCATTACTGTCATATCTCCCTAACTCCTTGAGAACCATTTTTACAATGTGTGAAACAGAGTTCTTGCAAACACCTGAATGATAGCATCCAAATATCTTCCTTGTTTATACACTGCTATTCATTTTTCTGACAAGCAGAGCTTCTAGTGCTGACACTGGTTGGAAAATTGCATCAGCTTAGGAAGACTCATAGCTGTTAAGATCTGAAAGCAACATAAAGTCCTAACCTTGCTATGTTAAGCATAGAGTCTTACTGTTACTCCATTATCTGTCCTGATAACTTATACATGCACTATACTGTGCTTTTCATAGCACCTTTTGAATGAACGATTTCAGTTGATAGAGACAACTTTTTCTATGCTTAATTTTTGTCACTTGTTAGACTTGTGTTTCTGCTCTGAAACGGATTTTAACTTCTGCCATAAAACCATTTCATGACAGTTTCTGGCCATAGGTTACTTGAAGTCATTTTATAAAGTTAAATTTTAACATGCATTTCGAGGTCAAAGTATTCTGAAGTCTTTCTTGCATTTACACGTTTTTAAGTAGGTATAATAGCTCAAACAAATTTAACCAGCAGTGTTGTAAAGAAACAATTTGTCCAAAAATGCTTATAAAGTAGTGTCTTTTGGTCTGCAAGTGTGAGCTGGGGTCGTCTTCCAGTCATTATTGACTCTGACAATACTAGGATCGCCATGACTCCCTAGTCATGAGTACTACAAAAGGTAGATACTCAACTCAGATTTAAAAAATATTTTTGCACTTTAAAACGAGCCATTGTCTGTTACGTAGCTTGCGCCTTGTCCTCTTCCCTCCGCCAGCCTGGGTCGGGGGGAATGGTAGAATATAGAAAAGAACACTTTATTTCTAGCTTGTTGTAGAACTAGTTTTTGGTCAGTGTACTGCTTTCTGTTGGTGAATTGGTAGCGGCGAGCTTTTAAGGATGGCTCTGAAGGAAGAGAAGTTACGTGATGTTTGGGTCATGTCCCATACCTAAGTGGTGCTGCAAAATGATGCAAAGAGTTTAAGGGGTAACTGGCACCTGGGTGGGAAAGGTGAAGGGGTGGTTCTGGGGTGAACACGGATTTACGTCCTTAAGTTGTTAGATTTGTCATTGTGGTCTTAACTGTGGATCTTTAGAAATAGATGTGGAGTTGTAAAAGTGATCTAAGTGATTAGAAAGATGGCATTCCCATGTAGTCTGGAGAGCAAGATCGGGAGTTTAGAAAAGAGAAAGTTGTATTAGACAACACATAAAAGTCGGGATTGGTTGAAGTCCTGGTTTGATGTTGTGTGATTTGGAAGTTTTGGTGGTTTGAGGAGGTGGATGATTAGAAAATGTTGTTTGTGCCATGGGTGGGATTTGTAGGGTTAGGACAGTGGCAGAGAGAGAACTGTGGGGGAAGCAACTTGTGTAGGGAGAGGTAACAATATCTCCTTTTCCAAGCTCTCTTAGCATCGTTAGCACAGCTGCCAAGACGTTTTGTTACGGAGACCTAGTTAAACTGTGTTATAAGTCAGTAGTGTACTTAAGGAGTTCAAATTAATGCTTAAGAGTTCATAATTGTGAATATATTGCTACACGGCTGCACTTAGTAGAACAATCATAACCGTATTTGGAGAGGACCGTTGTGCAAGGCAAAGCTTAGAGGAATACAGAGAGGCTGGTAATGTCAGAGGCTACCGAGAATACCAACAAGAGTTGTCCTCAGCCCTGAGCAGGTAAAGATTGTGGAAAGATACACTGAGAGTAGTCCCTTGGGGCCGTCGGATATGGGTGCTAGTTTGGGGAAAATGAGGAAAGGAGGCATAAATAGCACAACTTAGAATTAGGAGGAAAAACTGACCCAAGAGTGTTTGTGCCAGTCTTTGTAAGAAAGGAATATTATTTCCTTGCCTATATTTGGTGGTTTTAGCATCATGTTAATCTTTTATATATTTCTTCATGACTCTCCTTATTTCCTGCAATGCAGAGGAAGCCAACTCTCCAAGCAGACTTTTACGTATTTAGTCTAGGTGTGTTATTTTTGTGTTTCGATAAAATAGATGTTGTTTAATCTGGCTGAGGAAGGTGAGTTTGTGTAGGTGGCTTCCTAATCTCTCCGCTGATCTTTGCCTTAGTATTTAGGAGACAGGAACAGATTTCTGCCAAGTTCTCCCCGGAGCTGTACTTGTAAGGAATGTTTCCTCTAGAGAGGAGGAGGCTCAAGGAGAGGCACCAGCCATCACAGCCATGAAATGTTACAGCAAAAAGGAAGAGAATGAACTGTTCTTCACCAGCTCCAAAGAAGTTTGAACAAGAACTTAGATCAGAATTTGTGACGTTAAGAGATTAGAAAACACTTTCAATAGTAAGCATGACTGAAAGCTAAAATGAATTTTAAGAGCTTGCAGTTTCCCTTGGATGTGCTTTTTTGAGAACAGCTGTACAAACTTCTGTCTGGAGCAGTTTTGGTTTGACAGATCCTTGAGGCCTGTGTTGGTTTTGTCTTCCATGTCTTAAACCACATACTATTCGCAAAATTCTGAAACTTGCAGTAATTTTGGATCCATTTAATATATTGATTTTTTTTAAAAAATGTAATTTTATGTATTGACCTGGCCAAGAAATTCTCATCTTGGCATCAGATTTTTCTGCATGAAAGTGGTGAGTGGCAATAATTGTTATTTTTGGTTTGTTTCTTTTCTGAGTCTTGGAGCACATATTCCAGTTTTGCTTAGGACAGAAATCAGATTTATGCCGGAAGGTTACCATGCTTATTTCCCTTTTTAAAATACTTGCCACATATTACAAGAATTACTAAAATCTGATGCATGTTTACTTAGCCTACTTTGAAATGCTCTAAACTGTATTGATACGAATTACTTGCAAAATAATTTGTCATTTCCACTTTTAAGTATATAGCACAAGTGTGCGTTGAATGTTCTTGCCTCGTCTTGCATTACTAGCAATTTTATGATCTGTAGCTAGAAGTCAGCGTAAATTGCTGGTAAGGCTCCTTTTTTTTTTTTTCTTCGAATTTCTCAATTGCTTGCTGAACCAAACATGTGAGCTCCTACCGCCCGCATGATCCTCTGAGAAGGGGTTCAGCAGGATGGGCTTTTTGTTCCTTTAGTTTTGTGTCGGTTCTTTTGAACCTGTTATAGCCTGGTTTGATTTGATGCCTTCCAGCTCTCACGCTGTGGGAGTCACTGCATTGCCATCCTGCATGCCAGTCGTGATTTCATAGTTATATTCCTGCTCCTTGTCCCTCCAAATTCTGTGTATTATGGCTGAAGAATAATAAGGTATTTAGCTATTTTTATGTGGAAACACTTCTGTACCCTCTTCCTATGCATTATTTTGCTTCTTATGGACACTGAATCTTCTTAGTCATCTTCAGCCCCAGAGTCTGTCTATAGTTTCCCAGTGGTTCCCTGTTGCTTCCAGATCCCCGGTGATGGCTAGCTCATCCTGAGGTTCATGCTGGCTGGTGACAAGGACGGTCTCCCCCATCCCCATTCCCTAGTACCGTTCTGGTTATAGCTTTCAGTGTTTTCCCCACTGTGGTTTTTAGGGTCCCATCCCTCCCCTTCCCCCCCAGGGTTCTTCAAAGGCTGTGTGAGTAACGGCGGGGTTGTCTCCATCACCTGTGCAGCGATGGCCTGGGTCTGTGATCTGTTCAGTCCTGCTGCAGTCATCTCTTCTGTAGTGGCCTGGCTCTCCAGACCTCGGAGAAGTGGGAAGCCAAGCAAAGCTGGTTATGCTGGCGGCTCTCTTCTGATCACCCAGCCGAAGGCTTGCAGATTCTGATAACTATTGACAAGGCGATAGAGTTTAAAATGTTAAACCTTTCTGCACGTTTCCTGAAAACTAGGAACCTGGCTGGATCAGCCAGACCCAACTTGCCTGCCTTGCCGAGGGAGAGCCGCTGTTGTGTGCATGGCCCTGCATCTCTGCTCCGCGCAGGGGAGCTGCCTCCGGCCCGGGGACGGCCGAGGAGGTTTGGCAGGTTTGAAGAGGTGTCAGGGAGAGGTTTGTGCCGTGAGGTACGTGGGGAGGATCTGGGGGAGCGGAGTGAGAGGAGCAGAGGACGTGTGCAACATAAGCCGTAAGAGAAATCAGATCTTCAGTGCTGCTGCTTCCATAACCGCTTTTGTGGTTAGTGCGATGCAGGACTTAATTCCTGTACTTTTTTTATGGCTGTCTTCCCTGGAAGGGGAAGAAAACAGTTTGAGTGACGTTTGGAATGCTGTTACTTTTGAAAGTGAGGCTTAGCATAAAAAGGGACTAGGAGTAATGGGTATAAAACGTCGAGTGGAGGACTGAGGTGTTTACCCCTTGTCTTTATGTATGAATAACACATACGTTGTAAGAGCTGTGGCCAGTTCCAGATAGCCTTTTCACGCTGTTCTTCTGTGCCAAAGAGGTAAGAATAGTGGAGTGCTAGACTTGGTTTAATTTTTGGCGACAAACAAAACGTTTCTTTAGCTCTTCTCTCTCGTTCTGTGGGGTTTTAAGTTAGTGATTGGGTCTGTTAGTAACAGCTTCATATTAAAACCAGAAAACTTTGAAAATACAAAAATCCAGCATCCCCAGCTTTATCTGACATCATGTTATCCCCATTAAATATATTTTGACTATTTTGAGCCTTAATGATAGTAATTTCTTGCAAGATTTGAAACTTCACTGAACTGAACCCGCTGATACAATTGGTGCATTGCTGTCTTCTAATAATTGCTTCTGTTTGAGGGCAGGCCAAGCCATAGCTGAAGAGCTTTGGGCCCTTAAGATTTAAAAGCTGCTGTTTATTTTTGAGGTTGCTGTTTACTCTGTTTTGCATGGACCTGGGGAAATGATGAGCATTTTTAATCTCTCTTCATTCTGCTGAATGCTTTCTGAGAGCAAGCCAAGGTTCTGTGCTTCCTAGCAACATCTTCGCCGAACTGCTTGATTCTCCAGGTACTTCACCATAAGGCACCAGGAGGCTTGGCCCACAGATCACAACTGGGAGAGCGTCCTTGGCCTGCGTATTATCCATGGACTATCATTTAGTCCTTTAGCACAATACAGTTGTTCAGGCTCAAATAACTTTTTCATTCTTCAGACGTGTGCAGAATATGGTAATGCTTAATTTTTGTTCTACGAGTGGGGACCTGCAGCATTAAATGATCCGAAGAAATGTAAAGAGTCTGTGGCAGAAGTTCAGCAAATATCAAATCCCATTACTGAGCACGAGCTATCCTATCGCCCCACTCCTTCAAATAGATGTGCAACCTTTTTGATTTACAAAAGAAAACATTGGTGTTGCTTTTCAGATAATTCACCATCCCATGAATATGAAAGGATTGTGTGTCTTGTGTGAATGTTATAGTAATGAATTTCTGTGGAGAATTTTATAATCAGCCCCACCTCCCTCAAATCTTGTCTGAAGAAGCAGTGAAGGACAATTGTCTAATTCTTATGTCTGAATGTGGGGGTAAAAGCAATTAGCTGTCCTTTAGGCCTTGAGAGAAGGAGGAGTTAAACCCCAACAACCCTGTGACTGGCAAAAATGCTCTTTTGCTGGGGACACTGACATTTTTAGCTAACTTTCAAAAAAGTGCATTTGCTCCAACTGGTGGTTTTTGTGGGGAGGGGAAGCTAATTCAGTGAGCAGGTCCTGGTACCCGGTGTGTGCGTATTTTAATGGGTGTCTCAGCAGCAAGCAATTCCTTCTGCCATGCTGTGAAATCAGTGGAATTTGAAAAGGGATTAGCAGATCCTCTCACTAGGACACTGCTCTCATGTTGCAGCCTTGCATTGAAGGGACGTTGTCTTTTTTGCTCCCAGTCCCCTGCAGAGCAAAAAGGTTTGTCGGATTCAGGCGAGGACCCCCAGGGAGAGGCTGAGCCCCCCCACCATGGTCTGGGTCACAAAGAATCAGCTGGCGAGCGCGACTCTGAGCACCCTGCTCCTGCTGTTGCCTCAGTCAGTGCTACCCTGAGTCCCGCTTCTGAAGCCCAGCTTGCTCCTATTCAACAAGAACTGGCAGGGGTAAGTGTGATCCTACCAAGTACTTCTGCTGCTGAGGGAATTAAAGAAAAGTCCCTTCTACTAGGAGGAGGACTCTGTTACTGTTAACTTCAGGCAGAGCAGCTCGCTGTCTGGTTCTCTGGTTCTCTGATCTCAAGCGTTAGTCCCCTCTAAGCTGTTATTTCAATGAGTAGAAACGAAGTTTGTTTGGAACTCCCTAGTGGGTGTAATTATAGAAGACACATCAAGTGTTCATTTTAAAATTTAGGGTGTAAACTGTGTGTTTGCTAAGGATAAGAGCTCTTCTAAATGAGTGAGAAAGCGGGAAGAGATCTATATATGAGGGACTTGCTTCCAGCGGTTAGAGGAGGATTGTTTGTTCCCTCCGAGCCGTAATGCTGCAGCTGGGCAAAGTCAGCAGCTAATGCTGTTTCCTCGCACATCAACAGGAGCTTGTCATGCCAACCTGTAGTGTGCTTAGCAGATCAAAAGCAGCAAGAAAGATGCTAAAGCAGAATTTTGAATTTAGGTACTTGGAAGAAAAGAATCAGTACCTTGAGGTAGGAAAAGCTGTAAGTGCTGTTCATTTAAGATTTTTCTACTGATGCAAATATTTTTTTAAAGATTGGATGACTAAAAGACTGCTACCACACAGTCTTTCAGAGCAATTTTAAGTGTTCGTGATCTTTCTGGTTGGTGGACCCTGTGTTCTTGGTGCAGGTGAGCGTCACTGCCCATTGTGACCGCACACACCAGGCACATACTCTGATAGACCTTTGCCTGTTGAGGCTGCTCCACACAGTGCCTGCACGCTTTTCTTGCACTAGTATTTTTTTTTTTTTTAAGAATGGGCCGTTTCAGGTAAACTCAGTGCCAAATGGCTTGTCATGACAAGGTACAAAGAGCTGTAGGTTAAGCACCTTTCGGTGTCCAGATGGTCAGGTGTTGCTTGAGGACCTGCTGCAGAAATCTTTCTATTTCAATTTTTTTTCTGAAGGTTAAAGTTTCCAAGGGTTAATATTTTAAAATATAGCTGGTAAACGTAGTCACAGACTTTTATGTCAGTTTTCTATCATTTGAAATTGCTGTGTTACTGGAACTGGCCAAGAGAACTGTATTAACCAGACTTTCAGGAAAACTGCAGCAAGTGGTCGTTACCTTAGGCTTGTTCTTAAAGAGCAGAAAATCTTACCACAGTTAACCCAGGTCTGAAAGAAATTTAAGAAGCAAAAATGCTGTTGGGGAATGTATGCAGGAATTCTTGGCTGTACACAACAGATATCTATGCATCCTTGAACTTTACTCTGTTCACTTAAATTTATGGAATAGTACAGTGCTCAGTATAGGCATGTAACTGGCCTTCGTGTGCGCTGGCAAGCATTCTTCAAATTATCCCAGTTTCTTAGGGTAAAACTGTCTCTTACCTTGACATACACAGAAGGTGGATGCATCTTCAGAGTGCTCGTACTGGTTTGCCGGAGCAGAAGGTTTCGTGTAATCTTGCCAGGACCTTGGGAAGACAGATGAATTAAGACTGAGTTCTGAGGAAGAGACGCTGCATGTTTCTTATTTGCTCGGTATTGCTTGTACAGGCACAGGCAGGTATTTTTGTTAAGACATTAACGTGGTGTGGCCAGAGATGCGGCCTCCTGCAGCGCTGATGATGATGTCTTGACTCTCGGCCATCTGACCCAGCAGCCTCCAGCAGTGTGGAGCCGCGCCAGCCAGGCTCCCTTCTGTGGGAGGTTCTGGTACAGCTTCTAAGCCACAGCCACGCTTATAAAGGTGCGGAGTGTCTGGGTTGCAGACTTGCTGTACCATGCTCTGATGTGCTTTTATATAGGACTTTTTGCATCTTAAATGTATTTTTCAAAGATAAACACTGTAAGTGTACTCTTAGAGGTTTCACCTAATTACGCTGTCCTTTTTTTGCTTTACCTGAATTCTCCCTTGCCTTCCCTGTTTCTGCTCGTTATTGTGAATAAACAAAACCTGACAAATTTGTTGAAGTTTCTGTAAATTCTTCTGTTAGTTTGCTGTAACAGCTGTGTGAGGAAGTAATGGGTGTAAAGAAGCAGTGTTTGTACTTCAGTATGGAATGATTAATTACTTTCATTTGCACTTTTAAAAAGCAGTTGGTAGCCTTTAAAAAGGTAATTTGGTTAATTAGAAATGAGTCAGAATTGTAGGAGCCTCCGTTTCAAAATAATTGTAACTTTTCTGTAGCTGGGTTTCTAAAAGTAAGGGGAGAAGGGAATAAGTGAAAGGTGGCTTCTATTCTTAAATGAGGAGTAAATTGTAGGTTGGATTTTGATGTTACTGGTTTAAGGGTCTCTAATTTCAAATTAGAATTCTAATTTCTAATTTTGGCTTCTAATTTCAAAGAACTGAATGGAGAGAAGTTGAGTCACCTTAATGGCTCCTTATAGGATGAGCTGGTCCTGGCTTTCATTTCTGTTGCGTGGTACACTTGTGTAAACATCTACTGCTGTAGAGTACAGATTGAGTAGCCTGGAAGGAGAGGCCTGAAATGGAAAGGCTGGACTGCTTACAGTTATCACTAATTGGAATCTGATGTTTTTTCCAGTCTGTTAAGTAAACTGTTTTGTCTAGTCTCCCCAGTTTCTCCCAAATAAGCAACACTGGTGAGCAATTTCTGGCTGTGGTGGGAACTTACTTGATAGTATGGCTTCATAAGAAAATGAAGCTTAAGCCAACACAGTACATTGGTGTCCCCCCGCCCCCCCTGTGCCATCTGCCTTTACCTCTGTCAGGTCTGACCAAAGATGCTGAGAGGTTTGGAGATCTTGGCCCTGGACTTGTCTGTGGGTGGAGGCAGACTGGAGAGGAGGGACAACATCTTGCTGCCTCAAGCACTTGGCTTCTCACTGCAGGTTATTCCATGTTATTTGTCGTCTAAGTAGGTAGGACCTGTGGGAAATCAGGGTTCATTAGATGATGTGCGTACGGCTTTATTTTCTTGAAAGCCTTTCTTCTAATGATGAAGGATTAAGGAATATTTTTCAAGATGTGTAAGAGTGAATTGGTCATTGGTGAAAGCATTACTATAGTGAGAAAACTTGACATTTATCCAAGGTTGAGGAGACCTGGTAGGTGAACGCCCAAGTAATGGGGAGCGAATATTGACAGCAAGTTTTTTAATAAAAGCAAGGAAACAGAGTGGTGTGTGTCTTTGACTGGATGCCGAGTATAACAAAACTGAAAAACCAGTTCCCGGTAGTGTTGGTGACTCTGCAGTGGGGTAACTTGTGCATATTCTCATTCATTTGAAAACAGCAAATCGGACCTGAATACCTTAAATGCTCAGGCAGGCGTTTCAGTACTGAGACATAAATGAGGTTCTTTGGCCTCCCTGTGCTTGGGGTCCAACCTCGGGGATTATGACTTTTTTTCTTCTCTGGTCTTTAAATTCCTGAGTCTATGAAAGATTTAAATCTGGTGGGAGTTATTTGCAAGGTCTGTCCCAACTTCCCCAAGCGATAATTGACAGCGTGAGCAGTGTGTGAATGGGCAAGGATGGGAGGGAGCGTACCAAATGATCTAGGTGTTTGATGCCTATGTAGGAAAAAATACAGTTGAGAGAAACAGAGTCCTTTTTTACTTCTGTGGAGCATCTACTTTGGGGTTGGCAATGTCAGTAACTGCTGTAACGCTTGTCAGGTGTCCTTTAGTCTCCTAAAACTCTTGCACTGGGAAGCATGGAAATCATTCAGAGAGAGCAGACACTTAGCTCTGCTTTCCCCTCAGTAGGTTACAGGGTTGGTTTGGGGCACTGGTGCTCCTTGCCCACTAAAGGTAGCGATGGTATATTTAGTTGTGCTTGCATCAGTTAATGAAGTGACAGTGATGTGATAATTTGAAGCTTGTGCTATACAGGTTTGACGTTTTTTTGGTCTGTTTTACTCGAGCATTGAGAATACAGCACATAGTAACAGCTGAAGTTTTTGAAGTTCAGGAGGAAATCACTTGTTGATTTTTAAGGATTTTTGCACATAGAGGTCTGCAGTTCCATTCATGCAAATGTTTTACCAAATGGCTTCCTTTTGCTTTCAGGATTTTTGCTAAAAAATGAAACAAATTGCTGGTATATGTGACAACACTTCCTGTGCAAAATAGATTATTTTTTTTTTTCTTGACTTCAGATGCTGATTGCTGAAACAAATGACATGGTTTTCCCCTTTAGCCTTATCTTTTGGGAAACTAGTGTATGTTGGCAAGGGAGGTGCCTAAAGAGGGTGGAGTACTTGACCGATTGTGTAGGAAGAGCGTGGATCATCAAATACAGCATTAATGCGACGGGGCAGATATGTGTGGATGGGGGCGTTGTGTTCCAGACCTGTCAATAGCTTGTCATTCCCTACGCTAAAGGTTTCAAAAGTACTTGACTAGGATGCTAGCGAAGTAGCTATATTTTTCTATTAATGTAAAACAAAACAGAAAAACCCTTTAGCTTAATTGCATAGGCAAAATGCAGTGTTTTTATTAGCGTTGAATGAAATACTGATAGTATCTAGATTCTAAATCTATGCAGTGCTAAATAGAAAGTTTTGTACTTTCTGCCATTCTTATATCCGAGGTATGTCTTTCAGATGGTAGTGCTGCGCAGCATTAACCAGTCCTGCTGCGTGTTGCCCAGTCCTGGTGTGTCTGCCTGTTCTCCGTGCCACAGTGTGGCTGGCTGCAGAAGGGAAGGACGAGCCCCGGGGCTGCGGTGGGCTACGTCCTCCCCAGGTCAGGCAAGCTGTGAAGTGGGACTGCGAAGGCAGGGTGTCCGTCTGTGCGTCCTGGGGCAGGAATGGGATGAAAGGGGTAGTGTGGGACTAGGGAGAAGGTCTGGTACATAAAGAGGTTTTGTAATGAGGTGGAGGTGCTAACGCTGCCCTGGTCACCTTGCGTAGTGAAAGGAATCCATCGTGGGATTATGTTTTGCAGGAACAAGGGAAATTGTATCAGCTGGGGAACTGGTAGAGCAAGTAGAGGAGAGAGACCTAGAAATCCTCAGACAAGATGTGAAACTTCTGTTCAAAGACTTTTTGAATATTGTGATAGTTGGTAGCCCGCAATGCTTCCTGTTCCTGGTACTGTAGAAGATGCTAGGAGACTGTCCACTGTTAATTCCTGTCAAAATATCATGGTACTCGTTTATAGAGCGTGCTTTGAAAGACATTCCTCCAACACTGTCCTTTTGTTGAAGGAACTGGTGGTAGTTGCATTAATTAGGAAAAGTGCTTTGGAATGAACCCCTAAATAATGGGTATGCTCATGATGAGCTTGGAACTTCTATGATATTTTTAAAATCAAGCCAAGTTAAAAAATTGTCATTTTCAGATTTTCAATATATAGAAAATGGTAACTGTAATAATTGTGGCATGGTCCCTAAGGATGTTAGTGCTTGGATATGAATTTTCAGGTGTCTTATTTGTAAATGAAATATTTTGAATCAATCTTATTTAATAGTATCTGGGTGAAACTCAATATGTCTACATGTAAGTCCTAAAAATAATGCTTTGCCTTGAGTGTGTATCATTGACAGTAAAGAAAAAAATCTCCAAACTGATGATTAAAACACGTGGATGTATCCAAAGAGATTGAAATGTTCAGTATGTGATTTTTGTCTTATCACTCTCCTCTGATTTCAGAGATCAGCAGATGGATCAAGTCCAGAAGACGGAGATGGTAAGAGATTTGATTGTAAGATTACAAAACACAAGTATATTTCTCTCCCGGATTTTGTGCATTTTCTTTAATTGCTTTTTCCTACAGAATCTGATCGTGAGGATGGGAGCTACTGTCCACCTGTAAAGCGTGAGAGAACTTCATCCTTAACTCAGTTCCCTCCTTCTCAGTCAGGTAAATGTTGTTACAATATTATATATGAGAGGTGGGTTTCCTTCTTTACTTTTTTTTCCCAGTCATGTCAGCAATCTTATTACTGTCTGCTGTGCTTTGGTTTAAGACCACAGCAGCCATTGTACTCTGACTTTTTCTATGGTCTGTGCTAGCAAATTTAGTGAAGCCCAAAGGAGTTGATAGCTGTGTCTTTTAAAATATTTTCTATCTGTAAGTTTATATATATTTGTAGTTTCAGCTTTTAATCTTCCGCTGTTAAATTGAAGAATTTACCAGAAATCTTTTTGATTTGCTGTGATCACGTCGCTTCTTAGCAGATTTATATAAATGTTACCTTTTTCTTAGTTACTCTGCTGCCAGGCAGATCTTCCAAGTCTCAGGTTGTGCTTAAGTTGTCTTAGTCTTTTCCTTTTCTCCCATTCCTGTTAAAGTGGAAAGGATTCGGTGCATTTCAGCAACGTTCTCACCTGGCGAATGCAAGAGAGAATGACCCCTGCCTGTTTGTGTAGGCAGTCAAGGCAGCAAAATCACTGGGAGGGCCAGGGTAAATTCTTGCAATTCACGTACAAGGGAATGGTCACGGTTGATATTTCTGTTCACCCACAGGATCGGTCTCTAAAATCTATGCCTTCTCTCTTCACAGACTGTTTTTAGCTTTGGTTGAGAATTATTTTAGTTAAGATATGTCAGTGCGTGGTTTGGAGACTTAGTTACTTTGTTTCCGTCGTCTTAGTTGAAATAAAGGAGATGAGAAAAACAGTATAGGAGAGAGCAGTAAAAAAATATTCCTTTAACATACAGCACATTTGGGAAGTGTGACTAAAACATGACAACCTGGTTATTTTGCTTTTAATGCAATTTAAAATGTAGTTGCTGATACGTTATAAGCACAGTATTCTCATTTCATACCGCCCGTGCTAGGCAGGGGAGGAATCCCTTCTCCTTGAGATCTAGATTTTCTGGCGTGCAGCTGAGCGGGTTTCAAGGTGCAGCCCTGTGGCTTGAGTACAGCTCAGGGGACCAGCGTTGCTGCTGTCTGCTTGCTGATCACTGTAAAAAGAACACTGCATGCACAAGAATAATGAATAGGATTTTTTGTGTCCAGAGATTTTTCTTTTAGGATAACAGAATGTGTATAGCCTGTTAGGAGCTTCCTTATTTATTGGGCCTTATATTCCCTATAATCACTATAATCCTGTAATCACTAACTCTTCTAGTCTGCAATGCCTTTATCTTTTGAGACAAGAATCTCTAAAATCTCAGATTTTGGTAATGCTAACATTTGTTAAGAAGTGGAGGAAAACAATTTATTTGGCTCTTTTATGGTTAAATACTGGATGTTTCAGGAGTCCAATATACTTGCTCAGCACCTGCTTGGCTAGCGCACTGTGACTGGGTATGGTCATTTAGGCCCTGTTTGCCTCCCTTGTTCTCTTCTGATGGGTGGTGTTGTCAAGCAGTGACAACCTTGATTAGACTTACAACTTCCATAAAGGCTGCTTTGAATATTGCTGACATTATTTGATGGCTTTGTTTTACAGAAAATCTTTACTTTCCAAACCTTTTAAATTTTTTGTGGGGCTATGTTTCTTTCAAGGGTAGGGAAATTTTGCTTATATGAAACCTGCATTGTGTTTAAGCTGAAGGCAGACCATAATAAAAAGAGAGAAGATGGAATTAAAGGAAAGAAGCAAAATTGGAAAAAAAAAAAAATCTAAAACTTAAATACAAAAGGCAAGTGCTGCATCTTTTCGTATAACTGTGTTCAGAGATGAGTTTCCTTTCTCTTTTCAACATACTTAATCCTCTTCCACAGCCTCAAAAAGCTGAAAGAGCTGATAAATATCGTCAAACTTTACCTCGTGCGAGATCATCCGTTGGAGACAAAACCCTCAACCTGCTACTGTTGTCTTGTGATGCTTGATGCATCTGCCTCCTGCTCTGACCATTGTATTTCATAAACTGCGTTGTCTGTGATTTTTTTTTTTGTACAACATCAAAAATACTTCAACTGCTGAACAGGGCCAAACTCCTTATTACTGCCTTCTCTAGGTCCCAGCAAAGGGTGGAAAAGAAACACTCTCCTTTGCCTGTTCCTTTCAAAGATTTTTTGCTTTTTTGTTGACTGTTATGCTGCTTAAGTGTGCCATCTTCAAATACTCTGATGTACTCCCCTCTGTTTCTGTAGAATTTTTGTCCTTGCAGGACAGTTCAAACATAAACTGCCTCGCTCTTAGTGCAAACCATGCTATTGCTCTTAAGCCTTTTGAGGAGCCCAGGTGTTAGCTTCCACTCTTTAGCAGGCATTACATTCCTTTCTACCCTCTCTGCAGAGGCCTTTTGAAATGTTATACATATTTTATAGTGATACTATACAGTCTAACATCGCTTTTAGTTCCTAGTTCAGATACAATTCAGACTGGGAATCCTGTGTTTGTCTTCCCTCCTCAATAAATGAAATCTGTTCTTTCTCTCTTTCAGGAGAAACTAAGGGGATTTTATGGACAGTGACTTTTTTACTTCTGTGGCTGTAATACTCTTTTAGTTTAGAAGAAAGAAAAACCTAAAATAAACAAAAATGACTAGAAAAAATAGTTTTCAATTTGCAGCCTTGATATGTCTGGGAGTGGAGTTTATAATTACAAACAACATACACAACTTCTCTTTATTTTTCCTTTTCCTTGACCGCAGTAACAAAGAACAACGTCTTTATGCCATCTAGCTTCTGCGAACCCTCTACAGGCAATTCTGACTCAGAGCCAGGTAAGCTTCCTCATTTTTCTGCTTTTTCTCAGCAAACTGCTGTCAGGCTGCCACGATCCAAAGTACTCTGATACTTCCGAAGTAAGACCCTATCTGGGAGAATGGAAGTGGCGATGGTTCTGATCTTACAGCTGTTCTCTTCCTCGCTTTGTTGCTTGATTTCATGCTTGCTGGAGGTAATTAAAATAACAAATATCAAAATTCTTAAATGCTTTGGGGAGTGGTGGTGGAAGACTGCAATATGACTCCATGCCCACCTGTTAACCTCAAGATAAAACTAAAGGGAAATTTTCATTTATCTACTTTGGATACTGGTTTTTTGATTTTGAAAATCAAATCATGTTGTCATGATGATGTTCAACCATGACTCGTGAACCCTGTACTGACAGTACCGCTTATTTTGTTAATCACTGTTGTTCTGCAGTTTGGTGTATAGCACATTGTCATGCTTAAATGGCATGAGAAAAATCATAGAATCATAAAATTCTTTAGGTTTGAAAAGACCCTTAAGATCATCGAGTCCAACCGCTAACCCAGCACTGCCAAGGCCACCACTAACCCATGTCCCCAAGCACCACATCTCCCCGGCTTTTAAATCCCCCCAGGGATGGGGACTCAGCCCCTGCCCTGGGCAGCCTGTGCCAGGCCCTGACAGCCCTTTGGGGAAGGAGTTTTTCCCAATCCCCAACCTAACCCTGCCCTGGCGCAGCTTGAGGCCGTTCCCTCTCGTCCCATCGCTTGTTCCTGGGGAGAAGAGACCGACCCCCCCGGCTCCAGCCTCCTTTCAGGCAGTTGCAGAGAGCGATGAGGGCTCCCCTCAGCCTCCTCTTCTCCAGGCTGAGCACCCCCAGCTCCCCCAGCCGCCCCTCCCCACCCTTGTGCTCCAGCCCCTTCCCCAGCCTCGCTGCCCTGCTCTGCCCACGCTCCAGCCCCTCCAGCTCCTTCTGGGGGTGAGGGGCCCAGCGCTGAGCACAGGATTCGAGGGGCGGCCTCACCAGTGCCCAGCACAGGGGGACGATCCCTGCCCTGCTCCTGCTGGCCACACCATTCCTGATACAAGCCAGGATGCCATTGGCCCTCTTGGCCACCTGGGCACACTGCTGGCTCATGTTCAGCTGCTGTTGACCACCACCCCAGGTCCTTTCCCGCCGGGCAGCTCCCAGCCGCTCCTCCCCACGCCTGCAGCGGTGCCTGGGGTTGTTGTGCCCCAAGGGCAGGACCCGGCCCTGAGCCTTGTTGCCCCTCACACAGTGGCCTGTGCCCATCGACCCAGCCTGGCCAGGTCCCTCTGCAGAGCCTCCCTGCCCTGCAGCAGAGCAACGCTCCCACCCAAGTGGGTGTCATCTGCAGACTGACTGAGGGTGCCCTCGATCCCCTCGTCCAGATCATTGACAAAGACATTAAACAGAACCGGCCCCAGCACTGAGCCCTGGGCAGCACCACTGGTGACCGGCCGCCAGCTGGATTTAACCCCATTCACCACAACTCCTTGGGCCTGGCCATCCAGCCAGTTTTTTACCCAGCGAAGAGTACGCCCGTCCAAGCCCTGAGCAGCCAGTTTCTCCAGGAGAATGCTGTGGGAAATGGTGTGAAAGGCTTTGCTAAAGCCCAGGCAGACGCCATCCACAGCCTTTCCCTCGCCCACCAAGCGGGTCACCTTGTCCCAGAAGGAGATCAGGTTGGTCAAGCAGGACCTGCCTTTCATAAACCCATGCGGACTGGGCCCGATCCCTGGTTGTCCCATACGTGCCGTGTGATGGCACTCAGGATGATCTGCTCCATGACCTTCCCAGGACCAGGGTCGGGCTGACAGGCCTGTAATTCCCTGGATCCTCCTTCCAGCCCTTCCTGTAGATGGGCGTCACATTTGCCAACCTCCAGTCAACTGGGATCTCCCCGGTTGGCCAGGACTGCTGATAGGTGATGGAAAGTGGCTTGGTGAGCACCTCCGCCAGCTCCCTCAGTGCCCTTGGGTGGATCCCATGCAGCCCCATAGACTTGTGTGTGTCCAGGTGGTGCTGCAGGTTGCTGACCATTTCCCCTTGGATTATGGGGGCTTCATTCTGAGCACAGTCATTATGTCCCTAAAAGGAAACATTTTCTAACTATACCTTGTAAGTGCTTAGGAACTCATTGTGTAACAGCTGTGGATTTATGAATATTTTTTTTTGAGATTTTTATATTTTACATAAATGCCTTAACTGTAGTGAGTACAAGCAAAGGAGTTTCTTTTACATTCATACTATAAAACATAAGGTAAAAGCTAATGGAATTACAAGGAACTAATATTAAGCAATGAAGTTTAACTTAATTTATGATAATTAGCAGTTGGGTGCCTGTTAGCAGCTGCCATGTTCAGTCATACTTTTGATTGTCCTTTCTTTAGTTTGAATCTCACTTAAAACCTCTATTAAGTACCTCTCTTAAGGCTCTGTTAAGTCCTTCACAGGAGGAACTCCATTTCTCTTGTGAGAATGGTCTGTTTCGTGGTTCTCCTGAAACAATTTTGAATTTTTTTCTTGCAACAACTTGTGTTTCTGTCTTTGTGATGTATGGTGTGATGATCACTGGAAATTCGGACTTGTTTTGGAAGAAGGGAATTTGTTCTTTGGGAATCTCCTTCTGACTTTGGGTATTTATAAAACTTGTGGGTTGTTACAATGGGGAAAGGGTGAGGAATTTTCTGACTGAATATATGTAGTACGTTACAGCTATGTCCTTGTAATTTGTATTTTGCCTCTAGAGGAAAAGAGCAGTGGATTCCGGCTGAAGCCACCTATACTTATCCATGGTCAGGCACCTAGTGCAGGTGAGTTCAATGTTTTCTGCAGCAGTACAAAGGAACCAGTTCAAGCATTTTATTTATTTGGGAGTTTCCTAAAACTGCTGTTGTAGCTGGAAGGTGGCAATACCTGTGTTTATGCAGAAAAAACCTTGTATTCTCCAGAGTGGTTATGCCCATATCCACTGTGTAATGACTTGGATCAGTCATGCATTTCTGAAATGTATCTCCCAGTTGTCTCTGCTTAGCATGCTTTGATTCCGTTCTTGGAGTACTCCTGGGCTCCATGATCTCAATTCCTTTGGTAGAAAACTGGAACAAAAGGGGTGCTCCAGGAGTGCACTGAACAACTTCCAGCCGTCAGTGGGCACTCGGTCTGGGACTGGGCTAGAGCGAAGTCTGAAATGCCGTTCACTCCCCGCTTTCTCCTCTCCCTGTAGAATCACAGAATCCCAGGTTGGAAGGGACCTCAGGGATCATCTGGTCCAACCTTTCCAGCACAATCCAGACGAGATGGCCCAGCACCATCTCCAGCTGAGTTGTAAACGTGTTCAGCGTAGTGGAGTCAACCCCTTCCCTGGGGAGATTCTTCCAGTGATTGACTGTTCTCATTGGGAAAAATTTCCCTCTCGTGTCCCATCGGAATCTCCCTGGCAGTAACTTGCACCCGTTACCCCTTGGCCTCACCAGGGGACTCCTTGTAAGAAGGGAGTCTCCATCTGCTTTGTAGCTCCCCTGTAAGTACTGGTCCATGGGGATGAGATCCCCTCGAAGCCTCCTTTTCTCAAGGCTGAACAAGCCCAGCTCTCTCAGCCTGCCCTCACAGGCAGCTGCCCAGAGCCTGGACCATCTTGGTGGCCCTTCTCTGGACCCCTCCAGCCTGGCCACAGCTTTTTTGTACAGCGGGGACCAGAAGTGCACACAGCATTCCAGGTGTGGCCTGCCAAGCGCCGAGCAGAGTGGGATAATGACTTCTTTACCTCTGCTGGCGATGCCTTTGTTGAAGCAACCCAGCGTCCTGTCGGCCGCCGCGGCCGCAGCAAGAAGCCTTTGAAGGTAGCAGGGATGTTAGGTCCTCGATCCTGCCTGTTCTGCGGTACAGTTTGGCTCTTACTGAGTTCCCTGTTTGCTGATGTAGACCTAGCCAGTATGGGAAAGACACTAATGTTACAGCTTCTTAGGAGTTTCAGAGAACAAAACAAAACTATTTTGGCTATGGAAGTTATTATTTATTATATATATATATGGAAACTGTTTATTTCGTTTGCAGGAAGAGTAGTAAATTTAAAGAATGAGGTTTTTTGAGCTGACGTATGAATGTTTGAACTTAGGATAGTTGTTATTTCGGGTGTTGTCATGTCCTTTGAATATGGGTGGCCTGGAATGGAACTACTTGCAGAATATTCAGCTGAGTTGCTATGAGTAACTTCTGTTGCCGTATTTTATTGGATCAACAGTTCATCTTTGGTTTGTTCAGTGAAGAAAACCGGACCTTCTGGGATTGCCACAACATTCTATAGTTGATGTTAAGATTTTTTTTTTTATTAGGTTGTTTAAGGTCAGTTGGCTTTTTGAATCAGAGCAGAATGAGAGTTGTAGTAGAGGCCACGTTAATTCAAAAAGCCAAAAGGTTGTTAAATGAGACAACATGTAGGATTTTTTACACTAACAATACATTTGATTGTATGAAGGGGAAAAAAAAATCGTTTACCAGTATCTGGAAATAACTTCCTTGGAAAGAGAAAAGAAGACTTAGAATGTGTAGTTGAGTAATATGTCAGTGAATAAGTAGGATTGCTTGTGTACTCTTCATTTCTCTTACATTTTGACTTTTATTTCTGAATCGTAAACTCTCCTCCTATGCTTTCCTGGATAAAGCAGAGAAAATATTTTAAAGTGTCTTTTAAGGCTAGGAATTTGTCTTCTCTGTTTGGGACTAATTCTATTTTGAGGCTGAGGGAGGGATGGGAAAGAAGGGGGTGGAAGCTTTTTAAATGTCTGTTCTGTTGGAAGCAGTTACAGAGAAGATTAGATGAACTTGAATTTTTCAACTTTAAAGCTTTATAGCTCTTGAAAAAACTTTGTACTTGCAGGTCTCCCTAGCCAGAAACCGAAGGAACAGCAGCGAAGTGTGCTACGTCCAGCAGTATTACAGGCACCACAGCCAAAAGCTTTCTCACAAATGGGTAAATAATGCTTTTGCTTTCTAGAATACCACAGAGGGAGAACAAAAATACAAAGTCTATTTAGTGTAGCGGTTTGTTTTTACTCAGTATCCACCTTTGTTTTGCTAGGTTTCTCCTTTCAGAAAAGAAACATCTTAAATGTTAAGTATAGTATATCTGTGCTACATAAGGGATAACACAGCTGAACCTTCAGTTTTTGTATAGGATGACTGTCTGCCATTGCCAGGCCTCTAACTTTGGTCTAGTCCATGCTTGGTTTCTGGAATAAAAACACTTTTAAGGGTGGCAGCATTGACCATGGTGTAATAAACTACTGCGTATCAGTTGAACAGTAGTGATAGACTTCAGCTACCTGCACAGTGATGTAAAATGCCCGAATCACTCGGAGGTGCCTCTAGGCTTGGGGACCATGTTGGAGTTGGGACTTTGAGATACGCTCTTAATTCTTAGTTTGGTCATGTGTATTATGCTTATTACGCTTATTGTATTGTTATGGAATTTGATATAGCTAATAGAAATAGGCATGATTGAAAACTGGAAGTTAAAGCAAAAAAAACCTGTTCAAGTTGTCCATGTCTCCTAAACTCCTATGTTTTCCCAGCCCCCTGCCTTTTGTCATTTGGAAGTTCAGCTGAACTGAAACAGAAGTAACTTCAGTTAATGCCGAATCTGGCGTAGAACCAAACGTTTCTAGCTTGATTTCTTGGCATGCCTGTTGGCACAGATTGGACTCTACAGAGGACTTAATCTTGGGGTACAAATTTTCAGTGGGAGTTCAGTAAGTAAGTAGCTAGATGAGTCCAAAGAGGAGCCCTGCTGGCTGTGAACAGTATTAGATCGGAGCAGGGTGGTTGCTTGAAGTTGTATGTGTTGAAGTCCCTGCAGCATTTGTATAGATTAAGTGACTTTTTGCAGACTTGGTTTTCTGCATTTGGAATTTTGATTCTGCTAAGAATTACTGAATTGTGGTCCTCATGTCTCTTGCAAAATACTGTGGGAACTCCATATTTTACATTGCAGTGTTTCACGGACTTAAACAAGAAAACAGCATGCAATTTGTTATGGAAAACTTACTACTTTTAGGACAATCTAAATATCTAGAGAATTTCTGTCATTTTCTCATTCCTTATTGCAGTTCTCAGCAGTGGCACCAATGGTGTCAATATCCCACCAGATTCTGCAGCCACATCAGAATCACTAAGTAATGCAACACTGAAAAGTTCCGACTCTGAAGACAAGGTGAGTTGGAGAAGGATTGGGAGGACACTCAAGGTGACAGACTTTAAAATAGTATTCTCTGAACAGAGTCTATTTGTTTAGTAATGTGAGTGCAGTTCATCAGTGGTAACCCCCTTATCTATCCATGCTGTGGTAGTACAGTTTAGGTGTAGTAGTAGATTTTATGCTGTCCTAATAGTATGCTGTATTTATCTTTACTAACTTGAGAACTGTAACAAAGATTTACTGAATCCACAGTTTAGGATGGTTGTTCATACCTATTTTCCCTCACAAAATATAAAAAAAAAATTGCTCAGTTCTGCTTCTGCTCTCATTGGTTCCTGTTAGTCCCTCTAGCTTTATTTCTAGTCTTGCTGTAAAATCTTACTGCTGCTTGAGCGATGCCATTCCTACCGCAGGTATTGGGTTCCTGTGATTTGGATGTCTTGGTTAGTGGGCTGATGGTCAGAATACTGCTTTTTCATCTGATCAGATGAAGAAATATATCTTCTTCCTGCAGGTTCATCTCTTACTCTGTGTGCAGGGAGTGGGTCAGGAGAGTAGGAATTGTTTTCTGTGAGGGGGGAAAAACGGTCTCCTCCAGTGGCCGTTGCCAGGTCTGACTGGTGCTCCTGTCAGGCCAGAGACTAGGAAGCATTTACTGAACTCCTATTCCCCTCTGAAAAGGCTTTGGTTTTGAGCTGGGCAAACCGAGCAGTTTACGGTGCACGTGTTCAGTCTTCCTTCTCAGACTGCCTAGCAAAAAGCGATCCCCTGCCCGTGAATGGTGGCTTTACTGGTGTTGTCTTGTTTTCTAACAGTTGAATGTGGATGATGTTGGGAAATGTGAGGATGGAAAGCATACGGGTAGCTGAAGCGGATGAGTAACACATAAAGAAGCTTAGACACAGGAGCTGATAGTGGGTAAAAACCCAGAGGCAGCAAATAGATTCCCTACAGGAAATGGTGGAGGGAGAGCGCAGGTAACAAGGGGCTGAAAAGCTTTGGCTAGAGGAAGAGGCGTCTAAGTGCATTAAAAGTTGTTTATTTGGTATCTTGAAAGGAAAGTAATGAAATAGTTCCTTCTCTGTTCTGTGCAAAGTGTATCCAGTCCTTTCCTTCCTGCAGGTATCGCACTAACTGTTCACATCTGAAGATATGTTGACTGGTAGCATGAGGAGGATGTTTGGGGATTTTGAGGCTTTGTGGGTTTTGGGTGGCTTTTTAGGTTTGGTTTTTTTGGTAGCTTCATTAGACAGCGGGTTGCTTTTTGATGCCACGTTAAGCATAGAAGTAGTATTGTTAACAATGCGAGAGTATGCAATGGTTTACTTGAAATTGAAGTATCAATTAATTTTGAAATCTGAATATCTGAGCAGAAAGACTTTAAGTGTTGAATGGCTTTTTAAGGTTTAGTGAAAGACTACTGCCATAATTAAGTAGCAATAAGTAAATTCATTGCATGGATCAGTATGAAGTTTTTGTGGGACATGCTTGTTACCTCTGTATGTCATTAGGGAGATGCTCTCTACAGTTTTAACACCCAGAAGTCCTCTTGACTTTTTTTAATCAAAGTCCAGAAATACTGACCTGGGAGGAAGTTTTCTGATAGAAGAAAGCTCTTAAATCTAGATGTTAGGGATCACTGAAAGCTAAATATTAAATGGTATAAAGCTGCATAACCAAACATTTGCAATTTTACCAAGGAGCGTGGTGGGATAGTCTTCATTGTCTTGGCATTTGTAGTCAGGATGGACCATCTGCCTGAAGCTTTCTAGCACAGCTATAAGTAATTGGAGTTCATACAGTTGTTGTGTTAAATGCCGGAGTCTCTCTGCAGAGTATTAGATTGCTTGATAAGAGTGAATGGTTACTTCTGGAATTGTTTCATATTAGTAACTGTATGTGCAGATCTGTGGCATAGATTTAAGGTACCACAGAGGGAAAGCTTCCTTGTGAGGGCAAGCACGTGGTATTTTGCAGTTATGTAGGAGCCTGATCTCCCCTTGTTAGAGCAGATGTGAGTCATGGTCTTATTTTACTGGCAGAAAAGATTTTTCTTTGAGGTCTCTGTCTTGTGCTTATACAAGGTAGCAGAGTGGGAATGTTCTCTATCTGGTGGTTGTCCTACTCTGAGCATCTCTGTGGTGACCTGTACCTGTTTGGGCTAGGCTCTGTCTCTGTCTTGAAAATCCCCAGAAAACTGCAGGAGCCCTAAGCAACGTAGTCCTTAGATGGGTACAGGCTACAGCCTTCTCCTCAACCTCCCTTGACGGGTGGGAGAGTCTGGTGGCTGAAAGTCATCAGATGTGCAGGGAAGCTTGACAGGCTGCTGTTCAAGCCTACCATGCAGCCCTTGGCCTTTCTGGCAGCAGGGAGATACTGATCCTTATCCAGAAGGAGGATGACCTGTTAAGGAGATCCTAGGCTAATGATTTTTGCTTTTGTTCAACAGAATGCTCCTTTACCCTGTCTACACCATTCAGTGGTGGAGGACTACTCCCAGCAGGCAACACTGGCCCATTTCTGACTACCAGCAGAAAAAGGATGTCTTTGAAATGCCAGAATTAGAATCTGAAGGCAGATGATACGGCTAGGTTATGCAAAGGTTGTGTCCCTTAAACATAAAATGAGATTTGCAAAACTCCTTTGGACCCAGTCCAGTGTTGCTTTCCCACTGCTTTCTTTCCCCTGTGCAATGTGTGTGGAAAGTGCCATGGCTGGCAGCCCATCTGAAGCACTTGTAGACAGCAACACCCTGCCTGAGAAACTAACAGGAGGAACTGGAGATCTCTGTGCAGTGGCAGTTCTGTAACCTTACTGGGATCACAGATACAGGAGGTTCACTTGGCCAACTGGAGTACTGCGTTGGATAATACGGGCGTTTTAGGAAGTAAAGCAGGAAAGACAAGAAGGGGATGGGTTCTGCTGTGCTCCAAGAAGCTGCTTGAATGCAGAGGCTTTGGTTTGGGAAAGGTGCTGAGTTGGTCAAGGCTTTGTAGGTTAGGATCAGAGGAGAAGCCAACAAGGGGTCGATTTAAAGTGAACCTTCACTAGAGTTGGACTGATCAAGAGGAAAAGGTGGTAAAGCCCTTGGAGAACTAGAAGCTTTACAGTTGCAGGCCTTGGTTCTAAAGGGGAACTTCAGGTACTTTGGCACCTGATAAAATGTCCTGGTAGAAATACTCCTGGAGATTTTAGGAATAAGTTGAGGACAGGGTTTTTTTGATGCAGGTGCTGGATAAGTTGACCAGGGAGGTATTCAGCTGGACCTGGTGTTCACAGCAAAGAACTGCTTAGAAATACAATGGTTGAGAGTAGCTGTGGTTGCAGCAGCTACGTGATGGAGTTTGAGATCCTGAGGGAAGCAGGGAAGATAAGTAGCAGAATAAAGACCCAAACTTCAGGAGAGAAGACTTCATCTTGTTCATCAAGCTTGTTGGTAGGATCCTAAAGGCCAGAAGGGCTCAGGAGAGCTTGCTGTCTTTCTGGTCAACTGCCTCAGAGAATGAGTCGTTTATCTCAATGTGCAGGAAATTGTGCAAGTGTGGTAGGAGGCCAGCGTGGATGAACTGGGAGCTCCTTACATCCAGAAAGGAAGTGTACATAAGTTGGGAAAGAAGTTGAGGTACCCAAGAGGTATACAAAAGGATTGCCTGGATGCGTGGGGAGAGAACTGGGAAAGCCAAAGCTTAGCTGGAGTCGGAAATGACCAGGGATGAAAGGGCTGCAAGAAGGACTTCTACTGGTACGTTAGCAGCAAAGGCAAGATGAAGGAAAAATTTAGGCCTGCTGCCAAATGTTGGAGGAAACCTAGTGATGAAGGACATGAAAAAAATCTGAGGGAGTCAATGCCTTTGCCTTGGTTTTTACTGGAGAGGTCTGCTGTCAGGTGTACCAGGTCCCGTTTCCTTGGGGAAGTTTGGGGGAGTGACTTATTACAGTACATTCGCCTGAGGACCATCTAAGACAGTTTGACATATGCAAGTCCATGGGACCAGACAGGATGCATCCATGGGTGCTGAGGGAGCTGGCTGGTGTTACCGTGAGACCACTGCCTGTTATCAGTGTTGTGGTACTGTGGGAGGTCCCTGTTACTGGGGAAGAAGAGAACATGGCCCACACTTTCAAGAAGGGCAAGAAAGAGGATCCAGGAGAGTAGAAACCGCTCAGCCCCTTCCTCTCCCTTCCTAGTGAAGGAGTCCTGAGATATGAAGCACCTTAAAGTGGTTGAGAACAGCCAGCATGGATAAAACATGGTGACCAACCTGTTGGGTTTTTTTTTTTCCCCCTCTGAGATGATTGGCTGTGCAGAGAGCAATACTTGTTGATTTTGACTTTAGCAAGGTCTTTGGCATGACAGTATCATTGTCATAGCCAAATTGGAGAGAGATGTACTGGTTGGGTGGAATTTAAAGGGGGTGGAAAATTGGCTGACCCAGTGAGCTTCGAGGGTAGCAGTCAGTGGTTCAAAGTCTGATGGGCAGGCAGTTACTAGAAGCATTCCTTTAGGGCTGATGTTGAGGTCAGTACGATTTAATGTTTGCATGAACAACCTGGCAAGGTGGAGTGAATCTCGTTAAGTTTGTGGATACCAGTAAACTGAGGGAAGGGGAAAACGGTCAATATGTTGGAAGGCAGGGCCGTTCAGAGGGATCTCAGCAGGCTGGAAAAATGAGCCAAGAGAAACCAACTGACGGTCAACAAATGCAAAGTCCTGTACCGGGGCTGAGACAACCCACGTGTCAATAGGACTGGAGAGTGACTGGCTAGAGAGCAGCTGTGCAGACAAGTGCTTGGAGATCCTGGTGTTGCATGAAGGATGTTGAGACAAGTTCTCCTGTACAGAATTTATTTGCAGGGTCTAGAGGTGATAGTATTACTTCTAAGGGTGACAGTTATTTTATTTTGGAGGAGGGGAGAGCAAAAGGGGAAAGAAGAGGGAAAGCTTCCCATGGGCCTGCCAGGAAGACAAGTGACAGGGGTTCCCCAGACAGGCATCTTCCCCTGGGCGTCCTCTCCAGCGGAGCAGGTGGTACCCCATAATACTCTTCCTATAATAACTATATCCTTTTCATCAGGATATGCTCAGACTTCCTGCTGGTGTTTTTTCTGCTTATGATGCTGTTGATAGCATGCTTTGAGGGGCAGCTGCTGTGTGCTGATGAGTTGTTAGGTTTTGTGCATGCGTATTGTTGGGTCTTCTAATGTAAAGCAAAAGCTACAGGGTAGGAAATCAGGAGAGAGGAGGGAGGGGGCGATTCCCATGCTGGTTGCAGTTGCTTCCCAACACCGCTATAGGGGTTTGCAGGTGCAAGGCCATGAGTATAATGAGAACTATAGCATAAGAATAATAGGAGAAAATACTGCCACGGCAGCTGTAGTGAAAGGTTACAGAGCCACTAATGGAAAGCAGGCTGCAGAGGGGCAGTAGAAGGTCCTTAGCATGACAAAAGGTTCAGGAACCTTGAGGTTCTGTGCAACAGTGATGAACAAGTTGAACATGAATGAGCAGCGCATCTTTTTACTGATTAAGACAACGTACTGGGCTGCTTTACTAAGACTGCAGCCATTAGGTTCAGAAAAGTGATTGTTCCCCTTTAGTTGCCAGCGGTGGGTGGCATCAGGAGTATTGTGTATAGTTTGGGGCTTGCCAGTATGTGAAAGATAGTTACAAACCACCAAGGTGACTGGTGGCTGGTACTACCATGCGACGTCTGATGAGAGAGTGAAAAAGCTGAGAATGTTCTGCTTGGACTAAGGGAGGGAATTGCATTGTTCTCCTCAGCTGTCTAGCGGTGTAGCAAGATAGAACGAGACTTGGAAGTGCCTACCAAACAAATGAGAGGCTGCAGGTGTGGGGAAGGGGGATTCCAGTTGGGTATTGGGACAAAACTGTCCTATTTTGTGTAGTCGGACATTGAACCAGGCTACGCAAACTGTAACACTGCCATCCTTGAATTTTTTGAAACTTGACTGTACGAGGTCTCAGGTAGCTTAGCATAATTTTGAAGCTGATGGTGCTTTGAGCACACTTTGGACCAAATGCTTGTTAGAGAGCCCCTTGAACCATAACTATTCCGTGATTCATTAAGAAAGATGCTCTAAACAACAACAGAGGATTTCTTTAAATGTGAAATTTGCCTAGTAGCTCTGGAGATGTTATTGGCTTGGCACTGTAAATGACTGTGTGACTCACTGTGTCATAACGTGTGGGGTTTTTTTTAAATAAACTTGAATTACCTAGGCTAAAGTTTTCAATTTCTCTTCTTTAGGCAGGAGAATGTCAGAAAAAAGAGTCCAACAATACTTCAGACGATGACAGCTGTGAGAAAGTGGAACTAAATGCACAGCAAGCGTTTGTATTTGGGCAAAACTTAAGAGATAGAGTTAAGGTAAACACGTGTTCGTTATCTTGACTAAGAGTTGATGTATTGAGGATAAGAAGCAGCAGAACAGATCGCTTGTTAATGTGAGCATTACGCACTGTTTATGAAGTACTTTGAAGCCACTGTGTAACAGGGTTAAAACTTCCATTTATATATGCAAAATTAGAAGCTGTGAACACAGTTCGGTTGGCTGTTTAGTAAAACTGGTCCTCCAGACATCTAATAAATGAATATTACTGTTCAGTAGCATAAGAAGCTTTTTCAAAAATAAACACATCTACTGCAATCATAGGTAACATCTAAAGCTCAGCGTGATGTAATGTTTTCTCTTACCTTTTGGGTCAGAATTAAGTCGAAATGTGTTCCTAAGATGTTCCCATGCATCCAAGATTTCACAGAAAAGGTGAGAGAAGAAACGCAGGGCAGCCTGGGTTCAAACCTGTGCATGGAGTGATTGAGTTGGATTGTTAGTACCTCCTGTTGAAGACAGGTTTGCGCAGGTTTCCCAGCATAACAAAAGAAAGTGTAACACTGGGACGTAGGCTTGTGTTGTTTTATTGTAGAAAGTGTTTGTGGATGGAAGTTTGTCTTGGGAAAGAATGAGCTGAAAATTTTGTGGCCAGTAGTTAAAACTGTCAATATATACTTCTTCTTTTTACAGTTAGGAGATGAAGGCGATGAAACTGCCGATGTGCAGAATGCTGGCCTTCCTACATCAGACGTACCTTCTGCAACAAATTATTTTCTACAGTACATCAGCTCCAGGTGAGACTACAGGGAAACCTATAGGACAGTTTTCCTTATTTCTGTGTTCAAAATTGCTTGTGATTCTGCTCTTTACTGGATGCAGGGTTTGTACTGGGTCAGTGGGAACCCAGGCTGCTGGAGAATAAGGTGGCAAACTTCAGATCTGAGGGAATCCTCAATCATCTGGTCAAGGGAGGTGCATTTGACACCATTTACTTGACCAGGTCCTCACCAAAGCCTCTTCAGAAAACTAACAAGCATAAGAGAAGTCTTCTCATGAAGTAGAAAGAATTCTTCTCATGAATTAGAAAGAAACAGTGATGGAATAAACAGGAGCTACCAGTAGAATGCTGTAGAGATCTGTGCTGTATTTGTGTTGTTTGATATGTTTCATATATGATAAGGATAAAGGAAAGAATAGTTTAAAAAAAAGGTTATTTGTTCATGATAATAAACTTTTCAGAGCGGTATAGAGGGCCCATATGAATAAGCAGGAACCTAACTGCAGGAGGTCTTTGAGAGAATTTCTGATTAGGCAATAGCATCAGAAGAAATTTGATGTAGGTATACATAAAGTGAGGCAGCCAGGAGAAGACTGTGCTAATTCTATATATACAGTGATGAGCTCTGAACTGACAGCCTTCTAAGGCTAAGATGTCGATACTGCTCTATGAAAATGTTAGCTCAGTAGTGGTCAAAAAAATCAAGTAGTGTTACAGAGAGTAGAAAACAGATGAGAATTTCGTAGTACACAGAGCTGTGAATTCCAGTAATAACTGGAAAAGCATGGGGGGAAAATGCCACTGAGAGCAACAGAGTAGAGCGACATCTCTGCTCCTGGAAGAACCTGAGCTGCAGATTGTTTGAGGCCATGAAATAATTGTAGGAAAAGCACCAGTGTGTGCTTGCCTTGTCCTTATAGTCTGCATTTTTAAGACCCTGTTGTTCACCTGCACGGCCTTCACCACGAAGTAGGCACTAGGCAGTTTTGCAGTCTTAATCCCTTTTGACGTTGAGGTTTTCAGACGATGCGCTGGAGAGGCAGAGAACACCCCAGAGTGACTGTGGATGCCAGGCTGATGCCTTTCCAGAGACTCTGTCAGATTTTTTTAATCAGATTTGGCAGACAATAACTTCTAATATGTGGGCTTCAAATACTGGAATATTTGTTTATATCTTTCAACCCGTATGACATTACTGCCTTATTTCGATTGAGTCTTCACTTTGGGAGGATTTATTCATGGCAGGTCAGTTGCCAGAAACCTACTTTTGGGTTTGCCTTTAAAAAAAAAAATCAGCATTCTAAGCAGAGTCGGCTCTGGTTTTTAGCTATCTGAGATGGCAAGACATTATGGCAGTTGACTTGTAAAAGGAAAACTTCTCCCTTTGTGTAACACGCTGCCAGTCCTTTAAAAATTGTAAATGTACTAGGTCACATGGCAGATATTGGCAGATCATACTGAGTTCCCAGTTGGCATTTGGAGCTCAGAACTGTGGTATTTAATTCCTTTAGTAGGCAAAACTTTCTTCCCCTGAGGATTTCCTCTGTTCTTTGAATCTCCTTAATCAGAAGCAGCAACTCTACGTGCAGGATTTAAAGGTTTGGTTCCGCTTGAATAGCGTAGTGACATATGTGCCCCCATTTTCCAAACTTAGTGAAATGCGTGTAGGCTTGGTTTCAAATGGTCTACACTCTGCATGTTGGCTTAGTAAGCGTGGTGATGTCTTAGAGCGGTATGCCTGACGGGAAGGCAGATGGACAATGACTTGAGTCTGTGAAATAGTGAAACTATTGTCCTTCCTAAATGGGATTTAAAATCTGTTCATAAAAATGCCACATGGGCGGAGGATGCTTGTTCTGTAAGGAAGATGTGAGGGCCGAGATTTGATCGTGAAACTTCTTGGGGAGGCTGTAGCATTGCAGCTGGGCTAATAAAAGGTATTACTTATCCCTGCTGTCTTTGCTTCAGTTATGATATTACAAGTGGTTTTGTTTCAATTCTTTCCCTGTCTTAGAAAATTGACCTAAAAATGTGTAGTGGTTCAAGTTTGTGCATGTAGAATACTGTTAAAAAAATGTGTGTTATGATTAAACAGTAAGCCCTCACTTAGCAGTTAGCATTGCTTAATATGTAATTAGATATACAAAGGGAAGATATTTACAGGGACAAAATCATCTGCCATTGTTCTGGGAGAATTCTCATTCTGTAAAACCAGTGTGTGCTCTCAAGTTACTAAGTCGAATCAATTTTTGCTTATGTTTCTGTGTCAACCAGTGCCTAGTTTTTAAAGCCAGTGCCAATTGCTCACTTTTTGAGGAATTCTATCAGTAGAAGATATTTTTCTGACTTACAAAACCTGTTTTGGTTTGGGTTTTTTCTTTTTTTCAGCGTAGAGAACTCTACAAACAGTGCAGATGCATCTAGCAACAAGTTTGTGTTTGGACAGAACATGAGTGAGCGAGTCCTAGTGAGTATCCACTGTCTATGAAATGCTGTGATTTTGTGAGTAGCTTGCGTTGTGGATTCTCACTCAGGAATTTTGAGAACCTTTAATTGTACTTGCCACTGGAGCATGGTTTTCTTTCAGTGGTTTCCCTTGTAGGTAACTTATTTTGAGTGCAGCGTGGGGGTTTAATTATGAGCTATTGTCTGTAACAGCGATGCTCTCCAGGATTTCCCTGCCAAGCTCTACCAGTGTAAGGAGAGTGCTTTCTCTCTAGTGCTGAGGTTCGCACAATTCCAAGCAATTTATGGCACAGCTTGCTTCTTTAAATGGCTTCTTCAATATAAGTATTTGAGGCTGTTTTATGTTTGCTGTCCTCCAAATTGAGAAAAGGTCAGTTACGTGACTCCCCCAGTGATGGGATTTCAAGTCCAGCAGGAAGGCAGCTGCCCCAGTACCGAGGTATGATTCAGGGAATTCTGTTTATTGCGTAAGGTGTAACTTCTAGTGCCTCACTGTTCCCTACTGGTGTTTTTATTGCTGTGCTGGTGCAAGAGGGAAACACTTAATGCTCTACACTCATACCTGTCTAAGCGCTGAGCAGGGAGCTCAGTCAGGTATGCCTTGAGTTGAACTGTAGCTGAAATGGGTTTGCTTTGTTGAACATAACTTCAAAATAAGGGTTGAAATTTGGTTTCAGTTCAGGGGAAAATAATTTGAACTTTGAACATGCTCCATTCAGTTCCGTGGCCGGGGCAGTAGGATAGCTTTTCCTGTGAAAGCATGTAATCTGTGGGATTCTTCTTTTGCCGTATGGTTTATAAACACTAGGGCTTCCCTTAGTAATTGATCACTAGTCTTGTTCTGCAGAATTAGTGTATGCTTCCTCTCTTCTGTTTACCTCCTCTTCTTTTTGCGATAGAGTCCACCAAAATCAAATGAAGGCAGTACAGAGAGTAATAAGGAGAATGCTGCTACAGAGTCTGGGTCTGAATCATCTTCTCAGGAAGCCACACCAGAGAAAGGTGAAAAACACAATATTATTTTAGGAATGGTAGATAATCCTTGTTTAAATTATTGCATTTTTCAATATCCCGTTACTTTATAAAAACAACGTTTTTAGGTTGCCTTGACTGTCTGCTGTAACTGAAGATACAGGCTTGGGGTGGGAGGTGATGTGCTGGATTCTGTAGATTCTTTTGTCCTTTTGTCTTTAATATTAAACATGTATAGGCTACACTGTCCTCTGTGGTACTGGGAGTATCTTCAGCAGAATGAAAGTAGAGGGAATGAATAGAGCAGGTACTTGGACCTACAGAGTGTAGAAGAAACGTGGCAAACTGTTTTTCAACAATTATATTGTACTTCTGGTGACCGAATGTCTAAGTCAAACGTATGTTGTATTGAGTGGGTGCACTCAAGTGTGTTGCTTGAACCAAGAACCGTTTGCTGGATTCTAGACTTCTGTGACTCCGCAGATTGGCAAGATTTTCTGGACATTTTGGGAGCTATGGGTTTTCTCCAGCAAACTGCTTGCAAGCCAAAATAAAAGTGGAAAATGAACCGTGCTGTACGTGTGTAGGCACAACTGTGTAGCTGGTAGCAGCTTCAGTTCTGCTGGAGCGCCTACAGATACGTAGGTGTCCATGTGTTAGCAAAGGTTTTGAAATATTGTATGCGGGGACAAAATTTTTCAGTAACTTACCTCTTCTGTCCCTTGTGTCTTCTTGTGCTTTTACAACAAGTCTTAGAAGACAAGCTTTAACTTCTGCTTTAAATTTCAATCCTATTTCTAATGTTCTATTAATATCTGTCTTCTGTAATTTATTTCTCCAAATTCTGGTATACTTGTGTGAGACCTTTGTGAATCTTACAAAATGATATGCTAATCATTCTCAAACTTTCAAAATGTTGTTCAGCTAATAATATTTCAGAATCACTGGCAGAGTCCGCAGCAGCCTATACTAAAGCAACAGCAAGGAAGTGTTTATTAGCGAAGGTGGAAGTGATTACTGGGGAGGAGGCTGAAAGCAATGTGTTACAGGTAAGAAACAGATCAAGTAGAGGAGCTTTGAGTTGATGGGGATTCACGTGGCTGTCCAGTGCACACCACCTGATTCCCTGCAATTCAGCCATCCTCTATATGTCTACTGTACTTCTTTGTGTTAAAGTGCAAACTTTGGATATTTATTTTCAGATCCTTACTTTGTTGTTTCTTAATTTCCTCTTTCTGAATAAATTTTAGTGTTTGGGCCATCCAGACAAATCTTAAGCATACTTTTCAGAATCCATCACATAAAAGCTTCTGTCTCCTACAAAACAATTATTTGAAGAAAACTTAAAATGAACTAAGTCTTGTTAAGTTCTTCTACTGAAGATTTTTTTAAAACTCAGAATGAACTATTATGCCAGCAATCCGGTTTCTTCTGCATAGCAGAAACCATAAAACAGGACTCAGGAATTTGTCTCGAGGTACTTAATTGAATTAGTGGCGTTTTAGAAGGACATTCGGTCATGACTTAGACTCCTGATTTTAATCGTGATTTATTTAACATTGTAGTTATTCATTAACTTAAATATACTTATTAACTTCAGTATGTCCTTAAGAAAAACGGGCATGGTTTTCATGTAAAACTAAGTGGTGTATATATTTTTTTTCTTCCTCTCTTTATCCTCCAATTATAATTTTTTTTCTTGAGATTGTTTAAGTTTCTCAGAACTTGACCTGCATTATTTTTTAATGATAGCTTTTTGTCCTTACAGACATGCTGGCCTGTTCTGACACCAAAGAGATGCACTGTGTCAGTAACTAATGCGGATCAGTTACACTTGTATTATCCTACAAAATAATAATCTATAACATTTGTCTTCTCAGACTTCTTTTTACCAGACATGAACAGTCTTTAAATAGTTGTCCTGGTACTTTTTCTATTCCTATATAATGCAGAAACTCCTGGATGCTTCATGTAATCGAACAAGAGACTGGAGAGCTGAAAGTCCTGTTTCATTTAGGAAAACAACTTTTAGCAGTTGTATACTTAATAGAGGACTGATCCGTGTGAATATGTTGTGACTCACCAGACCTTTCACCTAACTTCTCTTCTTTTTTCCAATGAAATGTAATGCACTGGGATCCCGAATGGGACTTGTACAGACAGAACTATGAGAATGTTGCAGAAATGAAGTATGCAGAGCTAGGTGTTGTGTGTTGGAGAAAATGAGAAATGGAGGGAAGGAAAAATGGAAAGAGATTCTCCACCTAGTGCACACACATGGGGGGAACCGGAGGGGTGACGGCTTGAAGTACGAAACCTTGGCAGTGACAGTGAAGATGGATTAGAGAAGGGGATATAAATTAGAGATGTTTAGCAGGGCAGGAAAAAGGGAGCTTTTATGGGCAGCAGGAACAGTCCTGCCATTGGAAAGTACAAGAGGTGTACTTTTTCACACTGATGGACCAGGAGGGCAGGAGAAATAAGCTTGTTCATTCATGGCTCTGTGTGGGTCAGGCTTTATGAGCGGATAATGAACTAACATGTTTGTTCATCCTTTCTTCCTCAATACAGGAAGAATTTTACTTTGCTTTCATTGTGCTGGGTCTTCCCAGCAACAAATACCACTTTCAGTGGTGCAAAGCATACCTAAGACTTTTGAAAGAATTGACTGATATAAGACTATAGATGACTCTTACCCAGTCTCTTATCGCAACAAGTTTCCTCTGTGGAAGTTTGTACCTCATCTGAAAATTGTTCTTGTTGTTTGATCTTGAACACAGGTATTCTTTAAGAATATGTACTTTCTGTTAATAAAACCTTAATGAAACTAGATAGCATATTTTGAGGAATTTACTGCAAAAGAGAGGGCGACTACTTTGGTTTCTGCAGCTATAAACAGTTTAAAATTCCAATATGAAATCTGAGGGGTTTTTAACCAGCTGTAGGTGACTAAATATGAAATATATTATTACTTCAATCAACCACCATGCTATAGAGGTATTTTCTGTTACAGATTCAGTGCAAGCTGTTTGTATTTGATAAAAACTCTCAGTCTTGGGTGGAAAGAGGTCGAGGACTTCTGAGACTCAATGATATGGCCTCAACAGATGATGGAACATTACAGTCTCGGCTGGGTAAGAGGAACCAGGGGAAACGAAGTACTGGATGATAGTGCTGTTTTTGTAGGATGCTCCCATGACACACAGCAGCATCCACGTTAGGTTATGTCTTAGCTACAGCAACTCAGAAAGCAGTCTGGACCTTTTCTCTTGCTTCAGTTTATGAGCATCTCTTCCAAAGAGAGGATCTTTTCATATCCTCCTATTGTAGCAAATGTTCCAGTTACTTTTTCCCCCCCATAAAAGCAAGCTGTATTTAGCAACTAGAATATTTGACTAGAAATTCAGGGTAACATTATTCAGATCTGGGCTCTTTGCTTTTTTGGGACGGGGTGCTTGGTGGGGGGAAGTCTCTTTGAATAGTGCACGATTGTTCAGACTGGCAGGAATGTGCATTAGCCTGGGATTATCAGCTCAGATCCAACCACTGAACTTTGACATATTAACATATAAGACTTTGGACTAAATATCTTTAGACATGACTGATAATCTTTAATAGCCTACATTCTTCTGATCAACAGTTGTGACAAGATTCCTGTTTTAAGGGCTTTCCCTTGATATTCTTTACAAAGAGACTTAAACATTCACCCAATAAAAAGCCGTCGGGACTGTTTTGAGCTTCCTGTTGTGTCTTTTTCCACCTAACTGATCTTGTATGTTGGCTTTAGTGATGAGGACTCAGGGGAGTCTCAGGTTAATCTTAAATACCAAGCTCTGGGCTCAGATGCAGATCGATAAAGCCAGTGAGAAGAGTATCCGAATCACCGCCATGGATACAGAGGACCAGGGAGTTAAAGTTTTTCTTATATCAGTGAGTACTGTTTTTTGTTTACATCTTAACCTTCCTACTAAAATTGGTGCTTGCTTAAATTGTAGCTGAGGTAACATTCCTTCTTCTTTGGACCCTGCCTCCTTACCACCACCCCCTTCCCAAAGACAAGGGGCTTGGCAGACTTTGCTTGTCTGAAAAGCCTTACTAGTTGGGAAGAAATTCCACATAAAATGCTGCTCTAGGAAGCCAGAATTGTCCAAAGCATTGACCATGGCATCATGGGGTCTGTTCCACGCCTATTAAGACTGTAACTGTAGTGCAAGAGTAATGCTAGTCATTTTTTATTATCAAGGGAAACAGACATTTCATAGATTTCCATGTAGTAGCTTAACCAAAACTAGATCTACCAGAACTTGTAGCATGAGAAAGCTGTCATTGTCTGTCTGCAGCGTGGGTGGATGTATAGGTGCTCACTGGAAGTGAAACACTAAATATCTGTCAAGAACATTGTGTTAGTAGTTAAGGGTAACACATTTTAACTTTGGTTTTCTTTTAATACAGAGTATTCCAAGCAGTAGCAGGACAGTGAAAGTGATTTCTATGCTTGCTTAATGGGGAAACAGCAATCCCAATTAGAAATACTAAAACACTTGGGAGATTACAATACAGTCAGCAAGAAAGAAAGGTCACTCCCTAATGTCTGCTGAGAGCACTCACAGGTTTTGAGAGGTCTGAACACATCCTTTTGACTGATTCTACACAAGGGGTTGCTAAAGAATTAAGTGTTTTTATGGATCAGAAATTGAGAGAACAGCAACAAATGGTTGGCTTCCCCTGTGGCATTAGGTTTGTAGGACTGGGATCTGGAGTCCCAGAGTGGAACTTAATGATACTGAGTATCCACTGATGAAGAAAAAGCGGTGAAACTAACGGATGACTCTTCCTCAGCATTTTTCTAGATTTCACAAGTTTGAGTTAGTCTGTCAACAGGTTATTCACTATTTATTTTAGTATTGATAGAAAGTATCTTGTATGGAACAGTTTATTCACTACAGCTCATTGCAGGGGAACTTTGCAGGTAGAGAGGTGACAGATTTAAGTGACAGATGGGGAGGATGGAAACAATTTTTTATGAAAGAATCTGAGAAGTGAGATCATTGCCTGACAATTGACTTGGGGTAATGGTAATAGTAGTTAATAGGAGGTCTTCATTGCTATAGTGAAGGCAGGGTTTCATAGTATTCAGAAGGGAGTTCCCTTTTAAATAATGTCCATTAAATACTTAGTTCAATAGGCCTAAAATTGATTCTTTTGAAGGCATGAAGTTGCCATTAACCTTTGAGAGTAAAAAAGAAAAAAAAAAAATTCTTGGACAGGTTGTCACAAATGTGTCCTTCTGAAACAGCTGACCAGTATAAAAGAGAGTGTAAAAAAAAAAAAATAAATGTGAATAATCACTTGCCTGATTGCACATCCATTCAGTTTTCACATTATATCTTATGTTGAAATTTTATGTCAGTGCATCATGAAACAATTAAGTGACTTGATTATGATTAACTAGTAGGTGAAGTTGAGTGACAAACCTGGAAAAATCTGTGTAAGACAAACTTTTTAATTAAAGATCTTTTTAGCATGAGCTTTTGGGGTGTGTCAGGAAAGCTGTGTGACTCGTGGGTGAAGAAGGTTATAGAAAATCAGCTAGTCCTGGTTATGTTAGCCAGAGAAAGCTGGCGCTGAGCAGAGAGGAATTTACTCTCGGCATCAGACTTTAGTATATCTAGCATCTTGCTATGTGTACCACAGCCCATTCTGACCTAGTGTGAAAAACCCTATATGAGAAAACTGAAAAGTAGACTGTGAAATTTGGCATGACTGGGGTGTATTCCGTCAGCAGTGGTTTATCCTGTTATAATTCCTTGCACCTTTTTCTTGTTTCTGAATACTAAAAAAATGTAGGCAAGCTCTAAAGATACAGGGCAGTTGTATGCTGCATTACACCATCGGATCTTGGCCTTGCGGAGTAGAGTGGAACAAGAGCAAGAAGTCAAGAATGTAGCACCAGAGCCAGAGGTAACGCAATCAAATGAGGAAGACAGCGATGATGATGTCATTGCACCTTCAGGATCAGTTGGAAGTGGTAAGCAAGAAAGACAACAAAGTTTCCTGTTTTCCATACATTTTCCTCTGTTCTTTAAAGCAGACTGTCCTCTCTGTAACTGTATATTATAGATGTACTTCTGGCCTGCTACTTCTCACAGGAATAAGACTCGTTGCATGAATTGCCTTTTTGAACGCAACTGTTTCTTGGTACTTCTTCAAACTGGTAAAAAGACCCTTGTGCTGCTTCTCTCTGAATTACCTGTCACAGTTTAGCAGATGTTACCTGTGCTTCAATTAGTTCTAGTTTTGTTTACAGGATTTTTAAGGGGTGGTTGTGAGTTTCATCTTTGCCTTCAACGTGGCCAAGGCTTGCACATAAAACCCGAGATGACTGTCTTGGGCTACTTTCAGCAGGCAGGATCCAGACTGACCCTTGAGTAGAGTGCTATATGGAAAGCAGAAGGTTTACAAAGGGGCATGGAAAGAGTGCAATTCATTTCATTTTACATGAGGAGACCATAAGTTAAGAAAAGCGCTAGTTGTCAGTTTGAGGAAGGCTTCCATCTGTACTCCTGACTTGGGAGTCGTCTGTGCTTTGCTTTCCTATGGCTTAGAACATCCAACCTTTGACAGAGACCGGTCCTCCATCCTGATTCACTGCAGGGGAAAAAAAAGGAAGAATGAATATGAACAAAAGCAGTAGGTGGATTGCAGAGGCTGGAAACTGAGCATTTAGGCTCTGGGATGCTACTGGGATCTCCAAACCAGATGAGTCAAGAACATAAAATTCTGCAGTGGACAGAACTGAATCTGGAGAAGGAAGATGTAAAGCAGGGAGAGGGGGAACTCTGCAGTTCTCATCTGGCATTGAAATCCTAAATCTGAGACTTCTGTAGGCTTCTCAGGTAGGGTCTCTTATTGCAAGGCAAGAAACAAAAGATATTTCTTATGACAAAGAACTATTTTCTTTGTTTCAGGTCCTAATGATGAAGGTGACGGGCAGAACGTTGGCAGCACATAGCAGATGTGAGCCGGTCTGCTTGCAAGGCTGCTATGAACACCATCTTGCAGGCATCTCTGGATACCCCAGGCCAGCTATTATTTCAGGCAGTGTTGAAGGCTCCAGGACTTAAGAACTGTGCATCCCTGTTCTGTTTGTTTGGTTTTTTGGTCTGGATCAGTAGATTCCACACAAAAAAAGCAGACTTGGAAACTACCTGAATGTGGTTTGGGACGTGAAAGCTCATCATATTGATGAGCCAAAAAAAGAAAAACAAAAAAACAAACAAAAAAAAAAAACAAAAAAACCAAACATTTCCCCTCTTCCTTGTAATTGAAATGGCACATTACAGCTTGTCACAGCTTTTCATTGGGACCTTTTGACTGTTTCTTCAGTAGTTCATGTCTTGCAGGCCTCCGAGATAGAACTTTCCGAGACGGTTCCAACTCGAATTCTGCTTTCGTATCCCCTACTCCCCCTTATGAGTTTCTGCCACCTGCAGGGAAACCGTGTCCTCCCCAGTTCCTACGCTCACTGACTCCCCTTTTGGGTTCATTCTCTTTTTGGACTGCAGATGGGGCAGGTTATGTTTTTACCTTTTAATCCCAGCGTAGGTTGTGGACACCGTTGTTCCCTGTCTAGTGGGTTTGTAAACAGAGAGAAACAAAACATTGTGGTTCACCAGAAAAGCTTTTTTAATGCGGTAATAAGAGACTTTAAAGTCCACAGGACGTTTTGCTAACTCCTTTTCTTTCTTCCCATTTCATTATTATTATTTGGGGATTTATATTGTGGTGATACTTTTTTATTTTAGTTTTTCAATAAGATGCTCTTGTGTGTTGAAAAAGTGAAACTATTGTTTTGTACTGTTCTTTTCTGTTACTATTTAAGGGAGAGCTAAGCCACTATATATAATAGATGTTGCATACAATTTTTCTTAGAAAATTATATGTTTCTGTGGCTACAGTAAAGTGTAGGAGGCATACAGGTTACACCTTCAGAAAAGTTGATGAGGAAACAGCTGTTAGCCCTTGGAAGAATAAAATAGGCTCATGTAATGAGCTCCGTCAGCCATTAAAATAAACCTGTAAAATAAAGCAGCTCTCATTTAATGGCTTGATTCAACAAGCCATTTAAGCACTTGCCTGACTTAACTACATGTGAATAATCTTACTGAGGTCAATGCAACTATTCACGCTTAAAGTTGAGTACATTTTTAAATATCTTGCTGAATTAACGGCCTTAAATAGAAAATTAACTTCTAACCCTTCCTGTCCCTGTTCTGTTTCCTGAAGTCTTGCAGCATGAAGAAAAAGGTAATATTGCCAGCTTTCAATAGTTTGGGCTGAAGGATATTGTATTCTGTTCCACCAAAATAAAAGCAAGAATGTGTTTTCCTGTGTGTAATTCTGAAGTACTCCTACTGTAACCATAACTCACTTTTTGCTTTGGATGTTTTCTAATTATTTGGGCCTTTTGTGTGAGAGTTGAGTTTTATTTTGTTATTAAAACATATGGTATAATCTTGTCCAGCAAAGTTGGAATTTGGTAGTCACTGAGAACAGTGACCAGGTCACTTTCCCTGTAAATTCCCCAAACTGTTCTGTTTCCTTTATCAACAGTTTACTGACAGATAATTGCTCACTTGCTCTTTCTCCTGTAGGTTAAGGAGATCTAAAATGCACCATTTAAAAGAAAATTAAAGGGGAAGAAGCATTTAATGTAGCCTGAATTGAAAATGAAAACCCAGGTTGTAGCACAAAAGCAACTTTGAAATTATTCAAATAGCAAAACAGTCCTTATTGCCTCTGTTGAATGGAACACGCTTTTCTTCACTGGGAGCCAAGAACATGTTTTTGCCTGTTGTCCGTTGTCAACCGTTGTTGGAGACTTAAGCTGTTGGGGCGGGGGGGTGCTTGGCTTTTCCTGATAGCCCGTTGAAGGAACGTCTTGGATTACTTTTCTGGGGAGTGCAAAGGGCTAATGATTAGCTGTGCCGCTGCATTTGTGATTTCTCTGGATTGTCTGCTCATGCCTTTTTGCATTTTGTGTTGGTTTTTTTTTTTTTTTCTCCTTAGAGTATGGGGTTTTTTAACCATGCACAAACCTGTCGATGCACCCCTTCTCATGCAGCTCACTGACAGAAGCATAGCTTAATACCCACCCACACAATTGTTTCTGCATCACAAGGTCTGGGGAACTTCTGTATTTTCAAATAAATGATCTGCATTTTGGATCTTGGATCTTTTTACACTGAGATACTCAGATTTAAACTACTCTTTTCAAACAACCTTGCAGCGTAAAGCTGCTTGTTGTCAGCATAAAGAAAATAATAAGGTGTCTTGGTCAGCAGGGCCTGCTTGTGGAGGAGCGGGTGTTAGTCCTGGTCCCAGACTCCACGGGGTCTGTGCGGAGTCTCACTCTCGGGTGCTTCACCTAAAATGAAATTGATGGCGCGTGACGATTCAGAAAAATGGAGTAAACGCGCTTGCTTTGATGGGGTTTAGTGGTGGTACACAATCGCCTACAGCATTCTAAAAAAATCTGGCAACTGTTTACCAATACAAATTTTATTTCAGCTGGAAGCTTTGCATATACGTTTATAGTGAAGAGGAAAATATTAGTGTGAACCACTAACAGAATTGGCCATAGATGGAGTTCAGGCCCTGCCCAGCAAGGTGGAGTTAGGCCAAAGCAAAACTCTTATTTCGCTCTCTGCTTTAAGCCTTAGTAAACTATCTGGTAAAACCAGATAATGCCCATGAAAGATTTATGTAGGACTGTCATCTCAAAATGTATGTGGCAACTACATGAAAGCTTTTATCAGAAAACAAGTCAAAATGCCCCAAGCCCTGCGTTGTATTTCCCGTCCTGGACAAGGGCTGGTAGGCGGGAGGTCGGCAATGCCCACGTTTGCCTTCTTACAACCACCTTCCCCGTGCACCACCCTCCTGCTGCATCTCTGCTCTTAGCTCTGTTGTTAACATACGGATGTTAGCAGTTACTGGGTGTCCTGTTCTGGCTGCTGACCGATGTGGGCACAGCCTTTCAGATTTTCCAGGAGGGAAAAAAAAGATAGTGAAGAGTGTAATAAAGTTGAGCACATCTGATGGGGGAAATGTTGCAAGAATGGTGGTGTTACTAAAACCAGATGTAAATCTCTTGTCCATAAAATTAAAAATAAGATTACGCCCACAGGAAATACAAAGATTAAGGTAAGAAAATGTGTAGCCACAACATCTTTCTGTAGTCCCGTTCCCAGTGTATGATGTGCTCCTTCAGAGACGACAGGGCAGGGAAAGATCTAAATAAACTCGAGTCCTCAGCAGTCTTCCACTGAAACCAGGCTGGGCAGACGTCCACACCGTTAGGAGCCTGCAGGAATAAAAAAAACCCTCCAACTTTGTAAGGAGTCCCCCCTGTTCCCAGCCACCGAGCAATTCCATGGCTTGGGTATCGCTGCCGGTAAATGATGTTCCTGATGCGTCCCCTTCTGCACTTTGACTGGCCTCTCGTTCTCTCGGTGAGTGTAGAAAATGGTTTCTTTCCTTTCCAGAAACATGTTACATATTTGAAAATTTACCATGTTTCCCCGTAATCTTCTCTAGTTTTAGGAATTCCAATTATGATAATTGCCATAATTTGTCATGCAAGATTTCATTAAACTGACTTTTCACTGTGTGCTTTTCTCCCCTTGTTCTTTGGTCTTTCTGTGCACTGACTGGCTTAAACTGAACTCTGGAGTCCATTACGTGGGTAGCAGATAAATTCAGACAGAATGTTATAAAGGTATTTTAATTTTCCAGGGTAATTTTTTTTCCCCCTGTGAAGATCAGCACAGAGCAACAGAGGTGCTAAGAGAATTGCTAAACTAGACTCTTTAAGTCAATCTTAACCCCTGTCTCCTAGGTTATGGTACAGGTATCTTGCAAAGAAATGCTCAAAGATAATTTCTGTAAATAAAAGTCTCTCATTTAAAGATAGTATTCAGAGTTCCCCTTTGACTACCTCCTTTCCAGGGCTTAAGAAAGCTGAATTGGTCATCAAGAACGCTGGTAATTCTGTTGCTGGAGGTGGGCAGTGAATGCCTTCCCTAAGGACACCCGTGAATTGAACGTGGGGGGTATTTTAAACGAGCCAGCCCTGGTCGAGCTCTGGTAGCTCACCTCCGGCTTGTAATGAAACCCAGGCAAAGCAAAGCAGTGATGTCGTATCTGATGTCCTCCTCCTGTTGAAGGGAGCAGGAGGGATCAGTCAAGCCCCCAGCTGCTGGTAACGGGGTCCATGCAAGGCCTCTGTCTGTACTAATTGCACATGTGGGAGATGCTTTTCATGTTGACCACCGGAAAGTAGCTCAGTAATGGTAGGCAGTTTTGCAGGCAAGATGCAATTCCTGTTCTGGAGAGTTCAGAGCCGAGTTTAGCTGCAGATAGGAGGTCTGTTGAATAGGGCCATACAAAAAGCTCCCCGAAGTACTTACAGGGGAGCTACAAAGCAGACGGAGACTCCCTTCTTACAAGGAGTCCCCTGGTGAGGCCAAGGGGTAACGGGTGCAAGTTACTGCCAGGGAGATTCCGATGGGACACGAGAGGGAAATTTTTCCCAATGAGAACAGTCAATCACTGGAATAATCTCCCCAGGGAAGGGGTTGACTCTGCTACGCTGAACACGTTTACGACTCAGCTGGAGATGGTGCTGGGCCATCTCGTCTGGATTGTGCTGGAAAGGTTGGACCAGATGATCCCTGAGGTCCCTTCCAACCTGGGATTCTGTGAAGAGGGGAGGATGGGGAAATGTTTTCCGTGTGACCTGCTGGTGGGTGGTTCTGTCCTCGGGTCTGAAAAAAGTTGCAGAGGTAGAAGGAAACCAAGTTATTTGCAGCTTGTAGGACGATGGCAGATCACCCCCCATGTAACAGCTAAGGGAAGGAATACTCTGTATTAGCTAACTGGTTTGTAGCCATAGAAACATACTGTAGTAGCCACAGTTAATCATAAAACATCTAACTTCAAATATTTTAAGACTACTGTTACTTACCTAGGTTGATTTATATGGTGCTTCCCCTGGAACTTTCCTGTTCGTAGTAAGATCACAGTTACACCTTACTGTAACAGGTCTAACGAGCACTGATCACCTAGGAAGTGCGTTACAGCCTTCAGAAGCCTGAGAAAGAAGCCACAGCAGCGGCGTGGCGGTACCTACGGGTAACTGCTCTGGAGGGAAGGCAGGTCAACCGCTGCGCAGACCGGGGGCCTTGCAGCTGCAGGCTCAGTGCCTGCTGTAGGTGCGAAGTCGGCAGGGTCTCGGTCCCACCTCGCCCGTCGGTGGAAGGAGCCGTATGAATCCGCTGCACGTAACACACGCTCGGGACAGAATGGCTTTTAACAGCTGCGTAAAGCCTGGGATGCTGGTTGTTACTTGGTGGGGTAGAGTCTTGCCCTACGCGAGGCTTAGCGACTTCGGTACATTTGTATTGGGGAAAGAGCATTTGCACTGTGTGCCACCATGCGGCCACGGGGTTTCCAGTCCTGCTGTCCCTAACTGTCACACAGCCCTTCGTTAGCTGTGCTTAGAAAGGACTTAGCAGGAGGAAGAAAGCTGCCCTATAAACCGCTTCCTTTAATAAACCGCCAGTGAGTACTTGATTGTCGCGTTTTGTTTTGTGTTTGTAAGAACAGCCCCCTTTTTGGGCACAGCAGGAGCAGTGCGGTGGCCCTGCTGCTGGATACAAGGGACGGTGTGAGACCGGACCGAGACTCCCTCAGCCATTACCACACCCCACCCCGTTCTAAAACGAACGCTTGAGACAGCTCCGGACTGACGGCGACTTGTCTGCCCTGCCGTGCACCCCAATGAACCTGGTTGCAATGGGACCACTCTCTCTTGGGTAACGCGGGGAGGAAGGAGTAGCTCACGTACAGCTCCGGCTGCTCTGAGCTCCTCTCCCGGAGAAGGGGGCTGGGGGGGCTCCAGCGTAATCCCGCTCTGCTCTGCGCTGGGGCGGCCTCACCTCGAGCGCTGTGTGCAGTTTTGGGGGCCACAGCACAAAAGGGACACGAAGCTACTGGAGAGCGGCCAGAGGAGAGCCACAAGACGGGGAAGGGTTTAGAGGGGAAGGCGTACGAGGAGCGGCTGAAGGCACTCGGTCTGTTCAGCCTGGGGAAGAGGAGACTGAGGGGAGGCCTCATCGCGGTCTATGGCTTCCTCAGAGGGAAGAGGAGGGGCAGGCGCTGATCTCTTCTCCCCGGCGGCCAAGGACAGGACCCGAGGGAAGGGCAGGGAGATCTGCCGGGGGGGGTTAGGTTGGGCGTTGGGAAAAGGTTCCTCACCCAGAGGGTGGTGGAGCACTGAACGGGCTCCCCGGGAGGCAGCCACGGCGCCAAGCCTGACAGCATTCAAGAAGCACTTGGCCAACGCCCTCAGACACGGTGTGAATTTTGGGGGTGTCCTGTGCAGGGCCGGGAGTTGGGCTCGATGATCCTCGGGGGTCCCTCCCACTCAGGACATTCTGCGATTCTGTGAATTGGGAAACGCACAAATAAAGTCTTTAATGCCCTTTTCACATAAAGGGGAAAGAGAAGTAGACAGGTGAGAGAAAGCTTGAGCTACGCCTCAATCCAGGACGGACTTGTGCCACGCAGCCGCTGGGGTTATTTCAGCGGTGGGGAGAACTGGAGGAGCTTGGCTTGAAGGGACACCGCTGGGGCGGGACGGCAGCGAGTCACTGGGTGCTTTCCTTGGCAACCTGAGACTGGAAAAGGAAACGCACACAGGACAGCCTACAGCAGAGTGTGGCTGCAGTGCGTCAGAACATCTTTGTTCTTTCAGAAGGAAAAAATGGAGATACAAGTGTGACAGTACACAGAAACAGCCAGGGAATCAGAATACAGTCCTTGAAAATTCATTAAAAATAATCCAAGTACTATTTAGTTATAACTATAGACCCTACACAAAAAAAAAACCAAAACACCTCCACAAGAAAAAAAAACAACCCACCACAAAACAGCCAGCATTGAAAAATTAAAGGCTCAGAGCTGCCAGAAGTGCATGCTGTTTAGGTTTAGACACAGAGCTGCACCATCTGAAAGCAACCGAAGAGCCACGGATTGGGTGTGAGCTGCAAACATGAAATACAACGACGTTTGTAACGGATTTCTAAGGGTTGGCTCAAGCAGCCGCCGGCGGGAGGCCGCACACCCGGCCCGGCAGCGGGGCCGCGGCAGAGCCAGCGGGCAATGGCGGGAGGAGGTGCCCGGCCCGGGGGCCGCGCCGCGGCGACAGCGGCGTCTTCGGGGCCAGCTCAGCCCGGAGCCGCCTTCGTCCGGCGCCTGCCGAGGGCTCCCCGCCTGAGGAGGCCGAAGCCCCGGCCCCGGCCCCAGCCCCGGCCCCGGCGGACCCCGGCCCCGCAGGCGCTGAGGGCGGGCGGGCGGGGCGGGGCGGGGCCGCGCCGTCCTCTCGCGAGAGCGGGCCGCTGCTCGCCCTGCCCTTGCGGCGCCATGGCGGGCTACTGGGACGGCCCCGAGGGCGAGGACTGCGCCCGCCGCACCTGGCTGACCACTCGCGTCGGCGCCGCCGCGGGTGAGGGCCGGGGGCTCCGCGGGGCTGAGGGGGCCGCGGGGGCTGAGGGGGCCGGGGGCTCCGCGGGGGCCGGGCGGTGCCGAGGCGGTGGCGGCGGGAGGCCTGGCGCCGGCAGCGGGGCCGCGCTGACCGACGCCGTCCTGTGTTGCAGGCTTGGTCGGGACGGCCTACCGCATCATACTGCTGCAGCCCAGCTCGGCCCTGGCCGCCTTGCAGATGGCAGCCGCGGACAGCGTCACCATGGGTAAGGGCCCGCGGCCTCCCTCCCCAGGCGGTCGGTGCCCTGGGCAGCCCCCGGCGGGGCCTCCTGCTGCAGCCTCCACCCTTGCCTTTGGCTCGCTGTTGCTTTCCTCCTGCTGCTCGCCTCAATGGCAGGTAGTTGTTGTAAGGGTGGAAGCCAAGAGCCAGAATGCTAAACTGACGGGGATCCACCTGGCTGGAGGGCGGCTCTGTGGAAAGGGAGCTGCGGGTCCTGGCGGGGAGGAGGCTCAGGATGAGTGAGCAGGGCGCTGCTGCGGCCGCGGCGGCCGACAGGACGCTGGGTTACTTCAACAAGGGCATCGCCAGCAGAGGTAAAGAAGTCATTATCCCACTCTGCTCGGCGCTTGGCAGGCCACACCTGGAATGCTGTGTGCACTTCTGGTCCCCGCTGTACAAAAAAGCCGTGGCCAGGCTGGAGGGGTCCAGAGAAGGGCCACCAAGATGGTCCAGGCTCTGGGCAGCTGCCTGTGAGGGCAGGCTGAGAGAGCTGGGCTTGTTCAGCCTTGAGAAAAGGAGGCTCAGAGGGGATCTCATCCCCATGGACCAGTACTTACAGGGGAGCTACAAAGCAGATGGAGACTCCCTTCTTACAAGGAGTCCCCTGGTGAGGCCAAGGGGTAACGGGTGCAAGTTACTGCCAGGGAGATTCCGATGGGACACGAGAGGGAAATTTTTCCCAATGAGAACAGTCAATCACTGGAATAATCTCCCCAGGGAAGGGGTGGACTCTGCTACGCTGAACACGTTTACGACTCAGCTGGAGATGGTGCTGGGCCATCTCGTCTGGATTGTGCTGGAAAGGTGGGACCAGATGACCCCTGAGGTCCCTTCCAACCTGGGATTCTGTGATTCTATGATTCTATGAAAATGACTTGAAAGAAGTGCAAAGCTTTACAGTCGGTGTTTCCTTTTGCTGTATTTCCTCTAACACACTATTTATATGTCAAATCGGAATAGAATAGTTATTCACATGTGGATAATATTTCCTGCTGTCATCATATGGGTGATGGCAAAAGAAACTCCTGGATTAATGCTTGAGACAGAAGACCAGCCGTGTCAGCTCAGGCTGAAGATGCATCTGAGACAGTCTCTGCCTGCCATGTTCTTCTCTATTTAAAGCCATGGTCTTTATTTAAAGTTTAGGTGATGCATTTTTTGCAGTCTTGAGTAAAAGGAACATATTTTCAGTGTTTGCAAAATAGCTAGTTTCTGGACAAAAGTACAACGGAAGCACACTTATCTTACTCATTTACTTCATATATTTAGGCATTGCACTTAATAAATCACACTTGCTGAAGAGCAAACACAATGTTTTTGATGGCAAAAGGGAAGTAAGTGTGGGTTTTTTCCCATCATGCAGTATAGCCAAGAAGAAACCACTTAGTTGTCTTGAGTTGTCTGTGTTTTGCAAGAGAAAGCGGTCGCTGAAGAGGTGAGCGGGGAGCTGAGGGGGCTCTTCCAGATGCAGTGCAGATCCGCAAGGCTGAAGCCCCCCCAGCCCCTTGGCAAGTGCACGGTTTTCTTCTCACCAAACTCATCTTGGTTTTCAGTCTAATTTCATGGCTTGTGTCACCCCTGTCTCCCCCGTGCGCTGCTGCTCTGGACTGGAAGCTGGTTCACAAGCAGTCCAGATCTGCATTTTTGAGTTGTTCAACTCTGGAACAGGAGCTGGAATCTCCTGTAATGAGTTGAGCCATAAAAGGCCATTCTAATGGGCAGGGTAATGTAACCAATTATGATTTTGATAAATCCCATAACCCTAAACCAGGATATTGAGTCCTCTCACCAGTTCTCGCACCTGAGGAAGGGCTTATCCTGCCCGCTGTTAAGGGGCCAGAACTTGTGGTCTGAAGCTGTGTTTTACCTACAGGCTCCTTGGTCCAAAGCGGGGAAGCTGAAGTACAATCCTTGGTCTGTGGGTTCTGTTTCTTCAGTGCTCTTTTCAGTTGATTTTAGGATCAGCATAATTGCATTTTCTGCTGAAAAACTGCAGAGGTTTGTAACATGAGCTTGTGGTTTACTGGTTTACCATAGAGATTGAAAATTTTTATCCTGAACATTTTTATCCATCATCAAGAAAGATGAATTGAAATCCGCAGATGGTGCCTGGTAGCCAGGTCACATTTCATGGTCAAGAACCTGTGTTACAAACAAAGAAAACCTCTCAGTGTATTTGCGTGACACAGCTATTTGCCCAACTTTGCAGTTAGAGGGATGTAGGGTCTGATGGGATGAGGTACGTAATCCAGTGGACAAGACAACGCTGCTTTGCAGTTTCTTAATTCAATATATGAAATCAATTTACAAAATCAAAATCAGTTTAGAGAAAGAATAATTTACAAACTCAATTCGGTTTTCTACTATCCAGAAATCATTGCAAGCCCCTGGCAGGCGGAGGAGTAAAGGGCCAGGACAAACCGACCTTAAGGAGAGCAGAGCCGTCTGCGTTCCTCTACCCGAATCCCTGTGAGGCTGGATTCAGGGGGACTCGCGAGCTGAGTTCAGCCCAGAGCCCGCACAGAGCTCTGCTACCTCCTGCACCCCGGGGGAACGTGCTGCAGAGCAACCCGCTTCTCTTCTCCTGCCCCTGGCTGCTTGGGGGCTGCCCCGCTGTCGCATCTGGAGGGGCTCTGAGCTAATAACCCCGCGGGACGTGGTGGCGTTCGTAGCCGTCCGAACGCGCCTGCCGTGGGTGCTGGCGCCCAGCAGGGCTCCTGGGGACCCAGCTGACGGCTGGGCTGGCCCTGCTGGCACGGGCCCTGCGTGGCACGGAGGCGGCTGCGCGGCTGGAACGCGGGAGGTACCAGAAGGAACCGGGTGGGACTTGTATAATGCCGAGTCTCACCATAGCGGCTAGGGTGCGATGCCCCTGGGGAATCAAAAGCTGATCTTGCTTCATTTTCCTCTTTCCTCCCAGAGGAACTGTTGTACAGCACAGTGCGTCTCGAAAACCTGCTTTGTACGGCTGTTCCTTGAGGGGTTTTGTTTTGGTTTTTTCCCTCTTGTTTACAGCTACGCTGGGAGCTGTGTTTGGCGTAACCACCTGCCTCAGTGCCCAAGTCCGAGAGAAACCAGAGGATCCCTTGAACTATTTCATAGGAGGCTGTGCAACAGGAGCCGTCTTAGGTGCCAGAGGTAAACGTGGCTCATGCCTGTGCTGAGATGAGCCTCTCTGTTTTCAGAAACCGCACTATTAGGGAGAAATGTGAAATAATCTTGATGTCAGGCTTACTTGGTAAAGATTCATCTCAGCATGTGAATTCCATTTCATGCCGGTTTTGTTGATGCTCCATCGTACAAGTCTGCTAAAATAAATACTGCTGCAAACGGAGACCAGAGAGAGAGCTGAGCCAGTGCTGCCAATTGTAGCTACCAGTTATAACTTGAAATTGCAGGCTATGAAAAACGTAATTGTGGAAATCTGTGTTTTCTTGGCAACAAATGTGATTTATTTTACACAGAAAACATAATCTAACATCTGCCTTGTGAGTTCTTCGTGCGCTCTGAGGGACAAGCTGTATCGTGCTGCTGTTGCACCTCGTCGGGCTAGATTAGCTCCTGCAGATATTTATACAGCCCTGCTTTCTCTAGGCATTTTCAGACTCAGTGTTAAAGGTGTGAGGGATTTATTTAAGTTATAATTGTGGTGAAATAGAAGTTATCTTTACTTTTCCTAGTTGCTGAGCTGATGAGAGTTCGAAGCAGTGATTGTTGTTTTTGTCACTGAAATAAGCAATTTAAGATTGCCTGTGGAAGGAGATGGGGGAGCGGATTACAGAAACTGATACTTCAAACCGCGAGCTAAAAGCATGCGAAAACTTAATTTTTAAAAAGATCACTTTCCTGATTTCTCTTGGCAAACGACGTTACTGATGGTCAAGGGGCTGTGAGTAGCTCGTGGGAAAATTGCAGTCTGTCAAGGTCTACTGAATAGTGCTTGTGCCCTAATAGCTCTTTTCTGGTTTGGTTTGTTTTTTCCAGCTCACAGTTACATGACTGGTACCATGGCGTGTTTGGGGTTTGGAATTACCGCTGCTCTCATGAAGATAGGGAACAAGGAGGGCTGGAGGCTGGCGGGGCCTCCCAAGCTGTAAATGTAGCCTTTCCTCCCTGCAAGCTGTCTCTTGAATGCTGTATGTAATAAGACGTTGTGTAATAAAGATACTGTAAATCAGCTGTTTTCACAAAATTTTGACATCGTCCGGCTGTTCACAGCGTTGGGGCTGGGATGCAAAAAAGCTGGAGCCGTTGGGGAGGAAGCTTCGGTCTGCCGCTCCTGCCGGGATTCCCTTTCCACGCACAAGTCACTTTGCCTCCGTGGCTCCGGGTTGCGCACGCTTGAGCGGTGCAGTCACCGTTCGCAGCCCGCTCTTTCGGGAGTTGTTCTTGTAGTTTCGAGTGGGTCCTGCAGGAGTTTTTGGCAAGGGTTGGGATTGCGCTGCACCGAGACCATCAGCAGGGGCTTGGAGTCAAAACTTCTGAAGGGGCGCTTGGCTCTAGGTTGAGGAGTAGGAATTTGGGGGGGGGGAAGGAGGCGTAGGTTGCCTGCACGGTGTTTGGGAGCCTGGGGACTGTCTCTGATAAGCGTTTAAATGGTTTAGAGCCCACAGCCTTGGGGTTAGACCTGGGGAGTAGCCGAGGTTGGAAGGGAGCCCTGGAGATCTTCCTGCTCCCGGCTGCGCAGGGCTGCGTCCGGCTGAATTTTCTGCGTGCAAGCTGAAGCGCGTCCAGCAAAGCCACCAAGGAGGGGTGGAGGGCTGAGGCGCGGGATGCGCGAGGAGGCGAGGAGAAGAGCTGCAGCGTTCAGCCTGGAGAAGAGGTCGGGGCTGATGTAATACCGTTGTCTTCGCAACTTAATGGTTACAGAAAAGGCGGGCTCGGGTGCTCGGTAAAGGGTGAGAAATAACAAGCACGAGGTGCAGAAAGGGAAATTCTAATGATAGAAGGAAAAAAAATCTCACAGTTGGCACAGGTAAGTGCTGGAAAATGGACTTGGAAAGGCTGTGAAATCGTCGTCTTTGGGGACACGCGATTCAACCGGACACACAGGAACACGAGGGTACAGGGACAGGACGTCGGGACGGGATGGGAGTTAACAGAGCCAGGGGGTGTGGGGCAGGGGACAGGGCTGTGTGAGGGAGGGGACAGGAGGTAGGGAACGGGGGACGAGGAGGCTGGGGGGCCCAAGGACAGCGGAGGAGGGGGCAGCGCCACGGGGACAGTCCCAGCCACGGCAGGCTGTGCTGCTCCCTGCTGCGGGCTCTCTGGGCAGGCAGGGGCCTGGGGGGTGCAGGATGGTCCTGGGGCGCTTGGGGCTGGGCCGAGGGGCTGGGGTCCCCATGTGCTTCCCGGCACGGGGGCGGGGGACCCCTGGCTCTTCGGCGCAGGGGTCAGCGGGGCTGGGCTCCAGTTCAGGAGCACAACGGGCGGGGGTCACCCCCCCGGGGCTGGGAGAGCGGGGGATTTGTTTCTCTCCCACCCAAGGGCTTCTGAAGCAGCTGCACCCTGGGCTCTGGAGGTGAGCAAGGTTTGGGGGGGCCGATGGGCCAGAGACCCCCAACAGGACCTGCGCAGGGTAACCCGGGGTTTACAGCCCTGCCTGCACCTTCCCGCTGCCTGAGAGGGGAAAACACGCCCAGCAGCTTCCACCGCCCCGCTGCCTGTCCTCAGGGAACCCGGGTGTCCCCGTCGCCCCGTCCCGGGGCTCCAGGGCCTCGGACCTCCCTCCGCCTCGGCCTCTCCCAGCTCCCGGCCGTGGCCACGTGTCCCATCTGGGCTATAATTACCCGGGCACATTCCTGGGGGGTCACAGGAGCTTCCCGGAGCGGCGGCAGGCGGTAAGGGGGGACGAGTGCGTGGCACGGCACAGCGTGGCATGCCGCGCGGCAATGCAGGACGCAGCATACGGCATGCGCCACGCCGGGCTGCAAAGCATGCGGCCCGAGCAAGGACACGCGACACCGTGCAAACACAGTGAGCAACGTGTGAGATGCCACTCGTGACAGGGCGGGGGGGGGCGACAGCGTGCGGCGCACCGCGGTGTGGCACAGCGTGCCGCACGAGGATCGGCACGCCCCAACAGTAAGCAGTGCAAGAGGCGCACGACACGCAACGTCGCACGCAACTCGCAGTGCAATGCATTGCAACACGCAACAGGCAGCGCAACACGCGACAGGCAGCACGCGGCCGTCGCAGCCGCACACCGAGCAGGTGGGACGGGCGGCTTCACCATGGAGCTGTTCCAGGGACCAGCGGCTTTGCCGCTGTTGGAGCACCAGTAGTTTCGACTGTGGGGCAATGGTTGGGGAAGGGCTTGGTGGGTTCTGCTATAGGGCGGGGGGTTTGATGGGGGACGGTGGGCTGAGCTATGGGGCTGTGGCTTTCAGCGGGGGCAGCAGCATTGGCTGTGGGTCAGGAGCTCCATCCTGAGGGTTCAGCGATGAGGCGGATGAGGGACATCAGCCTCAGCTGTGGGGCAGCAGCGTGGCCCGTTGGTTTCACGTACTGGGCTGCAGTTTTGCCCGGGGGCACTGATTCAGCTGTGGGGCAGCAGCAGTTCCTGGTGGCCTCTGCTCTGGGGCAGAGGCTTTGGCGATGGATCCAGTGGCTTTCACCATGGGGCAGCACCAGTAGCGGGACCCCGTGTTCCCAGCCAGGGCTCCTGCCATGGGCCAGAGGCTCTGGCTATGGAGGCGGCCCCCTGACCCCCCACTCCGTGTGTCCCCACAGGCGAGATGTGGGTTGCAGAGGGGCCGGCTCCAGCCCAGTGGAGCCTGCGGGACGGGGCCCACGCCGGACACTTCCTGGCCACGGCCGACCATCTCCGCACCGCAGGACAGCTGGTGGACGTGGCCGTGGGCCCGGAGGGTGACGTGGCCCATGCCGTGGTCCTGGCCTCCATCAGCTCCTTCTTCCTCCGCTTCCTGGAGGGCAAGACCAGAGAGCTGCGCCAGGGCCCCCCGCCCCGTGTCCCCCTGCCACCCGGGGCCACGCTATGGGGCTGGCGGGCCGTGCTGGCCTTCGCCTATGGGGGAACTGTGCCCCATGGCCGGGAGAAGGAGGTAGAGGAGGCTGCCCAGGCCCTGGGGGCCCCCAGGGTAGTGGCCGCCTGTGCCCCGCGGCTGGAGAGTGACTCCCAGGAGGGGGGTCCCAAGCCGCTGGAGGAGCAGTGGGAAACGCTAAGAGCCATGGAGCAACTCCACGCCAGCGGCCTGGGCTGTGACCTCCAGCTCCGGGCAGGGGACGAGGTCATCCCAGGTGAGCCAGGGGTGGGGGTCCCCCGGGAGGGGCTGGGGAGGGGGCAGGGCACGCTGGGACAGTGGGGTCCCGGGGCAGGGATGCTGGGGGCTGAGGCTCCAGGCGGGGCTGAGGATGTCGAGGTGCCCGGGGGGTCAGTCTGCCCGGGAGAGCTGGGGGTGTGGGGGGGGTTGGGGGCGGGCCAGGGCACCTGGGTTCCCACAGGGCTGCGTGGTGCAAGGGCACCCTGCTGCTCCCACCATTCTTCCTCCTTCCCCCTAGTTCAGCGCCTGGCCCTGAGCTGCTCCTGTGACTTCTTCCGGGCCCTCTTCACTTGCCCCATGAGGGAGGCCACCCACGACCCCGCCGCCCCGCTGGCCACGGGGCTGTCCCCAGCCGAGCTGCGTCTCCTCCTCTCCTTTGCCTACACAGGGGCTGTGGCAGGGCCGTGGCCCGCGGTCCTGGAGGCGGCCGAGACCTCCCTGCGCTACCAGGCCTGGGGGCTCCTCACCCTCTGCCTGGATGTTTTCACCCGTGGCCTGACACCAGAAACTGGCCTGGACGTGCTGGCCTTTGCTGTGGCTTACGGGCTGGCCCAGGTGGGCCGTGTAGCAGAGGACTACATCTTGGCCACCTTCCCCAGCGTGGTGGCCACACCGGCCTTCCTGGATCTTCCTGCACACGTTCTCATCCGCCTCCTCCGCTCCGACGGACTCAATGTCCTCCATGAACTGGAGGCTTTGGAAGCAGCATCCCGGTGGCTTATGGCCAATGGAGATGGCCAAGAGGATCTAGCCAAGGAAGTCCTGTCATCTGTTCGCTTTGCCCTCATGTCTGGCCAGGAGCTGAAGAAGGTCCCATCAGTGACTGCGGGGGTAGCTGACCCAAAGGTCCTCCGCGAGCTTGTGGTAGCAAGTTTGGCCCCCATGGCCCAGCTGCCATGCCGGGTGCGTTCCTTGCAAGAGGTGCTGGTGGTTTCTGGTGGAGACAAACTGACGGCCAACCTGGCTGCCCGGAAGCCCAGCAGAGACCTCTGGTTCGCCCACCGCTACCTCAGCGCTGTGGGGCTGGTGAAGCAGGTGGAGTGGCGGGCACTGGGGCAATTTCCTGATGGCCCACGCTTCCGCCATGCTGTAGCTGTGGTGGGCAACATCCTCTACGTCCTGGGTGGAAAGCGCTACTATGGGGTCCATGACACCCTGGCCAGTGTCTACAGGTGAGGGCTACAGAGGACCTAGAGGTGCCATGTGGCACCAGGACAGAGGAGGTGTTGGTGGAGCTAGAGCTGCCCCATGGACCCCAGGCATTGTGGCATCGCAGTTGGTCAAGTGGCCTCAAGGCATTCTGGGATTGGTTGGGTGTAGGACTGGGAGGTGCCCTTCTCCTCTGGGATGTTACGGGCTTTTTGGGGGTAGGGCAGGGAGGCTCCTATCTGGAGATGCCTCAGGGCATCATGGGTTTGGTATTGCCCAGAAGGAGGGGATATTCCCACGTGAGGGGACCATGTGGCCCCGAGGCATTATGGGGTTGGCTGGTTGTAGCTGGGTTGTTGCCCTCAGCGGTGCCAACGTCACCTCATGGCATTGTAGGTAACAGGTAGCCTCTTGCCCCTTTACCTCTCAAACCCAGGTATCAGCCTATGGACGATTCCTGGGAGCGCCTGGCCAGCATGACCTGTGGGCGGAGCTGCTTTGCCGCTGTGGCACTTGGGGATTTCATCTATGCCCTGGGGGGCAGCTCAGGGGACCTCTACTGCACAGACACTGTGGAGTGCTATGATCTGGCCAACGACACCTGGAGGTGAGACCGCTCCACGTGGACACCTGCTTTCCTCTGCCCTAGCAGCCCCTTGCTTTGGCCAGTGGTGCCCACTGAGTGGTCTTTGGGCCACTGAGCCTCCAATGGAAAATGAGCCTACAGCGGCCTCTGGGAGAGGTCTACCTGGTGTTGAGCAACCGGGCCCCTTGGAGGTCATTGGGTGTTGGCCAGTGATGCCCATTGGGTGGTGAATGAGTTTTTGGCCAATAGTATACGCTGAGGGTCCGTTGGCCATCTGCCAATGAGACGAATCATTTAAACATCTTCCAGCTATGTTCACTGGGTGCTCTGTTGGGTGTTGTCCAATATTGTCCATTAGGGAGTCCACTGTGGGTTGACCAATGGTGTCTTTTGGGGTCTACGAGTGTTGAACAGTGATGGCCCTTGGGCATCCATTACGTGTTAGCTGATGCTGCCCACCAGGGCTCATTGGGTGTTGGCCAGCGTTGACCGCTGAGTGGTCAATGGAGCCATGGTTCACTGGGGAACTCCTGGGCAGGCAGTCACCACGGGGCAGCCCTGCTTAACCCACCCTTCACCCCCTTCCTCTCTCTTTGCCCAGGAGGTGCCAGCCCCTGCCGACGGCTCTGTGCGGGCACGCGGCATGTGCCCTGGATGGTGCCCTCTACGTGTCAGGGGGGTGTGATGAGGCGTGCCAGTGCCAGGCAGCCATGCTGCGCTACATCCCGGGTGCGCCTGCCACGCTCCTGGCCCCCATGAACGGCCAGCGAGCTGGGCACATCATGGAGGAGGCAGGCGGGCAGCTCTATGTGGCCGGAGGGCTGTGCCAGCGGGATGGACAGCCTGGCTACAGGGACCAGCTGGCCTTTGAGGTCTACAGCCCCAAGCTGGACATCTGGGTCCTCCTCAGCCCCCTGCCCCATGCCCATGTAGCTGGGGGCGCAGCTGTGCTGGGGGGTGAGCTGCTCGTACTGGGAGGGTACAGTCATGAGACCTACCGGGACACCCACTTGATCCACGCCTACCAGCCGGGCGCCCGGCGCTGGATCACCCGGGGCACCTTGCCCCATGCCTATACTGACCTCCAGGCTTGTGTCCTCACTGTACCCTCCGCCTTGCGTGGCCCCAACTGCCCTGAGGTCCCCTCGAGATCACCTGACACCCCCAATAATACTTAGAGGGGCTTAAAAGCTCTGCAACCCATACTGGAATCCCCAGGTAGCATCTATGGGCACCCCTATGGGACAAAATCACCCCCAGATCCCTTCCCCACAATGGGTTCCTCCTGTGGTTTCCAGCAACACCCCCACCCACAGGGTACATGCCCATGTGGGGACCCCATGGGACACAAAGACTCCCCACACTGCAACCCCGTGCCTCCAGAAATACTCATTCTCTTGCCCTGACCCCTTCACTGGGAGCTGAGGATCCCCCAATTTCCCCCTGCACTTGGGTTGAATAAAAGTGGCTCCTGAACTGCCCATCTGGGTCTCGTTGTTTCTGCTGGGGAGCCCAGATATTCAGGTGCTTCTCGCAAGGAACAGGAGGAGAGCAGGAGACCAACGGCCTGAGTGTCCTGGATGGGTGGTGGCGGGGACCAGGCTTGCCTGGATTCCTGGGTCCCCTGGGGAGCCGTGGGTGGAGGGCACTGGGGCTCTGGGTGCCTGCGTTCACTGGGCATGGGGGAGGGTGTGCGTGTGTCTCGGGATTGAGCGGCATCTGGGGGTGCATGGGGGATCCTGAGGGAACAGGAGAGTCCTGGGGGTGCCAGGGTTTTGGGGCAGATGGCAGGGTAGATGGGGGGCACTGGGGGTCCTGGGGACTTTGGGGTTCCTAGGTGGTTCTGGGAGGTCTTGGCTTCCTGGGGTGACCTGGAGTGCTTGTGTGGAGAGGTGGGAGAATCCTAGGGAGGACTTGCAAGGGGAGGCAGAGGTAATGGGGGTTCTGGGAGATATTGGGGTACCAGTGGTACCTTTGGGGAGGGAATTGAGGGTCCTGGGATGTGTAAGGGAGGGTTGCAAGTTCTCCTGGCTCCCCAGAACAGTATTTTAGATGTGGTCTAATGAGCACTGAGCAGAGGGGGGATAATCGCTTCCCTTGGTCTACTGGCTACGCTCCTGTTAACCCAGCCCAGGCTTCTGTTGCTCTCTGTGCTGCCAGGGTGCACTGCTGGATCTTGTTCACCTTTCTGTTGACCAAGACACGCAGGTCCTTGTCCGTAGCTCTGCTCCCCAGCCAGTCTGCCCCCCCCCAGCACTTTTGTGGTCTTCCTTCCAAGGCACGGGACTTTGCATTCATCCTTGCTGACTTTCATCAGGTTTCTGTCAACCCATTTCTCCAGGGGGAATGGTGCTCCCTGAATAGTAGTAGTCCTGTTGGAAGCATACGAACTGATCCCTCCCAACGTGGTGTCATCTGCCAATAAAACCACGCTCGGTCACCTCCTCCATGTCACTGATAAAGAGGTTAAACAGAAGAGTTTCCAGCACAGCCCCGTGTGGGACTCCACGTGTTACCAGCATCCACGTGGAGTATGATCCATTAACTGGTGCCGACTTTCACACTGCTTTTTACCTGTGCAATTCTCCAGCCATTCAGAGCTTGATGGCCTAACTTGGGTGCCATGACATTGTGGGAGAAGTGTCAAAAGGAGGTCAAAGCTCCTGGAGAGGTGAGAGCTGAGGCATGCTGCCCCACCACAGAGCCTAAGCACAAGAAGGTGAGAAACAGCACCGTTACAAAACTAGAAAAGGCATCCTTAATCACTGACATTGCTATGTAAGACCAGAAGGGGCTGGAAAATATCCCAAGATGTAGTAAAAGTATCTGTTAAAGGAAAAAACCATCAATGTAAAGAAACAATTCAAACTGAAGTAATGGGGCTCTCTGGGGTCTCCCCAAGGCCACCCATGTGTCCCTTGGATGCTCTGAGGGAGTCCGAGGTCTCTTGGGCTGCTGCAGTCATCTCTAGAGCTGTTCTGGGTCAAATCTGGGGTCTCTGGGGCTGTTCCTGTTGTCCCAGCAAAGAGGGAGAGAGTACGGTGGGGTCAGAGGACAGCACCAACAGACAGACAAATGCTTGCTTACAAATGGGGAGCTGTGTCCACAGCCGCACTGCCACACGTGAGCTTGACTAGCAGACACACGTGCACAGAAGGATGCTCACCCCAGCTGGCCAAGACAGGCACGCGTAGCCTTCTGTGGGCCAAGGTAATCTGGCAGAAGGCCGGCTGACCCGCAGGTGCTGGACGATACATTGGGGACAGTTAGAACTGGAAGGTTTCAGACTGCAAAAGCGATTCATGTGATCTTTGTGCACCACTGCTGGGGCCTGGCGTTTGACCCCACCAATGACAACCTCTGTCTCCTTCTCACACCTCCCAAAATGTTTTGGTGACTTCTGCACAGGTGGTGACAAAGTTTGGCCAGCCCCCGGCCATTTTGTCCTAGCGTGATCCCTTACAAGGCACATCCCTCGCCCTCTGAAGCCTTCCGCCCTCCCCCAGTTCCAGCCATCCCACGATGGATCACGCAGAGGCATCGACACCAACCATTTCCTGAACTGATTACGTGACAGTGGGATGCTTTTCCCTCGTGATTCAATCCCACAGCGCAGGATCATACATTTGGGGCAAAAGTCAGGAAGCTGGGTGTAAGCGGACTTTTCCTCTCTCTATCTTCACTATTCCAAGTATTGAAGACAATTTTGTCGTTCACTGTACCCTGCCAGGACTATGGGAGGTCCAATGAAATGAAACCAGCACCCATTTGAAATTCAGGCAAAGAGAATATTTATTCTGTGATTAACAAGCCAGCACTGAGTTGAAAGCATAGCGCATCTTTATGTGCATCGTTGGAACAGGAGCAGCTGGGACCCAGAGTACAAAGCAAGCTCACCCCAAAACCAGGCAGTGTCAGCCCCAAACTATCACTGACCGGTTTCAGACATCTTCTCCCCCTGCCAAGTACCCAAGTAATTATTTCATGTGTGAGAGTGACACTACGGGAAGGAGCTGGATGGCTTCGCCCCGGGCAAGCAGAACTTTCCATTGTAAAACAAGGGTACGTGAAGCAGAGCCACGACCCTCCATCTCTTTGAGCGTACAGAAGCATTTACAAGGTGTTGCCAGCATATTTCACTCTGACATCACCGATGGCCTTGACACCCCTGTCCAGGCTGTAAGCAGAAGGGGCCCTCAGGGAGCTGAGGTTTGTGACCATCAGCTTCCTGGAGAAAGACTTGAATGAGGCATTCAGGGGACTGTGGTGGACCCACAACTCCTTTGTGGTGCAGAAAGAGGAACTTGCAGGAGGACTGCGCTGTATCCCCAGGTTTTTAATCGTGCAGTAAGTGACCTCAGGGCACAACTCTACTTCCTTGATGGTACAGAACGTGGGGCGCTGGAGGGGGCTTCTGAAGCTGCTGAGATGCGTCACAGGGCCTCCTGTCGAGTCCCTCCACCTCAGCAGCGGATACTGCACCTCTTGGGTCTGCAGGGGCTTGCGCCAGGAGGGCCGTCCCACCAGACACATCCACACCAGCCAGCCTGCTAGAGCCAGCACGGTCAGGACCAGCAGAACCAAGCAGGCCAGGTAGAGCACCCAGTGCAATAGGCAGCAATGCCTCCACACCCCCTGCCCCCACTGTGGACCCTCCCCACCTGCCCACGAGCGCAGCACAGCCGGTCCTGGGGTGGAGCACGGGCAGAGGGGAGGAGGTGGAGGGGAAGGTGCAGGCGGGGTGACGCGTGTGGTGCCCAGGGGAGCTGGCGGCCTTGGGGCATGAGTGGAAAACATGGTTGTAGAGACCACTGGTGTGGTCGATGTCAGAGGAGATGCAGATCTGACAATGGAAGAGGCCTCTAGCAGGGTAGTAGAAGGCACTGCCGTGGAGGTGGTGGAAAACATGCTAGTGGACACCGTGAGAGTGGGATAGGTGTTGGTAGTGCCAGTGGCGAGGGTTTGGGGACGGCTGCTGGTGCTGGGAAGTCTAGTGCTCATGGTGGTCGTCAGTGAGGTGGTAGAGGTGAGGCTGGCAGATCTGTGGGGGGTGCTGGCAGGAGCAGCAATGAGGATGGCGGCAGTGGTGGGGGCCTGTGTGGGTGCGACGGTGGGACTGGCTGGCACAGGACTGGTGGCGCTGGGAGCTCTGGTGCTTGCGGTCATCGCAAGCGAAGTGCTTGGGGTGAGGGTGATCCTGGTAGCTTTCTCCATCGTTTCTTCCCCCTCATAGTAGTCATCCGTTTCCTCCTCAAACGCATCCCCCATGTTGTGGCAGTTGGACTTGAAGTAGATGACAGGCTTCCGCCAATGCTCCTGGGGGGTGTGGCACAGCACCTTCTCAGGGGCGACCTCCACCTTTGTCTTCTCCAGGCCCCGCTCCGGCTGGTAGACACTGCCAGAGTTCTCCCGGATCCAGGCCCGCAGGTAGCGCAGGTCGCAGTCGCAATGCCAGGGGTTCTCAGTGAGGAAGACGTAGGCGAAGAAGTGCCCCTCAGGGAAGAAGTTGACGGGCAGGGTCTGCAGGCGGTTCCCTGAGAGCCAGAGGGTCTCCAGCTTTTGCAGATCCTGCAGCAGCTCCTTTGGGAGCTCCTCCAGGAGGTTGTCCGAGAGGTCCAAGTACTTGAGTGCCCTCAGCCCCGCAAAGGCCTCCTGGGGCAGTGTCCGGAGCTGGTTCCCTCGCAGGTCCAGGTCCTGCAGCAACGGCACAGTGAGGAAAGCCCCTGGGGCCAGTGTCACCAGGTTGTTGTGGGCCACAGCCAGGTGGGTGAGCTCAGGCAGGCCCAGCAGGGTGGGCAGGGCCCCCAGCATGTTGTGGGAGAGAATCAGCTCCCTCAGGGACAGCAGCGTGGGCCCGGTGTGCAGCTCCACCAGCCTGTTGTCGGTCAGGTCGAGGTCCTGCAGCTGGGTGAGGGGCAGGAAGGCAGCGGTGGAGAGGGACACCAGGTGGTTGGTGTTGAGCAGCAGGATGCCCGTGTCTGCGGGCAGGTCTGTAGGCACCACGCTGAGAGCCTGTCCTGTGCAGTTCACCTCCAGGAGGTCCTTGACCTGGTTCATCTCTGACGGGCAGGACTGGCCTGGGTTGGTAGTGCCGGCTGTGGGCAGCAGGGCCAGGAGGATGAGCGGGAGCAGGGCAAGGACCTGCATGGCCTGGAGGGGAGAGCCGAGAGGTGTGGGCACCGGCAGGCATGCACCTACACATCACCTTTCTTCCCGCACAAGCACCATTCGCAGCAGAGCTGGCATGCCCCGCCAGACCCTCTGGGAGCCCTCTGAGCCCTGCAGCTCCTCCTTGGGAGGATGGAAGGCAGAGATGAGTCCCACACTTATTGCCAGCACCCACCCCATCATCTCGTCCTTGGAGGGCAGCAGGCTCAGCAAGGAGAAACCATCTCTGCCCTTTTGCTCACCTCATCCTCCTCCATGGGAGGGAGAACCCAATTCACGCGCCTCCTCATGGCGGTGCCTCCTCCGCCGGGGTGGCATTGCCACCCTCAGCACTGCAAAAGCAGTGGCTCCATGGTGTTCATCTCCCTGCATACCCACACCAACCCCAGCCCAGAAAAGCCATGTGCTGGAAGAGGCTCCCTGAATACGCTCTTACCCAACGCCAGCTGAGCCCCCTGCTTGATTTGGGTTCACAAGGTAGGGGCACGAATCATGTAAAAAGAGCTTCCCATCCGCAGATGTGGCTACCCCGAGTGCCCGGCCCCTGATGGACACCGCTTCCTTGGGACTCACCCGTGGACCCTCCAACATTTGCTCTCCTGCCGCTTTGCCTCCCTCCTGCCCGAGGACCAGGCGCTGCTCTGGCAGCAGCGCTAGTGGCGGGGCTGCCCAGGCCCTCTATCAGCACACACAGCTGGGGGAAGGGAGCTGCGGCTTCCTGAGTAGCCAAACCCATCTCCTGTCCTTCAGCACAGCCCTCGCTTTAACTGTGCTGCCCCACCACCCTCTCCTTGGAAAAGTCTCAGCCAGAGACCAGCTCCATAATTTCTTGCTTCTGCACAGTAGAGGAGGGAGGGCTGCACACAGGAGGAGCCCTTGCACGCCCCCCGCCCCCCAAGCCGCACTTTTTTACATCCCGGGAAAAGGGTCCCTTGCACAAATGTCTGCCCCTTCCTCTGCTTCAAGGCAGCTCTTTCTCAGCACGCTCTGGGCTTCGATCCTTGAGGCACCTCAACCTGGGGACCGCAGCCTAGTTGGTGTACCAGTGAGAAACGGTTTCTGCACGTTACCTCAGCTGGTTGTTTGTGGTGTAGACAAGGGATCCTTTCTTTCTGGCTTGCCAGCAAAAACGGGGATGGCTCTTCTGGGCAGCTGAGAGGCAGCTTCAACATTTGTGGGAGAAGCCGCAGCACAGACCAGGCAAGGAGATTAGAGGCAGAGGAAGGAGCTCGGGTTTGCAGTTCCTCCTGCTGTCTGTTTCTGCAGCCAAGCTGTCTCCACTTGCCCGGCCCATAGGTCACTGCAGAGCATCTTGGGCTGCAGGGCTGCAGGGTCACCCAAAAGCTGCAAGGGCAGATGTTACAGAGGAGGGGAGATACTGGTTTTCTACTGGTTTTCCATTCTGTGGATTGTGGTGGGTCAACCCTGGCCAGCAGCTAGACGCCCACCAGCCACTCACCCACTGCCTCTATAGAGGGATGGGGGAGAGAACTGGAAAAGCAAAAGTGAGAAAAAAAACTTTTGTGGGTCAAGATAAAGACAGTTTAATGAGTGAAGGAAACAGGGAGTGAAAAAAAATGACGCAAAAGCATTCACTCACCACCTCCCACCAGCAGATCGATGCCCCGCCAGTTCTCAAGCAATGGTACCTTGGAAAAAATTTTCCCTCCCCAAGTTTTATTGCTGGGCATGATGCTACGTGGTATGGAATATCCCTCTGGTCCACTGGGGTCAGCCGTCCCTCCTGTGTCCTCTCCCAGCCTCCCTCTCACCCCCAGCCCACTTGCTGCAGAGGCATTTTAGTTCAGCTTGTAGCAAGAAGGCTGGAGGCAGAAGCAGAGGCAGAACTTGAGGGCCTGTTTTTTTTTGGCTCTGAATCAGCAATTTCCAACAGAAAGCAGGGGATAGGAAGGAAGAGAGCAAATGTAACCCTGACCTTCTCATGGGATCCCAGGGATTAAGCCTGCATGTGGTTTCCCCTCCTCCACAGCAGTACTCTTACCCTCACCCTGGACCTACAGCATCCTCCACGACACCACGGTCTTCCATGCCACAGCCCCACATTCCCAACCCACAGCCCTTATCATTGCTTCTGCCTCTCTGTCTCCCTTTTCCAGGTGGATGAATGCACTAGGACACCTTGAACCTTCAAAAGGTCCTTCACCGCACCTGCTTCACTCCCTGAAGGAGAAGGAGCAGAAGACCCAAGCAGTCCAGCGTGACAAGCCTTGCTGAAGGGGAAGGGGCACGCTGTGCTGGAGGAAAGGGGTGCACAGGCCAGGAGTCATCTGCAGGCACGTTCTTCCCATGGCTGGTTACGAGCAGTGAGGAGGAGGCCAGGAGAGATCCTGGGGTCCTGACATCCAGGTGGGGAGAGCAAAGGAGCAGGGACGGTGTCTCCTTGCTGAACCTGCTTCCTTCACATGAAGGCAAGAGGAAGATGAGGGTTACGTCAGCCATCCTGCAGTGATGGTGCTTTTGCTCCATGTTTTCCATCCACTCTTTCATTTCTGTCCTAGGTTCACCTTTTTGTCCAGCCCATCAGCTTCCTCCCCTGCTCCAGAGCCTGTTCTCACACCCTCAGGGTCGATCTCCCACGAGATTGTTGCCCCAACCTTGATTTCACCCACAGACTGTTTCCAGTGGGTGTTTGGAGGGAACAAGGTGACCCGGGCTGTTGCCCACTTCCTTTAGCACCTCACCAGCACCGTATGTGACTCTGGGAAACAGGAAGCAGATCATGAGGTGACCGAGGGTCACAGAAACATGCAACTGCATCGCCCCTGGCTTGAGGAGCACGGTGCTCCTTCTCCAGCACAGAAAGCAGGGTCTGTAACTTCACCTTCCCACCAGCCTTCTTTAGGGAGACAGACATCTAAGCACCCTTCAGACCCCTGGCAGCAAGGGCCACCCTCATGCTGCCTGTCCCTGTAGACTTGTGACACTGTTCACAGGGGGCTTTGGAGCGCTCTGTCACTGGGTCCTTCGACGGGCACCTCGGCTACTGCAGGCCTCACAGCTGATTTGGCATCTGCTGCTTTGTGTGAGCTTGTGCACAGCAAGGAACAAAGCTGAGACATGACCGCCAGCCTCTGGGAGCATCACTCCTGGCGGCTGGGCAGGCCTGGAGAGAAAGGTGGAAGCCCTAATAGCATCTCTGAGCTGTTCCCTTTGAGCTCCTCCATGGCAGGAGGACGGACCCGCCCTGAGCTGAGCATGAACAGACCTACCCTGGCACACATGCAAGTGCATCCTCTTTCATTTCTGAGAAGCTCATGAATTCAGCAGTAATGGTGAAGCCTTCCCTTGGTGTCGTGGTTTAACCCCAGTCAGCAACTAAGCACCACCCAGCTGCTCGCTCCCCCCCCGGTGGGATGGGGGAGAGAATTGGAAGGGTAAAAGTGAGGAAACTCGTGGGTTGAGATAAAGGCAGTTTAATAGGGAAAGCAAAAGCCGCGCGCACAAGCAAAACAAAGCAAGGAATTCATTCCCTCCTTCCCATCGGCAGGGAGGTGCTCAGCCATCGCCAGGAAAGCAGGGCTCCATCACGTGTAACGGTGACTTGGGAAGCCAAACGCCATCACTCCGAATGTCCCCCCCTTCCTTCTTCTCCCCCCAGTTTCTATACTGGCCATGACGCCATAGGGTATGGAATAGCCCTGCGCCCAGTCTGGGCCAGCCCCCCTGGCTGTGCCCCCTCCCAGCTTCTTGTGCACCTGGCAGAGCATGGGAAACTGAAAAGCCCTTGGCCAGTGTGAGCACTGCTGAGCAACAACTGAAACATCAGTGGGTTATCAACGTTATTCTCATCCTAAATCCAAACCACAGCACTCTCTTAGCTACTAAGAAGAAAATTAACTCTATCCCAGCTGAAACCAGGACACTTGGGAAGGTCCGTGCTTGCTGGACATCAGTTGAATGGAGGATCTGGTGTGAAAGCAGGTCTGGCCTCAGAGGAAGCACGTACTTCTGTCCTCCCCTTGCAGGTGGCAGTTTCCACTACAGCAAAATAATCTGGAGTTGCTCCAAAACATGCCTCGATATGAGATGCCCTTCTTCATCTGAATTTTTGGTTTCTCCAGCTTCATTTCAGCCCACATGGGACATTCTGAGCCTGCTCCACGCTCCTCAGCACTGTAAGCAAAAGTAGCTGTTCCTCCCCCAGAATGAGTGACCAAAGGTGAGGTCCATCTCGCAGTGTTAGATGTCTCCAGGTCACAGGTGAGCTCATCACCTGGGCTTGTGCTGCAGGCAGGCGCGGGGACAAGCACAGCCATGGACCGATCCCGCTGACGTGCCTTCGTTGTCTCCTGCAGGATGCGGTGAACCATTTTCTCAAAAGTGCCTGCAACCCCTACAGGCTAAAAGGAGGTGGAGGCAGCACCTCAGACTCAGACGTTTGGTGCTGACACACAGGCAGACAAATCCTGCTGAAGTAACATTATTCTGTACATTTAACAAGTGATCCCTGTTGCGGGAGTGTCTTTGCAGTGGAATTGTTGTTCAACAGGTAGAGAACAGGGATGGAAGGTGACAGTCATGAGTTGCATGACCAAACATAAAGGGTTAATTCTTCCCCTTGAGAGAGGTGCAGCACCAGGACAGAGGTCCAGAGAGGTAACGAGATGTCCACCCTTGGAGATCCTACACAATTCAGCTGAACAAGGTCCAAAGACACCTAAGGCAGCTTTGAGGTCAGCCCTGCTGTGGTTGCAACAGAAACCTCCACAAGTTCCTTCAAACCTTCTGAGTCTGAATTCCTGAGGTGCTCTAAAAAGCCTTCTCTTAATCCTTCCCCGTTACCGGAAAGCGGCAAAATAATTCACTCCCTAAAACTTAATTTTGGAGTTTTAGAAAGCAGGCATTCTTTATTGCAGTGCCGGGCAGCACTGGGGATAGTTCCACCACAAGTGCTCCGAAGGCTTGATGGACTTTCAGTAATTATATACTATGAAAATATACATTTAGGATTATATTATATATATATTATTATACATTACATTATTTAGGATTTCCGGGACTTCATCTACATAAACATGAGATTTCCTGGAACTTATTAACATGTGTAAATGTCCAATCCGCATGCGCAGTCATCCTCTGTGGTGGTCCTCAGGTGGTCTTTGGGGGTCTTCAGATGAAGGCTCGTAGTCTTCCTCACTGCGTTCGCTGATTGACCTTTGCTTCTGTGCAACTCAGTTCTGGGATCACATATACTCTGTCCTTCAAGGTCGGCTTGTTCTGGTCTAATGATCACCCCGCAACGTTCTTATCCTCATGGCTCCGCGCATCTGCTCCCCAAGGCCTGGCTGTCCAGAGGGGAGTATTCAGGAGCTTCTTATCTTACAAGTGTCTTAACTATTCACAAAGATTTGCTTTTGTTTGGTAAAGGGGAGCATTCAGGAGCTTCTGTCTATATTCTCAGGTATCACCCCTTCATCAGGGCCACATTTTGAGCCACGTCCCAGGACCCAGCCAGGCCCAAGGGTGGACTCTTTTCCCTTCAAATGATACCAGTGGAAATGTGAAGATGGGAATCTCCTTATCAACACTGAAAAATGCCACCCGTCCTTCTTCATAATCCAGAGAGACCCGGATCCGCTTGGGAGTCTGGATTTCAGGAAGGAGAGTGTGATCAGGGGACGTGAGAGCTTGGAAGTGCCCTCCCCACTGCCCCACTGCCCAGATGCCCTCCTCCGGTTTAAACTTAGTCTCGCCCTTCCTTTTCACATCTTCTCTAGAGACTCCCACAGTCCATCCTCCTCCACCCACTGCCTCCACCTCCCAGTAGTGTCTCCCCGAGGTGAAGCCTTCACGGCCCAGCACACAGCTCCATGGGTTAAATCTCTCGGGGATGTCGGGGATGTCCCGCTCCATGTCTACGCGTTTCACACTTTTGCAGTCATTAGACAGGACAAGGTCGCAGTGGGCTGTGTCTGGATCCAGAACCACCTTCACTGCAGGAGAGATGGAGTCAACACATCAGGGCAGAGCTCACGCCAGGAGAGATCTTTGCTGGGGCTGCATAAGGAAGAAGAAAACAGGTGCAAGCGATAGCTGGCAGACTGTGGCGTGGGAAGCTGCGCAAGGTAACAACATTAGTGCAAGGAACAGAAAATGAAGCAGAGAGATGACATTGAGCAGAGAGGGAAGAGCATCGTCAGCAGATCTCCAGGCTCAAGAAGTCCCCACATCTCTAAAACGTGGTCAGCACTGTTCACTGAGGACCAGGACTCCAGATTTGCCTCAAACTTGGGCATGCACCGAACAAACAAGGGGTCTGTCGGCAGAAGCATCCCTGGTCTCACCAGCATTGCTGCGGGAGGAGAACTACCAGGAAGGGAGATTAGAGCAGGGGAGGTGATCCAGCACCCTGAAAGATCAAACTTTAATTACCTTCTTCTATAGGCACTGCATATCTTCTCCACTCTTTTAAAAAACAAACAAACAAACAAACAAACAAACAAACAAACAAACAAAGACACAGATGAGAGGTAATCTGAACACACTTGTACTGGATTAGCTCAGGATAATGATATGCCAGCATAGTTGCACGTTTTCTGAATGGTTGCTATATTTGTGAAAGTCATCTCACAGCACGTAGCTTCAAAACTTCAATGTCTAGCTGCATGAAAGGGCTCCAGCCATTTTCTACAAATATAATCACGCTGCCTGTCCTGATTCAGACATATATTTATGGTCTGTTTGTACTTTCTTTAAAAACTGAAAGAAGGATTACAGGGAATAGCTTAAAAACACATAGGGAGTAAAGGAAAATAATGTTTCTGAAATGAGTTCCGTATCTGCTACCTCTTCCTTTCCCAAAAGGAAAACCAAAACCAGGGCATACATGCAAAACCCAGATGGGAAAAAGGCCCAACTGAAAAGTCTCCCATGTAGGAAGGGGAACGATACTCACCAAGTTCTTCAGCTTGCTTCTCTGAAAAAGAAGACAGATCAGCACAAATGGGTTGTGGGATATTGATTTGGATATAACCTCTCCCGTAACCACCTGCACATGCAGGAGGGCAGGTTTCTGCCAACGCTTGGCCATGCAAAGCCCTCTCCCACCCCAGCCTGGAGCTCTGCTCTTCAGGCGATGGTGCAGGTTGTCCTGCTCAAATCTGGGGCAGGAAAAGGTCTCTGGGAGGTCCCTCACCTACAAGGGGACCTGTCCTAGGGCACCCTCACCTTGCCTGCGCCACCGCTGCAGTCATCCATCCCCAATCCCAGACACCATCTTCAACGATGTTTAATTTTTTGATTCTCAAATTCACTCCCTCCTTTCACCCCTATCCCCCAACCACTCTTTGATTCACTTCACACTTTAAAAGTGAAAAAAAAAAACCAACCAAACCACACCACCCTATACAGAGTCTGTAAAAAATCCTTTGTAAGGAAGAGGAGACTCACCGATTTCTGCATCACGGTCCCCTGAACAACAAACAGAAACACACATGAGTTATTATTTGACACCGTCCCGTCCCTTCCCTGGGACCCCAGCTAAAGGACGATGCAGGTGAGGAGAAACTGTGATGAAGGCGGCAGATGCACTGATTTATACCCTGATTGCAAGGATGCTCATGATTCCCGAGTGAGCTGACCTGTATTTATTTTCCCCATCATTTATTTCCCCCTGCATTGGCACCAATTTAGCAAGAGTTCAATAGCCAAAGGACTATTTCTTGGCAATTTTATGAGCTACAAGCAAGCAAGCAAGCAACCAAAAATATAGGCCCTCTTAAAGAGTTTTTGGGTTTTTTTTTTTAATTTCTTGGTAATCAAAAAATCTACATTTTTATAAGAAAATTCTCAACAGCTTAGGTTTCTGTAATCTTCCCCTAAAAATCAGTAACTTTTCAGTACTATTTCACTACTTAAATTACAATGAGACTGTTAAAAAGCATTGACAGCTACTCAGGGAAAAAAATCCTAATGACTTTTCAGAGTGAATTTTCACATTATTACAGGGTCAGAGGAAGGGGAAATAAAGTACCTGCCTAAAAAGGACACTTAGACAGAATGAGAGGATGAATAGAAAAGTCTGAAAGTTTTCACAGAGGATTTCGCCAGGAAGATGGGGAGCAAGACTTACGCAGTGCTGCCTCTTGCATCGCTGAAAAGCAAAACGAGAACAGAGCATCACCACCGAAGCTGATTCCTTTTCCCCCGATACACTTGTTGGGTGGAGAGGAGGCTGAAACTGCTCACGACGGAAAAGCTTCAGCCCAGGAGCTCCACAAGCCCTTTCTTCTCAAGGCTTTTGGAGATCTCACCCACCCTCCCTGAATCCACCCTGGGCAGAGGCCAGCGCTGCGTTGCTGGAGACCTGAGTAAGGGCTCCAGCCCCAGGGCAGCGGTGAAGGGGCAGGTTTGCACTGACAAGGGAGGAGCACGGGGTTAAATTGCACCGTCAGTGCTACCTAACCATCCCGCCCCTATGTTTTTTCAGTGCTGAGACAAAGCTGAGGCCCCTGCAAGATGAAATGTGCTACCCCAAAGCTTCCTCCAGCTTTGGGAAGGACCTCGAGAGCCTTTTGAAAAGCAAAGTTCACTGTTGTACAACATCTGTTCACACTTTCTTTGGTTCTGTAATGACTTTCTGTAAAACTACATCACTTCATAATTTCATCATTTCATAAATTAATTTCACAATTTCAAACAGCCACTAGCCAAACTATTTCCCTCCCCCACGGCCCCAAGAAATGTGCCCCATGAATTCTTCCATTTGAGGGAATTCTCCAATTTCTGGAAAACGGAAAGTAAAGCTTACCTATTTTTTTCTCATGGTTTCCTACAAAGGAAAGAAAGAAATGTAAATAATTTTTTAAATCACCCCTTCCAAAGAGCACTGATTAAACCACAGCAGGCGCTACAGCCACCTGCGAGGCAGAAAGGCCGTGGGGTCTGGAGGTGCTGCGGTGCCTGCACAACCCACCAGCTCTGGCTCCTTTTGGAAAGAAATAGAGGATTTCAGTTTCCTTTATTCCTCTGCATTATTTACCCCCAGAGGGGTCTTTCAGAAGGAAAGGAAGCCCTGCCAGGCCCCCAAAAGTGCCAGGGTGTTTTTGCAGGGCCAGGCAAATTATTGCTCCATTTCTGCCGGCAGAATCCACCCTCGGCTGGGGCAGAGGAACGGCTGGCTCACGCTGCTTTAACGCCCAGTTCCTTCTTTGTTAGCCTTTTTGTTGGAGAAACAACCTTTCTTTTCTTGCCAGAAATTAATACCCTGGGTCTTTAAGTTCCCTGGCACCATACATGTGTCCGAGACACCGAGACAAGACCCCGGGACCATCCCATCATTTCTCAAACCCATTCATCCGTCAAAACCAGAGGCAGCGGAATAGGACGGGCTCCCAGCCCCCTTCCCCAACCCCTGCGCCAGGATGATACCTTTCTTTTTAAACAGATAAACAGCGATAATAAGGAGAGCGACCACAGCAACCAGGACCACGCCCAGGGCGGTCATCCAAGGATGGGCGTTTTGGAAAAAGGGATCTGAAAAATAAAATCCCCAAAGGGGTTAGGTTACTCTGCAAGCAGCAATGGGAAGTGGATTATTTCATACAAGCTCATCCCAAGCAGCTCTGAATCCCATCGAGGGTGAAAATCAGCTCCTGACGGTATTCCAGAAACTGACAAAAAGTAATATTAAAAAAAAATCCATTTTGGCAATTTAGCACTTGTCTGAGGCTGATGACATTTTGTCTGCATGCATCGTGAGAGATTTTTAAAGGGAAAATGGATTTCTAACCAAAGTATTTCCAGTTAAATCATGCTTTCTTCTCCTTTGGAAAAAAAATATTATATTTCATTAGGTAACATAGGATCAGAAACAGGGTAACGTATGCATCAACAGCAACACTCCAGTGCAGAGCAGTATCACCAGGAGAAAGGTATGGGCTCCCCAGGGAGATAAAGTCTCCCAAAATTGTTCATTCCCAAAGTGAAGAGGGAAGAGGGTGCGGCTGAAAAGCACGTGACACTGCAGTGCAGTTTGGTGTTTGGTTAGTCCAGTTCACTGTTGCATCTCTGTCCTGATATAGTCCCCACCCCAAATCAATATTCCAGTAAAAAATGAGCTTTTCTGTTTGACAAGGAAAAAATAAAAATATATCCAATATATGCAGATGCTAAAATGAGACGCGACCATTTATTTCTCACACCAAACCAGCAGAACAGGATTTCACAGCAGGTGAGACTAAGGGTATGGGTTGGTTTCTCCTTTTTTGTTTGGTTCCAGTGTTATGAATGTTTGTATTTAACCCACGTGTCTATAGAAACTCTGCTACAGTGAGGGTTGGCTTGTTTCCCCCCTAAATATGGACTTCAAAACAGAACTGGTGAATTTTGGCAGCACACCCGCACAAACGCTGCTGAAAGCCGCAGCCGTTTGCACGCGCAGCGTGCAAAATCCACTCGATGCACTGAACGCCCAGCTTGCAAAAGGCACCTGAGCTTTTCTGCCAGCAGCGCTTTCTGAGCACAGCTCCATCGGGAACGTTAACAGGGCGATGCCCTCGCCCTCTGCTCACCTGATACGTATAATGCTGATCGCTGTTCTTGGCTGTGCAGGGCATGTCGGACCGAGCAGAAGAGTTTCTGGTTCGCGCCCCTGGTGAGGATTATGCTGCTTTCCACTGCAAAGAGGCCGCTCTCGTCCTGGGTAACGCTTTCCAAGAGGGACGGCAGATGCCGCCCGTGGGGATCTTGCCACAGCACCTGGGGCTGCGGGTACCAGCCGGCCGAGCGGCAGGCCACATGGATGCCCCCGTCCTGGTAGCGCTCCAGCGTGATGAGCGGGGCAGAGCCGCTGGCTGCGGGAAAACAGAGACCCCTGGGTGATCCTGCAGGATGCCAGGTATCAGGGGAATAAGGTGGCTGTTCCTCTCCCTGACAAGAAGGGATGAACTTTGACATAGACAAATCCCAGGGGTTTTTTTAAGACAAGTGTCACCAGGAGTCAGGACATTTCTTGCAGTCTTTTTCACATAACTCAAAGAGAGATCTGCTCTGGATGCTACTACTGCAGCGAAATAATCTGCAGGCCTGGATATTAAAATATAAAATCATGAACCAAGACATTCTTACTGTCTTAACCAATGGCAAATTTTTTCTTACACCTACTTATATGAAGAAAACAATATCAAGAACACTTCTGAAGTAGGTAGCACATCTCACCAGCTGCTTGGTAGGCAATTTTACCTCTCTGAGACATTCTTGGTATTTTCAATGATGGTACTTAATAAAACCCTATTTCCAAAGCAACCACCTGAAATTGCTGCTGGGAAGAAGGACAGAGAAGAGCAGCGCTGGCTATGAGCAAGTAAATTAGAGTCCACAGGATTCCACATCTCATGGGACATCGGGGGATGAGACCCGGGCAGGGCCAGGAGCAACGCGGCCAAGCCCCCCAACACGTATAAAAGTAGCCCTTAGGGAGAGCAGGCAAACAGCAAGGGCATGGCGCAGCAGTTGGCACGGAAGGGCGTGCAGGAAGGGCACTGAAGATCCAGCAGGGAGCAATGGTCTCCACCAGGCAGAAAGCCATGGCCTCGCCAAGCTCTGCACCCACCACGACTGACGCAGCTGCCCAGACAGCGCTCCGGCGGGAACCCGCTGCCGCCCACGCGCCAGGCTGCAGGCTGTGCCCTGCTCTTAGGCCAGTACAGGACGGCAACGGTGAGCACCCCTGGGGGAGGTGCGCCCAGGGACAGGAGCTCCTCCGCTCAGTGACAGAGCTCCGGGGGGAGGCGAGTAGGTCGAGGAGCAGCAGGGAGTGCGAGAGAGAGACAGATTACTGGGATCGCACCCTACCATCCCGCAGACAGGCCCAACAGGCAGACAGGACCCACGGCACAGAAGATTCCCTATCCTCTCTCCACCTGGCTGAACACAGTGACTCAAGGGATAGGGGTCAATGGCAACAAGCTCCTGCCCGGCGCAGCAGGCGGGTCTCCTCTGTGACTGCCCCACCCTCCCAGGTGACCTTGCAAAACAGGTTACGAGGCTCTGCAAGTGGAACTGAACAATGACGAGGACGATGGTTCATCGAGCTTGGAGGTGATGCTGAGGTTAAGTCGGCCTATGCCCTGCATCAAAACAGCTTCCACAAAGAAAAAGAAGACGGGTCATTGCCATAGGAGACTCTCTCCTGAAGGGAACAGAAGGCCCAGGACACAGACCAGACCCACTTCTTAGGGAAGTCTGCTGCCTCCCTGGGGCCTGGGTGGAAGATGCGAAGAGAAAGCTTCGTGCCCTGGTACAGCCCTCAGATTATTATCCATTATTGGTTTTTCAGGTAGGCAGTGAGGAAGTTGCTACAAGAAGTCCAAAGGCACTCAAAAGAGACTTCAGGGCCTTGGGATGATTGGTTAAGGGATCAGGAGCACAAGCAGTGTTCTCCTCAATCCTTCCAGTTGCAGGGAATGATGAGGAAGGCTCAGGAAGACTCAGCAGATCAATACCTGGCTCTGAGCCTGGTGTCTCCAGCAAGATTTCGGGTTTTTTGATCATAAGTCAGCCTACACGACAGCAGGCCGGCTGGCGACAGACGGGGTACGCCTGTCACAGAGGGGGAAAAGGGTCCTTGGACAGGAGACAGCAGGGCTCCTTGGAAGAGCTTTAAACTAGATTGGAAGGGGGAAAGGGATAAAACCAGGCTCACTGGAGAGAAGCCTGGGGGCGGCACGCCAACGTTTGAGGGACGGTGTGCCAGCGAGGCCCTTCTGTCTGCCATCTCAGTGGAGGCAGGGGATGGAGAGCCATGCGGCAGCAGACGCAAGGGCTATGGATGTGTTAGAAACCATGGGAGCGCCTGAGAATGGACACGTAGGAATCAGGGCTTCTTCCCCCAGAAAGGTGGCAGGAGCAATAGCCCAACTGAAGTGCATCTGCGCCAATGCACGCAGCATGGGCAACAAACAGGAGGAGCTGGAAGCCATTGTGCAGCAGGAAAACTATGACATAGTTGCCATCACGGAAACACGGTGGGATGACTTGCACAACTGGAGTGCTGCGATGGATGGCTATAAGCTCTTCAGAAGGGACAGGCAAGGAAGGAGAGGCGGTGGGGTAGCCCTGTATGTTAGGGAGTGTTTTGATTGGCTAGAGCTTAACGATGGTGATGACAGGGTTGAGGGTTTATGGGCGAGAATCAGGGGGAAGGCCAACAAGGCAAATATCATGGTGGGAGTCTGTTACAGACCACCCAACCAGGATGAAGAGATGGGTGAAATATTCTATAAGCAGCTGGGAGAAGCCTCACAATCGCTAGCCCTTGTTCTCGTGGGGGACTTCAACTTATCAGATGTCTGCTGGAAACACAACACAGCAGAAACAGTCTAGGAGGTTCCTGGAGTGTGTGGCAGAGACCTTCCTGACACTGCTGGTGAGGGAGCCAGCTAGGGAAGGCACCCGCTGGACCTGTTGTTTGTGAACAGAGAAGGCCTGGTGGGTGATGTGACGGCTGGAGGCCATCTTGGGCATAGCCATCATGAAAGACGGAGTAAGTAGGGGGGCCAGCAGAACGGCCACCTTGGACTTCCAGAGGGCAGACTTTGGCCTGTTCAGGAGCCTGGTTGCCAGAGTCCCTTGGGAGGCAGTCCTGAAGGGCAAAGGAGCCCAGGAAGGCTGGACAGTCTTCAAGAAGGAAATCTTAAAGGCACAGGAGAAGGCCATCCCCATGTGCCAAAAGACGAGCCGGCAGGGGAGACCACCGGCCTGGCTGAACAGAGAGCTTTGGCTGGAACTCAGGAATACAAGGAGAGATTATGACCTTTGGAAGAAGGGGCAGGCAACGCAGGAGGACTACAAGGATGTCTTGAGGGTATGCAGGAAGAAAATTAGAAGGGCCAAAGCCCAACTGGAACTTAATCTGGCTACTGCCATAGAAGACAATAAAAAATGTTTCTACAAATGCATTAGTAACAAAAGGAGGGCTAAGGAGAATCTCCATCCTTTATTGGATACAGGGGGAAACATAGAGCCTGAGGAAAAGGCTGAGGTACTCAATATCTTCTTTGCCTCAGTCTTTGATAGTCAGAGCAGTTGTTCTGGGGGTACCCAGCCCCCTGAGCTGGAAGACAGGGACAGGGAGCAGAATGAAGCCCCCATAATCCAAGGGGAAATGGTCAGCGACCTGCGGCACCACCTGGTCACACACAAGTCTATGGGGCCGCATGGGATCCACCCAAGGGCACTGAGGGAGCTGGCAGAGGTGCTCACCAAGCCACTTTCCATCACCTATCAGCAGTCCTGGCCAACCGGGGAGATCCCAGTTGACTGGAGGTTGGCAAATGTGATGCCCATCTACAAGAAGGGCTGGAAGGAGGATCCGGGGAACTACAGGCCTGTCAGCCTGACCCTGGTCCTGGGGAAGGTCATGGAGCAGATCATCCTGAGTGCCATCACACGGCACGTATGGGACAACCAGGGATCGGGCCCAGTCCGCATGGGTTTATGAAAGGCAGGTCCTGCTTGACCAACCTGATCTCCTTCTGGGACAAGGTGACCCGCTTGGTGGGCGAGGGAAAGGCTGTGGATGGTGTCTGCCTGGGCTTTAGCAAAGCCTTTCACACGTTTCCCACAGCATTCTCCTGGAGAAACTGGCTGCTCAGGGCTTGGACGGGCGTACTCTTCGCTGGGTAAAAAACTGGCTGGATGGCCAGGCCCAAGGAGTTGTGGTGAATGGGGTTAAATCCAGCTGGCGGCCGGTCACCAGTGGTGCTGCCCAGGGCTCAGTGCTGGGGCCGGTTCTGTTTAATGTCTTTGTCAATGATCTGGACGAGGGGATCGAGGGCACCCTCAGTCAGTCTGCAGATGACACCCAGTTGGGTGGGAGCGTTGATCTGCTGGGGGGCAGGGAGGCTCTGCAGAGGGACCTGGCCAGGCTGGGTCGATGGGCACAGGCCACTGTGTGAGGGGCAACAAGGCTCAGGGCCGGGTCCTGCCCTTGGGGCACAACAACCCCAGGCACCGCTGCAGGCGTGGGGAGGAGTGGCTGGGAGCTGCCCGGCGGGAAAGGACCTGGGGTGGTGGTCAACAGCAGCTGAACATGAGCCAGCAGTGTGCCCAGGTGGCCAAGAGGGCCAATGGCATCCTGGCTTGTATCAGGAATGGTGTGGCCAGCAGGAGCAGGGCAGGGATCGTCCCCCTGTGCTGGGCACTGGTGAGGCCGCCCCTCGAATCCTGTGCTCAGCGCTGGGCCCCTCACCCCCAGAAGGAGATGGAGGGGCTGGAGCGTGGGCAGAGCAGGGCAGCGAGGCTGGGGAAGGGGCTGGAGCACAAGGGTGGGGAGGGGCGGCTGGGGGAGCTGGGGGTGCTCAGCCTGGAGAAGAGGAGGCTGAGGGGAGCCCTCATCGCTCTCTGCAACTGCCTGAAAGGAGGCTGGAGCCGGGGGGGTCGGTCTCTTCTCCCCAGGAACAAGCGATGGGACGAGAGGGAACGGCCTCAAGCTGCGCCAGGGCAGGGTTAGGTTGGGGATTGGGAAAAACTCCTTCCCCAAAGGGCTGTCAGGGCCTGGCCCAGGCTGCCCAGGGCAGGGGCTGAGTCCCCATCCCTGGGGGGATTTAAAAGCCGGGGAGATGTGGTGCTTGGGGACATGGGTTAGTGGTGGCCTTGGCAGTGCTGGGTTAGCGGTTGGACTTGATGAGCTTAAGGGTCTTTTCCAACCTTAACGATTCTATTCTATTCTATTCTATTCTATTCTATTCTATTCTATTCTATTCTATTCTATTCACCAGTGACACAGACTACAGACCTGTCACCTTCAGCTCCACCACAGCCTCGTCGTAATCCGAGTCACAGCGAACAAAGCAGGTGTAATTCCCTCTGTCAGACAGTTGGACACGGAAAATTTTCAACTCCACGCTGCCCTTGGCGAGGCCATCCTTCAGCAGCTCAGTGCGCCCTTGGTATTGAAGCATCTGCTCCCCATACTGGTCCTGGCCCCCCCTTGTAGCGGTGCACAAAGGGCGAGATGTGTTCCCGAAACCAGATCACCTCTGTGTCCTGCGTGCTCTGCTCTGGGGAGAAGCGACAGGGCAACACCACGTCCTCGCCCGTGGGCACGGTGATGGGGCTGAGCGGTCCCGTCACATCGAAGGGAGCTGGGAGAAACCCCCGGAGGAAGAAGAAATAACCGTGAGTTTGCTGTGGCGACTGAGCTCGGAAAACCAGCGGATGCTGCTCCGCATGGTTTGTGTGCTGCCGGGCTGTAGCATCACGTTGGGAGCGTAACTGTGCCGGGGAGACGAAGCATCGAGGGGCGGGTTGGGAGAGGGACCCCTGCCGTGCAGCACGGTGAGTGGGCTGGGGGCAGGCCACCGCCCATTTCTCTGCTTCCCTGTCCTACACTACTGTGAAAGTTCTTCAAATCCCTAAAAGATTATTTGTTCTCAAGGGGACAAGTGCTGCCCACGCTGCTCAGGGTGGGGAGAAAGCAGGATAAAAAAGGAAGGAAGTGGCTGGAAGGTTTCTGGGTGGTTGGCTGGAAAAAGCAGACAACTTGGGTACAAATAAAACTCAAATATCCACACCTATTACAAGAGAAAATAAAACCGTCTCAGGTGCTCTGGGCATCCTTGGCAGTTTAAAAAAAGTCTTATTAATAAGCTGGCCACTCAACTCACAGAGAAAGTGGTTTCTGGTTGTAGGAAAACAAAAGCAAATCAACTTTTTTTTGGCAAGGTAACTTTCAAGTCACCTGTTGTGCTGCACCCTTTTGCCAGGGCTGCCTTGAAGAAGCTGCCTCAGGGCAGCAATCTAACAGAAAAAGAGCCCAGAATATTTTTTAAAAGATCTTGTGTTGTTGTTTTTTCCCTTTATTGAACGGGTTCTGCAAGGGTTCAGCGCACCCCGGACACAGCCCAGTAAAGTGATGACATGCTGGGAATGTGCTGGGAACAGGGAAAGTGGGGATGGAAATGGCAGCAAACTATAATCAACTCATCGGCATCATCTCATCTCCACCCGAGTTCAGCGAGGTTGTGCGAATGCCTGTGCTGACACGGCCGGAGGAACAAACCGGGATCCAGAGGGATGCTGGCGCTCTCAGAAGTGGACAAGGTTTATGGCAAAGGTCCTGACCCTGCTCTGTGCTTTGCCGTTCACGGGGAGCAGCTGCCTTGGCAGCCGGGAAGATATTCAGGCTCAAAGCAATGCCACAGGGATCAGCAAGAACCGTGGGGATCCTTACCTGACTGCAGCTCGTGAACTTGGAAAACTGAACCACAAATGATAAAAGCCAGCAGAGAGCAGTGGAGGTGGAAACCGGAGAGCATCCTCTTCGCTACTGCACAGCCTGGAGATGGGGAAGGAGAGGGAAAGGGCAAAGGGGAGGAGAAACAAGGGAATAAAAAAAAAAGCAGAATTCACTTTTAAAGGGGTTTATTGCTGATTGCAGCCCCTTTTTATAATGTCTAGGGAAGAGCCTCAGGTGCCAAAGGTTGAAATCAATTTTCCACCATCAGCCTGACTTTGCTTGGTGCTTTACATACAAAGTACCCAACTGGTACAAAAAGTTGTAGGAATTTCCCATGGGGAAACAAAGGACGAGCTGCAACATCTCCTCTAAGTCCATGAAAAAGTGGCAGTTGTTTTAATACGGAGATGGAAAGGCGCAGGACCAGAAGGAGCAACCCAGACTGAATGCACGTGGAGCCGGGGCTGCGCGCTCCTCCGCCGGGACAAATCTGGGACTCGGCAGCGCATCCCCTGCCACCGCACCGAGGGGGGGGGGTCTCAGACCAGGGAAAGCAGAATAACCAAAACACTAATCAACACCCAGTCAAAATGGGACCTGGCCCTGCTCTGAACCCCCCCAAACCCTCTTATCTTTCACTGACTTAGTCCCGGCTTTGTTAACGAGAGGTGAAAACCGTGACCAATTTTGGCAGATGGCAGAAAGCGATTTCAATCTGCAGCTTTCCGAGAGACGCCGCTTACCTGGAGGCCCCGAGCTCTGTCACGGGCTCTGGGCTGGGGCAGGAGCTGCTCATCGATCACCCGGTGCATCTGGAGGGGTCACCCCGAACCGAGCTAAGCATTTCCCTGTATGTAAGCTAAACAAAAACGTCACTCTGCGTCCCAGCCTGCCACCCGTTTCCTCCTGCGTCGCTTCTCAGAAATGAAAGTTGCTGAGTGATTTGGGTTGTTTTTTTGGCAATGCTTTTGCTCCAGAAATGTTCTTGTGGCAACATCCACAGATAGTCCGTGCCACAGATGCCTTCTACGGCTGCGTATCGCAGCCTCCTCGCACGGCCCTTCCCAGACTCAGCAGGGGATGGATGCTTGCAGCGGTTTGCATGAACCCAGGGAAAAGCCCGGAGGAAGCAGCGGCAAGCAGGAGGTGGCCGAGTTGTGATTCACACCCAGAGGCAGCGCAGCGTTGGGAGCTAAGCCCAGCACTAGCTTAAAAATTGCTTAAAAGCAATTCCCCCCCCCGGCCAAGAGGCAAGGCTAGCGTGGATGGTTTGTTCAGGGAAAGCTGCTGCCCTGGGATGCATCGCGAAGGCAGCCCCACCGGGTGCTCAGCCCAGCCGGGTCTGGCACCCTCCCGTCCCCAGCCAGGAGCGTGGGGGCACACGGGGGGTGAGAGCATCTGCTCCGATAAAGGGAGCTGATCAGGGACCTTGCCATGACAAGGAAAAGAGGGAGGCAATAAATGAAGCATAGAGGGACACAGATCTGGCCAACAAATGATAGCGGAGGTAAGTATAATAAACCAACCTCATCAGTTATGCTAATTGCTCGACTATCACAAATCTGCAGGCATCACTTCAGGGAGGGCCAGCCTGGCTTTTGCAACTGTAAGGATGCAAAGCTGGGGGTCCCAGATAGGGGGGTGTCAGTGGAAGTATGCGAGCAGCTAAAGGCATGCGCGGTGGAAGGGAGTCAGGGAGGGCAAGGTGGGGGACAGGCAGAAAGGGGTATAAAAGGGCCCGGTCGTGGGTAACAGAGCCAGTCTGTGCGCTTGGCTGGCTGGTGAGTTGGAGCCTCCAGGGCCAGGCAGGGGTGTCAGACGGGCGGAGGGTCCATGCTGGTGTCTGGGGGGCCCAGGAGTGTGGGAAGCCTGCGGGATGAGTGTGTGAGTGCTGCGTGTTTGCAGTGAGCATCAGGCTGGACCAGCGGGCGAGTATGGGACCCATGGCGGGGTCAGAGGGCCCGGGGTCTGGGCAGGGGTACCGGGCGGGCAGAGGGGCCGTGCTGCTGCTTGAGGGTCTGCAAACGTGCATGTGAACCCGGAGAGCGTCACATCTGTGCCTGCACTAGTGACCTCCTGCCTCTGCCAGCCCCGCAGGAGGAGGGGACGCAGCTGCCTGGGCGGGTGGGCGACGTGGGTCCTGCAGGTGGGTGCTGTTGACGGCAGCCCCTTGCCTGCCACAGGCTGTGACCCGGGGTGTGGGTGGGTACGCGTTTAACCCTGCAGCAGCCCCCACCGTGCCACCATGCGACAGCGGTCCCTGAATAGTCCCTGCCGAGCCAGTCTGTCCCCAGCTCTGCCTTCCCAGGCCCCGTCCCAGCGCCAGGCAGCAGAGCCACCGGGCAGCAGGTCTCCTTGCACTCTATTTTGTGCACAGGTGGTGGCTTTCAGAGCGGTGTGACAAAGCAGAGTGGGTGCCACCTCCCAAGTTCCCTACAAGCCAGGGCGAGGCCATCGCCCCTGGGCACATGAAAAGCTGCCTGGAGAACAGAGAGGTGGGGTGCAAAGACCCGCACCTGCTGTTCCCCATTCACCAGTTGAGCAATCAAAGTAACCCATGCCCTGCAAACACCTCCACCCTGAAACCCGCTGGCAGCAGGACAAACCTGGGCAAGCAGCACCTGTGAGGAGCCAGACCTCTTCCCTCATCACAGTACAGAGCCTGGACGCCCAGAGCATGGCCACTGGTCTGTGGCTGGTGTCCCCAAGTGACATTGCACCGGGCTGGAGGTGGGTGTGGTGCCACTGACCCAGGAGGGCTCTGAGCATCCTGATGCAGGAAGATCAGCCCCTTCCAGCAGTGCAGCGGGCTCTTATCACCCATCCTCAGCTGGCTGAAGGGAGGGGAGATGCAGCAGATCGTGTGATGCAAACAGGACGAGGGCACTGCAGAAACATCGGCAGGGAACTCCCAAATTCAAGGGTTAGATGAGGTCACACGTCCGCCAGCAGCTTCAGAGCATGGGAGGCGGTCGCCAAGAGGAGGGAGGTGGAAGCTCCAGTGGTGTGGTCCCCCACAGAGAGGTGAAGGTGCCGGGCTCCCAGCTGTGCTCTCCAGGCCATCCAGCCCCTCTGGACTTTGATCTGCTCACTCGAACAAGCTGGAAATGCCGTGCAACCCAGTCCAGCCATGAGCTGATGAGGAGGTCAGGGGAGTGGAGAGCAGACTGAAGACCTTCAGACCCATCCAAAACCTCCTTTCCTGGCGTCAGCCTGCAGGTGAGTGCTGGCTGTCTAAAAAGTGCCTGAATGTTGTGACTTTTCCATCATACCTTCTGCTTCTTTATCATCTTTAGGTGGTCTCTGAGTCTTGCAATTTCCACTTTCAACAGGGAATCCTGCCTCCCCTCCTGTTGATTTTCTGCACACACGCTGGTATCCAGGATGGAGAGAGAAGAGAGGGAGACCCTGGCCAATGAGGCGGAGGAGATGAGAGGAAAAGGTGAGTTGTTAGAAGGGAAGAGGAGAGGGAACTGTACTCTGTTGAGGAGAAAATGCATCCTGCTTCTGCTGTGGAAGACCTATTTCGGGTCAAAGCACCTGGGGCTGGTCCCAGCCTGGGCTTGTCACAGGGTTGAGACGTGGTGGCTGCAACACCCCCAGCTGAATTCCTCATGCTGGAGAGCCACCACCAACACCAAAGACACCTGAGCTGCCATGCTTGGCTCCCTCCATTGCCCACAGAAAGCAACAGGAATCTGGGGTCTTGGGGTAATGTCTATTGCGCAGGTCCAGGTGTCTGCACCCATTCACTCAGGTGCATCCTCCTCCAGGAAACTGGGGTCTCCTTGGCCAGGGATTGCATGGAAGCTCCTGGAGCAGGAGCAGGATCAGGGCAGCATTGAGACTGGGGCAGTCCAGCGCGAGGGGGTTTCCCACCCCACGCTGGATGTCTCTGGGCAGGGGCAAGGAAATCGCCCTGTCCTTTCTCTTGCTGGGGTGGGTGCAGCCCCAACGCACTCCTGGGGCTGCCTGTCCTGAGCAGCTTCTCCTCCTCTGTCCCCAGCCGACGTGGGCCTGGACCCAGACACCGCCAATCCCTTCCTCATCCTGGCTGGCGACCAGAGAGGCGTGGGACGGGGGGGACGAGTGGACCTCGCTGCCCAACAACCCCGAGCGGTTCGACACGGAGCCATGTGTGCTGGGCAGCCAGGGCTTTGCTGCGGGGAGGCACTGCTGGGAGGTGGAGGTGGCCGAGGCAGGGGACTGGTGGGCTGTGGGGGTCGCCCAGGAGTCTGTCAGGAGGAAGGGGGTCCTCAGTTTTACCCCCCAGGAAGGGATCTGGGCCGTGGGCCAGTGGTTTGGACAATACTACGCTTTCACTGACCCTGACTGGACGCCCCTGCACCTCGCCTGCTTCCCCAGGGCCATCCAGGTCTGCCTGGACTTTACAGACAGGCAGGTGGCATTTGCTGACGCTGAAAACAAAGCCCTGATCTTTGCTTTCTGCCTGGCTTCATGTCCCCAGGAGAGGCTACGGCCATGGCTCTGGGTGGGGATGGACTCATGGCTCAAGCTGTGCCCCTGACACAGAGGGAGCGTGGGTGGCAGGGGGGAGACTGGAAAGGTGAACACCATCATCTTGGGTCTTGGTGCTGGGAACTGGGAGGGTCCTGTGTCCTGCTGGCTTCTCCTCGCATGGTGCCTCTGGCCACCAAGTGGGAGGACTGGCAGGTCTTGGAGATGGATGCCACCAAAGAGCCTCCTTCATCCCCTCCACCCTGCAGCTGGGACTCCAGAGACAACGGGGAGCACAGAGATTCAGTGCATGGAGGAGCTTGGTGCCAGGCGGCCCCAGGGCAGAGAAGTGGCATTGAGTGCTGGGGCATTGCAGAGCTGCTCTGTACAAAGCCATGAAAAATACAGCAGGTTCAAACTCCTTAAAAGGTGCTGGAGTAGTGTCTCTGGCTTTTTTCAATTAAGCTTAATCATTAAATTAAAAAAAACCCAAACATAGCTGGATGCTGGAGCTCATGATAACGCTTATCTTCTCCATACATCCAAAGCCTCTCATTGCCTTATTTCCAGTTGTCAGACGTGCATTAAGCACATTTCTTACAGCAGAGCACTAGTGAAAGCTGTGGGGACAGCCAAGGAAGGTAAGCAAGAAACTGAGAAGTGTCTGAAGTCCTCAGATGTGCTGTTCTCTGATCTCCCCCCATCAAGGTCTCCTTTGCCTCACATACAGTAGACCAGACTAGTTCAGGTGGAAGGGACCTACAATGGGCATCTCGTCCAGCTGCCTGACCGCTTCAGGGCTGACCAAAAGTTAAAGCACGTTATTAAGGGCATTGGCCAAATGCCTCTCAAACACTGACAGGCTCAGGGCATCGACCACTTCTCGAGAAAGCCTGTTCCAGTGTTTGACCACCCTCTCAGTAAAGAAATGCTTCCTGATGTCAAGTCTGGATCTCCCCTGGTGCAGCTTTGAACCATTCCCATGCATCCTATGACTGGCTCGCAGCGAGAGGAGAGCAGCACCTCCCTCTCCACGTCCCCTCCTCAGGAAGCTGCAATGAGGTCGCCCCTCAGCCTCCTTTTCTCCAAATGAGACAAACCCAGAGCACTCAGCCGCTCCTCAGAGGCCAGGCCTTCCAGACAGAGATCTGCTCCAGAGAACTAGCATTTTGGGGAAATGACGTTCAAAGGACATGTTAGACCTGGAAAAGGTGGGTGGGTCCCTACTCCCCGGGGCTTGCTTTGTCCTCTCCTGCTAACTCCTGCTCTTAGGAGAAAAGGTTAATGTAGGCAAAGGGGAACCTTGCCTGGGTCCAGCCTAGATTTCATCTCCAGCCACATTGCTGGTTGGACCCTCTTAGTGCCAACTCAGTTGTCACCTTTGTGATGGCAGCTGGGCACAGGCATTAATCTCCCTGGTCTACTCCAGTAGCTGGAAAGAGCCGCAGCACCAGGTCAGGCACAGGTCTCCTGCGCTGGCACTAGGGGATGGGCTCACCAATCCCTCCGGCACTGTCCGGGGATGGCTGACATCCTGCTGCACCTGGGCTCTGCACATCCGTGGGACCAGCAATCCAACAAAGCAGCCCAGGGGACCGTCCAAGGAGCCAACCCCCAGACTCATGCTCCTGACAGAGCACAGAAGAGGGGCAAATCCTGGTAGGAATGGACGAGGTCTCCAAGTGCCTGCCCACACCTTGGTGCCAGCACGTCCTCAGCTCCTGGTGCCAAAGCTGACATTGTGCTGTGCAGGAGAAGGGACAGCTTACCCCCGCCGGGGCTCTGCATTTCCACGAGCACACCGGGAGGAAGGCGAGATCCCACAGCCAGAGCACGAAGGCAGCTGGGTTCGTGTCTGGGACGAGCTGGAATCAAACCCTGCAGCAGCACCGCAGCCAAACCCAGCAGGTCACCATGGGCTTCTGGCCACGGAGCAAGGAGAAAGGGGTGGGCTTCACCCTTGAGCAGGCTATGACTTTCACAGATGCTTTTTCACACACCCCCTCTTTCCAGGGGTTGTATTAAGCATCCTAGGCAGCATTTGTGTCTGCAGCATTGTTTCTCTTCACCGTTCTTTGAATTCCCTCCGCTCCAGCCCCCCGCCTCCCTTTCTGCTTTTTCAACAGAAGTAGATGGAGCCAACGTGTTTGAAGCCCTTCTTATCTGTCAGCAAGGTGTTGTGGGATGGGATTTAGTTTCACATTTGTTCGACCAGCATTTGAACTTTGATTGTTTATATAAATTTGTTTATTCATATTACTTTGGTTATTCATGTTTTTTGCTCCTACAATGCAATGCCACAAATCCTGGCAGTTCTACAAATCAGCAGGTCTCAAATCACCAATTCCTACAGCCTCTTCCTAAACTTCAGCAAATTCCTGGTATTAGTTCTTTGGCTGGAGAAGATCTAAACCTCTAAATTTTCTTTCCAAGAGCCTCATCACAACCAGAGAAACAAATTAAATAGTTGAACATTGAAGAATTATGGGGTGCACTGATTTGTTAAAAAGCAGTGATTATAATTCCACCCACAAAATTTTTTGCAGATGTAAATCCTACTAACACCTCCCCAAAAGACAAATATTTACTTATGTTTTCTTGAGCTAACGCAAGAATCAAATCAGGCCAACCACAGGGACTAATACATGGAGGCTGCCCAGGCTTCAGGGCCACAGAGCGTCACCCCACAGCCAGCTGGGCTGCTGAGCAAGGTTTCATCCTCCTGACCCATCTGCCTATGTCCTCAAGTTAAAATATACCATCACTAGGCACCGCTATGCCCCTCAATCCCCCTCACGGCTCCTGTAAATCAAGTATGTCCCCAGAAATGGCCATTCTTCACCCAGAGCCCTGCTCTAAGCCTCTTCCACTGCAGTAGGACCAAGGCTGGGGAAGCCCATGGATCTCTTCTCCCAGCGAGGCAATTCCTGCTCCCTGTGGGCAGGCAGACCGGAGTTCAACAGCCTCTGAGGCTCACAGCAGAAGGTTTGGAGATGGAGATGGCAGAAGATCTGTAAGCAGATGGGAGTCCCCAAGGACTAGCCAGATGGAGATGCAGGAGGGCAGGGTGGCCACAGCAGAGCCTCCTCGGAGGGACACACCTCCTCAGGTCTCAGGACACAGTTTGAGCTGGGACCCCTTACCCACCCAGAACCAGGGGTGGATTCGCTCCCCCGCAAACATGGCTTGTGGGAAAGTGAAAATCACAGCCTCGCTGTCCACGTTGACAAACATCACCTGACCCCCTGCATGGTCCAGACAGACCCGCACCCTCCGGGGGACCACGCTGGGGAGGACAGGGGTGGGAGATGGGGCAGTGAGAGCCTGGAACTTCTCCTTATACTGCCCCACCGCCCAGATCCCCCCCCCGGGGCTGATGTCAATCGGTCCCTTTCTCTTCACGGACTCCAGGGCCACTCCCACCGCCCAGCACGACCCATAGCCCACCTCCACCTCCCAGCACGGTCGCCCCGAGTTGAATCCCTCGCAGCCCAGAACACAAGGCCACGGGTCAAATCGCTCCGGGTTGTCAAGCCGGCTCTGCTGTGTGGCTCCCTGCATCACACTTCTCTGATCTTCTGACAAGACGAGCTGGGACTGAGCTGTGTCTGGATCCAGAGTCACGTCCACTGCAAGAGAGAAGACGGGTCAAAGAACGAGGGGGTAGAGACCAGTCCTGGGAAGAGTTTCACCATGCTGGGCCCATGTTTGGTCCTGGCTTGGGAGAAAACCTGGCGATACTTCTCTTCCAGAAGGTGCTTAGCTCAAAATGGGGAGCAGCTCTGTGCCCTGAGCCAAGGCATGTGAAGATTCACTCTCCCCCAAAACTCTCCCACCAGAGTTAACGGGAGGAGGCTCCCCAGCAGAACTCACCTTTTGTGTACGGTCCCTGTGGTTCCTCCACTCCCTCCCCTGTGTCAGTTGTCAAAGCACCTGAAAGAGAGATGGAGCCCAGAGGTCACCTCTGATTACACCACCAGCACTGGGAGGTGGTGGGCTGAGATGCTGCACCCTTCCTTCCCCAGCGCACACGCTGCTTGCTGCGCCTGCCGGCTTCTCCAGTTGAAGCAGGAAGGACAAAACCTAAAGCAGCAGGAGCAGAAAAGAATTTGGGGCTACCTAGCAGGAGATGGACATGGACATACTGCAGCGTGTCTGGTGGGTCACCCAGATGGTTTGAGGAGTTGTGGGATCTTTGTCTTCAGAGATATTCAGAACTCAACTGGAGAAAACACAGAGCATTCCCACCTGGCAGTACCTGCTTTGGGCAGAGGTTTGGACCAGATGACCTCCAGAGGTCCTTTCCAGCCTACATTACTCTGCACAATGCCAGGCTCTGCCTGACAGTCCTCTCAATCACTTCTTTGGGCACGAGCCTCCTCGTTAGGAGAGCATGAGCTGAGAATCATTCGGGCGTGTTGGGCCACCTGGGACTCGTTCACATCCCTGACCCACTTCCAACCACGGAGCAGGTCTGGAGCACAGATCTAGAGCAGAAAGAGCTGTGGCAGCATCCAAGCCAGGTGTTGCACAAAGGGTGTTGGAACAGGTTCACATGCACAGCAATTTATTAGCAGGCTCCACAGCTGATGATGTGAATCAACAATAACGTTGACTATTCTTTTGGGGAAAAATAAAAGCAAAGGGAGATCAAGAGAGAGCGGGGGGCACAGGGAGGAAAGGGAACACCCTCCCACTTGTGCTGTGACACCTCTCCAATGCGTCCCCAGGGCAGAACATGCTACCCAAGGATATTCAGCTTTTTCTCCCTTCTGCAGGGCATTGACTACCTCCTTCTTTCCACCCCGGGATGCTTCTCTGTTCTCCTCTGAGATCCCTTCTTTGTACCTTGAGGGTTTCTTGCTACCTCCTCTAGCGTGGGAGCTTTTTCTGAGCAGACGCCGGGCTCCTTCTTCAGCTCGTGCTTCATCCGCTCCTGTTGCTGGAGTTTTGCCCTCTCACACCTGGAGTTGTACAAGCCACAGCATTTATATTCCTCCTTTAACTCAGTCTCCTGTTAGTGCCAGCTGCTAGAGGCCACTTTCCAGCTGAATCAATACCCTCCAGAAAGTTCATTCAAATTTTTTAATTTTTTTTTTTTTAACATAAGAGCATCAATGAGAAGAGAGCCAGCAGGTCTCGTTGGCTGGGTCACTACTGTGTCCTGATGCTCTCATTGCCAATTAAATTTCTCTTATGAGCGATGGTCCTGGTGCCCCCAGTCACCTTCAGAGCAAACTTGTGTCACAACCAAGTGCGGAAGCCTGAGCCAAGGGCACTACGCCCTGGTCTCTACGCCTTAGTGTCGCTACACAGCGGTCATGGAGAAGCCAACCAGGCTTGCAGCCAGAGACCTTAGAAATGAAATGTCCTCGAATATTTCCCCAGGGACAGACTTTCTTGGTAGAGTCACAGCGGTTCATCGGCCTCTGGAAAACTGAAATATAAGCATTGGTGGGGCATCCCTGGTGTTTGAGGCATCCAGCTTTGTTCTGGGGCAGGAATCTTTGCAACCCAAAGCAGAAGTGTGATGTAAAGGAGAAAGCAACACATACCTGCTCAAAACGTCACCAGCATCCTAGACGGGAGAAAGAGAGAAGCAGCTCAGTGCTACTTATCCTGCACACGCGTTCCTCACGTTCCCCTTACACAGGAACGGACACACCAGCAAGGCAAGATTAATGAGTAAGATAATCAAGGTAAGATTAGCCCATTGCGTGCTTCCAGTTTGCTGGTGCCTCACACGCTGTTTGCCAAGACAGCGCTGGTGCTTCAGCAGACCTCACCTGCGGGGACTCATGTCCTGACAGCTGGCACTCCTTCTCCTTGATCAGGCCATCCAGGTAACTAATCTTCTTGGAGAATTTAGCAGCATTTTCTTTCAATCTTGTGTTAATCTGCTTCTCCAGCTCTCCCAGCCGAGCCAGCAGCAGGCACTCTTGCTCCTCCAGGTGCTGTCGCAGCTGCTTAAATTCAGGCCCAATCTTCTGCCTCTCCGCCTTCACTTTTTCCTGTACCAGCAGAAACAATCCTCTCAAGGGAGAGTGGGAGCATGGAAAGGGACAGGCAGCAATTAAAAGCATTCATGGCTTTTACCTTCTGGTGTGGAGCGTGACTGCGATTCCTTGGGTAGTTATTGTGCACCAACAGTTGGACACAATTCAGTCTCCCAGCTCTGAAGGCCAAGAATCAACCTTCCTTCACCCTCCCCAAACAAACTTCTTCCCGGTAGCGCTGTGCCCCTACCAGATAGTCCTGGCAGATCCATCGCTCCTTCCTTTCCCGTTTCTCCAGTTCTCCTTTCTCTCTCCGGAGGCTCTCCAGCTGTGACTGCATTTGCTCCTGGAAGAAGAGGCATCCTTCAGGAGCTCCCCACCACCCCGTGTGTGCTTTGTGTCTGGTCCTGGGTCGGGCATAAGCAGCCTCTGGCACAGGGTCAGCTTCTGGACCTGTGGGGCCAGGATGCTCGCGAGGGTCGGTGTGACTGTGAAAAGCAATGAGGGAACACGCAGGGCAAGAGGATCGGGGAGGAACCGAGGAGGAACAGGCAGAAAGGGGTATAAAAGGGACTGGTTGTGCGTAAAACAGAGCCGGTCACTGCGCTTTGACCCAGCCCTGCGCCTGGTCACCGCAGTCTGTCCTACCTTCTCATTAAATCCTTTCCCAGCCACCTTTTTGCACGATCTCTCCGTATCCCATGGGTGTGAGTGCTGCAAGGACAAAGTGCCGGTTCCTGGGGACCAGTGCGAGTGGATGTGGTGGCAGCGGCTGCAGCCGGACGGGGGTGCAGGCACCCCGGGGCTGCGGCCTCAGCTCCTGGAGCCCATGGGCTCTCACTGCAGCTGCTGGAGCAGCTCGGGGTCCCGAATGCCAGCCACGGTGTCTGGCGGGGGGGGCGGTGTCCCCAAAACCAGCTACTGGGGGGACTGGTGTGAGTGATGTGAGCGAGGAGCTCAGCACTGGCAGCTGGAGCGGAACCACAACCCCGTGCCTGGATAGAATCCCTATGGCCAAAATCCTAGATGCCAAAAATCAATATAATATTAAAGAGTGATTACAATCACCATCACCACCCTGGTCCGGCAGACGGCAACATGCCAAGGGACGCTGGGGGGCCACCATGCAGGAAATTATAACGTCATACGTGTAAATGCACAGCAGGGTTCTGAGGACAGACTCCCATTACCCTTACGAAAACCTGGTAAATGTTACATCAAGCCACAAAGCACGGAGAAGGGAAACTGCAGCAACAGGGAGACACTGGTTAAAAAAACAGGAAAAAAAGCATAGGGGGTGCAGTGACAGCGCTGACTCCCTGCAGAGAGCGTGGGCTTTTGCAAACCCCAGACTGGAAAGCTTTCCAACAGGTATCTATAAACGTCGCCTCAGAAAGCAGCGAGCAGACAGATGCAAAAAGCTACGCAGCGCAGGGACTGCCCGCAGAGCAACCCCCCGCCCTCGCGCGTCACGGCAAAGCGCCTCGGTGGGAGAGGTAATCGGCGTGGAGATGGCGGCCTTCCCTGCTCAACGTGAGGAAACGGCCGAGCAGGGGCAGGGAGGCGGCCCGGCAGCCTCACCTCGGCCCCGCCGGGCTGGCCCAGCCGCCTCAGCCGCTCGGCGATGTTGGCCAGCGGGCGGTTGGGCCGGAGGCCGCTGGTGCCGGGGAAGGGCTGCCGGCACTGGGGGCAGGAGGGGGCGGCGGCCCGGGCCCAGCACAGGGAGATGCAGGCTCGGCAGAAGTTGTGCCCGCAGTCCAGCATCACCGGATTGCAGAAAAAATCCAGGCAAATGGAGCAAATCGCTTCCTCCTGGAGCTCCTCGGCCGCCGCCATGGCGTTCGGGGTGGAGGCGCTCGGGCTCTTTCGCTTTCGGTATCGGGAATGGAGCGAGGGCGGGGGCTGGGACCCCCGAGGAGTCTGGGCCCCCCAGGCGGCTCTGGGCCCCCCAGGCGGCTCTGGGCCCCCGGGCGGCACAGCATGGCCAGAGGGAGGGGAACGCAGCCCCCCGCGCCCCTTCCATCCTGCCCTGGTTTAAATTAAGGGGGGGGTCTGGGGTTTAGATCTGGTTGACTTTAACCCAGAGGGAGCCCTGCTGCCCTTAGCAGGATTTTCCTCCCTCAGCCACCCAGCAAACCCCCTTCAGGCCCCCGTTCTACAGACCAGCTCCCCTTTTTCTTGTTCCTCCTCCCTCTGCATTGCCCACAGTGGTCTGGGTTTTTTCCCCTCCTTGCCTTTTCCTCCTTTGTAGGTCACACTGTTGCAAAGATGATGTTTCTTTCATTTTTCTCTTACTTCATTATGCACTTCACGATGCTGCACGTTCACAAACCAGAGGCAGGGAGGACTCTCCACCACGATGCTTGCAGCTCGTTTCAGATCAGCTGCATCCTTCAGCAGTGGTCCCTGGCCCTAGGGAGCGAGTGCTCTCAGCCCAGATTAACCCCAGGATTATTGCTTTTGGGTGTCTTGTTCCACCCCCCCCATTTATTTTGAGCTCGGGCAGCTGGTTGGATGCATTTAAGTATCAGCAGTGCTGAGAGCATTTGCATAAATCAGCATGCATGTCATCGATAGCCATTTTGTAGGGATTTAAAGATATTTAGGCAGGTTTCCTCGCCTCTTTAGCCTGCTCCTTCCCCTGCCACCCGGCTGCAGGGACCACTTGTCTGCACGCTCTGGTCTCCCAGCAGACCAGGCGGCGGAGTGAATCACTGAGCCAAAAGCCCTTCGCTGGAAGGGTTTATCACCTCTCCGTTAAAGGCAGGGCATGCACGTGAGCAACACTCACCCAGTGTCACCCCAGGCAAATATTTTCCGTGTCAGAGACTGAGCTCTTTGTATTAACCCGTAATGGTGAGGTGGCCAGAGCCCTGTTGTGTCCCTGGACAACCACAAAGGAGCAAAACCCTGCTGAGATGCTGCAGGAGGTGGCACAGGCTCCCTCAATGAGGGTGTCCTGGTTTCAGCTGGGATAGCATTGATTTTTCTTCCTAGTAGCTGGTGCAGTGCTGTGGTTTGGGTTTAGGATGAGAATAACGTTGATAACCCACTGATGTTTCAGTTGTTGCTAAGCAGTGCTCACACTGGTCAAGGGCTTTTCAGCTTCCCATGCTCTGCCCGTGCACAAGGAGCTGGGAGGGGGCACAGCCAGGGGGGCTGGCCCAGACTGGGCACAGGGCTATTCCATACCCTATGGCATCATGGCCAGTATAGAAACTGGGGGGAGTCGGCTGGGGCGCAGTGACCGCTGCTGAGGGATGGGCTGAGCATCAGTCAGTGGGTGGTGAGCAATTGTACAGTGCATCACTTGCTTTGTATATTATTATTGTATTATTATATTATTATTATTATTACTATTACTACTATTCTATTTCATTTTACTTCAATTATTAAACTGTTCTTATCTCAACCCACAAGTTTTCTGACTGTAACCCTCCCAATTCTCTCCCCGATCCCACCGGGGTGGGGGCAGTGAGCGAGCGGCTGCGTGGTGCTGAGCTGCTGGCTGGGGTTAAACCACGACAGAGGGACTTCACTGCAGGCCCCTCTTGAGTCCGTAACGGCCAGCGCCTCCTCGCTAGGGTCTGGGTCCAGCCCTGCGCTCTGACATCTCCTCCTGTTCCTCCTCGTAGCTCACGCTTTGCATCTGCGAAAAGAAATCGCACGCACCTGCCCCCAGCTGCTTTGGATGTTTGCTTCTAATTAAACATTTCTCTCTCCTCTTCTCAGTCCCCTCGGGTCCGGTTCCCCAGCTGGGTTTGCAGTGCTGGGGTCTGATCCCCCCGTCCTCACCGACGGAGCGGGGCTGCCCTGCTGCCTTCCCCCGGGACGAGTGCTTGGCCCTCGGAGGTGACCTGGCTCCGGACGCCGCGCTTGTCACTCGGGAGGGGAAGGATGGGGACGGGGCGCAGACGCCAGGGTGCCGAGGCAGGACGGGGCTGAGGCGCTGCCTCCCCCAGGGCTCTGCGGATTCGAGACCTTCGGCCGCCCGACTCTGATGGGGGATTTCACCTGCTTGGTTTGAGGCAGCATCAGAAAGCAGGACGCCCAGCTGGAGGGGAAGGCGACAGGTTCGCAGTCTGTGTCTGCGGACTTCAGGAGAGAACGCTCTTAAAAATGAAATATCAACGCGCTGGATGGCAGAGGCTGCTCCTGACAGTGAAGGTGCTTGTGACTTTGAGGAAGGGGAGCCTGGTGCCAGCTGGGACACCTCCGCTTGTTTGGTTTGGTTCTTTTACCCAAGAGGGTCCAGGGCAGAAGCACCCCAGAAATGAGCAGAGTTGGGCATTTCTATGCTTTCTGTAGGATTACACGGAGGTGGTAGGTAACGCTGCAGCTGGCGACTGTGCCCTGTTTCAAGGGGTTTTTTCCCTCTCGCTGTTGGCTGCTTCTGTTTAAGACAAGAAACCGAGAAGCACATGTGATCCTGAAATATAAAGACTGTCTCTTAGTTTGATACTGGCTTGGAATAAGATGGAAAAGCTTATTCTTCTCGTTTGCCCTGTGCAAAATAATTGCAGTTCCTCATTGCTGTGGTTTCTGAAATCTGAGAGTAAATCTCAGGTGTTGAAAACATGCATAGCTTAGCCCAGTTTTTCTTTTAATGCCAGCCTAGCCACGGGGCCTGGGCCTCACCTCTCCGTGGAGAACAGCCAAGGAGGCGTCGGAGCCGTGCGGCAGCCGGCCGGCGCCCGGAGCCCCCGGTCCCGCGGGGAGATCCCAGCCAGCAGCAGGTACCTGCAGAGCCCCAACCCAATCCTGAAAGGCGAGGGACCTCTCTGAAGCCCAGAGCACCCTCCTTGGCATGGGAAACACCCCAAAGGACTTGTCCTGCGTGGTGAGGACAGCAAACACCTTCCTCAGCCAAGAGAAGGAAATTGCTTTCCGAAAGGCAGCTCAGTCACCCTGACGCAGGCAGGCCGAGAGCGGAGGAAAGCTGGGTTTCTCAGCGGAGTGGTGCCCTGGATCTTCTTCACTGGAATTCTGTTTTGGAGGGTGAGAAAAGGTTTAATGGGTTCCTTTTTGCTGTGCCCCAAAAAAATAAATTAAAAAAAAAGTCAACTCTTTGGCAGCTGAGTTGTGTAATTGCAGCGTTTCGGTGAGAAATACAGTTTCATGTAGGATTGCACCATGAAGACTCACGGAGTTTAAATTCAGCTCTCTTGGGCAAGAGGTGCCTCTGCACTGCGGTGCCACCGCGGGTAGGAACTCTTCAGGAACACAGAGGCCCCTGAAAAGCAAAAGCAAGGCTGGCTCACACGGGCGTTCCAGGGAGACGACCTGAGCCAGGGGTTTTTGTCCCATGCCCAGCGCCCGCGTGGACGGCGCAGCACAGCTGCGACCGAGGGAGGGCGTGGGGCCAGCAGTCGATGCGCTGCCTCCTCGGTCGGCGGCCGGACACGGAGGGCAGCGGGTGACTCACGAAGCCCACGGTGCCGACGGCACCCAGGTGGGGCCTGGCCTGGCAGCAGAGGTGGAGCAGGGTGTCGGGCAGACCTGCGTGATCCTCCCTCTTCCCGGGGGAAAAAGCTGCAGCGACGGGCAGCGGAGGCACCTCAATAAACAGGTTTTTCTCAATGCTGGTCTGTGTCAGAGACGCTTCAAACAAATCCTGCTCAGATTTGGTACGTTCTTCTGAGCAGCTGCGAGTGAAAGCCCTCCCTGTTAAAATGTGTCTGCTTCTCTAACGGTAAGCCCTCTTTCTCTGGGTTTTCTGTGTCTTTTACACTGTTCTGGCTGCTGCTGCTGCTGCTTTTTAGCATCATAGAATCGTTAAGGTTGGAAAAGCCCCTTAAGATCATCGAGTCCAACCGCTAACCCAGCACTGCCAAGGCCCACCACTAACCCATGTCCCCAAGCACCACATCTCCCCGGCTTTTAAATCCCCCCAGGGATGGGGACTCAGCCCCTGCCCTGGGCAGCCTGGGCCAGGCCCTGACAGCCCTTTGGGGAAGGAGTTTTTCCCAATCCCCAACCTAACCCTGCCCTGGCGCAGCTTGAGGCCGGTCCCTCTCGTCCCATCGCTTGTTCCTGGGGAGAAGAGACCGACCCCCCCGGCTCCAGCCTCCTTTCAGGCAGTTGCAGAGAGCGATGAGGGCTCCCCTCAGCCTCCTCTTCTCCAGGCTGAGCACCCCCAGCTCCCCCAGCCGCCCCTCCCCACCCTTGTGCTCCAGCCCCTTCCCCAGCCTCGCTGCCCTGCTCTGCCCACGCTCCAGCCCCTCCATCTCCTTCTGGGGGTGAGGGGCCCCGCGCTGAGCACAGTACTTTTCTTCTCCTCGCCCTGGGCAGATTGCTGTGTTGCAGCACAGTTTTACTTTAACGGACTGGGGTGAGCCTTCTCCCCAGGAACACGGCACTCCCTCTTTTAAAACTTGGGTTTGCTTAATATAAACGAGCCCAGAGCCCTCTTGATTTGCCAACTTGTCCAGGAAACACGGGTCTCGTCCAAGGTCTTGCCCAAGGCTAAGGCCTTGTCCAGGGCCTTGAAACATGTTCAAACGTTGTTTTTGCCGTGTCTTGAGTGGCACTTTTAACATGCAGCTTAACAATTTTCAGCCTCCCCTCTTCCAAAGCGGCGCAGCCTTCCTAACCCGGCTTTGCAATGCAGGTCCACTGCCCGCCCCGCGGCCAGGGGCTGAGAGCAGGGCTGGGACCGCAGGAGGTGTCGGGGCTCCTCATGGCACCACGGAAAAGGGACCGGCAGCTGCCTGGGTCTCTGCCCCGAGGTGCCAGACCCAGCCCTGGGCAGGTATCCTGCCCCACGCCACCGCTGCCGGGACGCTGGCCCCGGACAGCTCTCGGAGAGGCTGCGCAGCGCAGCCCGAGCGTGGACCAGCCTCTCCTGCCCTGCAGCCACCGGCGGCTCTCGCACGCTGCAGCCTCGGACACAGCCCCCCAGGGCCTCACCGGGGCTCGGACAAGAGCACGGCCTGGCAGACAGGTCCGGCGTCTCCCAGCCCTGGAGCAAAGGGCCGGGCCGGGCCGGACCAGCCAGGCAGACTCTGGTCAGGGAATTCACTGGGGCAGCGCCAGCAGCAGGAGCCTCCACAGGCTGCACCACAGGGAGCATGGGGATTGCTCCATGCAGCCCCTGCCCACCCTCTGGAGAGGCCAAAGGGACTCCCTTGGCCCAAACACCCCCTCCTTGCTTGGCCCACACATCCCCTCCTTCCTTGGCCCACACCAGGGAGGTTTCTGCATGCAGACAAGAGAAACCTGCCCATAAAGGACTGAGAGCCCTGGGTTTTGTCCAGCTTTGGCTCAAATATGAAACCCTCTGCCAGCTCTCCTGGGGGCAGGTCAGGAAAGCTGCCCACGGCGCCCCGGGAAGCCAGCACACCGGGCTCCTATCAGGGAGACAGCCTGGGCTCTTCAGGCCCTCCCATCTCCTCCAGTAACAACGCAACAGCCCAAAGTTTGTCTCACTTTTATTTACACGATTGCACAGCCCGTTTCCCCATGACACTGGAACGTGGCAGGTCAGAGACACCGATTTCCCACATCCACGAGCTGAACATCTCCTCTGGGAAGGAGGAGAAGACTCAAAGAGTCGCTGTTGGGTTTTGCAGGGGCACATGCAACAACTCCAATTATTGGCAACTACAATAAAGACAACGAAGCTGAGAGTGAAGCCGTGGTCGCGCAGCAGCGCAGGGCTGGGCCCCAGCTGCCCCCAGCCAGGGACTTCTGGCTTTCACAGTTGCATATTTGGATCGACAGTGGGTTTCCTAACTGAAACACTGGCTCCAGTAAGTCCTTACTGGGGGAACGTGGTGTGGGAGTGCACATCCTTCGTTACCTGCCAGAACTAGATGCGGCGCAAGACCAAGCTCCTGGGAGGCAGCCAGGGCTCGAAGGTTAAACTAAACCCCCAAATTTTATTTCACTGGGAATGTCCTGGTGACACGGGGTTTGTTGGGGAGGGGCTGATGGAAGGGGCACCCAGGACAAGGCACAGAGCAGTGCTGCAGCGCTCACTGCCAAGGGAAGGGGGGCACGGAGGGAGGCAGCGCCTGCACGGCAGCTCCCCTGCACAAGCTGATGGGAAGCAGGATGCTACTGCTGCGCAGGAGCGGAGGGCCACAGCGTGTGACTACCCCCACCCACCGCAAGGACACGGGCACCTCGGAGCCTGCCTCCTCTGTCCTATCTACCCTCACCATCGCGGGAGCGAGAGCCAAGGCCCACGCCGAGCAGCTGCACGCACCTCTGGAGCATCCGCAGGGCAGCGCCGGCGTCCTTACGGCCCACTCCACCCACGGGGCTGAGGAAAGCACAGCGCCAAGCACAGGCGTCGTCTGGCAGGGTGGGAGGGAGCAGAGAGGCAAGGACTAAAGCCAACCTCAGGGAGACCCTTGGCAGATTGGGCACTCCACAAGAGAGGGGTTTGTTAGCTGGGTGTGCTGGAAACGCAGGTGGATGAAGGAGGTGGAAGAACGCTGGTCCTGCAGGAGAAGGCACCCAGAGCCCGTTCTCTGGGAACCAGGGAATTTGGGGTGTTTCACTAGAGGACACATAGCAGGCAGGCAGTGTTTTCAGGGATGAACCAAATGACAGCAGCTCCTCCGGCTGCTGCCGAGGAATGTGCAAATAAAGCGCACAGAGACAGCCGAGACCACCCGCGTCCTGCCGAGCGGCTGCAGCGCATGGCCTGTCCCGTAAGGTAACGAGTGTAACCGGCACCACGAGAGGTCCAGCCTCAAGATGGTGAAAGGACATCAGCAAACAGAGACTCCAACTCTCACCTTTTGGGGTCAGGAAAGCTCCTTTCTGAATCTTTTAAAAGCAAAAGGCAATGGTGGGTTTAGCTAGTACGAGCCATCGCTGCCCACCCTCAGATCCTCCATCTACCTCTGCCAGACATACCAAGAGCTGAGTGTATCCGAGTCCTGGGGATGAGCCAGGATCTGCAAGGAAAGCATTTTGTGAGATCACGTCTGTACAGGAAAAGACTTTCTCATTTTGAAACTTATTTTGAAATTCTCAAAATTACAGTACTTTACAATACAAAATGTCTCCACTCAGTATTATGTCATTTTACTCCTTCTGGGATTATAATAATTATTAAAAACACACAACTTTCTAGAAAGGACAGAAACACCACGAAAGAGACCAAAGAGTAATGGGAAAGGCTGCTGCAGTATTATCAAAACCAATTTAGTGCAAAGGAGAAGGGGACTTTCAAGAACGGTCAATGAAAAGTGTTCTTTATATGCTCATTTGGAGAAAAGGCATAGATTTAACCTCTGAATGAGATCAGGCTGCCAGCTTCTATACTGAAGCTTAGAACATCAACACAAAAGGACTGAAACACAATATGCATGGCCATTAAAAAATAATATTATATATAGATATATATATATATAGAGGGAGATATTTTTCACCTATGGTATTTAGTTATAGGAAAGTGTCCCTGCAGACAGGCATGTTCTGCCATCTGGCTCTTTTGGGCCGTTTCACATGACGGACGTTGATTATCCGTCTGATTCCCATAGTACAAAGTACGCGCTGACTGCAAGTCCCTTGGGGTGGGATGATTGCTTTCTAGTGCCTCCACAGTTGCCGCCTTTCCTGCGCACACGGGGACACCCGACCCTCTTTGCTCCTGTCCTCGCCCCAGCAGCCACGTGGCGTAGCGGCCGAGCGATGGCTCAGACGGTGGTTTCATCCGCGGTCTTCTTCATGAGCTTGGCAGAGAGGAGGGAGTGGGACACGGGGTGAGGGCTCCGCGAGGCTGGGATCATCAGGCGGACTTTCTGGTTGGTCCTTCGCCACTCCGAGTACAGCTGGCAGTGGTAGCGGAACGAAACCTGGCGGGTGATAACGCACAGGTCTGGTTACCAAACCCCCGTCGCAAGCGCTGGAGCCCATAGAGGGCCGGTGAGACGCGGTCACCCATCCGCCCTCTGCATGTTCGTTGTCCATCCACCAGCACGCCCCAGCCAAGGGAGACAGCACTGACCCTGAAACGGTCTGGGGCACTCCATGTCCCAAGCCTTTGACGAGGAATCAATTAATTCCTGGTAGCAGCAGGCTGAGCATGGCACAGCCAAAGTGGCTTTCTGGGCAGCACCAGGACAGAGGGACAGAGTTTGCTCAGGGGGGTTTGGGTACCAGGCCGGTGAGACGTGGCGGGGAGGAACCACACTAGCCACGGGCCGAGGCAAGCACCTCGTCTGGGCAAAACAAGGGGATCTGAACAGGACCAGCCTCAAGTGGCTGAACCCAACCAGCTGCCTCCCACCTCAGGTCTGGTGGATCTTTGCCCTTTGCGAAAGCCTTCTCTCCTTGGTCTGCACCACCAGGACATCGGTTGGACTCATTTTTTCCTGACAACGCTGTGGCTTGGGAGACTTCTCCACCCGGAGGGAGACAGGAGAGGCTGGAGGGGACCCGAGCCAGCCTGGCCCAGAGGCAGGAGCTGGCCCTGCAGTTCCAGAGCAGCCCTGCGAGGGGGAGCTTGGAGCTGTGCGTCCCCAGCGGGCTGGGCTCCTTGCTGCGGCCTTGTGCAATGATTAACACCACTACAGATTTTCTCACAGCTCCTGCTGATTCCTTAGTTTTGAAATTAAACTTTTCTATAATTGCTTGAGGAAGGAATAAAACCAGCACATATTTCCCTCCTATTTATTTTCCTAGAAATTGTGAGCAAGAAAATGAAATACTGAATCCAGTCAGCCACTCATCGAACCCAAGCGTTCGTACTTTGTAAAAGCAGAGGAAACATTTAGCTGGCACGCAGGAAGTACCAGTAGGTATATCCGACACGGAGAAGTCAGTATTCCTATTATTTCTGGATAGGTCTCAGCCATCTGCTATGAGAAATGGAGCTGTGCCACCGCATTGAGGTCATTTACCTTACTGATCTGTGCACTCCCCTTTTTCCCGTTGTAGAGGGACAACTGTTGGAATAAGGCTGTTTGCTGATAAACAAGAAGCAAACGCATCTCGCAGTCTTCAGAGACAGCGTGTGAACAGGGAGCCAATGGCGCAAACCTCGAGGAAAGGTCCTGCTCCACGGGAAGGAGCTGCAACCTTGGCCACGGCCTCTCTCGCAATCCTCACACCGGTCACAGCCGTCGCCACCCACCCACGTAACGGCCCCTCATGCTGCACAGCCCACGGCGGCATGGAAGAATTGCAGTTGAATATGGTAAATGTGAATAAAGGGGCTTCACTGAATGTCCTTCTCTGTTCAAGGAAATGTGAAGCACAGCAGAACTAGAGCCATTTTAGTCAGGACTCATTATTTCACAAAAAAACCACCCATTTTTCCATTTCCTCCAGATTTCCAGCTCCTCCAGACCAGGCCTGGGATAGAGAAGACGGAAGCACTTCCTCTTAAGGTTTCCAATTTTAGCTTGGCTTTCTACAGAAATGAACCTTATGCAGCACGTACATGCAGCAGCGTAGACTTTCCTCAACAGCTCTCCGTGCGCTGCGATTGCTGCACGTTTTGACAGCAGCACTGCTCAGGCGCTCCCGCTGCAGGCACCCCCCGGAGCAACGGCTGCGGCACCGACTCACCCTCCCCTGGCACCTGAGCCTGCGTGGGAGAGCTGCAAGGAACGTCCTCACCCCCGGGAAAGCCGGTACTCTGACAGATCAGAGCATAAGATGGCAGGGAAATGGGCTGTGGCACTTCTACTGCCTACAGAACTGCCAGCTTTTTGGGGTCCCGCTACTTCTGCTCCAGCAACTGCACTTCTTTCCTTCCCAAAATGGTGTTTCCCAGCAAGCAGCTGGAAAAAGGGTATCGACAGGGCATGAGTACACAGAGAGCTTTGAACAGGAGAGCCAAAATAAAGATCCAAACCCAGAAACCCACCTAGCAACAGAACATGACAAGAACCGAATGGGAAAGAGGGAAGCCCCTGGCCTGGGAACCCCGGAGAGAGCGGGGCCAGGGGAGCCCCGAGGGCTCGGGGAGCGGCAGGGCAGGGAGCGGCTCCCCAGCCCGGCCGCTCCTCTCTCAGCTGGGAGCGCTCGCAGATGTGCTACACAGCAAATCCACATTTGCTTTCCTACTCTTCTGGACTCGCCCCAAGCTGCAAGCTCCTGGCTGCCTAATTCAGCGTGGCCACAAAGATGCAAAGTGAGGCATCTGCAGGAAGCCCTTTCCCAGCACGGATCGGTTCAACACCCAGTGTCAAGTGCAAGTTCCCACTAATCCCCAGTGCCTCCAACCCTGACAGCGCAGGTGGAAAGCCGCAGCAGTGGCCAGGGCAGGCTGGCTACCCGGCCTTGGCTCAGGGCTCGAGTCCAAAAGCCCAGTACGTGAGAGAAGTTAGAGGCCTCCCCAGGGCCAGAGTGTTCCTTGCACACACCCTTCTGCGCTACTGGCATCTTAAAAATATTGTGTAGGAATTTGTTTAGTCGTGAGCCACAGAGACCCCCAACGGCCAGCCTGCACCTCCTTTGGGCATGGCCAACCTGTGCTGGGCAGCACAAAGCACGGAGGGGCACGATGGCAGACTATTTAGGGGTCAAACATTTTCCAGATTTTATTCTTTCCCCTAAACCACCCAGGTACTAAGTTTTTGTCTCTTCTCGAAAATAGGAATGGGAACAACAGCTGGACCACTGCCTGCCCCCAGCTCCAGGCCTTCCCACCCAGCCCCAGCCACGCTCGGGCACGTCTGCGCCCGGGTACACGGCACCCTGGGGAACGCAGCTCCCATGTCAATCTGGAAAGCAGATGATCAGGAAGCGGTTACTCATTCTCAGCAACAACTTTAGCAGCTCCCATTTGAAAATAATTAAATGGACGTTCAATAGAAAGAGCCCAAGGTTTTCTCGCCAGGGGAGGCAGAAACGGCTGGCTGCACTGACACGGTGCGAGCCAGTACTTCCATCTCCCTTTTGAGCAGAAACAAGGCCCTGGGCAGCAGACACTTACCAGCGTCCAAAGGACGTAGATTGTGAAAAGTGCTATAGTTAGTGCTATGAGTCCGATGGCCTCCAGTCGGCTGTTGAACTGCAAATGATCCTGGGCTCCGCGCAGACACAGCCAGCCAGAGATCGCCGCCAGGGGAGTGATGAAGAGGAAACACACCATGTCGCAGAAAAGGGTCCTCTTCTCGTTGCGGGGACCAGGATCCTTCAGCCACTGCAGGAAGGAAGGGAGAAGAGCATCAGTCAACAGCACGCAGAGCACACAGCACGCTAGCAAAACAGGACTGCTATGCTGAGAGGCTCTCAAACGCTCTGCACTCCGTACATACCCGGTGCGTACACTTAACTCACATAAGCCTTCACAAAAATAGAGCTAGAGAGTGTCATAGCACCACAGAACCGTTAAGGTTGGAAAAGCCCCTTAAGATCATCGAGTCCAACCGCTAACCCAGCACTGCCAAGGCCACCACTAACCCATGTCCCCAAGCACCACATCTCCCCGGCTTTTAAATCCCCCCAGGGATGGGGACTCAGCCCCTGCCCTGGGCAGCCTGGGCCAGGCCCTGACAGCCCTTTGGGGAAGGAGTTTTTCCCAATCCCCAACCTAACCCTGCCCTGGCGCAGCTTGAGGCCGTTCCCTCTCGTCCCATCGCTTGTTCCTGGGGAGAAGAGACCGACCCCCCCGGCTCCAGCCTCCTTTCAGGCAGTTGCAGAGAGCGATGAGGGCTCCCCTCAGCCTCCTCTTCTCCAGGCTGAGCACCCCCAGCTCCCCCAGCCGCCCCTCCCCACCCTTGTGCTCCAGCCCCTTCCCCAGCCTCGCTGCCCTGCTCTGCCCACGCTCCAGCCCCTCCAGCTCCTTCTGGGGGTGAGGGGCCCAGCGCTGAGCACAGGATTCCAGGGGTGGCCTCACCAGTGCCCAGCACGGGGGGACAGTCAAGTATATTTTTAACAACCAACAAGGGAAAGGGAAGAGACAACTGAAGAACACGTGCAGGGGAAGGCAGCAGTCAATACAGGAGCTGCCTCCGCAGTAGCAAGGAGCCAGCAGCAGCTAGCAAACAGGGGGAGATCGGTTCAGTAAAGCCTGGCTTAGTAAAGATCTGGCAGGTCTTGGATTGAGCTTCAACAGAAACATATCCAGGACTCTGCAACTGGTGTAGGGGCTATGGGAAACCGGGGCACTGGGGTCTGTGGCCAGGCCAAGCCCTAAGGGCAGCTGTCCCAAATCCAGCCCTCTGGTTCCTTCTGGAGAGTCGTGGCATTTGAGAGTTTCACTCCTGATTTAAATCAAACCTGAAATGCCCAGCTCCACCTGAGAGACTGTGCAAGGCAGCTCTGCAGGAGTGCTCGCACGGGTACGGCACCGTCCTCGGGGCTTGAGCGAGCCGCGGCAGCGCGGCTCACCGGGGAGCCCGGTGCCCAGCCAGGGCCATCAGTGGGGAACACAAACACCCACGCGCCCAGTATTTTCACTGAGATGATGACAGAGAGGAAAAAAGCATATTGCTTCAGCAACTAAGAAACCAAGACTGGAGGAAATAAAAAAAATAGAAAAGCAAAAAGTGAGTAACTGGCAGAAAGCTTTGCACCTGAGCAGACAAACAGCAGCCAAGGGGCCTCGGTGTTGGGCTGGCCCCGGCAGAGGAAGGGAACACAAACCCACTTTTACAGAACAACCTGTGCCCAAATCTGCACCTTTCTGACAGAGAAAGCCTTTGGCCATTTCTAAAGAGAAAGCAGCAGGACTGCAGGTGAGGAGGGACACAGAGCTCAGCTGCCTGGGGGAGGATCCCCCATCGCTTTCTCCCCGATCTCAGCGGATCACAAGTGACCACGAGGGGACAAGGCACGATCACACAGACACAGCGGCTGAAAACTCCGCCTTCCTGACTGCAAAATCCCAAAGACCTTTCCGCTGCTGGCGGCCATCCGCTGGCAGGAGAAACCTGCCAGGAGCAGGGCAGAGCCGATTCTGGTGGATTCCTTCCCATTTCCAGGCTCGCTTTCTCGCCTCCCAGGCGGCGCGTGATCCATCAGCGGGGGTTACTGCGCTTTGCTCTGCGTTACCAAGAGGCTTTGCAAGCCCTTCTCTCTTGCAGCTCTCAAAAATCAGCAGGTTGCAGATCGAATGCGGCTCTGTTGCAGGCAGGTTTCCCTCAACAGGTGATCTCTAAACGTTCACTCCTTTTAGGAGTCCCGACTGGCTTCCAGTGGGTTCATTTTAAATACTCGACTTTGACAACAGCAATTGTTCTAGTTTTCCTGGGATTAGGCTATTTTCAGCCTTTCCTTTCCTTTTTTAGAACAGCGAGCAGCTGTGGTTCCTACCAATACCCAGAGTTGTTACAGACCATTTTTACTGGGAGTTCTGTGTGCTGGGCTGCCGGATCCTTCCTTCTTTCCTGCACGAGGATGAGTGGTCTCATTTTGGGTGTTTTTTTTCTCAAAAAAAAAAAATAAAATTGGAGAACACGATTGAAAAGGCAGAGTCAGAGCAGGGAGGGGAATATCCCCAAGGCAGCCAGGGCCAGGCAGGCTCGTCCTGCTGCCAGACTTGGAGTAGGGTGCCCACTTTTGAACAGGCAGCATGAAAAGGGACCCGTCTGAGAACCATGCACACAAAGCTCCTTCCCTGCAGGGGAAACCACAGTTTAAATAGCAATACAGAAGGGGTGGTGGCAGGTATGCAAGAAATTAATGAGACCACAGCGGTCAAAACAGAGCACAGGTAGCCTGAGAACGTGGCTGGCCAGAAGGACAAGGAGAAGGTGTTGGCCCAGAAGGGGAGCACGGAAGGGTGCACACAGGTTAGTGAAGATTTAACTACAGAGGGTCTAACATGAGGGACGTACAGCGAGACACTGCAGAGGGGTGAGGACAGGATGAGAAGTGCCGACAACTCTGGTTGAAATGGGAAAGAGAAAGGGGAGATGGCAAACCCGGGCAAGGAGCAGCAGCGTGGCCGGGGTGGTCAGAGCCAGGGCAGCAGCGTGCTCTGCAGACACCTGCGATGAGACAGCGAGCTGGCCCAGAACGGAGGAGGGGATGCTGCAGCAACAGATAAAAGCCTGGCCAGGAATTTCAGCTGGGAGGACCGACAAGGAAGGTATTTCAGAGATGTGACCTGACGCATCTGAGAGCGCCAAACAGAGCACGGACAAGCGAAGCTAGAGAGCAAGCTGGGAGCTGAAGAGCACAGACGGATCTGGGGACCGAGTAACGCTCCTGCAATAACAGAGGACAAGTTAGAAGCATTTTTAAAGCCATTCTGAGCACAACTTGATGGCCAGACAGCCAGAAGGAAATTTCAGAGCAGCCACAACTGTGGTTTGGACAGGAGGAGCTGGGAGAAGGGAGGCAGACCTGCAAGTCACCCTTGTGTGGCTCCGCAGAGGAGATTAGTGGCGATGAGCTGTGTGGGGAAGATAAGGACCACACACGCAGTCCTGAGGAACCCTAGGAGGAAGCGAGGGTGGACAGCAACTCCTCTACGCAGTAAAGCTGCTCCTACAACCAGTGCATGGGCAGCCCCGTCGTTCAAAGCCCCAGCTGCGCGCCTGGCTTTCCCTGCCCCAGCCAGCACAGCGCTGCCCCGGCTACGCAGCACCCAGGCGAACGCTGAACTGCCCCGACTGGGCCAACACCCCTCTAGCAGCAATCCCAGAGCACCCCGTCCCCTGTAAGAGGACAACTTGGGTCACTTTTGACCCTCATACAAGAAGAATCTCAGGGACTGAAGGCAGATAGGTATTTTACTGCATCTTATTCTATTTATATTCCTTGTGAACTTTGAAACTCCTTCTTCCTCCCCAAGATGGGAGCCAAACATGTAAAGGCAGGAAGCAAATTAATTTCCTTTTGAAGTAGTTGATTTACGTTGCCAATATGCACTGACACAGTAAAAAAAGAATACAATAAGCCACCCTAAGGGCGCAGGGTTTCTGGCACAGCAGCACATTAGTGCATACCGGACTTAAAATAAACCTTGCAAACAATCCAAAAAGCAGTCAGTCAGATTAAACAATTTTTGTAGGGAAAACTATCAAGTAAACATGGGAAAGCAACAAAAGCACAACTTGGTCTTCTTCCAGGCCAAGTCCAAAAAAATTGCTTCCATGCTGCAATCATGTGTGAGGCTAAAGGGGAAGAGGTAGAGCTGGCTGCTCGCTGCCCACTTCAGCTATGAGCTGGGTCCCAGGCCGCCCTGCTGGAAACAACCTCTCTGCTTGTGTGACAAGAAGTTATTCCAGGTACAACCGTATTTGTCCTCCAGCACGATCCTGAGGCCTTCCCAGATGTTCTTTCTACTGGGATCAGCAGGGTTGTGGAAGGGAACTCATTTCTTGGACCCACGGCAGGGCTATGGGATGATGAGTATCTGATCTTTGGGTGTTGCAGTGCCCACGAAACTACCTAGGGCGAGCCCCAGGTGATGGAAGGCAGGAGAAGGGCATGCAGAAGGAGACAGCAGGACATCATCAGCTCCTCTGGAAGCGAAGAGCAGAGCTCGAAGTATAACAGAGCAGTCTCCCAGACAGTCCATCCCAGCATCTGCTGCTCCGCGTGTCTCGGAGCTCGGCTGCATTCTGCCACGTGGGACCAAGGGGAACGGACTGATGAGGGACTGTCCCAGCAGCGCTCAGCACCTTGCAGTCTTTCTGGGGGTTATAAATGGGTGTTTTAGAATAAGCTTTCATTGATTTTTTACAGCTCGCTCACCTTGTGTTGCAAAGCGTACGTGGCTGTGAGCTATTAGCCTCTGTTTCATAAAACACATTGCACGCAGCATTCACATGCCAGCCGATGGCAGTCCCATGCCAAGCGGGACCAGCGCAGCGCGGTACCAGCACCGGTGGGACCAGCAGTCTCTGGCCAGCACGTGCTCAGGTGTCTCCCAGCTGGACCACTCGCACTGGTGAGCAGTGTTCGGGACCAGCGTGACCTGCCAGTCTCACCAGCTGACCCTGCCGCAAAGTTCCCCACGTGCTTCACAGCTACGGTATGACGCAAGCCGCAGCGACGACAGGAGTACTTGGCTGTGTAAAGCCAGCTGCGTTACAAAACATCCCGTGTCCTTTCTGTCCACCAAACAGGTAGTCTGTGGCTGCTCAGGAGCCTGTTGATTTTATTTTCGCTGCTGACCTGGTGCCTGGCTATGTAAGCCAGAAAGAAAAACATGACCTCGATTCACAGCAGCACAATTAGCCCTGTCCCTGCTCTGAGAAACCTCTCGAATCAAAAAATGCAGCTTCAGAAGAGAGACCATCACATCCCTTCTCTGGGCATCCACCAAAAATCTCCTTGCAGGCCACCGAGCTCCATGGGCAGCCCCAGCAGGACAGTCCTGTTTCCTTCACCAAGGTGGGGAGGGATGTTTTCTGACGGAGCACCCGGAGTTCAGGAAGCCAAGACCCAGAAATGCCCCTAGCCCTGCAAGTAGAGCAGCTAAATGCTGCAGGGCACAGTTGCCCCTCCTCATCCTCCTTTCCCCACTGCACAGCTGCCTGCCATCGATGCTCCACAAACCTCACCAAGCTGAATCTCTCCTTGTACGGGTACGAGAGCCTTCCCGATGCACTCAGCCCGGCTCCAGCCACCGGCAAGCACAGGGCACTGGGCTGACCAAGGAGAGCAAGAATGGTGCACAGGAGAGGAACCGACCCAAGCAGCGCCGCAGGTCACCAGGACACCTTCCTGCACAGCAGCAGGTGCTTACGTGGTTGGTGTCACCCCGGGAAATGCCGTGCCACCGCGTGCACATATATGAGAGCACGGCACCACCAGCAGCTGCACCCCAGAGAAACCCCCCTGGTAGCAGGTCCTCCAGATCCTCAGGGCACAGACAGGGCGGGACAAAGTGGTGAAGATGGACATGTAAGGAAGAGACTAGCGCTGGTAAGTGCCAAGAGCGCAGGGATGAAGTAGTTCTAGGTTTGGCCCCAAAGAGGCCGTTCCAGGTTTGCAGAGCAGTGCCAGGGACTGCACAGAGAAATACCAAGAGGATCCAGGGTGGGATCCGAGAAGAGCATCTCCAGACAGCAAAGGCAAGCGAAGGCAGAAAGGAAAAGATGAGGGAGGAATGGGACTCAGCTGGAGCCAGGAGCGATTTGTTTTTCACCAGATGCAGGAGCCTAACATAGGCTTGCACTGAGAAAGGAGAGAGAGAAGCTGGGGATGGGGGTAGAGGAGCACAGACGAGGCAGATAACGGTGCGGTGAGTTCAGCAGAAGAGTTCAAGGAAAGCAAAGGCAAAAGGCTGTCTGCGAGGAAGATAAGGCTGGAGGAAGGGTGGGGGAGAGTTTACGTCACGGCTCAGTTCCCTGAACTGGAGGGGAGGCAGCAATCGCTGCACCCGGTGCTGCGCCCAGAGGCAAAATTTCTTTTCCTAATAACATAAGCGGGAGTAACAAGAATATCACTCTTGCTCCCTGCAAACCTCACTTTGCTGGTACCGGAGCCACCCCAGCAGCACCTCCCGCAGCTACGGAGGCACGGGAGACGAGTGAGCCGGGGCAGAAAGGCTGCACGGGGCAGACCCGCAGGAGCTGTCCCACGCTCCAGACCCGAACAGCCAAGCAAACATCTCTGAGAATTTCAAACACGCTTTGCTGCAGGTGACAGTTGTGTTCAGAAGTCGTACTTTTCTTATGAGACAAAAAACATATAAAACACTGACCTATATAAAATATCCAGCTTAAGTGAACCGAAGGTCTTAGCAGTCAGTGGAAAAAAACCCATCTTTTAATCAAAATTGCATAATAAAACACAAAGAAAAACAGTAGGAGCAAAAACCTGGCAGTCTCCTGTGCTGCATGCGGCCCTCGGAAGGAGCTGTTTTGCAGAGGCATAGGGACACACAGATACTACTAAAGCTGCCATTTTTAAATAAAGCATGTTAACACACACATTGCAGGAAAGCACCAGCGGTGAAGGCATGGAAGCAGAGTTTTCTTGGGGCTCCATCATGAGACCTGCTTGCCAGGACCGAACTACGGGAACAAAGGGTGTGGTTGAACGGCTCCCGTGGTGACTGATTCACCAGAGAAAAGTGTTTTGGAGTTAGGGAGCTGTCTCAAATGAGGTTTGCTTTAGCAAAGGTATTAAATGCTTAGAGAAGCATTATGAACAAATCATGCATAACGCTCATTAGCTTTTACCACCAGGATACGTTGGCTTTCGATAGCCTGGTAATTTTAGCAAAGCCAGAGCCCTGGGCCTCAGCACCAGAAATTCAGGCCCGCTCTCAGAGCTGAGTCCTGTAACCCCTAGGTTCCTCTCTAGGATTTACACGACGTGTGGACAAAAATACATCCTTCCTCTTTAACACGGACTGACATTTTACTGGGATTAAACAGCTGCCGCTCTGACGCCCGCCCGAGCTGCCAGCCCTGGACATTTCCGCGCAGAGGCCTCGGCTGCTCGGCAGGGACCGGCGGTGCCGATTGCCCAACGCCAGGATTGCGCCAGGCCGAGCAGGCAGCGCCTGTCCGATGGGCAGGGCAGCCCAAAGGAGATGGGAAACCAAAGCTGACGCGCAGCGCAGGCAAACGGCCCGAAACGGGAGTCTCTGCGGGGCGGAGGTGGTGTTTCCCATTTAGAAGCACTCAGAGGGGACAAAATTAACAATAGGTTAAAGTTAAAACACTTTACAAGCGGTTAATTGAAAAGAGACACAAGAGGGTCAGTGCCACAGCAAAATACACAAAACAAGGCGGCCGTGGAAAGGAAACGCTTTTGCCGGTAACCTGGGAAAGCAGAGAGGGCGAAGGGGCAGGAGCGGGCTCAGCACAGAAAACACGGACCGACCCGTGCTCCCACCCCGCTTCGTGGGCAGCGGGCTGCAGCCAGGGAGGAGACCAGGAGCCGGGCAGAAGGGCCGTGCTTGCTTGTGGCTGTGCTGTGCCACAGCATCACCCTTGATAACGCTTTCAGAAACGCACGATGCGTCCAATGCGGTACCAAACGTCTCAAGCCATGCAGCTTTGCTGGAAATCCCAGAGGACAAAGCATCTTCAGCAGGGAGAGCACTTTGTAAGAGAAAATGTGCTGGATTTAGCCACCAACCAAGGAAAGGAGCTTACGTGGAAGGGAGAACACTAAGAGAGGGGGATATTTAGGCTCGTACAACGAGCTGCCTGTAACAGCACTTACCTTGGGTCTCCTAGAGCCAGAAAAAGGCAGGCACCTCCAGACAAGCTGGCCCATCCTAACTTAGCTTTCTAAGGAGGCAGGAATTCATTATCACAAGAGGCATTTCCTTCTCTCCATAGACTACAGGGCTCTAAGGAATAGGGTTTGGCTGAGGCAAATTTAAGGTGTAAAAAGTTAGGGCAAATAAACCCAACCCTGCCTAGAGAACTGCGTGACCATCCGTGGCCTGGGAGAACGAGCTGTCGGGACTGAAGAAAGGCTTCATTTCCAAAGGCCTCCGCTCCTCCTTCTACAATGCTCTGGACAGCAGAGACACGGATGTTTCCTGAAGATGAATCCTAGGCAGTAACTGCACATCTTCTGTGCTTAACGTTATTGGAACAAAGAAGAAACTACCTGTTGCAGGAAAGCTGTATGCTCTGCAACTTATGGTTTGAACATTTCACCTAAATATCCACTGCTGAACTCTTACAGGTAACACAGAAACAGATTTTGCGCTTTTTGTCTATGCCAGCCATGCTGGCTGGAGCCTCATGGATACAGGTCACTTCCCTGTAAACATATGGATGCACATTAACCTACCATTGATGTAGGAAAGTCAGCTACTGGAAAACCATCCCTCTCCAAGGCTTGGCCATCTCGTTCTCTGCTGGGGACACGCTCCTCATTCAAGAACCTCAGTCCACAGCCCTCTTGTGCTGGAGCCCGTTGCAGAGAGCCAAGCAGAAGCCACTCTGGCCTTTCATAGCACCGGCACGGCAGCATCCTGCACCTCTGCTCCAGACCCTCCCCGGGCACGCGGGGCTGCAGTCCAGCTCTCCATCTTCACCTGCAGCGGTTCAAAACGTGCCCCCAAAAAAGCACTCAGCCCATCAATCTCACAGCCTAACAGTTAGCAAAAGCCTTTCGTGGATTTTTCAGCTTTTGACCAGCTTCTTAGTTAAAAAATAACTGAACTAGGCTGAACTGCAGGAGATATCCTCCCCACAGCCATGGGCCAGCCCGTGGCTGCCAGAGCTGGCTCTGGGCTCGGACAAGTCCCCCACTCCCGGTTCAGAGATCAGGCACACTGGCAGTGAACACTGTTACTATTTTTACATTGAGTAGACCACAACATAAATAAATGGCTGCTTGAAGAAAATAAAAATCCAATTCTATTAAAAACTTCTCTTTAATCCATGCTGAACAAGGCTGCTGTCTTCCCTCCCTAAAGGGGACTGCAAAATTACATTACTGTTTGTGAAGTGCTCCGATACCACCGCAATAAGTACCCCAGAGAAGCAGCCCATGGGAAAATGAGTAATTTTGTCTTGTGAGCAGGGATACAAGAGCACACAGCCACACAACCCAGCGGGACAAACAAAGTCAGCTACTGGGCATCGTTCACCCGTGCACCGATCCTGGAAAATGCGGTCTGTGACCACGTAGAGACCACGCTGTAACGCAGATATACGAGAGGACTGAAGTAAAAACGGAGGCAATTTTGGTTGTGGCATTTCCTGACTTTCAGGAACTTTCTGCAGCTTCCACAGAAGCGTTTCAACTCGACCACGCAGCTTCCCCACAGCGCTCGCCAAAACGCCTCCTCCAGTCCGGTCAGCTCTCAGCCCCTCTCCTTCCGAAGGCTCTTCAAACACATGTAGACGGCGCTGGTTTTTTGCGGGGCTGATGGCCCGCTCCCATGGAGATCAGCTGCGCTGACAGGGACCACCACAGCCACTACGAGCGGCTCTAAGTCTCCCCAGGCTGGCAAGGTAGGGCACAGCAGAGCAAACAGCAAGAGCCAGCTGCTTTCTCCAGTGAGGACCAACATCAGCAGGTAGCATGTCACCTAACTCTCTTGTGGCTTTCACGGTGGCCATGTGCCAGCAGAAGAGAGCCAGGATGCCTGGATAGCCTTCCACACCTGGGACAGACCCTTTTATCACCACCACTCCCATAAGGCATGCTCCCGCATAGTTCCCAGTCCTAGTCTCCATCCCGTTTATCCTCCTCTGCTCACTAATTTCTATTTTGACTTCCCAGTTTTCCTTGGTGAACAGCGAATTTTTCTCAGAGCCACTAAACAGCACACTCACACATCAGCATCACTTCCCCAGAAGTTTCAAAACGCTGCCCACCCCTCCCCGCACCAAAGGAGTGGAGAATTTATCAAATAAGAAGGCTGAGGGAGCCGTGTCATTTTTAAATGACTAAGCAGCCTCTTTCCCCAGCCCTCTTCTCAGAAACAGATGAACAACTTGGGGATGACACTTCCCAAAAGTATCTGGTGAAGAGTTTTGGCCCAGTCTGGTGTGGGGATGAGATTACACCAGACTGGAGACAGAGGGTATTCATGGCAAGCGCCGGCAAGCTGGCGCAGTGGCCATCAGCTCTTTCAGAAGGGCTCTGCACTAAGGGCAGAGCCTCTGCTAACAGCAGGCACGCTTCTGCAAGCGGCCAGGTTCTGTAGGTTGGCCTCTAAGTGAACAAAAAGCCCAAGAAAACGTCACACGGTGAAGCACACTCATTGTCACTACTTCTGACGAGCACCGGTTTCGGTGGGGCAGAAGCTCGGAGCGGCTGTAACAACTCCCAAGGAAAACGAGAAACTGAACTCCAGGATGTTTTCCCCAGACTCCAGGCAGGGATCAGAGCATTTTACAGCGTGGTGGAAGCAGTACAGCCAAAACAGGCCATCTTTCCAGCCAGGTGAGCCATTTTGCTCTAGCAGGAGCCCTCCACTCGTGACGTGCCAGGCACACGGCGCACATGCCCATCGGGTGAACCGCGCGGTACGGAGACGCGGCAGACCCGCGTACCTCAGCCGCAGCACGTGTGCCGCTCGGCGGGGCTTGTACCGGCCTCGCAGCACTCATCGCGTGGCAGGGAAGCGCTGCTGGCCCCTGGGAAGGAGCAAGGGCAGGCTGCTACCATGGGACTTATTAAACCAGGCTACAGGCTGCTCCTCAAGCCAGGGAAAAAGCTTGCTGCCAATCAACTGCAGACAAGGGAATTGCTCTAGGGCTGTAAGATGATGGCGAGCTGCGTGTTAGACTCTGCTCTGCGGCAGGGATCGCTCTCAGCGGCTAGCTGGCGACTTTTCATCGAGTGCTCACCGGCCTCCAAACTCACAAGGCACTCACGGCGCTTTACGCAAGCGGTTCCCCAGCACATGCGGGAGACAGCACAACAGGGCAGATCGTCCCCTTCGCTGGGCTCGCAGACAGTCCCCAAACACGAGAAGCAACAAATAATTCACATCCCAAAGCCTTTAACAGTTAGCAGCGATGGCTTGAGGGGTCTGTTCCTCTCTGAAAACACAGTGGCATCTCTCTTGCATTTGAGGCTCACTAAAGGCTGCCCACCCATCACCTCTCAACGCTCACAGATTGCTTGCTGGCCGCCATACCCTTACAGGCTCCAGTTCAGAGCAGATCTTCACAGATTTCAACAGGAATTAAAATCTTGCTGTCCCGGGCGGCTCACTCACCCACCCTGGAGTGCAGACACGAAGGCGCAGAGAGGAGCCGTGACTTCCCTGTCGCACTGTCCCAGCAAGCCGCCCTCGCGGGCTGGAGGCACAGACCTCAGCCTCAGAGGAGAAACTCCTCCAAGGTACATTGGTCTTTGAGCTGTTATTCAAGTACGTAGTTTTCTAAGCCTGTACTTGTTATGAGGTGCTACAGCATCTGTGAACTATGGCTAAACGCACTTCCACATGTTTGTTTCTGGGCATGAATATTTTACTAGCTCTTAAGTTAAAACATCTGAAACCTGCACTCAAAATTTTGGCCTGCGTAAGCCCCAGCAAGCTCACTGTTACTGGGCTTGCCTGCCGTGTGTCCTCAAAGCCAAGATACGGCCCTTCCCAAATGTTTTAAAGCAGTGGTTTTCAGCCTCTGAAACAACCATTTGAGAGCTTTTGGTCAAAGAGCCATTTCATATGTTTTAGCAGCTGGGAGAAAAGCGATAAGGCCCAGACAGCACTAACCACTGACGCAATGCTCTTTTACACATTGCTTTGCTAAATACATGGTTTGGTTTAGCACTGTAGTCTAAAGCCTTCTCCTGTCTGGGGCTGACAAGTCAATAACAGTTGTAAATTAAACAGTCATTAAAACTGAATATGAATGTTGCAAACTGCAGCTTGAATCCTTCCCCGGTTGGGGGGCTCTTTTCCCCTCCAAGGCTCGCTGGGCACCCAGAGGAGATGGGAGTGTGGGGAGGAGGAGGGGGCAGGTATCGTTTCCAGAGGGAGGTGGGAAGGGAAAGGAAATAACCTCCAGAATTGATGGGAATGGAAACAGAGATGGGAAAAGCAACTTAGAATTCCAATTGTGGCTCGGTTTTAATCTAACTGATGGAGCAAGGGGAAGGAGAGAGCAGACAAGAGCAGTTACAAACCAGAATTAACCCCCACCTCCCCACACATACACTCCTGGTGGCAGGCACCCACACACCTCCGACAGCTGGCAGGTAACGCGAGTCTGTTGTTAAGAATCAGCTCGCAGACCCCCTTCCTCAGCCTCCCGATGACAGCGCCGCTTTGCATTGGTTTGAAACGCTATCAATGGGAAAAGTAACTTTTGAAACAAAACCCAGAGCTATGCGCCATAGTCCAAACACAGCCAGGGAGGAACGGGATGAAAACCCACGCAGGGACAGGGTATGCGCAGGGGCGGCTCCAGGTGATGCTTTCCCACTTCTCTCATTGCTGACAGCTGCAGGACTGGGGGGCTCCCCAAACTGTTAACTGTAAATCCTCACCTGCAGCCTGACGCTTCTCGGCGGTCGCACGTTGTGCTGAATGAACACCCAAGCCCGATCTAGCAGCAAGCTGACACAGGGAAGAGCCTGCCTGCACTTCCACAGGCAGCGAATGGGATCTGAATGGGGTGCGGGCAGCGAGGGCTGCAGGACCTTGCTTTGATCTTCCAGGTTGGACCCCAAGCGTGCCAGCAACACCCTCCGACGTGGTCCTGCACCACCGCCAGAAACGGTAGCCATATCAACATTGCCTGCTTGCCTGCCAACACAACTCTCATATTTAGACAGATTAAACTGTCTTCTAAAACAAACCATTACAGCCTTTTGTACTGTAACTCACTGATTTACTTATTCCTCTTCGGGGATGTGCACTTGAATTCTGAGGTCAGAAGATGGCCTAGTCCAAGCTGCCCTTGTTCCTCACATGTAAAGGGCTTCATTACAGGCAGCTGCTATAAACTTTGGGGGCCAAAGGAAGTCTGAAACGTGAGCGCAGCAGACTGCCTAACCAGGGGAATGAAGAGAGCCTTGGGATAAAAAACAAAACAAAACCAACCCAGCAACCAGAGCCTGGATTGTACCTTCCAACTCTGGGAGGCCGATGGACCCATCAGGAACCTGGTCCCGCTACAGTCAAGGCGAAGAGGAACATAAGGACTAGCTGAGCCCTGTCCTTTCTCCTTCGACCGGGGGAACACAGGGCAGCGCAGGGCACCACAGCTCAGCAGGAAGGAGCGAGACCCAAAGGCTTTGACGCACACACCAATATCAGTCAAGGGAGGACTGGCCTTTTATGAACGGTATCAGCAATCGCCACATCTCACTTTTCAGAGCAGAACATGACAAGGAAGTCATATGCAAGAGAGCTGCACTAATGCAACACTGTGATATAAGATTAACAGGAAAAAAGAATATTTCTGAGAGTTTCATATTTCAGTCAGTCGTGCGGTGACCTCTGCATTTTGATGCTCAGGCATTAAAGTGTATCTACAAGTGCAATGTTTCCCGGAGCCCTACAGCCTGCCACTGGTCGGTAGCATGTGGGGGGTTCACAGGTAAGAGTTGCCCCTAACATCGCTACTGCGTTTTTGCAACTACGTCACTTGGTCTGATAAGAGACTTCATCTCTCTAAACAAATTGCTCTTTTTGAGTGCTAAGGTGCTGCGAGGAGGAGGAGACAGCAAGAACCACAAGGACAGTAGGGCAAATCAGTCATTTTCTCTCAAATGGTAAGGAAATAAAAGTGAAGCAGGAAGAAAGCGGTACCTCTGTCAAAGGTCTTGGTCTTCTCTCTACAACAAATTCTGTGTGGCAGAGCTCACAGTAACTTGTGTTGGAGGAGGATAACCATTTTTCCAGGCAGCTCTTGTGCACGGTGCCCAGTGTTCCTGTGCAGTCACACGGGGAAAGCAGTCCCTCCCCATTTCCACCTTCATGACAGATTCGACAGATGGGACCATCACTAAAGAGGCAGACAAACAGAATGAAATCACGGTCAGAGCAGGCAGAACGATACAGCCACATCGGAGACGGGGGTCCGATCCCACCAAGCCCCAGAAGGGCGTGCACACAGCGGGCAGCGCAGGGCAGAGCCTGCCAGGTGTGCTGCGTCTCTCCACAGCAGCCTGCCGCAGCAAGAAACCAGTCTCAGGGTGCATGGAAGCGCCTGGGACATTTTAGGCCAGTAAAATCTGGAAGCTGTGTTGATGAGCACCACAACACCCAAGAGAAGCTGGCACGTCAGCCTGGCCAGCTCAGCTGGCCACAGAAGGGACCACAGCGCACGTGTCCCACAGTCTCCAGCTCCACTCACGGTGGGCAGAGAGGCTGACACCAGACCCAAAACCAACCCTGAAGCACAGATGCAAATCCAGAAGCCCAAAGCGAAGCTGGATGTTCCACACTAGTCACAGCATGCCCCCAGCCTGGAGCCACTCGAGAGGTTTGCAATCACAGTCGCAATTATCACATCGCCTACCCACTCTCACCCCACCTCTGCTCTGCATCCTGGGTTTAGCAGTAACTGCGTAAGGAGCAGCAATATCTAAAGACACAACTACATTGACCCTGGAAGCTCAGCTCTCCAAGGACACGACATATTTCATGGCGAGCAGTCACCCAGACTAAGTTCTTGGCATACAAACCCTCTGCCCATCACAGTGCAGTAACTCACGCAGCATCCTACCTGCGCACCGCCACGCAGAGAACCCTTCTGCAGCGTTCAGGCCTTTAACCGGCTGCAGAAATGCCTCGGTGCTTCAACAACAACCACTTCTCACCCCCTCCTTGGCTAGAAGTTTCAACTACAGAACCAAATCTCTTTGATCATGGTCAAGATCAGAACCAGAGACGCTTATCAAGGGAAGTATCAAAAGCTTTCAGAGACACTTGCGACCTTCCCCATGGAGACCTGCGCTGCCCATTGCACTCGAACCACCCATTTGTTCCCAAGATGTTCCCTCACGCCTCGAACTGGCGCCGCTGGCTGTGGAGTGCTGTATTAGTGCTACTGAGTGTATTAGTGCTACTGCTCCAACATCCAGCAACCGTTAGCTCAGGTGTATCAGATGATATTCATGCGACAAATTTCCATCACAGACTAAAGCCTTTGGGTTTTTTTTGCGCCTACGTAAACTCAGAGCATCCAGTGTCCTCCTGTAGCGAGGACTTTCTCTAGCTGCACAAAGAACCAAGTCCTTTTCACTTGAAACCTCTCATTTGCTTGTTTTGTGTACTATCCCCCAATTCTTGTCCTGTAAAAGACAATGTTTTCCACACACCCCCAATTTACAGACCTCCATCGTAGCCTGCTCAGTCACCTCTTTCATGAGCAGAAGAGTCCTAGCCTATTCAGTCATGCCTTAGACAGAAACACATCCACCTTGCTGATCACCTTCACTACTCTTCCCTCTACCTCTTGCTTTTCTAAAACATCCTTTTAGAGCTGCAGGGACCAGAGCTACAGTTTTCAAGCTGCAGGCACGCCAGGGATATTTGCAGTGACTGTGTTCTGTTCATGGTTGCTTTCCTAATCCTTAGCATCCTATTTGCCTTTTGGTTGCTGCTGCACGTAACTGCCACATGCCCAAGATCTCCTTCCTCCAAACCCGCGAGCACGTATGAAATCCCGGACTATTGCTCTTCACCTACATCACTGCACACTGAACTGCAACCGTTATTTTAGCCTGCAGCCATTTCCAATAACCTTCAGCTCCCTAAACTCAGGTGTCTCGTGCCATTTGAGGTCCGAGGGCATCCCAGCTGGCATCCAAAGGCACGGGTTTCCTAGAAGCCCTGTGCCACATCTGCCAGCCCCATAATGAGGATGTCTTGGGCTCCCTAGGAAACCTCAAATGTCTCTAGACACCGAAGTTCACCGTTCTCAGCAATTCAGTACATCTGTGTTCACCGTTTATCGAGATCATTTAGGAATAAAATGCTGGACAGCAGAGGCCCAGGGGAGGGCTGCCCTCCCTGGACCAGGAAAACGAGCCACTCGCTACTGTCTCGCTTCTTCCCCACCTTCCAACCCGCCATTTCTTTCACGCAGCAACCATTCTCTTAAATCCACAGTTGCACAGATTTGGGGGTGGGAGGGAGGGTGAGAAAGGAACATCTTTATTTCAAAGACCCTACTGCATGCCTTCTTGAAATCCTGGTGAGCTCTATCCGCTATCACCTTTTTCCACGTATTGCTGACAGTACAAAAGCCCCACTGATCCCATCTCACAGTTTATACTCCACTGCTATTCTGACTTTGGAAAAAAAAACACCTGACTGCAAAAGAAATTTGTGGGATTGCAACGCAACAGTCAGAACAAGCAATTTGCCATCTTCAAAAGCAGCAGCGCTACTTCCATTAGTTTGCACAACCAGACAAAACAGAAAGCAAGAGCAAGGCATGGAAACAGTGCAAGGAAAAGGAGCGTACTGGGGAACAACAGTGGTGGGACAGGGAGGGAAGAGAAGAGCCAGCAAGAAAGTGCACACATCACCTCACTAAAGGAGAAGCAAGACTCCTCTCCTGGTGCACCACAGGACATCTTTACCACTTTCAACTCAATATTTAGTGGGTTTCATCCCAACTGGACTTTTTAGACTTATTTAGGGCTGTGAGGCAATGTATACCCACTGCACCATCCCCTTCTCTCTGCTAAACATTACTGGTGAATCACCGACCCTTGTTCTCTCCTCATTTTCACGTGCCTTTTATTTAGGGGACTTTTTCAGCCGGGACAATCCCTGCGACAGGAGTCTGGAGACATGGTGGAAACTCCATCCTCAGAGATACTGAAAACTGCATCAGACAAGGCTCTGAGCAGTCTGATCCAACTTTGAAGTTGGCCTTGCTCTGAAAGGAGGCTGGAGCAGATGTCCTCCACAATTCCCTTCCAAGCTGAATTATTTGATGATTCTGTAACCTTTATTGCCACAAAGCTCAGTGCTGTACCAGAATGACAAAATTACAGTCCGCTCACAGAGCCGTAGTGACAGGGACAGACCAAAAAAAACCCCAAGCCTCCAGTGCTCTCATGCATCTGCTATTTCCTAAGAAAAGCATCTGCAAGATATTTCATCCGTTCTCTTCCTGTTTGAGAAGTTTCATATTTCCAGCGCATTAATATAACCTTGGCTACCAATAAACAATCCAGAAGGAAAAAATTTGCTGACAGTGCGAGAAAAAAAAAAATTTCTTATCAGACTCCATTTTCCTTCCTTCCTTTCTGGAGGGGGACGGGGCCTGCTCACACTCCCACACAATACACCCTCCAACACAGTTTTCCAGCAGGCTGTAGAGACCATATCACTAATTCCACCTCCCAGTACCGTCACACTGCTCCTGGCTTCACTTTGCTAAGTGCTGGTGACAAGGAAGAGACTGAAACCCACCAGCACCACCAAAATGAACGAACTGGTGTCCCATGAAGACACTCACATGAGGAATCCTGTCGGGTTTTTTTAACCTGTAATCCCAGGCAGCTTCCCCACCCAATTTTTACACCTCCACAAGTTTTAAGGGGTTGCACAACTTCTCGCTCAGCCTAGCTGTTGTCAGAAAGCAAGCTCAGTTCCCCTCGCATTTTTATTAACCTGCTCCAGGTTTGCTAGATATAGTGATTACGTTTGCCTCACTTCTCATCTAGCTTTCCTGCTTTCCTCCCCCACGTTTGCAGTCACCGCTTTCACACCTCATCAACGCTTGGCCAAATTCACTGAAAAAAAAAAATAACAGCTGTTCAGACAGGATTTGAACACAAAATGTGACTGGTCTCACTAGCTGGACTGAACAGCGTTGCCAAGTGTCCTCTGCTCTGGAAGCTGCTCAAAATACGTGATAAGAAGTCACATCAGGAAGAGCCCGAGCAAGTGAAGCTGCCATGGGTCCCCCCAGCAATAGCTGGACACTGCAGCTCCTGCAACACAAACCCCCTCCCCTCCCTGGGGCTGCGAATCAACACCACGCCTTTACTCCGCGACCGCGTTGGAATAGGGGCCGTGCTCCATTTTCAGCCCTTAAACCATCTCCAGGAACAGCACGCTGCCCTGGCTAGCATGGCGTCCCACCTTCGCTGCTGCTCAGCAAGGACTTGGCGCACGGCAAGAGGCCGCCTCACGCTGGAGCGGCCACAGGCCTGGGGCGTTGATGAACACGAGTCCCAATCCCCCAGCACATGCAACTGGCATGAGCTCCCGCAAAGAGAGCGCAGGCCTGGGAAGCATCTGGCTAATGAGGATTCGCACTCAATGTTAGCACCCCAATGAACTCACAAACAAGACTTTGTCGTCTCCCTCTACCCCAAAGCCACAAAAAAAAAGCCCAGATGCAGTCACCCCGAGCCCCTTCCGTGAAGCAGCCTTACCTCTGCGCGCCCAGCGCCTTGATCACCGTCGAGAGGAGCCGTCCATCCTTGGCGGTGACCTGCGTGACGTACTGCGGGCGACCGATGTCGGACTCCTCCACCGACTTGGAGAGGGCGGCGCTTCCCGGGCAGTCGCACAGGGAGCCGGGGAGATGGCAGCAGTCGCCTGTCGTCATGGCAGCTCCGGGCCCCTCTGCCCCCAGGGACCGGCACCGACGGCACGGAGACCTGTGGAAATGGCACCGCGGTGAGAGCCGGGCATCCCCAACTGCCCGGCCAGGGCGCGGGCTCCCCCTCGCCACCCTCCTCCACTCCCACGGGGGCTGGCAGCACCCCAGGGCCCCAACAACCATGGGTTTTGCTAGTCTTCTATCCCCTTTAATAGGCTTTGCGAGGCTGCCTTACCATAAAATTAAGGCTCCAAGTGTCCTACTTACATAATTTAGTGTCAGAATTGCAAATTTGCCTTTCCCAGACAGAATTCCTGCTACACACCCTTTAACCTGATGAAGCCTTTCGAACCCAACGTACCGTACCGACGCAGAAATGGGGAAGGCAACCAGAAGGCCCAGGGGCCCATGTCGTTCTGGCTAGAGCCGCCCTGAAAACTTATGTTCCTACCCTATGTAAAAGTCGCAAAGTTTCACCTGAACATGGCCCTTGAGCCACGTCGCGTGGCTCAGTTCAGGGAGGCCCTTCTCTCAGCTGCGTCCAGGTGCCTTCCGAGCTCTTTAAAGCCTGTCCACCAAACTCAAAAGGCTCCCCCCCATCTTTGATTTTCCATTTTTTTATTTCTTTACAGAAATGCACGCGCTGCTGTTTCCACATCCCATGTGGTAGGTCCCAACCGCGAGCGTGCGGGTATTAACCGCCCAAAAGCACTGAAAATCCTCCCAGAGCTCCACAGAAAGGGCAGCGGGCCAGTTTCCCTCCTTTCCCTTTCAACAGCTCGGACCAATCGTCATTTTTATAACAGCCATGTGCAAACAGCAAAGCACACCATCATGTTTTCGGCACCTCTGCAATTTACCCAGCAAAGAGAGCGCAAGGAAAAAGCAGCAAATGCAAGAATCGGGGAGAAGAAGCAGAGAAAAAGCCTAACGTGACAGAGCAGGAGCTGGTTCAGATGAGCCACGTGCGGACGGGAGAGCTCTCTGCCTTTGAGGGAAGGCAGCAGCTCGGCCAAGCTGCCAGCAACAGCCGTGTTCCTCCCTGGCAGGGGTTATCTCAACCCCAAAGACAGGCATGCTTTGGAGAGCCAGAAAAATCCCATTTTTTCCAGTCTCCTTTAGCCTGGTCCCTAAGAGGCTGCTGTGCAGAAATAAAGAGCTGGGGTTACAATTAGTCACAAGCTGAACACAAGCCAACAACATTGTACTGCTGGTAAAGACCAAAATCCTGGTGTCCGTAAACAGGACTGCCTTACGTAAGGCACGCACAATAATCCCTGGGCACCAGTACTGCTGGGATCGTGGCTGGAATGGTGTCTCATCCTGGTGGCTGGATTTCACGAGAGAAACAAACCCATAAAAGAAGTTCAAATGAAAGCCATGAAAAGGATAAAAGGTCGAGGGGGGAACCACAAACAGAAGTAACCCCAACCCCAAAACTTACCAAAGAAGAAATATGAAAATGATTAGGTTTGTTTAATTAAAGGGGTGCGGGGGGGGGAATCTTCAATCTCCATCTGCTGAGGTAGAGGCAGGCAAACAAACCTTCCCATCCAAGGAAATGCTTTTTTGTTTCGAGATCTCTGGGCACAACAGGAGTCAAACATTCCCATGAAACTGCAGTTTCGTCAGGTTCAGCTAAGCCTAAATCAAACTAAAATAGCTAAAGAAAATAAGGGCTTGTTCCTGGTTGGAGGCTTGGCCAGACTACAGAGGAAGATAACAAAAAGCCAGTACGAGAAGGTGATCATCGAAGCCCTGAGAACACTGATTTGGGGAAGCACAAGTGCTCTTTCGTGTCTTGGAAATTAAGCAACTCTTACACAAGCAAGGGCTTCACCTGCCAGGACGGCTCCCTTGGCAGTGAACGTGTTCAAGAGGGAGAGCGCCCTTCACCACTGCCTCACCACCAGATGCCAACTTCGGTAGCATCCCCTCAAGCTCCTGAATATTTTCTAATTTCCAGTAGAAAAGTTTCTAATCTCTTTATTAAAGCTGCTCTTGATAACTATCTGTAATCCTTCCTCCGCATCTGAGCAGGAATAGGCTTGAGCTTGTGGGCAGGTCAGTCCCCATCGAAACAAATGGGAATCTTCCCATCAACTTAAAAATTAACTTAACAGGCTCAGCATTGCCCCTCTCTCCACCCATGCAAAGAGCACACAAGGTTAGAGCCACTTTTCTTATTGCTCTCCTTTTTAAAAAAGCTACAAGCTCTCCAACTTTAAGGAGCAAAAAGTAAGACGATAAATGTGATAGGAATGACTTAAGTCAGCTGTTTTGCAAGTTAGAGTTCTTTCAGTTTTAAAAGCCTCTTACTGAACCAGGCATGAGAAGATATATGCTTTTAATAAAAAGGCCGGTTCCATTTGTTCAGCCAAAATGTTGTTTATTTTTAAGTCCAGAGGAAAAAGGTCCATTTTGTGTATTGGAATAAAACTGCCCTCGCTCCCTGTGTCCTGGGAGTATTTATACTGCGGCTCTTTGTGCTCCGCATCTGACAGATACAGGCAGCACCGCGTCCCTGCCCTGGCAGCCCGATGCAGGGCTGAAAGGGAACGGCCACCCTGCCGTCCATCAGGAAACGCACCCTTTTCTATTACAAGTCATCTGGCGTTTCCTTGTCGGGGTCCATCCCAGGGTGGAACCCGAAGTCACTGCTTTAACATCTGACTCATGCCATTCAGCAAACACAAAGGAAAAGCAGCAAGATTTTCATGGATGCAGTTAGTGAGGAAGTAACTGAAATCCAAAGATAACATCTGCAGCGCACTCCCGTTCCAATTTCATACCTAGCTGTGCATGAACCACAGCGTACAGCCAAGCCAGTCCCTTTCCTGGCTCCCTGAAGGCTCAGCTCATCAACACGCAGCCTTCTCTCACAACTGTCAACAGCTCATCGAACCCAAACCCGATGTTACAGCAGAAACACCAAAATCTCAGAGTCAGAATCAAGACCCCGACAGCTGGTTTGAACCACACACTGGGTTTTTTTCTGGGCAGCTGTGATTTCTGAGCCCACTCCTTGGGGATACATTTCCCATTTAAAAAAAAAAAGGTCTCAGACATTAGGTTTATTATCCATATCCCCTCTGCTGCCGCAGTTAGACATGAGCAAATAAATCAGAAGTCTCTTCTCAGCAACATTTTGTATCCTCAGCTTCTGAGCAGATCCAGGATATAAAGGGCTGAGTTTGTAGAGATTACTCAAATTGAAGAAAAACAAACCCTGTTTGTGGAAAGTTGGCTCAGAAGAGCGAGTTATGCACTAGGACTCCAACACTCAAACACGTGCAGCGAGATGAGCCGGTTCCTCGAGGAGCAGCTAGTGCTTCTTTGCTGCACCAAGGCAGAGACCACGGTGCTGGTGCGGGGTCCTGCCTGCTACGCGGCTTATGGAAAACACACCAGCAAAATATCCCCCTCGTCAGTCTTCAGGCATTGCAACGAGGTATGTGATCCAGTTTCTATCACCCAAAGGGCAACAGGGGTGTCAAAACTCCCTCAAATGACTGAACAGCTCAAGACTGCAGAGATGAGGCTGGACCACTGCTCTCCATCCAGAAGCCATGCCCAGCAGCAACAAGCAGAAGACAAGGAGCTAACGGGTTCCCCAGCTCAGTTCTGCATATTTAGACTTTGCAGCCCGATAAGATAGGTATTTCTCCCAGACAGGGAAACCACAGCAGGCCAGATGAATACCTTGATCAAAGCCACAAAGAGAAAAGCCACAGCCAAGATGAGACAGACAACAAGAGGAAAGGCTAAGGCCAAATGCTCACAGTAAAGGGGAATCGTCAGGGGCAGGTCATGGCTCCTCTGGGCTGCCCGTGGCCTGTCGACATGATGAATATCTCAACTGGTGTAAACCCCTGGAGCAATTCTGAGGCTTTGATAGGATCCAGAGCAAACTGGAACTAGAACCAGCTCCACCTTCTTCGGGTGCAGCTCGTATGCACCGGCTTCTGTACAGATTAGCTTCCCTGGAACATCTCCACCAAGAAAAAAAAAAACCCACCTCCTGGCAAGGCTGCCAGCGGCTAAGTCTGTTCCTCTCACTGAGCAACCCATTTCCCTGATTACCATAACCAAGACCTGGCACCTCACTACAGTGCTGCCAGGAGATAACCAAGTTGTGTAGCCAACATACCCCACCCATCTGCACGTAAGTACCTTTTTTTTTTTCCCCCCTAAATTTAGCTAGTAACCCACTCCCTGTGTGCAGACCACCAAAGCTCCGGCTGCCGCTCACGCTGATGTTTAACACCCAGGAGCAAGGCCACCCAGCCTGCTTTCCAAATCCATTTTAGCTAACTTGGGTATGCAGACACTGCGTTTTCTAATCATATGATCCTGCAAACGTCATCAGTGAACTGAAGGTTTTCAGTTGCTAAAGGGCATTTCCAAATATCAATGCTTTCCTTTGCACCATGAAAACTGGATCGCCCAAATCCTGGGGCCCTAAGATCATCTGAACACAAACTTCTTGAGGGAGACAAGCGCAAAGAATTGCTTCCTCCACCACATCTAAGCACCTGCTCCCACACACCCTGTCTCACCCAGCTAACGCACGTCTTTCCACGGCCCAAGTCCAATCCCAGGCCTGCAACATGTCTTGCAGCACCCAGCTCTGCCTACTGCAGGTGGCTGCAGTGCCTAACTGGTGTACCTGTAGCCCCCGTGCTCTGGGCGACTGGCAGGGTACCCCACCTCCTGCACATCCCGGAGGGCAAGCTCTGGCCTCCAGACCCTCGCACCCACAGTGATTACGCACCCTGAGATACTGCCACCGAAGATATGCATGGGCAGCATGCGATCAGCGGCCTGAAGTGCTCCCTGCTGCTGGTAAAAGGTTTCATAAGTAGTTTAATCTAAAGAAAAAAAACTAAACCAACAAAAAAAACCCCACCAAGAACTGGTCCCACACTGCCGCAGGGCTTCATTTTTCAGTTTTGTTTGTTTAAACGTACTCTCTGCTGAGGGTTGAAGACCACAGCATTATTTTGTTCTTTAAAAAAAGTACATGATTTTGTGCGTCAGCTATCTGACTCCCGAAAGTTACCCTGCAGGTCTGCTGTGTAACACCCTAAAAGCACCTGAAAAGCCAGCAACAGATCTGCCCACACTTGATCCATCAGCTGAAGACAGCTCTAAGGCTTCCCAAGATGTGCCCTCAGGCACAGGGGAGGGAGCTCTGCTGAGACCTCACCGCAGCTCTCGCATCGCCCAGGACTTGGGAAGAAACCTCTTGAGTTGCACGCTCAATGAACGCAACGGTCCTGCAAATCAGGCTGCAACGAGCCCTGCCTAGCGAGAAAAGTGACACAGCATTTTATGACATACACCCCAACACGCAAAGTAAGATCTGATGCCACACAACACTTTTAAAGCATTTTAAAATTTGGTAGATAACACACAGGAAAGCATTTCGCTCCCCAGGCAGCTTCTCAATTTCCTGCCTCGCTTGCAACATTTGGTTGACAGTCGCAGTTAAAGGAGGTGCTGTAAAAACTTCAGCATTAACTTGCTCTTCAGACAGTGCCCGGGGAGCAATGCTGTGAGCATGGGACAGACCTGACCCTAGGCTCAAAACAAAACAAATCCCAAAAAGCAAGGGGGGAAAAAGGAAAAAAAAAAAAAAATCAAGGGACAACGTCCTGGGAGCTCATGAACCTTCTAATAAAGCTTCACAGCAGGAATCTCCTCCTACACCTTTAACAGCAAAACATACAGGCTGAGATACCGCAAGCACCACTGCTGGCCACAGAGGCTGACCGACCTAGGGCTGAATTTCAAACCTGTATTAAGATACTCCAAGTTTAACCACGTAACACCCAGGAGGAGGTCAGACGCTTCTAGGAAGCAGCCTTTTTGGACTCCTGTTTTTGTCGTGTTTGTACACTATCTGCCACTGCCAGGCACTCAACTCCGCTGCCTTTCAGCTATTCCAATAACACAACTCAGCAGCAGGGAGACAGGAACGCAAACCTTCACTTACCAGGCTCCTGCGGGGGGCAAACGATCAAAACTTCTCTATACCAAGCCACTGTTTAGGCATATTTTAGCAGCTCTCTGAAGTCTTGGTTATTTAGACTATGGTTTGATGGCACGTGAGTTTGTTTTCCAGACACAGACGAAGAGACAGTCTTCCACAGAATGTGATTTATTCATTTTTTTCCAAACAGACACATTGCCAGGATCTGACTTCTATTCCCTGTTGGTAAAAAAACACCGCAGTGAGCCTTCGTGATCAATATGTGGTTGTTTTCCAAAGCCTGCATCCACACACATCCCTCCTCTCCAAAACTTTCAGCGTATTTGATCAACCTCTGCAGTAGCTGCACTTCATCACCGTGTCCTGAGGCACTGGCAAAGATGAAACCCCCATGGCACGCGCCCCGCGGTCCTCAGTGGGCTCCCCCCAGGAGCGACCCCTCATTTTCAAGCACGGCCAAAGGGATGGGCCTCGCGCGAACGCGGCAGAGCTGCGACACGGCAGGGGTCCCGTCCCCCCAGATGTCGGGGTACCTATCACGTTGTTCACCCCCTTGTTTTTCAATCAAGCTTTATAAGAGCATTGCCTAATATATAACAATATATTACTCAATATTCAAAAAGAAGCAAAAGGCTCAAGTTTACATGTTGAGAAAAAGATCAGCATAAAAATGAGAAGCCTAAAGGATGATTTTTTTTCTTGCTGCAAGCTGTACTTGAGAAAGATCAGGCCATGCGTTACAGCTGGAGTGCCAAAATGAACAAAGTTATCTCAGATCTTCTGAGACTTGTTATCTGCCACAAGATCATATGAAAGGAGAGTTCACTGCACTTTAATTACCAACATCTGGAAAAACGCATTGCAACATTAGGAGAGAATTCTTTGCAGAGGGTATCTCCAACCAAAAATCAGCCATTCAGCCATTTTAATAACAAGTTTCATAAGGAAACAACTGAAAACCAGCTGAGACATGAGAAACACCTGCTGCTCCTCTGCGTAGTCAAAAGGTTTTAGAGGTGAGCAGCGGCACAATTCACTGCATAATGCAACTATACAGACCCCTGCCCACCTCCCTCTGCATTTCAGCACTCTCTTTCTGCAGGGAAAGAGAAATGCAGTAGTAAGACTTGAAAGTTTTATTGAAATCATGAACCAGGGTGAAAAATATCGGTTACTGTGCCCACAAAGCAGAAGTGCTACCTACCCATCGGTGGGGAAAGCAACCATCCCAGTGTAAGGTCTTGCACCTGGGAAAACATAATCCAGGAGTGCAGCTCAGACTGGGATGCACCTGGCTGGAGAGCAGCTCTGTGGAAAGGGAGCTGCGGGTCCTGGTGGGCAGGAGGCTCAACAGGAGTGAGCAGGGTGCTGCTGCGGCCGCGGCGGCCGACAGGACGCTGGGTTGCTTCAACAAGGGCATCGCCAGCAGAGGTAAAGAAGTCATTATCCCACTCTGCTCGGCGCTTGGCAGGCCACACCTGGAATGCTGTGCGCACTTCTGGTCCCCGCTGTACAAAAAAGCTGTGGCCAGGCTGGAGGGGCCCAGAGAAGGGCCACCAAGATGGTCCAGGCTCTGGGCAGCTGCCTGTGAGGGCAGGCTGAGAGAGCTGGGCTTGTTCAGCCTTGAGAAAAGGAGGCTCAGAGGGGATCTCATCCCCATGGACCAGTACTTACAGGGGAGCTACAAAGCAGACGGAGACTCCCTTCTTACAAGGAGTCCCCTGGTGAGGCCAAGGGGTAACGGGTGCAAGTTACTGCCAGGGAGATTCCGATGGGACACGAGAGGGAAATTTTTCCCAATGAGAACAGTCAATCACTGGAATAATCTCCCCAGGGAAGGGGTTGACTCTGCTACGCTGAACACGTTTACGACTCAGCTGGAGATGGTGCTGGGCCATCTCGTCTGGATTGTGCTGGAAAGGTGGGACCAGATGATCCCTGAGGTCCCTTCCAACCTGGGATTCTGTGATTCTATGATCCCAACGCCCGCAAGCACATCCCTGCAGTGCTGCTCCTGAAGCCACAAGAGCCATGTGGCCTCTCATTTCTCTTTGCATCCGCGTTCTCTACCAAAATAACAGCAGCAACAACGCAAGAATACTTCTGCTTCCTAGCCCTCTCGCTTCAGAGAGCTCCCCTTTAAAGAGAGGCAGCATCTGCAGCGATGCCAAAGCTCAAGGGCTCCCCAGTCCCATGCAGTCACTTGCCAGGCAGCTTCAGTTTATTCAGAACAAATGGATTTTTCAGCTCTGGGTAATACATCAGGAAAAAGCAAACAATTTTAGTGTAGCAGTAACGCATGCACCAGATCAACACAGAAGCGCCCGCACAACGTTGGGCCAGTCAGTCCCTCAAAGGGCATTACTCAGAAGGATGCAAAACGTGATTTCAGGATCGGGAATCCCATGCCAGGAAGAACTTGCGTTCTCCTCAGTGTTCTCCTCCTTGGTTTATAAAGCACCATTGACACTGTTATACAAAGAGACAAACTGGAGCTGGAACAAACCGCCTGCCAGCATGCAGCAGCCCTGCTCGCCCCAACCGCTCAGAGCAGCGCACAGCCTGCATGCAACCACTGCTCAAAACCAGGCAGCCTGCTGATCTTCGAACAGGTATTTGATCTGGACTTTAACTTGCCGATTTATATTTTTCAACCTAGCTATTTCACTGTGTAAATCTCTTTAGCACACTCCGTTTTCAAAGAGCTTTCCAGCAAAGGCCCCACCACAGCCTTCGACCCCGCCACCCAGCTGCATCTGAAGAGCTCCAAAGCGGGCACCAGCTGAGCGCGTCCTCCTTCTCCGCGGTCGGCCAAAGAGGAGGCTTAGCTGATCCTGGCTGATTTCACCGCTGTCTCCCTTCTGCCCACTCCTTACCACTACAAATTCCCTCTTCAATCCTGAAGTGAAACTTCACAACTGAGATCAGTGCTGGAAAATCCCAGTCTCTCTCTCCCAGTTAAGTTTGCAATGTTTTGCTCAGGCTGCATTTCTAGTTCTTCTGGAGACACAGGCCTCGACTGATTTGTCTACAGGGAAGTACAAGAAAAATGGGGAGGAAATAGAAGTTGAGAACAGTCCAGAATTGCAGTTTACCTTTTCCCTCCCACCACTCTCAAATCTAAAACCAAACAGCTTTCAGCTGAAACAGGACTAAAGCTCTCAAAGCCTCAAACAAAGAAATAGGTGTTAAAGCCAAGACTGCAAGAGCTTGGTGCATTCCCCTGCTTGCAGAGAAGTGCTTTAGAAACTAGGTTTGATTTGTTTGTACTCGTATTTGCCAAGGCAGTGCTGCTCCTTGCCCCTTGTTCCCTCTTTTTGGGAACAGCAGGAGAATGTTTCCTTCAGTCTATCACTGACTTCATGACAACTGATTAAAATTGCAAGAGCAGCTACAGCGTGCCTGCCCTTGAGGTTAGCCACAGATAATCATCTGGTGTTATATCAGGAATTGAAAAGTTTAGTTAGAATTGCTACATAAAATTTGGAAGAAAACTTAGAGATGCCTATTTTGACTGAAAATGGGGACAGATTACAGATTCCAAACTAACACTGCTCGTCCTAGAGAGGTCTGGGGCAGGGAATGCATTTGCACGGCCGACAGGTAGAAGAGCTGCAGGTCCGCACAGCTCCCGTCGGGCTGCTCGCTTCCCGAGGGGACGCAAAGGGTTCAGTCCGAGACACTCTGTCAGTCCATGCCTGCAGGATTTTGCTATTCTGCATTCTACCATCAGCGCTTAGAGCTCTCGCAACCTGTAACCGTCACGGCTATAAAGAAACGTACTCCACCACCAGCAAAGGCGGCCAAAACCCTAAGAAGCCCGGTAGCGCCTTCCTCGCTTTTAAACAGTGGGACACACAGCCGAGCGCTCTCCCAAATGCTCAACAAGTGGGTAACCACCTCTTCCAGCAGAGCTGCGTTTGGTGCCGCGATGCCGATGAGCTAGAGCCGACCTGGTCTACCGACGGCAAACACGGCGTAAAGACGACAGAGCGAGCGTGGCTGCATCCTCCCCCGGGAACGGCACCGCTGCAGTCGGAGCTGGGGAGAGAACGAGACCAGACGTGGAGAGGTGGAGAACCTGCTATTCACGGGCATGACATGAACTGTCTCAGTAAGCCACGAACTCTGCCTCAGCACAGATTAATCCATCGGTGTAGCACCGGAAAAAGCTATTTTACACAAACTTCATGGAAACTGCTTGCCTCCCCTTCACATTGATTTGGTGCTGCCCTCATTTCCTTCACATAAATGTGACCTATGGCTTTATTTTTCATACTGCTTGTCTTTCACATCACAGAGACCGTGTGCCCGTTTCTTACTAACTTACAAGTGGCTAGCGAGTTTTCAAAGGGACCAACAGAGATCACTTCTCTTTCATGGGAAGGGGTTGAGCTAAGAGCACGCAGAAGCGTAAGTTAACCAGAGTAAATAAGACTGGGGACAGAAAAGACGCACCAGTTATGAACTTTAATCTGGAGGGGGAAAAAAAAAAACAGTTTAGAAAATGGAAACTCTGAAATCTCCAAATATCCAAAGCTGAGCCAAAGTCAAGTAGGGGAAAAATAAACTCATCCTGTAGTTTATAGTTCAGGATCCCTGATTCCTCTCTTCCTCTTCTAAGAAAAGGTTCTTTGGCTTTTAGTGTAAAAAGCCAAGATATTTTAAACAATAGTGAAAAAAGATCCTAAATGCACATTTTACTTTCTATCTCTGCCTGCAGAACTACTACAAAGTCGCATCCTGAGGACCTGCAGCAGTCCCTCAGGACTCACAAGAGTCTCAGAGCCCACATCCAGCCCCAACTTGCCCAGCTTGTGCTGGATGCGTTTTGGGTCGATTTTGGTCATGCTGTTTCAAGGAATCTATGCTGGCTTCCTCCCGGGGAAACATCACGTCCTGCACTTGCTTGATCCGGGCCAGCATCAATAACCCGGAATGGGAAAGCCCCTCTTCCAGCATCTATGAAGGCAAGAACTCCGTCGGAAGCTGTTTACAATTAGTGCGTTTGTAATACTGCTCATCTGCATGGTCTCCTTGGCGTCCAGCGTGGGGTGACCTCACTCTGCAGCCTCAGTGCAATTCCACAGCAAAAAAAGGGCAAACACATCAAAAACAAGAAACCATTAGCTCCAGTGCTTTTTTTCCTGTTTCCATGTAAAGACTGCCAGCGGTGTTAATTAGCTAACCACACACAGGCAGTCCAGGCTTTACAGCTGGCATTTAATGCCCATGGCATACACATTGCGCTCACACTCGGCTCTTTCCTGTGCCACCTGGTCCACGCCTGGCCAAGTTAAGGCTTCCTTACTGATGGAGGCTGCCTGTAATCATAGAATCCTAGAATGCTTTGGGATGGAAGGGGCCTTTAAAGCCCATCCAGTCCAACCCCCCTTGCAGTGAGCAGGGACATCTTCAACCAGATCAGGGTGCTCAGGGCCCCATCCAGCCTGGCCTTGGATGTTTCCAGGGATGGGGCATCTCCCACCTCTCTGGGCAACCCCTGCCAGTGTTTCACCACCCTCAGCATGAAAAATCTCTTCCTTATATCCAGTCTGAATCTCCCCTCTTTTAGTTTAAAACCATCACCCCTTGTCCTGTCGCTACTGGCCCTGCTAAAAAGCCTGTCCCCATCTTTCTTATCAGCCCCCTTTAAGCACTGAAAGGCCGCAACAAGGTCTCCCCGCAGCCTCCTCTCCCCCAGGCTGAGCACCCCCAGCTCTCTCAGCCTGTCCTCCCAGCAGAGCTGTTCCACCCTCGGACCATTGCTGGGGCCTCCTCTGGCCCTGCTCCAACAGCTCCATGTCCTTCCCGTGCTGAGGACCCCCGAGCTGGACGCAGGGCTCCAGGGGGGTCTCCCCCGAGCAGAGGGGCAGAACCCCCTCCCTCGCCCCGTGGCCACGCTGAGGGGGATGCAGCCCAGGATGCAGTTGGCTTTCTGGGCTGCGAGAGCACATTGCCGGCTCGTGGCCAGCTTTTCATCCCCCAGCACGCCCAAGCCCTTCTCCTCAGGGCTGCTCTCCATCCCTCCATCCCCCAGCCTGTGCTGATACCGGGGATTGCCCCCACCCAGGTGCAGGACCCCGCACTTGGCCTTGTTGAACCCCATGAGGCTCACACGGTCCCACCTCTCCAGCCTGTCCAGGTCCCTCTGGATGCCATCCCGTCCCTCAGGTGTGTCAACTGCACCGCTCAGCTCGGTGTCACCTGCAAACTTGCTGAGGGTGCACTCGATCCCGCTGTATCATTGATGAAGATATTGAACAGCACTGGCCCCAGTACACACCCCTGAGGGACACCGCTCATCACTGGTCTCCATCTGGACACTGAGCCATTGACCACTACCCTCTGGATGCGACCATCTAGCCAATCAGCTCTCCACCGAACAGTCCGCCCATCCGATCCATATCCTTCCAAATGCTCCACTGCGCATGCCTGGGGGGAGTTAGACCTTGCGTCCTCAACTGCAGTTATGAAATTCACTGTTACAGTGCACGTGACAAAGGGATTTTCCAGTCCCAGCTCCCTTCCCTTCAAGCCTCTGTTTCCGACGGGTGACAGACCATCACAGTTTCAAATGCACCTGGAAAACCAGGGCTCTTCCTGCCCTCCAGACACTCTCCCCTGCAGCTGTCTCCATAATCCTTTGGAGATGCAAGGAAGTATTCAAACACTTAAGCCTTGGAAAGACAAGGCTAACATCCAGCTGTTAAAAGGATTATTCTGTGCATGTGCAAGCCTGGCAACTGCGCAGGGCTGTAGGTCCCCATGAGCAGGGTGGATAAAGGGCGCTGGCCATGGCCCTCGGAGCTGACCTGCCGCAGCGGCATCACAGGCATTCTTGACAAGAACCTGGAAAAAGGTCGAGAAAGCGCTAGAAACTGTATCAGAAGGGAAAGACACAGAGATAAATGCTTGCTGGAATGAGAGTGGAGCAAGAGAATTGAGAGTCCCAAGGAAAATGAGGGCTGGTAAGAGGGAGGGTTGAGAGGGGGATACGAGCAAATAAAGGGCACAGGGTGGGATGAGAAGCACATCCCCACTGACAGATCTTCATCACACACACATCAGGGCAGGACGGCCTCGTCTCCGGACACCGCGCTGAATACAAACAAGCCCGATGAAAAGCCAGAGCTGCTCTGGCCAACCCTGGCATTCCCAGTCCGTCATCAGCGACGGCGACTTGAGAGACACCCCACCTGCCTGCTTGTAAAATCCGAGCTCTGGGCAGCTTCCTCCGAGAGAACAAGTCACACAACAGCCCGAGCTCTCATCGGGGCAGTAGCATCGTACGGCGCAGATGCGTCACCCCACGTTTAGGTGAGCGCCGTTTCTGCGGGTACTAACAGCGCAGGCAATCGCACAGATAAGCGAGAAGTCGCAGTCCAAGGCCATCGCATGGCTTTTCGGTTTTTAATCTTGGTCTCCCCATCAGAGAGAGAACACGCTCATATGACAAGGGCAAATGTTTGAGACTGTGAGAAAAGTACCTCCGATGTCACAATCGTCTTCCTGTAGGCGAGCCCCAGGCTCGTCCCTCGGGTGAATCCCACAAACGAGCACTTTTGGTCTCTGTCGCCAGCAGTTGTCTCAAGAAAACCAGCGTAAATGAGATAAGAGAGATTTATAGGTCCTACTTTAAGAAAAGTCAATCACAAACTCTAAGCTCACGCCACAGAGGAAGGCAGCTGGTGCTCCAATGCACGACTCTAGCAAGTTCTTCGGTTTTGCTGTGACCCTGAACTCATTCTCTTGGGAAACCTCTGTAACGAGCTCTACAAGACGGTGCCTTCCCTGCCCTGCCACACAGCGCTCAATAGGTCAAAAATATGCATTATAACCAGAGCCAGCAGCGCTCCAAAAGAGGAGAAAAAACAGGCATAGGAGTCCACTCGCAAAGCAATCTTTTCCTAGTAACCACTTATACCCGTGGAAATAAAGTCTGATGAGCAGATAAGAAAAACTGCTGCTCCAAACCTCCGGGCCTTCCACATTTTTCTCCCAGTCTGAGTTTCTACGCAAACCCCCCGCTCTTCCCCGCAGGGGACGGGCGCCAGCCCGCTCCCTCCGCCGGGAAGGGCCGCGGGCCCGCAGCTCTGCCCGCAGCCGGCGGCGGGGCCCCGCCAGGCCCCGCTCCCCGCCTCGCCCGGGACCCCGCGCTCCACACGGCAGGGAGAGGCCCGGCCGCTCCGGGGAAGGCGGCTACGGAGAGCGCGGCCGGCTCGGCCGTTCCCCCCCGGGACCCCGCGGCTCGGCAGCCCAGCAGGGGCGGCGGGACGCTGCCAGACACCGGGGCGCTGAGGACACCCCCGCGGCGGGGACCACTCCCCCCCCCCCGAATGGGGCTGGGGGACCGGGAGGGCTGCCAGGGCTCTCGGGCCCCCACCACCGCGGCCCGGCCGCCTCGGCCCGCCCGGGACACCGCTCCCGCCGCCGCAGCCCCGCACCGGAGAGCGGCCCGGCCCGGCCCGGCCCGGCCCGACCCGGCCGGGAGCGGGGCGCTGGGTCGGGCCCGGTCGGCGGCGGCCGCTGCGCCCGGCGCCGCCCCGCCCCGCCCGGTACCGGTACCTGCGGTCCCGGCGCCCGCGGCCCCTCAGCGCGGCGCGCGCCGCCCCATCGCCGGCTCCTGCGGCCGCCGGGCACCGCCCACCCACAACCGCCCGCCCTCACGGCGGCGCCGCCGCCCGCCAATCCCCGCGCCGCACCGCGCTGACGCCAGTGCCGGCCCACCCAATCAGCTGCGCCGAACCCGGCCGGCGTCGCAACGCGACCCCGCTGGCAACAGCCGCCGGCCAATAGCGCTGCGGCAGGGCGGCCTCGCCCCGCCCCTCGCCGGCCCGGCCCCGCCCCCGCCGCCTCAGGCCCCGCCGCCTCAGGGCCTCCCCGGCTGCGCGGGGCGAGCGGCCCCGCCAGGGCCGGCTGCGCCCCCTCGCCCCCACCCAGGGCTTGGGGAGCCGGCGGGGAGCGAGCCGGGAGGCGGCCCGGCGGTGCCGCCTCCCTTCGGGCCGCAGCGGGAAGGGTCCCCCCCGCCCCGCCAAGGGAGGAGCCGGCGCGGCCTCGGGCCTCCCTCCCCTGCCGCAGCCCTGCGCCGCAGGTCTCGGCCGGCCTCACGCCCGCCTTACTCGGAGTAGGTGTTTCTGGAGCGGCAGACCGAGCCCCCGGACCGGGCTCCTCCGTGGAGGACCCCCAGGGCGCGCCCCCACCTCCCGGGGCCGTGGCTCCCCAGGAGCTGTGAGCAGAGCGGGCAGTGACCGGGGGCGAGAGGGCACCAGGGGCCACTCCGGAGCCTACGGCGGTGTCCTGAAACGAGGGGAAGAGCCCCCTCAAGAGCATCTGCTCCCGGGTGTGGTGGATACCAAGGGTAATTAACCCTGGCTCTGGGCTGCCGCTCCCCGCAGGGGCACAGCCCCGAGCACCCCCACCCTTGGCTATGGGGTCTCGGCCACAGCGGCTTTGGAGCCAGCAAGGTACCAGGTCCAAAATTATGTTCCCACCTTATTCTACAGTCGTGTTTGGAACAGAACTTTACACACACGGCATGATTTGGCAATCTTTATATCCACAATACATCATAACCATGCACAAAAATCAAGTGATGTGTATATTTACAAAGTGAATTGCACTTAACACAGGAACCAGGAATAAAAGTAAATGAAAGGAACCTCTCTTCTGGGTTGCATAAAGGTCCAGTGCTATTTATAGCCTACAAAGCCTGATAGACAACACTACTGTGCATTATCTGACCAGTTTAAAATAAGAATTACTGTTATTTATTGAAACAGCGCAGCCCTGGGGATACTCATTTCATGGAATCATTCCATTAATCACCATTCCGACTCTATTGTATTTATTACGATGCTATTAAGAGTCTGCAAGTCAAGAGACTCCAACCTCAGCCCTGACTCACTGTATTTTACTTGAAGGACGGTTAGTCTTCACCTCTAATTGCCTGATTTTTCTTTTCTTATTTGAAATTTAGGTCCCTACCTTTAATACTGGTTTTTTCCTAGTTTTTTAATGAAGGAAAAAGGCCTCCCTAAGTGACTGAGTCACTTCATTAGGATCTTTTTTCTTCTACAGAGACCAGAACTTCTAAGCAAGTTCTTCCTTCATGCTTAGAAGGGAAACGATCACCAAGTACAGGTAAGACTCAACCATTAACAGCCCACAAACAGATCACATCCACAACTTCTGGAACAGTACAGCATGCAGGAATCAAAGCATCAGGAAGCAAAAATACCTACTGTACAGTTTTCCAAGCGGCTTTTGGTAAGTGACCTACTCAAATAAAAGGCACAGACCAATCCTCACCATCCTGGCACATCCAGCTGAGAGCGCTGTCTCCTGTTCGCACAAGAATGCCCTGTTACCAGCCCTTCCACATACTGTGGGGTCACTACAAGTGATCCAACAGAACAGCACCCAGCCCGGGGGGATCTCTAGGATGCAGCAGTCTTTCTGCTGCCTCTAACCTGCCAGAAGTGCTGAGAAGCAGCCACAGGGGAAGAAGGGATCATAGTGTCTTTTCCTTCCACCAAATTTTGATGGTCTCCACACCACACACTTAACAAAGCAGCAACCAGTCACTCATCAACTGGATTTTGACATTTCTACAAGTATAGAGCTTTAAAACTTTCCTATGAACCAAACTTTCTTGTCCTGTGCAGGCTACAGACAAACTCTCGGTGGAGATCCCAGACTTTAGCTCACCTAGTCTGTAAGCATCCGACTCAACAGGAAGAAAAGAAATTAGATTGAGGCGGTTTACTCAAGGAATTTATTTTACCAATTACCCCTTTGTGTGCTCACCACCTAATCACTTTTATGTGTGAATTTTGGCCCTTACTCTCCCCATAATTAACAGGGTAGTTAGCAGAAAAGACTCCTGTCTCATTCTGCACTGGAGGGCCTGGTCTAAATATCAGCAGGAGCCTTCAACTGAGGTTTACATTACTGACACTGGGTGGTAAGCACCCAGTGCTTTTTAGTGTTATTTTTCAACAGTTAAATGAAAATCATCCTCAACATCCACGTAAAGCAAGGATAGCACGTGTTCCTTCTTTCACAGGCAGCCTTCCTGTCATCAGGAGTTTTACAGAAGCCAAATTCTGCCCTCCAACCTCTTACGGCAGACGGAAGACAGCTGGAACCTTTTCTACTCTCCTGACAGTAATGCTGAGAGAGACAGAGCCAGCGAAGTTGCAGTGTGAAAGCAGTCCAGGTGAGGTTACATTTAACTGTTATTTTCACATGAGGAAAGCATGGTTAAGGAGCCTGGCCTACTGGGGAGCTTCTTTGAACGACAGACAGCTCTTCAACGGTTCAAGCTTCCCCAGGATTCCTCCAAGTCTTCCCCTCTGCAATTTCAGTAGCCATCACCAACAGTGGTTTGGGTTGTAGCTATAGTTTCCGAGGAGTGCACAATGCTTTCAGCAGGACACCAGGGTGCTCAAAACCAAAAGCATTTTCCCCTGTCTGTGCACAGGGAGATGGTTCTACCAGGCAGAACTGGGCCACCGTCCTCCTTCTATTGGCACTAATGGCCCTGTGCTTAGTCTAGGCAAGAGCATCTCAAACCCACAGAAGGGCTGCGTCTCTTAACTGCCTGGAGAGCAGCACAGCATCGGAGAAAGAGTCAATGCCTAGTCGAACGGACTGCATGACCACAGCAGATAAAGCCACCGCTTAGTTTGCAGTGCTGACAGAAGCTGTGTGTGTGCACACGCTTCCCACATCCCAGGTACACCCACCAGTCCTGCAGCAAAAGGCAGCAGGCCTTTCCATGTCACAACAGATCTCAAACACAACCCAACCCCCTGGCATGAACAGTACGGGTCCCAGATCCACCTGCTCGGAGGGGGCTTTGGTCAACGCACAATGAAGTCGTACAAGGTCTCTTCAATACCCATATAACAGCCCTAGCCATGAACCTTTTGTTGGGAGTCTGAGGCAAAGTTTAGAGCCTTCCACAAAGTCAAAGACTAAAGAAAATCTCTTTTAAGAGCAAGGAAGTGACTAAACTGCTTCTCAGCTTCTTATACCAGGCCAGATCAATTCAAGAAACTTCATGTTAAGAACAGGATTTGCAGTGTGAACACATTAATACATCACCCTGAACTAATAAGTCTTAACAGCATGATTCTTCCTCATGCTATTCAACTCATTTCTTTATAAAAAGTTTTGTTCAAAATTAAGGAGCCCAGCTCCACTAGTGCCCACCTGTTCTTGAATGAAGTATTTTCAGTATCTCAGAATTTTCCATTCTCGGATGCTGCGCTCATCCGCCAGCCTTCTAACACTGACTGCGCATCACATTCTGGTCTAGGACCACCAAAAAGGAGACGTCTCCAGTTCCCACTGGCTGCACCTTCTCTCAGCTGGATGCTATTAAAGTAAATACCACGTGTTGAAAGTGCTTCCCAAACTGGGACACCCTTAGGACAGAGCACCGCGATGCCTAAAAAGGAATTCCTATCCTCATTCAATGGGATTAGGCTGCAAGCGTGCGCCCCTTCACCTTGAACGCATCCTCTAAACGAAGCTGAAAGTGGAAGTGCTAGGCACCACCTGCACCCTTCGCTGTGAACTATAGCCCTCTAGGTGCATACAGTACAAAATTAAAGGCATTGGTCTGGAAATCTTATAAAAGAAAAGCCATCAGAGTTAACCGCCCTTAATTTTATTACATAACCAGACAGAACAGTTGAGACTGGAATGTCAGATTTCCCCTTCAAGCACAATTCACAGTTTCATATTTGCTTTGTATCAGAAAAGAAAAAAAATCAACTCACTAATACGCAGGTAGGATTCATCAAGTGAGGTACAGTCTCAGAATACAGAGCAAAAATTCACTGCAAATTGCTTCACTAGCCTTCAGAGAGCAGCAGATGGCCTCCAACTCTTCCTTCAGACAGTTTCACCCAGTATTTGCCTCATCATAGCAATCAGCGTATACCGGAGGGGATGCACGTGTGCAAGAGCTAGTGAATGCTGAAAAGCCATCCTAGAAGATTTTCACAAGCTAGCAAGAGACTGACTACACGAAGTTGTGGTAACATTCTTCCCATTCAGCAAAACAAAGTATTATAGTAGTTAGCCCTGCTGAGGGCCAATCTGTTACATCAGGTGAAGTACAATCATTTGAGAATTACAGTCTGCAATTCAGTAAAACAGAATAAGAAGAAAACAACAGGTTAGTAACTTCTTATGTGAAATCTGAATATTATGCGTTTTAGTAGAGGTCAAGAAGATTATGCACAAGGTCAATAGTGAAAGATCATGAAGAGAAAGTTCAAGATGCTATGGTTCTGCAGAAGTTTTACAAAATGTATAAAGTATTGTGTTTCTCTACAACAACCAAAACCCTTACAAGTGCAGGTATATACATGACATGAAAATATTGCTTCACTCACTCAAACAGGGGTAGGAGAGATCTAGAGAAAAAGCAGCATGCAAAAAAATCCTGGAACTATAGAAGATCCTGCTTTCGGACACTGACCTACAGTACAAAATAAGCCCTACTTGTACAGTTGCAAAAGGTTTCTGAAATCAATATGCTGGCACTTACTGTACAATAATGTTAACTGATTAACATAAGCCATGAATAAATATTAAGCCACTTCATAAAGCCTGCACAAGCAGCACAGGCATTCGTGGTGGCAGAGAAAGCAATGCAGACATACTTCATTGTTCCCAAAGAAGAAGAGAGAAAGATTTCCCAAGCAGGAAACAGTAAACTACACAGCCAGACTAACTGTATTAGGGGTAATTACAGAATAAGTAATGTTATTTTCAACAGCTTTCTTATGTGTGTGCAGCCACTAAAAACCTCACTGTGAGACTTTATCAGGACAGAAAACAGAGCATTTGGTAGGATAGCTATTTTCTTTTAATTTCTCCCCCATGTTTACAGAAACACAAGGAAAAAAAAAAATCTGACTATGGGAGGAAAAAACCTTGTCACCTAAATGTAGTTATTTCTTCAACTGTTATAGCCGAGTCCCCATGGTTTCTCTCCCAGAGAAAAAAAAACCAAAACCATCTGAGGAGAGCGTTTCATGGGATAATATCCAGCAGCAGATGTTCCAACACAAACACGTCTATCAGATCAGTGCCTACATTTCAAGCCCAAAAGTCACCACATTGGAGGGGATTTCAGAGGCAGGGGAATGTTAGCCCTACAAGGAAAGCTCTAAGATGAAAGGGAGGACTTGGGAATGGGGTGAAGGAGGGAAGAGGGAGTCACTGAATCACAGGAGATAAGAAGTGCACACAAGGTTCTAAATGAAGCACAGACGAAGTGAAGGACACAAGAGTCATCTACAGGAGGTCACAGATTCTGACAGCACTGGAGTTTGTTGGATTTCTGTCCGTCGGTGGTTGGTGGGACACTGATGTCGACTACATTGTTGCCAGGAGACTCATCGTGTGCAGACCGATCTGCAATCTGCTTCTGCGAAACAATGCGGTAGATTTCTGAAATGAGAACAGAGTTGTTAGGGCCCAGAAGGACATCACCTCCGAGAGAGCACATGCACGTGTCAGGGCAAGCTGTCAAAGATGATGCTAGGACCCAAGAATGAGAAGATTTTAACTTGAGAGCTGTGAAAGGGAACCTAGTCTGACCAGCTGTGGCACGTAACATCTGGCTAGCCCTCCAGCTCTGTGATGGATACGCCAGCTCTGTCTGGAAGAGTTATTCAGACAAGATTCCTTACTGTCTTCCACAACAGCGCTTCCTATCACGTTCTTTTTCAGTGACTCCATGAACACGGGTATTATTAAAAGGCTTTTTAAATGAGAAAGGAGCAGGAATGCTCATTTCTAAAATAGGGAATCATCTTAGTTTTGATTAAAAAATGGGCAACGTAATCTAGAAACGCCAATCAACAGGATGCTTGCAAAACGTCATTGCGCAGCAGCAATGATGGTTATCTATTTCACACTTCAGCTTCTGGCAGGCTGCTACTACCAAACGACAGAAATGCCTACTCCTCTCCGCAACAATCAGTTTTCCCACCTATGACAGTAAAAAGCCACATGGCTCCATAAAGCCCCATATTGATCTGAAAATGCTTTTCCTGAGAGAATTAACTTCTTTGACTCAAATTAATTTATGCCTGAAAGCACACAGATCCACAAAGCTGTAACCGCTGAAGAGAGACTGCCAGGTTAAAAGCTTTCCGAAACAAACCATTTCAAGTGCATAGTTAGTACAAATAATTGAAGTTGAAAGATTTTTAAATTACTTATTCCACCGACTATAAGCCCTTGTTCCAACTTCCCTCTATTGTGAGACAGGAAAAGGGCAAGCACCTCCCTGGAAGTCTGCGGTAAATATTATGGTCACATTCATCCAGCCACAGCCTCAAAGCAGCAACACCCAAAGTCTTTAGTAAGGATTAAAAATCATGGAGGACTATGTGGGTTTTGTTTATGTTTTGGGGGTTTTTTGTTTGTTTTAAAAGAAGCTGCACATATTTACATTGTTTAAAATGGAAACCTTGAACCCGAGACTGATCTCATTGCCACTGGCTACCTTCAGCTCGTTTTGCTGAAAGGGATGAGGCGAGCTGTGCAGAGATTGCCACAGCCCCCTTCTTTCGTGCTCCGTGGTGTATTTTAACACTAGCTGTTCAGAGTCATTGCTGAGCCCTCTTTTCTTTGGGTAGCATCTGTCGGGGGTGTCGTTCCCCGCCCAGTCTTTAGTGATCCCTCAGACTCGTGGCCAGTAAGGAAACTCCTGTCTTGCTGCTCCCACCCTCTTCCCTCCTCCAAGTCCCCTGCGGTTGCTCCCAACTCACTGCTCTCCACAGCACATTTTCCCAGGTTTCTCCTCCTGCCTTAGAAGGATGATTCTCCCCCAGGTAATCACTTTAGGAATAGCCTTCTCAGGACCACCCAGTCTTACTAGCCACATCCCCACTCTACCTGGACAATCTCAACACTTCTGGGAGCCCAGGATGCTGCTAGGAGATTGTGTTTTGAGTTCAATTTGCCCAGGCCTGACCTCAGCTCAAGTTCTGGCTCCCTAAGCATCTTATCTGCTATAGCAGACTGTACTGGGGCTCTCTCCTAGAGCAACCTTAGGCCATCTTCTCTTCCCAGGCTCAGTCTCAGGACAACACTGCAAGGGAAGGCAGGATGAATGGCGACTGCTGAACTATGCCTAGAGCACCAAAATCATGGATAGCATCTCAAAGCGCCAGGCAAGTTGTCTCAGATCCAGCCAAGTGTCACAGATAAGCAGTGAATCTGCTGTAAGGCTGCCCTGCGCAAGAGAGTCCCAGCTCAGGCACCAGGCGGTCTTCTCAATGGCTTCATTGCAACAGCAATGTTCTCCAGTTGCTTCACCAGTAGCTCTAGTAACTCAACAAAAAATCTTGCTAGGCAGCAAATATAACCCATTCCTAGTCTGTCAGGCTTTTTACTTACAGGAGCAGCTTGGCTCTCCTTTTTCTCCTGCCTGCCTCTTCTTGGTCATCTTCCTCTAACTGCAACACATTTCTGGTACCAACAGAGTTGGCCAGCACCAGACCTAGCAATCCCAACACTTCTTACTGCTTCCCTGCGCACCTCTGCAAAAGAAACCTACAAGAGCCTGCCTTACAGAATTCACCATATTAAAACTCAGCTTTTTTCCTAGTAATAGGCTCTCCTCCGTACATAATCAAGAAACAATGATACAAAGCCAATTCTTTGGTCAGCATGCAATAAGCAACACACACCAGACACATCCTGATAACCAAGTAGAACCAGAACAAAGGCCCGTTCTTGTTTAACTGAAATCAGTATCTGGTCACAATAAAGCTCAGAAAATGCTCATCTTGAGATGCTGTGGGACATGTAAATCAGGCACAGCTCCACAAAACCATGTACAGGGGTGAGACTCTAGCGACAGTTTATCGGTCTAGAATTCAGCTACGGTAAGCAATAGTCAGGGATTGGATCTTGCCAACTCTTTCTGTTCATGGCATGGATCTTAAAGAGCTTTTCAAGAGACAGAACAAACACACTGACAATTATATGGCATTTTCCCTTCTTTAGGACAAGATTCAGATCTCGTGGGGCAGCCAGAGGTAGAACAGTAATCCAATACCTGTTTGATAGCCCTCTTCCTATTTAGATATGATTCTTAAGGCTTCTTTGCCAACTACCAATTACTTCATTTCAGGAGCGGAAGACTATGCTTTGAAATATTAACTTCCCTGTCGCCTCAAACAGTATTTTGAGATACGACCACTGCAGAACACCGAGTGGAAGGCAGAGTCTCTGACAGCAGAGATGCTCGAGTTTATCAGGGTTTGTTAGCTCCAATTCAGCAGGCCTACAGGCCCGTGCTGGTTTCCTTCAGACACCCTTGGCTGGGACAGCACCATGCTTCCCAGGACTCTGCTTCCGAGGATTAGCTCAGGCACAGAGCTACCCACATGCAGAGTCACCTCAGACTGGTGCCAGAATAACACATCCTCTGGAACACGAAGTGCTAAAGCATACAGTGCTGACACACTCGTACAAACTAAAGTCTAACTAAAATTAGAGTAAGATTAGGCTAAATCCCAGGTTCGGAAAAAGTTACCCACCGCAACTGAAGTAACAAAGCAGAGATGAGCAGTGCTTATTTTAAGCATCTCTCTTGCTCTGTGTGCTTCCCACTTCTGCTGCCTGTAGGCTACATATCTCCCAGCACATAGAATCACAGAATCATAGAATTGTTAAGGTTGGAAAAGACCCTTAAGATCATCAAGTCCAACCGTTAACCTACCACCACCAAGTCCGCCACTAAACCATGTCCCCAAGCACCACATCTACCCATCTTTTAAATCCCTCCAGGGATGGGGACTCAGCCGCTGCCCTGGGCAGCCTGTGCCAGGGCCTGACCACTCTTTCAGTAAAGAAGTTTTTCCTAATATCCAACCTAAACTTTCCCTGGTGCAGCTTGAGGCCATTTCCTCTCATTTCATCTCCCCACCACCTCAACCCTGTTCTTCCTCCTTCTCCCACCTCATGACCACACACCTCACACTTCTTGGCCAACCTCACTTTGAAGGAAATCAGCAAGTTCCCCATGTGCTGCATTTAGCCTAGGACAGAGCTGCACTCTTCCAGAGGCCAAATGAGCGCTCAAGCTCAAATTTGCAAAACACCAGCTGGAAATGCTTGTGAGCCTACCAACAAACGTGCTTTGGCCATGGCTTAGCACAGTAAGGAGGACGTGCTGGTGTACCTATGGCAATAAAGCTTTACTGGTGAGCCCTAGGCCTCACGTGCAGTAGGGTGCTCCCTCACTCTGGGACCAAGAAAACACACACAGGGAACAGCTCCATCTTAAAGAATGGAAATTCTAAGCCCCAGTCTGAAAGAGGAAAAAAGCAAGTAGTAGAGTACTACTACCCGGAATACCCCTGATACTACATGCAGTGGACCTACTGCACGAGCCACGTAGCACTCCCACACATACAGCAAGTCTGAAGCTGCAACAGGACACTGTGCCCTCAGTAGCCACATCTACAGCAGTTACACACATTGAGGAACACTCCTGGGCAGTGGAAATCATAAGCCCTGGCTTCATTTTGGCCTGTGACCACTACCACATGCTTCAACAATTCCTGGGACTCTTCAGGGCCATTCCCAGAAGGCAGCCCGCCTGCAGCTACGCTGTTGGCGCACAGTCACCTACAACCCTTGCCACCAGCTGAGAACAAGATCTCTGCAGTCTGGACAAAAATATTACGTACCAGTCTGCTTTGGTTCCAGTGTGTTCTCTTGCACATTAACTTCCTAGCATGGCTGTGGCTTCGCTGCCTAGATTTTGTGCAGGCACAGAACTACTAGTGCCTTTACAACAGTGCTATTGCAACAGCGTGAATTTATGGAACATCAGGAGACTGGAAACCTCCGGCTTCTTGGGCAGAAAGGTATGTGTGGGGTGGGAGGCAGAACGAAAAGGTAAGATTAGAAGGCTCGCAAACAAACCATCATTCCCAGCATTCACTTCCAACACATTCCAGGTAACTGCAAAACACGCCCGCGAAGAAGATCCGCTCCCTCGGGAGGACCGCTGGAGCCACAACACCCCATACCTGTGAGGATGTTCTTGAAGGCTTCTTCTACATTTGTTGAATCCAGAGCAGAAGTTTCAATAAAAGATAAGTTATTTTTTTCTGTAATAAATAAGAAGTGGTTCAGTTAAAAACTTCAACAGCTCTTTATTTCACCTTTACTTTGAGGTTTTCACCTTTATTTTTAGGCCAAATCAGCCAGGGCACAGTCTTTTTTATTTTTTTTTTTCCCTGTTGCACTAGGAACAACTTGGTGCACCGTTTATTTAGTAGCTAGCGTTTCAGCAGCGTCACCTTTGACCACTGCCTTTCCATAGCGCGAGAACATTTTCCTCACTGCAGCCCTTGTTCGGTCAAGCAATACAATATTATTCTCATCGGGCTACAGCTCACTCCTAGCAAGGAGCAAGAGCTCACCTTGAGCAAGAGCACAGGCAAAAGCACATCGGCTGCAACAGGCGTCACAATTCTCCTCTGCAACCCCAAGGTAAACAGGCCTACGCCTTCCTAATCAGACCCCACCTCCAAATTACAATAAAACCCCTAGTAATACAGTCTATTTTCTTTTTTCCTCTTACAATGCAAAAGAGATGTATTTTTTTTATTTAAAAGAAAAAAATTGTGATTAACACCCAAACATCACACCTAGAATGGCACTGTACCACCTGCCCAGAAATAAGCAATTTCAGTCATAGAGCTTAAACACAACACCTGTACCATCACTAGCTATTTAAAACAGCCTTGGTAGGAAGTCGGGGCAAAAAATATGTTGAACCAAGTGACTAAAGTAATGCACTGTCTAGGGTACCTCCTAATTTGTTTTGCTTCTCTTTTATTGACTTCACTTCTCATTCATCTGAAAATTTAAAGTGGTTTTACTAACCGCAGGGTACTTGCTTACTAGCAAACTTCAGAAAACATGTTTAAGGAAGCCCTAGTAATATTCCTAGAAGGATTTTAAAGGCTATACATTTAAATTCCACCTCCAAGCTTGATAGCCACACAAAACTAAGCTGAATATCCCTGGGCCTATAAGGGCAAAAGAGTATTTGACCAGTGCTCTGCAAGGTAAGGCAGAGAGAGGAGCAACGCAGTGGCAGCAGCCCACATAACCCACTTGATTTCTCCCAACAATTGATAATCTCCAGGTCTGATGATCCCTGCATTTAAATGAAACTAGACAGCACTCCTATATGCATCAGTGCTCTGGAGCAGAAACTACACCCTCTAAGAGAAGGCTCAGCGTTCATTTGCAGCTGTCCGCATTGATATGTACGCAGTAGAACCAGGCCTCTAGGAAGGAAGGAAAGACATTTTGTGTTGTGATATTTTATATTTATATTGTGACATTTTCTCGTCTAAATGTTGCTGACTGTTTCTAGCCTTGCTAGAGGAAGTGTTTAATCTTCAGCTATCAGGCAGCTCAAGGACAGCGTTTCAAAAACAGGTACTACCACTAGATTAAAAAAAAAACAACAAAGAAACCAACACCCAAACAAAAAACCCACCCCGGCAACAAACCAACCACCACACTATTTAATAAACCAAGATATTTTCACCTTAAAAAAAAAAAAATCTTAAATGCCTTTTTTAGGGTCAAAACTTGAAGTGAAAGTTCAGTACTGGACAACACTAGCGTGATTACAGCTTGCACCAACACCATCAAGTTCAGAAAGCAGCCACCCCAGTCTACAAACCTGCAAAAGCCCGGGCCTCGTCAGTGGGCACAGCTCTCAGATGGCGGAGGTCGCTCTTGTTACCCACCAGCATGATGACGATATTGTTGTCCGCATGATCTCTAAGCTCCTTTAGCCAGCGCTCCACATTCTCGTAGGTGAGGTGTTTGGCAATGTCATAGACAAGAAGAGCCCCAACAGCACCGCGGTAATATCTGAAACCATAAGGCACATTCCTTTACGGAGAGCTCTGTCCGAGTTACACCAACAAACCTGGTATCTGGCTCTTCTGTACTCCTTACTACTAAAAACTTAAAAACATTCCCCCTCTCCCAGTTTGGAAAAAGTTGCACTGATGCAAATCCTGTTGTTGGGGTTTTTTTTAAGCCTAAAACCAAGTTCCAAATGCTGGTTGTTTTTTTTTTAATGGCATTCCTAAACAATTCCAATGTATGTAACAAAACGTTGAAGAGACTGCGGAAGCCGTGACATTTTTAGCCTGCTAAAACCGTGCAAGCAAACTCACAATGCATTTCAGAATCAGTACTGCTAGAAGGTTTTTGTGAAGTTATAATTTATCTTTCTACCTGGAAAATAGTCCTTAGTAAAATGTCAGTGTTTCTTGCTGATCTTTCAAATACCTTCTGTCCCTCTTAAAAATTAAAGAGGGGGACTCTGGGCTATATTGACACTTCTCCACACGCCCGTAATCCGATAGCAGAGTTTGCTCCCTCAGTGCAGCTTTGGGCCCATTTCAACTCAAGCCAAGGGCTCAACACAAGCCACTCTACATCAGCAATACTATAACGTCCATATCTCTTCTAGACAGCCCTACCACTTCTCCTCCGCTCCAGCAGCACCTCTCCGACACGTCGGTGCACTGATTCAGGGCGCCAAGTCAGTAGAAAACATTCACTTTTTACTGCTGGTTGGCATTCTGCTGGCTTAGCAAGCTGAACTGGCCTAGCGATGTGTCAGGCAAGAGCTCACGCCAGCGCAGAGGAGAGGCAGGATCACAGGACTACAGATGCACCGATTCCCATCAGCCAAGTCCGTTGTGGAACCAGACTCAGCCAGCAGTTTTTCTGCTAAGCTTTTACAGCAGTAAGAACAATTTATGGGTCACAAAAAAAAAAATTCTGAAAAACACGCTAACAGTTATGGAAAAGATGAAATCGCCACTTACATCTGCTTCTGCATTACTTTGTTTTTGTGTTCCTTCCCTATAGATTCCCTTTGGGCTGCTCTTCTATTTTTCTCCCACCTATTCTGCATTACCCTATTTCACCTCAATGAAAAAAGTTCCCCTTACCTTGAGTTTAATACAAATGGCTCGATCTGTGCATGATTCAGAAACAAGTTTGTACCCTTAAAAACTGATATACATCTGTAACACTAAAATTTCAACTCGCTGATCAGAATATGCCCTGGATAACTAGGCCTGCCAATAGGGTTTCCTTTTTTCCCCTCTAAAAGACACTTTTGCTTACTACCTGCATAGAAACAGATACACCCAGGGGTTACATCTTAAGACACTGGATTAACAAGGTGCCGTACGTGAAAGCTTCTCAGCACCACTGTTCTGAACAGGGATGTGCCTAATGCTGCAGAGTCAGCATTACTGGAGTTGCCTTCCTACTTACCGGTTACTCAGCATGCACTCTTGGACCTGATTTTCAGGACTGTGACTAACTCAAAGTCATTGAGATTTCAAGGGAGTCTGTGGCTGCAGGCTGTCCTAAAAACACCCTCAATCTCAAGATTGAGGGGGCAACGAAGACCAGAAGCCACTGGCGTTATGGTGAGCTACCGTGCCTGGACCAGAACCTGATACCAAACAGCACCCAGCTTCCATCAGAAAGGACACTCATTCCACGTGATGAAGATAGCACAGCCAGGGCAGGTAAAAAACCCAAATCGCAAGAGTCAAACAGAACTTCCCACACTTCTGATTTAACCTGTCATTTTTTGCTACAATAGTATCATTAGAATCTAACAATTATTTTCATTATATTAATCAAGGAACACAAAAGTATTTGCTATATAATGACTCGGATCTACACTGAAGTCTGTTGTAATGATTTTGTCATGTGTCCCAACTACATTTCATTAATTCTCTACCCATAAATTTATCTGTACCATCTCTGCCAGAATTCTGCCGTTAGCCTGAACAAAGACATAGTACTCACGCTGAGGTAATGGCACGGTATCGTTCCTGTCCTGCGGTGTCCCAGATCTGTGCTTTTATCGTCTTCCCATCCACCTGGATGCTCCTGGTGGCAAATTCCACCCCAATGGTGCTCTTACTCTCCAGATTGAACTCATTGCGTGTGAAACGGGACAGAAGATTACTCTTCCCAACTCCAGAGTCTCCAATCAACACAACTGAAAGAAAAGACATTATTTTCAAAATTAATTCTTCATACCAGCATTACATAGCGCAGCGGTGCTACCTGGCTGCTACGCTGCCTTGCAGGCAGGACCCAGAGGAGTTGCGCAGCCAGATAAACACAGGAGAAAGTCATGCTGACAACACCTCAGCCTTCACTACTCACAGCTTGCTTCCCCAGCCCCAAAACAGCCCCTGGCCTTTTTGTTGCTAGCAGCTGCTCAGTTCCTCCGAGATGGAAATGAGAAATTGCTACAGCGACTGCCAACAGCTAAACGTTGCTTCGGCGGCCCCAAGCCGCCGCCAGTAATGAGAGGTAACTATACGTCCCTTGCATACTCGACCTTTTGCAGAGGAAGGCTGCAACCCACATTTTAAGAAACACCATGTTCAAGAACATGGCAACAGGCTACCTGTATGCCTGACAAAAAGCCTGTGTACAGTATTAGCCTATTCTATTTTTATTTTTAAAAAAAAGAACAACACGGTAAGTAAACAATTATTTGCAATCCCTGTTGGGGTCGTACAGGGTGTTTTATTTCCATAATTTAATTCATAAATATGTTCACCACAAACAAGGGCAAACTAGGAGACATTTGATACTACAAACAAGACACAAAGCAAAGCAGAACTTCACCCAGCAAAACGAGTTCTAGTAGATTGCATGAGAAGTAAAAGATGAGCTAAAAATCTCTGCCTCCACACGAGGTGTTGCCATGTTAACAGAAAAACGTTAGTGCAGAGAGATCTTTAGCACACAAACCCAGCTTTACCGAGAGGAATTGTGAAAATAAAAGGTACATCTTGTAGTAGGAGTTTCCCCCTCCGCTGGGGCTGCAGCTCCCTGCTGACCCCGAGGCACAGCTCTGCCATTTCTGCCCCAGCAGGCTGCTGCTTCGCACCCAGCCACGCCACCCCGGGCCCCCCCTGAGACCTTCGCATCAACGACCCCAAAGAGAATGTCTGTCATACGAGGTTCTTTACTATGCAGCTAACTGGTCTTAGGAGGGGCGGCTGGGGGAGCTGGGGGTGCTCAGCCTGGAGAAGAGGAGGCTGAGGGGAGCCCTCATCGCTCTCTGCAACTGCCTGAAAGGAGGCTGGAGCCGGGGGGGTCGGTCTCTTCTCCCCAGGAACAAGCGATGGGACGAGAGGGAACGGCCTCAAGCTGCGCCAGGGCAGGGTTAGGTTGGGGATTGGGAAAAACTCCTTCCCCAAAGGGCTGTCAGGGCCTGGCACAGGCTGCCCAGGGCAGGGGCTGAGTCCCCGTCCCTGGGGGGATTTAAAAGCCGGGGAGATGTGGTGCTTGGGGACATGGGTTAGTGGTGGCCTTGGCAGTGCTGGGTTAACGGTTGGACTCGATGAGCTTAAGGGGCTTTTCCAGCCTTAACGATTCTATGATTCGTTGATAATGATTCTATGAATGCAACTACACACATTTTCTTAAATCCCTGTATAACTGACTGGAGCAAGAAATACCTAAAGGGAAACAAGACTAAAAGCAACTAAGCCATCCTCCCTTAGTCTCAGCAAATACGGTATCGTAGATGACACTGGTATTCAAGCTAACAGTCTCCTGGCTTGAGCCGAAGGAAGGCAGGCAGCCTCCGTGAGGTTTCCTCAACCTTGGGAATATTTCCTACTTCGGTTCAAAGTACAGATTTGTTGATCTTCCTCATTCATACGATCTGTTTTTCCTATAGAAAAGCAGACATGGGCAGAAAACATTCCTGATCCCTCCACAACAAATTACAGAAGACTCTTCTCGTTACACGCTTCCAGAATGAGCTCACCAGCGTTCTCCCAGGGCCAAGGATCGTACTCGTCTTTTAGCGTTATTACAGCTTGTCTCTGCTCAGGCCGTTGTTGCAGGACACAGCCCTGGCAGCACACTGCTCCCGTTCACGCACCTCCCCACCTCCGCTAGCACATTCCCAAACTTCTGCTCCAGCCCTCCGTTTGCTGCGACAGCTCCCGAGCTGCACGGGGAGATTGCTGAACCGCTCCGGACTCCCCCCCCCAGCATTTCATCCGCCTGACAGCACAGACAGACGGACAATTGTGCTAGCACAGCTGAACAGTCAAAATACAACAGAGGCAGGAACAGGCAGCCAGTGGATGGTGGCAAGGCGCCACAACTCCCCACCCGGGATAGCTTAAATCAGCTCCTCGCAGTGCTCTGCCTTCGCTGGCAAACAGCCTAAGCCATTTTTTAGGGTTTGAGAACAGATATATAAAAAAAAGATTTTATTACAAGCTTTAACTCTAGGATTTTGTCAGCTTTCTTTTCCAGACAAACAATTTTTCATCACTAATTCCACGGGGCATTTCAAGAACAGGCCTAAGGTCACCCATCTTGCACAGCGATCTACTGGTTTGGAGTGGGCTGTACCCTACAGCAAAGCCCTGACCATAAGCAGGAGGGGGTAAGAACATCCACCACACAAGCTAGGCCAGCTTGCAAAAACCCTGAAGCTTCCAACTGTTTCCGAAGGGAGTTACTGTCTCATGAATCTGCAGCTCGAGAAAGCACAGCTGTCTCCCCGGGTTCTAGCCACCTCCCATCCTCTGGCATTTTAAAATTATCAGCTTTGTGCATAAACCGTGCAAATGGCTCTCAGGTCATTAACTCCATCTGTCGCGGGAAGAAAATTCAGGGGGTCCTGCGCTCCTTGAGCTGGTTACTCGCCTCTGCTGCAATCTGGCAGCAAAGCACCAGGCTCCCCTTCACCAGGCTGCTCCGCGTTCTAGCACAGCTTACGAGGGAGCGTTTTCGAGAAGTTACTGGTTGCAGAAGTAACAAAGGCAGGCAACCAGATCCCAGCTCAGTGAATAATGTTCTCTCTACCTTACAGTCTCCAAGCGCTTCTTGTTAAGACTCAATCTTGAGCATTAAACGGGCATTTTCACTTCCAGGAGAAAGATGCAAAGACTGGAGGCCCACATGCAGACAGAACCCAGAACTTTTATTTTCTGTGGGAATTGAGCAAGACGATACCTTCAAGATTCTGGCCTAAGCGATTAGATCTTGGGAAAGCTCCTAAATTTGGGAACAGGCCACCAGACAGCATTGCCTGTTCAAACGCAGAAGTCTCCGCAGAGTAGAAAAGAAAGTTCCAAATCAGATCTAAGAGCCTGAATACTCCCTACACACATCTCCCCAGAACTGATGAAGTCACGCTCCCTGAATGGCCCTCTAGGGCCACACTGGTCATGGAAAGATGCACTGGTTTGAACTTGGAAGTGGCCTGGACTAACAGCCAGCACCAGTCATCATCAGATGGCCGTAAGTACCCAAGCAAGCCATGCTCAGCGCCCCGTTTCCATCCTGAATCGTGGCACCGCTCCTGCAGTCTTTCCTGATTTTCCCTCTCCCCCACCACACCGTGCCAGCCTGCGCGTTACCATTCACCACGTCCATCAACGGCAAAGCATTCCGATCTCGGTCACCATCATCACTCTGCTTCCCGTGTCTTGTCAGGCCTCACAACGCCCAGACCTACAGCCGCCCCAGCACAACCCCACCACCCGGACACCCGCTTCGTGCTCGGGATCCTGGTACAAAGTAAGGGAGAGACAGAATTAAAAATCCAGGGCAATACATTGCTGGTAAGAAAAAGAAAACAAAAAAGATCAAGCTTATGATAGAAATTTAAATACACCAGTTTATTATCTGGCAAAAAGAATATATTCTTTTGAACAATCAAGAAGATTAAGACTCTCTCTAGCAGAGACCACATAAGCAGAGTTCATTATAAATATTAAGTGCACAAGGTTGCCAGATATTGATGACTAATATGACACGCATTTGTTTTTAATAAGCATGGTCTTTGTTAGGCTTAAGCTCTAATCAGAGCAGTCTAAATTCCCACAAAGGTAAAAGAAAGCTCTTTTTTCTACACGTGTTTTTTCCTTCCTTTTCATGAGCCAGCATACATCTGCACAACCTCAGATTTAATTTTTAAAATAAACACTGATAATAGCTAATCTTCTTGAGAGGAAAATTAATGTGCAGATCACATTTTAATAGGTACAAGGCTTCCAATATTTTAACAACTATTAAAAGGTCATGAATTCAATTCCAGATCCAACCCATTCAAAACTCATCATGAAAAGTTCCTGCTTTTTAATCACCCCGGCTACAAAACTAATTGGGAACAGAGCCCTGAACCGCTGGCTCTGCTTGGGTTACATCACTGCAACGCAGCTACAACAGGATCCTCGCAGCCGCCTCGCTCTGCGCAGCTCTGCGTACAGAATTCGGCTTGTTCTCCCAAAGGTTGGCTCAGTTATTTTGTTAACAAACAACATTTTGTTGTGATCAATAAAATAAGCAGTTCTGCCTGCCGGGATGCACGCAGAAGAAAGGGAAATTGGGAATAAAGATAAAGAGGCGCTGGTTTAGCAGAGCAGCTTTGACTACAACCACACTCGCATCCCCAGAGTGCCACCAAACCTTAAATTAGTTTTCGCCTCCTGCGTGCTAGGCCCGATAAGCCAATAACGCTCGTCCCTCCCGCGGCCCTGTTGAAATGGCCGGGCCTGAAGCACGAGCTGGCGGACGACGTGAGCGGTCGCTCCCGCGCGCGAAGGAACGCCAAGAACAGCGAGCCAGCTACGCGCAGACACTGCTGTCACAAACTCCTTGGCCATTTTCACCCCTCAACAACTGCTTTATAGGCAGTATTTCACATGAAGGAGACTAACAATAAATGGGGCTCCTTGCCTTTTAAACTTTCCCTAAAGCTGATTAATATAATTATGCTAAATGACAGAAGTTCCTATACAAGCAGTTCCAGATCTTCCACTATATAAAAAAGTAAAAATTTTGACTTTAAAGCAATACTATGTTCAACTGGAGTCATCTGAAATAATATTACAATGCAAGGATGCACATTTCTTAGCGAGCGCAACTGTAAAAGCTAAAATCAGAGTCCAACCAAACTCCCTTTGGAAACAGGTGGTGGGGGAAGTGGTCAAACCTGAAGTTTAATAAAAATCTTTCCCAGACTGCAACCCTTCACCATTATTTCTGCCTCTGACCACTACACATGCCTGCTGGATGGCTTTTGAACTCGATTCGATGTAGCTAAGAAGGGTCTAAACCAGAAGTCAATCAAACCCCTGGACATTATTTTTTTCATTATATCAATTCCCCTTGATATTTAATTCCATTATTGGAGGGGGCAGAAGGGAAAGGAAGGGGAGTTGGTCCTACAGCAGCAACCTCATCCCACTTGGTCCCACTTACATTCGTTATTTCTTGCCTAGTACCAAAAAGCCTAGAAGGAAGGAAGGAAGGAAGAGATGAGTAGATAGGGAAGGGGTTTTTTGCAGATTTGTTTATTTTACAAAAAAATAAAAAATCCACACAACTACCCCTACCCAAAGGATGCACAGAAAAGGACAATTCTCTCCCCGATTTTTCATTAAGTTAAGTGCTACAAACTATGCCAAGTTACTCTGCAGTACCAACACAACAGCACGGTTCGTGACCAAATAGCTTTAGGTTAAGTTTCACTCCAGATAAAATTAAAAACGCATTTCAAAGGGGCATAAGTATCTTGAAAGATGAATGCAGTTTTGCCTACTTAATTGACTATGCACAGAAAGAAAAAAAAAGAAATAAAATTTTTAGGCTTTCAAGTTCCTGGCTATTAAACCTCTTGGGAAACAGACGGTGGAATGACTTCAGAAGGGAACTGGTTTAGACCCAGACAGTTTAGCATATTTTTGGAGGCCAGTCTTCTGCTTTACAGGCAGAGAAGAAATAAGGGCTCCCCCCACCACCACTGTCTTGCAGACTGCAAAACAAATACACCAAACAGGCAAATATATCCATAAAATATTTCCAACAGATGAGTAATTGCTCTTTCCTTTCATCAACGAGCAAGCGTGGAGTCGCTGCTGCCCTGGTTAGGGGCCAGGTCCGTACAGCGTGCCCCGACGTCGAACTCCAGGCAAATTTTCATGGCAGCAAGCGCCCACCCACAGCCTCCCAGGCCACCTGAGCACCCACGGACGGCACCGTTAACCTCGCCTTTGGCAAGAGTGAGCTCTTTGGATGGATCTGAGGGTTTCAGCCGTGCTACCACAGTAGACCAAGCATAAAACAGGCTGGGAAACACAAAGGTGAATGTTTTACACTCATCCGCGCTATTCTTTAGGCTTCAAAGGCAGAGCTGTGGGAGAAAAGGTCAGCCCGAGCATCTTTGCACACGCAGGACGTCAACGACGACAAAAACCACCTGGGCCAGCGCAAGAGGAGCAGCACTAAACCCACCCCGCAGTTACCTGTTTTCTCACCCAACCCCTGCACGCAGCTGCTGGACAACCCCAAACTGCACAAGCACGGGGACAGAAGTATTAAAATGACCCCAGGCAAAGCCAGACTCACGCTGCTGAGCTCCCTGGCTTCAGCTGTCGGCGCCCAGCCGGCAGCCGGGGAAGGAGCTCTCCATTGAAGCCCAAGTCTTTTCAGCCCCGGCCCGACACCCGGGGCGACCTCCCGGGCGACCTAGCGCCGGGCACAGCCCCCGGCTGCAAGCCCACCCCACCTCCCCTCCAGCCCAAGCCCGGAGCCTCCCCCCCACCCCACCTCCCCTCCCCTCCGGCCCAAGCCCGGAGCCTCCCCCCCACCCCACCTCCCCTCCGGCCCAAGCCCGGAGCCTCCCCCCCACCCCAGCGCGGCCGCCGGGGATCACAACGGCCCGGCTGCCAGCGCGCAGCCCCCGCCGCGGCGGGGCCGGGAAGGCCCGCGGGGCTCCCCCGCTACGGGTCTCCGCCGCTCCCCCGCCGCAGCCCGGCGCCAGGCCCAGCCGGGCCCCGCGGCGGCGGGCGCTGCCCGCCAGGCCGCCCCGCGCACAAAGGCCGCGGCGGCCGCCCCGGGCCCGGGGCAGCGCGGCCTGGCAGGTCGGGCCGGGCCGGGCCGGGCCCAGCGCCGCCGGGGGCCCGCCGAGGGGCGCGGCGCGGTGCGGTACCTTTGAAGAGGTAGTCGTACTCGTCGTCGCGGGTGCCCATGGCGATGGCGGCGCCGACCCTCTGGCTGCCAGGCACCGACCGCGGCCCAGCCGGGGGGGCCGCTCCCGCCGCCGCCTATCAGCGGCCGCCAGAGCCCGCAGGAGGCGGGCGGCGCGCCAGACCCATCAGCCGCGACCAATAGGCGGCGGGCGCACCTCTGACTGGCGGGCGGCGCTGCCCAATCGAAGGAGGGCAGCTGGGGAGGGGCGGTGCTCGGGTGCCTGAGCAGGGGCCTGAGAGACGAGGAGGGGCCGGGACCGGGGTGGGGGGCGGGGCCTGGGGCGGGAGGGGCGGTGCTTGGGGAAGGGGCGGGGAATGGGGCGGGGTTTGGCGGAGGGGCGGGGCCTGGGGCGGGGTGCGCAGCGCCGAGCACCGCCCGGCCTCGGGCGCGGCGGGGGGTTCGCCCCCGGGGTGGGGGGGGTTCGCTCCCGGTGCGGGGAGGGGGGGGTCGCCCCCGGGGCGGGGGGGGGTTCGCCTCCGGCGGGGGGGCCCGGCCCGGCCCAGGCCTCAGCGCAGTGCAGCAGCCAAGGGGTGGAAGGCGGGGGGGGGGTCCCCAAATCCTTCCCCAGGCGGCGCTGGGCGCCCTGCACGCCCGGGCTTTGCTTTCCTCTTCAGGCTCCTGCCCCACGCAGCGCTCAGGGCCTCGCCTTCCTCTGCCAGAGCCCCGCTGGAAAGGCTGTTCTGGCAAAAAGAGCCCCGCGCTGTGGCACAACTCGTTCTAGGAAAACATTTCCCCTTTGTTTTTCCTGGCCTGGCTTGAGGCAATTTCCTGAGCCAGGCAGCGATAACAGCAAAAGGCCGTTTTGCCACTCGGGGAGCGCCGGTGGCCACGTTGGCTCCGAGCAGGACACCCCTCGCCTTCCCGACGGCGGAGCTGCGGCAATCCGTCCCGCCAGCGCGGCCCGAGCCGCGGGGCAACCTCCAAGAGCCGCTGGGAAAGCCCCGGCACGTCCCCGCTGCGCGGTGACCTCCCTTCCCACCTCGGCCCTACGCAACGTGCCCCCGCGCAGCGCACGCCGGCGGCGCGGCCGCTGCTTTGATGCCTTTGATTTGTGGTTGCGACAAACCCTGACGGGGAAGATGACGGCTCCCTCCCTTCTCTCTCCGCGGTGCGCAGGGAAGCTCGCTCTGCTCATTAAACGGATTTCTCGCTTTCCTGGGCTGCGTTCGTCGCCGCTCAGCTGCCCTACTTTCCCCGGAGGAGTCTTTAGCCGGCTAAAGGATTAGTGGGTCTCCGGTATTGCATGGGAGCAAGGCTGAGATGGTGGGGAGGAGAATGATGGCTTTGGACTTATTTTTGCCAGCCTTGGGAGATGTTCAGCGCGTGAGCAGGGTCAGGGAAGGGGGAGATGCTGGTTCGGAGCTGAGCTGCCCTCGACTTCCCCCAGGCACCTGAACGCCCTGGGCAGGTGGGATCGTGGGTCCTACGGGGTCCCATTTCCCAAATATAAGCGCTAATAAACGCGCGGGACCGTGCGAAGAGGCAGCACCCTAACAGCTGTCTGTCGGCGGGGGTATCCAGCTCCGGCTCAGTGAAAATCGCTCTTTATATGAACCAGGCTCTGAAAATGGGGGTGAGAAAGAGAGCACGCTGCAAACACCTCGCAATCCCACTGCCGTGTGGGAAACCGCCGCTGGGCCTCCCCGCTGCGTGCCGGGCAGGGGGAGCCGCTGGGAAGGAAAGCCAAAAATTCACCGAACCGGGGGCTGGGAAGACGCCAGCTCCAGCCTAGCGATGGGTCGGGCCAGTTGCTCCTCTCTGACAGGCAGCGATCGCTGGAGAAGCAGGGAGGAAATCTTTCTTTTCACCTTTTCCTTGCAGTTTTGGTGCCCACCGTGGGGCATTGGACTTTTAAAGCTTCCCATGCCGAAGGGAGCTCTGACAACCGGGGTCTGCAGGGAGGCGTTAGCACTTTCTCCTGTCGCTGCTGTTCATGGCCCTGCCGAGCAGAGCACGCCCAGGGATGCCGGGCATCCCGGCCATCAATAGCTAAATCGCATCAGGAGGAGCAAAGCTGGAACACGTTGGATGCCCAATCTCCTGGGAAGGGGAATTATCCCATGAAGAGTTTCCCCTGCCTGATAAAGCTGCACGCAGGCAGCGGCTGGGGAGAGGGAGGGAGAGGAGGGTGGTTCCTTGCTGGTCTTGCAAATGAGGCCTTTGCTTCCCTTGCTTTGTTCTGGTTAAAATGGGCACAGCGGAAGTAAAACATCTTATTTTCATTATCACAAGTAGCTTAATTGGTTCTGAACTGAGTGTTGGGTATGCAGGGGGGGTGGTGTGTGTAAAAAAACCCCAAAGCTATTTTTTTTTATCGGTTTGGATGGAAATCACTTTCTTCTTTTCTTCTTCCAATGCCTGCGAATGTTTGCTGTAAGTTTTAAAGAGCAATATACGCCAGAGGTGTTCTCGTGAGCGCCACGCAGCTCCGAAATCCTCTGGGGCAGAGCTTTAACGCGGGCTGCAGGGGGTGAAGATGACGACGGTGTCAGAGGAGGATGCTGCCCCGGGGCGACGTGGAGCGAGGCGTGAGCCCAGGGTCCCCGCGTTCTTCGGCCTCAGGAGTCCCCCGGGCTCGTGGTATGTTTTGTGTTGGAGAAGCGGTGTCGCGTCACCAAAACCAGCCGCGCGTCACCGGTTGCTGACGGGGCAATGCATTTGCAGACCCTTTCTGGAAATCCCACGTGGGTTCTCGAATTGGTCGCAGGCCATCAAGCCTCAGGCAGCAGAGGTCCTACAAGCCCCAAATATTTTCTTAAACTGCGCTGGGGCACGCAGCCTTAAAAGCAGCCAGGCCTATGCCATCTGCTTCTCTTTTTACACAATAAAAACTTGCTCAGCATGGTCACCCAAGATGCTGCCTCTTGACCTGGGTGCCTCAGCCCCTGCGGTGCCCCGGGGCACAGCTGCCGGCCTGGGATGCGTGAGCCAGGAGCTCCCCTTCCCACCCTCTCAGTGGGATCTGGTCCTCCGGGTGTCTGTGAGCACCCTGAAGGGAGCCACCCCAGGAGGTGCCCCGGTGGGGGTGCGGGTGCTTGCAAAGCCACGCCAGACACCTCCACGGGAAACTCAATTTGTGCTCACTGCTGCTGAGCTCCAGCAGAAGAGCTGAAGTTACTGGGAGGACTGGGAGAGTCCCGATGCCCCAGCGTCCGCCAGGCACCCTGAGGCACTTGGAACGAGGCACAGCTTTGAGACCGTGCCCCTTGCTGGCGAGGCCGGGGGCCGGGCTGGGGGTGCCTGGGGAGCGGCGCTGGGTGGAGAACTCATCTCGTGTTGTTAATTTGCTGTTTCTTGGCTTTGCACCAGGTTTCAGATTCAAGCAGGGGTTTGCCAGTTTGCCTTTTTGTTTCGGTGCGGTGCTCTGCGACGGCCGCGCTGGCGGTGGGGGGCTCGGGGCGATGCCTTTGGCCTCCCCCCTCCAGTGTCTCGGTGCCACCGGTGCAGGGGCTCAGCCCGCCCGCCCAAGCCGGTGCAGCTCTGCGTATGCACAAACCCCTTCCCTTTTTGCCAAACTTTGCAAAAAGCGATTTGGATTTTGCTGTTGTATAAAAAAGGGCTTGAGGCCCCACTATCGGATCTCCTGGCGGTTGTTTCTGCCATTCGGACGCAGGTTGGATTTGGAGGGGGGGCCGTGCAGCAGGTTGGGGCTCTCCTCGCTTTCTGGGGCCACCAAACGCAGCTGGGTCGGGATGTCAGTACCTGATGTACAACGGCTTCTTGATCTAATGATGCTCTGCGAGAACCCCCAGGTCCAAAGCAGTTGCGGTTCAATCTGCTTCTACAGATGAGTCCAAGCTCCACGTGGAGGCGTGTGCCAGCCCCACGCTGTCCCGCAGCGCTTCTGCCCCCAACAAGCCCTGTCCCACCATGTCCAGGCCCCGCAGCCTTTAGCCACCTGGCACGTGCTGAGCTCGGACCCCATCACTGCCTTCAGCACAGCCCCTCCAAGCATGCAAAAACCAGCAGCAGCCCTTCTTTCCAGCTGCTCGGTGAGGTTTTGCTGGGAGGACTGGAAGCCCTGGGCGGACCATCATGTCAGGAGCTGCAGTGGGGTCATAGGCTGGCACAGCACCTCACGGCCCGGACAGGAGCAATGGCCTTGTCCTGGTTTCAGCTGGGATACAGTTAATTTTCTTCCTAGTACTGGTGCAGTGCTGTGGTTTGGATTTCATATGAGAATAATGTTGATAACCCACTGATGTTTCAGTTGTTGCTCAGCAGTGCTCACACTGGCCAAGGGCTTTTCATCTTCCCGTGCTCTGCCCGTGCACAAGGAGCTGGGAGGGGGCACAGCCAGGGGGGCTGGCCCAGACTGGGCACAGGGCTATTCCATACCCTATGGCGTCATGGCCAGTATAGAAACTGGGGGAGGTGGCTGGGGCGCAGTGACCGCTGCTCGGGGACTGGCTGGGCATCGGTCAGCGGGTGGTGAGCAATTGTACAGTGCATCACTTGCTTTGTATATTGTTATTGTGTATTATTATTATTATTACTACTACTACTATTACTACTATTCTATTTCATTTTACTTCAATTATTAAACTGTTCTTATCTCAACCCACGAGTTTTCTCCCTTTCCCCCTTCCAATTCTCTCCCCCATCCCAGCGTGGGGGGAGCGAGCGAGCGGCTGGGTGGGCTTGGTTGCTGGCTGGGGTGAAACCGCCACAGGCCTATTTTTGGGGAGCAGCAGCATTTTGTAGCCCAAAGGATATTCGTACCCGAGGGATATTCGTGCTGTCGGCAGCGCACGGTACCATTTCTCTTGCTGTCGCTGGAGGGAGCTGCCCCATCCTTCATTGGGCTCCCAGATGTTACGACAAGCTGCAGTTCAAGTAGTTGTTAAAAATAAAGGAGCTGGAGGATTCCAGGGGGATTTCAGATGAAAACAGAGACCCAGGACTGGCTTCTTCTGCAAAGGGCCCCGAGATGCCACACGCTCCGGCATGGGACCTATGGTCTGGGGGCATGGGGTGGCTTTGACGCTGATGGGACGTGGAGATTTGCACGGCCAAACAGGACGAGACCCAAACGCAGAAGCAAGCAGCAGCCGCAGTTCCTGGGCCAGGCAGGATTTGGGGCATTTAGCCTTCCCCCGGCCAGTGTTCGGTACCAGCTGGCGTTGGCCTCCAGCTACCTCCTGTAGATGCTGAAGAGCAAAAGCACCACCGGGGAGCAAACCCCAGATCTGCCAAAAAAACCCTGGCAATGAATAAATACAGCATAGCTCCTTCACCAGTTTCTATTTAGTGCATAAAAAACCCACCTTAGTCTAATCACTTTGGCATCCAGACACAGCACACCCGTATCTGCTGGTGCAGCCAGGGACTAAACAGGCTTTGAATTAAGCAAATGGAACATTAAAAATGTATTTCTGAATGCAAGAGTAAGCAGACAGATAGCGCAGAGCCGGGTATAATGGGCTGTTTGTGCAGTTGTGCTGGGGGCTATCATTAACGCCAGGTTTTTCCCCAGGGAAGGACAGACACAGGAGCTGGGGCCACATTTAGGTAGATCAGGTATTTATACAGCTGCTCCGGTAGCGCAGGCTCGTCTCTTCTGCAATGAACAATTTTTGTCCCCTTTCCTTGGCCAGCTAAAGAAGCGCTTGCTATTTTCTCCAGCTCCAGTATCAGGCCACACGTCTGGGATCAGGAGCACACTTGGAGTTTATCCCCATCATCTTCAAGGCTCCCACTCCATCCCCAGCTCATTTCATTCCTACCTATGTAATCGTTCCCCAGAAGTTGCAATAAATGCTTTTGGCGATGACTACGCAGGTACGGTATGAGCAGGTAAGAGGCTACTGCTTATCAGGGCTTGTCCCGGTCGGCTCTGACTTTAATCCATCTCAGATAATTCAGACCTCAGCCTCTGCTCTTGTCCAAGGAGTTGGCACAGGGTTTTCCAGCCAGCTACAAGGAAAAACTCCCTGGTGCAAAGGTCTGCCATCAGGGAATAAGAAAAGCCAGCTCATCGCTGCTTGTGAACTTGCTGCCCCAGGGCCTGATTTCCAGAGGGAAAACAAATTTAGAAGGCCACAAACTTCAGACAGACTAAGAACTACTGCTGGGGGCTATAGGAGGGGTTTATCTCCGAGAGCTCCATGAGCCTACAGCTGAAAATTGAGGCGCAGTGCTCAGGTCAAACTCCCAACAAGTGAAGTTTCTGAACCCAGAGCCCTCACATAGCTCCCACACATCTTCTAGTGGTAAACCATTGGGCAAATAACCCAGGCGAGACAGTTACAGGCTTGTTTTTATTAAAAGACATCTTCAGAAAAGATATTTTAGTACAAAAAAAAAGTTTAAAATACACAAGCTACCGTTGCCTTTTTTTTCTCTCCAGCATCAACATTTATAAATTACACCACATTGTTATTAAAACTGCATTTAAATATGGAAACAAATTAAGACAGGAAATTCATCGGCAAGATCCAACATCCTACAAACGACTATTTACAATATTTAGCAGCTAGGAGCTCTAGCACAGTAGTCAATATGACTTCAATAGGGTGGGATGCTTGGGAAGCCCCAAGACGGCAGCTGGGCCCGTAACAGTTTTTGGGGACCTGGTTTGCCCACCTCTCCCCAGACGCTCACCCCAAAGGCGGAGGCAACGCTGTACGTTGAGGTAGGCACCCGACAGGGCAGCGCGGCTCTTGCCGAGAAACCCTCTTGTCCCCTGGCCCTTTAGAGCAAGTTTTGGGGCACGCACGTGGGACGGTGCCATTCGCTCCGCAAAGTACGGGGAGTCTGTGGGGAGAAGGCAGCCCTCCAGGCTTCAGGGGGGTTTCCAGGCTGGTCCTGCCCAGGGACACTCACTGCTCCGTACCTGTGCTGTCCTAGTGCTTGTCCTCACCACCCCCAGCAATGCCGGTAGGCTCCAGGCAGAGCTTAAGACTCAGCCCTCCAGGAGCTGGCCCTCGTGCTGCAGGATCCCACCCATCGTCTCCTGGAGCTGGAAGCGGTTTCCCCAGCTCCCGGGAAATTCCAGCACAGCCAGAAGTACTGGGCTTCGAAGCTGTGGGGGCCAGGGAAGCCAAGCGAGCCTGAGGTCCCCTTCTGCACAGGGCATCCTCCACCAAAACCCACGTTCTCAGTGGGTTGAAGTCACCGGAGCAGGGGCTGCGCAGATGGAGCTGCCCGAGGCTCACTGCCCCGCGGCACCAGCCGGGGAAGGAGGCACCGGGGGCTTGCACAGGAGCATACACAGGACATTATTTGGGAACAGCAGTGAGAGACAGGACACAGCAAGGCTCCGTACCCAACGCTTGGGTCCAAGGTAGCAAAACACTTCACATGCTCCCCTCCCCCCCGGCCCCAGCTCATCAAAACCAGCACAGAAGTGTTCAGACAGGACAGAAAGCACCAGACAACTTGAACTTGCCGCAGCAGCACGTGGCAGGTTGGAAGACCCTTGGGCATGCTCTGGAGGTGGATCTCCCTGCTGGTGGCTCCTCTTCTGGTTTGGGAGCTCCCATCCAGGGGTTCCAGCAAGATGGAGCTGTTTTACTCATAGCGAGGGGCTGTGTCATGCCACTAAAGGGCTGCTAACCAAGAGAAATGTTCCTTGGGGGACTTCCCAGGGAGGGTGGGTTTGTTTTCTGTAAACACCAAGTGATGGAGCTCAGGTCTGTGCTCCGCAGAGGTCAAGTCTCAAGTGGCAGCTTTAGGGCTCTGCTTCCAGTGCTGCGGGTTGAATTTTCATGGTGGTTGACTTCAGCGGGTAATACCTGCCTTTCCATGTCTTCCAGAAGATGCCCTGCTTGCGCTCGTGCCTCTGGCGGGGGATGGAGCGGAAATACTTCCCGTTGAGGTTGGCATGGCCACAGGTGCTGAACCACCAGCCACCTACCAAGGTAACGCAGAGGCAGCTTTAACCCACAGCACGTCCAGACAGAAAACAAACCCAGGGTCAAGGCAGCCGCTGCCCCCCTTTTCCCCACTTTTCCAGGGCTTCGGGACCTTACAAGACCACCTCCACACTTGAGGAGTCCCATGCACTGGGAAACCTTTGCACAGATCCTATGTGACTTCAGGATGTGTCTGCAAATCCCTGCTGCTCCTTCTGGCATGCAAAACCCCCTCAAACCCTTCAGCAGCCCCGTCTCGGGCCTGGGGACTGGCCTCTGCTTTGCTTGAGAGGTTTCCAAGCAAGGTGGCAGCCAGCAAAGCTGTTACACAGACAGATGCTTGGGCCAAGACCTGAATCATGAACCCCTCCTGGTTCCAGCTTCCCTCCCGGTTCCCTGCACAGCTCCTCCCAAGGGTGCAGCTTTCCCAGGAAAGCAGGGGCCAAGCTGGGCTCAGCACCAAAGGGCCCAGGCCCACAGGGTCACTGTCCCACTCACAGCCACCACCAGACAGCGGAGGGCCGAAGGGAAAGTGGACGCCACTGGGAAGGAAGAGCTCGTACTGACCTGAGAGGTGTTTAGCACAGTTTGTGTCGGCTTTGAGGTCGTGGTCGCGATCCCGGGTGGAGAAGGGCAGCTGCCTGAAGTCCCCAATGGCGTTTTCCAGCTCTCCAGACAGAGGTCCCAGCAGGTTGAGTGTGTAGGCTGTGCTCTCGCCACCAAGGCTGAAGACAAACTGAACCACCTGGGAATTTCCCTCCCAGTCTTCCAGCTCAATCAGGAGATCATGTCTTCCCTCTTGGACAAGGTGATGTATCTTCTCCAGGCCCAGCCAGAAGTCACCTGAAACAAGACACATCGCATTGGCTGCAGGGACACAAACATGCCATGCAAAGCAGACACGTGAACAGGCTCCAGAGACAAACAGGGACGACCCAGGGCACCGCAGCCGTTGAATCGCTGCCTGGCACCTGCAGAACAAGTCAGGAAGACCAAGGACTCTTGCTCTGCAAGCAGTGCCTCCCCCCGCTCCCAGCCCAACGCTGTGCTCCAGCACAGAGATCTCCAGGGGCCAGCGAGGGGGAATAACTTGTGTAAGATATCGCTTATCCCACGATAAGAAGATAGATGCCGTCATCCACCTACCACGAAGGTCTCCAAAGCCATTCTTGTAGGCATCCCAGAGCTGGTCAAAGTCCACAGAGCCATCTGTGCGCCTCTGGATCACTGTCCAGCCACCTTCTGCGGGCAGGGAAAATGTTATGGGGTTACCATTTGCAAGCCCACCGCGCTAAGGGCCGCGGGACATCCCCACTCCTTTACCTGCGGTCATGTCGCAGTAGACTTTGAAGGGCTGAGACCCTGCAGGCTGCACCTGGAAAACGCCGCTGCTTTGCTGCCCGGCCAGGAAGAGCTGGTGGCAATCCTCCGGGAGCTCTGCGGGGGAAGGAAACGGCCATTGAGAAGATGGCCCCGAGTCCCGCTTCCTCAGCGGGTTGCTCCTACCATGGCCCCGGCACTTGCAGCCCTGGCCACAAGCCCAGCCAGCTGTGCACAGCGGTGGCCGTGGCTCCGGACACGCGCTGGAGATGATGGCCTCTGACTTCAGCGTCTTTAAACGCTGTGACCCCATATCTTTCCCATTTATCCAAACACACTCCTCAGGCTTCCGTCCAAGGCAGAAGCCAGGCGTCGGGCCAGGCTGGGGCGACCTAGGCTGGAGAGCACGGCTCCGCGTTGAGGAGAGACGCGCAGAGCTTCCCAGCTCCCTCCGCGCCTGCGGTGGGCAGGAGCAGCCCATTTGGGGTGGGGTAATGCCAGAGGCAAAGCAGGGCCAAGCATCCCCGTCCCACCCCGAGGCTGAAGCGGTCTCAAAGGGCCTCAGGGGCAGAAAGAAACCCCAAGCCCTGACAGCAGGCAGGCACCTGAGCATCCAGCACACGACCTCTTGCTCCCGGCGACCGTGGTGGCCCCAGCCAGACATCCCACTGGGCAACCTGCCACCAGCAGGCACAGGGCCAGGCTGGGGTGACCCTTTTGCCCAAGACACACCGACCGGGGCAGGGACGGGGTGGGTGGACCGCAGGGAGCCCCAGCTCGTTGCACGAGTGGCTCGCCTGGGGTGAGGCCACCCCCCAGCTTGCCCCCCTCCATCCCCACGCCAGCCAGGCTCCCACCTCTCCTTCCACCCCTGCGGGGACTTTGCCCAGAGCTGCCAGCAAAGCACCGTTTCAACAGCGCTGATAAAAGTCCATCCAGGAACCACCACCCGCAGCACTCGGGGAGAGAGGCGGGGGAGAAACCTGTTACAAAACCCGAGTCAAAAGGCCGCAGGAGGATGTGCGGGGACTTCAGCCTCTGGGCTGTCGGCGCAGTCAAGGGGCTCTTTGTCAGCCGGGACAGGTGCCCCCATCGCCCCCAGACAAAGGGGGTCTGTTCTCCCTGCGTGAGGGCGGGATGGATTTTGGTGGCTCACAGCTGCTGCCAGCACGACCCCAAGACAGACGGGTCAAGAAACCTAAAGACAAGCCCCGGGCTGTGCCCGGGTGCTGGCCGCCCCCGCAGCCCCCCCGCGGGTCCCCCTTGCAGGAGCTGCCCCCAGGGTCGGGGCTGGCACCCTGCTCCGGGGCAGCGGCGGGGAGAGGGGCCTCCCCACGGCCACAGGGCTTGGCGTGGGGCAGAAGGGGGAAAATGGGGCCTTTGAGGCACCAAGGGCAAGAGCAGCCCCCACGGGGCATCACCCACTGCCCTCGTCCTCGCTGGGTGCCCAGGGAGGCCCGATGCTGTGCTGGGGCAGAGAGCGGAGCCCCAGCTAGAGAAGAGGTCGGTGGAGGGGGACCCAGGGGACAGCAGTGTGACACCTGCCACCACCTTTCACCCATTTCACCCCACACCGGACCCCCCCAGCGACCTTTCACCTCCGTGGCACAGGCAGCCCCTCTCCCACCACGGGACAGCCCTGCGGCCAGCGCGGCTGGGCTCGCGCTGCCGGTAGCGAACCTTGCACCCCTGGGCCAATGCCAGTGCCGCACTGGTGCCACCAAGCCCATCAGTGCACCCACAGGACAAGCGTGTGGCCCCGAGCCCTCCCCCAAGCCCGTGTGCACGTGGATCGAGGGCAAGTGTTTTACACGAAAGATCAAAACCAGACAAAGCCACCCAGCGCTGCGGGGAGGCCGGGTCCATCCCCAGCATCCCCGCTTTCTAGGTGAATGCGGCCAGCGAAGCCAAACGAGGCTCGGGGGAAGGAAAACCCACAACCTGACCCCGCAGCTGCGGGACCCCAGCTCACAAGCGCGGCAGAGGCTGCCGGGCTCACCCGGCCTCGCAGAGCTCCTCGCCTCCTCTCCCACCAGATCTCCCAGCAGCGGCAGGACGGTGCCTGGGGGATGCTCAGCGGCCCCAGGATGCAGAAGTCAACTCCATCCCTGTCTGTTTTTTTTTCCTGGGCCCTGGCCACGCTCACTGCAGTCGCACCTCTCCTGCTTTCCTGGTGCAACGGGGACTTCCAAGCAGCTGAATGAGACGCAGCTGCTTGAACAGCCTCAGCTCAGTCTTTTTGTTTGAGGAACACGCTCGTTAGTTCCAGTTCATGTTGCACATCCGTATGGCACCAGCAGAACAACAAGACCTCCTGGCTGCTCTGCATGTTTTCCTTTCCCTCCCCCTTTATTTAGCCAAACAAGATGGAAGAATCAACAAGGCTGGCTGGAGCTGCCCCAGGCATGGCACCCTATTTACCCAGCAGGATCTCCAGGCATGCCAGGAGGTCACCAACCTGGGATAAACACCCTTTCTTGCAGATGGCAGGGCATGCCTGGAGCTGTTTGCATCGCCTCCCCCTCCTCAACCCAACCCCGTTATTTTGGAGTCCCAGCGCCGCGGGGAGGGAGCGAGCAGGGCTCTACCTTTCCCCTACTCGGCCAGCTGCCAGGGAGCGCAGGCTCTGCCTAAAGACGCGATCCTCTTTCTGCAAGCGATTAAACCTTTCACTCTCCAGGCTGCTTCAAGCCTTCAACTTTCACATGCTTGGCCCCGTGCCATCTCTGGTCTAAAAAAAAAAAACCCCTCGCCTTCGCTGGATGCAAATAAAAGGGTCTTTCTGCAAGGGCTGCTGGTGGAGTTCCTCGCTGTTCCCCAGGGCCGTGCCGGCACCGCGGCTCTGCCTGACAATAGGCAGGGAGCCGCCGGCACAAGGGCACAAGCCTTCCCGCCGCTTGCCTGCTCTAACAGCGGCCACCAGCCTCCCCAGGCAGAGGGCACGGGGCTGGCCTGCCAGATATTGTGTGCTTTGAGATTTGCCAGAAAACTCACTCGACTTGCTAATGAGAGGAAGCCAATTTGTTTTCTGTCAGTGACATCAACATCAGGGATTAGGCAAGAGAAGGGGGAGCTCCCAGCTGGGCTGGGTGGGAGGGCACTGGGATGCCCAGGGCACTGGGGACGCTCAGGGTCTCCCCATCGGTGCGGCGCGAGAAGGTGCTGAGCTCTCGCACCCCCGGGGGCTGCGGGCCCTCGCTGCCTCCCGCCGTGCTCCACCACAAGGGCTGCTGCACCCAGCACCCATCGGCCAGCGCAGAGCCACCAGCACAGCCGACCTCTGCCGCCAGTAAGCAGCAAAGACCCGAACCCATCTCCCTGCACGCCACTGTCAGCATAACCTGAGCGCGGAGCTGGGTGGCCAGGCCAGTTGGTTGGACCAGGTGACCTTTAAAGGTCCCTTCCAACCCAAACGATTCCAGGATTCCGTGACACACACTACTGAAGGCAAGTCACAAAGCAGAGCTGGGAAAAAACGGGGGGGGAAGAGGTTTTGAGACAGTTTTCTGTGCTGCTCTGACCTAGGGAGGCCTCACGTAGCCCCACCGCAGGCTGGCCAGCCCCACCGAGCCGAGCACCAGGAGAAGTTTGGAGCCCCGCGTCCCATCTCTCTCCTTGTCCGCATCGATTCTGCGGCTCTTTGTTCTGCCCACCCAGCTCTCAGGCGCACCGCTGACAGCTCCAGGCTCCACATACAAACTGCCATGTGTTTTCCTATAGCTATCCCTGTGTTAAGCCCTGGGCAGGATCTCCCCGTGCATCCTCGCCCTGCCTGCGTTCTGTTTGGCTCGCCCTGGCCGTCCCCAGACAGCTGCAGGGATGGAGCCAGCGCCGTGATTTAGCTGACACAACACGCGAGCAGCTGCTCCTGGCCAGACCCTGCGGGGACACCGGTTCCCATCCGGGAGGGAGCTGCAGGACGCAGCGCAGCTGGGGACACCCGCTCTGCTGCCCTTCGCTCTGCCGGAGCTCCTCCGGCCCCGTGCCGGCAGAGAAGATGCCCCAGGCAGAGCCGGGAGCTCCGGATGCAGCATCCCCTTGCCTGCTCCGGTACTCGCTTCCAGGGCTGCCTGTCCAGTGCCTTCACCACCTGGGTGTTCGCTGCAGCTCAGCACCTTCCGCTAAGGATAGTGCTGGCTGAGGCATTTATCTTTCATGTATGAGCCCTAAATATGAGCCAAGGGAGATGGATGCATGCGGATCCAGCTCTCCTCTCGTGGTCCGGGGCTCCCTGAGCTCCCCTCTGCCAGCAGACAGGCGGAGAAGCAGACCCCACCTGGCACAGGGAGGGCAGGTGACTGAGAGTTAACTGCGAGGAGCAGAGATCCTCCCTTCCTGCCTGCATTCACCCCCACCCACCAATCCTCTTTGACAAATACCTGCTAGCAGCATTTCTCCTCTCCCCACTGCATTCTTAATATCAGGCAGAAAAATTCCTCTTAAATCCTTAAATTCCTGCTGGACTAACACTGATCCAGAAGGCTGGGATCCTGCCCGTGCTCCAGATCCCCCCAGTCTGGCCAAACTCCCAAGCTCTGCTTTTACAAGCAAATCTCACAGCCCGACTCAGGACAACCCAACCTTTTGTTTCCAAACGGTTGCAACCGCTGCAGGTTGGCTCTGGCGCGGAGGAGCGGGGCGGCACAGGCGGATACTCACTCTGCGTCAGCACGGGCTCCCCGCTAGCGTTCTGGCTCTGGTTGGTGAGGCTGAGGCTCTTCTTCAGGTTCATCTTCCACTTTGGAGACTGCGTTTTGTTGTCCTTCAGGTGTAAAGGGATCAGTAGATTGACCTAAAAAAAGGCACAAGTCAGAATGATTTTATCTCAGCTCATTTTCAACACTAATACTCAGGGGAGCGGATCAGCCGAGGCGCCAGCCGCTCCCCTGTGACCAGCGCTGGGGCTGAACTTGCCCAGAAACCTTGAGGAACAGGAGATACCTGAGGCTGGCAAAGCCAGAAACGATTGTGTTATTTTGTACTCATGCTAACAAATTTATTGTGCAGATAAACTCTGAGCCCAGAGAGGCTCTGCTCCCACACACCAATTCTTCTTGCTGCTCCGTGCAAATCCTTGGGAAGCTTGCAGTTTGCTACCCTTGCACCAGCCCTGCAGCACAAGGACTGGGGCCGTGGCCTCTGTAGGGTCCCCAAAGCCAGGGAGCAGTGGCACAGCCGCGGTGACACTCCTGTCACCACAGCGCTCTGCCGGCTGGGCTGCCGGGGTCCCCGCAGCGTGCGGGACCAGGCTGCAGTCCCCCGGCCGCAGAGTGGGACGGGAGCTCACCTTGCTCTGCAGGCTTTTAATCTGCAGATTCTGCTTGTCCAGCTTGTACTGCTGCTGCTTGATCTTCTGCAAGAGCTCCTCGATCCGCAAGTTCTGCGCATCCATCAGGGACTGCGGGGGGAAGAGCCAGGTGAACCCCGCGGCTCTGGGGAGATCCGGCTGTGCTGCACGTACCGCACGGAGCCAGGTGGGCCAGTCCCCCCGGCGGGGCTGGTCACCACGGCTGCTCCCGGTGCCTTCAGCAGGTCCCCACGGGTGCTCGTGATGTCCCCAGGACCCTCGGGTCCCCCCCCCCCACTCTCCTGAGGCCGATCCCCACCCGCTGCTCCCAGTGCCCCGGGAGGGTCAGGTCCCCCCCACCCCTCCGGGCTGCCCCCGGGGGCTGCCCCCTCCCGCCGCTCTGGGAGGGTCGCGGTCCCCAGCGCCCTTCCCGCGGCCGCCCCCGGGCGGGCAGGGACCCCCCCCGCCGCCCCCCAGGTGGCTCCCGGGCGATGCCCGCAGGGTGCTGCCGGCCCCGGGGAGGGTGCACGCTTGGGGCCCGCTCCTCTGCACACCTGGGGGAGCGGGACCTTCATCGCCCTTCTCGCGGCCGCCTCCGAGCGGGCGGGGACCCTCCCGCCTCCCCCCACCGGGCTCCCGCTGCCCCCGGGCGGGGCGGCTCCCCCCCGCTCGCTACCGGTACCCCCCCCGGGGCGGCTCCCCCCGCTCGCTACCGGTACCCCCCCGGGGCGGCTCCCCCCGCTCGCTGCTCACCTGCAGCGCTCCCAGGTCCCTGCCGCTCTGGTTACCGGCCGGCCGCGCCTGCAGCGCCTGCCGGACGCGCCCCTCCAGCTGCTCCAGCCGCCCCTGGATCTCGGCTTTGTCGGCCGCCACCTCCTCCAGGCGCTGCCGCAGAGCCTCGGAGAGGTTGAGGAGCTGCCGGCCGTGGCCCTCCAGCTCCCGCACGCTGGCCCGCAGCCGCTCGCCCCGCTCCTGCGCCTCCCGCGCCTGCCGCAGCAGCCGCCCCATGGAGCTGTTGTGGGCGCTCAGGCGGCTGCCGGCTCCCGCATCTGCCCCTTGGTGCGGTCCACGTGTTCCTTCAGGCCGTGGCCGAGCTGCAGTAGCCCGTGGGCGATCACGTTCACCTCGTCCCAGGAGGCGAACTGCGCCCGCCGCTCCTTGCCGCCCCCCACCGCCGCCGCCCGCCGCTCGGCCCCGGGCCGCCCCGCTGCGGGGCCCGGTGCGGGTGCCGCGGCCGTCGCGGCGGTGCAGAGCAGCAGCGCTGCCCCGGCGAGCTGCATGGCTGCCGGCCGCCTCCCAGTGCGCGCCCCGCCACCGCCGCGCCCCCGCTTTTATCGCCGCCCGCGCACCGCGGCGGGGAGGGCCCCGGGCCCGGCCCCTCCCCGCCCGCCCGGCCCCGCCGCTTTGTTCGCCCTCCCCGCCGGCCCCGGCCCCGGGCCGCCCCGCACCCGCCGCCCGCGGCAGCCTCGGTCCCGCGGCGCTGGGACCTGCCCGCGCCCCTGCTCGCACCCCATCCCCGTGCCCGTCCCCGTCCCCATCCCATCCCCATGCCCATCCCCATCCCCGTGCCCGTCCCCATCCCCATCCCCGTGCCCGTCCCCATCCCCATCCCCATGCCCATCCCCATGCCCATCCCCATCCCCATCCCCATCCTGTCCCCATCCCCATCCCGTCCCCATCCCATTCCCACCCCGTCCCCATCCCCATCCCCGTCCCTGTCACCATCCCATTCCGTCCCCATCCCATCCCATCCCCATCCCGTCCCATCCCATCTCATCCCATCCCCATCCCCATCCCATCCTGTCCTCGTCCCCATCCCCGTCCCTGTCCCCATCCCCATCCCATCCCATCCCATCCCTGCTGGCCGCCCTGCCCCTCACCCTGCCCTGCGGAGCCCCGTCCCCACCAAGCCCTGCCCTGCGGAGCCCCCAGCCACGGGTGCTCCCCCCCCATGTGCCTGCACCCCTGTCCTCTCCTCAGGCCATGCCCCGCTGGGAGCTGCTGGCCTCGGGGTGGGTGCATGCCGCAGGCACAGGGCTCCCAGGCCCTGCCCTCATCGGTGCTGGGGGCCCCAGAGTGGCTGCTGTGGTTGCAGGGCTCTGCTGGGTGGCTCCGGCCCCTGCATGGGTGCCCGCTGCAGGCGCAGGGCTCCCGGGCGATGCCCCGCAGGGTGCTGCCAGCCCTGGGGAGGGTGCACCTTGGGGTCAGCTCCTCTGCACACCGGGAGGGAGCAGGACGTCCACTCCTCTAAACGCTCCTGGTCTCTGAGAGCGCCAAGGATGAATTCCTCCCCTCTCTAAGGCTTCAATCATCCCCCGGTGAAAAACGTGCATCTTATTTCATTTGCAAGTGTCTTGGACTCCGGTTACCAGCTCTTCCCTCTTGTCCTGCCTTTTTCTGCTGGCTTAAAGGGATTTTCAGTCTCTGCTTTTCCTCCGCATGAAGGATTTCACACTCTGTGATGGAGCCACTCTTGGCTCTTTTCAGATGGGAGCAGATGGAGCCCCTCTGCTCCCGCCCCGCCGGGTGTTTCCTCCCGCCGCCCCAGCGCTCGGTCCCTCCTCTACAAAGCGCATCCCAAGCGGGGAGCTGCGTTCCCATCCGCCGTCTTTAGGGGCTAAATCCCCGCTTCCCCCCACTTGCTGGACCCTGCCCGCACGCCCGGCTGGTGGCGAGGCCCCGTGGGACCAGGGCTGCAGCGGGGGCTCGTGCCGAGCTCCCCTCTGCTCAGCCCCGCAGAAACCCACGGCTTCTGCCTCCATCCCAGCGCTGCCACTGCCGCCCCTCCCCGGGCAGAAGCCTTCTCATCTTGTCCAAAACCTCCTGGCAGCAGGATTTGCCCTTCCAGGAGGCCCTGTGTCACCTGGGGTGCAGGCAGGGTGGTGGCACGGGAGCTTCCCAAGGCCAGTGGCCATCGGGAGCAGCTTTCCGCCCCGCACACCTCTCCCCTGAGGATTTTTTTTGCCGAGAGTCTGCATTTGAGATCTGCCGCTCCATTGAGCTGCGGTTTTGCAGAGCTGCTTTTTAAGCCCAGCCTCTCCCACGGCACTCAGCCTTGCCCAAGCGATGACGTGCGCATCCAAGGCTTCCATCAGCCAAATTTATTTTCTTGTGCCCAAGTAGGCAACTAATATTCAGGGTTTCCCATCTTTTTCCTTAGTGGGGATAAACTCCTTGTTGTCGGGAGCGAAGCACCTCTCTGGGGTAGGGCTGTTTATGTACAGAGGTGTAGGAGGCTCCTGCAGGAATTCACAGCAGCCACCGGTTTCTTGTTCTTCTGGCCCTGAGCCGTCTGCAAGCATTTCCCAGGCTGCTGCTCGTGGAAAGGGTGAGTGAGAGGCCTCAGGGCAAGCACCCAGCAGCAACAGCTCGGGGAGGAGCCGCAGAGGTAGGAGCTGGGGAAGGAGGAATTTGGGAAATTTCAGCAGGCAGAGAGTCCAGCGAGCCCCCAGGCCCCTCCGCCAGCGGGTGCTTTCGCCTTTATTGCGTGGTCAGAAGGAATTTTTCAAGTGAGGAAAAAGGAAAAGAAGGAAAAAAACCACTGCAGGGGGAAAAGAAATTACAAAAACTGTGAATTGTGGTCTTTGCTTTTTCCAAATCTTTGAGGTTTGGGGGCCCCTCTGCGCTCACCCTGCTGCGGGTGCTGGCGGGGAGCTGGGGCACGGGGGGGGGTGATGGGGAGGGGTCACCCCCCGGCGGGGCGAGAGCATCAGGCTCCTCTGCGGGGCCTGGGGTCCCTGCGTGGCCCCTTGGGGTGCCCCTGGCTGGCCCGTGCCCCCTGCACCCCCGGGTCATGCCAGACGGTGTACATCTGCCCCCCCGAGGGCCGGATCTGCCGCCGTACCCACCACCACCCCTGAGTGCGGCAGGGGCAGCCACGGCGCTGCCCAAAATTCCCAAATGAGGTTGTCCCCCAAAAAACCATGAGAATTCTGCTTTTCATCTTGGTCCTGCTGGTTTTTGGCATCCCAGGAGAGAGCGAGCTGGCAGGAGCCGTGCCCGCAGAGCCTGAGGTTGGAGCACCCAGCATCCCGAGAGCCCTCCAAACCGGGAAACCCCAAACCCCGGGGACACTGGGACAAACAGAGAAGCACAATTTCATGTGTTGACTATTGCTCCGGGTTACGACGTCAGGCGAAATGAATTCTGTGTGCGGCTCCGCTCCCTGCCCTGCCGTTACCCAACACTGGAGCTCGTCCTGGGAAATGCCGGGGTTATGCCAGGTGCCGAAGCAGACGTGTTCCCGCTTGTTATTTTCTGCATTTGCAGTGTTTGTGCTGAGGCAAGAGAGAGGTAATGTAAGAAGCCGAGGCCTGTTGAGAAGCCACATGATTTATGCATTTTCCTTTGGCTGTATTTTCCTATTGGGACATCTCCAATTTGCCCAGAGAAATATGAATTTTTAACCTACACAAATGAAAAGTCCTCTGAGGCCCTGTGTTACCCTGGGCTGTGAATGACCACGGGTCACTGGGAAGGTGCTCCCTGCAGAGCTGGATGCACTCAACTTTAAATAGAGCTTAAAATGGCCCGGCCGGCGGGGATTGAGCCCGCAGGACATTTCTCTGGGCCAAGAGGGAGCCCTGGTCTGCCCTGCGTGGAAAAGGGCTGCGGCCAAAATCCCCATGGGGCTCCGACCACCCGGCTCGGCTGGGGCTGGGGAAGGGCTGAGGTTTGCTCCAGGGGGTGAAGGACCCTTTGCCCTGCGCAGCAGAGCGCATCCCCGGGGGGACCCCACGGGGACCCTGCCCCAGCCCAGCAGACCCTGCGGCCTTTGGGACACCGGAGCAGCCCAGGGAGCAGCAGAGCACAGTGGCCCTCGGGGCTGCCCCTGGGTCTCTGTGTGCTTCATCGGGGTCCCCCCGGCTGGGGTCATCCCCCGGCTGGGGTCATCCTCTGGTGAGGGAACAGCAGACGCCAGAGGAAGTTATTTTTTGTGGACGTCTCTCTGCGGGAACAGGGGTCGCTCTCATCCCCATCCCTGTCCTTATCCCAGTCACCACACCCATTCCCATCCGCATCCCCATCCCCACCACCATTCCCATCCCCTCTTCCATGCAATCCCCCCAGCCCAGACGGCCAGGAAAGGCAGGATCCCCAGCACGCACTGCAAGTAGCTCCTCCAAACAGCCCCCACGCGCCTGGCAGCCCATCCCCATCCCCATCCCCATCCCCATCCCCATCCCCATCCCCATCCTCATCCTCATCCCTGTGCCCATCCCCATCCCTGTCTCCATCCCCATCCCCATCCCCATCCCCGTCCCCATCCCATCCCCATCCCCATCCTCATCCCCATCCCCATCCCCGTCCCTGTCCCTATCCCTATCCCATCCCCTTCCCCGTCCCCGTCCCCATCCCCGTCCCCATCCCCGTCCCCGTCCCCATCCCTGTCCCCGTCCCCATCCCCGTCCCCTTCCCCGTCCCTGTCCCCATCCCCGTCCCCATCCCCATCCCCATCCCCATCCCCATCCCCATCCCCATCCCTATCCCCATGCCCATGCCCATGCCCATCCCCGTCCCTGTCCCCATCCCCGTCCCCATCCCCATCCCCGTCCCTGTCCCCATCCCCGTCCCCGTCCCCATCCCCGTCCCCATCCCGGTCCTGCCATCCCATGCACAGCAGGCTGCCCGTGGGCGGGCTGCGATGGGTGCCTTTGTTCTCTGCCTTTCTCCATCGCGCTCCTTCCCACGCTGACCCGCCGGGTCACTGTGCGAAAGTTCAGCCTGCTCTGAACTCGCCTGAATTCCTGCAGCTGCTCGGCCCCGGGCTCACGTCACCGGAGGGACAGGAGAGATGCTGGTTTACAGGAAGGTTGCTCACAGCTTTGCTTTGTTGTTGGAACTGGCAATCGTAAGGCCGACTCCAATGAGAGGGGAATGGGGCATATGTGAATTACACCGCCACCGCTTCAGGGAGAAATTTAGGTTTTCCAGAGGAATGGTTATTCTGATTCAGCGGAGGTCGGGAGACATCCAACAGGGATTTCCTACCGGCCCCTGGCTGAGCGCGGCAGCACGTCTCACCCAGACAGGCACTGGCAGCATTCCCAGTCGGAGCGGGCACCCCATCCGCCTCGGTCTCCGCTCAAACCTGGTCCTGGCAGTGATTTATCTATTGCACACCCGCGGGGCCCAGCCCTGCTGGCGAAACAGTTCTGCCTGCTGAAAACCCCACAGGCTGCGGTCACTTATTCCCGCTTTTCCCAAGCACGAGCTTTGCTGGACCAGAAACCCCGCCACTCCCTGCTGCGGAGAGGGGCTGTGCGGCTCCTGGCCTCGGCGCATGGCAGCGAGGGACCAGCCCGGCTCCTGCGGCTTGCCCGGACCTGCTCGGTGGCCAGGTTGGTTGTAGCCCAACCCTCACCGCCCCGAGGGGACTGGTGACAGTGGGGTGGCACCGGCTGCCTGAGCACCAGCCTCGTCCTTCCCCGGGGCTGGGGACACCCCCTCATCCCTGCCAGCAAGCTTGCAAAAGCTCCTGCTCTCGATGGTGCTGCTTCTTGAGCAGAGACAAATTTCCAAGCAGGGTGAGTCAGAAACATGGAAAATTGGTTGTCAGCCGTCCACCCCCAGCGAGGACCAGCTGCATCCGGAGCTCAGCCATGTCACCCGGGCTCCATTCCCACCCTTTCTCCTGCCACTTTCCCTGCCAGCACAGGGCAGCCCTGGGTAAAACCGCTGGCAGCCCAAGCGAGGCGAGAAGACATCGGTACCCGGTGCAATGTCCCCTCCAGGCTCTGGAGGATGGTGTGAGGGTCACAGCCACCCTGCGGTTCCTCCGACCCGGGGAGGACCCTGGGCACCGTTAGCCCGGAGCAGGGAAGCCCCTTTTCACACTTGAAAAGCCGGCATGAAAGGCCCGCGACGCTCTCGGTCCAAGCAGCCTCCTTGTTTTCCTGGCGGGGCTGGATGAAGGTTATGCAAGTCTTCGCTACCCTTTATTCCTCCTGGCATCCCGGGGCTCCGCGGGGAGCGCCGGGGTTACTGTGCGGAAGGTCACACATGCCAGAAGGCAGGAAACCGGAGGGCTTGGGTTAACGTGGGAGGCTTGGCAGCCGGAGAAATCCGAGCCTTATTTTTACAGTCATCTCTCGATTTAAACAACATGCGTTTCGAATTAGGGGCTCTCGCTGCCTGGGCTCGCAGCGTGTCAGTGCGGGGAACTCCGGGTCCCCAGGGGATGAGGCTGCTCCTTGGCACCCTCGGTTTGCCCCCGAGCCTGTGGAGGAAGGGCCGGACCACCGAAACCAGCGCTAGCCTCCGCTTTCCCAACGAGACAACGGGGGCTTCCCTTTTATTAGCAACCTTTGGCTAGTGACAGAGACAGTGGCTTTGGAAGGGCCTTTGATGGGCATGGGGGTGACAGGGGGTTTCTCCAGATGTTTGCTGAACATCCTTTCGTTTCCTTCACTGTTTGTGGAAGGAGATGCCCAGAGCCTCTGGAAGGAGAGAGCCGAGCGAGTGCATCTGCAGTCCCTCCGTCCCTCCTGGCTCGGCTGGATCTCCTGATGCAGCACAAATGGCTTTCTTGGCTGCCCTGTGTGATAAACCTGAGGGTTTCTGCTGCCCAGGAATGTTTTTAGCCACCCCAGGACGTGCAGGGCTGGTGGCCGCGCTGGCCCTCGGGGACTGGCGCTCCTGTCCAGCGCCTGGCTGGGTGAGTGCTGGGGAAGTGCTGCTTGGCCTCCCGAGCTCTCCCGCACGCTGCATTCGTCTCGCGCTTTGCCCAGGAGGTTGTGTCCTACCATCCCCTTCTCCCCCGGCGCTGGGCAGGTCCCCATCCCATCAGGACACTCCCTGCCTGTCCCTGCATCCCCATGGGGCCATGGCTGCTTTTTCCCCCGGGAAGGGACCTGCTGGCTCCCGACACCCATAGGAGAGGGCTGGAGCGTTGGACGGGGGAATGCCGGGGGAGAGACCCCTCATCCAGCCAATGCAGGGGAAAGGCGCACAGGCCTTGCTGCTCCGTTCCCGACTAAGGCGACGTGACGCAGGGCTCCCCGTCCGGCGCCGGTGGCCGAAGCAGAGGCAGAGGCACGGCCATGCCCCAAGGGACCAGGTGACATTTCTCAGCACCCCCGGCCAGCTGCATCCAAACTGTGTACTCAGCTACGTAACAGGGTGTCCGGGAATATCGGCCTCGGGATGCGTCTGGGAAGTCGCGGCATTTCCTACTGCTGCAGAAGGTTACGTCAAGAAGGTAAGGGGAAGGGATGGCGCCGGCTCTGCCAGGGGGGCAAAAAGAAGTGACGAAAACAAGGCTTTCTCTGTCGTGAACATTTTCCAGTAGGGTATATAAATATATCTTAATCTTTAGCTAAGATTTTTCTGGATTTTTCCAGATTTTCACACCCCACGCCCCAGGACATGCAGGCGCTAGGTGATGAAAAAACCCACTGCTTTCTGCTTAGTGCAGAGAAAACCTGAAAAGAAACGGATAGAAATGCCCCAAAGCACCAGAAGCTCCAGCAGCCCCTTTCCCAGCCGCCTTGCTGGTGAGATGGCAGCGGTGGCTGGGAGCCCGGCGGGCTGCGGGGGGGGGACCCAGGGGGCTGGGAGGTGGGAGCTGGCCCCATTCCTAGCCCTGGCTCCTTCCCCTCCTGTGACAGTGACCTCGGCTGCTTCTCAGGTTCCTTACACCGAGCATTTCACTGCCTGCGGGGCAGATCCGAGCTCTCCCCAGCGCACAGCAGCCCCATCCCTGCTGCAGGGCTGGGTTTCCCAAGTGGGAGCTGCCCAGTACCCAGCACCCACAGGTCCCACACCTGGGACATCCCACACCCAACACCCAGCACCCAGCACCCAGAGGTCCCACGTTTGGGGCATCCCACACCCAACACCCAGCACCCACAGGTCCCACACCTGGGGCATCCCACACCCAGCACCCAGCACCCACAGGTCCCACACCTGGACCATCCCACACCCAACACCCAGCACCCAGCACCCACAGGTCCCACGCCTGGGGCATCCCACACCCAGTACCCACAGGTCCCACACCTGGGGCATCCCACACCCAGCACCCACAGGTCCCACACCTGGGACATCCCACACCCAGCACCCAGCACCCAGCACCCACAGGCCCCACACCTGGGGCATCCCACACCCAGCACCCACAGGCCCCACACCTGGGGCATCCCACACCCAGCACCCACAGGTCCCACACCTGGGCCATCCTGCACCCAGCTTTGCCTCATGTCCCCTTGCACAGCCCGGAGAGGGAGCACGTGGGTACGAAGTGGCTCTGCTCGGGCTGGGCTGGGACAGAGCAACCTCTGTTTGGTTTGAATTCCTTAGAAAAACAAATGTTGTGGGGTTTTTACCTGGCACAGACGGATGTTTCGATTCATGGGACTTTGCTCAGCAGGCTGTAACAACGCTGAAGCGGGTCCAAGTCTGCGTCTGAGCTTTGAGCTCAGATGCTTGTGTCAGAGCACCTCACCTGCCCGGCACCGAGCCTGTGCCCTTGGAGCTGCCCGGGTTTGGCATCCAGTGATCCTCCCACCGCAAGGATAACCAGATCCTGAGGGAAAAAAATCCTGATGCCAAGAACCCACCTACGTGGCTCAGGAAATTGCTTCCCCATTGCAAAGTGCAGAGAAAAGGTAAATCCTGAGCATGGTCCAAGAAAATCCCCCCAACGCCAAGAAAAGGAATCCAAAACGGGACGTTTCCCATCAAGCGAAGCGGCTGAGGCTGCCGTGGTCATTGTGGCTGGCAGTGAGCCCCCGAGCCCGCGGAGCACCGCAGCTCCTCTGGTTCAGCCGAAAACTAGGGTTTGTGTTGGCAAGTGTCACTTCAAAACTGCGGCTTTGGGGTTCCCTTCTGCCACCTGGCCGTTTCCAAAATCACTCCAGTCGATACCCTTGGCCAGGCAATACCTTCCTTTGGGAGAAACCCTCCGGGGAGGGCAAGGGCAGGGTGCAGAGGGGAGGGGGGGGTCCCAGCCTTGCACAGCACCCCCACCCCGGGCGAGGACAGAGCTGGGGTGGCCCCGGGCGAGTCGCCAGCCTCCGGGTGACTCCATGTGTTACATATTTGGGAGGATTTCTGTTTGACGCTGCGGGAATGAATGGCAGGCGGCACAGACGGGCAGGGCAGGGCAAACCTCATCGGCGTGCCTTGCTGTGGAGCTCTGCTCTCATCGGGATTTACTCTAGGCCGACAAGAGAAAACCCACCGGCATTTTCTGGTGCATATTCCTCCTCCCAGTGCATGGCTCCCCGGGGACACCCCATCACCAGCCTCACCCGGGACGCTGCAGAAAATCTGAATATCATCAGGAGCGTGGTCTTGCAGCAGGGCTGGACGCCTTCCTGGGGCTCAGGGATGTCTCAAGCACCGTTGCACTAAGGGAGGGGGTTTGCCCTTGTGTCCGGGCAGCGTATGGGTTGCGCTGGGTGGCTGCAGCACTGCCAACACCAGGCTCAGCCCTCCCGGCGGTTTCCTCCACCTCTCTTAGTGTCCCGGGAAGCCCCCAGCCACATCTGGGTGCAGCACGTGGGCATCCGCAGCCACCGGTGACACACGGGCAGCCTCGCAGGGCTGGGAGCCGCTGGCATCGACTTGCTGCTTTCCAGACGATGCTGAGTCTCGCTGAGATCCTCACGACTGCTCCCTGTGCTTTATGGGGGAGACCATCACCGCAGCCTCAGGGCTGTGGTGAACCCCGGCCGTGCCGCCAGCGGGGCCGTGCCGCCGCCTCGCAGGGAGCCCGGGTGCTGCTCATTTGCCCAACCCCTAAGCAACCCCATCCTGTAAATGTTTGCAACCCCCTGCTTGGAGCTCGTTGGGATGATCTGGGGGGACATCAGTGGGAAAACCAGGTGGGAGGGACCCCGTCCTCCCGGCTCCTGCCCCGGGACGGTTTCTTCCTCTCTCCCAAATCCCTCTAATACCCTGAGCTGGTGCAAGGGATGGAGCCGTGCCTGGCTTTGCAGCTTCTTTACCCTTGGACTTCAGTACGTGGTGCAAAAATAGCTGTCAAAAAGGGGAGAGGTGACCTTTGTCATTTGAATAACTGTTTGCTTTGTCAGCGCAAGCACAGCGTGTTTGGGGATTTTGTGGAAGGTTCCAGGGGCTTTGAGCCAGGACCAGACAATTTTTCCTCTCTCCGGTGGCAGCCGTGAATCACACCGGGAATGCGGCCTCCTAATCCCTGCACAGGGAGGCATTCGGGGGAGGAGATGCCTTCCAGGGAGTGCGAGTGGACACTCTCGGCTTCCCCGTGTGTCTGCAAGCCAGAAACACTCCCCTGTTTGGTTGCCCGACCATGGGATGGTGGAGGCTGCAGGGACAGGATGGGATGGGATGGGATGGTAGAGGCTGCAGGGACGGGACGGGACGGGATGGGATGGGATGGGATGGTAGAGGCTGCAGGGACGGGATGGGATGGGATGGTAGAGGCTGCAGGGACGGGATGGGATGGGATGGGATGGGATGGGATGGGATGGGATGGTAGAGGCTGCAGGGACGGGATGGGATGGGATGGGATGGGATGGTGGAGGCTGCAGGGACGGGATGGGATGGGATGGGATGGTAGAGGCTGCAGGGACGGGATGGGATGGGATGGGATGGGATGGTGGAGGCTGCAGGGACGGGATGGGATGGGATGGGGTGGGGTGGGATGGGATGGTGGAGGCTGCAGGGACAGGATGGGATGGGATGGTGGAGGCTGCAGGGATGGGATGGGATGGGATGGGATGGGATGGTGGAGGCTGCAGGGACAAGATGGGATGGGATGGGATGGGATGGGATGGGATGGGATGGGATGGGATGGGATGGGGTGGGGTGGGATGGGGTGGGGTGGGGTGGGATGGGGTGGGATGGGGTGGGGTGGGATGGTGGAGACTGCAGGGACAGGATGGGATGGGATGGGATGGGATGGGATGGGATGGGATGGGATGGCATGGCATGGCATGGCATGGGGTGGGGTGGGGTGGGATGGGGTGGGATGGGGTGGGGTGGGATGGTGGAGACTGCAGGGACAGGATGGGATGGGATGGGATGGGATGGGATGGGGTGGGATGGGATGGGATGGCATGGCATGGCATGGCATGGGGTGGGGTGGGGTGGGATGGGGTGGGATGGGGTGGGGTGGGATGGTGGAGACTGCAGGGACAGGATGGGATGGGATGGGATGGGGTGGGGTGGAGTATGCTGCAGGAATGAGACAGGATGGGGGAGGCTGCAGAGTGGCACGGGAATGGGGAGGCTGCAGGGATGGGATGGGAAGAGGGAGGCTGCAGGGGTGGGAATGGACTCAGGAATGCCACAAGCTTTTTGGGAATTAGCGGCAAATCCTCACATCATGCTGGTCTTTTGGACACACAAAAGCAAAAGCTGAAAAATTGGCCCCCTGCCTTCAGGGGCTTGAGCAAGGTGCTCAAGCTCTTCTGCCACAGCAGGGACAAACGGGAGTCCCAGGGGGGCTGAGAGCCCGGTCGGGGCCCCGGAGAGCGGGGAACAAGGCGACCGGCTGAGCCAGGACCCCACTGGCCGCGGCGGGGACGCTGAGCCACCGCAGAGCGCTGCTGCCCGCGGCTGGGTGCTGCCCGGCCCCAACAGGTTCAAGCCCGGGAAGCGCTGCCCGCGGGTAACCGAGCCTGCACCTGCCACCGCGACCTTTCTGTCTGGCACGGCAAACCCAGCCCAGAGAATGAAATTAGAAGCAATTAAAAATTAAGCTTGGCTCAGGCTCAGATCAAACTTTCTACCAATTTTAGCTGCTTGTTGCGTTGGAGACGGCATGCACCTGAGTTCAACCGGTGATGCAACACGGAGAGGGTGTTTCTGCCGGCGCGGGGCTCTTTGGGCCAGGAACAGACACGAGGGTGGCCGGTGGCCGGAGCAGGACAAGCTTGGGTTGGAACCAAAGTAAACACTTAGAGCAGAAAGCAATAGGCAGGTCCTGAAGTACTTAACATCTCATTTAAAAATCAGCAGATTTGTTTTCTGCTTCTCAATTAGTTGTTGCTCAATTAATTCTTTTCCTCTTCCAGAGGAAAACAGGAGCTTTGGGGGCCAAGGAGAGAAACAAGACACAGCTTAAATCTTCCAGCAAAGGCCCCCAAGACCCACCAGCTAAGGAGGGACGTCTGGAGTCCCCGCAGAGCCGCTGTGACGCAACGCAGGGGCGGGCTGGGGGCCGGTGCGGCGGGACAGGTTCGCTGGCCAGGGTGTCACCCCGGCAGCACCCGGAGAGCCTCCATGGCCCTTTTGGCCCACCTCAGATGCTGACTCACGGGCGGCACAGCTCGACGCAAAGCAAACAGGCCTGAGGTCAGGAGCAAGGACGGCAGCAGGCAGCAATGCTGAGCCATGGCACCACCCGCCCCTCGCCTCCCCCGGGAGGGCAATCCAGCGGCGACGGGCCCCTCAGCAGCACCCATGGGTGCTGGCCAGCAGCAGCCCTGCAGTGAGCCCATCACCGCAGCAAAGAAGGAAACCTCCCCGCTAAAGGCATTTCCCACCTGAGGGGTGTTTTCACCCCGGGATGGGGGCAGGCAACGCCACAGGGCTTCTGCCACCATCCTGCAAACTGGCCCTGACTGATCTCACGGCAATCCAGTCCCCTCTGGCAGACACAGAGAGACCCCATCCCGGTGCCACGCCATGGCCCCGACCCCAGCCGGGTGGGTGTGTGAGCCGGCGAGCCCCCAGGCCATCTGTCACCCAAGGGATACTACAGCCGAAAAGAAATTAAGCCCCCAGCTGCCCATGCCAGCAGGGCTTTGATGCAGAAAAGTGGGAAATTTCAGGCTTTGCAAAGCCCATGAAGGTTTCACTGTCCTCTGATTTCACATGGAATTTGGCTTGGACGTGGCAAGACGCCACGGTGATGGGCAGTCATCTAAAAGCCAGAGACAGCCGGTGGGCTCGGGGCAGACGGCCTGGCTGGGACACAGCCCTTCGCCTTTGGGTGCCTGCGGTGGAGATGGGTGCGAGCCGCCTTTGTGCTCGGCAGGTGTCTGAGCCATGATTCCTCGGGCCAAACGTCTACATGGGGCTGAGCCAAGCGGCATCCTTGTCTGTGGTGCCTGCACCGACCAGGTCACCCTGATGTGCAGTGAGTGCCTCGGGTCTCAGACATGGCTCCATGTCTGCTCCAGACGGCTGCTGGGGAGGCGAATGCCACCCCTCGTTTACATTACCCTGACAACATCCCCCATAACTGACCAAACGAATCATGCTCCCTAACTAACACGGTTATTATTAACGACGTCAGGACAGGTTTGCAAAAGGCAAGCTCAGGGCCCCTGTGCCCAACGGCAGGGCGGTGCGTGGGACGGTGGGACCATCCCACACAACCAGGATGTCCTCTGTGTCACTCAGGGGAGTCCTGACCACATCTGGACCGTGGGAGCAGGGACATTCCCGGGTACCAGATGGGTTGGAGGGGCTGGACAGGCGCTGGTGATACTTGGCAGCGATAGGTCAACGGTTGGACTCGATGATCTTTTCCAACCTTAATGATTCTATGATTCTATGGTGCTGGCATGGGAGCCTTTACACGAGGATGAGTGGCACCACGTTGTCCCCAGTCTTCCCCCACGAGCCAAGAAGCCGCCCTTGGCACATACCCAGGCAAATCCCAAGGGAATCAGGACCTTCGTTATTCAGGCCAAGACTCCTGGTGATTCCAACATCTGGATGTGCAGGGGGAGAAAGGCGAGAGGGTCCCACTGTGCGGAGGAAAATGTGCCGGCGGTCCTGCGACGCTGCCCCTTCCCCAGCCCCCAGATCGCTCCGGCTCCTGCCTGCGAGCCGGCGGCTCCGTGGCCTCTTTGCCGTATGTAGGGCATCCCCGGGGTGCCCACAGCAGCTTGTGTTTCGCCAGAGCTCCTGCCGCTTCTGCTCCCCATTGAGCGCCTGGAGAGGCGCCTAATTCATCCTTTCAGAGTGGAGATAAGATGGATTAAGGCCTGCTGAACGCTTGCCAAAAGAACTGCCATTAGGCCCTGGAGAGCTTAATCTCCACCAGACTAAAAGCAGACAGGCTGCACTGCAGCTAGTCCTGTCTGCCAGGGGATAAACACCCAGTGCAGGATTTCAGGGAAACCTTTGGAGGCTACAAAATGCATCCCAAAGCGTACATGCTGTCCAGAGCACCCAAGGCTGGGTGCCCAGCCCCACGCTCCCCCTGGCACCCAGGGGTGACGTAGCCGAGTGTGATGCAAAGGACCGTGTTGGCCGCTGGAGCTTCAGACACCTCCGTGCCTTGATTCTCCCTTCCCATGGGCTCGTCTCCGAGGCTCCTCCATCCCGGCAGCGTTATCTCCTGCAGATTAGCTCTCCGAAGCTGTCCTTGCCTGCGTGTTTCTCAGCTGACTCACATTTGTTATTTCCTGCCCCTATCTCTGGTTTCCTTTGCTGTCCTCACACCACTCCTCCCCAAGGTCCAGCTCCTCTCCAGGTATCCCTGACCCCACCGCTGCTTGGGGACCAGCTCCTTCTCCAGCCTCTGGGCTGATTTGGGAGGATGGTGATGTCCCTTCCCATGGAGCCGGAGCATTTTGAGGGGTACACAGCTCCCTCTCCCCACTGGTGGTGATGGACAAGGCTAAATTCATCCCAGGCGCTCCCTGGCACCCTGCCTGCGGACACCTCCATGGCCACGTGCGGGGCTGGGGTCAGTGCTGGGCCCAGCATCACCACCAGCTTGGGGAAGGCAGCGCTGGGCCGGTGGCTCACCCTTGCCCGGGAAGAGGTGGCGAGACTGGCCTGGGGTTTCAGACCTCTTTGAAAAGCTGAGCCAGGCAAGCTGGTGTTTGCATTTTAGTCAAATCTTGGTGGTGAGCTGGGTATGTGCTGGGCGCCGGCTGCCACAGGGGAACCAGCCCCACTGGCTTCACGTTGCAGCCTCCACGTCTTGGGATCCGGGAGACAGGGAACCGTCCCTGTCAACCGCATCCCACTGGAGACCCTCGGCTGTCCGGCCGTCCCATGAAGGGGATTTTTGAGTTCATTTTTCTGCCAGACCCTGGGAAGAGGCAGGGCACTGGCAGCATCCCAGGGCAGCCCAGGAGGGATGGGGCTCATCGCATCTCTGCCCTGGAAGACGCTGACACCCCTGGTGCCATTTTCTCCAGGCTTTTGTGCCTGGAAGGGGTCTCACCGGCATCCCTCTCCCCCCAGCGCCACGTGGGTCAGTCGGGCTGTATTAATGATCAGCCACTAAACCGTCCAGCCCCCAATCCTGAGCCCTTCCCTCCAGTGCCTCGGGGTGCTCCTCACCCCCCGCCCCTTTCCCGCAGGCAACAAACCCTCCACCTTCACTGCTGTCTCCCCCCAGCCCTCCCAGCCGTCCTCTCCCCTTCCTTGCCTGTCCCCTGCCCTTGCGTCCTGCCAAGCCGGCGGCTCGCTCTGGCCAGGGGAGCAGATGGAGGCTGAGCACCGCTCTCCCATCTCCACCAGCATGATGCAACCCGGACTCCGTCGGTGGTGACATGCTGTCCCAGCCGAGTAAACACAGCTCGGAGCCTCATGTTGCATTGCAACAGCCTGCGCGGCCCGGGGGCCGCTTTCTGGCAGGGCTGGGGCCAAGCACCGAGACCGGTGAGGGAGAGCTGAGCTCTCCCAGTTCTCCTGCCACAGCCCGGGATGCAAGGGACCTGCATCCTAAACTGTCCCCATCCCCACCGGTGTGGCAGGAGCCCCGTGCTGAGCCCAGCCAGGGTCCCACGGTGTCTCTGCATCCTTGCCTGGCTCTGCGCCCGCTCTGCCCTGTCCCCTCCTCTGCCCCCAGCCGCAGAGCAGGGCTGTCAGGGACACGGGAGGGCATTAGGTGATCCCCCGGGGGCATTTCGGCATTGCCCCTGCACTCCCTGGGGACACAGCAGGCACGTGAGAAGGGGCTGAGGCCAAAGCGAAGCCGTGGGGTCCATGTGGCAGCAGGCACTGGGACCCTCCTGGCTCACAGGATGAGTCAAGGCACCAGTGCGATTTGGAGCAGGAGCCGAGGGCACCGGCTGCCATGGGAGCGGTGACAGAGGGACCAGCATGGCCACAGCCCCCACCACTGACCCAAGCCGTTGACGGCAGCAGCACGGCTGGGGTGTGATGCCGGGGCACGGGAGGAGGCGGTGAGCGGCGATGGGCAGATGTAGGTGAGAGTTAAGCTGTGCTGGGGAAGCTGAGCCTTCCCCACGCTCTCTTGATGTAATATTTGTGGGAGCAGCATGTTCCAGCAGTGCCATAAACACGGGGAAGGAATAAACTCGCCTTTATCTGCCTGTGGGGCCTTGGGACCATCTAAATTAGGAAAGGAAGAAGAAAACAACAACTCCAAAGGGTTTGTTTTCCAGCTGAGCTGAAAACAGAGCAGAAGCTGGGAGGGGGAAGCTCAGCCCAGACAGGGGCAGGTGGGAGCCGGGTCACCTCACCTGGCCCCGATGCCACCCTGCGCCCACTGGGGACCCTCTCCCTGCCCTAGAGCCAGCCTCTGCCTGGGAACACACACCCAGGGCAGCGTCCCTGGTCACAGCAGGCGATGGCAGCTCCGGCATCGCCCTCGTCCCAAGGGGAGCAAAGGATGCTTAACCAGGCTGGAGGGCTCTGGCGTGGAAACGATGGGGTTGCCTTTATGCCAACACCCTGCCTGTACCCCTGCCCTGCCTTTTTGGGCAACCTGCCTGGAGCTGTGTCTCCTGTCCTGGGCCCCTCGCAGCCCCTCGCCCTCCTGGTCCTCCAGCAAGGGCCTATGTGCCATTGCTCCCACACTTGTATTACAGTCCCGGCTGTAAGTCACTGATCTGGCCTTAACTTGGCTCAGTGCCGTCCCTCACACGGGCACAAGCAGATCCCCCACCCTCTGAGCCTCGGCCCAACACCTGGCATCTCCTGGACATGGCCTTACCGTCAGCTCACTCAAAATGAACTGTTCTGGGTCATTTTCCTTGCAGAAGACACTGGTGTTGCAGAAACTGAGGTTCTCACCCAGGGATGATTATGAAAAGAAGTTTTGATCCAGATTTACCCAACCCCCCAGCAGGCTATCACCCCTCTTCTCACCCCTTCTGTCCCAAATCTGGGAAGTTTTATGGTACCATCACCAACCTATTGCCACCCATCCCCAACCCCTCACCACCAATTGCTACCCATCCCCAGCCCATCTGCCAGCCCATCACCACCCATTGCCACCGTCACCATCCATCGCCACCCACCACCAACCCATCACTAACCCATCACCACCCATCATTAACCCATCACCACCCACCAACAACCCATCACCACCCATCACTACCCATCATTAACCCATCACCACCCACCACCAACCCATCACCAACCATCACCACCCACCAACAACCCATCGCCAACCATCACCACCCATCATTAACCCATCACCACCCACCAACAACCCATCACCACCCACCAACCCAGCACTAACCCATGACCACCCATTACCATCCAATGCCACCCAGCCTCACCGGGGACCAGACCCAGCTCCCAGCAGTGATGGCAGGCTGTGGCCAGATCCTGCACGGCGCTGTGTGGGTGGCTATGGGGACAGTGCCTGTTGGTGAGGGTGAAGCACTGGTGGCAGTGTGCTGTGGGGGAGCCCTGCCAGCCCCCAGGGCATTTTGGCCTCCCAGATCACAGCTCCTGTTATGAAAATCCTAAATTATTAATTGCAGCTGGGAAATGAAAAGCTGCATGCTGCTGCCTGCGCAGACCTGCCGTTCATCTCCGGGCTCTGCTCGCTTAAAGCAGGTCTCACATTTATATTTCATGAGCGCGTCCCTCAGAAGCACGGTTTTACAGCGAAAAGAAGAAATAATTCACGCTCTGCGCACAGCGCCCACGTGGATGGCGCGTGGCCCCAAGCATCCTTCTCCATCCCAGCCAGGCCCCCGTGCTGCTGCAGAAGAAAACCCTGCCCAGGTGCTGGATCCTGCCTTCTAAAATTTAGGACAATCCTTTAGGGCTTGTCCTAAACTTTGGAGGCAGGTGTGCCAACAGGCGGGTTGGCACAAGCCAGCTCTGTCAAGGGAGATGCTGGGAGCCCAGCACACGGAAAGCCAACCTCCATGGAAGTTGTCTCAGCCTGGAAAGCTCATCTGGGCCTGAGCTCCAGCTGCTGGCCCTTCAGAGCAAATCCACATCATGCCTCATTAAAAATCTGGGGCTCAGCCCAGGCACCCACCTCAGACATGATGCAGCGGAGGTGGGGGGCACCCACACAGCACCCAGCGGTCGGAGGATGACCCGTGAAGACCTGTCCTGAAGAAACACCTCCCTGGCTCAGTGGTTCGGGCACCCGCCAGGTCCTGGGCTGACCTGGGACCTTTTGTCCCCACTGCGAGGTGGTTTGGGGTCTCAGGGTGATGCTCTGGGTAACCGCGTAGGACAAGTTGGGTTTGTGCCCCACGCAGCTGCAAGCAGAGCGTCCCCCCTTCAGGACCCAGGGATCGGCCGCCTCCCGCGGGCGGTTGTCAGCTCGGGTTCAGATCTCCCATCGCCTGCTTCGAGGAGACTGTCTGCTTGTTTGTTCTTGCCTGAACCCTTTAATTAACCTGAATTAAAACGTCATTCAAACTGACAGTGCCTGGCTCCCTCCACGCTCCCTCGCGGCGAGGATGTTTGTTACGATTACTGCCTGTGCAAGGAAATTACAGCAAAACTCCTGCACTGCCAAGGTCCAGGGATGCTCTGCCAGGAGGACCCATGGCCCCAGGACAGGGCTGGGATGACGGCAAAGACCCCGTTCCCAAGCAGCTTGCTGGAAACAGGGGCAGATTCAAAAACCCCTTGAGCCTCTGGGAGCACGGGGCTGTGCCGCGGGGATTTAGTCCCCATCTAATGTTGCGGACAAACTCCCGTCCGTGATGCAGCGCAGGGCAGTGGCTGCTGTTCGTGGGGTTTGGGTGGGACTAAAAAGCTCCTTCCCTGGAGGAGACGCAGCCCTGGGATGGGTTGTCAGAGCCGTGGGATGTCTTTGTCCTTGCCTGGGGTTTCCAGACATGGTTGCACAACGCTGTAGCCATCCTGACCTGGTGCTGGGGCTGGTCCTGCTCTGACAGGCAGGGACATCCCATGGCCATTGGGCTTGTGGGGCTGTGACAAACCCTTCCCTCTCTCACTGCACGCCGTCCCCTGCCCGAGATGCTGCTTTTCTTAGAGGCGAGTGGAAATGCATCCTTATCGTACGAAGGGAGACAATGAGCACGGCAGGGTCAAGGACCATCGCTTTGAGCTTCTCGCCCCTATTAGTGACCAAATGGTGGAGGGTACTGCGTCATGCAAAGGTCACGCAGCTCCGTCCTCCTCTGAGCGAGAGCCCCTGCAACCCCCCCAGCCCAGGAGCAGTGTGATGGGGGTGTTCGTGTGAGTCCCCATGCTCCGTGCCGGAGGTTTCCATCGGAGTCGAAAGGAGTGGAATGCAAAGCGCAGCCCGAATCTGTCCCCATCTGCCCAGGGTTTGTCCCAGCGCCGCTCAGCCTGCAGCTGGGCGCTCCCCGTCCCGTGTCCGCACAGCACGCCACCGCGGCTGCAGACATGCAGACGGACAAAACGCTGCTGCTGGAGCTTGCAAGGGGCAGAAATGCCAGGGAAAGGCCAGCCAGAGCCAGAGTTTAAATCTAATTTATACCTTGACTTTTTCACTGGCTTTAGCACCAACTGTGATCCTTGCCGATGAGCCTCAGCGTGTCTGCCATATTCAGTCATATTTGCATGGGGAGAAAACCCACTTTTCAATGTATTTCTTCAGCCCTTTTCCAAAGCCTTGGGTATCCAACACAGTTTCTGTGCTGCATGTTCTCTCTCGTTCAAGGAATAATCAATTTAACTGCCATATGCACTGCTCATCGCAGAAGAAACTGCTTCTTGTTAAAGGTGTGAAAGTAAGTCATGTGTAAAATTAGCTTAGCCCTTTGCTAAGTCAGATGGGAATTGCTTTCAAAGCAATACAACCCGCCTGGATTCCCAAGAGCTCGGCCATTTTCCACACCAGCTACTGCTTTGCAGAAGAGGAAAATATTTTCCCAAAGTATGGGAGGAGGGTGCTGGGGACTCGCGCAGGGCTGGGGAGGGGAGGGCGGTCGCTGGGCGAGATCCCGAGCCTTGTCCTCGAGCTTGGAAATACTCAGACAGCTTGGGAAGAAACATCCCAGTGTCCGGGGGGAAATGAGGGCGGCTGTCCCCAAATGGCGCCGGCGGTGCCCCATGGCGGGTGGCCCGGGGCTGCGGGTGACCCTGGCCAGCCTCACGCCCTGGGCTGCCGGTCCCGCATCCTGCAGCCTGTGTTTCTTTCTGTTTTGAAGAAAAATGAACTTCTGGGGTGGGATTTGCCACCACTCCAGGGATTTGGACATCAATTTCTAATGGGGATTAAGATGGGGATTAAGAATTCAATCCCTTAAGCAGCTTTAGCAGCCCCATCCTTCACTCCCCTCACTGCAGAGACCCCCGGCCGGCCCCGCTCCAGCGTGGGCAGTGTCTGCAAAACCCCCACATCAGCAGGGCCCTGGGCACAGTGGCATCGCCATCGCATCGCCCAGGACCCGCTTGCCCTGGGGGGTGATGGAGACACGGCTCTGCCCACCCCCGGCGGGGAGAGGCCAAAAGCAGCCCGGCCAGAGGGTCTCGCTGCCCAGCTCCATCCCTGCTCCAAGCACAGAGCATTTGCTGGGGCTGTGGCCAGAGCAGCGGGAAGGGCTTTTACCATCCAGGACCAAGACGGGCTTTGGTAAAAGCCCTGATACCCCCTTAAACGCCTTGGGTTCAGCCGTGCCCCTGGAGTCACCCTTCCTTAAACCGCAGGGCTCAGCCTCTGCCCCGCTCCGGTGCAGGAGGCCCTTCAGAAATGGAGGTTTAAGGCTGTTTCCCCAGCATCAGGCACTCCCCCAGGCCTGAGGAGCAAGTACAACACCTCCGCTGCAAGAAGCTCCTCTAAATAGGCTGACACCGTTTCCTTGCTTCATTACCAGGGACTTTTAGGCTATTTCCCACTATATTTTGGGTTCTGCATGTTGCTTTCCTTCTGACTTCACCCTGGGCGCCCATCTCCGTGTCATGGTTTAATACGAGCAGAGCTTGCTGGAAGGCAAGGGACAGCTTCAGGAGCCCACCTCCAAGAGCAGTAAACCCAAGCAGAAAGGCTGGCTTCCCAGTTTGAATGGAAGGAAAGACTTCGGGCGTGCTCGTTCCACCCAAAGGCTGCCGGCAGCACAGGAGATGCTTTGCAGCTACCTTGAACGCCACAGCAGGTAGCAGAAATCTGGCAGGAGGCTGCTGGCCGGGCTTTCTATCTGGCCGGACCCTCGGCCCTGGGGCTTGGCCTCGGCAGGGGGCTGGGGGCGAGGGTGGCCCCCGGGCGAGCGGAGCTGGGTCCCTGGGGCATCGCTCAGCCCCTGCCCTGGGACAGGGCTCTGCACCGTGGATGCATGCGGATCCCCTCCAGGATCCTCTCCCAGGTCCTCTCCCCAGCTGGGAGATTTGGAGGAGAAAGGTGTGAATTTGGGGGAGTCCCCCTTGGCCGTGCCCCGGTAATGTGGCAGGTCGAGCGGGGGGCGGGGGGCAGTGCCCCTCTGTCCCCTGGGGTGACAACGCTCCTTGTGCCATCGGCATCGCCCCATCAGCTCCCCTGCTGAGGGCAGAGAGGAGGAGGAGGATGGCCCCAGCTCGTGCAAGCCCAGTCTGCCCTCACCCTGCCAGGGTGCCCTGGGCCTCTGGGGGCTCCTGTCCCCAAGGGCTTTGGGACACAGGGAGAGGCAGGGGCAGCCCCGAGCCCACTGCTGGCTGCACCGTGGCCTCTCCACCCAGTCATGGTGGGAGGAGGGCGAACAAGTGCCCAGGAACCTCGGTAGCAGCCCACCCCATTAGTAACCATCTCCATGGTGATGGAGCTCAAAAAGCCATACTGAGGAGCGGCTCCTGCGCTGAGCAGCCCCCGCAGCCGGGCTCGGGCACGCCAGGGCTACGAGGCCGAAGGCTGCGCTCCTCGGGGTGCAGCGATTGCTCCCCCTGGCCTGGCAGAGCTCCCCGTCACGCTGCGGCCAGCCCCAGGATTGGGGAAAACCAGGGATGTTTTCATGCCACAGCCCTTCTGCCTCTCTGGCATCACTAATCCCGCTGCCCACGCGCAGGGCGGCAGCTGCTTTGCTCTCCTCTCCTCCTCCTCGCATTCCCGGTCTCAGCAGAGATCCCCCTTTACCCAGTGTTTGCCGCCAGTCCCTGAAAAATCCTGCAAGACCCCGGAGGCTTGGTCCTGCTCGTGCGTCCTTGCATCATCCCGGGCCAGCAGCTCCCCTTGCTCCCGCCTGCCCCCACATCTCGGCATCTCATCGCTCCCCACGGTGCGAAGGAGGCTCCCGCTGCCTTGAGCCACCCCTAACCACCCAGGGAGCAAAGCCTGGCTTGGGGAGGGAGAGGAAAATGGGCTGCGCCCCGCGCTGCCGGGCTGCTTTTTGCTGTATCTGCATCCCCCATCGCCACCGACAGCCCGTCTGCAGGCTCTGCCGTGCCTCTCCGGTGGAAACTCCATGGGATTTTGTAACCGTAGCAGCAACTAAATGATTTGACAGGTCTTTCGCATGATGTGGGGTGGCCAGTGACCGAGCAAGATGACGATGGGCTGGTGCAGAGCAGAGCCCAGCGAGAGGAGAGCGAGCACGCACCCGCCGAGGGGGGGGATTTTCTGTGCCAGTGGCCATGGTGAAGCGTGCCAGACTTCACATTAACACAGCGTAAATGTCTGCAGGCACCTCAAACCAGGCAAAAACCCTCCCTGCCCACTGGGAAGAAAAGGCAGCAGCTTGCTTGGATTTCCTCTGAAAAAATGCAACTCCAGACAAGCACATATTTGAAAAGCATGCATTTCCCAAAGGCGTTTATTGAGCATTTAGGGCCCAAGACAGCACAGTTAAAGCCATGCACAGGCACCAGCGCTTTGGAGAACAGCTATTGCTCACTCACTTCACATCAAGCACGCGTGTAAATGCACTGCGAGACTGGGACCGATCGCTCGGAGCAGCATCGCTGGTGATCAGCAGAGAGACCAGAGGCAACTGCACCGGCCTTTGCTGGCGCAGCGTCCCGCGGCAATGCTGGGGATGGAAATCCCTCAGGAGCCGAAGCCTGGGCTCACCAATGAGTTAGCAGCCAAAAAAGGCCAGGCACGTTAGGTTCTTCGATCTAAAATATGTTCCAGATATTCATGGCTCTGCTTCGTGCTGTGCTGTGCTAACCAAGCCCCCCCCGAACACAGGGACTGTATGGAAAAATGAAATGCAAGAGAAATCAGCTCTTTGTGGTTTGCACAAGCTCCTACCCTTGTTTCTGAGCAAGGAAAGCAGCAAATTTGTGGAGTTTTGTCAACACTGCCCGGAGAAATTCTCAGCTTGGTTGGAGGCGGTGAAAATCAGCAGCAAAACTGTGTGCAGCTGGGGTGGCAGCAACAGGCTGCGCTCAGAGGCAGCCTTGAGCTTCCCGATGCCTCCCAGGGAGCATCTCCACCTCCTGCCCCAGCCCCAGGGCAGCGTCAGCATCGTTCGCACGCCTTCCCACTGCTGTCTGCTGGTGAATCGCTCCTGGTTCGGTAGGTGACGCTTCCACGAGTCCTGGGTCGAGGATGGGAGTTTGTGCAGCATTTCCCCGCTGCTATGGAGGACTCACATCAGAAAGCTCAGGTTGGGGCCAGTTCTCCCAGTCCTGGGGGAGACCCTTCCCTTGGGTGTCAGGAGGGGGGGTCACACTGGGGACGGGACGAGCAGCCGGACACCAGGGATGCACCAGAGGTGGAAAATGCACCCGGTTCTTGAAAATATGTTCATGGGAAGTCCAAGGTGGACGATGTTAAAATGAAGCGTGATCTCCCGAGAAACAGTCCTGACTGCCCGGGAGCTGCAGCTGCCCGTGGTTCGGGGATCCTGGGGTCTGGGAGCTGCACGGGGGTGGTGGTCCCCACACAGCGCAGCCACGCCTGGCCCGGGGAGAGCGGGACGTTGCCAAGGTTTTGCAAGCGCAAGGATGTACAGACCTGCAAACCAAAGGCGAGTACCACTACCAACACCCAGTACCAGCACCCCATACCCAGTACAAGGACCAACACCAAATGCTCATCCCCAGTACCAGCACCAAGACTTAGGATCAATACCCAGTACCATTCCCAGTACCGATCCTCAGTACCAGTACCAATACCCAATGCTGACCCCCAGCATTGAAGCACTGATGCCCAACACCATCCCCAGCACAAATACCCCACACCAGTACCGGTGCACGAGGCACCCATGTCCCAGCTGTCGGTCCAGCAAAAAAGTTTAGGGTTTGACCCATTCCCGCACAGACTTTCCCAGCTCCTCATCCCTGGCGAAGGAAAAGGAATAAATAAAATCCGTAAAGCAGGGGAAGGGGCTGGGGGTGGGCACAAGGCCCCTGATCGCCTGGGGCTGGGCTGGACTGAGGCATCCTCCCGCACGTGGCACTGGCAGCAAAGAGCCACGAGAACTGCTACCCCCCCAAACACCCCGAGCACCCCGGGGGCGGCCACGTCCTCCCGCGCCTGCGCTGGCCGCCCGGCCGGGGTCTCCAGAGGAGACGAGCTCACGCAATAACCCTTCTGCCAGGCACTCGTGCGGTTGCCTTCAGAGCTTTATGAATATTGTAGCAAGGCCGTTCCTTTCATCTCCGCTTCCTTCCAGGGAGCCCCAAACCTTCTGCACATTCGTTTCCACCTCACTATTCCTCTTAATTATTTAAACTCTCTTTCCCGAAAGCGGAGCCCTTCCATTATCGCTCCTTCCTCTGCGGCGCACGTGGAATTTGGGGACTTGCAAATCCACTTGATTTCTTTGCGTTCGTGCGGAGCGGCAGGTTTCCATGGGCTCCTCTCCCTGCTCGCCTCCTGCCTGACCATGGCCACATTTGCAGAGGCCTTGGCCACGAAAACCTCAGAGCCAAAGCAGAGCATCGGTGCTTTTTACTGGGGTCCTGGATACCGCGGTGTTTCCCAACATGACTTTGATTATTGCCATCGCTCTTCTTGCCGCGTCCTCCCCAAAAGCCACGCGTGGGGCTGGCTGTCCCCGCGCCGTGGTTGTACCGACATGGTTCACAAGCGGCGCGTAAGACACTGGAAAAATCCCTCGCTGCTCTGTTGCCAGCACTCATCAAAGCTAAAAATACCTGCAAGGGCTCCCTGTGGGGTAGATCCCATCCCTGCCCCTCAAATGAGACATCCCCTGTTAATTGCTTTTGAACTAGAAGGTAGGAATGCTGAGCCCAGCTCCCCAAATAGTTGAAGTTAAAGCCTGGAGGCTCAAAAAGCTGTTGGAGAAATGCAGTTTTCAATAAAATAGATACATAATAATACCTTCTCTGTCTACTTCTGACAGGCGGCAGCTGTGTTTGAGCATCGCTGCACGTGCCCTGCCACCGGCACGGCTCCCCGGGGACAGCCCTGGGCTGCCAGGATCCGGCCGCAGCTGAAACGGGAGGGTTTTGGTGGAGCTCCGGGGGATGCTGGTGGGATGTGGGAGCGGTGGGAGGGGGTGACTCAGCCGGGTTTGACGCACTTGGATCTCCCGGCGTGCCTGAACCTGCCAGGTCCTCGACAGCCGGGCCTTTGCAGCTGGTTTCTGATGGCTGCATCGGCCCTGCCCCTGTGCTGCGCCGTGGCCGGGCGTGAGCAGCATGGCCAGGCCGTTTGCTGGAGCAAGACACCCTCAGTCAGTGCTTTTTCTCCCCATCTCCAGCTATTTATGGGTTATTCTCTGGTTATCTCCTACCCTGCTAACGGTCTCTTGATTTGGCTCGTCTTCTCCGAGGCCACCGTGGGAGGGTTGGGGTCTTCGCACCCCACTGGGGATGATGAGGGGGGTGAGGAGGTGCGGTGTGTGCAGTGAGACCAGCCACCTCCACCAGCAGTGCGTTATTCCTGATACTCTGACTCCTTCATGCATTTACTGGCACCCAGCTGCAGGCTGGAAATGGGCTGGGGGCTCTGAGGGGAGCCCAGCATGGAGGGGCTCAGAGCCCTCAGCCCCTGACACCAACAGCGGCATCACCGGAGCAGGGAGACCCCGCTCTGAGCAGCTCCTGGCCTCATAACCCCCCAAAATACTCCAACAGGGGCACACGAGACACCCCTGGGGCCACGGCAGGAATATCCCCCAGTCCCGGGGCACCAGTAAGTGCCACCGCAGCATCGCTGGTCTGCGACCCTGTGACACCGGCCCCGCGGGAGGTCCGTCCCTTCCCAGCCTCCTCGCTTGCTTTGTGGCCGGGCCCCAGCAGCGGGACCCCTCGCACCTTGTGGCCGGGCCCGGTGCTCGCCTTCCTGCGTCACTCCCTGAATTAATCATCAGCCTCGCTCTGCCAGGGTCCGTCCTTAAAGAGATTCTTACATATTAAAAATTAACAGCACTAAATGATTGATGGCTGGGCACCCCCGCACCCCGCAGCAGAGCTCAGGCAGCTCCAGCTTTGCTTTCCCCAAGGGCTGCCACATGTCCTTGTCCCCAGGCATCCGCTCCACTGCTTCGGGCATCAGCTGGGGGAGAAAACCAGTACGGCAGTATCCCCTCCCCAGAAGTGACCATTAGCTATATAGAGCTGCCGTTCGGCTGCTGGAGATGTTTTAGGTGGTGGAGCATCCTCAGGGCCGGGGGCTGAGCCTGTCATGGCAGTCACCCCTGGGGAAGGGATGCTCTGCACAGACATCAGGGGCTGTTTGCCAGCCCCATGCGTGCAGGGCGAAACGCGTGGTGCAGAGCAGCGTTGCAGGTTCCAGAGTGGGAGATGCAATTTGGGGCTTCTGCTTCCCTCTCCCTCCTGTCTCCATCTCTCCATGTCACCCCACGCTGTGGCCGGGCATTGGGAGCAGCCGTTGAGGGTGTAGGGCAGGGTGGGGGACAAAAAGCTTCTTTGCACTGACCTGGGCTGGGTGGCCTCTTGTCCCCCCTGTCCCTGTCCCACCAGCCATGAAGAGGTCTTGCCCTCGCCTCCTGGCAGGGCCTGGCTGCCTCCTGCCCCCACCCCCCCACCTCCAGCACCCACCCCATGCACTCACTTCCAGCACCCAACCCTCTCACCCACCTCCAGCACCCATCTCAGGCTCCCATCACCCCGTGCACCCCACCACCACCTTCAGCACCCAGCATCTCACCCATCCCATGCCCCCACCTCAGCCACCTTCCCCCAACACCCCCACACACCTCCAGCACCCACCTATGCACCCACCACAAGCGCCCATCCCCAGCATCCACCCCATGCACCCAGAACCCGCCCCATGCATCTACCCCAAGCACCCAGCACCCACCCCTCCACTCCCTCATGCCCTCACTTCCAGCACCCATCCCACGCACCCACCCCATGCACCCACCCCATGCACGCAGCACCCACCCCATGCACCCAGCACCCACCCCATGCACCCACCCGATGCACCCAGCCCATGCACCCAGCACCCACCCCATGCACCCAGCACCCACCCCATGCACCCACCCCATGCACCCAGCACCCAGCCCATGCACCCAGCCCATGCACCCAGCACCCAGCCCATGCACCCACCCCATGCACCCACCCCATGCACCCAGCACCCAGCCCATGCACCCATCCCATGCACCCAGCACCCATCCCACGCACCCACCCCATGCACCCAGCACCCAGCCCATGCACTCACCCCATGCACCCAGCACCCAGCCCATGCACCCACCCCATGCGCCCAGCACCCACCTATGCACCCACCCCCGGCCCCCCCCGGCCGCCCATCGCCCCCCGCCGCTCCCGGCCCCGCAGCCCGGCGCCCCCCCCCCCGGCGGCGCGGCGGTTCCCGGGGCGGCACCGCCCCCTCCCGGCCGCCCCGGCCCGGTGCCGCGGGCAGCCGCCGCCTGCGCGGGAGCCCGGAGCCCTGCGGGGCCCCAGCAGCCGCCCCCAGCAGCGGGGAAGGGGCGAGGGGGACGCGGGTGGCGGGAGGGGGCGGCGGGGGACAGGGCTGGGGACGCGGCTTCGGGACTGCACCGCCGGAGCTGCGAGTGCGGGGTCACTGCCACCCCGTCACCCCATCACCCCATCACCCCGTCACCCCATCACCCCGCCACCCTGTCACCCCGCCACCCCGTCACTGCATCCCGGCTGCTCCCGCTGGCTGCCACAACCTTTTCCCAAAGCCCCCCAGGGGTTCAGGCCAGGCAGGGCCCCGCCTGCGAGTCCAACGCCTCCTCCCGCGGCCCCCCAACCCCAGCTGCCCCCGCCACCGCTCCCCTCTGCCCCGGGCCCAGCAGTGACACGTGGGGCTGGGGGCCCTTCGGCCAACCCATGGCGTCACCGTCCTGCTCAGAGCGGGGCTGCACGGCCTGGGCCAGCCGCTGCTCCTGTGCTCGGCGAGGCTTTTGCTCCCCGTCTCCCAGAAGCCCCACTGATTCGGGGGACCCTTTCTCAGCTTCGTGCTCCCCCCCAGCTCCCTTGGCTTCGACGCGGGTCCGCCCCCAGAGCCTGTGTTGCATCCCCCAAACGGACGTTAAATCGTTAACAAAATGTCCTTTGTTTCGGGTGTTTGCCCTCGCTGGGCGCCAGCGCTGCCAGGTGTCCTGTGCTCAGGGGGAGACATGTCTGGAGGGCACCCATGGGTGCTGCTCCACCCTGGAGCAGTGCTGGGAGGGCCGGAGCAGCACTGCTGCTGCCCGCAGTGCTCAGCCCGGCAGCCCCTGGGTGCTCCCCTGCCCCATGTCCCATGGCTGCGGGGCCGGGCCACGCTGTCCCTCTTGTCCTGCTCCTCCAGGGAGGAGGGACGCAGGTCCTGCATGCCTGGCTGCTCCCTGCGTCCCCGCCGAGCTGTCCCTGTCCCCACGGCGCAGGTGGGCTTGGGCCAGCGAGTTAGGAGGCCCCGGCCTCACCACGCATCATCTGCAGAAAAAGCTCCTGTAGATCGGCCACCTCCTGCCTCCTCTCCGCTTGCCTGGGGTCCCCGGACGGAGGGTGGCCCGGAGGGAGCTCTGGGAGGTGGTGGCAATGGTGCAACACTCGGGGAACCTGTTTCTGTCCGGCGGATGGGGTGGGAAGTCCCCAGCGGAGACTCGAGAGCAGAAAGCAGCAGCCGGGAGGAGGATTCAGGCTCCAAACCAGCCCACGGAGAGGAAGGAGCGGGAAAGCTCATCTCCTTGGCCCCGCTCCGCTGCCACCAACTCAATGGCTCGATTGTACGCCGGGACCAGATGTGCTGCTTCGGGCGGCGGCGGCACAGAAAGGCTTTTCTGCTGCCTTTCAATGGCAGATCTATGCCATTCCCGCCGGGAAGGTCCCGCTGCACCGCCCTGGCCCTCGCCAGATCCCCGGCGGCCGGGAACCTGCCGGCTGCGGGGCGCTGGGCGGAGAAGGGCGCTCTGTGTCCCGAGACACACGCGGCCTTTCTCGGCATCGCTGGAAATGTCAAAACGGAGCTGGATGCTGTCAGCCCCAGGGCTCTGCGGCGGGGGCAGGGAGCGGAGAGCTGGAAACGGCTGGAAATAGCTCCCCGTGGAGAGACTGAGAGGTTGGGGTGCTGGTGGAGGGCGGAAGGGCATCCGCTGGGCAGGACATTCCCTCCTTGTCCTAAGGACCTGGCTGGCGTCTTTGCTGGGTGCTAGAGGCCAGAAGAATAAGGAATTTGGGGGCTGGTTTGTCCCCCTGGTGCACACCCGTCCCCATCCTGCTCTGCAGGGTGAAGGGACGAGCTGGAAATGGGTGGGTGAAGCTGAGCCCATGTCACCCACCCGGTGGTGGGGACATCCGTGTCCCCATGCAGGCCAGCGCCCTCCCCTCTCACCGAGAGCTGGGGATCCCGGAGCTGTGCCAGGGCTGCTGCTTCTGGGCAAGAGCATTTCCCACGGGGACGGGGACGGGGCGGCAGCCTGGAGTCCATCCCGCTGCGGGATCGACCCTGAGGTCGCATGAATTCACGGGAGCAGATGCCCTCCCTAAGTGCCCCTTTCCAGGAGTGACCCCATTTGGGGACAATCAGCGTGGCCACTGGTTTGCAAAACACATTGTGCAGCCTGCCGGCTACAGATGGACGTAGGGACACAGCCCACAGGCCCCGAAAGAAAAATGTCCATTTTTAAAGAGTGCTGAGTTTAAGCCAAGGTCACAACTTTTCAAGGCACCCCAGGCTGCAAACCCTCCGTGCGCAGCACGACCCGGGTACCTGGAATGTCCCAAACCCGGGAGCATCCCGCCGCTGGCTCCCGGTGGCTCCCGCTGGCCGTTGGGGAGCGGTTATGGCCACGTAACGGCAGGAAGGCGCTGGCCGGTGGGGCAGGTCCCCCCCGGTGCTGCTGGCGGGGCTGGCCTCCGGCCAAAGCAAATCCCGGCTGCGGAAAGCCCGCACGGCATTTTCCTCAGCCCTGATAAGGCTGGCCTGCAAACGCAGCCACAAAAAAAAGCCGTCCTGGCCTTCCCCGGGCTGGTCGGGTGCTGTGCCAAGCACGCAAAATATTGCCCGAGATAAAAGCCTGCGCCCGCTGTGCCGCACAGGCACGAAATGTCACCTGCAGCCGGCTGGATCAGAGGGGACACGGGAGAGGGGATGGGGGACGGGGCACCCTGCACCTGGGCGAGGGCTGGTCTTGCTGGTCCACCCTGGGGACAGGAGGGCGCAGAGGGACACAGGCTTGAGGGGGACGCAGGAGGGGGTGGCATGGAGCAGGAGGTCCCAGGGAGCGGGTGACATTGCAGGCGTGCTGTATTTGCTGCAGCTGCCACAGCACGGCCCTAAATCAGGTTCGGGGGAGTCCCCGGGAGGTGATGGGGAGATGGCAAGGGGGGGGCTGTTGGCGCGGGGTCTGTGGGGTGGCTGTGCCACTGTCAGGGTACGGCTTCAGCCTCCGCCGTCAGCCCCTTCCCCGCCAGCCCGGCCAGGTCTGAGCCCAGTGTGGGCAACCAGCAGCCCCTCGAGGACCCTTCCCCAGGTCCTGCAGGCCCGCGCACAGCTGGAGAGCTGGGGAAGCTGCTCCTGCTCCGCTCTCCGCTCTCTGCTCCTTTGTTTTGCTGCAGCATCCCGGGGCCAAGGATCCGAGCAGAGGCAACGAGAGGAAACGAGCCTTCCTGCCCGCTCCCAAACCTGCAGGCAGAAAACAAGGACATCCTGCCGCGGCCGCGCTCGGCAGGGACAGCCGAGCCTGCCGGGAGGGAAGCGTGCTGGGCTGCTTTATTTATGCAGCATGGAGGCGTTCACGCCGCTTTCCTACAGGGACTGCGCCAGGCAAAGCCCCAGCCAGCCTTTGCCGGAGGGTCCCATGCCGTGCCGGCGCGGCCAGCCCGGCCGCGGGGCCGTGGAGGGGGCGATGGAGCCGGGAGCTGGGCTCGGGCAGGGGTGGCGGAGCTGGAGCAAGCGGAGATGAACTCAGGCAGCCAGGAAACGGCTGGAACACACCCCACCGGCCGCTTTTCCAGGTGCACCCTGAGCACGCACGGCTTCTCCCAGCCATGGGTCACCACCAGCCAGCCCGGGACACCCAGGGCTTCGGGAGCCCACTGCCCCAGAGAGGCCCGAGATGCTCAGGGCTTTGGGAGCCTCCTGCCCACGGAGGGGACCAGGATGCCCAAGGGTTTGGGATCCCACTGCCCGAGATGCTCAGGGCTTTGGGACCCTGCTGCCCACGGAGGGGACCAGGATGCCCAAGGGTTTGGGATCCCACTGCCCGAGATGCTCAGGGCTTTGGGAGCCTCCTGCCCACGGATGGGACCAGGATGCCCAAGGGTTTGGGATCCCACTGCCCGGGGAGCAAATGGAGTTGTCCAGAGCTGCAGTGAGTGGGACGGCTCGTGCTGCAGCTCGCAGGGCCACAGCCCTTCCCCACCGCCATCTCCAGCAGCGTTTCTCAGGTTCTCTCCATCCAAGGGCCACCTGAATGAGGCAGGACGACAGCAAAAGCTTGCTCGCAGCCAGCTGAAAGCCTGGCCAAGCTCTGTGTGTTTTCTCGTGTGCCGACACCACTCACTTTCTGTGCTGCGTGTGGAGGGACACGGACGCAGCCGGTTCTGTCGGTCTGCAGCCACTTCCAGCTCCCGGGGCTCTGTTTCCCGGCACGCTGCAGAGAAGCACCCTGCCACGCCGGTGCACGTCACAACACACACACACACACACGTACTCCCTTTCCAACTGCCCTGATGGGGAAACTGAGGCATGATCTCATGCACAGTCCCAGTCGGGGCTGGCAGAGAGCAAAGGATTGGGATTCACAGGGAAAGCCATTTTTGAGACCCTCTTCTGGACCAAAAAAAGCTTTTTAATATTTCTGATTAACTGAAAACTCCTCAGGTCCCAGACCTTTTTGTTCAGACGGGTGCTCTTGGGAGGGCCAGGGCCAGTTTCCCTGGCCAGCGGGAGGTCCGGGACCAGGACAGCCGTGCCGGGCCCCACCATGGTGCCATGAACGCCTGCAGAGCCCCGGACAGCTGAACTACAACATTCCAGCACCAGAAAACCATCGGGTTTTGGCAAAACTGCCCCTACAACAGCAACAAAAGCCCGGCTAGCCCTTCTCCCCGCTCCATGCAGGCTGGTGAGATGCCGAATACAAGAGCTCGGCCCCAGGCTGTGGCAATTGCTGATCCTTACCAGGACTGAGCATCCAGGCGTCTTTCACCCACGCCGGCACCCACCTAAATATCAGCAACCTCACGGTTGCACCTTTACTCGCTCGAAGCTCGGCACACGCGCGGGTGCGGCAGGAAAGCGGCAGGCGCTGCCATTTGCCTCCGAGCCCGGGTTCGGCTGCGGCTGCCGGGGGCTGCCAGCCCGGGCAGGCGGGTGCCACAGCTCGGACCGGTCCTGGGTCGGCGTCACCGGCCCGGGGTGAAGCCACCGCGCCGCTGGCAGCCGAGACTTGGGAGGGAAGAGCTTTTCTCTGTCCTGCCTCCAGCTGTGATTTACACGGGGTTAAAACACCGACCGGCCCTTGTGACTTCTCCGGCCATGTCTTCGTATTTGAGCTTTGCAGGGTTTCCGCAGAAAACTGTGACTGTCAGAAATAAGGGCCGTCCCTTGGGTTTAATTCTTCTCGGTCACCAGAGCTTAAAGCTGGAGTCTGATCGGCGCAGGGAACAACTCAACACCTCTTGTTCAGGGCTGCTGTTGAGTTTTAGCCTGGCAATCTCTCGGAGCTGCCACAGTTCTGTGCTCCAGCACCAAATTTAGGCAGCCCCAGGTCTGCATTTCCTCGGGGGCACCGGGTGGTTCGAGGTCCCCCCGCTGTTTCACAGCTCTGCCCCGGTGCCGGGGTGGTGGCGGTCGCGTGGGCAAGGCCTGGCACCCGCAGAGCTGGGGTGACATCGCCTTCCCAACCTCATTTTTCCTCAACTTCATGGGTTTTTTTCCCTACCTTCACAAGGAGGAAACAAGAATTGCTGCTTGGCAGTGGGTGATATTTTTGTTGGATGTCCAAGAGCGGGAGCGAGGGACCTGGACCGGGGCCCTTTGCAGAGCTCTGGGCCGCGATGCAGGGCACGAGCGCTGCGGCACAGCCGGCGAGCGGACACCGCTGGGACTTCACTCATCGCGCCAGACCTTACCATTCCAGATCTGGATGGAGAAGGCAAGCCGCATGGCTACGCAGGGCCCAGCCGATTTCTTTGCCAAGCAGTCAGTGAATCAACAAGAGCAGTGCTATTCTAGACCTGCTTCGGAGACAGAACAAGGGCATGAAATCACCAAGTTCATTACCACAGGATGCCGGCGAGGCCAAGTATGTAAATGGGTTGGAGAGGGACGAGGTCTGTTGGTGGAGGTAGATCCATTAGGGCTATTCAGGTACTTCCGTCCGGATGCAAACCCTTTCTCAGGAAGTCCCCAAGCTGCCAGCCGGCAGCCGGGAGGGACGCCGGGAAGCACATCTTGTTTCTCCTGCTCTTCCCGTGAGTAGTGTTAGAGAAGAGCCGGCTGTGGAAAAATCCCCGGGGGGTTCAGCAGCTGAAAAGGAAAGAAAAAGAAGCAAAAATCCTTGCTGAGGGTTTCGGTGTTGAAAGGGGTTGGAGTAGTTAGCGAGGGCAGGATTTAAGGTGTGAAACTGCCGGGGGTCCCTGCAGGATGGAGGACAGCCCAGACCTCGGCGGCTGAGCGACCGGCGCGCGAAGCAGGCGGGGAAGAAAGCTGGCAAGAAAAGGAGACAAACAGCCTGCTGCTGGGACAAGGGAGGGCTGCCAAAAACCCAGCGGGGCCAGGCCCGGGGAGCCCAGCCAGGGCGAGCGGCACAGGGCTCCCGGCCATGGGTGGGACGAGGGCAGGCGGCGCACGAGGCCACGGGGGCCGGGCAGGCTGGGGGGGGCTGTGCCGGGGGGAGGCTGGCGGGGCAGGGAGCTGGACCCCAGCCACCCGCAGGCCCCCGGCCAGCAGCGGTGTTGAGCTCAGGGCAGGGGACACCCCGATGCTGGGGTGACATGGGCACGGGATGCCCCTTTCTGCAGGGTGACCATCCCCGAGGTGAGCGGGGTGGGGACATCCCAATCCCCAGGGTGACTGGAGTAGGGGCTCCCCATCCTGAGGGGTAACTGGGACAGGGGATCCCCATCCCCAGGGAGATCGGGGCAGGGGATCCCCCCCTCCCAGGGGTGATCAGGGCAGGGGACACCTACCTTCCTGGCCTCACTGGGACGAGGGACACCCCTTCCCCAGCGTAACCAGGACAGGGGACCCCCGGCGTGACCAGGGCAGGGGCCACCCCCCTTCCTGGGGCTCACCGGGACACCCCTTCCCCCCAGGTGACCGGGAGGGGGGATATCCCACCCCGGGGGGCCACGGGGACAGCAGGGACCCCCCCTCCCCCGGTGGGATCTCCGTGCTCCGGGACCCCGCCGCGGGGGGGAGCGGCCCGGGGGCGGTGCCCGGCCCGGCCGGGGCCCGGGGGCGATCCCCGCCCGCCCCCGCCCCGCCCCGGCCCCGCTCCCGCCCGGCCCCGCTGCCGGCCCGCCCTCGGCCCGGGGCTGCGGCGGGCAGCGCTGCCCGGCGCCGCGGTGCAGCCCAGAGCCGCCGGGCCCGGGAGGGCGGCCCCGCGCTGGGGCCCGGCTGCAGCCCAGACGCCCGGCCGGCAAGGTGAGGGGCGGCGGGGCGGGACGGGGCGGCGGGGTCCGGCCGCTCCGGCCCCGGGAGCGGCTCCGGCTCCGGGAGCGGCTGCGGCGGCGGCGGGGCGGGGGCTCGTCCCGACGGCGGAGCCCCGCAGGGCCCCCGCAGCCGCCGCCGCCGCCCGGGGCCCGCCGAGGGGCCGCTGCGGAGCCCCCGCGGCCGCGCCGGGACCGCGGCGGGGTGAGGCGGCCCCGGCATCCCCCGCCTCGGGGGCTCCGCCCGGGCGGCGCCGGCAGCGGCGGCGGGGCTTCTGCCCGCACCCAGGCGGTGCCGGTACCGGTACCGGCGGCTCGGGGCCGGGCTGGGCCGCCCACCCCGGCTGCCGGGGGCGGGGAGTGCCCGGGGGGGGCTCCGGGGCTGGGGGCGGGCGCCCCGACGTGCCGGGACGTGCAGGGTGCTGCGGGCAGCCCGGGGTGCTGCGGGCTCCCAGGGCGCGGGGGACCCGCGAGGCTGGGGGTGCTGCGGGGCTCCCCGGGGTGTCGGGGACCTGCTGGGGCCGGGGGTGCTGTGGGGCACCCAAGGGTACAGGGGACCCACAGGGCTGGGGGTGCTGCAGGCTCCCTGGGGTACTGGGGACCTGCAGGACTGGGGGCACTGGGGGGCACCCCGGGGGGCTGGGGCCCCCCAGGGCTGGGGGTGTGGCAGGGCACCCTCGGCTGCCGCAGGCCCCTCTGGGGTGCTGGAGGGCACATGGAGTGCTGCCGGCTTCGGGGTGCTCCCTGCGTGTACGTGGGGAACCCACCACAGGGCTGGGCCCGGCGCTGTGCGCGTACCCCCACTGTGCCTGTGCACCCTGAGTGTAAATTGAACCATTTCATCCCTGAGCAGGGCAAGCCCAGGCCCTTGGGGCGCGTTGCCAGCTCTGTGTGTTGTCACCAGCCCCGAGGGAGCCTGGGCGGTGCTGGTGGGCAGCTGCGGCAGGGGTGCAGGACAAGGGGTAGATGTTTTCTAGTGGAGATACCGGAGCCCTATAGAGCTGTAGGTGTGACAGGGCAGGGAGAGCCGATCCCCACGTCAGTACGTCTGCGTACGGACCGTGCGCCTGTTGTCCAGGTGCTGTGTGAGCTCAGGGAGGTCCCCGAGGTGCCGGAGCGGGCGCAGAGCCTGAGCAGCCCCTGCGGCCTCCCAACCAACCGGGCCGACGATGACGACAACTCCAGAAATAACAGCCCAACCCTGAAATTAGGCTGTTGAGAAGATCGAAGTGTTTCCCTTTCCCTCCCTGGGTCAGCGCCAGCGCACCCACCCGCACGGATCCGGCTCCTCCAGGAGCAGCCCCAGCCTGGACAGCATGGCCAAGGTGGCCTGGGCGAGCGGGCGCGGGGTCGGTGGGTGGCACGGAGCACGGGCTGTCCTGTACAGCCCCGGGGCAGGGGATGGGGACGGGACGGGTGGCCGGGAAGGTGTGATGAGCCCTGGACGCCTCCCATCCGCACCCAGCCTGCAGCGCCGGCGGGTGACACTGGAGGTGATGGGCACATGTGACGGCTGGCTCCGTGCGAGGAGCCCGAATCGCGGCAGGTCGCTGGCAGCGGAGGAAGCCGTGTGCTTGCTCAGTGGTTTCCCTTTAACTTTGGAACAGGCTCAGCCCTGAGCTTCGGGGCTTATCGCCTGCGCGCAGCTTCGAGGGAAGCGTGCCTGGCTGAGATAAATCAAGTCGCGCTGGCCAGGGTTGCTCTGGACTCTGTTCTTCTCACATTCCTCATGACCTCAGTATTTTGGCTCGGGAGGAGAGCCAGGGAGAGCCCTCCCCATGTCCAGCCCCGGCCACGCCGGTGGAGTGGCTTGGGCTGCACGGCAGTGCGTGGCTGAGCCGGGGCGGGGGCTGCCCCGCTTGTGCCCCTGGTGAGGGAAAGGGCCCAAAGGAGTCTGGAGCTTTGAAAATAGCTCCCCCAGGCCTGTCCCCTGCCAGCCCGGGGGCTCGGGGACCCGGGGGGGATCACCCCGTGGCCCAGGAGGCTGGGGGTTCCCAGGGGGTGGCCGGGGCATGGGTACCGGATGGCACCTGAGCTGTGCCGAGGTGCCCAGGCCGCCCCATCCCTGACGTGGCTTTTTATTGTAATGGAGCGGAGCGGATCCAGTTTTGGCCCCAATTTTCCTGTGTTGGCATCAGTACAACGGCACGAGGGGGAAACAGAGGCGCAAGCCCAGGGCGAAGCATAGCCCTGCCTCTGCGGGGACGATGGGGTCCCTGTGCATCCTCCTCCTCCTCCTCTCGCTGTCGAGCCTCCCCAGTGGTGCTTTGCTTTGTACCACCCTGCTTTTCTGCGGAAACACTGGGGCTAGAAACAACGCTTTCATTGCTTCTGAAGGAAACTGGGATCGTGCAGGGTCCCCTGCCTCTGGCACCTGGGGGTCCCTGTGCCCAGCCCCGGCAGCACCAAGCCCCGTTGCCCAGGGGAGCGGCCAAAGCTGCCGAAAATCAGCCTTTGGCACCAAAGTGGCCGGCACGGTCTTCCCCGTCGGGACTTCAGCCCAGGTGGAGAGCGGCTTCTCTTTGAACCGGTGCTGCGGTGATGGCAGCCGGCCGGGGACAAGGCTGGCTTTGTGTGGCCGTGCCGGCAGGTGCCGGCGGTGGCCGTGGGCGTGAGGACTTAACCCTCTCGCTGCTGCTGCGTGCTGGGGCCGTCTGCCTCCATTGCTCATCCTCGCCGGCTCAAATCCAGCCTGCCGCTCGCTTTGCCGCCCAGCCCAGCCCGCCGGCAGCCCAGGGGCAGTTTGCACATTGCGAGGACCCCGTCGGGGTTTGCACATCACGGGGACCCCATCAGGTTTTGTGCATTGTGGGGTCCCCACGGCAATTTGCATGTGGTTGGGAGCCTGCAGGTCCCATCGCTTGGCCTGGCCCTTTGTTTTGGAGCTGGGTGAAGGCAGAAGCTGCTGCCCCGGGTCCAGCCCATCCCATCGGACCAAGAGTAATGGGGTCAGAGAGCTGCGGGAGGATGTCCCCCGGCTTTGGGCACCTTTTGGGCACCTTTGCCGCAAGCGGGAGGAGTGGTGCGGGAGACGTCCTGGGCAGGGGGCCCGGCGGAGGCGGCTTTTCCTGGCACGGCCCCAGGCAGGACAATACCCGGCCGGGCGGCGGAAGGGAGCTGCCGGCCGCTTCCCCCGAGGAAACGCACCCGCTGGCTCCGGCTCCTGTTGCTCTCCCTCTTCCTCCTGTTTGATTTACGGCGTGCACGGAGCCCAGCGGGAAGTTTGTCCTGGCCCCGGCGCTGTTTAATTACCTGCAGCGAGGGCCGTGCGGAGGAGGAAGCCGGCCGCTTCCCAGGGCGGGAGAGATTAGATGAGGTGGGGGATGCACGGACCCTTTTAGGCATGAAAACGGCGGCACGGGAATGGTGGGGTGCCAGCGTGGAGCCGGGATGTTCCCAAGGGATGTGGAAGGGGTGCCGGCACAGAGGCTGGATGTTCCCAAGGGAGGTGGAAGCTGGGATGGGTTGGTAGAGGAGTGGGAGAGCCCCAGGATCCGGCCTGCTGGCTGACGGGAAGCGTCTCATCCCTGCCCGCTTGGACTCAGCCCCTCGACTCCGTGGGTGGGAGGCTGCCTCGTCGCCGGGGTGCCCAGCCTGAGCCTGGCCCAGCGCTGCCTGCGCCACGGCTGCTCCTCCTCCTCCTCTGGCAGTCGCATGGTCAGGGCAAGCCACAGGCTGGCAACCACAGCAGCATGGCCAGGGCGAGCCACGGGCTGGCAACCACAGCAGCATGGCCAGGGCTGGGGAGCGGCAGGCGGCATTGCCCTGGGCAGCCGGTGCGAGCCAGGGGCCAGTGCATCGTCCCCAGGCTGGGCCGTGTGATGGGGGCTGCCACAGCATCTCTGCTACAAAAGTCTGGCTCCTCCGGTCGTCACGGGCAGGGGATTTGGGGATGGATGCAGGTGTTTCTCTGCAGCCAAGGCCAGATCCTGCACCCTTCTCTGGGCAGCGCTGAGCCCCGGCTTCCCTTAGGGCCGTGCCTGAGCTGCCTTTCCTTTGTGGCATGCCTCCTCCCCTGCTTTCTTCCGAAAATAGCCCGGTGCCAAATGCTTTGCCCACCGACAGCTGCACAGCCCCATGGCCACCTGCGCCCCGCGGGCAGGGCCACCGCCTCCCTGCCACGCAGTGACCCCACGGGTGCCTGGAGGGTGACACTGCACAGCGGCAGGGGGTGCTCCCGGGGTGCTGTTTGCCCCCATCCCGCTCTCGCCAGGAGCGCTTCCCGCTTCCCACCTGGGCCCTGGCACCCAGGTGCTGCCAGATGTTGCGGCAGGTCCCAGCTGACCGCTCACAGCTGGCAGCCCCCAGCTCACCCCTGTGCCGCAGCTGCATCCCTCAGGCTCTCCTCCAGCGCGCCCATGCCCGGCTCCTGGGAAAACCAGGCTCCCATTTCATCCCCTGCCACCTCCCGCCATGCCTTATCCTGCATTATCGACAGGGAAAAGCAGCCAGGTCCCTCCTGGGGGTCACCGGCCCTCGAGACACCCCCGAGGCGGGGGTGGGCAGTGCAGGGCACCCCGGTCCTGCTCGGCCTGGGCAGCAAGGACGGGCATCACACCCAGCGACCGACGGGTGCTGGCAGCTGCCTGCGGTCACGTGGCTTTGCAAAAGCATCGATTCCCTTTATCCAAAGCAAACTTGTCTGCTGAGGATCGCACCCGTGAAAGCTGCAGCCTCTTTTTTTTTTTTTCCCAGCCTGCTCCCCCAGTGCAGCTGAACTCTGACTCATGACTCTGCACCCTCGGAGCTGGCAGCGCGGCTGCTGCGGCCATCCCAGCCCGGGCTGCGAAGCATTCCTTAAATGTACAAACAATCCCTGGCCCCGCCGGCAGCGCTGTGCTCACCCACCCGGCAGCCGGCTCGAGCTTCAGCCCCGTGGCACCAGGGCGGGCGGGAGGCGAGAGGGGCCCGGCGGATGGCGGGGGGCGGCCGCGGGGTGCTCCCCGGGCCGGGGGACAGTGGTTTGTGGCCGCATGGGGCTCACCGGCCCCCGATTTGCAGGGTTTGGCTGGATGTGGTCCCGTTGTTGTCGCAGGTTGATGGTCCCCTGGTCAGCGGCATCCCGGGGAGAAGATGGCTCAGCCTGCACCCCTGAACCAGAACCTCCCAGGTAAAGGGACCGGGGTCGTCGCCGGGCAGGGACAGCAGAAGGAGCAGGAGGGGGGTGGCAGGGCTGAACTGTCCCATCCCATCCTGATGGGTTTCCTCACCCCAGCGCTGGCCCTGGCACAGAGCAGGTGCCCTATGGCTCCCAACGGCGCCGAGGGTGCTGGGGATGGGCCATCTGCCAGCAGCATCACGGTGGGGAGGGGGGCTGCAGGCTGCAAATCCCAGTATAACCCACTTGGAAGAGCCTTCCTGCCTTCACCGGGTCCCTGCCTAACCGCTCCTGCTCCTCTTGCAGATCTTGGGGGCCCGTTCTTGTACCGGGACCAGGACGATGGGGAGAAGAGCTCGTATTCAGTGGAAACCCCCTATGGCTTCCTCCTGGACCTGGATTTCCTGAAATACGTCAATGACATCGAAAGCGGCCAAACGCTCAAGAAAGTGCCGCTGCCTCGCAGGGCAAAAGGGGCCCGGCAGCCGCCCAGCACCCTGCGCAGCCCCAGCAGCCACGCCAGTGCCTGGACCTCCACCGAGTCCCTCACCTCCACCGCCAGCGAGGAGGGCAGGACTGCGCTGCTGCTGTCCCCGCACGGCCGGGCGCCCCTGGAGCCCCCAAGCAAGCCAACCTCCCACGCCGTCTCGCCACCGCTGCCGGTGCGGCTGCTCCCACCTCCCACTCCCAAGTGCCTGGTGCGAAACCCGCAGGTGGAGAAGACCTTGCTGGAGACAAGCAGGAGGCTGGAGCAGGAGCAGGGCCATTTGCAGGATATCGGTGGTCCTTCCCGCGGTGGCCTGCCGGGTGCCCCGACTCAGCCGCCCCCCTGGGTGCCGGTGGGTGTCGAGGGCCAGGTGGGCTGGGGACGGGCGAGCCCCGGCAGCTCGGGGCGCAGCACGCCGGCAGCGAGGCTCAGCGCTGCCCCGCTGCAGCACGTGCGGGAGCAGATGGCCGCAGCCCTGCGGCAGCTCCGGGACCTGGAGGAGCAGGTGAAAACCATCCCCCTCCTGGAGACGCAGATCTGCGAGCTGAAGAGGGAGAAGGCGAAGCTGATGGAGAAGCTGTCAGCGGAGCCCAGTGAGGCTTTTGGCCACCCCCCTGGCTCCGAGGCGGTGGCAGGGGGCAACGAGCTGCCCCGAGCGGGGCCAGAGAGCGAAGCGGAGCCAGCAAAGGGGCGAGCGAGCAAGATTGCGGAGCTGAGGAAGCTGACGGAGAAGCTGGCCGTGCCAGAGCGGGGTGGCAGGGCTTGGCCAGGCAGGAGCCCCAGGGCCACCGAGAGGCCGTGCCGCTCTGTGGCGGTGGGCGAGGACCGGGCCATGACTGATGCTGTCTTCTACTACCGGTCGCAGCAGGAGGGCGGTGATGTGCCGGACGGCGGGGCGAGGGAGCGAAGGGATGCGGCCGTCTGGGTGCTGGAGTCCTCACTGGGGCTGGCCAGCGAGGCGGAGCGGGAGCTGGAGCTGCTGCAGCAGACGGTGGGGCACCAGAAGGAGGTGATCGCCCTGATGGAGGGGCACCTGCGGGAGGCCACGCGGGAGCTGGAGGAGCTGCGGCTGGAGGTGTGCGCCCGCCGGCCCTGCGGGCAGGCGGACAAGGAGGTGACGGCCAAGCCGCAGGTGGCCGAGGCGCTGGTGGAGGCGGTGGTGGTGACACAGAGCCGGGCAGCCGGCGACCCCCTGGAAATGGCAGAGGCAGGCGTGGAGTGCTGCCCGCCGACCACCTGCGTTGGGGTAGGCTGCCGCCCCGACGGGCGCGACGTGGCGGTCGGCCCCGATTCGGCCACCAGTTGCAAAGACAGGGGAAGCCAGACCGACGTGGGCAGCGCTGTCCCGGCAGGCGAGGAGACGCAGCCCGGCGCGGGCAATGCCCCGAGTGGCCCCGCGGCGCAGGGCACAGGAGCAATGCGGGGGACGTGCCAGGGCAGCCCAGCCCCCGGGGCAACCACGCCAGAGACGACGCACAGCGGCCGGGACCCGTCCCCGGCACGGGATGGCAGAACTGCCCCGAGCCCTGCGGCCGGTGAGTCGGTGCCGGGGATGACACCAGGGTCTTGGCTGGGACGTTCCTGCAGGAAGGGAGAGGGCGGCCCTGTTGGGTACAGCGCTTGCGGGGCCAAATCTGCCTGTGTCACAGCAGCTGCCTGCACTCTGCCCGTGTCCCTCCCGTGCCCACCCTGGGGTCCGGCGGGTTTGGGGTGCCCGGGCAGCCCCGTGGGGAGGTTCCTGCTCGCCAGCCCCTGACACCCATCTCTCTGCCCCCAGGAGCCCTGAAGTCCATCATGAAGAAGCGGGATGGTCCCCCCCGGAGCGAGGCCGAGGGCAGCAAGAAGAGCCTGCAGTTTGTGGGCGTCCTGAACGGGGAGTACGTGCCGAGGGGCTCCTGCCACCCCCCTGGGCCAGCCCCGGCCCCTGGCATCCCCGTCCTGGGCTGGGGGCAGTGGCAACGGGGGACCTGGAGGGGACCAGCTGGGTGCCACGTTGCCACTGAGCATCCTCCCTCCATGCAGGTACGAGAGCACGTCCAGCGAGGAGGAGGAGGAGGAGGGAGACAGCTCCTCCGAGAAGGCTTCGGCCGACAGCTCCGACAGCGAGGAGCAGGGTGATACTGAAACCTCTGACGAGGAGGCCGGGGAAGGCGAGTGCGAGCCAGGAGGGGAGCGCGAGGGGGCCAGCGTGACCCTGCCGGAGCCCCCCGAGGTGAAGGAGAAGTAAGTGCCGATGGGGAAGGCTCCCTCGCCCCGCGCAGCTGGGAGCCACGGGCTGGCACCGGCCCTGCCGACTCGGGACGTCTGCCCCAGTTTTGGTGCAGCCGATGGGAAAAACACATTCGGCTCCTGCAGAAACCATTCGGCAGGAAAAAAATCCTTCCAGCTTCTTGGGTCTGCTAAGGAAAGGATGAGACCGAGGCCCCGGCTGCCTCGCTGCTGGAGAAGATAGCTTGGAGGGGGGAAAAAGCCCAACAGCCTTTAATGGCATTTTTCAAAAAAAGGAAAAAAATTCAGCCTAAAAATGGGTAAATCATGCCCGAGCACGTCCGTATGAGGCTTAGTTCAGCAGGGGTTTGCAGAGGCTGAAGCTGCCGGGGTGCAGCCACCGGGCTGGCTGTTGCACTGTGGGGAGCTCATGGAGTCTCGCAGGCAGAGGAGCAAAACCTCCGCGGGGGGACTCGGGGTGCCCCTTGCCAGCGCGGTTTTGGTGGGGCGATGCAGCCCCGCACCGCAGACGCCCTCCTGCTCTCCCCAGGTTCGAGCTGAGCCCCAGGATGCGGGAGGCCTGCCTCATTGTCAAGACCCACCTGGGCCACCCCGGTGCCACCAAGAGCAAAGAGGTGGTGAGTGGGGTGCTGCGGGTGGGATGGCTCGCCCGGCGCCTGCCGGCGTCCCCCCCGGGGCTGGCCCTCCCCAGAGATGGGCCAGCAAAGCCCAGCTCAGCACCTTCCCCCAAAACACAGCCCTTCGCTCCAGGCTTTGTCCCAGATACCCCAAAACCCGTGTGGGCTCAGCTGGGGCCAGCCCAGCGTGGTTTTGGGGTTTCAGGGTCCTGCCTTCGCCCAGTCCCCTCTGCAGCGGGATTTCTGCTCCCCCCGGGTGCCCAGGGCGGTGCAGAGGCTTGGGGGGAGCCACGGCCCCCAGCTCAGCACCGCTCGCTGCCCGCAGCTCACCAGCAGCAGCCTGGTCCTGCAGGAGTGGTTCCGTCTGTCCAGCCAGAAGTCGTCCGTCCCCGACACGGTTGCCAACCACCTCCTGGCCTTTGCCGAGGTCTCGCCGGCTCTCCTGGCCCACGTGGTGAACCTGGCAGACGGGAACGGCAACACGGCCCTGCACTACAGCGTCTCCCACTCCAACTTCCACATCGTGCGGCTGCTGCTGGACACGGGTCAGTGCCCCCCACCCCCAGAAACGTCCCCCTGCCACCACCCCACTGCCCCCCGGGTCACATCCTGGCCACGCCAGGTATGGGGGGAAGGTGCTGGCAGCGGAGGGGCAGGGAGAGCTGCCCTGGGCTCTGTCCGTGCCCAGGTGGGGGGGTTTGGGCAGCCACCCCAGCCCTCTGGGAGCCCAGATTTGATGGGGGGGACCCATCAGCAGGTCCGTGCCCGTGGGGCTGTGGGACGGCTTGCAGCACCCTGGGCAGGGCGGGAGCCAGGCATGTGGCTCTGTCCGTGGCTCCCCCCAGCCCCGCAGCACCCTGAGCCCCCCCGCTCTGCCCATCCCCGCAGGGGTCTGTAACGTGGACCACCAGAACAAAGCCGGCTACACCGCGCTCATGCTGGCAGCGCTGGCGGCCGTCGAGCAGGAAGACGACATGAACGTGGTCAGGAGGCTCTTCAGCATGGGCAATGTCAACGCCAAGGCCAGCCAGGTTGGTGCGGGCTGGGGGCCACCACGTCCCGACCCTCTCCCCCCACCCCAAGCAGCTGCCAGGGCCACACTCGGCTCCTCCGAGGGCAGGACTGGGGCTCCAAAACCCAGAGGGGCTGGCACGTGGGGAGGGCATCCCAGTAGGAGCAACTTCTGCCTGGCATCAGGGCTCTGGGGTCTCACCCACACCTCATCTCCAGCCAGGAGAGACCATGGGGCCCTGGGGACGGCAGCGGTCCCTCCCCGGGGCGGTGGGAAGAGCGGGTGGGGCAGGAGCAGCCTGGCAGCGTCCCTTGCCTCGCAGGCTGGCCAGACGGCGCTGATGCTGGCCGTCAGCCATGGCCGGCAGGAGATGGTGGAAGCCCTGCTCGCCTGCGGAGCTGACGTGAACCTGCAGGACGAGGAGGGCTCAACTGCGCTGATGTGCGCCTGCGAGCACGGCCGCGTGGAGACGGTGAAGCTGCTGCTGGCTCAGCCCACCTGCAACATCTCCATCGTGGACAGCGTAAGCCTCTCTCGGCCGCCGGGGCCCGGGCACGCTCGCCCACCCTGCATCCCCTCCCCAGCTGCTCTCCCTTCATTCTTAGGACGGTAACAACGCCGTCGCCATCGCGCTGGAGGCCGGCCACAGCAACATCGCCGTGCTCCTCTACGCCCACCTCAACGGCACGAAGGCGCAGCTGCCCGTGAGTACCGCAGCCCCCCAGCTCCTGCCACCTGCCCTGCCCCAAACGGCCATGGAGGGCAGGTGGCCCCGTGGGAGGGGACAGGGCTGTGACACAGATGATGCTCCCCAGGCACCACACACTCGGTGCATGCTCAGTAGCAGGGAACCAGCCTGGCTGGCCCTGACCGGGAGGGGTTTCTGGTGACATTTTGTGACTCCGCTCTCTCTGCAGCAGGGGACATCACCGACAGCCACGAAGCGCCCTGGGAGCCCAAAGAAACCAAATTAAAAGTGACCTTCAGATCCAGCCAGGGGCCAGCCGGCCACCATCGGCACTAGGCTGCAGTTTGCGTCCCCTCTCCTGCCACGCCTTTGCGCGCCGAATCGCTCTCTGCAGCTGCTTTAACCTCCTGTCACTAGAGCAGGCGCCGTCCCCGGGGCCTCGCTTGTCCGTCCCCGCTGCTGGAAGGGGCCCACGCGCGGCCACCTCGCTCCGCCAAGTGACAGGAGCCAAGCACCAAGTGACCTCGGGGTGGGAAAGGCAGCGAGCAGACACCAGCCCCATCCCCTCTGCTCCCCACCGTGGCCTCGGAGCCCTCTGCGAGCCGCGAACTCGCTGGAAGAGCAGAAAACAAACCCAGCAGAAACAGCAGCTGGTTTCTGCTCTCCCAGCAGCTCCAGGAAGGCAGCGGAGCCGATGATGGGGAGCGGGCAGGGCTGCAGGAGGGCAAGCGCCAGCTCCTGGACGCTGCCGTGCTGCGCGGTGCCGGCGGGGAAGCCGGTGCTCAGCCGGCACGTCCTGCGCAGCAATGGGAGAGGGGAGACAAACCAGCTGGGTAACGCTGCCTCGGACGCGGGCTGGGAGCGCTTCCAGACTGGAATACTTGCCCGCCCTTTGTGGCATTTCCTTTCCTGGCTGAAATCTGAATTTTTTTTCCTAGCACATGCACACAAAGCAAAAAAAAAAAAAAAAAATTATATTGCTTATTCAAAGGATGGAGTTCAACATGAAATCACTCTGTGATTTGATTTGCTCCATGGGAGCAAAACTTCTGGGCAGCCGGGGCTGCAGCCGAGCTGCCAGAAGGGGGCCGAGAGCCACGAACGCATTCAGGGACTGAGACTGCCACACGGGGAGCGGGGACCTTCCCCCAAGGGAAGGATAGCGGTTACCCCAAAACATTTCCCATTTTAAAGTCTCGCAGCCAGGGACTGCGAAGGCAACCAGAGCCCACAGCCAAGTCCCTCTCTGCCCCCTTTCCTTCCCCAAAGGGAGGAGAGCGGCCGAGGATAGCTCCAGGAAAAAAAAATATGGACAAGAAGAGCTCAGAGAGAGCCCAGGGCCCACGGAGATGGAGAGGTTATGTCGGAGAACGTGTGCGTCCGTGCGAGCGTGAGTGTGCCAGGCGGGGTGGGAACAGACAAGGTAAGGACCGAGGACCAGGAGGAAGGAGAAAGAGGCTTTTGCATGTGAAGCTGGCTCTGCTCTCTGAATCCTTCACCAAGGTAGCGCGTCGCAGCCCCCATTCCTGCTCCTCGGCCCAGCCTCCCCCGCCATCGCTCGCCCCGCACAGGCCTGGTCTGAGCCGTGCTCTGAGCTGGGGAACGCTCCCCAGGAAACTCCTTCTGGGCAAGACGCTGCCGTCCTCACAGCGGGCCTGGTTCAGCTTTGCACTGAAGTTAACATACGATGCTCACAGCCACTCCCTAGTACGCTGCTGCGTATGTATTCCCTACTCACTGCTTTGGTTTCACAGGTTTGTTTACTGATATTTTAATACTGATGTTTATTTTTAAGATATAAATAAAATTTAAAGTAAAATTATTTTGAAATATTACAGTGATGATCAGCAGTCTCCTGCCTCCTTGTCTGGCTCAAGCTAAATCCCCCAGCACAGCTTCAGCCTAGCACAGCCCTCACCCCGAGCCGTTGCCCGCACGTTTCGTTCCCTGCAAGTTTATGACCCGGCTACACCCCTCAGTCTGGTCTGCTTCCAGCTGAACTGCCCCAGTCAGGAGCCAGAACCATGGTGTCTCTGCCCTGTTCCACTTCACAGGACCAAGCGGGACTCTGGGACCAGACGTAGCCCTTCGCTACCCCTGGTTCACCCTGGGGCTCCGATATTAAGCTGCGTTATTAAAGGCAATCATCAGATTGAGAGCGGGGATTCACAGTCACCTCCCTCCTGACGTGGCCAAGGGCCGCACCGACCCCGCAGGGATACTCAGGAAGGGCTACAGCTGCTCCGAGCCACCCCTGCTCCAAGTTTACCTCTGCCTGGCCACCGACTCACAGCCGATGCCTCCCCTCTGGGTCACTCAGCACGGGCAGGGCTGGCAGCCACCAGAGCGAATGCTCTTCGGTCACTGCTAAAGCTGTGTGGGGAACAAACGGCAGCCAGAGAAGCTGAGGTGGACTTCTTGCACTCATAGCTAGTTCCCGAGAGCTCTGCTGCATCACACGAATCAGGGGAGCACGGACTCACCCGATGCTCTGAAACACCACCAAAGAAGAATCAAGAACGAGATCAAGCAACAGCATGAGCACATATTGACAGGGGCTTTCTCTAGAGCACAAAATCCACCTCGCGCCACCCCTGAGCTGACCAGGGCACAACGAACACCCACAGGAGGGAAAAAACCCTTGAGCACTCTTTCAACACCAGCCCTAACAGCAATCCTCACACTCTGCCCAAGTTCAGCGACAAACATCTCTTCCAGAAGTGCTCTCCTCAGCTTTAGGATACTCAAACCTGCAATCCCACCTGCCGCTAGCGTGCCTTAAGCAAGTGCAGGACACTGAAGGATGAAGAACGCTCCCAACAGACCGCAGGCTCAGGAGCCGCAGACCCAGCTCGGTTCAAACCCACCACAAACCACTATCAGTCTATGACCAGATGGAAAACACCAGTACTTAAAAACCGGCCCTTGAACCGTGACAGTTTTCAGGCTCATTTCTAATCCTTTCAGCCTTACTTTTACTTTATATAATAACCTACACCAATAAATCTTTCTAGCTGATCATGTGGTGGAAGGGAAAGCTGAGGAAGAAAATAAGTGAGACCTTTACTAACCCCTCTAAGGGGAGAGACACAAGCACTCACGCTGTGGGTGACTGCCAGGAACGACAGCAAGCAGGTATATTTATAGCAGTGTTTACAGAATAGCTTACTGAGGACAGAAAGACAGAAGCAGCAGGCTGTTGCTTTGCAAGCTGGTACAAAGCTCGACTTTCAACTTGTCATTAAATTCCACACAAGTCCGTAAGTTTAGCAGTGCCACTTTACCGGTTACATACAGAAAAACACTTGCCAGAAAGGTCGGGATTAAGGTTGCTGTAATCAAAAGAGAGAGTTATTTTTGTTGTAAGCGACAAGTTAATAAAAATGCAAGAAGACAGTAATATTACGATGGAGACATTATGTGCAGCCACAGTAATAAGGAGGGTGCGCTTCTGTCCCTCTGCTGAACCCAACAACAAAAGGCAGGTGCGCAAGTCCTGAGACAGAGCACTCGCACAGTCAATAAGCGAGACCGAGGCGAGGGACTACTGGAAAAAACCTTTATTGCACGAAGGCAACCGCCACGCTCCTCTCCATCCCAGACGCACGCCTGGCCGAGCAGATGCCAGCCAGCCGCTCCCAGCACACGCCGCAAGGCTCCATCTCCTGCAAGAGAAGGGGTTGAGGCGACGGCCCCGTCCCCGAGGCGCGGGGAGGCCGCGGAGGCCCCGGGCGGCCCCGCACTCACCGGCTCAGCGCAGCCGCCGGGCTTCGCGCTCCGACTCCAGCAGGGTGAGGACATCGCCTTCCCGCACCGGCCCCTTGACGTTGCGGATGATGGAGCGGCTCGTATCGTCCATAAACTCCACACGCACCTGTGGGGAGGGAAAAGGCCTCAAGCCTGGCGGCCACCATTTCCCGCCCAGGCACAGCGCGGCCTACTCACCTGCGTGCACTGCCCCTGGGAACCGGTCCGGCCCAGCACCTTGGTCACCTGTGAGGGGAAAAAAGAGGGTGAGCGCACATTCCCAGTCCCAATCCCAGTCCTCCCAATCCCCGGTGCTCCCACCCTGGCCAGCTTGATGGGCTGCACGCGGCTGGTGTCCATGGCGGAGGAGGAAAGGAGCGCTGCGGCCCGGCGCGGCCTTATATAGCGCCAGAAAAGTCTCGCGAGACCCAGCGTGCTCCGCGCTCCCCCGGCCCCGCCTCGCGCTCCCCTGCCCTTCACAGGAGCCAAGATGGCGACGGCCACTCGCCTCATCCAGCGCTTCCGAAACTTCTTGGCGGGGGTAAAGGCGGCTTCCACCCCCCAGCGCCTGTGTGGGGGTGCCGGGCGATGCGCACCCCCGCGGGACGCTGCCTACGGCAGCGTCCCGCGGGGGTGCGCATCGCCCGGCACGGCCTGAGACGCTTTCCCCTTGCTTTGCAGCGCGACCTCCAGGCCAAGCTATCGCTGCGCTACACGGAGATCTCCAAGAGGTGCCGGCGGGGCGGGCTGGGCTGCGGGTTTCGGCTTAAACGCTGAGGCTCGCCGGTCGCCACTGATTTTTCTGGAACCGTTCTCTGTCTAGAAGTCAGCCACCGCCTCGGCTCCCGCTGGGACCCAGTCATAAGTTCGCCAATAATTATTACTGCAGCCGGGATGGACGCCGAGAGTCTCTCCCGCCCATCGTGGTCGCGACGGTGCAGAAAACCCTCGCTGCGGGGGCTCAGGCGGGCAGGTAGGTCCCAGCTGGTCAGTCCCGCAGCTCTGCCACTGTCGCCGCTTGAGCTGAGCGGGTTTAAGCCTTGTTTGACTTAAGCCAGAAACGCAGAATTCTTCTATTATGCAGTATTGGATTTCACAGGTTGGTAGGAGAACGCTGAACTAATTCTGTGTGTCTGTATCTGATCTTGAATGAGTGAGATGGCTGGAAGTTGACTTAACAAATTCCTCTAGCTGGAGCGTGGGCAGAGCAGGGCAGCGAGGCTGGGGAAGGGGCTGGAGCACAAGGGTGGGGAGGGACGGCTGGGGGAGCTGGGGGTGCTCAGCCTGGAGAAGAGGAGGCTGAGGGGAGCCCTCATCGCTCTCTGCAACTGCCTGAAAGGAGGCTGGAGCCGGGGGGGTCGGTCTCTTCTCCCCAGGAACAAGCGATGGGACGAGAGGGAACGGCCTCAAGCTGCGCCAGGGCAGGGTTAGGTTGGGGATTGGGAAAAACTCCTTCCCCAAAGGGCTGTCAGGGCCTGGCCCAGGCTGCCCAGGGCAGGGGCTGAGTCCCCATCCCTGGGGGGATTTAAAAGCCGGGGAGATGTGGTGCTTGGGGACATGGGTTAGTGGTGGCCTTGGCAGTGCTGGGTTAGCGGTTGGACTCGATGAGCTTAAGGGGCTTTTCCAACCTAAATGGTTCTATGATTCTGTAATATAAACCTATACTGCTGATTAAATCCGAGTCTGTTTTTCATGGTGTTATTAAAGCCTCCTCTTCTCTCTTCTTTCCTCTACCTCAGTTCAGGCTCTGCAGTGACAACAGCAGAGAAAAAACCGGTGACACCAGGACCAGCACTTAAGAAGTGGGAGATTTCAAAAGACCAGCCCTACTTGTGAAAAATAAATACGATGAGGCTGGATGCGCAGGTTCGTTACAAAGCAGCACTCTAACGGGGAGGCCTGTGGTGGATTTTGCTGCAGTGATGCTGCATGGGACTTGTCCTAGTGCTGCTGATGCATGACTAATAAATGTATTTAAAGCTGTGATTCTCCCTCCCCCGCCCTTTTGTCTGTGCTATTTTGATTATCCAAATTGCTACTTTTTAATATTGCTTTGGGTGTAAGGTTTTCTTGAGGGAATAGCAGTATCATACCTGTATTTGAGCTTAGGCTCAGTGCATTTGTAAGCTACAGCTGAGGCAGCACTGAGGGACAGAGCCGAATAAAACCCGCCCTAGCCCAGAAGGACCCGATGCTCTGATTTTGCAATAAGAGGGGTGAGTTAAGTTCTGTTCACAGCCACAGAGTTGCAGTCAGTGGCTCTGTGTCCAGGTGGAGACCGGTGACGAGCGGTGTCCCTCAGGGCTCTGTCCTGGGACCGGTGCTGTTCAATATCTTCATCAATGACACAGCGGGATCGAGTGCACCCTCAGCAAGTTTGCAGGTGACACCGAGCTGAGCGGTGCAGTTGACACACCTGAGGGACGGGATGGCATCCAGAGGGACCTGGACAGGCTGGAGAGGTGGGACCGTGTGAGCCTCATGGGGTTCAACAAGGCCAAGTGCAGGGTCCTGCACCTGGGTGGGGGCAACCCCCGGTATCAGCACAGGCTGGGGGATGGAGGGATGGAGAGCAGCCCTGAGGAGAAGGGCCTGGGGGTGCTGACAGACGAAAAGCTGGCCACGAGCCGGCAATGTGCTCTGGCAGCCCAGAAAGCCAACTGCATCCTGGGCTGCATCCCCCGCAGCGTGGCCAGCGGGGCGAGGGAGGGGATTCTGCCCCTCTGCTCTGGGGAGACCCCCCTGGAGCCCTGCGTCCAGCTCGGGGGTCCTCAGCACGGGAAGGACAGGGAGCTGTTGGAGCGGGGCCAGAGGAGGCCCCAGCAATGGTCCGAGGGTGGAACAGCTCTGCTGGGAGGACAGGCTGAGAGAGCTGGGGGTGCTCAGCCTGGGGGAGAGGAGGCTGCGGGGAGACCTTGTTGTGCCCTTTCAGTGCTTAAAGGGGGCTGATAAGAAAGATGGGGACAGACTTTTTAGCAGGGCCAGTAGCGACAGGACAAGGGGTGATGGTTCTAAACTAAAAGAGGGCAGATTCAGACTGGATATAAGGAAGAGATTTTTCACGCTGAGGGTGGTGAAACACTGGCAGGGGTTGCCCAGAGAGGTGGGAGATGCCCCATCCCTGGAAACACTCAAGGTCAGGCTGGATGGGGCCCTGAGCACCCCGGTGCGGCGGGTGTTGTCCCTGCCCGTGGCGGCGGGCTGGAGTTAGGGATCTCTAAGGTCCCTCCCAGCCCGAGCCATTCTATCAGTCAAGTAGCCGCGGCACTCTTGCCGCAAGCGCCGGTAGCCCGGGCAGGCGGCGCGGCTGCAGCCGCCCGCTTTCGGACGCCGAGCACCGCAGACGACAGCCGCGCTCCCGCCGCCGTGACCGGGCGATGGCGGCGAGCTGCGCTGCTGTTTCAGCGGGGAGCGCGGCCGCTCCCCGGAGCCGCTGCGGGGCGAGCGGGGAGAAGCGGAGACGGCTGCAGGCTCCGCGGCGAGCCGGGGGGCAGCACACGGCCCCCCCGAGCGGGGCGGCGGCGGCGGGGGCCCGGCGGCGGCCCGGCGGCGGCCATGATGGCGGGGGCGGGGCCTCCCCAAGGGCACGCGCCCGCGCCCCGCCCTCCCGGGCACGCCATTGGGTGGCGGTCGTACCCCTGCGCATGCGCTCTGCCAGCGCGCGGCCGGCTTTATAACGGCGCGGCGGGGCAGTAGCGGGTCCCGCGGGCGGGGGCCGCGGCCAGGGCATGGCGCTGCTGCTCCCGCTCCCGGTGCTGCTCCTCCTCCTCCCGCCGGTGCTGCTCCCGCCGCCTCCGCCAGAAAACGGTGAGCGGGGGGTGGGGGGTGGGGCGGGACGGGACCGGGGGCGCGCGCGGCCGCACCGCGTTTCCCTTGTTCCTATTGGCTCCCCGCGCACGCCCTTCGCTCTCATTGGCTGGGCGCCTCGTGCGCCCTTGCGCGCGGGCTCCCCTCAGCGAGGGGCGCGGGGGAGCCGCGGGGTCCCCCCGCCCCGCGCCTCCTCAGCCGCCGCCCGCCCCGCAGCGCCGCTCCCCGCCTGCCCCCCGGGCCGCTTCCAGTGCGGGCCCGGCGCCGCCTGCTTCCCCCGGGAGTGGCGCTGCGATGGACACCCCGACTGCGAGGACGAGGAGGACGAGCTGGGCTGCGGGACGGCGAACCCGGCGGATCCCGCTCCTGACGGCGTTTGGGTGACCCCGCCGCGGAGCTCGGCGGCGCTGCCCGCCGGCAGCGTAGGTACGGGGGGGTGCGGTGCCGGAGCCCCGGCCGTCGGCCCGGGGCGGGGGGAGGCGGTGCCGGAGCCCCGGCTGGCGGCGGCTGTGCTCGGGGGGGGGGGGGGGGGGTGAACCGGGCTGAAGCCTTTCATCTCCCTCGCTTTTGGCCTCTGCGAGAGCGCTGCCTCCATCGCGGCTCGCTGCGGGCAGGGGAAGCGCTGCGGGGGCAGCCCTGCCTTAAGCTTCCTTCTGTGGAGACGGTGTTTGAACACCCCAGGGTTCCCTGGGGAAGCGCCTTTGAAGTACCTGCTTCCAGAACACGCAATTCTGGCTGCTTCCTTCTGACAAGGCATTGACATTGGCGTCCCTGTCCGCCCTCCTGAGCTCCTCTGACCTCTGGGGAACGGACGAGCTGAAGGGCAAAGGATGGGGGAAGCACCTCTGGGCCATGCGGGCGGGATCAGAGCAGCAGACGCTGGTACCTCTCAATCCGAAGGGTTTGCCTGCATCCCCAGGGCTGTCTGTGCCTGCTGCTCTGCTCCGAGATGCCCTGGAGCTTCCCTTGCCACCGACCTGTTGGCTGTCTGAGGTGCTCGAAAGTGCTGTTCAGCTTCCCTTGGCCCAGGGGTTTCTGTGGCATCTGGGAGCGGAGGCACCGTGGATGTGGTGAGGAGGGGGATTACTGGAGCCCTGAGAGACCGTACCTGGCTTTGATCCCTGCACCGGTTTGTTTGGTAGGTGGGGAGATGAGCTGCATTTTGGTTGTACCTGGGGCTTCCCGGTGCCACGAGAACAGGTTAGGATGCTGCAGCTGGGCAATTTCCCAGCTTTCCCTGTGATGCATTTCCAGTAGGACTTTCTTTCCTCTGACGTGGGCTAATCACCGTAGCAGCAGACAAGGTTTTGCTTCAGTTGAAAAAGGCCTGTTTGCACTCCTGAGGTGAACTGGGAACTCAGCCAGGTTTGGATCGGAGACTGCTTGGGATGCTGGCTGTAAGGTGAGTTGGAAGCCTGATGGACTTCTTGCTCTTGACTCGCAGAGGCTTCAGCTACGCCTGTGCCTGGGGGCTCTGCGCCATTGAGGAGTCAAGGCCGCACGTGGATCTTGATTATTGCAGGTATGTGAGACTCCGAGTGCGGCACAGCGTCTTGATCCTGGCTTGGGCTATAAATTGAGTATTCTGATGGAGTTAATTCCAGACCTGTATCAGTAGCTGCTTTTGCTGGGCTGGGAGGGCTAGGGGAGGCCTTACACCACATCCGAGTCGTTCCTCTGACTCGGAGGCACTATGTCCTTGGAAAGGCGATCTGGCACTAACCTACGTCCTCTTTCTCTGTCCCTTATCCTTAAGGGAAGCTGCTGCTCTCTAGCTGTTGGCTAATGCTGTTGAACAACAGAGCCCAGCACTGGTGTCCAGGCCGAGTGCAGTGAGTGGTTCTCTGCTTGTGCACTCTCCTCTCTAGCGCTCCTGAGCATCCTGGTAGCTGTGGGTTCTGTTGCTGTGTGGGGCCTGTCCAAAGCAAAAAGCAGATCTGACATCTTCAGTCTTGAAAGAGCGTCCAGGGAAGAGCTGATGCCTGACAAGAGCCAGACAGGCTCATTTCCCTAAGGGTAAGTTTCTTGCACGCCCTCCGCTCTGTGTGCATGAGGGGGAAATGCCTTCTCGCCCTGTGTTTCTAGCCTCTAGAGCTTTCCCCGCTGGGGGTAGCTTTTCCCAGCTCTTTCTGCTGCTGGTCAGCCATGTGCTTGGGGTTTCAGCCTGCCCCGAAGCAGCGGAACCCTCCCCTTATCTTCCTTCCTCGCAATCAGGCCTGAAGGCTCTTGCTTGACTGCAGGATAGTTGCTCAGCCTAATGTGAGAAGATGCTGGCTTCTTTTGAAGTGATGTGCTGGTCTCTGTCCTTCCTCTGCTGCCAAGGACGCTGAGCACTCGTGCTAAGATACCGATCTTATGGTGTGGGTTGTTTTAGAATCATAGAATCGTTAAGGTTGGAAAAGACCCTTAAGATCATCGAGTCCGGCCGTTAACCTGTCACTGCCAAGGCCACCACTAAACCATGTCCTTAGTTTGCACAAACTGAGGTCAAACCAGGTTTTTGCCCAAAGGGCTGTCAATAACCAGGTGTTTTTCTGTTCTTCTCACAGAGATCTTTACCATGAGGTGGCAAGATGGGCCTAGCCTGGTCTCCCTCCTGCTCACCACAGAGGCTGACTGAATGCTGACTGAATTGGACCTAAGCTCTCAAATCTGGGTTGTTACACTGGAATACCAAGAGGGTGCTCCCCTCGGACACGGGTCTTTGGCTCTGGCAGTAGCACAGGACCTTCCCTGGTGCTGTGAAATCAACCCTCGCAGAGGTGGTAGAAATTTCTTTATTGTTCTCGCCTCCAGGGGTTGTTAATGCTGATTCTCACCAACGTGGCCTTGGACCCAGATTTTATTCTCCATGAAATGAAAGCTGCTGGCTGCTATTCAACTGTTTCCTTCCACTCCCAGCCAAGAGACTCTTTTCACCTGCCCCATTCTTGCCCCTGGCTTTTGTCAGGGAACAGGGGCTTTCTCAACCATTTCAGCAGGAGCTCGCTGACTCCGCGCCGATCAGACAGATACTCCGTGTTTGTGCCGCTGTTCTGACGCTGCTCGATCCCACGTACAGGAAGCTTTTACCGACGGGTGAACGCTGAAAAGCTTCCTGTCTGCTCTGGCTTTGCTGTGCTGCCACCTGAGTGAGCGGGGGGCAAGCAGCTTCTGGGCACGCTCCCTCCCAGCGGGGACCTCTGCCCCTCGCAGAACTGCACCTTCCACCCCAGTGCCGAACTCTGGATGTTGCCTCTCTAACGCTGTTCATGGTGTCTTCCTTAAAACTGTTTTGACGTGAGCGGTGTCCCTCAAGGGTCTGTACTGGGACCAGTGCTGTTTAATATCTTCATCAGTGGTGTCCGTAGTGGGATCGGGTGCACTCTCAGCGAGTCTGTGGGTGGCACCGAGCTGAGCGGTGCAGTTGGTTCACTTGAGGGGGGGACGCCATCCAGAGGGACCTTCAGGCTGGAGGAGCGGGGCCATGCGAACTCATGAAGCTCAATAAGCTCGAGTGCAAGGTCCTGGACCTTGGTTGGGGCAACCCCTGTAGAAGAGAGGGCTCCAGGGAGACCTTGCTGTGTCTTTTCAATAGATAAAGGGGCCTTGTAAAAAAAACCAGTGAGGCTTTTTACCAAGGCCTGTCGTGACAGGACGAGGGGCAGCAGTTCTAAACTGAAAGAGGGTCGATTTAGGCTGGACATGAGGCAGAGCTGTTTTACCGTGAGGGCGGCGCGGCACTGGAGCAGGCTGCCCCGAGAAGCTGCAGATGCCCCGTCCCTGGCAGTGTTGAAGGCCAGGCAGGACGCAGCTCTGAGCAACCTGGTCTGGTGACAGATGTCCCTGCCCACGGCGGGGGGTTGGAACCAGGTGATCTTTAAGGTCCCTTCCGACCCAACCCAGTCGGTGTTTCTATGAGGTTTTGAGCGTTTGGCTTTTTTTTTTTTTTTCTTTCAGCTTGAAATAACTCGTGTCTTGGATCAGCCACTGTGCGCTGTGGCGTGTGTAGCTCTTTCCGAACGGCTCTGCTGTACGCTTTTCAGAAGAACTGGCGGTGGGGGAGGAGATCACTGACCAGCGCCTCTGGTTCGGTGCTGACCGCGTACTCGTACCCCTTGCACGAGTGTTCACTAAGTGCACGAAAGACGGGAAGCTGCTGCTGTGGCTGCTGATCTCTGTGCCTTAAAGGTGCGAACCTGGCTTGCAAAGCAGGCACCGGTCATCAGCCTTAGAGCAGGAGTCTGCCACTCCTGGGTAGGGTGTGAGCGTGCTGCTGTACCCCACAGGAGAAACTTCGATACGCGGTGCGGAGCACCGAGTAACTCCAGTGCTGCTGGTTTTAGTACCGAGAGGGTGCACACAACCTTGCTTCTGTTTCCATAGTGACAAGTGGAGATAGCTGTTGAATGACACAGGAGAATAAAGAACTTGAAACTAATGAGTTCTGGATTTTTTTTATTTTTCTTGCGTTTCTGCATTTGCTTGAATTCTGTAGTCGGGAGGCCGAGGGCTGCATCACCTCTGTCGCATCCTGGGAAAGAGGACTCGCGGTGGGGACGCTGGCATGGGCAGGCAGGAAAAGCAAGTGCCGCTGTGCCTGCCTGGGACTGAAGCGTCGCTGGCACGCGCCAGCTGTAATTAATAGAAAAATGAAACACGGGGAGCAGAGCGAATGGAGCGGGTGGAGGCAAGAGAAAGCGGGCGCTGGCACCGGGGGTGCTGCTGCGGGATAGGCGACAAGGGGGGAGCTCAGCCAAGAGCAAGGTGACAAACTCCCGACCGCGTGAGCTTGTTCCTCCTTCACTGGAGCGAGTGACGGGAGCGGGGCGCCCAGCGGAGCGGGAAGGTGCCTCGGAAAGCCCAGCGGGACGGGGCTAGGGCTGGTGGAAGCGCTTGTGCTGTCAGGGCCCTGCGGCAGAGGTCGGCTGTCACCAGCCTGTCCCCGATCGTCCTCTCGGCTCCAGCTGAGCCGGGACGGGCTGTCCTGTTACGCGGGGCAGAGCCCCTCGCTCTGTGCGATGGGGAACGAGGCCGGTGGGTGAACTCGGCAGTCGCAGCAAGATCGTGCAGGTTTTGCTTACTTATCCCTGAGCTGAGTGTTTCAAGGTTGACAGAAACACATTTTTATGGGTCTTGTGCCAAAACTTGGGGCTGTGTTTGTGACAGCAATTTCCCTTCCTCTGTCTGGTGCCAGAAGCATTTTTGTTGTCCTAATCCCCAGGCTCAGAGCCTTCGATTGCAGCGGAGCCTGAGCTGCTTTGCCGCCCAGGAGCAGCTTTGTGCTCCAGGTCTCTGTATTTAATTAGATCAATTCATGGAGCCGAGGTAGGGCTGTGCTCCAGGGTAAGGCATCAAAGATCAGCCCGTTTCATTCTGGTTCCTTTTTACTTGCAAATCCAAAGGGTTATTTCCTCCTCTTCAGTTCCTGTAGTTCAGGGGAACTTGTACCGTACGCTTGCGTTTCCCGCATCCCGTTTCTCCTTCCTGCCCCTGCTTGTGGGAGCGGCGGGGCTGAAGGCCGGTGCATGAGCAGGTGGCACGGGGCAGCGGTGCGGGAGCGGCCTGTCCCGGCGGGGATCCGCTCGGGCGCTGCGTGGAGGGTGCGACGGTTCCTCCACCTCTTCCCCTCTAAATCCCTGCTGTGGGGTTTTGAGGGATGAGCTGGGAGGTAACAACCGTTTCCCCTCTCTGGGCTGCGACAGCCGATGGAGCAGGGGAAGCTGCATTAGCGCTCGCGTGCTTAACAAATGACCGGTGCCAAGAGCAGCATCTGTTGTGGGGGTGACACAAATCCTGTGTCTCGGCCCCTCTCTGTGCCTGGCAAGGGAGCTCTGTCGGGGTTAAATCAAGGCAAGGTCATGCTCTCTTTTCAACTTGCTACCCCGATGCCCTCTGTGGAAACAGGGTAACGTGTGATAAATGCAAACAGCTAAAAAGAACTGAATAAGGAAAAAAGGTGCAGAGCTGGAAATAGTTGCTTACATAAAGGGCTAGTGCTTCAATCTCATTATTGTCTTAAGGAGCGGACACTTAGCTGCCTCCCACCCCTCCGCTGCAAACCGCAATCTGATGAGCAATCGGCTTTGGGAACCTGGCAGGTGCCACGAGGCACCGCGACACGGCCGGTGCCCCTCGGGCAGCAGCTCACCGCTGCTCCTCTGAGCCCGCCGCACCTCTCCCCGTCAGCGTGCGCCTGGTGGGAGCGTTCCCATGGAGCCGGAGCCGCTGTCCCACGGCCCCTAACGGGAATCGCTGCGTCGGAGGGGCAGGCACGATGAGGCAGCGGGGGACGAGGCGTGCGAGTCTCTCTGCCAGCCTGAAGATAGGGGATCACCGGGGCCGCTGCTGGACACCGGAGGAAGAGGAAGCCCACATCCCGTTTGCGCAGGACAGCCTGGTAAAGCAATGGAGCTCCATGCAGAACGTGACGGACGGAAACCAGGAGGAAAGCAAGACTCCCATCCAAAGGAACAAGTACTTGCTCAACATCAACGTGGGTGGCAAATTGTTCCAGATCGCTTACAAGGTAGCGGCCCGGTATCCCATCACCAGGCTTGGGAAGCTGGCCCTTTATACAGACCCTATGAAGAAAATGCAGCTCTGCGATGACTACTCAGTGCAGAAGAACGAGTACTTCTTTGACCGAGATCCTTCGATTTTCCATTACATCTTCCACTTCTACCGCAGCGGGGTCCTGTGGATAATGGATGAGATGTGCCCCAGTCACTTTGTGGAGGAAATCGAGTACTGGGGGATCCATCTGCAATACTCGCAGCGCTGCTGCCGGATCCTGTTTGAGGAAAAGCAAGATGAACTCAGCGAGTACCTGAAAATACAGAAGGAGCTGGAGGCAGAACTGGAGCCCCTGGACTCAGCGGAGCAGTTTGAGGGCAAATTTCTGGGACGGTTTCGGAAGATGATCTGGAACCTTATTGAGAACCCCTACTCTTCCGTCCCAGCCAAGATCATTGCTGTCATGTCGAGCGTCTTTGTGCTCATCTCCATCGTGGGCATGACGCTGAGCACAGTGGAGGAGATGAAACACAAGACAGGGAAGATGTGGATGGAGCAGATGGAGATGATCTGTGCCATCTTCTTCACCTCCGAATACGTCATGCGGCTCATATCCTCTTCCAGCTTCAAGAGCTTTTTGCGGGCAGCGTTTAATGCTGTAGACCTGGTGGCCATCCTGCCCTTCTACATCCAGATCCTCTTTGAAAATCTGGACGAAGGAGACACGCTTTACCACGAGGAACTGCACAAGGTGGAGAATGTGAGCAAGCTGGGCAAAGTCCTCAAGCTCATCAAGCTCATGAGGATCTTCCGCATCCTCAAGCTGGCGCGCCACTCCACCGGCCTCCGGGCCTTCGGCTTCACCATACGCCAGTGCTACCAGCAGGTTTGCTGCCTCTTCCTCTTCATCGCCATGGGCGTCTTCACCTTCTCCGCTCTCATGCATTCGGTGGAACACGATGTCCCAGGCACCAACTTCACCAGTATCCCCTACGCGTGGTGGTGGGCAGCGGTAAGGTGTGAGCGCCTTCTTCCAGAGAGGGGTGCGGTGGGGGTCCCTGGGTAGGGGCTGCCCTGGTGCTCGAGGGATTCACCACTGCTGCTGGCCAGGAGGCAGAAAAGGGCCCAGTCTTCCCACCAGCTCAGTAATGGTGGGAAATCCAGAGATTTGGACTAAGCTCAGCGGCTCAAAGCCGGTTGGGATGGTGGGACAGAGGCGGTGGCCTGGGAACCTCCCGGCCTGGGTTAGTGACGAGGGGGAGGTAACTCAGGCCAGGCTTTATCTGCCGTGGGACCCAAGTGTGGGGTGGATGCGGTTCAGCCCCCGTGGGCATGGGGGCGGCCGCCCGGGACAGCCTGAGGCTTGCGCAGCATTGCGGTCAGCCGGGCCCGGGAGGCGCGAGGGGCTCGGAGCTCGCGGGGCTGAGCCGGGGGACCCAGGGCTGCATGCGGGATCCATGGTCACCCCGCGCCTCAGCCCGTGTCCCGAGAGAGGACATGGACTGGGGTGCACTGCAGCCGGGGGCAGGAGCCCTTTGCTGCCCTGCTGCTGCCGGGAGCTCAGCTCTGCTGAGCCGAGCGCTATAATAAACCTGGGATTACCGCCGAGAGGAGGAGCAGCTAAAGCGCTTGAGAGCCAGGGGTTACGAGGGCATTTTGATTTAGGCATGAAATGATCCCACAGATCACTGCTGCTCTTATAATCCCCCTTGGCCACCACAGGCTGCTGCTTCAAATTCACTCCTCCTCGAGGAAGAGCAAAATCACTTAGCAAAATCACCAGATTTGAGTATTTAAACGTCACAGGCCGATCCCGTCCCCGGTCAGCAGGGCTCCATGCAAAGCCCAAACCTCTCTGCCTCAGCTCTCACCACGTCCCCGCAGTCGGTGTGCCCAGGAACGCGGTTACTCCGGGTGCATTCCTGGGCAGCGCCTCTGTTTCCCTTGGAGCGAGGATCCGGGAAGCTTCCTCCCTGTGGGACCAGGCAGCTTGCGGCCAGGAAGCACCGGAGCCACGGCTCGCAGGGGCAGGAAGCTCCAGCAGACGGCCCGGCTGCTGGGAAAGTTCGGCTCGGTGGCGGCCAGCTGCTTTTGAAGAGGCACACGCGAAGGGGAGGAGGGAGCAGGGAGGCTCGCCGCTGGTCTCTGCTGCTGGGGCCTCATCCAGCCCTTTCCTTGGGCTCTCCAAGCCTGCTGGGCGCAGCCCGGGGAGCTGAGCCCTGGCCGTGCAGGCTGCTGGAGCAGGGAGAGCCGTGCTGGCCGCAGCCCCGATGCGGTGCTGTTCCCCGGCGATACCCGGCTCCCACACCGGGGCAGAGGGAGGTGGGTCCCAGCGCCGGCAGGCAGGGTCTGCTGGGCTCGTTCCCGTAGGATTTTATCCTTTCCCTTCCTCGCCCAGGTCAGCCTCTCCACTGTGGGCTACGGAGACACCGTGCCCGACACGGTGCTCGGCAGGATGGTGGCATTCGGCTGCATCTCCTTTGGCATCATCCTCAACGGCATGCCCATCTCCATCCTCTACAACAAGTTTTCTGACTACTATGCCAAGCTGAAGGCCCACGAGGACGAGACCAGCCATTCGCTCAAGCTCTCCAGGAGGATCCGCTTGAAGGAGCGAGTCCTGCGGAAGCTGTCGGAGTGCTGCAGAGCCGACCCCCGCTGCCACCACTGACCACCGGCCCTTCGGCCCCCGGCCCCCCCTCCGCCATGGTGCGTCCTGCCCTCCCTCCAGCGGGTCCCGTCCCCTCGCGAGGCTCCGCCGCTCGGGCAGCGAGCAGCGAGTCACAGCAGCGGCTGGGGGCTCTGCCGTTGTGCAGGTGCCATTTGGGGCCATTTGGAGGGATGAAACGTGCCCGTGACCATGCTGTGACCTTCCTCGATATTGCGTGCTGGACCTTGCTGTCCCGCAGAGCAGCCAGTAAAGGACCAGCTAAAGAGCACGCTGTAGAGCCAGGCAGGACGTCCGTCTGTCTTTGGGGCACAGGGCACCCCGAGGACACAGGGAGCCAGCGGTGGGATGCGTGGGGTGGAACCCTGTCACCTTCTGAGGGTGGTGGAAGTGGACATCCATGATGAGATGAAGCCCAGTGCGACACCTGCGCGGGTGCTGCTCTGCTCCCGCGTTGAGCGGGACGTGCACAGGCTCCCCCCGCCCGGCAGCGGCCCGGGACCCCGTGACTCCTTCCCAGCCGAGCGGGCGTTCGGCCCGGGCTGAGTCCAGCGTGGGGACTGGGTGACGGCCCACAGGAAAGGCTGCAGCCGTGCGTCCTTCCAGCCAAGCCCACCTTCCTTCCCGCTGCCCTGGCAGCCTGGTCCTGGCTCGGGATGCTGCTGCGATGGGAACCGCGGGCACCCTGGGAGCGCAGCGCTGGTGGCCGGAGCATCCGCAGGAGCAGGCATTTAATAAACCAGGCCAAACCCATTCAGTGTCTTGGATTATTGGCCAGCCACTTTGTGTAATTCAGTAAACCGCTCGTAACGCAGGGGTGAGGAGGGGATGTCTCCCCAGGGCTCACCACGACCTCTCCTGCCCATCAGTGGGAGGACGGGGCTCTCGTGGGACGCAGGTGAGCCTGGCTGCATCTTGGTCTGGGGATGAGGCGCCTGGCCCTGGGTGCATCGGAAGAGGAGCTGGGACCAGGCTGCACCGGTTGGCTCTGCCCTCTGTTCACATCCAGTGGCAGTGGGGGACAGTGGGGATGCATCTGTGGGGCACAGGGGAAGGATTTGCCCGCCGGTATGGGACCGTATCTAGTCAACGGGCTCCCGGGGGGATTCGCCCTTCCCTCAGGTGGGATGGGGAGCGGGACCCCAGGCTGCAGGGCAGGCAGTGGCGGGGAAGGGCCGACAGCTGCTGGTGCTGCTTTCGGGTGAGCGGTGGGAGGAAACTGGTGCCCACCAGGCCAGGGTGGGATTTGGTCCCCTGCAAGCTGAGTTTGGAGATGAAGAGCTGTTGGGGGTCCTGGTGTCAGCCTGGGGCTGTGGTTAAGCCGCTGCTGTTGGAAACGGCTGGGAAGAGGCTTGGAGGGGCTGAGCCCTCTGGCAGGGACGGCCACGCTCCCGCTGAGGCCTGGGCTGCAGGGCCAAGGGGGCTGTGCCAGCGGGAGCGAGACGGGGACCCCTGCCCTGACCCCCGGCACCTGCACCCGCTCCCCAGTACCCGCACCGACACCCGCCCTCTGTGCACCTCCCCAGCCGAGCCGACCCCACAACATCGGTCACCTCTGGTTTCCACCCCATTTCTCTTCCACGAGGAACCTTTTCTCTGGGCACGGCGCAGCCTCCTCTGGCCACCTTCACCCAGAGCCGTCCTTCCCCACCCCTGCAGCATCACCTCGGGGCACCTCTTCATCCCCCCTCAACCCCAGTCCCCGCCACCGCATCCCCCCCACGTGCCCCCATCGCCTGCTTGGGGATCCCCTCCCCGCCCCCATCGCGGGCTGGCTGATGGATCCCGAGATCATTCGGCTTCCAAGGACGGGGCTCAGCAACTGAACCCCCCCTGGAGACTGCGCCGCGGCCGCACCTTCATCTCGCTGCTTCCATCACCCCCCGTGCCCGCAGGGTGTCTGCTCGCCCTCGGCCAGCCCCGTCCGGGCAGCAGCTCCCGCAAGCAGCTCCTCAGAGAACGGCACCTTTAATAGTTCCTCTGAATTCATTTTACAAGTCACAACAATGCAGAAATGTACAGACATTTACAGGTGGTTTCTGGCATATATTAGTGCTCTCGCTATATACATATAGTACAGCCTGCGGGCAGCCTCTGCACGGGCAAGGAAACCTGCACCCCCGTGCAGGGCACCCCGAAATGGAGCTGTTGCCCCGGGGCTGCCGAGTCGCGCGGCCTCGTTCAGGTCGATTTAATCAGAGCTTGGCCCTGAGCCTTCCCGGGCGCTGCTGGGGGGCGATGCCGCTGGGGCAGAGCCGGGCACCCCCTCGCTTTGCTCGCCCCGGTCTCTTTTAGAGGGTTTGTGGGACAGAGCCGCCCACAGAGATGCTTTGGAGGGAGCAGGAGCAGCCTCCGCCGTGGCGGCGTTTCCACCTTCCTGCTCCTCCCGCCTCAGTGGCAGCCGCAGCTCCCGGCCACCATGTCGTCGTACTGCTTGAGGACCACGTTCTCATCATCGTCGAAGTAGAGGAGGTTGATGGAGTAGAGCTTGTCGGGCACGCAGCAGGGGCTGCTGACGCCCTCGCTCAGCTTGAGGGCGTTGATGATGGACTGCACGGTGGCGTGGTTGGTCGGCCGCATGTTCTCGCCCAGCGGGAAGGGGCAGGAGCCCTTGCAGTGGTAGGCGTTGTACCCCCGCGGCGAGATGATCCAGCCGGACCAGCCGATCTCCTCGAAGTCCACGGACAAGGGATGCCTCTGGCAGGGCTGGAGCCGGTCCAGCGAGCGCGTGCTGCGCGGCCCGGTCAGCTTGGGCACCGCCATCTTGGCGGGGAGAAGGGGAGCCTGAGGCTGTAAATCTGCCAGAAAGGAGCAAGCAACGCCGTTACCCACTGCAGGAGCCTGGGAGGAGGGAGAGCACGGTGCAGCCCCTCCCCGGCCACCCCTCCCTGCAGGTTTGTCTGCAGCCTTCTGGCGCAGCGAGCCCTTCGGTCACAGCCTGTCACCAGCCCAGGCAGAGCCACCAGGAGGTGACAACCTCACAGCCCCACGGCCACGCTCATCAGGGCAGGCAAAACCCAGATTTGCATCTGCGAGCCTGCACAGACTAAAGCAGAAAGGAGACGGCCTCTCCCTCTGGCCGGAGAAGGAGCTTTGGATTTGAAGGAGCCCACGTGCGGGGCGCAGCCCAGCGCCCCGCGGGCCAGGGGACGGCGGCGCTGAGGGAGCCGTGCGGGACCCACCTGGGAAGCCGGCCGTGGGCAGGGAGGCTCCCCGGCGCCCGTCGTCCGTGAACAGGACCAGCATGGGCTTCTTGCTCTCGTGGTGGTCCCTGCCGGATGCGAACTGCAGCGGTGGGGGGTCGAGCGTGCTCCCGCCCAGGCCCTGGACCGTCACCAGCAACCCCTGGTTGCTGCTTTCATCTTCGGTCCAGTCGCGAACCTGGGGAACCAAACCAGTGTCACCTCGGTGCCGCAGCGGGGACAGGCACCGCGCTGGTGTCCCCACGGCAGGTGCCAGGCCAGCAGACCCAGTCAGCAGCGGGACGGCATGAACCGAGACCTCCCGTGGCCACGCCATCTCCCAGCCGTGGGAAGGGGCTGTGCTGCTCCGGGGCTGCAGCGCAGGGGACATCGCGGCAGGAGCCAGCACCCGCGTTACCTGCGGCGCAGCGGGAGCGGTCTGGGGCAGGAGGGAGCAGCCCCGGGGGCTCTCGGCAGGGCTCTCACCCCCCACCCCAGGGGCTGTATCCCCCATGTTGCTGCAGAGACCACAGCTAGGAAATTGCATCGGAGCCCAAAAGGCTGCTGGGGTGAAATGGGCTAAAAAAAGCTCCTGCACGCAAACCCCCGGGGTTCCCCCTGTGCCACCCCAACCGGGAAAAGCAACTCACGGCCTGCGTGATGGCAAAGACCTCCCAGCCCGAGCCCTGCAGCGGGACGAGCCTGGCTGCCAGCAGCTTCTTCCCGCCGGGGCCGTCCGGCTCGCTCTTCTCCAGCACTTGGTAGATGCTGACCTGGGGAAGGCAGCAAAGGGCGGTTACCGCCAGCGCACCCTGCCCGAGGGGAAAGACCCCGGACATCGCTATTGGGGAAAAAAAACGGTGGGAGATGGGGGCATCGTCAGCTTGGATTTGTCACAACCCGCGGGTGCCTCGGCTGGTGCGTGCACATGTGGCAACATTCAGTTGTATGAATTTTACAGAGCCGGGCCGTGCTCGCGCTGCAGGCGAGTGACCGCAGTGTGCCACTGGCGTCCCCGGGCACAGGCTGGGGCGCATCCCCGTCCCCATCCCCATCCCCGTCCCCGTCCCCATCCCCTTCCCCATCCCCTTCCCCGTCCCCATCCCCATCCCCATCCCCATCCCCTTCCCCATCCCCGTCCCCATCCCCTTCCCCGTCCCCATCCCCATCCCCATCCCCATCCCCTTCCCCATCCCCGTCCCCATCCCCATCCCCGTCCCCGTCCCCATCCCCATCCCCATCCCCTTCCCCATCCCCTTCCCCATCCCCTTCCCCTTCCCCTTCCCCTTCCCCTTCCCCTTCCCCATCCCCTTCCCCATCCCCATCCCCATCCCCTTCCCCTTCCCCATCCCCTTCCCCATCCCCATCCCCATCCCCTTCCCCATCCCCTTCCCCATCCCCATCCCCATCCCCATCCCCATCCCCATCCCCGTCCCCATCCTGTCCCCATCCTGTCCCCATCCCCATCCTCATCCCATCCCGATCCTTGTCCCGTCCCCGTCCCGTCCCCCTCCTCACCTGGCAGAAGTGGTGCCTTTTGGGCCCGTCGGTGGCCCTCGGCCAGAGGCGGAAGAGGTGCAGCTCCGCCGTCAGGATCTTCTCGTTCTTGGCCACGCTGGAGAGGACGAAGAGGAACCGCATCTTCTCGCCGTGGGCTGGAGGGAAGGACGGGTTGAGAAGCTGAGCCAAAGTGGGGGCGGCACCTCCGCCGGCCGTGCTCAGCCCCTTCCCGCAGCCCCGTCCCCAGCACCGCAGGGCCCCCCCGCCCTTACTTTTATCCAAGAAGCTGCGGACCGTGTTGCCCTCCAGGATGTCGGGGTTCTTGGTGACACCGTCCGCGTTGGCGACGGTGTTGAATAGATCCACCATGTACTGGGGCGGCTGCTTGAAGTGAGCCGGGGGGGCCGGAGGGTCTTCCATGCCAAAGACTTCCAGGAGCCTCTTCAGCGCCTCAGCCCGCCGGCTCGCCGCACCGGCCGGACTCGGGCACGCCGGCTTGGCCAGGGCCAGCAGCAGCAGGATGGTCCCCAGCATGGTTCTGCTGTCCCTGCCCCGGCTCGACTCCCCCCTGCCTCCCCGGCGCTGCATTTATAACTCACTGGAAAGATGGATTGGAGTCAAATATGCACAAGAGCAATCAGGAGGGTAAAGAGAGCTAATTGCCATGCTAACAAGGTGCGAAGCTGGGCTCCTGGGCACCCTGCACCAATTAGCCCCAGTACACAAGCGGGAGGGGAGGACGGCTCACCCCAGCGCTCCCCGGGGCTGGCGGGGGACGCGGGGGCCTGGGGCCGCGCAGCCCCGGCAAGGCCCTGGCTGGGCCGCGATTGCTCTCCGTAGGAGACTAACTGGTTTTTAATGATGGCACTAATGGGACAAACAGGAGGAGCTGTGTGCGGAGGAACGCAGCCCCGCGCCCAGCGCCGAGCGGGCTGGACGAGCACCCCCTTCCCACCCTGCCCAGCACCGAGCGGGCTGGACGAGCACCCCCTTCCCACCCTGCCCAGCACCGAGCGGGCTGGACGAGCACCCCCTTCCCACCCTGCCCAGCGCCGAGCGGGCCGGACGAGCACCCCCTTCCCACCCTGCCCAGCGCCGAGCGGGCCGGACGAGCACCCCCTTCCCACCCTGCCCAGCACTGAGCGGGCTGGATGAGCACCCCCTTCCCACCCTGCCCAGCGCCGAGAGGGCCGGACGAGCACCCCCTTCCCACCCTGCCCAGCGCCGAGCGGGCTGGATGAGCACCCCCTTCCCACCCTGCCCAGCACCGAGCGGGCTGGACGAGCACCCCCTTCCCACCCTGCCCAGCGCCGAGCGGGCCGGACGAGCACCCCCTTCCCACCCTGCCCAGCGCCGAGCGGGCTGGATGAGCACCCCCTTCCCACCCTGCCCAGCACCGAGCGGGCTGGACGAGCACCCCCTTCCCACCCTGCCCAGCGCCGAGCGGGCTGGATGAGCACCCCCTTCCCACCCTGCCCAGCGCCGAGCGGACTGGATGAGCACCCCCTTCCCACCCTGCCCAGCGCCGAGCGGGCCGGACGAGCACCCCCTTCCCACCCTGCCCAGCGCCGAGCGGGCTGGATGAGCACCCCCTTCCCACCCTGCCCAGCGCCGAGCGGGCTGGACGAGCACCCCCTTCCCACCCTGCCCAGCGCCGAGCGGGCCGGACGAGCACCCCCTTCCCACCCTGCCCAGCGCCGAACGGGCTGGATGAGCACCCCCTTCCCACCCTGCCCAGCGCCGAGCGGGCTGGATGAGCACCCCCTTCCCACCCTGCCCAGCACCGAGCGGGCTGGATGAGCACCCCCTTCCCACCCTGCCCAGCACCGAGCGGGCTGGATGAGCACCCCCTTCCCACCCTGCCCAGCGCCGAGCGGGCCGGACGAGCACCCCCTTCCCACCCTGCCCAGCGCCGAGCGGGCTGGATGAGCACCCCCTTCCCACCCTGCCCAGCACCGAGCGGGCCGGACGAGCACCCCCTTCCCACCCTGCCCAGCGCCGAGCGGGCCGGACGAGCACCCCCTTCCCACCCTGCCCAGCGCCGAGCGGGCTGGATGAGCACCCCCTTCCCACCCTGCCCAGCACCGAGCGGGCCGGACGAGCACCCCCTTCCCACCCTGCCCAGCGCCGAGCGGGCCGGACGAGCACCCCCTTCCCACCCTGCCCAGCGCCGAGCGGGCTGGATGAGCACCCCCTTCCCACCCTGCCCAGCGCCGAGCGGGCTGGACGAGCACCCCCTTCCCACCCTGCCCAGCGCCGAGCGGGCCGGATGAGCACCCCCTTCCCACCCTGCCCAGCGCCGAGCGGGCCGGACGAGCACCCCCTTCCCACCCTGCCCAGCGCCGAGCGGGCCGGACGAGCACCCCCTTCCCACCCTGCCCAGCGCCGAGCGGGCCGGACGAGCACCCCCTTCCCACCCTGCCCAGCGCCGAGCGGGCCGGACGAGCACCCCCTTCCCACCCTGCCCAGCGCCGAGCGGGCTGGATGAGCACCCCCTTCCCACCCTGCCCAGCGCCGAGCGGGCTGGACGAGCACCCCCTTCCCACCCTGCCCAGCACCGAGCGGGCTGGATGAGCACCCCCTTCCCACCCTGCCCAGCGCCGAGCGGGCTGGATGAGCACCCCCTTCCCACCCTGCCCAGCGCCGAGCGGACTGGATGAGCACCCCCTTCCCACCCTGCCCAGCACCGAGCGGGCTGGACGAGCACCCCCTTCCCACCCCTATCCTGCTCCAGCAGCCTGCGCTGCCCCACGCCACGGCCGCTGCCAGGAGCCAGGAGCAGCGCAGGGGCTCGGTGCCACACCGCTGTCCCCGTCCCGTGTCCCTGTCAGGCGGGCAGGGTGGGGTGCCCGGGTCCCTTTGCGCAGCAGGGGCGGCCCAGGGTTTGCGTCCCTCACGCTCCCCGCTGCGACACCCGTGCACGGGAGCCCGTGAGCCGAGCCCACGGTGCGGAGCCGGCGTCCAGCGGAGAACCAGCGGCCCCGAGGGCTGCAGCTCCCCTCCGCAGCGCTGCCGGGCCTTGCACTGGGGCAGTAACTCAGCAGCAGGAGAAACCAAACCAAAATTAAGCTTTTTTTTTTTAAAAAAAATAGCCAATTGGCTTCCTGGGGATTAAAAGGCATGTGCTGCTAATTCCCGAGTGCTCGATATTAATGAAATATCATGAGAACCCTATGGACTCGGGTGACGGGATAAAAGCCAATTCTTTTGCTCTTATTTCCTCAATCACAGAGAAAGCGGGGTGCTGAAGGCGGATGTGTTGACACAATGCGCTTGGGCTCTTTACATTTGCTGCTTGTTTTAACACCATGTGACCAAACGGAAAAAATTAGCATTATACAATACCCACCAGTGCATCAGATAAAAGGAGGAGGATTAGAAAAGCCTGTTAGGTCTTACAGGGACCAGGGAAAACCCCTGTGAATGAGGCCCACAGACACGGGCTCTGCGAGAGGCTTGGCACGGAGATGGCACCGTCCATCTGTCCGGCTGCCGGCAGGGACCGCGCGGTGCTCCCCAGCCCCGCAGGCACCCGGCCGAAGCACTTCCAGGTTAAGGCGACAGGAGACGAGCCGAAGGCTACTTGCCCAGTTGGCATCTATAATTTATCCTAACCCAATGCTTGGGCGCAAGGGCCGTTAATTACCCAGAGCAGGCAGGGAGGCAATGCCAGGCTTGAGTTAATGGATAGAGGAAACTGGCCGTATCCTCCGGATCCTTTCCGTCCTCTTCCCAGCTCACCAGTGGCAGCGGCATGTCCTGCAGGGTAACGGGGGCTGCGGGCAGAGGGGACATCTCTGCCCCAACAGCCCTACCTGCCCGGTTCCCTCTCCGCTCCGACTCCTGCTCCACGGTTCATAATCAGGAGCAGCCGGGTCCGGGCAACCCCCAGCCCGTGCCAGACGGCCGCATCCCTCCGCGCATCCTCCCGGGATGCTTGGGCAGACGGAGGGGCCATGGAGCTGCACAGCAGAGCCCCGAGGAGCTGCGAATTGCCCGTGATGTTTATTTTACAGGCTGCAAAACATTTGGTAGAGGGTTCATTTATACAAGCGCTGTTTAAAATAGCTTTTATTCAAAAAAATAGCCTTCTCTCATTTACATATACTACAGACAGTCTGGCGGGGGGTCCTGCAGGAGCCCCACCTGCAGCTCCCCAGCCCCGCTACCCCCTGCACTTGCACTGCCGGATGGCAACGACGGTGCGAACGCGGTCGCGGCGGCTCCTGAACATGTGTACATGGTACCGGTGAGGGGCGCAGCGGCTGGAGGCAGCTTCTGCCCAAACCAGACATTCCTCTCCGCCTTGTGACTCCCTGCGGTTAGAGACAAACCCAGTACATCCCCTGGCCCCCCACGTCCCCGGGCCCCGCGCTTCATCCCCTGGAAAAAGGGCAGATGCCCCGGACCGGGGGGGGAGAAGGGAGGCAGCTTTCTTCCAGCGGCATCTATTCCTGCTGTAACTCAGTGAACTCTCCTCCCTCTCTGCCTGTGCGAAGCAGGGTTCTTTCTTTCTTCGTGATTTGATTTGCTTCCCTTTGTATTCACTTCGTTTTCATGTCTGCAAGCAACATCAAGTGCTGCCCTCCCGGCCCGAAACAACTGCCTGGCCCCAGCCTGCCCCAGAGCATCCCCCTGCCCCACGGCACAGCCCGCGGGCGGCGGGCAGGGATGGCACAGCCCCGGCTGGAGGAAGCCACCCATCCGTGTCTGCTGTCACGGGGGACCACGAGCTCTCCAACCAGCTGCCCAAAAGGCCAAATTCGGCATCACCGGCGGCAGGTTGCTCTTTATCCCTTGAAGCAGCGGAGCAATGCGCTGCCGTAGCACCGCACAAACGCTGCCCCGCTTCAGCTTCGTCCCTGCGCGGTCAGACACAGCCCGGAGGCTGAGCTGGGGGGGCTCCCCAAAAGCCGCCCCTGTGTCACCCCCAGGTGCGGCCCTGGGAGCCGCAGCCGCGTTACCCGGGAGGAACGGGACGGAGCAGGGCCGGATCCTGGCAGCTGTGCAGGGATCCCCCAAGGAGCAGCTGCCCAAGCACCTTCCCACATCAATTTCCTGCACAGATTTGCAAAACAAAGGCATGAAAATCCCCTGCAGCACCTCCCCGGGGACCCCCAGGGGACCTCGCTGCGCCCTCGTCCTCGGGCTGAGCGTGCGGCCCTGAGACAGGGCAGCAGCCAGGCAAAGCGCGTAAGGAGAAGTGTTTTGGGGGCACACCAGTGGTTTTGGAGTCAGAGGTCCCTGTGCACAAAGGTAGGGTGAAGTAGAGAGTAGCGTCTCCGTTGAACTGAGCTTAAGACATACTTAACGATTAAATAATTTTTAAATAAATTAAAAATTTAACTGCTCCCTTAATTATTTTTAAAGAATTCCTCACCCCAAGGAAAAGGCCATCTCTTACTTTATGGCACTGCTATATACACAAATTAATGGCAGTAAAACACATTTTGTAGCATAAGATAATATAAATGTGAGATTTTTGCCACTATAGTTTGTTGCCAGGGTGTGCTTAGCTCTGCCAGGGTGAAGCCGCCCACGTCAGAGCATCCACCCGGCCATTCGAACCCCACGCGCGGGCCCAGCAGCATGGCTGAGCCCACCAGAGAGGCGGCCAAGCCGCGGGAAACCAACCTTGAGCCGTTCCTCCCTGCGTCCCGCCGCGCTGTGCACAGTCTCATAATAATATTCCACCTGGGAAACACGATAGCATTTCTCCTTCATTTCACAGCTCTCCAGTGTCCGAACCACCTCCCCACCTTGTGGGTTTTTGACTAGAGCAGTGTTGAACTTTGTGGGCACGCAGAAAAGTCCATCTGCAAGGAGAGGAGAAGGAAATTTAATCTGGGGCTGCGCCTGAGGCCGCTACGGCTGCGGCATCTCCCCCGGGGCTCTGCCACGCGGCTCAGACGCAGCGTCAGGCTCCGGCATCCAGCACCCGGCGTGGGAAGTGCCGTTTGCTGCGTGAGGGTCCCCAGCTGAGAGTCTGGGGCTCGTTCCTTCACCGGCTCAGGGCCGCAGCGATAGGTTTTGTTCCTCCATCTCAGTTGCAAAGGGAGGTTGTTCTGGGTGCAAACTGTGAATCCTGCCCCTGCGAGAGCCCCAGCTCTGGGGAGACAGCCCGAGCTATTACCCATTACCTTTGAGAAAAAAGGTCTTTGAACATAAAATATTCATGGCAGCGCTTTTTCCAGAGACACGCTCTCACGCCAGGGAGCTGGGGAACGTTATTTAACGTTTACTCCTTCAGCGTTTCTCTCTGGATTTGCCAGGGGGCTGTGCCCTGCACAGGCCTCTCGGATGCTGGAGCCAGTGTCACCGGCCCTCCCGGAGATCCGTTCCCCCGGGAAACCTCCAAAGGATTTGCTTTGGGCTGGGCTCTCAGCTCTCCATGCAAGCAGAGGAACCGGGGCTGGGGTGATGGAGGCAGCATCTCCCCACGTCAGCAAGAGCTATTACATCTGCCTACCCGCACCGCGGGACGGAGGAAGGCTGGTACAAGAGGGGAGGAAAGGGAAGGCAGGCGATGGCCCCGGTTCTGGGGGCACAGGATCGAGCCCTGCTTTGCCTTTTCTTTCCCTATTCAAGCTTTAACTCCATGAAAAATTCCCAGGGCAAAAAAAAAAGTTGTGTTCGGATTTGACATATTTAGTGCGATTGGTAAGGAAGCCATGGAGAGAGCGGGGCGAAGGGGGGCTTTGGGCCTACATAGAATCATAGAATCATAGAATCGTTAAGGTTGGAAAAGCCCCTTAAGATCATCAAGTCCAACCGCTAACCCAGCACTGCCAAGGCCACCACTAACCCATGTCCCCAAGCACCACATCTCCCCGGCTTTTAAATCCCCCCAGGGATGGGGACTCAGCCCCTGCCCTGGGCAGCCTGGGCCAGGCCCTGACAGCCCTTTCACTGAGGAAATTGTTCCTAATACCCAACCTAACCCTGCCCTGGCGCAGCTTGAGGCCGTTCCCTCTCGTCCCATCCCTTGTTCCTGGGGAGAAGAGCCCGACCCCCCCGGCTCCAGCCTCCTTTCAGGCAGTTGCAGAGAGCGATGAGGGCTCCCCTCAGCCTCCTCTTCTCCAGGCTGAGCACCCCCAGCTAAACACGCTGAAGCCCACGTCTTCACTGCCACGTCACCTCCAGCCCAGGACACGCCGCGTCCGTGGCAGGACCCAGGCAGGGGCTCGGCAGCTGGAGAGGAGAGACCGAGGCTCCTCCAGCAGTAACTCATGTCCAGTTGGAAGGAAAGAGGCCCAGACTGTCCTGCCTGGCTCAGTCGGAGCCAGTTCTGCATAGAAAGAAAGTTTATCTGCTAAATCTCCCAGTTCTTCTCTCCCTCACCAAGTCAAGCAGGATTGAAATCTCCGTTGCGTGAGCTAGAGGAGGGGAAGAAGGACGGCTAAGTCGATGGCTAAGTCGGTCTTGGGTGTTGGCTCTAAACAGGACCTAGTCTTGCCCTGTCCCAGCCTTGGGTGCCGGTCCTTCAGGGTTTGTGTTTGGTTCCTGGCTTTAAACTGTTTCCTGCCCCCTCCCAGCTGCTTCATCAGCTGCTGGAGGAGATTTCTTTGTTCCAGGATGGAGCTGTGTTTTCAGGGGAGGGAAAAGCATTTTCTGGAAGCAAATCTGTCTGGGACGCTTTAAGACGGGGACACAAAATGACAACCGATTTCTGGAAGCCAGGATTTCTGGGTGCGATTTTAACATCCTTCTCCAGGCCCTCGCCCCGCTCCTCTGCCGTTGCCAGTCTTTAACATGACACTGAAAGTGTCAGCCTGGCTTCACAGGGGAAAATCCAGAAGGAAAGTGCCGAGACCTGCCCGAGGGCAGAGGCAAAGCTGGGGGCGAGTCCACATTTCCCAGCCCTGGGCCATTAGCACTGAATGAGCCACCGTCCATTAGCCACCCCGGGGACAACAGCATCGTCCAGCACCTTCCAGTCACACGTCTGGGAGTAAATGCTGATTCTCCCACCTCTGGAAAAAAGCACTTCACACTGCCTAATTTTCTTTTCCACTTGCTGTGTCTTGCGGCCGGATTACACAAACTGCAGGAGCGCGGATGCCTGGGCACGGACCCTCCTCCAGCTCGGGAGGATGGGACGCACATCTGCGAGCAGAGCCCCTTGGGGTTTTGTCTTCTCCGCCACCCATCTGGCTTCTCCAGCCCCTTCGCCGCTTTTCAAGTAGGACTCCGGTCTCTGTAGGTAGGACATTGGTCTCTGTCCCTCTCTAGTGGCTGTTGTACAGCTGGGTCGCAGGAGCAGCCGGGAAGGTTTTAACGGGATTGTTTTAGATGCAGAAATGCCAATAAAATAACATCAACAAATTCCAGGAGAACCGATTTTATCAAGCAGTTGGGGAAAATCATTTCAACGCGACTTTCCATTCTGATAAAAACAGATCAGTTCATCTGCACTGACGCGACTCTCGGGTTATTTTATGTGTGATCTCCCAAGACGGCACACCAGTTCAGGATGAACCAGTTCAGCTTTATCCCAGTGGAAGGTTTTGACCTGTCTGGAATGATTTAGTTTGGAGTTTCCATTTCTGAGGGATTTTTAAAACATCAGTGTAGCTGACTGAGATGAAAGGGCATTTCAGACCGTCAGAAAGGGAACTCCATTTTTCAGTGGTTGCTGAGTGGTCTGTTGTCAGTAGAGCTTTTATCGTCAGCTTGTTTTTCTTGCCTTGAGTGGGGGGCTTGGAGCGGAGACCCCCAAGGTCCCTCCCAGCCTGGGTTACTCCCATTCTACGATCTCTGGTTAGAGGACACTTCCCCGTAGGACGAGGCGGTTGCATTTCCATCCTCACACCGTGCTCAGGGGCAGAGAATTACCGTCTCACCTGCAGACCTGTGCTGTAAGGGCCCAGCCACAGAAGGGCAAAGAAAACCCAAACCCCGACAGTATAAAATACAATCCCGTCCCCACCTAAGGCAAAGAGGGTTTGCGCAGCAGCCCGGAGCGTTGTCAGACCACGCTCGGAGCTCTGACGCTGGTGTTGGTCACGCAGAAGGGCTTGTCCCCATGTTCCTGGAGGGAGGGAGCTCTCCATCGTTCCCATACCTGCACTGTAGGCTGGGTCAGAGCACTTCCCCACGTCGACCGTGACCTCCCAGGGAGAGTCTGGAAAGAAGGTTTTCAGAGCTGGGAGACGGAGACATTCCTCGGGGCACGTGCTGCAGTGACAGCCGTCGACCACCTCCACCTCCCGAACGCCTTCCACGAGCAGGAGCCGCTCCACGCGCAGGCGGGCAGGCTCGCAGCAGGAACCCGCAGGGCAGGAACGCGGGGCTGCCGGCTGCAGCGGCGAGTCGGGGCGCCTGGCCTGCAGCTGCGCAGAACAGAGCAAGGGGCATACACACTGGTAAAAACATATCACGGAGAACAACTTCCAGCATCGGCTCCCTGATAAAAACCTCTTCTGACCTAGAACTGACTCAGCTTTTACCCCTCTCTCCCTGCATGGCAGCGCTGCGCTGCTGCGGTGCTGCCCTTCCCAGTGACACACTGATATCAAAACTGTTTATTCCCCCAAACCCTGCTACAATCAGCTGAACTGCACCGGCTAAAGCAGTCCTCGTTTCACACCAGGCTCCTGATCTGGAAGGTCAGCGTGACGACAGCTCTGGGGAACGAATGCGGACCTGCCCGCCTGGAAGACGTTGCACCAGTGGGACAAGTGGCAACAAGATTTTTCACAGTTACAGCTCCCCAGGTGAACGCTCGCAGGACACACACGTGCCGTGCCCTGCAGAGCTTGTTCCCGTTCCCTCTCCAGGGTAAGTTATCCTGGTGGAGGTGGGACTTTAGGCAATGGCAGCTCTCCTGGGATAAGGACGGCATCACAGCCTGTGCGTAGCCGTGTCTCCAAATGCACAGGCTCCTTCTAGTCCCTCCTAGGAGTGACACATGGCACGTGATAAGGGAATGACTGTCCTGGTTTCAGCTGGGATAGAGTTAATTTCCTTCCTAGTAGCTGGTGCAGTGGTTTGGATTTAGGATGAGAATAATGTTGATAACCCACTGATGTTTCAGTTGTTGCTCAGCAGTGCTCACACTGGTCAAGGGCTTTTCAGCTTCCCATGCTCTGCCCGTGCACAAGGAGCTGGGAGGGGGCACAGCCAGGGGGGCTGGCCCAGACTGGGCACAGGGCTATTCCATACCCTATGGCATCATGCCCAGTATAGAAACTGGGGGGAGAAGAAGGAAGGGGGATGACATTCGGAGCGATGGCGTTTGGCTTCCCAAGTCACCGTTACACGTGATGGAGCCCTGCTTTCCTGGCGATGGCTGAGCACCTCCCTGCCGATGGGAAGGAGGGAATGGATTCCTTGCTTTGCTTTGCTTGTGCGCGCGGCTTTTGCTTTCCCTATTAAACTGCCTTTATCTCAACCCATGAGTTTCCTCACTTTTACCCTTCTGATTCTCTCCCCCATCCCACCGGGGGGGAGTGAGCGAGCGGCTGCGTGGGGCTTAGTTGCTGGCTGGGGTTAAACCACGGCAATGACATAAGCACCTCAAAGGCCAGATATTCATCATGAAAACATGGCTCCTGCCAGTTTTGCTCAACCACAAAAGGCCTCCAACCCCTCTACATATAGGACACTAGCTGTCATGTACAGCAGACGTGGCTGAAAGAGCTGGTCTTGCTGCCGGGCTGGGGGAGGACAGAAGCATGCTTGGATGCTGCCTGGAGCAGCTGGGTAGGTGCCGCGATAGCGCTTCAGCTGAACTCCGTCCCTTCCTCTGCCACGAGACATCCAGCATTGCTGGATAGTTTCCATTTGTCTAGCCTGCTTGCTGGCTAAGGGGGGGACAAGAGGCTCAGTGACGGGTTTTCTGCAATGCAGAAGCCAAAACCAGATACTTTAAAACATATAAAATCACAGCCCCAGGCCCCAGTGTACAACCTTCCCCCAGACCCAGCTGCTCCTGCACGGGGATGACACAAACACACTTTTCTCACCTTCTTGCTTCTAAGGAAATCGAGCATGGAGGAGTGTCTGGAGAGCCCCAGGAGGTCGGGGTGCGGGGAGCTGATCCGCGGGGACGGGCAGCTGGACCGGCACTTTCCAATGTCCATGCTGACAGGACTGCCAGAGACATCTGCGAAACACAAGATTGACAAAAGGATTACTTCTCACTATTTGCGTGATGCCGGGGAGGCTCAAGCTCAAACCAGGGCAGAGTACAACACAAAAACTGAACAAAAAGACATGGTCCCCCCCTGGGAAGTCTGCCTGGGAGAGAGTCCTTCGGCCTGAGCACCGTCGGAAATCCCAGAGAGAAAGCCCTTCGCTAGTGCTGCAGACGCGTCTACTGCGTTTGCAGACCAGAAGTAAAACATTTCATAATAGACTGGTAGGTGCACTACAGAATTAAAAGAATGCAATTAAAAATTCACTAGGAAACAGTAGGTTTTATTTTCTTTAGGGAGCTCATGAAGGATGGGGTGAGAATAGATGAACACATTGATTAGCAAAGGGAAAAGGGGAATGCTCAGCTGGCGCTGAACTGCAGACCCTGAACAAGCCCGAGCACCCAGCGGATTCAGGGCAGAAAGAGAAACCCAGAGCCCGATGAACCTGTTCCTGCAGCTGCTTGAGCTGAAAACAAATCTGCCCTCCCCCAAAATCCCAGTTTCACAGCTCCCAAACCTGCTGCAGTGCCACACGAGCGCGACAGGCAGAGGATGGGAAGGTGGGGACGGCTGTGGGAACAGGGGAGGCACGGCACCACGGCATCCAGGTTTCGATCCGTTTACTCTCCTGTACTTTGAGTTTGCAAAATGTCAGTGGTTATTGCCTAATGACCGTTTCTTCTGGAAATCTTTCTAAAATGAGCTCTTTTTCCCCAATAGCGCTGTCCATACTCAAAGGGTTGACCAATGTAAATCCTCATTTCATCAAATAGGGAAGAAAACCAGCCTTAAAAGTGCCCACTGAGTAGTTCAACACCGCTATAATTCATTTCCTTTAACCTGCTGGAGTTGCAGACCCAGCGTGTGCCGCAAAACTTTAATTTTGCATCGATTTAAAAACCAATCTTCAGTCTCAGTGCGAGACAGCCACCACCAGCGTGCTGCACGACACCAGGAAATACGGAGGGACGTTTTAAACTCCCCCTTGGGTTCTGGCTGCCGCTGGCTGCCTGCGGGTTTCTTTGCCAGGGAAGCGAGCGAGCAGGAAGCCAGGTAGCGATGTGCTTAGCCATTCCCGTCTTAGCCGTTCTCGTGGTGATCCCTGCGGCTGCTCCTCACCCGCAGAAGGGCGCAGACACCTGGGCACTTTGCAAGGGACACTTTGCCAGCTGAAGACACCGTTAACCCCTGCTCTCCCACCCCCACAGCGACACAGGCCATGTTCATTATTTTTATCACTATCTATTAATATTTTCACTATTTTCATCATTATTTACTCTTCTAAAGTTGTTTCCTGTGGAGATGACAAGCTGCCACTGCTTGTGACACTTCTTTATTTGGATATGATCATTTTATAATGCCTGCCGTCCGCATAAGAACCCGATATTTTGCAAACACTAGAGGCTAAATTTGTACAAGTACTGCTCTCATGCACCGAAAAAACCCAAAGAAAACTCAGACTTTTGGCCACACAGTTTAAAGCCATTTCCACATATCTGTGCTAAAATCAGCTGAAGCTCGTTTTATGTAGCCTTGTGCTGCTGCAAGGGGAACCGAGACCAATGGCTGCTCCTGGAGGGCACAGACTTTTTTCTGGTGGACAAATGGAGCTATGTCCTCCTTTCTCTGCACAGTAAAGTCAGGACACCTCGTTGTCTGGCTGACAGCCCTTCCAGCGTTAACCCTGGGAACCAAAATTCTGCAGCAGCGCTGAACTTACGCAGTACTGATGTTATGGTTTAACCTGGCAGGCAGCTAAAAACCACACAGCCGTTCGCTCGCTCCCCCCCGCAGGGGGACGGGGAGAGAATGGGGGGGGGGGAGAGAAAAAAGCAAAATTCATGGGTTGAGATAAAGGCAGCTTAATAGGACAGAAAAGGAAGGGAAAGTAATAATAATAATAATAATAATAATAATAATAATAATAATAATAATAATAGAATATACAAAATAGGTGACGCACAATGCAACTGCTCACCACCTGCTGACCAATGCCGAGCCAGTCCCTGAGCAGTGATCGCTGCCCCCCGGCCAACTCCCCCCAGTTTCTATACTGGGCATGACGCCATAGGGTATGGCATATCCTTTTGGCCAGTCTGGGTCACTGTACTGGCTCTGTCCCCTCCCAGCTTCTCGCTGGCAGGGCATGGGAAGCTGAAAAGTCCTTGACACTACTTAGCAACAACCAAAACATCAGTGTGTTATCAACATTATTCTCATCCTAAATTCAAACCACAGCGCTGTGCCAGCTCCTAGAAGAAAAAAAAAAACCCTCTATCCCAGCCGAATCCAGGACAAGCAAACAGAGGCAAACACGGAATTCAAATGCATTGCAGCACACTGGTACAGAACACGAAGCCTCTTTTGTGCAGAACAGAGCTAGGGCCAGCCTACTCATCAGTTCTTGTTCTATAAAACACGCGTTACGCGTTGGATTATCTGGGCGACGAGTCCCCAGCGTATTTCTGTCCTTCATCCCGAAGGAAAAGTCACTAGGATAATTTCAACATAAAGAAACATCCAAGGGATGACGGGCGGGACATGAGCGGGGAAGCTTCAAGGATCCAGGTTTCTTGCAGGCGACGGGGGAACTCACCATGCCCGAGGTGGAGGAAATGGCTCTGCCTCCTGCAGCAGCCCCTCGCTGCAAACAGGTTCCCTGGCTCGTCCTCTCTGCCGACGGCTCCGGCACCTGCAGTCACAAACCACCGAGCCCAGCATTACCCCAGTTATAATTCACCACTTTTCCTGCTTGAGCTGGGAGGAGGCCCTGAGCGCCGAGCACAAGTTTCCAGCCACCTGCTGTCCTGAACCAAACGGCTTCAGCACGAGGAAGAGATTTAGGGTAGTTATAAATGGACGCGACCCATTTGACCTCTCAGACCTGGCTAGTTGGGCTAAACGCCCTATGTCGTTAATTACTCCAAGAAAAGGCTGCATTTAGCAGCGTTTTATCTTAGGACATCAGTCCCCTGCCCTCTTCTACTGCCACGTTACTGCAATGCGAGCTCGGGTAAGAGGAGTAACCTCACACAGCACAAAGCAGCTCGTGGACACCGAACTCCCCAAAGATTTCTGCACAGCAGCTTCCTCCGAGACAAACCCCGAATTCTTTGCTGAGCACAGACAATCCTCCATGCTGCTCACAGCAAAGCGTCGTAGAAAACATACGCTGTGCCCATACAGAAGCACCAGCTATGAACAAAGCCCGTGCGCAGCCTCGCACCACACGCCCGCACAAGCCCTTTGCTCTCCTACGCAAGAGGCCAAAGCAGCACCAAAGACAACGAGAAGGAAAAAGGAACTTACTGGCAAAGCTGGGAGCATGCAAGAGCCCTGCGAAGAAGACTACAGCCAGCGGGTCCTGCATACTGCACCTTGGGAAACCCGAAAAGGTCTCCAGGGTCTCCGACACTTATACCGAGCCCTCCCTCAGCAGGCGAGAAGGTGAACGGCTGAGACAAATGGGTTCGCATATCGCCGGCAAACGTCTCCGGATTGCAATCTGAGCAAACACCTGAGCAGCCCGGCCAGTGGCGGCATCTCTCCCACAGCGCGTCTACGGGGATCAGGCTTCCAGCAAACTTCAAAGTGTTTCTTGCGAGCAACTGGTTTTGCTCCCAGCCTGGGGAAGCTCCCTTGGGGGTCTTTGTTCTCACCACCACCTTCAAACTAATTAAGTTTGTGGTGACTCGGAGTCACTTTCAAGTCCCCTCATTTGAAAGGAACGTGTATCCTTCATCCTCACTCGTTGCATTCAACGGCCTTTTTATCTAGGCACAACCCTCTTTTGTCCCTCCGCAACACCAAAACTGAGACAAAGCTGGCTCTTTGGTAAAGACGGCAACACGGCAGGACTCAGCCACGGCAGCAACGCCAGCGTGTTCCCCACAGCCACACGGAGAGGCCTGCAGCTCTGGTTTTGCCTCTTTTCAGTGTGACTGAGCCCTGGAGCCAAGAGGAGGCACCTTTCTTTCTAGCTTGTTAAATACGTGTCGGAAAGCACTAGTCCTGGAAACGGCAGAGGCACAGATAGCGCGCGTGTGCTGTAAGGGGCTCCCACAGACACGCCGGTCGAGGGCAGCACTGTGAACGCTTGCTGCGTGCGGCTCTTAAATTACAGAAGTTGGGATCTCCGCACCAACTTGGCCAAGTGCATGTGGCAGGGACTAGATCCAATTCCCAGCGAAATTTGTTTTGCCAGATTCAGGAATATGAGCGCACACGAGAACAGCGATGGCAGTGTAATGCATCTGACACCACTCTGGCACTCAAAATACAGTTTTGGGGTTGTTTTTTTTTGGCTACAATTACTTACAGGTGCAGCAATCACAGAAATTTATGGAAGCTGTACACCCCTAGGAACAAGCCAAGTCTCCCCGGAGCTCATACGTAGCTCCTGGAGGACAGCTGGGCTTCCCTGGGAGAGATGCCTTGAGGAAACAATTAGCAAAAGCAAAATGCTCTTCGAAGGCATCCTTTCCAAACGATGCCATTTACCACAGTGCTACAGGAACACCATCCTCTTTGTCCCAGCAGCACAGAGGAGAAATCAGGACAGCTGTTCAACAAAAAAGAAAAATAAATTTAATTGTGTTCGGCCAAGAAACAAACATATACAAAGAAAAATACATTTCCATTAAAAAAAAAAATTCCGCATGCCTGGGCATCTGAGCCGAGCCCCGCTCCATTCACAGCCCTGTGGTGCTGCAGAGTACCTGGAGAGGCAGGGACCGCTGCTCTGAGCGACGGCCGTGTGCCCTCCCGAAGCTGGAGAGCAGTCTGCGCGGCGGCGGAGGGCACAGTTAAGTGACATACAAAATATTTATGAAAAAATATGCCTTTTAAATAAAGAACTTACAACAACTTAAAACTTTATACAAAATATTATGGTTGCCATTTCAGTGTCTCAATTCTAGGAGCTATGTTCGAACTCTCAATGTCCTGTTTTCCACCCCACGTCCATCTCTGCAGTCTCTTTCTCCAGAGAGCTCCATCTCTGTCCAGCTCAGTCCAAAGTACCTAAAAATGAAAAAAAAAAAAGACAGTCTCAGGAATCAGAAATGCAGTTATACGAACAAATGAAACTTGTTTACAAGCTACCAAAGCTTGCAGTAACTTTTTAAAGTTTAAGCAAATCACACACGAGTAAAACCAAATCTAGCTAAGAAGTATTGTACGTGTCTTGGGGACCACTTGATTTGCGTTTCACCTCTCAGACAGCAGCATAACAAGTTACACTATTAATTATTAAAGATGTGGCAACAGAGGGCTCTGCAAATGATTAAGTTCTTTCTCTCCCAAGAAGGAGATGACACAAAATATTGAAACCAAGTGAAACCAAGCAGAAACTCACCTTCCAAAAAAGCGAATTCATCAATAGCTTCAATGGCATTATCTGCAAAACAAATTGAAAGCAATTAACATAGATAAACCGACTCCATATTTGCATCAAATTTTCAAAGCAGCATTTGAAATTACATCGCAGTACAGTGGCCAACTTCAGAGAGGTTTACTCGTTTTGGAGCTGGTGTGTGAAATTATTAGCATAATATTTGGTAGAAGAGAAGTTTTTCTCTCCCATCTTCAGAGAAAGAAAGAGAAGCATCTGCGATTGCTTCATCACACCAGGACAGGTGGAAAACTCCTCCATCGTAGCAACCCTTTGCTAAGGATAGTACGGAATACGCTCTCATACCCAGGTCTTTTCTCTGCAGAGTTTTCCTCTTTCCTTGCTGAGCATACACGTAAGCATCTTTGGCTATGGTTTCCACAAACAACTCCTGCAACGCAAAAACAAGACAGGGGATGAGAGAGGATATCCTGAGAAAAGGTCCTACAACACTTCAGGAAGAAACCGGAATCTCCACCTTAACATTTCCCCTTTCCAATAAATAGCTCTGAAAATAACAAATGAAACTGTTGGACAGTGATGCGGATGAGAAATAACAAAGGAGGAGAGAAGGCCGAGAGCAGTGTATTGGACGGAGATGGTTCCTTTGACACGTCTGGGAGACCAGCTACACCCCAGCCGCTCCCAGGGCGCCTTCGGAAGGAGGAAAGGTGTCCTGCGCTCGGCGGATGCAGAGGATTGAGCACGGCTGCCCTCGCGTGCCACCCCACGGATACCTCAGCTGCGGGAAGCAGATGCCCGGCAGCAGGCGCAGGGGCTACCGCAGGGAGACCAGAGTCTACGCACGATGCCTTCGCATGATGCCAAAGCCATCCCAGCAAACACGCCTCGCCTGTGCAACGGGAGACGCTTTCCAAAGGCGGAAAAACCCCTCCCTTACAGGTTGCTCAGATTTGCACGTCGCAAACCTTCAACGTGCAACTGGGGTGAGCTGGAAATCCACCGAGCGGGCACAGAGCCGTCTGGCAGACGCAAGGCCTGGTTGCTTCCCCGAGAGCAGGCTTCCACGGCCACGTTCGCATCGCGCAGGCAGCGGCAACCTCAGGGCGTTTCTTCCCGCCGCCGGGCAGGCTTCGGCGGCATCCCTGACCAAGGCTGCCGGCAGCGTGGCCGGCTTTTCCCACAGCTTCCCCGGCTCTCTGCCAGCCCCGGCCCCACCGCTGGGATCTTTCCAGGCGGATCGACGGGCGGCAGGGCGAGGGCAGGGGCTACCGGCCCGCTCCCCACCGCCACCGGCCCGCTCCCCACTGGGAGAGCTCAGGACGGGCGCCCAGCTCCCCTCGCTGCCCGCGGCAGCTCTGCCTGCTGACCGGACAAGGCACCGGTTGGGAGAGGAAACCCCTCAAACCCGCCAAAACAATAACAATCTCTCAAAAAAAGCCAAGCGAGCGGCTCCGCGGCTCCCAGCCGCCGAGGGCTGCGGCTCCCAGGGCCTCCAGCGCCGGCCTGGCGCGGCCCTGCCCGCTCCCTCAGCCCGGCCCCGGCCCCGGCCCGCAAGCAGCGCGGGGGAGCGGCCTCCCAGCCGCCTCCCAGCCGCCTCCCAGCCGCCTCCCAGGCCGCCGGGCCTCCCGCCGCCCCTCACCGTGGCCCGCGCCAGGACGAAGACGGCCTCCTGGCTGGCCAGGCTGACGTCCGGGTCCGCCTTCACCAGCGCCTTCACCCGCGCCAGCGGCAGCCGGGCCAGGCGGGCCGGGCCCGGGCAGGGCGGCCCCGCGCCCGCCGCCGCCTCCTCCCCCGGCCCCGCCGCCTCCGCGCCCGCCACCGGCACCGGCACCGGCACCGGCACCGGCACGGCCCCCGCCGCCGCCGCCATCCCGCGCCCCGGGCCGCGCCTGCGCGGAGGGGTCGGGGCGGGGGAGGCGGCAGGGCCCGGCCCCGCGGAGCGGCAGCGGCGGGAGCGGGGCTGCCCGCGGAGCCGGGGGGGGCTCAGCCCGTCCCCGTCCCCCCAGCACGGGCCGTGAGCGCCCCCTCACCCCCGCATCCTCCCCTTCACCCCCGGACCCCCAGCACCGGCCTTGAGCCGCCTGTCCCCTCCTGCCCCCCGAACACGGCCCTCCCGTCGCCCCCAGCCCCCCAGACACGGGCCGTGAGCTCCCCATCATCCCCGTCCTCCCCAGAGATGGCCTTCGGGGCCTCCCCGCCACCCTCTGTCCCCCAAGCACGGCTCTTCGGCCTCCCTCTCCCCCCAGACAGGGCTCTGCCCTCCCCTCGGCAGCGGCCCTGGAGCCGTGGGGCAGGCGGAGATGGGGACCCACCTCTCCAAGGAGGTGGCTGTCACCCCCGGCCGCCCGCCCTGTGCCCCCATGTCGGCTCCCTGCGGGTCTGGTGTGGGACCTCCGGACACCCGCTCTCCATCCCACCTCCGGCTGCTGGGATCAAACCCTCCAGTGCCCAGCTCGGGCACCCACCACCCTCCGCCAGACCCCCAGGGACTGCCACCCTTGGCCAACGCGTGCCTGTCCCAGCCTTCCCCACGTCCCTGACGCACTGTCTTATCCTGAACACCATCCGCAGGCAGGAGCCACTGCGGGCACTGCTGGTGGGACATCTTCCCAAAGGGCTGGAGGGACACCCCACCCCGGGGCAGGGACATCAGCGCCTGCTCACGGCTGTCCAGGGCATCCCTGCCACCGGGCTTGACTCAACCTCTCAGACCTTTCCTGCCTCTGAGGCAATAAACAGTGAAACCAGGACATTTCAACACATAGAGATGGCCCAACTCGGTGCCGCGCCATGCAGAGCGCTTCCCCTGCTTCCCGGCGGAGCTCGGCGCTTCAACGGAGCGAACGTCCCCCGGTTTTGGATGCACTGGAGAGCCGTAGCCTCTCCCCAGCCCTCCCGTGCTCCTGCAGAGCTCGGCTGCGCGGGGCCGCGCTGGTTTTGCCGTGCGACCCCTGCGAATCGCCTCCACCCGCTGCAGGTCCCGTGGGGCTCTGAAGTCCTGACCTGCAGCGGGTTCGCCTTGGCCACGGTCAGACGAGCACGTCACCCGCCCTCCTGGTCCTCGCAGCAGCCTGTCCCTCGCATCCCGGAGTCGCTCCCTGAACCCCAGGCTCTGTTCTGGATGAGACTTATGGGCAGCAGGGCTTGGTGGGCTTCAAGCTTCCCAACAGCAGCCGAGTCCAAGCTCGTGGTGCACCAAGAGCTGCTCCTCCTCCTCTTTCTCCTCCTCCTCCTCGTGCTGTTTCATGGTCAGGCTACAGCGACTTCCTGGCGTTGCACACAGCTTCTCATCAACCGTTAGGAAAGAGCTGCTGGTTTCAGCAGAGGGGGACTTCGGAGAGGCTCGCCCTGCACAAGTCCTTCTGCTTGGATGCCTCCGGTGGCCTTTAGAAAGGAGGTGAGCACGCAGGAAAGCGTCCACTGATGGAAAATGGTGAGTAAGAGCGGGACCTGGGCTGCACTGGACGTGGGGACCGGGCGCGGGGAGCGGAGCTGTGTCCCCTGCTTGGAAAGGCTTTGGCAGTGTCCTTGCGAGGGGCTGGATCCCACCGAGACCCTCGCTCCTCCTGGAAGACAAAGTCCTCCTGTACGCCTGAGCTGGTCGGAGCTTCAAAGGTCTCTGACCAGTTCCTGGGCTGAGCGCGAGATTTGCTGGGTGACGTTGGGCTGGATATAAAACGTGTGAAAGAGGAGGAGGCCACATGCTGCCACTGCGTCCAGGAGAGCATCCACCAGTGCAAAATGTATTGAAAAAGCTGGAATCGATCACGGTGACAGTGGTGCTGACTCCCACAGGCACGCCTGGGGGCTCTGTGCAAGTCCCGGCTGGTGGAACAGCTCCAAAATTGATGGTTACAAACCTCTTGAATCATCCAGGTGCTAAAAATCCCAGTGGCATGTTTGGGAATCTGGAAAAAGTTGCTTTTTTTCACTAGTTGCTTTTTTCTCCTAGTTGCTTTTCTCACTTGTCACTAGTTCTCGCTAGAAAGCCCCACTGCCTGGCACGCAGGAAACAGCGGATTCATGCTGCTTCACCACAGGCTACGCTCAGAGGGCTGCGTTTGCAGTGCTTAGCAGGGAAATTGGGGTGACTGCCAGGGGATGCGAGGGGAACTCGCATTTATTTAGGTAAATACACATTTGAGCACTTATGGCTGAAAATATTGCGCTAGCTTCTTTGCATGCTAACCCTTCTGTTGTGAAAGAAAAAAAATTACGCAAGCACAAACCCAAATTGAAATCCCAGAGGGAGGAGAACTTCAAAATCAAAGCCTACGGCTTGCTGAGGGCAAGCGGAGCAGGCAGCTCCGCTGCAAAGAGACGCTGTGGTCCGGCGACAAGGGGTGGGAGAAGGCTGGGGGAGGACGCATGGGAGACCCCTCCCATAAGGTCCGTCTGAGAAGCTTAGGAAAAACGTGACCCCATCCCACCTGACTTTTGTGCCGTACCTCGAACCTGGCGCTCTTCTTCCAAAAGTTATCCAGACTCCTCCTGGCAGCCTTTCTCCGGAGGCTTCAGAAAAAGGTGCTTTTTGGTCATTCAGGAAGCTGGGGGCAGCTCTGCGCTGGGGCCAGCGTGTCCCAGTTCACGTGTGCACCGTGTGAGCAGCACAGGAAACGCACTGGTCAGAAAAGTAGGGCAGATCCGCTGCCTCTTGGCCTTTTTATTTGCACACGGGCTTTGGCAGGATGAGTTTCAGCAGCACCGTTCTGGGTTTTCCTCCGGGGAGGGATGCTGATGGCTCTGTGTGGTCTCCCCCACCACCTCCTGCCCAGCTGCCCTGGGTTCACCAGGGACTTCATGGGAAGCAGGACCAGGGCAAGGCAGGTTGCTCCCACCCGAGCCCTGCGCAATCTCTAGATCTCAAATTCTGCCCTTAGGAGCTTTGCTACTAGCAAGGTATAATCCCCCACGCCATCCGTCTGTTTTGATGGTCCCTGGTAACGGATGAAGGGTGGATCAGACCAAAAGACTCCATGAAATGCCTCCTGGATGCCCTCATGGTGGTGGGACCCGTTCCCGATCTGGTGCAGCCCAGTGTTGTTTTCTCAGGCACGCTCCAGGACCGCTTTGAGCAAAGACCACATTTCGTGGAGGAGGCTTAGTGTCAGGCCATGTTGAAGAAATACTGCATTCCCCAGGGGGCTCTTGGACTCGTCTTCCTCCATGGTGTTTTAACTGGAGCTTTTCTTAATGGCCGCAGACACATCTGGAGGGGAAAGAGGCCGTGGTGAGGCACCTACGGGCAAAGCTCCAAGGGAACAGGAAAGACCCTCCCGAAGCGGGTGGCTGGCCAGAGAGTCGCCCTGCAGCATCCCCTGCAATGGAGCTGGGACAGACCCCCACACCGGGCTCCAAGGGTGAGCCGCCTCCCGAGCCCCTCCGGACCAGGAGGGTGGACTTCAGCAGGGCTTCTCCATCTCATAGTAAAGCTCAGAATGTGGGACAGCGTTTGCCTCCTCATCCCGTCTGTGAGACCCCGGGATGGATGGGGCAACGGAAGAAGGGGATTGCTCAAGACGCCAGCTCCCCCCCAGCCGCTGCAAAGCCACGAGGAGGAGACGCATTGAACAAGGAGGTGGGAGCCACCTCCGATCCTCCCCAGCGAAAACCAGCCCAGCAGATGTGGCCGCTTGCCAAAGACAAGGGTGCTCCAGCCGTTCCTGCCAAAGGCGCAGCTGTGGCAGCCTCCCTGGACACTGCGGGAAGCGCCCACGGGGCAGGGCACCCAGCTCTGCCTCGGAGGAAGCCTTTGCCACATGTCAAGGCACTGGGAGCGAGGCCGGCCAAGCCCAGGCGTCCTCCTGTTGTGGATTTGGAGAAGTTCAATGTGGCCGCACGTCCTGGGACGCCCGTCCATCCTGCCAAGAAGTCACCAAGGAGCACTCAGCCAGGTACGGCCAGGCACCTGCAAGTCCCCCAGAGAAGGATGCTGCTCATTCAGGAAGGAAAATCTCCCCAGTTAGAGTCTGGAGCTCCTGGGAGATGGAAATACTGGGGGGGGGCTGATGGAGAGGTGGGGGCTGGTAATGCCAAAGGGGCATAGCATGTGGAAAGGAATGAGAGAGAAGGACAGCAGGAGAAGGAATGAAGGGGACTAAGTGCCCTGTCCCTGACTGGGGACAGGTATCAGGCTCTGGGGTGCTTGTAGGGAGTAGGGTTGGAGTAAGTAACGTGAGGGGCGCTGACAAACTGGAGTGAGCCCAGTGCAGGGCACTAAGATGGCTGGGGGCTGGAGCACGTGGGGAAAGAGAGGCTGAGACCCAGGCTTGTTTGGCCGGGAGGAGAAAGAACGAAGGGGAGATCTTCTCACTGCCCACAGCTACCTAATGGGAGAAGATGGAGCCAGACTCTTCCCAGAGCTGCCCAGGAGCAGGACCGGAGGCAACGGGCATGAGCTGCAGTAGGGGAAATTCCAGTTAGATATTAGGAGAAGGCTCTTTCCTGGGAGAGTGGCGCGGCCCTGCGGCAGGCGCCAGGGAGATGGGTATCTCCATCCTTGGAGATACTCAGCTGTCACCTGGCTGAGGCCCTAAACAACCTGCTTAGCTCTGAGGCCCTGCTCTGAGCAGGAGGTTGGATGACACTCCAGAGGTCCTTTCCAACCAGTCCGCCCTTGTGTGGCTGTAAGAGCAGACAAGCCTGACTGGTCAGAAGCAGAGCTGGTCTCCATCCCATGGGCAAGAAGCACGCGCACACCCTTTGGCCAAGAGGCAAAGGCTCTCTGAGGCTGGCAGCACGTTGCCTGCAACACCGTCCGCCTCCAAGCCTGCGGGAGCCACCGAGACTCCCCGGGCACAGCCAGAGCTGTGGCCACCAGGGCCATGGTGCTGGCTTGGCGTGCCCTCCTCACCGGCTGTCCGTGGGACGCAGGGCTCGCTGCCTCTTGGACGTGGTGGTTCTCCGTTCGGCATGAGCCCTGACACGTTCCACGGTGGCCTTCCAGGTCTAGGCGGATCCGTTGGTCTCTAACAGCTGCCACTCTGCTAATCCACACGCTGGGTGACGAAACTTGTTTCAAATCCCATTTCTCCCTCAACTCCTCTAAGTTCTTGTTGACCACCCTGTTTAAAGGATGGTTCCATATTAACCAGCTCATGCCACAGCTGCAGGGTAGAGGGCAACCGTGAGAGTAGAGCCTCTCTTCCTTTCCTTATGAGAACTGCAAAACCTAGCTGGTTTATGTTATTATTATAAGACGTTATTATTGGATTAGCACTCAGAGGCCTTTCTCCAGCCCGGCTGTGCCGTTGTGCTGGGAGATGCTCACCCCCCGAGACCGGCCCCAGCCCTGGGCTGAGTGGCCCTGGCAGAAGAGGGAGTGATCTGCTCTCCGCATGTCCTACAAACCAGCGCTTTTCAAGTATTTATTTGTCTCAAGGGTACTGAGGCAAGTTTGAACATCTAGAATTACATCCCCGCCCTGATTTGGTTATTTTTGTTAGTTTTTAGGGCAATCATGATTTTTTAGGGCCTGGTATATGATTGTGCATGCCTTGGTACAATAACCCAGCAGAGCTGCGATGTCGTACTGCGGATCTTCGTGCCAGTTGTTGGTCTGGTTGATCAGGCTGGTGACAGCTACGAGGCAGGTGATAAAAATAAGGGAATCTCCGCAGCGATGTGGGTATGCCGGCGATCGTACAGGGTGCAGCAGCATGTTCTGGCTGATGATGCTCCTGAGCACATGGAGATATCCAGGACTTGCCCTGACTCTGGTACAGCTCTGGAGTTTAGGGTTTTCACCACATTCAGAATACCCATTTTGGTCTCTTCCCCTCCCCTTTCATCACTGGTCCAGGGAGAAAGTAACATAAGAAACATAAGAATGGGAAAATATACATTAAAGCTGCACAGTGAGCTCCCCCGTGAGCCGTGCCCCAGTGTGCTGGGAGGAAAGAAAATCCGCAGATGGGCCATGGAGTAAAAAAAAAACCTCTCTGGATCAGATGTGCAGTCAGTTTTATCTCACCGCATCCCTCTGCACTAAATCTAGCCCAGGGTGGCTCTGCCCCTCCGGGTGGATGATAGAGTCAAGGAGAAAATGTGAAATAATCCCTCACTGCTCCCCCGCGTTCCTCTTTTCACCATAGGTTACCTGAAACCAGGCTACGTTGCGTCAGCCCCGGCACGGTTCCCACCACGGGATGCTCCGAGTGTAACAGGGTAAGGACTGAGGCGGCACTTTCATTCCAGGTGGCTTTCAGGCTGTCCCGACCCAGTGGGAAGGACACGAGAGGGAACAGCCAGAGGATCCTTGGGTTTTTCTGCCTGCTCCTGGAGCCCAGCATGGGACGGCACCTTGTGCAGGCAGCTCCCGCGGTGCAAAGCGCCGTCCTTCGTGGGCTGCATTACCGCACAGGTCTGGCTGCTGCCGTCGCACCCCGCTGCCCAGCTCCTGCTCCCCAGGCCGCTGTGTCACGTTGCCGAGCCATGTGAGGAGCTGCTGGCACGTGGCACAGAGCTGCTGTCCCGCGGCACAGAGCTGCTGTCCCGCTCTGCCCCAGACCCGGGGCCAACCCACGGGCAGCCCAACCGCCTGTTGCCCACCAGTCTCGATCCTGCCCTTGGCCCCCAGTGCTGCTGCTGCATCAGGGCTTCCTAATTGCTGTCTGCCTCGTCACAGGAATGAAGATGAGATATACGATGATGTAGAGCCCGTTGGGCTGCTCGGGAGAGGCCAAGGCTTTCCCCTGCCCTCCGTGTCCCGGCCGCCAGCGCATCCCCGCCCCAGAGGAGGTAGGTACAGGAGGGGCTGGGATGCTGGTTGGGGTGAGCGCTGCAGCTCAGAGAGCCTCGAGACCCTGACGAGCCATGAGCAGCAGCAGAGCCTGCGCTGAGCCCACTGCTCCCATGCATGGGAGGGCGATGGGTTTCTCTGCTGCCTTGTAAATGGGCATGGGAAACCCTGATCCCCACGCTCAGGGGTCAAACTCAGGGTTTGATCCCAGGAGGAGAAAGCTCTTGCTGCTGTTTCAGTGTTGTGTCCTGTCTCAGCGGGCGTCTACGCCTTATAGCAGCCTCATGGCAGCGCCTCTCCCGGGGTTTGGTTTTACAGGTGAAGATGCCAGTCAAGCCTCTAACCGGGTTGCCTTGCTGGCAGCTGCACAGAGGTAACAGGGGTTTTTACTCTTTCTAAGGGTCCCAAAATGGCCAGGGCTCCTTGCTGCTCTGACAAAGCTGGTGCTTTAATGGTCTCTGCTGGGCTTGCGATAGAAATATCCATGGTGAAGAGCACAAGCGGCAAGTTTAAACCTGGCCCGAGAGCTCCCGCAGCCCTGGAGGGAGGCGTTCGGGCGCGAGGGGAGAGCTGCTGCGGGGAAATGCTATGGGGCAGCAGCCGGCGGGGAGGGAGCGGAGCGTGGGGTCACCTGAGCTTTCCTGTGACTCGCAACGACTGCAGAGAAGCCCAAGTCTCCCGGAAGGTGAAGCCGATGACGCTCAAGGAACGCAAGAAGGAAGAGAAGGCAGACAGGGAGTTTCAGAAGAAATTCAAGGTGAGCAGCCATGAGCGATTGCTTATCCCTCTAAGCTCCCCCTCACCTCCCAGGAAGGGCGCAATGCAATGGCAGAGAGGAGCTGTGCTCCGCAGAGCCCAGCCGATACCCAGGTCACACCTGCCCTGTTCCGTACTGAACCATCCCCCGGTCAGACCAGTCCCACAGACCATTTGGCTAGAGAGGGATCGGCTTTTCCCAAAAAGGGCAAGCGGTCAGAGCTGCCCGGCTCACGTTCCCCTGGGGCGGCCGCCGAGCTGCAGCACCGCTGTTTGTGTTTCAGTTCGAAGGAAGCATCAACATCCTGACTCAGATGATGGTCGACCCTGCAGCGACAGAGAAGAGGGGCGGAGGGAAGAACCTGCCACTGAGACGAGGAGAAATTCTCGATGTCATTCAGTTTACAAATCAGGAGCAAATCCTCTGTCGAAACAACCAGAGGAGGTGTAAGTCTGTGGGGGCTGAGGCTTTGCCTGCAGCGGGGATCACAAAGTTTTGGGAACAAGTTTCTTCATGTGCACACACCCCGGTAGACAGCAGGAGACACCCCCTTGCCGTTAGACAGACCTGATGTGCCCTGGGTCTCAAATGTTCCCACTGCTCTTTGCACAAACGTCCTGCTCTTCCTCCCGCTCGGCACCAGCATTTCTGCTGTTAGCTGGGCTTGTCGTCTCCCTCTGCTGAAAGCCTTGGCAGCTCCCGGAGCCTCGTGGCCGCCAGCCTGGCACATCAGGCTTTGCCGTAGGCACAGACTCCACAAGCCGTGTTTGCACCGGAGGATGCCCAGGTGAAACGGGCTGCAGATCCCCCAGGCAGAGAGACGGGGATCAGGCCCTTCCCAGCCAGCTGCCACCTGGCCTGGCAGGCTCGGTCCCTGCATTGCCCCGAGCGGGTTCCTCCCATGGGTCCAGCTCCGCTTCCCAGAGCCGGCCTCCTCCTTTCCCCCAGATCTCCCTGGCCATGCCAGACGTTGCTAAACCCTGCCTGTCCTGCTAAACCCCGCCTGCACCCCGGCACAACCTGACCTGCTTTTCCTCGCTCTGTTGCAGATGGCTACGTGCCCCGGGCCGTGATGCTACACCTGTGAGTACCTCTTCCCCAAACCCTTCCTCCCCACTCCACGAGCTGTAGCGATTGCCCAGCGAGTGCCCGGCACTGAACCAGCCCCGGCCATTGAGTGCCAACTCAAAACCATCCAACCCAAGCAGTGATCATAAGCATAACACCGGCCAGTTACCCTGGGGGTGGAACCTGCCATTTCTGGTGTCAGGAGAGGTTCTGGCACTGGGAGCAACTTCCCGGGGCACTGGGAGCCCTCCCCAGGCTGTGGTCCCTCACGTGGGACCTGCCCAGACACTGTGCAGATGCTGCCAGCGCTGCCCCTCCGCGCGGCTGGGTCTGCGGCTCCCGGCAGCCTGGGACGGGGCCACCGTCTGTGCGCAACGCGAGAGGGGCCAGAGCCGTGCTCACCCCATGCCGGAGGATCCCGTCTCTGCGGGGAGAGCACGAGGCTGGGAGGAGGCGAACGGGGCTGCAGGGGGGACGCCAGAGCCCATAGACACGTTAGGAGAGACGGGCAGACGTGGCAGCAGGAGCCGGCCCTTGCCTCAGCATCGAGAGGCGGTGGGGACAGGGGAGACCAGACTGCTCACAGCACCCCGTCTTTTTCCTTGCAGGGACACTGACATCTATGATGACGTTGAGATTTACGGTAGGTGCAGAGGGAACCGCTGCCGCAGCCCCTTTGCCAAGTGCCGCAGCCCCTTTGCCAAGCGCCGGGTGCTGCGCCGTGGGCAGGCAGCAGTGATCCCCACGCCGGCACCGGGGCCTCCCTGCCTGCCCCCTTGCCATTTCCCCTCCCTCTCTGTGATTCCTCTCCCTCTCTCTGGGACATCCTTTCCTTTCTCTCAGTTCCCCATATGTTCCTCCGTTCCCAATTATTTGGACTTCCCTGCACCCTTTCGCTTCTCAGCTTGCTCCCTCACTTGCTGCCAGCCCTGGGACCCTTCAGGGTCCTTTGAGATGATCCCCCAGACAACTCGGGGTGCCCTTTCCCGAGCAGTTCCTCACTCCTGGCATGCAAACTCCATCCCCCGGCTCACAGACGGCTCTGAAGATGGAGCTGAATAGAGACAACTGTATTTTAGCTGTGCCGATAGGCTAACATTTTGTCTAATTCTGCCTGGCAGGTTGAGTGATCCATGCTAAAGCCAAAGGCACAAGACAGCACCAACAGAGACCTCCCCGAGGAGGAACATGAAAAGAACGCTACGCCACGCTCCTGCTTTGGAAGGGGCTCCGCTTCCTCCGACATGGCCTGCAAAAGCCACCGTGTCCCTGCTGAAGTGGCGAGGCCGGTCAGCACACTGCGGGGCTGCGAGAATCCTGGCCCACAGGGCAGGGACTTCAAAGAGATCCTCAAGTCAAGCCTTCTCCTTGGCTTTGTTTTGTCTGTGTAAAATATGGCAATGGTTTGAGAGGGTTTTGTGGTCTTATTTGTGGGTGGGGGGGTTGAAATCTGGGCTAGAGAGGTTTTAGTATTTCCCCATTCCCAGAGCATCCTCAGCCTGGGAACAGTGCTGTATCCCTGAACCCACCCACCCTGTCCTTCCTGCACCGCTCTCCTGCCCCAGTGGGACTCCTGGCCTGAGCCAGGGTCAGACTGGGCATAGAAATACTCTAAAACATGGTGGGCAGCAATGGTTACTGAGCAGGCGTCCCAGCAGCCGCCCCTGGCCTTGGCACAGCTTCCCTGCGGAGCTGGCGGGGGGCGGATCTGTTGGGGTGCATTCGGCATCATCCGTCGGTGCCTTGGGCCGGTGGTCTGGGCAGATCGCCTCGGGAAATCCTTCGATGAACTGGGAAAGTTGTCCTTTGCAAGCTTTGCCCTCGCCAAGCCCTTACGGATGTGGGGTAGGAAGGGGGTGCGCTCGCAGCCGGTGGGAGCACAAATCCTGTGGCAGCCTCCGGTGACAGGACCCAGATCCTTTTGGATCAGGAACTGGGATGGGATGGGAGTTCGGGGGCTGAATCCTTGCTCTCAGCCTGCAGCACGTGGCCCTAATCCCGGGGGGTGGAGGGTTAACCTGGGAGGGTTCGGCACCGGCACCGGCAGGATGCCAAGCCCAGATTAACCAGTTGAAGACGTCACTTTCCATTACAGGAAAGGCTCCCACATAGCCCCGAAGCTTTTGGTCCCGGGGATTAGCCACTGGCACACTCGGCTCCCGGCAAAGGGCAGGTCTCTGTCGGCACGGTGGTGCCCGGGGCGATGAACGGGGCCAGGAGCTGCTCCGAGGGGCATCGCCTGGGCGGCTGAGGATGACCATGTGGGAACGGGTCAGGAGAGCTTTGCTGAACTCGCTGTCCACGACCTTCCTGCATGTCTGGAAGTGGGTACGGGCTTTCTGGCGTAAAAATGGCCTCTTGACTCTGTCAATGCTGTCGGTTGCCACCGGCTGCCTCCTGGGGTTCCTGCTGCGGGCGCTGGAGATGACGGAGCTGGTAAGCCTGGCCGGGACGGGGACGGGAGCGAGGGGGATGGAGCGGGGCAGCCGGGGCGCCCAGCCCTGCTGCCGGCAGGACACCACCATCAAGGGCCCCAGACCGAAAGCAAAGGCTCCTGCCCAAGAAAACCGCCTCTCAGGGCAGGTTTCTCCCTATGGCTTTTCCTTTTTTTTTTTATTTTTGACCAAAAAGCTGCCAACAAATGCCAAAGCTGCAGGACAAATCCTGCCTCCCTCCACCGGGAGTGAGGGGCTGCGGGACGGACCCCGTGGGGCTGCAGGAGCCTCCAGGGGGGATGGGGATGGGAAGGGGGAATGGATGCTTGGCCGCTGGGTGCTCAGGCTCCCCCCAACACAAACAGCAGCGTTGGGGTCTGAGGGGTGAGCTCCTCCTGTTGGTGCAGATGCTCAACCAAAGCACGTTTCCACTCTCTGGAGAAGGTCCAGCAAATAAATATGGGGTTGGTGGAGAGCCCGGGGGGCTTCCAGGGGTCACCTTCCTCTGAGGACCCTTGGAGAGCATTGGAGAAAAGGCACCTAAAAGGTGCGTCCGCTCAGCGCTTTCCAGGAGCATTGCGCTGTTAAATGTCACTGCACTAAAATCCACGTGGCTTTAATGACATCGGGCGTCTTGGCCGTGGCTCAGCTCTGATCTTCGGCCGGGCTGGCTGAGCCCGGGAGGGGGGCCGCTGCTTCGGGGAGAGCTCGGCCGGTGCTGGAACATCCCCGTGTCACCCGCAAGGATTTAGCAAAGTCTTGTCACTTCAATTACGCCCTTCAGCACCACCACCCACAGCGGGGATGATCTTCTTACTTAATTGAAGCCGGGTGTAATCTCCCTGCACCCCAGTGCATGCGCCCAGGAGAGACCGGCAGCCTCCCACGCCGGGCTTGAGGGCAGCAGGGGCTCCTGCCCCTCGTCCTGCCATGCACCGAGTTCGTCCATGCTCTGCCCCGGTCCCATCCTGCCCTGTTGCCTCAGCCCTGCACGTGGTCCCCAGCAGCCATTTCTCCCCATTAGAGACTTTTGTCCCGAAATCCACGCCGCAGATGAGGGGCTGGAGAAGCAGCCGGTCCCCGCTTTCCTCCTCGCGATGGGAAAGTGTCACAAAGCGGAGAAACCCACTGACAAAGGAGATGCTGTTCAAATCTGTTCCTACTTCTTACACACGGCTGGACCCATCACGGCTCTGCTCTACGTGAGCTCCCTGGGGGATTCAGCCAAGTTTGGGCCACACGGGCGCGTTAGCGCAGGGACAGCAGTGTGGAGCATTTATTTTAATAGTTTGCCTTGGCATCCCTCAAAGCCTGGTGGTGTTGGTTATTTTGGAGTAACCAAAAGTACCTGCTTGGCTCGGGGCCATCTCAGATCCATCCCTGGATGGATGGAGGGATGGAGGCATGGAAGGAACTTGGCAGCCAGAACGATGGTGGATGGAGAGATGGTGGAGGGATGGGGGAGGGATGGAGGGAGGGATGGAGGGAGGGATGGTGGGCAGAGGGAGGGAGGGGAGAAGGGATGGTGGAGGGAGGGATGGTGGCCAGGTGGCTGCTGGTCTCACAGACCCCTCACCTTCCCTTGGTCATGGCTGTGGGATCTGGGCTTTGGGGTCTCTCTCCAGGCAGCCCTTCCCCATGCCCATGTGAGGAGCGTAGCGGGTGGACAGATGCCACGGGGTGGAAACCTCGCTCGGTGCACCGCGAGGCCGCACCACAGATGGGCCGGACACCTGGGCCCTCCCTGAGCTCAGCTTTGCCATTCGCAGCCACGAGCTATTTCCACCTTTTGCTGCCGGCACCGGGCTGCACCCGACAGCTTCAGGGCTTTTGCACGGGCACTCGAGCCTCTGCTCCCCAGTAACAAGTGCAACGACGTTCGAGAGGAGCCGGCGGTGGGGCTGTGGGGACCATTCCCTACAGGCGATGGACCCAGGGATCTTCTTGGGAGGGGACCAGCCCCACATGCCCCTCTCCGGTTCATAGTCGGGTTTCCCACACAGCCAGTATTTCCCATCCCCGACCCAGCTCCCAGTAAGGGACAGCCAGAGAAACAGTGTCTCTGAGTGCCGCAAGGAAGGCTGCCGCTCGGAACCAAGCTCAGAGCTGGGTCTGCTTGGGAAAAAGGCAAATTTATCAGGTTTGAGCCCTTAACCCGCGATCAGCATCTGCTTCTCAGCTCTCACCTGACACATCAGCTCTGCTCTATGTGCAGGAGAAGCAGTATTTTGCCTTTCCTGGAGAGCTCCTCATGAGGATGTTGAAGATGCTGATCCTGCCCTTGATCACCTCCAGGTAAGACAACATCTTCTGCTTCTAAAGTACCAGCTCTCCATCACGTCGAGGAGATCGCCCCAAGACTGCCTGGGGTGAGAATAACCCCGGCCCCAAGCAGCCAGCAACCCAGCAGCATCCCCCGGCGTGGTGTCCCTCAAACCCCACGATTTCCCAGCAAGGGTCTGGGACAAATCCTCACCTGGATTTGGCAGATACCTGCACCCAGGTCAGACACCTGCACCAGCTGGGGCGTTTCCCTTCTTTTTGGGCCCAGCCAGCTGGCAATGCCCATCCATGGGGGCTGATGATGGGCAGCTGTTTAAACTCAAAGCAGATTTCCTTATTTCATAGAATCACAGAATCACAGAACGCTTTGGGATGGAAGGGACCCTCAGAGCCCACCCAGTCCAACCCCCTGCAATGGGCAGGGACATCTCCAACCAGATCAGGTTGCTCAGAGCCCCGTCCAGCCTGGCCTTGAATGTTTCCAGGGATGGGGCATCTCCCAGCTCTCTGGGCAACCCCTGCCAGTGTTTCACCACCCTCATCATGGAAAAAAAAAAAATTAGAGGGTTTTGAGAAAGTTCAGTTAGAAACCACAAGCATCTCTCAAACATCTCATCTATGTTTGCAAATCCCACTTCCATCAGCCCGTCCAGATCTAGAAATAAGAAATAGAGGTGATAGAGTCACACTCAAGTCTAAGCAAGGTCTTGAAAAGCTTACATGGATTTACATATTTTAAACAATTGCTGGCACATGCTTATTAGAAATACCCAAGCAATTAGCTCATCGTTCCTCTGAGGATGTGTCACTTCTCTATTGTTTTTCAGAGTTTGCTTGCTGCCCATTTGCCTTTGGTTTATTTTTGGGAGCAAAAATTCTCTATCCTGGCTGCACTTGGCCTTTTCAGTACCAGCCCTTGTAGAGCTGCTGTCTTTTCCCCTCCAGTATTCCGCACCCCCTTCCCTGATGCACTGCCTGGGTTTCCCTTCGCTCTCGGGTGCTCTCAGCCCTCCTCGCAGCTCGGTGATGCTGGGTCGTCCCAGCCGACCGCTCTCCGGCCCGCAGGCACGGGGTCTGCACAGGGCTCCCAGGACTTTTCTTGCATGTTGAATTGAACCAGTTTTTTTTCTTATTTAATTACTGAATGATGGTGAAGTGGCATCTTCCCTCTACGCCCCGTCCCAGAGGGGACCGGGTGCGCTCGGGAGATGGATTTGTCCTGGTTGGGGCTCAGCTCTGCAGCTCCCCAAGCCTCACATTGGAAAGCGTCACCCACCTCCGCGTTGCTTTTGTGGCTTCTCTTGAGCTTCCCAGGGTCTCTCTGCTCCTGGACATGTGGCTGCTGGAGGGGATCTGTGGGCTGGCCACCGCCTCAACCACCTCTGCCTCGTGTGTCCCCAAGGGTGGCGTTAACCCTCACAGCCTCTGTCTCCATCGCGTCCCACCTGGGGTGGTCGGGCCACTGCCGAATGCCGCCAGCCAGCTTGGCCAGGGCTCTGCAGGGCCCCAGGAGCTGGAGCAGCGAACACCAGCAGCCAGGAGCTCGGCGTGGGTCTGCGTGCGCACGGGGCACGCTGCAGCCCCCAAAGCTCCCGTTCGCCCCCAGTGCCAGCACCGCCGCCTGCCAGCTCTCCCTGCTGGTGCAGCCTGTGATGCCGCCTCTATTTTTAGTCCAGTTTTGTTTAAAAGTAGCTTATAAGCTACTTCTTAGGAAAGCTTATGTGTACGTGAAGTCTGAACCAGCAGCTCTCTCCTTGGGGGAGTGGGGTCCGTCCCCACCAGGATTTTATAAACCTTGCTGGTACCTTTCTTCGCTATTCACAGCAACACGCAGCAGCAGCACAGGGCGTCCGGGATTTAAGAAACCAGTATAGCAAAAAAAAAGAGAGCAGCGTTAGTTATTCACCATCAAAATACACTAAAGAATATTTACTTTTTATCCCTTGGAGAAAAAAGAAAACATGGCCAGGCCTTGCAAAGGGACTCAGAGAGGTGTCTCCTGCCCTTCGCAGCTCAGCCTGGGTTCCACAAGCCCATCCCAGGCATGAGATCCTGTGGGCGCAGGCACACGAATGTGCAAGAGCTTGGCGATGCCCTTAAGCACTGGTTAAAAAAATATCGATGGAAACTTCTCCCCCCCTTGGAGATTTTGCCCCTCAGATGCATCTTGCGCAGTTTTGGGAGCAGATGCTGACCGCAATCTTTTCTGCTGCAGCCTCATGTCCGGGCTGGCCACCATGGACTCCAAGGCCTGCGGGAAGATGGGGGTGATCACCATCACCTACTACCTTTGGACAACCTTCATGGCAGTGACCGTCGGCATCATCCTCGTGGTCAGCATCCACCCTGGCGCAGCTGCCCAGAAGGACAACTACTCCGTGGGGAAAATGGTGCTCAGCTCCGCTGATGCGTTACTGGATTTAATCAGGTACGTCGCAGGATTTCAGCAGGAGCCAAGTTTATGGTGGTGTTTCACAGACAAGATCGTCCCACAAGGCACTGAGTTCCTGGGAGACATTGAGATCCCAAGGGAAATGGGAGAACCTTTGGCCACGCTGACCAGGCACCGGTACCTCCAGGCCCAGCGACGTGGGGTTCATTTCTCCCCACGCACGTCCCTCTGGCCACTCTGTCACCCCCGTTGCTCTCCTCCCAGAGCCACCGGCAAAGAGAGGTGCGGCAGCAGGGAACGGGAAGATTTAAATTCCCTGCAAAGCTCAGCGGTTGTCCCTCTGCAGCCCTGGCCGTGACGTGCCAAGCCCTGCCGCTCCTGGGGCTTTGCAAGGTAAAAATGAGCAGGAGTTGGCCCAGGGCTGGATCAAAGCAGTGGACAAGGGTTAAATGGGGGGGGGGGGTGCAGCAGAGACCCCGGGGCTGGGGAGAATCTCCATTTCTGGAGGTGTTCAATCGACTGGACAAGGCTCTGAGCATCCCGCTCCAGCTTTGCGGGCGGTCCTGCTCTGAGCAGGGGGCTGGAGGTGGCAGATGTCCGTCACAGCCTCCGGCTTTCTAAGAGTCCAGCTTACGCGTGGTTCACAGTCCCGCTCTTCGTTCCCCTTCCAGCCCGTCTTCGCCCTCAGCTTGCACAGAGGACACCAAGCTGGTGCTGGCTGTCACCGTCCTCCTCTTGGCCTCGTGCCGCCAGACGTGCTCCCAGGGTGTCCCCTGTGTTCTCACGACACGCTTTAACCCCTGCGCAATTGCTCTCTTACAGAAACATGTTTCCTTCTAATCTCATCGAAGCTTCGTTCCAGCAGGTGAGTCCACCCAGCCCCACCGCCGCAGGCGGCTGGGATGGTGCTCAGCTCCAGACGGGGCTGCTCATCCCATCTGGGGGCTCTTCCCCGCCCGCAGCCTGGACAGGAGCCCCTTCCCTTCCCTCTGCCTCCCTCCCCACCCTGCCTGCTCCCTGGCTGCTTTCTGCGCACCCCAGGGCGGGCACCCGAAGGCGGGAGGGTGCTGATGGGGGCATGGACTCAGGGACGCCCGGGAGGGCTCCTGTGCCAAAGCAGCACAACATCTCTGCCCTCGGACCCCGCTCTTGTGCAGTGGCTTCTCAGTCCCTGGGGATCGGGCAGCAGAGGCGTGGGCAGGCAGCAGCCATGGGGAAGGGAAGCTGAAAGGAAAGGTTGGGTGGACGAAGGGGAGAGGGAGGGCCCAGGGAGGGAGAAGGGAAAACGAGCAGACTCACAGCATTGGGAAAGCATCTGCAAAGCCCCCAGAAGGAGAGGGATGGGGGTGAAGGGGCCTCTCCGTGGGGACCACAACGCTTACCCCGTGCTGCACCAGGATCCTGCAGGGACCTGACTCGCAAATGCCATGCGTCTGCCCGGAGAAGCGCAGCCTTGCTCGAGGATGGCTGTGCTGAGGGCCGCAGGGAACCACCACAGCTCCCCTGGTCTCTTCCGTGCTTCTCTTCTTTTCACCAGCCTTTTCAGCCTGAAAAACAAACTTTGAACCTCCAGGACCGCCTGGCCCAGTGATGGCTTTGCCTCTGTGTTCAGAGCAGGATGGAGCCCATTGCCAACAGGACACTAACCTCACTGCTTTGCTTTTGTTCCAGTATCGAAGTGTTCTTGTCCCGGTGGTGAAGTCTCCCGGCTTTCCCAAAATCCCAGGGAAATCTCTCAGTTTTATTTACTTTGCACCCGACGATGAAAACCCTGAAATTCATCGGCCTGTGTTCCTCGAGCTGACGCCGTCGCCAGAGATGACCTACAGGACCCTGCCCGGGACCAGCAACGAGATGAACGTCTTGGGAATCGTCATCTTCTCAGCAACCATAGGTACCTGCCCGATAGAGACCGGGGCTCCGCGCCCCGGCCCAGCTCGCAAGGCTGTTCAGCAGCGGCTGCGACCCAGAGCGGTAACTGCTGTGGCCGCTGTGCTGTAAATTGAGGTAGGGGTGCTGAGAGGGATGAGGTTATTTTAGCTCTTACTGCTCGAGTCCTTGGGGAAGCGGGCACAGCACAGAGCGTGCACCAACACCTTCAGCAGTACCATCCACAACGGAGCTCACAAAAGGTGTTAGGCACCAAGAAGGCTGTTTTCTCCCCAGATTTTCCATACGAGCCTTCACAGCCCAAGCACGGGTCCCGAGGGTTTTCAAATCGTCACGTAAGCTGGAGGATCCTTCTGATGAAGTGAGCTGTAACCTTTGCAGAGGCTGCCTGGGGCACAGCTCATTACGAACGGTCTGAACCCTTCACGCTGGCAGCGTTCAAACTCCCTGAGCAGGCAGCAGGTGAAAGCTGGGTCTGGCTTAGTGCCCTGCACAAACGTGTGGAACTTTATAACAGGACTTTCTGAAGAAGGTAAGAAAGCTTCCTGCGTTGAACAACCTGCAATCCTGCTTGGACAAGGTGCTCGGCAGCAATTTCAGGAAGGAAGAAGAAGCAGAGGTTGGATGGAGAGAACGTGTGCAAGGGATAGGGAGGAAGAAGGCTTAAAGGGAGGAGGAGCTGGAGAAGGAGGGAGGAGGAACTCGGACTGACTCAAGCGTGAGCTAGAAGGACGCTGGGTGCAGGGCTGAGGGAGAAAGCGAGGAAGAGACGAATCAGGAGGGAAAAGAGTAGGAGGCGATGAGATGAGCCTGGGGGCAGGATTAGGTGTAGATTACGAGGTGAAGGCAAGGAGCCTGAACTTAGTGTATAAGGAACCAAAAGGCCAATTAGAGGATTTGAGGGGTGGAGGCAGCGTAGCCAGCACGGCACTGGAGCACACCAGACCGCCGTCAAAGCCACGGGACAGCAGCCAGTTTTAAAGGCTACGATACAGTGAGTGCCTGGAGGAGATGGCCACAGTGCGAGCGGGCAGCGACAGCCCCGCTTCAAGATCCTTACAGACAAAAGAGACAGACTCCCGTCCCGGTGACCAACGCCATCCGCAGACCAGGGAACGGGCCAAGCTCCTGCTCGCAGGACACGCGCCCTCCTCCAGCCCAGCCAACAAGTGAGGAGAAGCCACTTTTCTGAGGTTACCACCCCACCGCCCCGCCAGCGCGGGAGCGAGGATCAGCCCCGAGTTAGGCTGCAGCGGGAGATCCCGAGTGAGCTCCGGCTGCCCAGCCGCACTCCCCGGGTTTTGCACGGGATTGATTAGAGCTCCACGAAGCCACAGACTGGCAGAGCATCACCTGCGCCGGGGACGGGCAGCTTGGAAAAGGGCATCCGTACATCCGCGGGAAGCTGTACCTGCGAGGAGAGGTTGAATTTGCGGGGTTTGCCTGGCAGAAAACAGGAGAGGGACAGGGAAGGCCAGGCAACGCCGCCCTGTGCCGTGGGAAACGGGGATCAGCTCCTCCTTGCAGCGAGGCGGGGGAGGCCAGGTGGAAGCTGTTTGAGATCTCGGCAAAGGGGATTTGTGCCCAATGCCAGAATTAGACAGTTTGTGGGACCGAGACCAGGGCATCCATGCAGCGCCCGCTGGCTGCCTGGAGTGGCTTCGCTGTGGATGGTAACCCCACACACCTACCCCAGCTCCGGCGACCTCTTCACTGACACCATCTCCAGTCCTCTCCGTTGCTTCTGAAATCCAGAAAAGGGCAGAGATTTAAAGTTACTTGGAGTGGGCTGTCCATTTGCTAGGGCGAGCTTTTCCAAATCAGCTGCCTGTAGGACCTCAAGAGAAATGGATTTCTTTCAAACCAGCTGCTATGGCTGCCAAATACTGGATGAATATCCACAGAGCTGGCGTTTAAATATGCCAAGCCTTGTCTGGTTTCTGAAAGTCCTGGCAAAGGTGGCCCTATCTCACCTCTCTTCTGAGCCAGCCAAGAGATCCAACTGCCCGCCAAGGTCCCTGGGAGTCCTCAGCCCTGAAGGCTGAAGAGGGATGAGAGGGACAAGACAAGATCCTGACTATATTCTCCTTTTCCAAGCTAAAGCAGACACTTGTACAGTGCTTCGGAAGTAATTTTAGCTAATGGGACCACACAGAAAGTACATGCACCAGGCTGGACAAATACTCAAAAACTCATTTTTCTTTTGGTCAGTGGGTACCTGGGAAACCTCCTCACCAGTGAAAGCAATGGGATTTAGCACGGGCCAGTTCTGTGCTGGCAGAGCAGAAAGCACCATAACCCCTCTGACCAGTCATGTACTTCTGCTCTAGTCTTCCTTCAACAGAAAATTGGATCGGAATTAGGTTAATACCACAACATCAAAAGGAAAACCAGAATTAACACAGGAGGTTTGATGCCTGTATCTAAGCAACTCAGCTGGATCCCTCCTGAAGTATTATCGGACAGCCACACGTGTTGTCGCCACCACAGCGCAGTCTGCGAGCCACCGGCGAAGCCTCCTGCATGGCAGAGCCGGTGGGCAGCCAGCGCGGCCCGTCCCCCGAGGGCACCCAGCACTGCCCCGGCCCACGGGGGTCATCGGGCCAAGCCCAGCGCTCCCGGAGGAGCTCATCCAGGCGGCCGCTGTGGCACGCGGTTCTGTTCGCTCCAGAGCAAGGGGAGGGATGCAACCTAGCATCACATCCTCAGCCATACGTAACCCGACCAAGCTTTGCCCTTTAAAAAAAACCAATCAATTTTTGTTTCCGGAGCTACATTATTCTTGTATTACCAAACAGGAAAAAGACAGCTTATCCACCTGGAGAAGTGACTCCTCCAGTATGGAGCAGCAGTGAAGAGTTTATCAGTTATCTGTGCAAGGAACAGACCACATCCTGAATTTGGGGTTGGCGGGGGTTTTTTGAGAAAAGGCCAGATGCTTGTATTTGCTTGGAGCAGAGTTACCGTGACCCGTAAGAGCACATGGAAATCTGTATTAAGTCTGACCTGCTGTGAGTTTGCCCAGTGAAACCCAGTCTGTGACCACCACATGAGCCAGCAGTGTGCCCAGGTGGCCAAGAGGGCCAATGGCACCCTGGCTTGTATCAGGAGTGGTGTGGCCAGCAGGAGCAGGGCAGGGATCGTCCCCCCGTGCTGGGCACTGGTGAGGCCGCCCCTCGAATCCTGTGCTCAGCGCTGGGCCCCTCACCCCCAGAAGGAGCTGGAGGGGCTGGAGCGTGGGCAGAGCAGGGCAGCGAGGCTGGGGAAGGGGCTGGAGCACAAGGGTGGGGAGGGGCGGCTGGGGGAGCTGGGGGTGCTCAGCCTGGAGAAGAGGAGGCTGAGGGGAGCCCTCATCGCTCTCTGCAACTGCCTGAAAGGAGGCTGGAGCCGGGGGGGTCGGTCTCTTCTCCCCAGGAACAAGCGATGGGACGAGAGGGAATGGCCTCAAGCTGCGCCAGGGCAGGGTTAGGTTGGGGATTGGGAAAAACTCCTTCCCCAAAGGGCTGTCAGGGCCTGGCCCAGGCTGCCCAGGGCAGGGGCTGAGTCCCCATCCCTGGGGGGATTTAAAAGCCGGGGAGATGTGGTGCTTGGGGACATGGGTTAGTGGTGGCCTTGGCAGTGCTGGGTTAGCGGTTGGACTCGATGATCTTAAGGGTCTTTTCCAACCTAAATGATTCTGTGATTCTATGATTCTATGATTCACCAGAGCCTCAAGACAGCCGGCATGACACGTGCTGCTGCCCTGGTGCTAGCGAGTAACACAAACCGCTGTGCTTGGTTGCAGGACTTCTCCTGGGAAAAATGGGCGAGCGAGGAACTCCGCTGGTTAACGTGTGCCAGTGTCTGAACGAAGCAGTTATGAAAATTGTCTCGATGGCAGTTTGGTAAATCTGTTTTTGATTGATTCAGTTATTGTCTTACCTGCTATCTTATGGTAATGCTGGTCCTATGTCTACAAGTATCTATTGGGAGCACTGGATTTAGTTTCATGTGACTGCACCAAATGGTACCAGACATTGTAATCACTGTCGTGTACTGCTTCAATGATGGCTGCATCCTCACAAATAACTTTTTATGCTTATTCTTTGCAGGTACTTCCCCTTTGGCATTGTATTTCTCATCGCTGGCAAGATCCTGGAGATGGAAGATCCATCGGTTATAGGACAGAAGCTGGGACTATATGCCATTACAGTCGTGTCAGGGCTAGCGATCCACGGACTTGTTCTCTTACCTCTGCTTTTTGCGCTCATCACCAAGAAGAACCCCTTTGCTTTCATTCAGGGGATACTGCAAGCCTTGCTGATCGCCTTAGCTACATCTTCCAGGTATGAAAACGTGGCTGAAATATGCTGATACAGCTGAGAAGGCATCTGGTCTGGTCGTGGGAGACGTGGCTGTGCGTTCGGCCAGGCGAGCTGGGGGAGAACAGGTATAATTCAAAGAAAAATTATGTTCCAGCACTATTTGAAATGAGCTCGCTTCCCGTTGTAGTAGTTAGCGGGATGCTTGGCACTGCCCTGGTCCTCAGCGGGAAGAGCCTCAGGGCACCTTCGGACCCAGCCAGCTCGCGTTGCTCTCCCGCTCCGGGGCTTTCCCAGAGCAAAGCAGCAATGTCTCTGTGTGCGTGTGCTTCTTTTAATTGCTGCAGTCAGTTTTCTTTCAAAGAATTCAAGAGAGGACTGTTGTAAGTGTTCTATAAAACAGCGTGGGGTTATGATCCTGGGTTTTAATTGAAAACATCAAAAGCTCTTCTGAACACTTTACTGAAAAGCTTAAATCAACTCCTGTGTATCCCAAGCTCCTCCAAAGAAAAGTGTTGCCTCCTTTGATAAGATTTTATAATTTTACATTATTTTTATCTATTTTATTTTCACTGAAAATCATTCTTTATAACAACAAAGAAACTTTACATTAGAAACTACCGTCCTTTCTGGAAGACATGCAAATTAAAACATTTTCTTAGAAAACATTTGACTAGGCAAAGGGTTTTTCTGGCCTCCCTAATGTTGCTTCTTCACATAATCCCTACAAAACCACCTAGGATTGTGCCTCCCTCCCCCAGCGCCCACCGCTGGTCTCCTCTGCCCCTCTTAACCACCCCACCTCCTCCTGAGCGTGGGTCTCCAGCTCCGTCTCCATCAGGCTTCTCCTTCTCTACAGCCAGCTAAGCAAGCCGGAGAGCTGCTACGCAGAGGACGGCGGGAGCTCTCTGCTCCTCGTCCCAGCCCCGCGGCCCGTGCCAGGGGCCGGGGGCCATCGCGCTACGTGCCGCAGCCAACCCCTTTCAGAAAAGCAGCCCCTGCCTCCAAGAGTCTATTGCAATCCCGTTGACTTCTTTTCCGTGCTCGTTTCCTTTCTGCCACTCGGTTCGCCTCCTCCACGTCCTTATCTCGACTCCTGCGTGACAGCTCAAGTCTTCATGCTAGACAGAAACAAGAGAGGAAGGTTGGGGGGTGCAGAGCCGAGCTGCTCCTTGTGCGTGCAGCACGGCGGAGACGAAGGAGGAACAAGGGGGTAACCATCACACAGAGCTGTTCCTAAAGAGCGGTGCCTTCGGCCACCGAAACGACAATCAGACATTTTATCTTGCAGCCAGCAGCTGACTGATGGCTTGGCTAATTCCGTGTATTCCCCAGGTAGCGCGAGTTGGAGAAACTTTCATTGCTATAGCAATTTGTATAATATTGCTGCTGCATTTACCCTCAGGAGGACTTGTATTTCTGTCCCGTTATGTTGATTCCTATTTATAAAGCTCAACGCAAACGATAGAGAGAATTACTGATATTTTCTTGTTGTGCAGCTCAGCCACCTTGCCCATCACCCTCAAGTGTCTCCTGGAGAACAACGGAATAGACAGACGTGTGGCACGCTTCGTCCTCCCTGTCGGTGCCACCATCAACATGGATGGCACGGCGCTGTACGAGGCGGTCGCTGCTATCTTTATTGCCCAGGTCAATGAATATGACTTGGATTTGGGACAAATTATAACGATAAGGTAAATATTTCTTTGCAGCAGCTGACTTATTTCTCTCTATTCATATGTATAGATATTATAACGAGCTCTCACCCTTTTCCCACGTGGCAGAGATCTGCACAGAGTGAGCTTTGCTGGAGTAGGGAAAGGTGCAGCGCGTACCAGCCCCCTGCGCTGTAACCAGGCAAAGCTCGGGCTCTGCCCCCCAGAATTTGCTGCAGAATCAAAGACTCCGCCTGTAGGTAAAAGCCAGACTGCGAACTAAGAGCATGGCTAGAGCGGGGCAACACCCGCAGTGCGGGCGAATTATCTCAGCGTAGAAGGGTTTGTGCGGGTATAATTTGCTCCCCTTCAGGAACTGAATATCCTCATTTAATAAGCAGGGGAATAAAGCCCCTATCTAGATAAAAAGAAGTAAGTACAGGTGCAAATATTTAGCAATTTTAGGCAGGGGTTACCTACACTGGAGCGCAGAGGGGTGTTGTGAAAGCACAAAGCCAAGAGTACCCGCTGCAAGCCCTGGGCCACAATGGGCACGGGCAGGGGTTCGGGACAGCACCAGGAAGGTGGAGGAAGCCAGATCTGATCCAGTCCTTCCCTACAGGAATAACGTCCTTTGCCACGCAATAACTGCGCAGCTGCCTTCTCTTTGCAGCATAACAGCGACAGCAGCAAGCATAGGGGCGGCCGGGATCCCCCAGTCCGGACTCGTCACGATGGTCATCGTGCTGACCTCTGTCGGGCTGCCGACAGACGATATCACGCTCATCATCGCAGTCGACTGGGCTCTGTACGTATTTTCCAGGCGCAATGTTACGAGCGGGTGCTAAGTGCCAATTCACGGTGAGGTATTTGAGGCAGCTCTCACAGAGGCACAGAGAGATTAAGGGATCACAGAACAAGGCCAGGAGCCAAGTGTGAGATTCTTCATTTTCCAATTATTTTCTTGAAACAGCCCACGATAACTAGAGGCGAACGGTCTCCTAAAGGAGCGTTTGACTTGAGGCGGTTCTGTTCCACGGTGCCCATCGCCGTCCAGTGCCTCATTAGGGACCGTAGGTGGAAGAAGTGGTGATGGTATTCAGCCACTCTCTCAAGTAAGGCCCCCAGTTTGAAATACCAGCTTGGCCTGATCTTTTATCTCAGCTCCTATCTGATTGTACAACACATCTTTGTTGGAGGTCTCAAATGAGTAACAACATCTATCTTTCTGAAACAGATGTACATTTATGCTTTTAAGAGATCAAAAGGATGCTCCTCTCCTCCGTAGCGAGAGGCAGAAAAGGAGGAACGCATCGTCTTGTCTCCATGACGCATTACTGTGTAAGGCAGCAGCGTTAACGTATTCCCTAGAAACCCCCGAGGTCCTGGTCTTCCCCAAGCTGTCCAGAACAAAGGAGGATGGGCAGCACAAGAGTCAAAGCGAAGTAGTGGATGATGCAGTATTTGTTTTGGAGGAATATTATCCCTGCAAGAGGAACAAGGGTGGTGAGGCAGGGTGAAAGGTATCTGGCTCCATACAAAGAGACATCAAAATTAGCCAGAAAGATGCTAACAATAACAACAGAGCAATAAAAGGGGTGGAAACATGCAATTGCTCAGGAAAAAAGCATGATCTCCAGGGAAAAAATAATCAGTCAGCGAAACCAATAATAAACCATAAACCACTGGTAATTAATTACAGTGTGCTCATCCAGTTTGCTGTTTCTATTTCTGAAACGTGGGCATTTTCACAATTAAAAAGTAGAAAGGAGAGAGAAATAGATGTCACATCAAAACAGTAACAAGGTAAAGTACGAGTTGGTCGCCCACCAAATCATAGCAGTACATTAGACAGACGGTTCTTGAACAGATGTAGCAAAACCCCCTCTTGCATTTAATAAGCAACTTCTGTCTCAAACCCATATGTCACCAGAACTAAAACATGGCTGGGGTTTCTAAAAGGAAGGATGACATTTTCAAAGGCCTGCGTCCAGCGCTGAGGAATCAATCTTCCAATGGGATCGTCTTCATCTTGATGGATGAAGACCAGATTGATCTTGAGACAAGAGCTGATGCTCGATTACATTTGTCACAGACAAACGGAATAGAAGTCAACCATATGCAGCCTGTGAAATCGGCCATTTTAAAGTACTAAGATAAAAATGAAGCAAATTAGGTAGGTGAAAAAACAGAGAGAGTAGACGCTGACTTCTACATAACCGACACGTGGGTTGCTGATTTGTACTCCACAGCCACCCTGGACAGAGAGGGAACAGCATCGAGTATCCTGGCTGCTTTTCTCTTTCTTCCACATAGAAGGAAGTTTAACTTTTCAGGTGAAACTTGTGCAATCAGAACACGAGCAGAGTTCAGTCTTTGAGCAGCACAGGGTACCCAGCACCACCACCTGCCGCAACGTGCTGGCTCTTTCCACTGATGAGAGAGGTGCGTGGATGAACCAGAGGTGCTGTGGCTGGATAAACAAGGTTTCCCCCCCGAGAGGCATCCCAAGGAGTTTTGCGACTCACTGGGGAGCTCACCCCCACACTGAGCAAAAATGACGACGATGCCTCAGTTCGGGAAGTAGCACAGGCGGGAGAAGGACAAGCGCGATGAGACAAAAGCAGCCCCATCGCCGTCACGGCACCGGGCTCACACAGACACCGCACGTACCCTTTTCTCTCTCTATTTGCAAGAACAATACTGCACTTGTCTCAACTTGCCATTAGCAAAACCAGTGGTAGAGGACGGAGGAGGCAGAGTGGTAGGGATGGAGGTTGACATGTTTCAAAGCCATAAAAGACCCCGGGCACATTGGCTGTGGCCACCAACTGCATCCTCACGGCTCTCTCTCATCTAGGGACCGATTTCGGACTATGACCAATGTCCTCGGTGATGCTCTGGCTGCTGGCATCATAGCACATGTCTGCGAGAAAGACTTTGCCCCAAAGCCCCCGGCGGTACGTACAGCTTGTCTGGGAGAGCAGGGAACGCGGGAGATACGACTGCGCCGACATAACGCCTGTGCTCGCTTAAGGAATTAAAATTGTATTTTTTCTTTTTGCAGCAAGATCCAGTAAGCAACATGGACAAGTTTCCTTCTGTAGAGACCTCACATCTGCATCCCAAAGACAACGTGATTGAAATGATTGAAGAAACGTTGTTTGATCAGACAGGAGTTCATTATAACATCTGCCAGGTGTAGATCACAGCATTCCTGCTCCCGGGAATGGGATCTTGGTGCTAAACACTGACGTGGCGACTGTCGGATATGGACGCTCTACAGGATAAAAGCCTTACTCGGCACGAAAAGTGGAAAAATCCTCTCTGTCCTTTGAAGACCGTGGGACTCTCCAGCCGTTCGGGGGCAGGAACCCACCTCCTCCTCGCCACTGCCGATGGAGCGGCTGTCAGCTTGCTGCCCCCCTGCCCGAAGCAGCTGGGGTTGCAAGGTTTTATGCCTCACATTTTTTCGAGCCCAGTTCTTTTCGAAGGTTAGGGAGGCGAGCAGGGATTAGAAAACTGGAACTGGACTAGATGAGAAAGCAGTCGAGATGGGACAAAAATCTGACACCTTAGGTCAGCAGCCCTTAGCTGCTGGCTGGGCTGCACTCTATAAGCTTTTCTTTTCTTTATTATAGAGATTATTTTTTTTTTAAATCATTGCTTTTTTTTTTATTACTAGGTTCTCATCCAAAAACTAAGATTAAGCGAATTTTTGTCTAGAGCTCAAAATCCCAGCTGGACATAACTGGATTTTCCCACCGTTACACAAAGACAGGACGGCTGGGTGAAGCCTTCCACTCTCGGCACGGGCAGGGAGATCCAGTTCAACTGCAGGGGTGGAAGGACCAGCTGCACGCGTGTTGTTCCTAGCTGCTGTTTTACAGGGAAACCAATGGACCAGGCCCAATTGCAACCACGTTGATTTTCTCAGCTAAGGATCTGTCCCAAAGTTCAAATTCCAATTACAGCCTTAAAATCCAGGCTTCCCAGGGCAGCCTTCCGCACAAAAGCCTTTTATACCAATGATTCACGTCGCCGAAATCATTTCTCTTGAAATGCCAGCTCGTCCCCTTTCTCCCTCTTGCTTTGTCTTTACTGCCACAGGGTTAAGACCCATGGAAGCAGCTTCAACGCCCGCTAACATCACTTAACTGTTCTCCAGTTGCACATTAAGGAAAAATTCCCTGTGCATAATCCTTCATGCTGGAGTCAGGGGTTTTAAAATGGTTTCACATTTAGAAGAAGCATTAATTCCACTTTTGCCAAATGAAAAGCCGAAGTTATTAAATATCATAAACCAGCTTTTGCACAAAAACTAGTCGTCTTCTCCCTGTTAACTTCAAAAAGCCTTCAAAGCATCAGAATCACGGTCAAGGTAAGCTTGAGGTACTGCTGTTAACTTTGGCCTTTCTTACCCTTTCCTCCTAGGTTCGTTAGGTTTTTATACCTTCTTAAACATTACTGTCCAACTATTTGTCAATAGGAGCAGTTATGTCATTTGCAAAAAGAAAAATAACCACATTTCAAGTCAAGAGATCTCTGCAGCATCCCAGGCCGTCCCTCCCTCCCTGATCATTTCTCATCGGCTGGATCTCTCACAGTGGTTAGTACCGCTGTCCCTGAAGTCTTCTGCAGCCTTTGCGACTGCAGGCGGTTCCTCTCTGCCCGGAGCGAGCTCAGGCACACAAAAACCCGCACGGGGAAGACGCCGAACGCCGGGGAGGCTGCAGGCAGCTGCCAGCTCTGGGGCAGGGACGTGAGCACCGCGCGCTCCTACGCAGCCGTCTGCCTCCACCGCTTATCTACGTCCCCCAAACTACAGACGGAGAAGCAGACACTCTTGAAACACGTTGTTCCAAGGCAGTAATTTAAAACAGGCAAGATTAAAAGGATAATTTATCAGAGCTGTTTAGACGCCTGCTTTACGGGGCAGTAAGCGGTGCCTGGGCGCGTCCCCATCCCTCGCCGGCTGCCCGAGGGTTGTCCAGCCAACCGGCACCAAGAGGCGGCCGAGATGAGTCCTGCTTTTCACATTCATTCCCCTCTCATTAATGAGCTCTGGCCATTACAGAATCTTAATCCTGCAATGCAAGAGAGACCTGAGAGCCCAGGACAGGTTTCTGAGGTCAGTGGCAGGGACGCGGGAGCCTCGGGGCCACCGCTCACGTCACAGGGCTCTGCCTTCTCAGCGCGGCCAGGTTTTCTCCCCTGCCTCCAGCGGCTGCAGCCCTACTGGTAACCACTTAAACCAGTGCATCCTCAAGCTCGCTGCAGCTGGAAGAACAAACCATTACTGACAAAGCTGAATATTATATCTCGGGAATAAATCTAGAGCTGGTGAAGTAAAGACAGCTCTGCGCAGCTCGCCTCGGGAGCTGCAAGTACTGTGGTTTATCAAGCGTTGGTAACATCTCCTCGTATCTGGTGAGATCCATGTTAGCAGAGAAGTTCTGATTTGTGGGATCAGCAGTAAGGATGCTGGTTCTATTAAGGTTAAAAAAAAAGTGTCGTATCCGAAACAACACAGCCTCGCACCTTATGGCAAACGCAGCAAGAGAGAGCTTCAACCACGCAGCAGTCTCAAAACTGGGCTGTAATCACTTTGCCCCTCCAACAGGATAAAACAAGGAAAAAAATAATTCAAATGCTCCTGAAAGTCTGTTTGTGGTCTGGTAAGAAGTGAAGCCATCATTATCGATGTGAAAAAGCCAAAGGCAGCGAGGACAATCCTTCTTCTCCAGCGCTGCAAACAGGCACAGAAGAGGCACCTTTTTAACAGCAAAAAGGAATTGTGGAAACGTTAAAGCCGCAGATTTACTGAACGCCCGGGTTCAGCGGCTGGTAAGGCATCCACCGTCCCAGCTGGTGTCCCTGGGATGGCACCACCCCAACCCCACTCGTATTTTCAATCATCTGCTGGCAGGGGGAACATTTACACCAGTTGGTATCTGCGGCTCGGCAGGGAACAGCAGCCTCGATTTGCCAAAACTGAAAGCAGGCAGGCAGCCCTCGAACCCCAAAACGACTTTATGTATGCAGAATAATGAAAACTTACCAGTGGTTGAGGGACAAGAGATTTCCAGAAGAGATTTCTAGAAGACAAGAAAGGAGCACAGGGGCTGGACAAAGTCCCTGGGCAGTTTTATTCCATCCCAGCTACGTTCAGAGCACCAGGACTGGAGGGAGGCGAAGCAACGCGTGCTCCGCGCCGGGCACATCAAGGCACCTTGCTTAGCAAACTGAAAACTCCCTATTCAGCCTCAAAAAAGGTCACTATGGTTAAATCCTGCACGCTGATACACTGCACCTTCGCAGTATTTTACACTATTTTCCCAAATACCTGTAAGAAAAAAAGGTGCCTCCCTCCATTCTAGCAATGAAAACATAAATCCCTCTCTGTGGCATTTCCATGCAACTGGAGACCGTAGAGGCAGTGCAAGGTGCACATACTAAACAGGCACTGAAATCTGGTGTACAGAAAGAACACGAGCTCCAAACCTAAGTTTCTTCCTTGGAAATCCTGGTTTTCCTTAGAAATATAAAAATCTCGGCTGCCACTGCGATATAGAAGCTCCCCAGATTATGGCTTGTGTGCATAATATTGTAATAAAGTTGGACAGCAACTGGGGAGAGGAACGTGGTTGTTATAAAAGTATTATTTCCACTGAGAAAAAAATCCCAGAAAGCTACTTCTGGAAGCTAAAATCCCTGTGAAAGATATTTATGGGTTTTGTGGTTATTAAAAGGAAAAGCAGAAGCAGCCCTTGGCTTCGTGGCACCTCCCAAACAGCAAACCCACCTCTTTGGCCGTACGAGCCTTGAGTAGGGAATGACATTTCACCGCTGGCTTTGGCCAGGGGAGGATGTGATTCACCGTGAGCACCGAGCTGACACCAGTTTGCATCCACGGGGCCCTTCGGAAGCTTTACACAAGAGAGCAGCTGGTTCCTACCGTCCCTGATTAAGTTGCCTCGATCGTAAAGAACGGCTTCCTTTCTGCGCTATGAGACATTTTCCAGAGCATGAATTATTTTAACGTATCTGAATTTATAAAAGTGATGAGTTTTGATCAGGCACTTTCATTTTTATATTATTTTTACATCTTTTTAGGATTTATAAATAGTGACCATAGCAGCAGTGCGGCATGGTAACATTTGAAATGGAATACACAGTCAGCAGAGAGCGCTGCCTTTCTGTCTGTTAGACCAAAACGTACCTTGGTTTGTCTTACTGAAACTGAAAAAACCCCAAAATAACTCAATGTTGTAGCATGTGACAAAATAAAACCAAAACAACAGATGTGAAAAACAGCCCAAACCTCCCATTTTTCAATTTAAACTACTACCAGTTTCAAAATTACTCCGTGCAAGTTCTCTAGAATAACTTTCTGAAAATTCCATTCCACAAGAAGTTTTGAAAGTCTTTATTTAAATCTATTAAAACACCAGGTTGTTCTGTAAAATCAGATTTCCAAAGCAGCTCTAAGCGATACACATGGCTTAACTACCTCTGTTTTCTCCCCCTTTTTTTTTTCCTTTTTTTTTTTATTAAATTAGCAGCACGAAGCCTACACTAAATGCTCCTTTAAGGAATAAATGCCTCCCTAGTGAATGCGCTGGGAGTTGTCCGTCTTTACCTCTTCCCTTCCGATTCCCTGCACATCTTTATTTCCTTAAGGAATTTCTCATTTTGTCTGATGTGATAATAAAACTTTCTAAAAAGCCGGAATCAATCATTTCAGTCCTTGCTGCAGGCAGGGCTCCTCGGCACAGGACCCCCCAGTTACCCCCGTATCGTTCCGTAGATCCTACTGAAGATGTAGCGGTATGAGAGCAAAGGAAGCCACGGCGCGGCGACGCCTGCGTTCGTACTATCATTTGCAAACGGTTTCACAACAAAAGCTCAGATCTACTTTATAAATTCTTTAGGTAGTGTTCGAATGGACCTGCAACTTTGTGGGGCGCCTGGGATTTACGTTCGTACGCCACCGCCACGCGGAGCAAAGGAGCCCCGCAGCAGAGAGCGTTGGTCCTCACCTAAGCCCAGGTCACAGTGCAGAGATGCCTTACGGGCTCGTTAGCTCGGGTCTCGACAAACCTGGGCAGTTCTGCACCGTGTTGCATCTCCCTGTCTTTGACATTCTCCATCTGCAGTCTTCCTAGGTTTTCAGCACGGGAGGAAGCCGAAACATCCCTGGGTAAGACGCTCCAAAATCCGTCGCCGGGGTCGGCTCGTCTTGTGCGAGCGCCGACGTCCCGGCGCCTAGGTGTGCACCACCCACTTACCGCCGTTTCCTAGAAGTTACGCGCCTCATTTAAACTACACCAGTGAAGTCCCCTGCAGCCAGCAGTGAGAGACGGGCACCTTGACGAGCAGTCATCTCATATTTTAGGAGCAGATGAATCGTCTTCTGAAGTCTCTTACTGATGGGCTTGGACTGGGTGCGAAGATTTTTAATTGCTTGAGTCAGTAGGATGAATCCCACTCTAAGGTACATGTCTGAGCAGAGAGATTTATTTTTAGAATGCTGAGCCTTCGAACTCTGTAAGACCAGATTTTGGCTTTAATTTTGAGACACGGACTACCCAAACCACAGCTCGATAGAGACGGGGAAGAATGAGAGGGCTGAAACATTACACCCAACCCAAAGCTTGCTGCTTCACTTACCTGGCCATCTCACCTCAGGGATCTTCTACTCACTGTCCTTCCTTGAGCAGAACCACAACAAAAGGGGTATTTGGCCACTCTCCTCCTTGCTTCCCTTTCAATATTCCTGAAGTCTTCAATCATCTGCAAAGCATGACCTTAAACCACATTCTGGAGCTGAGGTACTAATAACAGCAGCATCACGACCCCCACCTTCAGAACACCGTCTTGTCTTTAGACACCTTAACTCCATTTTGCTGTCTTTCTGTCTGCCCTCCGAATGCCAAATCCCAAACAGTTATTTGCTTTGACAGGCTGCAATCACTGGAGACAGACCGACTGAATGCTCGTTGCACTTCCAGCCTGGCAGACATCTGCTGCTGCTTTCACAGCTCCAGCCAGGCTAAATTCCTCACGATTCTCCTCCTAATGCCAACAAAACGCCAGTCCTGACCGTTAATTGTTAGTTCCACTGCTCATATATTGGCAATTCTTCCTGAGAGGATGCCCGCATCCAGTCAGCTATTATTCAGAGTTATTATCTGCTCTTCAAGATCATGCTTTCTTCCAACCTGGGCGCCAATTTGCATTTCCTATACATGAAGTGTTAAGTAGGAAATAAAACATTCATGCATGTCCTTTGCAAGTAACAATTACTCATAACTAGAGCTACAAAAGCAGAAATCTCTCTCTGTACTCATTCACACCCTCGCTTTTTCAACGAGGTACAAAAAATACATACAAGGAACCGGTAAGAAGGGTCCACCTATGGACCTGAATAATTTCACCTTCTGAAGCTGCCATCGGAAAACCTCCCTCTCCCCTTTCACCTCACGATCTAGCAAAAGCAGCAGCTCAGTGAGCAGGAGCCAAGCGAGGTCTCATCGCTGTGACACGGCTGGGCATCAGACAACCGAAATAACCGGCTGAGCCACGCTGGTCAGGGCCGACCACCACGAGCTCCCCAGGCAGCTGTACTGGGGCATTCCCAGTCTGCCAGTTCTTGCCCCAACAGCGCCAGACCAGACGTACAGGGAAAGGTGCGAACTCACCGTAAATAGGTATCGCAGAATGTCCTGAGTGGGAGGGACCCCCGAGGATCATCGAGCCCAACTCCCGGCCCTGCACAGGACACCCTCAAAGTTCACACCGTGTCCGAGGGCGTTGGCCAAGTGCTTCTTGAATGCTGTCAGGCTTGGCTGCCTCCCGGGGAGCCCGTTCAGTGCTCCGCCACCCTCTGGGCGAGGAACCTTTTCCCAACGCCCAACCTAACCCCCCCGGCAGATCTCCCTGCCCTTCCCTCGGGTCCTGTCCTTGGCCGCCGGGGAGAAGAGATCAGCGCCTGCCCCTCCTCTTCCCTGGGAGGAAGCCATAGACCGCGATGAGGCCTCCCCTCAGTCTCCTCCAGGTAGATACAAAAGAACCAGAGAAAGACACAAGAACCCTGTAAATAGGCAGATACAAAACAACCAGGTCCCCTCCTCCTTTCCCCATCCTTTCCTCAAAGCATCCAAATGCACAGGGCTTCAAGTAAGCCCCAACAGAAGAGGTGCCCTCCCAACATCTTCTCTTTTCTCACCTCCCAGCACAGAAGCAGGAGCTCCGGGCTGCTAGTTCTCTTTAGCACATCCCCCCGTGCAATATCAAGCGCACGACTGAGCTGCAGTGCACTGCTCTCCATCTTGGGGACAGCCAGTAACACAGAGGGTACTGGAGAAACCGAAGACGCATTCGCTCCCCCTGCCTACAGGAGACCTAGGCTGGGAAGGGAAAGGGAGGCACGCAGGGTAGGCACCAGTGTTGTACACACTGGCTTAGCCGTTGGGATAATCTGGAACGAGCTTTCCCTCTTCAACTGTTTGTTTTTCTAATTACCAACCATTACGTGAACTAAAAGATTAAGGTCAAAGCACTAAAGAGACTGTGACAGTTAGCCCACACGCCAACTCTGGAAGACAGGAAAAAATCAGATTATAATATCTAATCGATCAGAAGAGGAGAAAATCAGAAGAATCAAGTAGCTTGTCCTATACTGCATACAGAGACCCTGGTGGGAAAAGTAAAATTAAGGTAAGAGCCTGGTGTCATTACTTTACTATTCAAACTCACTGGTGTAAAATGAACACTACTTTCCTGTACTCTAAAGCCCAGAATCAAAACCCAAGTATATGCTTTAGTTAACCCCTTGCTTACAGCTCTTAGATGTCACTGACTTAAGCATACAACCTCCTTATTGAACAAAAGTTCTTGAGAATGGAATTAAAGTGATGCAAAGCAAAAAAAAAAAAACCACCAAACAAAACAACCCAACAAAACTAGTCTATGAACATGCAGAATTACTCAGAACGCACAACGCAAGTGCTCAGCGTTTCAGTTATGCAAGCTGGTAAGTTCTACCATTTCTTAATGTACAATAACTTCATAACTTAGATTATTGCTTCATTTGCATGGTTTGTGTTTAAATAAAAATGTTGAACACCCACCCATCCCTTAAATCTGATGCTCTACAGTCCTGACTTTCACAACTACAGCATCGCCTTCGGGAAGCTGAGCAAGGGCGCTAATGAAAATGGCAGCAGAGTACAAAGAGGCAGCCCTATTTTACAGAAACATGTAGAAGTTTGACAATCTCTTTAAGAAATAGCACGGTCCAAAGAACAAAGCTTGGCTCTGTTTGAGGTTCTGAATTTTCTGAGCGTTTCTATACACTCTTGCTAGGTTAACGAGGTGCAGCTCAGTGAGGAATGGCAGAGCATTTACCCTTCTGTAGAAGACATTTTGATTTGAAAAAGGGCACAGATACAAAGGCGTCTGGATGCCCCGACAGCTGGATTTACAACTACCACTCACCGTCATTATACAAAGAGATTAACTGTGATAGCCATCGGGCTTAAAATAATCAAATAGCAATAATGTGCTTTAGCCAGGATCGCAGTAAGAGGAGGGGGAAAACCACCACCACCACCAGATCGGGAGGTCTTAAGAGGACTGCAGCCGCCTTCAAAGCCAGCAAGAGCGTACGCCGCTGCCTGCGCCCACGGCCAGGCGATTCCGGCTCCTCTGACCCGGGCTGGGGTCGGGGACAAGAAACACCAGCATCCTGGTGGCCAAAGAAAGAAAACGGTCTCGTAACAACGCCCTGCTTTGTGATGAAGAATCCAGGCTTAGGTGCCTTTACTGAACAGCTATGGCAAGGAGCCACGGGAAGAGAAAAAACCAGCTCGGGTAAGCAGGTCCCAGGCCGTAGGGGGCTGTACGAGCGACCGCCTGGCGCTCCCGCGCAGCCGCACACAGCAAGGCGCTCGTTCAGCTAAGCCAGCCTCCGCACCCCTCCCCAAACACAGCCTCCAGCTGGTTTGAATCTGCAACTCAATTAGGAACACGCTGCTTGAAGCCAGTATCACGCAGGTAATTCTGAGGGTATTAATTCAATGATGAGCACAGCTCCTTGGCTGGCTCTGGACAGCAACCAGCCGTGCCCGTTATCGCTGCAATGCCATCACTACTTTGCTTCAGAGAGGCGTTAAGCTGTCTGAAGTTGATCATTCTGGCAGTTCAACAGAAGGTTTGTGAGTGCACGATTCATTCGTTTCACTGCACCCCCGACCTACCCGACAGCCTCCCTTCCACTCCTGTCCCATCCCCAGCTAGAAAACCACCAAACTGCTCAACTGGTTCATCGTCAGAATAAGAAAAGTAGGACGGTTTGGTTCAAAACAGCATGTCCAAAGGCTTGGGCCCTTCTTTTCCCTCGTAAGCGAGGAGAGCCCAACGGCACTGTCACGCACTGCCCCTGGGAACAGGACAGCCAAAAAGTTTCTCTACAAGTGCTCACTCCAGCCTGTTTGGAAGAGAGAAATCGCTAACTGGCCATCCTGAGCCTCCCCCTTCCATGCCGCCTGTGCGACAAATCCCTGCACAACCAGATGCATTGAGACTTCCAAGTTCTCATCAACGGCCTTCCACGACATTTTCACAGAAGAACCTGTGACAAGGTCGACAGGAGATTGCCAAATCCCATCCTAGAATGATTCCCTCACTCCCAGCCAAAGGATACAGACCAGTGGCAGACGTAGCGGGTGTAAATGGGACCCCCGCACGTTATCATCTTCTTGAGAGCTTCAGTCCTGCGTTGCAAGATGCCATGAAGCACGTGACGGAGCCCATCTGACTCATCACATGGACTCTCCTGCTTCTGCAGGTCCCTGAAGAGTCTGCACCCAAAGCTTCCTCTTCACAGAAGTGTTCTACATCCACGTTAGCACTGGTCGTAGGTCTGTGTGCCTGGTTCCTGAATGTGCGTGTCTGTACACTCCTCTTCATCGTGTCAGACCCGTGCTCTGTGCAAGAACATTTATACTTACAGAATCATAGAATCGTTAAGGTTGGAAAAGACCCTTAAGATCACCGAGTCCAACTGCTAACCCAGCACTGCCAAGGCCACCACTAACCCATGTCCCCAAGCACCACATCTCCCCGGCTCTTAAATCCCCCCAGGGATGGGGACTCAGCCCCTGCCCTGGGCAGCCTGGGCCAGGCCCTGACAGCCCTTTGGGGAAGGAGTTTTTCCCAATCCCCAACCTAACCCTGCCCTGGCGCAGCTTGAGGCCGTTCCCTCTCGTCCCATCGCTTGTGCCTGGGGAGAAGAGCCCGACCCCCCCGGCTCCAGCCTCCTTTCAGGCAGTTGCAGAGAGCGATGAGGGCTCCCCTCAGCCTCCTCTTCTCCAAATAAGCAGTCCCAGCTCCCTCAGCTGCTCCTCATAAGACTTATTCTCTAGACCCTTCACCAACCTCGTTGCCCTTCTTTGGCCACGTTCCAGCACCTCCATGTCCTTCTTGTAGTGAAGGGCCCAAAACTGGACACAGGATTCGAGGTGCGAATATCGCGTAGTACAGAGATCGGATTGGTGGGGTTGTACCTGCCCGTGCCATGTTCCCCTAACACGCAGCTGCCTGTTATTTGTCATTTTCCACTCGTAAGATACCACCAGGACTGACAAGTTAATATATTTACTGCCAGAACTCCAGTGCTACTGGTGCACTTAAGGACACATCAGTCTCGTCTGTTTTGCATCCAGTAGCCGTCATCTCCTTGCAGGAATGCTACTCTTACCACCCTCCCTTCTTTTGCCCAATACACCACGTTCTCACCTTAGCTCTCTATCCCACCTCGCAGCATCACGAACACCTCCTTCACTTCATCTTTCACATGGATCTTTTGCTGCCAACCAGTCCTACCCCACCTCCATTTACTCTTATTTTCCTTTAATATTTTGGGGTGGATTTTTTCCAGTGCAGTTTTTTTTTGTCTTTTGCCAGGAACATAGACTGATGATTGTACCAGCAATTTTGACTAAGAAGCATCTCCAGCCGTCCTCCACATCCACACAGCCCACCTCCTAGCCCAGCTGGTTCCCCTCAATAGCTCCTCCAGCTCCCCCAAGCCACCCAGCTGACACCATCACCCAGAGGACGTTTGAGGGCATCGTGTGATGGCAGTGCCGCTTCAAGCAGCCCCAAGCTCAGCTCTTTGATCCCACCCTCTAACTGCCCCTTCGGCAGCGCTGGTATGTATATCCCCCCGGGACTTCACGGAAAACAGATCCAAGAACTGATCCAGGTTTAAGGAACCACTGGTGAGGTTTCCGTTACCATTAAGACCTACCAAGTGTTTTATCAGCACAGGTAAGATGATGGTGGAGGGCTGGTGTAAGATGCTGAAGACTGGAGCATTTATAGCGACACAATCACCTAAAACCATATCCAGAACTCACCTTTGGAGTCTTCTTTATGTCTACAGTGATATTTGATTATTATTATTGTTTATTTTTTTTAGGACCTGAGTATCTAAAAATCCTCCCATAATACAAAAAACATTTTTGAAGCTGTATCACATCATGTCACTTTAATAACCTATTAAGCTTTCACACAGATACGAGTGCCGACAGCCGCTGTAAGGAGTTTCTCGTTCAGCCAGCTCCAGTAAGAAGCAGGCCTTGGCTGGGAGCGCAGCTCCAGCAGCAGCAGCGCTGGTCAGCAGGCGAGACAATCCCACTCTAGCACACACACTACAACGGACTAAAACATTTCTGGGCAAAAACATGTCATCCTTGTTCATATTAGGCCATGGCACCTCTTTTCCTCCTTTGGTTGGTGCAACAGAAAGTTTGCTCAGGATTAGATGATGCTCACCTTCTTCCCTGAGCACGGGGGTGAAATGGCTCAGCTCTCCCATGCGAACGACTCCCTGCCCCACACCGACACAGAGCGCTAACGCTCCTGCACACAGTTATTCTTTGCAGAAGGAATGTTTCACAAATTATGTCAGGCTGCCTTAATCTCGCCAATTAAACAAAAAGTCTGTCCTTTTCCCTTTTTATTCTTTCTCGGGTATGACCAGCTTGCATTATTCCCTCACCCAAACCCAGAACGCGTACCGACAAAGGAACCGGGAAATCGGATGCCATGCAGCGGATATTAGAGCTGTTCTTCTGTAAGGTCGGTATTTGTGACGTGACCGTGGAGAGGCCAAATTCAGGGCAAACATTCCTTCACCAAGGCCACCAGCAGTCCACCAGCACGCGAGGCTCAAACCTGCCCAGCTGCGCGTGCTGTACGCTGAGACCGGGAGGGAAGCACAAAGCTTCACAGCAAGACTCCATCTTGCGCTGCACCTCTTGCACTGCCTTTGAGAATTACTCTGTTTAAGTAAGATGCAAATTGGGACAGCCAAAACGCTCCCTACGAACCAGCACAGCGCTGGAGACACGGCTGCCCAGGAATAAAACAAGTGGTGCAAGTCCTCATAAGCCAGCTGAGCGAGTGAACAAGGCAAAGACATCGAAGTGTGCGGTACCTCAGATCTTAACTTTGCCTCGTTCAGAAAAGAAGCACTTAAGACACTCGGGCAAGGCTTCAATACGTTTTATCTAAGCTAGCACAAGCAGCCAGGACGTCTATCCCGGAATCCAGGGACGGGGTAGGGGAGCAGGGCCCGGCGGCGCGCCCCAGGCAGTCGGGCTGCGCGCCACGGCACACGCGGTCCGTCGCTGCCATTGCACTAGAGTCAGTCCTTCCTGGAGCTGAATTCTTCCTTCCTCCATTCCTGCAGTAAGAAAGGATTAAAACATTAAGGCCCATGAAATACGGTAAAAAGAGAAAGGGGAATAAATATAGTAAAGGTGGCTTAAACCAAAGTGAAAATAATTTCAGAAGTCACTGACACCCGAAGAAGTGACAGCATTTTGTCTCACAGGGAGAAGGGGATGGGAGGTGCTCCCTGAAAAGCAGTGGCCCTATGCATTACAGGACCACTGCTGAGAAATCTTAAAATACAATGTATAGATGTGGCCCTTTTCTAGAGTTATTTCAAGAGAAACTTTAGAAAAATTTGGATGTTAAATTCTTACCCAGCTGGAGATTAATTTTCTTAACCTTCCATAGCTTGCTCACATCACACTACTGTTGTTAACAATACCTTATAAAGTTTTATACAAACTTGGATTTTTAAGGATATACATCTTTGTATGCATTACTTCCATACTGCGTAGGCATGTGGAATAGCATATATGTGCATATACAGCAGATACACAACGCTAATACGTACAATTAACAGATCATATGTGTCTTCTAACCAAGCTGTCTATAAATACAGTCTACATACGTTTTAACGCACACATACACTCGCAGGTATTACGTGTGCGTATACACACATATAAATGTATGCGGATACTGGGTCTCTTGACAGATGCAAAGCAGAAGGAACAACCCGGGACAGAGAGGCGAAGTAGGATATACGGTGACAAAAGCGTTTCAGCCCAAATTTTGCAAGCCTGGTTTGACCGAGACCGAACCCAGCTGTGCCACGACTCTAGAGAAGCACGCAAGCGTACTTACCATGGCCGTTGGCAGGCTGCAATACAGCCTCGCAATCCCGCGAGCGCGAGCGCACGCTCCTTCCGCGATACCTGAGCTGGAGCCTACCGAAGTCTAGGAGAGGGAAGCAGCTCAGCACTGTTTATACTGACTCAACACTGCTCCTAAGGCAAACAATTTCTGCTTTGCTCTCCTTTATGATCTTTCTTTGTAGCATGCACGGGCTGGACTTGGGGGCAGAATCTGTTCCAACACATTCAAACAGAATTTCAGTTAAAGTAAGTTTAAGAGGTTCACCGATATCTACTCAAAGAATACAGGAAGCCCCAAACTCAGTTTTATTAAACTCGGTGAAGTTCCTTGGAAGTTCTAGTTCAAGTTGAGAACATGCTCTTTAATAAGCGCTCCAGCTACAGCTCTGCAGAGAGAAGTCAATCCGTTTTCAAAAGTTCAACACTGAAAGCATGATATACTATCCTTACAATTCAAACAAATAAAATCTGTATTTTAACTGTGACAAATTTTGTTTAAATTCATTTTGTTGCAAAGAAAAATATTTGCCAATGAGATGTTAGCAGAAGTTATGTTCTGACAAAACTAGATTCCGATTCCCGTTTTGCTAAACTCACTGCTTCTATACATAAATACTTTAAAAAAAAAAAGAAAAAAAAAGAAATTATGTCACAGTGCAAAGAGTGAACCACCACTGTTTATTCACCTTCATTCCACTGCACTGATAACACACGCACGGGTAAAAAGGTTACCCCAAATATTCCACTTTTCCCTCCAGTCTCCTGCTGTCAGCAAGCGCTGAGAGCAGAAGACGGCTTAAGGAAAAGAAAGGGAGCTTTGAAACTCGAGCAGCAAAGGAGAGGAGATCCGACGGGAGCAGGCAGGGCCTGTGACCCCAGCTACCGCGCGCGCTGGGGAGGCACGAGGGGAAGGAAGGAGGGACGGTGGGATGGGGCCAGGCTTGGGTGCTTTCCTTAAATAGCTTCTCTTACTGCCACTGCTGGAGGCAAAATCCTGAGCTAAGTGCACCACTAACATGGCCTAGGAGGACGTTCTTTACTATTTTCCCATCTTTCTTTTTGGTTAAAGATAGGAGATACAGAGAAAAATATGAAGACAGGATGAAAGCTTTTCCACCTTGTTTCCTGACATGCCAGCAAGACGGAAATCACTGCAGTTTAACACTTTTTTTCCCCCCCTTCCTTTTTTCCCCCCTAATATTCTGGAAATAAAGGGGGTGAGATTTAACAGCCGGATACCCCAACAGTCCCCACAGCAGAGCAAGTGGGGGAAGAGTCTAAAGCCTGGGAGTCTATCGGGAATTCTGCAAAACCAGAATCTCCACCTGGGGGTTAATGGGTCTACACTAATTTTTTTGTTTGCCTTTTGAAAAAACAGCCATTTCTGAGAGGGGCCCGTACTTCACATGGCCGTATTTTGTTATTAAGCTTTTTGGTGGTTAATATACCCTTTCCCTCATGATTTTTCATAGAGGACAAACTTGGAAAATACACTGGTGGTCAGAACGACCCTGCAAGAAGTGAATCACGCAGGACTAACGTCTGGTGGGAGAATGCTGAATGCAGAAGTTGCCTCAGCTCCATCTAAAGGAAAACCCAGGAAAGGTCTAAAATTCTGCCTGGTGATGAAGCATTCCTGATCACAACGAATGCTGCACGTTCAATAACCCGTTGTTATACTGGTAGTAACAGAAAATGCTCATTTCTGCTCTTTACCAACTTAGCACAAAGAATAATTCCAACTTGGTGAACAGTGCTGGACTGAGCAATTCCCGTCACAAGAAAAAATAACTAGAAATCTAGTTTTCCACTGCACTGAGATGCCTGAGCTGATGCAGCATCACCATCCGTTCCACATTATCATACGTGAGATGCTGGGTTTTTTCTTATTTTACATCCCTTTTCACAGGGAAGTCATTAAGATAAGAGAAAAATCAGAGCCAAATGTCTCAAAGGTATGATAGTGAGCCCAGCTCTGAAAGAGCTGGATAATTCTGCGACTAAAGACCGCGGCAAGGCGCCTGCTGAAACTCAGTAGGAGCTGACTTCAATTTATCAAAACATTAAAAATTTGTGTCGGTGAAAAAGGGAGTAACGCTTGAATACAGGCTGTTCAGAGCCAACAGCAGCAGGCAGGTTCCTTCCAACTGAAAGGACACGGTTGCACGAGCGTTTCTTAAAAAGGTGACTCCACAACCGCCCCCGCGGCGCTCACGCCAGGCGCCTATCCCGCCGCAGAGCTGCCACCGGAGCAGAGGAACCGGAGCGCCCGGCCGGACCTGAAGCCCGCTGGGTTTCTTGTTCTCAAGAGCTCTCTTCAAAAGTTTCAATACACCTTTCTGATAACAGCGGAGCTAGGCTTTGGGTTTGTTTTAATTGGGATGAACACCGTAAGACGGAGAGAACAACTTTTTTTCCCCCCCCCCCTGAAAAATAAAAAGGAAATCATGTGCCTTCTTTTAATTCCATCTTTCTAACAAGGCTACAAGCAACAAAACCTTTAGTGGCGTAAGTTTGATTAGCCTATTCATGAACACAGTTCAGATTCTTCTGAAAAAAATGTCAAATTCCAAATTGCACAATAATAATCCAATTCCTGCAGGAAAAAAAAGACAAAATATGAACAAGTAAGTAAAAGCCTAATTCTATTTTGAAGCACATCACCTTTCATCATGGATCACTTAAAAACATCATGAGTATGTTCCAAACAAGTACTCAACAAAAACAGTAATGAACATGTGGCAAAAGTACAAAACTCCTTTGCACTATTGACAGATCATTTCATTTCAGTATTAACACTAGCGTAAAATAACGAGGCGTTGTTTCCTTTAATTTTGAAAACACTGTGTAGAAAACAATGCTCCTAATTCCATCCACAGGATTCTACAAAGCTGCTGCTTCAGTCAATAAATCTTTGAACTGTTTCAATATGAAAATCCCAATTTTTCCAATTGCTCAAAAATCATTGCAGAAAATTTCCAAGCACTTGAATCGAAGCACAACCAAAGTACGAACTTGGTACATTTTTGTAGTTATTTCTAAAATAAGTTAATTTACATAAATAGTCTCAAAATAACACAATGGGATTCAACTTCATTTTAGACATTTGGAAAGCAGTGTCATACTTTATTTAAAATAAACCCATGTAAAAACAAAGTTTAAATGAAAATGGTACCTGAAAAATAAATTATTTGATATAAAACAAATCAATAACTTAAAAACACACTAAATATACAAAATGTTTAACCATATACTATACAGTATGGAAAACAATTGATAAAACCTTCTGTCCCACAAACAGATTAATTTATAAACAAAAGATTACATAAGTTAAGGGAAATTAAATCAATAAAAAGACTAGAAGTACAGTATTATTCAAAATTACTGGTCAAATAAAGGTTTATCCCAACTTATGTTTCAAATGTCTCAAGTCATTTTCTTCTCAATGACCAAGTGAAAAAGTTCAGCTGTACCACTGAAAAGTTGCTCAAAAATGTTTAAAAATAAGGAACAATAGTATGAGGAGAAAGATTCTGAAACGTGAACACAGTAGCAATTTTTCAAGGTTTCAGGTGGCAGTTCTACTAGTACTGATTTTCCATCATTACCAACAAAAAGAATGCAAGTGCTGAAAATTCCACTCAACAGAAAAATATTTCTAGTTCAACCTTTGTCAATGTTTTACGAAGTGCGATATATAACAAATAACCGCAGCAAGACCGAAGGAAACAACAACAGGATTTCAAGTCAAATCCACTCACTGGGTGTCGTGTTTTGCTTTAGAGATCATAAAGGCTTCAACTGGTTTTTAAATCATGCAGAAGGAGAAAGCAACACTTAAAGTTTCGTTCAGTTTTACTACGTGAGACTACTACAAAAAACCAATCACAAAATGGTGCTGTACCTGATTCATCTAAGAGCAGACACTTTTAGAAGTTAACGGCAATTTTCGATTCTGCCGGCTGGGCCGTGGCGAAGTCGCGCAATCCGCAGGTCCCCCCTCTTACAAGCAAGAGGGAGGGAACTGCGACCCTTTTATATGAACTCCACATTTATTTTAAATTAATAAGTAGAAAAGCAATGAAGTAGAATAAACACAGAAAATAAACGCTAGCCTTTTGATCTTCAGAGTTATTGGTTCTATTGTGCTGAGTATCCGACATTGAGAAGCGCAGAGCTACGTTAGAGGAACTTGCCTACGGCACAGACTCTTCTGCTTCCCAATATAGAGGTTCAAGTACCGAGGGTGACAAATTCAGTTCTTGAAAAAAAATACCCAAGTGCAGCTCCGCTAAGGGAGCTGTGTTTCCTTACGCTAAATGTGAGTTTGGTCCCTGCACTCTAAAGCTATTCTTAGGAGCCTAAAAGTAGAAATGTTACAGTAAGGTGCTTCACTGACAGCGTTACAAAGGACAAATTCCCTCGTTATGGAAGTCAAAAATACGGTAACCTTCTGACAAAGGCAGCATTGGGACAAATTGCTCTGTATTTGACTTCTGTGATTGAGCCGTGAGATCACCGTCAGTAGTTCACAAAAAGCTGTATGTTAAAAAACCTCCCACAAACCCTAACATTTTGCAGGTAGATATATCAGAGGACCTACTTTCAATAAACAGTTTATTTTCTTAGAAGACCTGTTTATTTTGTTAAAAAAGTAAACGTGGGGACATTCTCCGAGGTTTTTTTTAAGAGCACATATGTAACTATAAACTATCCAAAAAGTAACTTCAGTTATTACAGTTTAGAACACACTGAAAAAATTCTCTCCTGAAATATTTGAAGAATCTCTACTTTATTGACCTTACCCAGAACATTAAAGCAACATAAAATGATAATAAATGTTTAAGGACCCTTAGGGACTATTCATTTTCAAAACTTAACATTCAAAATAATGGATCACCTTTACAGTTATTTCATCATTTTGGTTTTAACTGCTGAACATTCTTTCTATAAATGCAGCTATGCCAATTTTTTTTTTTTTAAGGTTTTTAATTGCTTTGTATGAACAGCATTACTACCAAAATAGGTGTCCTCTCCACACTGACACCCTTTGGTCACCTGGACAAACGTAGCGACCACAAGCTGAGCAACTAGGACTCACTGCAGTGAGAAATTTATCCTCCTTTAGTGACTTGTGTATCTCTGCATTTTCAGTGGTTTTCACGCTATCATGATACAGATGTAGTGAAAAAACATAACCAACCAGAGGGAAAGAAAAAGATGTGTGGACACACACCGCTATGGGGCCGCTGCTCTGGACAGTGGTGTCTCCTGACTTCTCCTTCCAGGCTAAAAGATGGATCCTCAAGTCCTTCTCAGTCCCAGCTCTAGAGCAGAAGTGAAGGGAGTGGCACAAGCTCGGCACAGGAGGCAACATTAACTGCATTGGCTCGGTTCCCCTCCCTCTACACAGAAGAGTGGAGCACAGCATCTCAAGTAAACCAAACTTTATGATGACGTAGCTTGAAGAACAAAATAAATTCAACGCTTTAGTATACAGACACCATCTAAAATGGAATCGCAAGAGAACCAAACGCGCTAAGCTGCGTTGATCCTGCTCACGTTTATAGCTTTTCTGATGGTGCCATCTCCTCATCTGAAGGATCTGTACTTGCCTCCGCCAGCTTATGCAAAGTACACGGCAGCATTAGAGTTTCCTTCTCTGTATCTCCTGTGACATTTCCCTATCTGCAAATGGTTAACAGAAGGTTTAAACTGTGATTAGGCTTGTGGCTAGCTTTCTGCACAGGGGTGAATTCCATTCATAGCAGAAATCTGGGAAGCAAGAGTAAGTTACTGAGCAGGAATAAAAACTTATTAATAAATCAACAGACTGGAAAAGACCAAGTCTGAATAAAGCCTTCAAGGAATTTTCATTTTGACAAAACAATTTTTTTTTACATACTAAGAAAATCTGAATTTTTTTAATTTTTTTTTTTATTCTGTACAAGACAACTAAAGCCCAGAACGTCTTCAGAGAAGTTTGGAGGTGGTCTTCCACCGCAATCAGGACAGTTTTGCTCTTAACTAAGCATTGTCTCGTTTTAGAGTGAAACTCCACAGTCTTGCAAAGAATGAAGACTGCTGAGGTGCAATTTTGGCAGCAGCCCCGTCACAAGTGTGTTTAGCAGCCATGCCTTGGCCTGGTAAGAGCCTTCCTGAAGCGCCAGATACAACGAGTATTTGAAAAAAAAGTGGAGAAAAGGATAGGAACCAAGTAAGGGCCGCAGAGCTTCCCTTTCAAAAGGGATACCGAGATAAAACAAAGTGATTCTAAAGCTAAAAGTGAGAAAGCAATAATTAAAGTAACACCAGACATTCAACAGCTGGTAAAATTTCCTGAAAATATAATTGGCTTAACATTCAAAGTCCTGAAGGCTGATCAAGCCCCACCATCCCATCCTGCCCTCGAACAGTAAGCCTTTTGATCGCCACAGAAGCCATGGCTCAAAGGTGACTGATTTGCAGACCGCCTTCCAAAGGAGATGGCTCGCGGCCAGCGAAGCGAAAAGCCAGGGTGACGCCACCGGAAAGAGCTACAGAAGAAAGGCCAGTTTCTGCTGAAGTGCTAAGCATTTGCATGCAAACAAGTCCTCTCTTTGTGAAAGCAAGTTTTGGACACAAAGCGAACAGGTCCATTTGAAAACAGAGCCCAGCTGAAGCCTGACAACAGTACCACTGGTGTTCCCATCTGGATTCCCAACTGGCTCATCTTCAGCTCCGAGGCTAGCTACCCTGACCGTAAGGAGATGGATGAAAAAGCCTTCTCTCCTCTTTTCTTTTTAAACACAGGCAGATAAACTTCTCATTTGGTCACCATATTTGTCTGCCTGATCAAATAAGTGTAAAAAGGAAACGGTGTTGCCCAAATTGCAGGTTGACGAAAGCCAGATTGATCCCTTCGGAAATGCTGGCACAAAAACCCACGCCCTGTCCCCTGAGACATCATAATTCTCTCCGACATCTACACACAAGACCCTGCAACAGCAGCATGGCCACAAGGATGTGTTTTCATCAGGAACTCTACCTGATCCTTCAGGAGCAGGTACCTGGGGGTGTCCGGCGAGGCTTCTAACCTGTTCTGAAGGACCCCAAAGCATTCCCATCGCAGCTGTTCCCTGTAGCACGTCTCCAGTATGGACCATCAAATCCAGGTCTTTAAGATCTGATCATCACGTCCTAATCCAGCAACCAAGACTTTCTAGCATTCTCTACCTTGCTGAGCCTACTGCATCTCCTGAGGAACGGCAGAGGCCTCTGGTTTGAGACAGGCCTTTGGTTTTACAAAGCTCTGGTAAGCACTGACTGAGGCAGAAGTGTCACCTGAAAGACACACCTGTATTTCATCAATTAAAGGATGAAAAAGCAGAACGTATCCACAGTTTTTCTAAACTCCACGAGGATTAAGAGGCCAAAACCTCTCTTGAACCAGCTATGTTCAAGGGAAGCTTCAAAGGAGGGTATGCTGGATGACGCGATAAGGAAACCAGTTGCTCGTACCCTTTGGGTAGAAAAACTGCTGGTGGATTACTTGTTGTTAGAATTTAGTTTCCACTTCCAGAAGTTTCCTTTTGGTCTTTACTAGTAGGATGCATGGAGTATCATTTAGGACCAAAAGCATCAAGAATACCTACACATTTTATTCTTGACTTCAGCTATTTATGCCAAGTATTTATGGACTGTTAGAATGGTGCAGACCATACACTTCTGCTGGTATCAGCTCCTGACAGTTGAGCAGGATTTTTTTTTCCTCTCCTCCTGACTCGAGCAGCAGTGCTTTCCTCATGTAAACTGCCTGCTAACTATTTTCAGAGCAACTATCAGAGGAAGCTGGGATCAGATGTTTCCTAAAAGAGATGTTTTCATACCACTACTGAAACAATATCCTGCATTCCCTTCTTATTTAGCAAAAAAACGAGAGATGGAAAAAATAGGGAAGCAGTCAGATGACAGTGATGACAAAAAGCCACCAAGAAAAGTTTTTTAGAACAGTGACAGCTAGCGAACTCACAGCAGCGTGCCGCTGATGCGGCTGCAACGGCCAGCATGCTTGTAATGATTACTGGTGCAAAGTCATAGTTAGGGTGTCATTCGTTGGAAGTCTGAACCCCCGCCTAAATGCTGTGATAAAACAGCAACTCCCATTTAGTTCGAAAATTAATCTTATATGAAATAAGGCAAGAGAGAATGACAAGAAATTGGAAAGGACTGCAGCCCTGTGGAACAGGATAGCGTGAGGTTAAGAGGCGATGGGACACAGTAAGAGGACTTCTCTCTACTACGCAGTTTTAACTTGGGAGAAATCCCCCGAATGCTTCCGAATCTCTCCTTGTATACAGAAAAGAAGTATTTGTTGAAGTGATAAATGGATGATGATAAATTGGTGGGAACATCTGGAACAGACAGCCGGGAAGCACACTTTGGCGGGTGGGAGCTGGTTGGTTGCTTTCTCACAGCCACCGTTTTATGGTGGCTTCTCAAAAGATGCTAGAGTGAACAGGAGTGGCAGGAAAGGCAAGGCTGACCGTATTAATAGCAGAAATCCCACTTACATTCACTGCACGCAAGCTGAAAAACAGCGGGAGGCTGCTCGCTCTGCCAAGGCCTATCTATACGGCTTTAAGTATGCCATAGGCAGTTCCAGAAACATCAGCAACAGCATTTCCTAGACAGCGCTGAAGGTATGGAGATGGGCAGCTCGTTCAGCCGCTCTTCGGCGGCAGCGCGCAGAGACGCTGATGCAGACTCCTTTGGGCTGCGCAAGACTGCAGATCCTACTGCGGGAAGAAGAGAAACCCTTGCGGACACAAGGCAAGGTCAGCTGGGGAGGTAGCGATACGAGCAGGCGGCATGGAACGGCCTCTGGAATTTGAAAAGAAACTTTGGGACTGGTAGAGGTTCACGCAAAAAAAGGAGACACTGCAATAAAACTGCCACTCTCCCCGTTTTCGTGTTTGCTCTACCTTCTGGCAACTGAACGTGAACACCGGACCTGAAAGTTGCCTCTAGTCGTGCACAGTAGCCTTACACAGCCTTTACCTGACAGAGAAATCCTTCCCAGGTCTCCTACCAAAGAACACCTGCAGGGTTACACCAGTCTGCGGCACACAGTTTCTATGCGACAGATTTCTTGTAGCGCTCTTGTTTCACAACCCTTTTTCTTCTACTCATCTGTCAAAGGAGTAACTTAAAACTCTTACAGAGGAACTAGGGTTCTTTAAAACAACCCTCTTGGAAAGCTGGACACTTTGTGCAATACTTAGCAAAAAAATAACAGAAAATAAAAAACAAAACAAAATTTGAGCAAAACAAAATCAAATTTAATGTTCTTAAATGCAAAAGTAAAAACAAACAAAAAACACAAAAAAGCAAAAGAAAATTAACAGAAACAGAACAACTCAAAGTTTCAAGGCAGTCTGCAGAAAACTTGGGGGATTAATCTTTAAATCTACAAATCAAAGGGGTTTTTGTTAATATCTAACTTGCAAGTAGTAAAGTACTTTTCTGCTGAGTGTTCAATAAGTAAAGCTAGTTGTCAAAACAAAATCCTATTAAAATAGAAAAATCTAGCACTCATTAGAAGGGATGCGAGAAATACAATGCTCAAATGTTTATAACTGTTTTTCTTTACAAAATAGAACTACCAAAGGAATTCAAACTATAATGATCTTTGAAAAGGAGTAAGTATCTTGCTGCATTATAATGTACCAGTAAGTAGTGCACCATGCATTAAATATTTGGACAGAAGAGATTCAGGTTGATAAAGTAGCAACATATATTCACGCTCTCTTTCTGGGGTTTCATTTTGACTCTGAAATCTTCCCGGAGTTTCTTTGAAACTCTTTGGTCCATTCCTATTAGAAAGTGGGCTTTAAAAGTCATGTTTCTAAAACCTTTGAATTTGACAGCTTGGCCACTGCTCAGTGTGCAACTTACCTCATCAATGGTGTTAAAAGTTATGCTGGCATGCTACTACTTACAAGACCTTGACTTTAAAAAGCCTAATCCTCGACTACATACGTAGCAACGGATATTAATTGATCACACAATGTACTGGCAACTAAAACATTAGTATTTCTCAACTTTTCTTCCATACTACTGAGTCTGGGGTAGAGAAGGTCAGGGGAATGGGTAAGAAAAACAACAACATAAAAACCAAGAAAATTAATGAATTCAGCCTGATATTTTTCAGAAAAATTCCAGTTTTTGCAGACAACATTCAATGGAACAAATGTTAGTCTCATAAGTGAAAGCATGCTTCAATTTTACCACCATCCAGAGGGTCTAGTTAATGCAATCTACTTAAGATTTCAGGGGATTTTTAACATGTTTTAAATGAAATAACTTAAAGGAACTTAAAAATTGGTCTAACATTGTGGGATTTCAAACATTTGAACATGTCAGTTGCATCCCAGAATATAAAACCTTTTTCACTTCTCATTTAGACTAAGACAAACACTTGTGAAAATTGGCGCAAAATGAGTTTTACACTAACAAAAATGTTTCAACTTCTGTCACTCAATTATCTATTCCATACAAAAAGCACGAGCAAGTTATTTGTGGGACTTGTTGGTTTTGAAGGAAACCTGTAAGATTTTGTCCCCCAGGCGGTAGCCATTAAGACTTGCTATGGCCATTGCAGCTTCTTCATAGTTTGTCATGGTCACAAAACCAAAACCTTTGCACTTGTTGGTGTTGAAATCTCGAATAACTTTCACATTGGTAACCGCACCAAAGGGGCCAAACATCTGCCAGAGGATTCCCTCATCAGCATCTTGACCAAGGTTGTAGATGAAGATACACCAGCCAGAAGATGCGTTTCCTGGAACATTTACACCAGAAAGCCCACTCATGTGATCTACACCCATAGGAGAGAACCTAGCAAATAAAAAGCACAATATTTCATGTAAAAGTTCAATTCAATTAAGCAAATTAACTTGAATGGGAAGCAACTGAGAATGAATATTTTTCTACATAGACATCAAAACCGCCAGAAAGAAATGTTTCCCCATTCAAATTGACAATCAAATTGACAGCTGCCAGGAAAAAAAGTTAAGTATTCCAATTACTTTATCAATAGGGAACTATCCTGAGAAATAGGCAGGCAACAGAACAGTTGCAAGGCAAGATTACGTGATCACCGTCACAGGGGACCCAGCTCAACCTTTGTAACTCAGCTAGGCTGTTAAGAGTGCTCCGTGGCATCAGTGCAGAACTGCTCCAGTGCGGGTAGCGGGCAACACCTCCCCAGCGGCCCCGGCTTGCTCTGAGGCAGCATCTCCCACTTATTTCGCTCAAGGAGTTTGCATCCCATATCCTCCTTTTCTTGCCTCTAAAATAGCACGTTGGGAACTCTTAAGCCAAAGGGTTTCTTTGGGATTTGCCGGGGGGGGGGGGGGAAGGAGGGGATGGTTTGGTTTTAGGAGATTGCGTGTATTAATTTAAATTTCTTTTTCTTGTGGAACAGAACAAAACCTACTCCCTTTTCCACCATAAGGCAGCAGGTGCAGGCAAACACTCCCAATACCAGCAGGCTACTAAAGAAGCCACAGTCATGCATACTCGTAGCTAGTAGGCAGCCACGGAAATATTAGCACTTCCTCAGTCGATTCTCAGTAGCTGGGATGCCCCATGTTTCTAGCTACAGAATTTAAATCTCAGGGTTTTATTCCTTAATACCGGTTATGCAGATACTCTAACTGCAGTAGCTTTCAAACATCAAAATAACAAACTACAGTTAAGTACACAGTTTTACAATTGCAGTATGCATGTATGTTTTCTTATTAATTTTACACCAACTTCATACTAGGAAAACTTATCTGACTTTACTGAACTGGATTATTAACTCACCTACCCACTCTTCCTAAACCCCGCCTCCTGCATAGCACCCCAGCAGTATTTATGCATAACAAAAAGCAAATCCCCTCTCCTTTTTATGTCTTGCTTTGTATTATTTTCTTTTCTCCTATAACCCACATCTCTAATTCCCCTTTCTTCTATTTCTAGTCTCCATCCTAGAAATTCAAAGCTTCAGAATATTTTAATGCAGTATTACGGTTGCACAGCTAAGCACTCAAAGGTCAGGAAATGTGAAAGTTAAGGTAAAAAACTCAATTTGATCCCTTGTGCTTATGTATTATTTAAAAATGTGAGGTCATGTGATTGTAGAAATATAATTATACTATACCAGGGGTTCCCAAACTGTGGTGTACCACTGGTGATATGCAAACCACTTAAAAGCGGTACACGTGCTGCTCTCTGCCAAGAACATGGCGGTGGCAGTTCCTGATTCTCTGCTGACCTGGAGAAAACAGGGAACGGATGTCTGGGCAGTGAACGCTGCATTAAGTGCCAAACGCTTCCCCACTGACTTTTTCTTGCCCTGCACAAAGTTAGGAGCTGCTGCTGTCTTTATACAGACGGGAGGGCTCAAGGCAACGTGTACCAGCAGGAAGGGGAGCAGAGCCGCAGCAGCACGCACACAGACGCAGGGAAGTCAGCTCACGTTCAGCGTGGCACTTCGGTTGATGCACTCATACAAGAGACCCACCCAGTCACCATCTCCCCCAGCCCAGGCTCTCCGCTGCTCAGAGCTCCTTTCCGTGGACCCCTGAGCTACCAGCCCCTCCTGTCCCCAGAGCAGGGGGAGTCCTGGCGGTACGGAGCCCTTCCCCTCCATCGCACCTGAGCTGCCGCTGCCTGCCTGCGGCCAGCCAGCGCTGGCCCGGCTCAGCCCGGCTGCAGCCCGGCTGGCTCCCTGCCGCTGGCGTTTCTAGAGCACAGTGCGGACACACCGGAGCTCGTGCTGCACGTACTCACTGCCGCTGCCACTGCTGGCCAGCCCCAAGCAAATCCAAGTTTGGGAATCCTTGTACTATAGTAAAACTGAAAAAGCAGTTAAGAGTATCAGAATGTGAATGAAACGCACTGATCCGTGTGATCTGATGATTACGTGACATAGCTACTATTTATTTTGCTTTTATATAAAGATGTTCCTGTGTTAGCATGCTTCATACGCTTACTTTTTCTGACAGACACCTTCAGCTCTGTAGCTTCTTTCCATTTGAGTAATGATCTGGTAGGATGTATTTATCTCAATATCTGGAAAGTTTTCATCTCAACAGATCACCAGTCTTGGGTTCCCGTTCACGTGTATGGGGAGCAGAAAAATCACTAAGCTCCAAATTGCGTGATGTTGGTTCCAGCAGTCAGTGTAGCTCTGAACCTGCTTGCTATAAAGCCTCGGGCTCTGCCCACAAGCCCGGATCAACAGTACATCAAGGCTTGGAAACACTTGTAGAAGAGCAGCTGGGGGTTGAATGCAGGAAGGCAACAAATCTAAATTATTTTGCCTGTGATATGTATTTAAAATAGCAAGTACCTCTGTTCTTTGGATGCACTAATTTTCAAACAGATTCTCCTCTCTTCCTGTTGTGACTCACAAAAATGTTACAAGTTTATTAAAAAAAGGGACAAAAACACCCCTAAAAGACTTGAAAAGTCATTTCAGAAAAACAAGCATAGGAAATCTCACCTCACACATAATATCCCTCTTACCCAGATCTAACGTGATTCTAAAGTGAAGCTATACTTTGCAAGTTCACATGAAAAAGAAACCTTTCACAAGTTTCTGGCTGGTTAAAAAGCAACCATCAAAAAAGAAATTTGCAAAGGTGACAGTAAACGTGGTGTAGGATTAGACTTATGCGGACAGCTAAATTTACGTTCAGACTTGCATCCACCTGGAAGCATCACACAACATCTGGCACGAGTGAGAGCACTCACGCTGAGCAGAGCGGGCGCCCACTGCAATTCAGCTGACCCGGTAAATCCCTGCGCTTATCCTGGACCGAAGGCCTGCACAGGAGGGACACAAGATTATCAATTAGGCTTGGAACTATTGACTGCACTTTGAGCCAGATGGAATCCCAGGTTGGAAGGGACCTCAGGGATCATCTGGTCCAACCTTTCCAGCACAATCCAGACGAGATGGCCCAGCACCATCTCCAGCTGAGTCGTAAACGTGTTCAGCGTAGCAGAGTCAACCCCTTCCCTGGGGAGATTATTCCAGTGATTGACTGTTCTCATTGGGAAAAATTTCCCCCTCGTGTCCCATCGGAATCTCCCTGGCAGTAACTTGCACCCGTTACCCCTTGGCCTCACCAGGGGACTCCTTGTAAGAAGGGAGTCTCCATCTGCTTTGTAGCTCCCCTGTAAGTACTGGTCCATGGGGATGAGATCCCCTCGAAGCCTCCTTTTCTCAAGGCTGAACAAGGCGCTCTCAGCCTATGCGATCTCTCGGTTGGCCTGGGATAACAGCCTGTCCGCAGCCAGGCGCAGAGCGGCTGACGCACAATACCTCTCTGTCCTACAGGAAAAGATCTTTTTGACCACACAAGTTTAAAATGACTCTTAGAAAGTTATTAAACAACTGTCTGATTTGGGCAAACAACACTAAAGCTCACAGAGATCCAAGACATTTCAGAGAAAACTTTTAAAATCCCATTAACACTGTAATTTGAACGATCTCAGTCTTATCATTCATACTGCTGGTGTCCTCATTTTTGTTGCATTTATTTTTATACCCTCTCTTCCACATTGCTTTTTCAGTCCTCCCTAAGCATCCGTAGATGATATCATCTATGGACATTCTTTTAAGTCATGCTAGCCTCAAAATTCCAACATCTTGTGACTGTAAGGATCAACTCTATTTTTTTTAATTGTAATCTTTTTCACTTCATAAGCTTCTCATTTATATGAATGACCTTTTGCTCTACTGTTAAGAGACAGGCTGCTTCATTTAATAGATTCTGGGATTATTTTAACACACTAGAGGACATAATCTCAGAAGTGACACTCCTAAATGAAAAGTTTATTTTTAGTTCTATGAAAGTCCTGTAATTTTTTTTTTTCTGAATTTTTTTCACTGCAATCCGAGAACAGCTACATACAGCATCACAGGTGGGAGCAATCCCACTGCTTACCTAATGCTGATAAGCTGTAATATTATTTTTAATATTAGCCTATGTTGCCTTTGCACATGAACTTAGCATCTTTTTAGTTTTGAACAGTTTCACAAAGAGCAGGAGCTCAACTACACTGATACTGGTCGCGTCCACTGTTTTCTCCTATACCCTGATACAGATAGGAACGATCTATTGTGTACAAAACAAGTCTTGTTGAGTATCCAATGATACAAGCTTTAAGCCTGAAATAAAATTAAGAAAGGTATTAAAAAGGTATTAAATCAAACAGCCACGTATCAGAGAGCAGCAGCAATCGAAATAAGGGGTTTCAGTACCACATTCTTCTAGAACGTGGATGAAACACTACTCTGGATGAAACGTCGTCTTCTGTGGCATTCTCAACACAGACAACTTGCATCCAAATTACAAATTGGCTTAAAAGTTGAAAATTTACAGTTTCGCTGGAGTGGAACGAAACAGATGCGTGGGAGCTGTCTGAGCAATACTGTCAGTGAGAGGGTTAAACACTCGGGAGTCTTCTCACATTTCCACTTGATCAAAGAATTATCAACAAATAACTCCCCTTCAGGCAGTTGTGACCTAACTCAGGGACTCTGGTATCAACAGAAGTATGCCCATTAAAAGAAGCGGGAACTGGCTCCAATGCTGAACAAGTCTGAAAGCAAAACCAGCTGAACTGGGAATATTCGAGATTTGAAAAAACATTCTTCTAGCCTAAAGCTCTGGCGAACTGTAAAAGCATAGGACCTGCAGGGACTTTGGCCAGCCGGCTCAGCCTTTAGGAGCTAAACTGCTTGATTCCATCAGAGTTCAACACCTAAAGATCTGCTTATTATTCTGTTTAAATAAACAAATCTTATACTGAAAAGAGCCCTTGCCCCTGATGTTTTATCTGTCCTCCAAACACAGTCCCATGCTGCAGGGTCATTCCTTCTGGATGGGAACAGGCAGCGCTTTGGAGCGGGTCTCAGAATTAGCCGGCCGACCCAGCACCCCAGTGGGACAAGGCATTACGACCAATTCCACAAATACCACAGGGACTACAAAGGATTAACTGAACATTAAACAAAGGGTCTGAGCGGTATCTGTAGGAAATTAATAATTACAAATTAGAGATACTAAAGGCTTAATCCTGGATTTACAGGGATATGATGGAATGAGATGAAGTGTAATCAAAATGTCAGTTTAAGTACTCAACCTCTACGTAGCAGAGACCACAATTGTAATTTATACAGACTGTGAGCTCTTTGGAAGCAGCTTATCCTTTCATCATGTTTTGTTCACTACACAAAACAAACAAGACTCGGTCCAAGCTAAGGTTCCTAAGCTTTACCACAATATGAATAATTATAACTCATTACGTTCAGCATCCTTTAAGGAAGACTCACTAGAAAAACTTGCAGTTAAAACCAAAGGTGGGAAGAAAAATAAGAAGGGCTGCGGGATGGCGCGTGTGTTGTGCATACAGGCACATATGTGCATGCATGCACGTGTGATTGAGGAAAGGAAGTTTTATAATAAGCGCAAGTTCTTGCAAGTCTGTGACAAGACACAAAGAGGCATGGACAGTTCTTGTCTTCAACTGGTGAATCTTGTCTCCACGGCGTATTCATAACAGCACGGCTTAACCCAGAATTGCTCTGTTACTCTATTACTCTATTGATCTATTACCTCTGCCAACCTGTAGTACCTAAAAATCTTCAGCTCCTTCTCCATCAGCAAGCCTGTAACTAGGAGCAGAAGTTGGCCAAAATGTGTTGACAAATGAGCACCGGGCACAGTCAACTTGAGTGGACATAGTTACCACAGAAGCAGGAATGGAACAGAAAGAGAAAGAACATTTTCTTTTACCTTATCCCCACTTGTGAAAACTCATACCTGTAGAAACATAGGAAACGCACACAAATAACATTAATGCTGCTCTTAATGGTACAATAAAAGAACAAGGAACGAACCAAAGTGGAACCAAACAATGATGAGGACGATGGTTCATCGAGCTTGGAGGTGATGCTGAGGTTAAGTCGGCCTACGCCCTGCATCAAAACAGCTTCCACAAAGAAAAAGAAGACGGGTCATTGCCGTAGGAGACTCTCTCCTGAAGGGAACAGAAGGCCCAGGACACAGACCAGACCCACTTCTTAGGGAAGTCTGCTGCCTCCCTGGGGCCTGGGTTAAAGATGCGAAGAGAAAGCTTTGTGCCCTGGTACAGCCCTCAGATTATTATCCATTATTGGTTTTTCAGGTAGGCAGTGAGGAAGTTGCTACAAGAAGTCCAAAGGCACTCAAGAGAGACTTCAGGGCATTGGGATGATTGGTTAAGGGATCAGGAGCACAAGCAGTGTTCTCCTCAATCCTTCCAGTTGCAGGGAATGATGAGGGAAGGCGCAGGAAGAGCCAGCAGATCAATACCTGGCTCTGAGCCTGGTGTCTCCAGCAAGATTTCGGGTTTTTTGATCATAAGTCAGCCTACACGACAGCAGGCCGGCTGGCGACAGACGGGGTACGCCTGTCACAGAGGGGGAAAAGGGTCCTTGGACAGGAGACAGCAGGGCTCCTTGGAAGAGCTTTAAACTAGATTGGAAGGGGGAAAGGGATAAAACCAGGCTCACTGGAGAGAAGCCTGGGGGCGGCACGCCAACGTTTGAGGGACGGTGTGCCAGCGAGGCCCTTCTGTCTGCCATCTCAGTGGAGGCAGGGGATGGAGAGCCATGCGGCAGCAGACGCAAGGGCTATGGATGTGTTAGAAACCATGGGAGCGCCTGAGAATGGACACGTAGGAATCAGGGCTTCTTCCCCCAGAAAGGTGGCAGGAGCAATAGCCCAACTGAAGTGCATCTGCGCCAATGCACGCAGCATGGGCAACAAACAGGAGGAGCTGGAAGCCATTGTGCAGCAGGAAAACTATGACATAGTTGCCATCACGGAAACACGGTGGGATGACTTGCACAACTGGAGTGCTGCGATGGATGGCTATAAGCTCTTCAGAAGGGACAGGCAAGGAAGGAGAGGCGGTGGGGTAGCCCTGTATGTTAGGGAGTGTTTTGATTGGCTAGAGCTTAACGATGGTGATGATAGGGTTGAGGGTTTATGGGCGAGAATCAGGGGGAAGGCCAACAAGGCAAATATCATGGTGGGAGTCTGTTACAGACCACCCAACCAGGATGAAGAGATGGGTGAAATATTCTATAAGCAGCTGGGAGAAGCCTCACAATCGCTAGCCCTTGTTCTCGTGGGGGACTTCAACTTATCAGATGTCTGCTGGAAACACAACACAGCAGAAACAGTCTAGGAGGTTCCTGGAGTGTGTGGCAGAGACCTTCCTGACACTGCTGGTGAGGGAGCCAGCTAGGGAAGGCACCCGCTGGACCTGTTGTTTGTGAACAGAGAAGGCCTGGTGGGTGATGTGACGGCTGGAGGCCATCTTGGGCATAGCCATCATGAAAGACGGAGTAAGTAGGGGGGCCAGCAGAACGGCCACCTTGGACTTCCAGAGGGCAGACTTTGGCCTGTTCAGGAGCCTGGTTGCCAGAGTCCCTTGGGAGGCAGTCCTGAAGGGCAAAGGAGCCCAGGAAGGCTGGAGAGTCTTCAAGAAGGAAATCTTAAAGGCACAGGAGAAGGCCATCCCCACGTGCCGAAACACAAACTGGCAGGGAAGACCACCGGCCTGGCTGAACAGAGAGCTTTGGCTGGAACTCAGGGAGGGAAAAAAAAAAAAAAAAAAGAAAAAAAAAGAGCATTTATGACCTTTGGAAGAAGGGGCAGGCAACGCAGGAGGACTACAAGGGTGTTGTGAGGTTACACAGGGAGAAGATTAGAAGGGCCAAAGCCCAACTGGAACTTAATCTGGCTACTGCTGTAAAAGACAATAAAAAGCATTCCTATAAATACATTAGTAACAAAAGGAGGGCTAAGGAGAATCTCCATCCTTTATTGGATGCAGAGGGAAACAGTGACAAAGGCTGAGGAAAAGGCTGAGGTACTTAACGCCTTCTTTGCCTCAGTCTTTAATAGTCAGAGCAGTTGTTCTGGGGGTACCCAGCCCCCTGAGCTGGAAGACAGGGACGGGGAGCAGAATGAAGCCCCCATAATCCAAGGGGAAATGGTCAGCGACCTGCGGCACCACCTGGACACACACAAGTCTATGGGGCCGCATGGGATCCACCCAAGGGCACTGAGGGAGCTGGCGGAGGTGCTCACCAAGCCACTTTCCATCACCTATCAGCAGTCCTGGCCAACCGGGGAGATCCCAGTTGACTGGAGGTTGGCAAATGTGATGCCCATCTACAAGAAGGGCTGGAAGGAGGATCCAGGGAATTACAGACCTGTCAGCCTGACCCTGGTCCTGGGGAAGGTCATGGAGCAGATCATCCTGAGTGCCATCACACGGCACGTATGGGACAACCAGGGATCGGGCCCAGTCCGCATGGGTTTATGAAAGGCAGGTCCTGCTTGACCAACCTGATCTCCTTCTGGGACAAGGTGACCCGCTTGGTGGGCGAGGGAAAGGCTGTGGATGGCATCTGCCTGGGCTTTAGCAAAGCCTTTCATACGTTTCCCACAGCATTCTCCTGGAGAAACTGGCTGCTCAGGGCTTGGACGGGTGTACTCTTCGCTGGGTAAAAAACTGGCTGATGGCCAGGCCCAAGGAGTTGTGGTGAATGGGGTTAAATCCAGCTGGCGGCCGGTCACCAGTGGTGCTGCCCAGGGCTCAGTGCTGGGGCCGGTTCTGTTTAATGTCTTTGTCAATGATCTGGACGAGGGGATCGAGGGCACCCTCAATCAGTCTGCAGATGACACCCACTTGGGTGGGAGCGTTGATCTGCTGGGGGGCAGGGAGGCTCTGCAGAGGGACCTGGCCAGGCTGGGTCGATGGGCACAGGCCACTGTGTGAGGGGCAACAAGGCTCAGGGCCGGGTCCTGCCCTTGGGGCACAACAACCCCAGGCACCGCTGCAGGCGTGGGGAGGAGCGGCTGGGAGCTGCCCGGCGGGAAAGGACCGTGGGGTGGTGGTCAACAGCCGCCTGAACGTGAGCCAGCAGTGTGCCCAGGTGGCCAAGAGGGCCAGTGGCATCCTGGCTTGTATCAGGAACGGTGTGGCCAGCAGGAGCAGGGCAGGGATCGTCCCCCTGTGCTGGGCACTGGTGAGGCCGCCCCTCGAATCCTGTGCTCAGCGCTGGGCCCCTCACCCCCAGAAGGAGATGGAGGGGCTGGAGCGTGGGCAGAGCAGGGCAGCGAGGCTGGGGAAGGGGCTGGAGCACAAGGGTGGGGAGGGGCGGCTGGGGGAGCTGGGGGTGCTCAGCCTGGAGAAGAGGAGGCTGAGGGGAGCCCTCATCGCTCTCTGCAACTGCCTGAAAGGAGGCTGGAGCCAGGGGGGTCGGGCTCTTCTCCCAGGTAGGAAGCAACAGGACAAGAGCAAATAGCCTCAAGTTGTGCCAGAAGAGATTTAGATTAGATATTAGGAAAAATTTCTTCACGGAGAGAGTGGTCAGGCCCTGGCACAGGCTGCCCAGGGAAGTGGTACAATCACAGTCCCTGGAAGCGTTCAAAAAACTTGTGGATGTGGTGCTTAGGGACGTGGTTTAGAGGTGGCCCTGGCAGTGCTGGGTTAACGGTTGGACTTGATGATCTTAAGGGTCTTTTCCAACCTAAGTGATTCTATGACTCTGATTCTAACTGGTCATTAAAATTTACTTTCACCTGCGGCTATTAACATAAATACATTAATCATTTTTACTATTACTGAGTGATCATTACAGGACAGAATTAAAGTTATTTGGTATCTCAATTATGGATATGAATATTATTTGTACTGCTTATTCTGATGCATCTTAATTCTGCTATAAATTTTAAGGGGAAGAATGATGATGAAAATATCCAGTTACATTAAGAATGAAAACATGAGACAGAAGCCTCAAGATTTTACTAGGACTAGGACACATCGAAGCCCTGGCTGACACAAAAGACAGATGTGTAGGTTTTTACTAGTTCACCTAACTGCCAACAATGTAGAACTTCAGTCCTTGGTGTGGTTTAGAAGGTTTGGGTGAGGAGATCTGGATGAGTGCTTCAGGGAAATTAAATCTTGTTTGAGGAGCTGCCTGCATTAAACTTGCCTGGGCTACAGTTGAAGAGACTCGGAGAATGACTGAGGTTGGCAGGGACCTCTGGAAACCCTCTAGTAAAGCTCCCTGCTCAAAGCAGGGGCACCTAGAGCAGGTTGCTCAGGCCCGTTCCAGCCCGGTTTTGAGCATCTCCAAGGATGAACACTCCACAGTCTCTCTGGGCAACCTGTTCAATCACCCTTGGTGTAAAACAACAGACGACTACGAAGTTCTAATTCTCATTGGAGACACATTACACCTAGCTGTTCTTAAAATGCTAAACTAAAGCATTATGGAAAGGTCACAGCGATACTGGAACAGTAGCACTGCAAAAAGCTATTTGAGTTTTTAGTCCAATTTTGCTGAGCTAATTGGAAACCTCAGAGGAGAAAAAGAAAAAAAAAGTAAATTCTCAGCAGGGAAACACTACGCTCAGAAACTCTCATGAACCCATCTCATAACAAAGCCAATTACTTATCTGCAAGACAGTAAATATAATGCATTTTCCAGAGCACAGTCCAACTATCAACGCCCTCCTTTAAGCAACTAAGGCAATTCAAATTCAAGCAATTCATATTCAAAGCAACTAAGGCAATTCTCAAAGGCAAAATACCTATCTCCCACAGCTCTGGAAGCAGACAATACGTTGCAATTATTCCGCAATCTTACTGAACTTATGAGGACTCAAGGAAAGACAGAACAGTGCACAGCCCAAGGTGTAGGAAGAAATCCCAGAGACTCTCTTAATCAGAAATAAGGTTCTCCTATTTTACTACGACACCTCCCTGCTGGAACCAATGGTTCAGAGCTTTAATTAAGTTGCCAAATTATATCTGCATTCAGAGATACGGACTAAAGAATGGGGATCTGTTGAGACAGGCATCTACCAACACCCATCTGGAATCTGCTACTTTCTATCATCTCACTACACACTCAATTGTAGAAACAGACACCGTAGTGTACGTACCTTTACATAATTAACTTCAATATAAATTTTACAAGTAAGATTTTACTTTAATCATATTTTAATTCAACAATTTATTTACATAACACTGCAGGACATATAGTGCACTATGTATTCATTCACACATGCTGCAATGAAGAGATTACTGCACAGCTGCAAGAGTACAGTTTCCCCGCCGGACACGGGAATAGCAGGACAGCCTTAAATGCATTATTCTTCCTAACCTACCTGAATCTTTGCGCCTGGTGATGCACTGGCCCTCCAAACCGTCTAGCTGGTGAATGACACAGCTGCGATAACAGTGCCACATTTTTGTTCTGGTTAGGATTGGCTGCAAACTTCACTGTAATGGGTTCGGAGGAACCTGGGGGTTTGTGACCATTGAAATTTGTAATTGCCTCTTCTGCTTCTGACCTTTTGTCAAACCGGATAAATGCGACCCCTCTGGACAAACCTTTTAACCAAACCAATAAAAAAAAAAAAAATAAAAAAAATTGAAGTTCAGGATAAACTCAAAATAACTTTGAAAGCAAAAAACGAAAAAGTTAAGTATTTCTATGGTCACGGCTTTCAAGTTCTCTACATTTACTAATGTTTCTTCAACAGCTAGAGGATAAAGTACAAAATTAAGAAACAAAAGACAAATTAAGACATTCATTTCAGCTATAACAACCACAGTGACTAAAACACTTAAAAAAATCCAATGTGGTAGAATTTCATGAAATCCATCACCAACTGACATTGAAATTAACAAAAAACCTCCCAACATATTTAAATGAATTCCACAAAAAAAAAATTAATTCGAGTCAGTTAAAAACAAAACAAACCCCCTTAGCTTTGATTACTTTATCACTAAAAAGCATCTGCAAACACAAAATTGACACTGATTTTTCCAAATGCTTTCAGCTTTCCATGCTGAAAACCCACCCTGGTTCATAGATGAGGGCATGAGGGCCTAACTCTAATAAAGCAGTTTAACCTTCTGTAATGAAGAGATCACAATTTCATCTACATCACGGCCATTACTTCTAGCTGTCACGTACCTTATTTTTAATTCATTAAAAACCGATTAAGAATTACCTCTTGGTAACCGTACTGAAACAATCCCACTGCCGTTAAACATTTGCATCTTGTTTTCCAGTTCCAGACCCAGCCCCTCGACGCTGTTCCCCTTCCGACCGAGGCAAAAGTTACGCCTTACGACATCTCTTCCCCTCACCCCCTCCCCACTTCTTATCCGTGACTTGACCATAGTCTGGAAATACGGTTTCTCTCAGTGAAGCTAAAAGGGTACATTTTGTTTAAATGTCATTCCAAAGCAGATAGACTAGACTATTTCTAGGCTAGACTAATTCCAGGACTTTACCAACTCTGTTTCAGAAAGGGCCGTATCAAATACTTTCATGTTGCCTCTACACCCACAGAGGGCAATCTTCAAAGGCAGTTTCAGAAGTTGTTTAAGCTTATCATAAATCACTAAGGTGTTTATAACAATTGAACATTATGCCCTGTATTTCACAGAAGGAAATGCGGCATGGCAAAACCCTAGGCATGCGGCAAGAAGCAAAAGGGAATCCAACCCCTACGACTACATAAATGGTCTCTCGGAAAGGCGTCTTTTCATTCGGGGCACTGGGAGAACTTCCATAAATAACGACTCATCTTGTTTGCTACACGTTGTTCGGTATGCAAAGCCACAGAGAGAAAGCCTAGTTCCTAAGCTACTGCGCTTTTTGAAGAGAAGAACTGCAGAACAACGGTGGGAGATGGCTAGCACCAACTGTGCAGCCGGAGCGATCTGGAAAGGAGTCAGCCTGTGAAGAAGTGATTCCATTTTTTGATTTCTTACTGGTTACTTCCCAAACAGGAGGCTGGACCAGATCGGCTCATCAAATTAGAGCTGACAGCACTACATGCTGCCATAGCACGGAGATCAGCCTTTCTGTGCTGGGAGGCAGCATCTGCCCCACCCTGGAGAGGCACAGAACAGCAGCATCGCCCGGGAGTCAGCAAGGACTATCCCAGAGCCCAACGCGCTGTTACTTCTCCACTTCCATGCTGTTCGTCTTAGTGCTTTTCACTTCATCTATCATCGTGTTCATTTAAAAATATAAATATTGTAGAGCAAATATTTTTAAACAGATTAATTCTCAAAAAGTAGAGAACAAGCTCTGCTGAGGAGGTACATCTAAAAGCACAAATTAAAATTTGCTCTAACTGGGACTAGATCAAGCTATGAAACGCAGGTTTTAAAGCCAAGGCATGGCTACATTTTTGAAGTGAACAGAAACCTAGGCTATGCATGCATTAAACTTTATAATGTGAACAGAACACATTCTTCAAACGATACGTTATTATGGTTATTTGAAAGCAAGCGGTATATCCTGAGCTGACGCTGAATTAGACAGCAGCATGCCTCAGCACACTCAATGGAAACTATATTACTCCTGGAGAGATTTTAATTGTATGACTTCTGTCACCTCATTTTATAGCTCTGTCCAAGACAGATGCGAGCTATCCAGACTCCACTGGCAGCCAGAGAAGGATGACGATTTTGGACACTTGTATTAATAAGTTTTAAGTATTATTAATAAGTATTAATAATTTTTTCTTACTTCTACCTATGGTTGTCACCTAGATAACTAGCTCATGAGAGAGAACCATACAGATATCAAAGTGGGACAAAATGAATCCTTCTCTCTAGGAAAGGAAGGATGGGATTTTCCTTGCTCAGCACTGGAGCGTCTACAAGGTCGGTATCCAGATCTCACCTATTCACCTCAGATTTCTTTTACACACAATCGCATTTAAAGTGCAGCCTGACCAAATCGGAACACTTAAAAGCAGATGCCTCCAGAAGGAGCTAGCTCTGATGGAGATGCTTAACGTTGCAGACTTTAGCATTTAGTCAGATTAATCCCACCAAAAGCTGCTGATGGCCTACTCGAAATTACAGCAGATTCCTCAAAGAGCATGAAAGTTGCTGCTTAACTACTGTGCATAAATGTACATGCTACCGTGTATAAATGTTAAATGTGGAATTGCTAGAATTAGATTATCTTCTGTTCTAATATTGCACGTGCATAATCAATGAAAAAGTGTATTTGTAGAAGTTCTCTTGAAATTCATACATGACATACGGGCTACTGGAAAAAACACGGAACACCTAAAGTTACAGGGTAAGCCGTACTCTGCAGTTATACAGTCTGAAATAATGAGGTAAGAAATTAAAACTCTGTGAAAATACATTGTAACACTGAGTCAGAATTAACATTATAAAGGAAATCCTTAACTTTGGTCTCTCCTGAGCTGAGTGCTTAACTAAGCAACTTCTCCCTTTTTTTTTTTTTAAAATAAACAAAATACTTTTAGAATATTCAAGAGGGTAGTACTAAGTATATTATGTTCATTCTTTTGGTTAGCAGTAACCACAGAGGACTGTAACACACCTCAAATGTTTTAAAATATGAGGAAATTGTGTGAGTGAGTTCCAAGTTGGTATGAAAGACAAAACACAGTATTGTTTTGCTTTTTAATATGTAATTATGGCCTGGAATTTACCTGTGGATAATAGTTGCATTTGTGTAACGTAAAGGTAACATTAGCACTCCAGATTACAAACATTACAGTAATATCAAGTGTTACAGCAAGAGAGTAGATTTGGGAAATCAGCAGCTCAGCCTGGTAAAACCGACAGTAAGAGCATAAAACATGATACGAGGTTTAGACTGTAAGCTAGCAAAGGAGGCAGCGTCAGTCATTCTGTGTTTTAAAAAAAGTCATTGGAAAAGGATATCCCCTTAAAATTATTTCAGTGGTTGACGCCAGCTGTCATGGCTAGTTTGTGAAAGTCTGGTCTAGTTTAGGAACTACCAGTCTCTGAAAAACATAAACCATGCTATACACTACAGTTTTTTGAAGCTGGTGCAACAGAGCTCACCTGTAGTTTGATCCACAAGCACACGCGAGTTGATAATGCGTCCAAAACGTGAAAACATATCTTCTACATCTTTTTGTGTCATTGACCTTGGTAGTCCACTAATATATAAATTAGCATCCTTGATAACTTCAGAACTTGGACGAGCATAGGAAACCTTTATGAAGAAGGGAGAAAAAACAAAAAAGGTATGTTCAGGGTGCAAATAGGAAAGAGTGATTTCTTTTGTCTTGAGTCACTTTTATTTATTCCCTGCTAAACAATGCAGGCAATTTTTACTGGAGTTCAAAAAAGCAGAACAGGGAGAAGGTAGGGGAAAATTGCCAGAACGAAAAGAGAAAAGTCATGTCCCCATGTAACTCCATTCATTTTGGGCTTATCCAACCGATAAGGAATATAGTGGCATTGCTATAAAGAGACAGCAGTAGACTAGTACCAATGCTTTCAAACACATTTGCTACGTTGAAGAATCCCTGTCTGAAGTTCTGACTCGGATACTGGACCTGTCGGTAACCACGGATCACACCAAGAACTTGTGCTGTCAGTATATTTTTCAAAGCCTCATAAAAAGACTTTACCAGCTGGAGTGCAGCTTCCTATCTTAATTTCTGCTACTAGATAAAGTTACAAATATCACCTAAGCAGGTGTAATTTCCTACACATACAGTACTAGCTGTTATTTTGGAAAAGGAATGCATGTGTATTAGCAAGATTTAAAATAGAGATCATCAAGTATCTGAGATAGACACGAGTTCAAAAGCCTGGCAACAATTTGGAATGATCCCACCTACTGCTGTAAAAATGGTGGGAATGAAACAAAGGGAATCTTTGAATATAAAGCTGTTACAAAACAGCTCACTTGACTACTCTTCTCCCAGATTCCACCTTTCCTGCAGCTGGAGAGCACACAAGCCTTACCACCAGAATGAAGTTTATTAGAATGCCATTTTCATAGAAGACAGAAAAAAATCTAGACATCCTACCTTGATAGTTTTTGACTGAAGTCTGAGGCCATTCAGTGTATTTATTGCTCTTTCAGCATCTTTTGCAGTAACGTAGTTCACAAAGCCATAGCCTAAGCTGTGTCCTACATGGAAGAACATCATTTTTTAAATTAATCCTAACAAAAGAAAGTTATCACCACCAAAATTAAAGGAAATGCAAGCGAGAAAAAGTGAACTCAACATAAACATAATCCACACAGCAAATATGTAAAAATCCAGAGAAGTTTCTGAAGGCTGGCATGCATCATAGGAAGTAACTCGGAGCTCTTCATTCGCCACTTTGGACGTCCCTCTGTCTTCAGGGACAGCGTGTATCAGCCAGCCACAGACGATCCATCGACAGTAAGAAATTCAAGACTAAAACACCGACTCTGAACAGTCTTGTAAACTTAATGGGTGTGGAACAAAGGCAAGAATTTAACAAAGTTCATAAGTACAAACTCTTGTAGATAAAGAGCAGAAAGTGAGAAAGTGCCAAGGGAGGAACTGCTGGGTAAGAAATCATCGGGCTACTCATTTCTGTGTAGCTATTCCAACCTTCACTCCTGGAGACAAGAGGGGAAAAAGAAGTCTTCAATCCTTCACACGTTCATATAGCTAACGAGCAGTAAGTCTCCCAAACAGGATGAAACTGAGGAGTGAAAAATTCTCTTTAATGCAGGCAATTCATGTACTATTGCTTTATGTAAGTTTACTCTTAACTCTTACAAAAAGAATTTGAGAATAATAATAATACAAATCTTTACAACATTTAGGGCAAAGGACATTTATTTGGATATTTATTTGTTCTGTTTCTATCTCCAACCTCCACAAAAGCCACTATCTATTATAACACTACATACTACGATCATTTTGGCTTGCAATTTTGAGAACACTAGAAGACCCAGCTAATCGTTATAGTAGAGGATTCTCTCCTGAAATATAGCCCTTTTTTAATCGCACAGCATGGCTCCGCAATAGTCTTAGCTGGCAAGGAAGTTTTCTTAGGCTTTCCAGACATTTCAGAACATCAAATATGCCACCCCCTTGCCAAAAAAAAAAAAAAAAAAAAAAGTCAAATGGTGATTATCCTAGCACAAAATGGCAGAGAAACTGAAGAAGAGGGCTGTAACAGACACTGCAGATTACCTCCGTCTACTGAAAAAAGAATCACCGGTCTACTGAAGGACCTGAGCCCTGCAAGCCTAAAAGCCACGCGGGATGGAAGGAAGCTCCATACAACGCTGACAGCGTTACGACTAACGGCGTGCCTGACAGACGGACTGCAGAGCCGCTGCAAAGCGCAGCTCCCCGGCACCTCCTCTGCTTCGCTGTGAACCCTACCAGAGCAGTAACTCATCTCAACCCAAATAATGTCATTGCCCCTTTCCTAACACACTCCTTGTATAAACAGGCCCAGTTAATTTTCACTGTCTGCTAAAGCTCTTAAAGACGCCAGATCCCCTTTGCGTTCAACCCTCATACAGAAACTCTCACAGACCTCATGTTAAAACATCTCCGCTAGCACAGATCAAACTCCCATGACGCCGGGCGCTTCTGTAATGGCAAATCACTCTTTGAGAGCCAAGCAGGATTTAACTCTGCATAGTAAACAAATAAACGCAATATAAGCAAGATCTTAGACACCAGCTCCTGCACCTTTATCCTTTGAAGATCTACAGACAACATCGATCAGGATTTTGCAGACATGTATCTCACATGTATCTACAGCATGGTTTTTGTTGATGTCTTTATAACATTCATTTTCTGTTTTATCAGTCAGAGATGGTCAATCACTTAGATCAAATCTGGTTGGTCCACAATCACTTACCTACTGAGATTCTTCTCTCCTGATTAAGAAAACAAATAATTTAACAATTAGAAAAATGCTTAGCACCTGGACCCTGGCTTATTTCTCCGGAATCTGACCGAGTTTAAGAGGGAACGAATATCACGCAGACAGTAAGCGGTGACTTTTTCCCTCCTAAGAGGGTGGGAAGAGTCCGACAGCCCTCACCCACAGGTACAGCATGCCGGCACCTGCTCTGAAGGCTCGGACCACCAGCTGCTTTATAGATATTTTCAGTCTGTCCCAAAAGCCATATAAACATGAATATTCCAGCAAGCTACTGAATAGAACCACATCCTCATAAAGTTTATGGAGATAGGCCCTTAAAGACCAGGGAAACAGGCTTCAGCAAGACTAACCCCCCGAGCCTGAACCACCGAGCCCTGGCAGTCAGGGCTGCCGCTCCGCAGGTGGACGCTGCGCCGGGGAGGGGGTGACTAAATTCTCCTGGCAGGGGAAGAAGAGCAGGATTTCACACCGTATAAATTTATTAAGCTATCTTTAGTATTCTGAGTCACGGAGATCAGGGGCTCAGCCTACGACCAGTGTGAGTGAGTATCCTTCCCTGTTTTCTTGCAACAGGTTCCCCGAGAAGGCAGGCAACCGTTACTTACCCAGCAGCGTTCGTGCAAAGCGTCGGACAGGTCACGTGTTTATGCACTGTTTGAGGTCAGTGACAAGGAAGATTAAGCTACTTAGTTTTGGTTTTATCCTGTATGTAAGTAACAGCACTCATGGACACACAGGACCACGAGGGAGGGCAGGATCTGGGGCCAGTCCCCGTACACATTCCCTTTCCCTAAATTGTAACCAAGCTTCACATTAAAAGCAGTGCAGTTTTTGTCCCAGGCGCTCTGATTGAAAGCACGTTCCACAATCCCCCTCCAACGCTCTCCTTTTCTAAAGGCAGGTCTTCGGACTTCGTATCCCCTTGTGCCTGTGCAAATACTGCCCTCGAGCTTACACGCGCTTATCCTCCCAAGCGCCTGTTCCCAAAGCACACGTAAGCAGCGGCCATATCCCCTCGGCCGCCTTTACCGTCTTCATCTGAACAAAATTCTGCACCTTCTCCACTTCTAATTTTATACAGGTTGCTCAGTGACTATTCCTTATCAACGAGTTTGAAAGCCCTGGGAAAAGAGAGCAGGGGCGTAACGGGGTTGACAGAAACAAACACAGATTACAAAAAGCAGGGTCTGAAAAGTGGCAGGATTACAACGGTTACCAGGTTTTCTCATATTTGCTGTAGGCATTTGACAATAAGCTTATACTAAAACCTAGAAATTACAGTCCTGTTAAATTTTACCTGCCACCAGATAGGAAAATATCAATTACCTGTCTTTCTCTACAAAAAACTAGAATACAGACCTTCCCTCTTAGACTATACTTACCACCTTCAAATTACATCAGTGTAACATGACTTTACAGTCTTTAAGTGCTAGAAAAAAGCCAACCCACACAAAATTGGCAAGATATATTAACTTATCTTGCTCTAAATACTGAATACCCTCAGTCTCAGCCACCTCCTGCCGTTCAGTCACTGGTTTTCGTCTCTGAACAGGCTGGGATAGCCAACACGCGACAGTCCCGACACTGCAAGAGGCGCCTTCCACCGCTCCCCGGACAGATCACTCTTCAGGAATGCTCCCTGCCTCACAGTTTTACTCCGTATTCCCTCCTCCTAATCAGTACAAACTACCTTCCCTTTAGGGCATGCCAGAAAATATAGAAGGAATCGGCATTTACACAGCATTATGATTTATGTCAAGTGTTTATCCCAAGCAAGGAGATAAGTTATTTGCTTTATCATGATGTTAAGAGCCTGCTAGAAACCTATCATGCAAAAGAAGGCAGTACTGCAACAGCTTTCAAACTATTTTAGTGGATAGTAATTAAAAAAAAAACTTTAAAGAAAAACTTTTTAAAAGTTTGCATATACATAAACGCAAATCTACTCAAGAGACAAAGATTAAAGAAAGAGAAACAAGTAGGTCCTTATCTGGATGAATAATTAACAAAGTGACCATAAACCCTAGTTTTAAGCAAAGTACTATACTCCTTCAGCAGAAAGAATCTAGTTTTGTTTCCGTGATAAAAAGCCCTTTCATGAAAGAGGGCACTCATTTTCTTTCTGTGCATCACTTGGGTTTCTGTCCATGTCCTCGCTTCCTTTCCCAGCTCCCCGGGACGCGCGGCTTCAGTCGCCGGCTCGTTCCTCGTTCCCCTCCCACTGCCGACCGACCCTACTTTCACTGGGGACCCCAGTACGAGACCAGAGCCCACACTTATCTTCCACTTCACTAAGGCTAGCTGCCCCCCCGAAAGCAGCTAACACAGGTTCTCCCCACCCCAGCCTTCTCATAAAACCTAAATTTAAACCTGACTCCGGTTATGTCAGAGCACCTCAGTATAAAGGCGTTTTTGTTTCAAATTCAAATTTCCCAGTTTTTCTGAACTGGGAAATGGCGTGTTGAGATGAAATTAAGAAAGCCCAAGTAAATAACACAGAAGGATGGAACAGATCTCGGCAAACGTCACTCAGGGGAGGATGGAAAGAGCGTCTTGGGAGGAGAGTTGGGTTTGGTTTTTTTGTTTGTTTGGCTTTACAAAATGTGCTGTGAGTGATAACCAGAGCGCTTAAATATGTATGAATGCATCAAGAAATACCACGTCCAAATACCAGACATCAATGTGCTGAAAAAGCGGAATTCAAAGCGGTGACTCTGTAGTTTCAGAGGATGAGAACAGATTAAAAGTGCTCAGATGTGCCTTGTGTGGGCTTTCTTTAGTACAGTTACACTGCTGTAGAGCTGGGGATACCTAATCACATCGACCCAAGCAAAATGCAAGCACCCTTGCATCAAAATTCCAAAAAAAGGGTTATGCCAATGCAGAAGTGCAGCAAGGTAGGACTGGCAGAACAAGCGATCGATCAGAATTGGTAATAATTTCCATATTCTAACCCCCTGAGACCAGTCAGCGCTACGCATACAGCATCTTTTGTTTCCTAACATCCCAACACCCAGGAAAACAAGCAGATGTGTCAGCAGAGCAGCCCGGCTAAGCAGGGAACTCATGGCAGAGCTCCAACGCAAACAGGCAGCGTACAGGAGAGGGAAGAAGCGACAGGCTACAAAAGGAGGAATTTGGAACCACTGTCCGCTCGGTCTCAGGAAAGCCAGAGCTCAACTGCAGTTGCGACTTGAAAGGAACGCAAACAAACAAAAAAATAACATCAAGGGTAACCAGAAAAGCTTCTACTGCTGCCTCAGCAGTACAAGGCTGAAAAAGGAAAATGTGGGACAGCTGCTGAATAGGGTGTGCGATTTTGTGAGAGCGGTACGTGATGCCTTCTTTGCCTCACGCTTCACCAACAGAGTCCAACAGGCCTCCGCACTTAGCGAAAGAGTTCAAGGAGCAGGACCAGTGGATGAGGATCAAGTCAGGGACTGGTTGGTTGAGAGAACTTGACCCATACAAGTCCGTGGGATGAGATGGGCTCTAAGGGTGCTGAGACATCAGGCCAAAACTGCTCTCTGTCATCTTTGAATGCTCATGAAAATTGGAAGCATTCCCCAACAACTGCAGGAAGGCAAATGCCACATCCATCTTCAAAAAGAGACCAAAAACCACCATGCTCTACACGGATGCCTACAACAAGTAGAGTTTAGCAGGGATCTGTCCTGGGACCTGCTGCTTAACTTTTTATCCGTGACCTGGAGGAGGTGATGGGAATGTGCTCTCACCAAGACTGGAGATGACACCAGGTTGGGAGGAACCTGTCAATACACTGGAGGGCAGGGCTGCCACCCAGAGGGACCTAAACATGCTGGAGGAAGGGGCCAACAGGCGCCTTATGAAACGCAGCAAGGACAAATGCAAAGTCCTGATCGTGGGAAGGAAGAAGCCCTGGCAACACCACAGACTGGGCACTTACTGGCTGGAGAGCAGCTCTATGGAAAAGGACCTGGGAATCGTGGTATAGAGCAAGGCAAGTGTGAGCCAGGAGTGCAGTATGAAGGAGAAAGTTAACAGCATCCTGCAGGGTACTAACAGACCTACAGCCAGAAGGAAGAGATCACCCCTCCTTACTCAACACCCACTAGACCACACCTAGAATACTGCATCCAATTTTTAATGTTCCCCAATCCAGGAAAGATATGGACAAACTAGAGTGAGCTCAACAAAGGGCCACCAAGATGCTCAGGGGACTGAAGCATGTGGAGGTTTACAAGACCAGATGGGATAAAGTCCTGAGTAACCTTGTCTGACCTTACAGCAGAGGCTACTCTGAGCAGGAGGCTGGACTCGTGTCCCTTAAAACTGCACCATCCTACCATCCCAAACGACAGAACAAGGAACTCAACACTGCATTAATCTGAGGTTCTTCCAGTTTCACAGAACAAGGTCTTTTTGCATTAAGACAGCCTATATGCAGGGATGTAACAGAACTAAATATTCATGAAAGGGTTAGAGAAGGTAAAGAATCACACTTCTCCCATTCATGGAACCACTTCCAAATTTTGAGTTTATTTCTAGTGTAGTCCTTAAACCAAAGCCTGGAATTACCAAAACTGCTACCTGGCTAGCAACACAGACTCTGCCAATTTTCAGTGGACTAGTTACTCTGTCACACATTTTTGGAAGCACCCACTCTCATAGTCCATTTTTCATCGAATCAAAACTCATTTCTGTAGGTTTCCACTAGTTTTATTCCGTCATTTTTTTGTCCACTGGTCTCAGGAGGTGATGCTGGTTTCCAGCTCCTCCTTATGTCCTTCGGCCCAATGTTAAATCTGCTCCACATCCTAACAGTTAACTGATTTCTCACTTTAATATTCTAAAGAACCTGACATGTTCTACGTGCACTGCTTGCCTCGACTTTGGAGACAAGCAGTTGCTATTTGTTACCCCCTTGCCAGTTTTTGTTTTCATACTACAAGATGTCCTTACAAAAAAAAGAACAGAAAGCAGCTTCTTGAAGGATTTTTGTCAAAACATATTTTTGGATGTGAATAAACATCTCAAGTATTTGATCATCGATCTTCAAAACGAACAGTAGAAGGGCATGGTTTTCCATTACAAGTCTACGCTGATCAAACCCTATCATCACAACACAGAAGCGATTCTATTTATTACTACATAGCTCACAGTATATTTTTGAAAATACTGGGAACACCCCCTACACTCAGTCCTTCACTAAAGATATAGACGATGCATCTCAGCTACTCCGAAAACACATGAATCTGAAGCTAAAACCCACGGCCTGAACAAAAACTTTTCTCCTGATCCGGTCCCCAAGCAGCCCGGCCTCCATTCTTCAGCAACGTCCTTACCCCTGGCTTCATCAGCGATACTGAGAATTGCTTTGCTTCTCTGAAGCACACCCATTCTTTCCACTTAGACCATGGTGACCACAGTAAGGCCCAGAAAATGAGAAAACATGCTGCTTGAGATAGAACTAAGTACAGTTTAATCTTAAAAATCACTTTTACTTTGCCAAAAAAAATATTCTACAGTCTTTTATACAGATTTTGGAAAATGGAAGCAAGGTTTGTTGTTTTTTTTTTTTCCTGAATAACTTCTTGAAGCTACAATTAATCATTCTGAATTACTTTTCACAGTTCTGCTTCATCTCCAGTTTAGTCATAAATGCTGTCTGAAACTATCATTAGTCGTGCAAACACCGAGAGAGCACTGCAGAAATCCCACATAACCGTGGTTGTGTCAGGCTGGGGGCAAAGCTCAGCCTAGCTGGTTAGTCTGGTCTCGTGCCTAATCTGGTAAGAGACCTGGGAAGCACCGCACTGTCGTAAGGCCGGACTTCAGGCCTTACTGTCGTAAGGTCTTACTGAAAAGACTTCTGATTGCAACAGAAAGGAACTAGAAGGAAACAAAGGAAATAATACCTAGTTTTACTGATAATGATTTTCAAATACAGAATGTCTCCCCACTGCTTCATTTCGCTTTATAAACCAGGACACAAGCCACTTTCTGTTCCGTGGCCAAACGATGAATAGTCTTCATTTATGGAAGTCTAAGGGCAAAATCGCATTTAACAGGTTTGGAAAGCCTGACCTTCAAACAACTCAGGAAAACATTCCGAATTACAAATAGAGTGGCCTCTCCTCCATTTGCAAAATAAATGACATTTGCCTTGAAACAAAGATGACTGCAAGCAATTCAAACAAACACTTCTTCAGAAAAAAGTCAAAAGCTACAAAGCCAACTTGACGTAAGTCTGTTCTTTACCCTGGCTCAAAGAGACAGCTTCCAGGGACCTCACCATCTCCACAATATTTCAAAAATTCAACCATATGCAGTAAGAGTGACAGCTTTAAATCCTGAAAACAAAAGGTTTACTGTTTTTAGTAATTCATTCCATTCAATGAAGCCCTTCCACATACTTATCATTTCTGTATGTTCTCTTTATATTTCTTCCTTTCTTTCATTTCCAGAACATTTTTCTATTGAGATTTAATTTAAGTTGCTCCAGGGCTCTTTTTCCAGATGAACTGCCAGCATCCTAGATGCTGTGAAGTGAAAAGGATTTGTAAAGTGAACTCAGAAAATACCAGGCCCAAAATTGTGCATGAATACCACAGGCTGGTTTCTTGAGGAAGTCCTTCGGAAGAAAATGCCTTGCCCACTTACTGCAAGATCTCGTTTCTTTAAACTTTAGGATGGACTTTGTTCATCTGTGGTTGGAACAGAAACCTGACTATTCAAGATGCTGAGGGCTGAAAAATCCACTCCTTAGGAAGATACTTCAGCTTCCAAATAATGACACTTTTTTAGCTGCAAAAATTACAATGCAAAACCTCAGCAAGTGTTGAGTGTCAACACGATCAGAGGTTAAGCTGAACTAAATCGTTATTCTGCAGAAACATACTGCTTCTCCGCTGGAAGAGAATGAAAGTATTCTAAGAAGGTGTGGAAGAATAACTCCCACTAAAAACACGTTGAGAAATACTAGAGTACAACTGAAGATTTTGCTATATGGCTCATTTTTTATGGCTTGATGAGGGAAAAGAAAGGCAAACAAAGGGAAGACATCAGCTTTTGTAAAGCAGAGTGCTACCTGCAACGGCTAGTACAACCGCGTTGGCCTTTTTGGCTTTATGTGCCTATGCATCATACGGAGGGATGCTAAGCATGAATATATTTAACCCTCTCAATAGATAGAGTGAGAGGATACCCACAACCCTAGAACAGTAGGAAGTCATCCTCCGTTACGCCAGCCCTGCCTCCAAGCTTTCAGAGAAGGCTGCCGAGGTCCCTCTGCACAGCAGCACAGCCACCCAGTTTGCCAGCCACTCCTCCCAGTTTGGTGTCAGCCGCACACATCCCGAGGGTGCAACCTGTCCCATCACCCAGGTCATTAACGAAAATTTTAAACAGAATTGGCCCTGATAGCAAACCTTTGGGTACTTCACTAGCGACCGGCCTTCAGCTGGACTTCGTGCTGCTGATCACCAACCTCAGAGATTGGTTTTCGATCCAACCACCGGTCCTTCACTGGGTGACACAGGTCCTCCAGCACTGCATGCCTCCTGCAGCGATAAGAACACCTCTACCCAGCCTAAGTGAGAGGCCCCGGGCACTCCCTGCAGCCCAAGACCTGCAGAGCTGCACCCTCTTTTTCGGTCAAGGCCTCTGATGGTACAGGGACAACTGCTACAGTGACTGCTGCAGACCGTGCAGCACGTCACCACCATTCCTGTGTGCACAGAGGCTGATCGCAACACAGTCCACGGTCCCCATCTGCACTGCTACGCCTGTTCACAGCGCTCTGGGAGCTAAGCTTAGGCTAGACTCTTATATAGGCCTGTCCTAAGCAATAGCTAAAAAGGTGCTTGACCCTCCCTAAGTGGGGGTCAACTGGAACAAAAGCTCCAACCTCCCGTTGATCAAGTACACCTGCAAGAGCTCAGAGCTCCTTGCTGGAAGTCACGGTCTCCTAAGCTACCCTTTCCTGGCAGCGGCAAGCACTCCCGTTCTCCAAAGGGTTCCCAGAAGGCCGCTGTCAGTCCTCGAGGTTCCCAGAGCATTCAGAAGCAGAGCCCAGGAACTGCGGCACCAGCTGCTGCTTCCGCTGGCGGTGCTCGCAACCCACTGAAAGAACCCAAGCAACCTTTACATTAAGTATATTCCCACACCCTTGCCATAACTCAGTTATACCTCCGAGGTAGTTTATACGGCCAACCTGATGATAAAGGAAATAAAGTGAAGCTGGCAAAGCTAGGAGGGTGTTAATGTTTTCAGGATTTGGCCAATTTGTCTGCAAACCAATTGCACTTTTCACTAAGTTAACCATTGTTGCTAGGCATTCTTGAATGCACATTTAAAGAAATTGCATACCGCCAAATGTGATTAAAAAGCTAGAAAAAAAATCCAGGGGTAAATGATGCATTCCAATGACACAGTTAACAGCAAAACGGCATAAGCAATTTCACGGTTGTTTTCCATGCAAAAGGAAACAATTTCAGCCAAAGAGAATACTTAAATACTTTCCACAAAACAGGAACACTTAAGAATTCTGTTTCTAGACTGGAGGCCACTGCACTAGTGGAATGAACAGAGTTCCCCCGTCATGCGAGCTGTTCACCGCCTTGCAGCATCTGAAAGCAGAGCAATAAAATCTCCCTTCCCTTTTTGCTATCAAGGCTTACAAGGACACAGCCATTCATTTCTTTTTCAGCTGCATTTCTGTGAAAGTCTTCCAGAGAAGACATCATGACGAGGAAAAGACAGGGAAAAGGTGAAGATGCATAGCGATTCCTGAGGAATTCCAACTACCTAGAAGTGATTTCTTTTTGGTCCTGTAAGCAACACGCCCCATGCACACCTGCAGTGCAAATGAGCCGTAACAACAGGCTTTTTTTGAGATGGACCCCAGATTTCTGCACACGACCTTAACAAGTCACCCCAAAACGTCCATTCTGCTCCACACTTTTCAGCAACAGTGGAGCGATGCCTTTGTCCCTGGCAGCTGCTGATCGAGCAGTTCAATGTTAGCAAGCTCCGTCAGAGCTCAAACTTGCAGAAGCAAACGCAGACAGTGGAGAGGGAGCCCGCTGTCTCCTTTCAGCACCTGCACAGAGACGGCCACATTTTGGTAGCTGACAGGTACTGACAGAGCCTTTGGCACAGTCTGAAGGATCATATCCTAGATTTCCTGGAGTAGAAAGCCATGAGTATTTTGCCATGAGTATCACAGGGATACCTTATTCCCTGCTCAAGCAGTACAGAAGGTGTGAGGGAGGAAACAAGAACCCGCAAGAAGCTGGATGCCTCCCTAACAAAATCAACTGCCATCAGACAGAAGGCTTTTACCGAGAGCTGCACGCAGCAAATTTGTCACCGGGTCCTCAGAGCAGGGCTATGGGCGTCATGAGCAATAAACAGATCCCACAGCGGTCTGAGACCCTAAACACATGGGAAAAGTTTAACCCGACCTTTTCAGAGCTTTAGGACAGTCGGGTTTGAAAGTACCAACATTTCAGCAGGGTAAGGGGAAGACAGAGAAACTAAATACAGCTTAGGCTCGCGGCAGACTAACTCTCAGCTTTAGCATTTGGTCCAGCAGAACTAGAAGTCCGTGTCCACCTGCAGGAACAGCAGACTAAAGCCGACCAGGTTCTCTCTGAAAATTCACAGCTATGGATTAGAAGCATCCACATTGCGCACAATCAGACATCCTGACACGAGTCACCCGCATCTGTGCTGCGAGAAATTCAGCGAGACTAGAGTGGCACAAAGGCCTGGCTTTCTGCACTAACAGATGCTGAAGGAGGAGAAATGCTTTAAAAACATTCACCTGTAAGAGGAGTCCAGCACAGCAGGCTGGCTGGAAACCCAGACCCCAGAATCTGGATGTCGCAGCAAAGTCAAGCACCTCCAATGCAAAGTATGGTACAGGACATACTTCTTCTGTTGAATCATCTACGGCAGGAGGCAGTGGCCCCAAGAAAGAGGACATCTAACGCTATACACATTGCTGGGTAGGAAATCAGCACAGAGCACAAGTTTGGCACCATTGTGTCTGAGGTCCGTGCTAGAGGGCTACGGTCTAATCAGTGGAGGCTGATCGGACCAAACCCCAGCAACTTCTCCTTGCTCTCAGCCTCGTGAGCCAGAGCCACAGGAAGAGAGGATTTCATCAGCTGAACTGGGTCAATGGCTACTCACAAGCCCCAGCAATGATCACAAAAGGCCAGGAGATGCAACAGCGAAAAGTTACATCTCAGACTTGACACTGCGCCATACTATAGTGGGAAGCAGCCTTCTAATGTTTCCCCAGGGCTCAAAGCCCCAAGGTATGGCTAGTGCTAGTCTTAAGATCTGACAGAAAGAACTACAAGTGCTATAGTTCTATAGTTGTCTTATGAAAATCCTGGATGTCCAAGAGATACTCACCATAAATACAAGTACAGTGAGCAACAGGGCAACAATCCAATACTTGCCCGCTGCCCCCGGGTACTGATCCACTCCTCCCAAGCTAAGCAAAGCCATGTCTGGAAGTACTTAGGAACACAATACACAAACTGGAGAATGAAGAGACCAGCACCCTGTGTTTCCAGGATGATCAGAAAGAGCTGAAGGAGCACTGCACCCTGTCTAATGTTCATCTACTGTGCACAAACTTCTCTTTACAGTTACTGCAAAAACAGAAAAAGACGTTATTACGTCTCAAACAACAAAACACGCATAGTCATACTTTTACCAACTCCTGCAATCCATGTGTACACAAAGCAGAAAATTCATAGTAAGGAATGTAAAGTGACACTACGGCGTGGTGCGACTTTCAGCTTCCTATAGCGTTCATCATGAACAAAATAAAGGATAAGCAGTCTAGTGGTTTCAAAGACTTTCTCTAGATTTTATAAACACAATCTAATACGTGGAACATCAGATTATTCAGTACCGTGCTGTATTTGAAACAAACCCCAACAACATGTATACTTTGATGATAATTACTTTGCTCAAACAAAATAAAAAACTTTGGCTTTCAAATCGATTCTTGAATCAAAGTAATCAGTCTCCAGAAAGTTCAATAAGTCATTAAAAACCGCATTCCAGGTAGAAGACATTTTCTGCCCTGCATGTTTCATTAATAGAGGAAAAAGCATACATATCAGTCGTTGTTTTCTGAAAAATAAGCATTATCAAACAAACATTGCAAATACAGTCAATAAAGGCAACTCCAAAGACAAAATGCTTTGATTGAATAGAATGTCATGGGGGCACCACAGCTGTGATTTCATTGAAAAGAACTAAATTGATCTAAAAAGTCTAATTCCAACAAAAGGAGAGGTCACCTCCCTCCTGCCCAGGCCGCTCAGCCCCACTACGCCTTACATGCCAACATTATGAGTTATCTGACCTCACAGAAACCAAGGTCAGGGAGCTAAGCAGGTTTTTCTGCAGCTCTGGTTTCCTGCTAGTCTGCCATGGGGTCAGAAAAATGCAAGTGGTGGCACAAGGAAAGCGGAACTCTGCCAAAAGACTGTTCTTTTCAGGGGCGGCCAAACATCAGATCTGCTTAGAGCGGAGTTTTACAGTACAGCAATCTTAACACAAACACGAAGGGGCAGAAAGAAAACCAAAAGGAAGAAAAAAAAGTGGTACTTTTAGAAGGTTCCTGAAGAAGCCAATTCTTAGTTCCTGATATTCCAAAATTACCAGTGAGCACGGAGAAGGCTGGGAATTGCTCCTAACAGTTGTGCAAGTGAATGGAAAATTAGGGAGCAACAAAATTAAGTGGCCTGACAAACACAGCCACGCAGAATTAAACACTTGCAATCGCTTTAAAGAACAGCGAGGATTTTGTCCGCAGGCTCTCAAGGACTCTGTGCAATGCTAACAGGAATTTTACTTTTGATTCTTCAGAGGGTTGTTAAGAAAAACCTGAAGCGCACAAGCGTATGTTTTGGACTTTAAACTACCCAGCACTGTCAAGTTCCAAGTTAAAGTTAACCAGACTTTACCAGAGTATTCGATGCTACAGGGACCAGCGTGAAGCAGACTCTCAAACTTCAGGTAACGATGTGCCTTGCTTCCCAGTTAAAATATCCTTACCTCCCACGCAGACAATTTCCTGCTCATCTGAAAGTCTAAGGTGTGGATCAGCTTGACATTTGATGAATGGCTTGCTACCGTTAAACAAGTGATCTTATTTCCTTGCAAGTAGAGCAAGCCTCTACTGCTAAGCATCTCAAACTAGACAACATCTAGGCTATCAAAATATTCAAAGAAATCAGTATTTAATGTAACTATTTCATAATGATTTTACATATACATTCCGTAAGTACAGATTTAGATAGATGGCTATCACCTGAAACTTCATCTGAAAGAAATCAGGAAAACTAAAGACATGGAAATCAGAGAAGCCATTCTGAAAGTAAATTCTGAAGTTTTTAATTATTCAGTTCTCATGGCTATTCTCAAGCATACAAAGTACTAAAGTCAGTTAAGATAACACACAAAGAATTTTCATGTGTTTCATCAGCCTTCACGCAGTTTTTACACAGTGAAGTAGTTTCAGACCTGTTTCCTTATGGATTAGATAATGATCTAAGCCAGTAGTGCTAGATTCTGAAATACAAGATTGAGCATGTGCAGCAGAAAATTCCACAAGGCAATCGTCCGCAGGCTGAGAACAAGCGAGCATGCACAGCTAGCTCACAGCACAATTACTTTTATTTACAGAAACAACCATGCCCTCCCACTAAATCCAAGATTCCGTGAATTCTGAACAAGAATAACCAGAATTTGTAAATGAAGATTTTTAACTGTGCAAGGATTAAAACATCTTCACAGAGCAGATAAAAAGCTCCTGCAACTAAATAGATATGCTCTACCAGCATTTGTTTGTTTTCAAGGAAACATTAATTCATTCCTCTCGTTTTTTAAAGCTACTACTAACAATCCTATTTAAAGAACTTACAAGTTAAATTCCTGAAGAGTGATAAGGCCTACAACCATTTCAGATGCATGCCACGCCTTTATTTTACTGATCAAAATCAGATCAAAAGGTTTGTTTGCATATTCAGAGCTCTGGTACAGACAAAAATGCTCAGACTGTAGGAAGAATAAATAAGCTGGGGACTAAATTCAAACTAGTTTTAGACATGCCTGTTGATGTTCAAATTTAGGAACTGTACTTCTTGGAATTCTTAACCATATAAAAATAGTTACTAATTTAGCCTTAAGTATTCTATCTTCCTAATACTCAATATCTAGTCTTAGCAGTTATATGCACACTTTTCAATAGTTTGATTACACACAAATATTTAATATTTCTACATTAAATTGCATTAAGCATTTGCTTGAGCAGTCTACCACAAAGTAAAAGTTTCTTATGTATTAGATTATACCTGCAACTTTGTCCCGAATAAGTTTTGCAGATTCGACTTCGCCAATACTGCTAAATAGACTCCGTAACTCATCTTGCGTCATGTTCTGAGGGAGGTAGTTCACAATTAAATTTGTTCTACCAATATCATCCCTGCAATCTTCAGCCATGTGATCTTCATAACCATTAGACATTTTATAATATATCTGCAAAGAGAAAAATCCCAAGTAAGTTCCAGATCTTTGCATTTCAATAAGCCAAACTTTCTCCACCTGAAATAAGTTTGAACATTTATTTTAAAAAACTGAGAACAAGCAACTGTTTCAACTAGACATTTTTCCCCACTCACAAAACAAAACATTATTTGTTGAAAATTCCAGAACAATTCATTCTTTCAAACTAACAAGCATGGCATTTTACGAAACTATGTACCATTAAAGAGATCTGAAGGGTTTTTTTTAATGTTAATAAAAAGCACCAAGAGAGATTTTGGACGCATTCCTCTAAACACCAAAGTGTTCACAACAGCCGAGTTAAAAATCAGGTTCCCCATGTCCAAGCACTTGACTAGCCAGAATCAAAACTGCCACCTTAACCTTAATTCCAACCTTATGCCCAGAACTCTTAAAAGACAGAAAGAGGAGCAGCAGCCAGATCTACTAGACCCAGCTCAGTATTTCAACTGGGGACTATTTATTTTCTAAACGTTTCCTCCTTTACGTATTGCTTATCCTGTTCTTCAGGCCGTGTTATTGGTAAACGGTTGCCTTTGGGTGAAAAATTCGTGTTGCATGTATGAAACAGATGAATCTGCACTGGAACACTAACTTTGGTGCATGTTGAGCATTTGATGGAGTTTCTACTTTTGCACCTTTTTAAAGAAAGCCTTGAGAAAACATCCAGAAATTCCATCGCATGAAGATACTCTGTGCCTTGGTCAGCCATCGGCAGGCACTGAATGCCGACGTTCCAGATGCAGAGAACATCTAGAGCTCAAACTCACAACAGACCCAAGTTGCTCTTCCTTCATGGCCTGCCAGAAGAGCAGATTTTAAAGCACTTTTACAACTAATTTGAAATTGCCAAAATCCGGATACCTAAACCCTATTCCTGCAACAGAAGAAAAATGAGGGCTAGCAGATTTGGGAAGCCTAGACTGGCCTGCTCCTTCTGGAAACCACCACCACCAGGCAGCTGATTTCTTGTATGGTTCCAGACTCTGGTTCTCAAGTTTGCTGCTGCCGATCTGTTCATCTCTCAGTCTGAAAGAGCTAAACATCTATACCTCCAAACAACATCATTTTGGTTAACAGCTCTTAAAAACAGCTGTGAAGCGCACACAAAAGCTGCGAAAAGCCTGAAGTTGATTCATGGCCCCCTGATGCTCAGTTCAGCACCCCTCCTCCTAAGGCATCACTATTTGTGCATTTTACCACAGAATCCAAACACTTTGGCCTACTAGAGGCATACAAGACATCAACCTGCACCATAAAGTTGCAATAATGTGTAAGTATGAACGTGTTTCCAATTCAGACTCCACCAGTAAGGGGCATAAGACCAAACGCTTTTATTTTGGGATGAAATTAAGGCAGACTTGCAACTCTCTAACTCCCTTCTGAAAGTTTAGTGTAAAACTTCCAAGTTCAACGTGAAATCTGCTTCTCATTGAATCTCTCGGTGCCACCACAGAAGAATTAATTACCACAGGCTCAAAGATGAACTTTGTGTTTACTTTAATAGAACTTTGGGCCAATACACTCATTTGGCCAAAAGAATAACATAAGATGCTGTACATAAGCAACCACTATTAAAATCCCTCTAGTTGCAGTTTGAGAACCGAGCGTATTATCTGAAGCAGGTATCACCAGCACAGCGCTAATCTTGCCTGAGGGGATCGTCAATCCGAGCTGAATTGGAACAGTTTAAGATATTATTGCTTCTCAGCCACCCGTAAAACACCACATCAGGTCAGGTGTTCAGAGGATGCAAAAGCTTCTGGATCATCTCAACGCAGAGCGAGCCAGCAAGCCTACAGTACCACGTAATTAAAACTGGCGACGTTTGCCAATTAATTTTTGCATTAAGATGGATCAGAAGCATTCATATGACCACATATGCTTCTCAAATAAGGTGATTTTGAGTTACAACTATTAACATATGCAGCATCAGCTTACAGATTTTTGTGAAACTAGACACACCGCTGCCTTCTGCGCTAAGGGCCTGAGCGGCAATAGTACGCGGCTTTATTTTACGGCTCAGGATCTACTAAAGGATGAGCCCTCCCAGGGACTGCACCGCTACTGACAACTGGAAGTTGAATAATAGAAAAACTCAGGAACAGCAACTAGAAATCCTAAACCTACGAAGGGGACGGTGCCTGCGGGAAGGGACTTTCAGCCCTTCCACCAGTAGCTATTGTTAAGCCACGTTTGGCATTTATTTCATACTTTCTTCTTGTGAAGGTCAGATTTTTTTTTAAATGGCAGTAACAGAGCACACCGTTTTAGAATAAACCATGACTAGACTTACATTAATTTGAGATTTAGCACAGTATAGCTTTAAACTGAATCTTTTTTTTTTTAATGTGCTGAAGCATTACCAGCTGGCAGCTCACAGGAGAGGTCTTGCTCCCCCTCGCCCACTGCTCAGCCTGCTCCCCCCATTTCGGTGTCTCAAGTGCCAACAGGAGCAAGCCCCAGCACCCTCCTGCCCACAGGACAACCAGTTTGTACCACGAAAGCAATGCAAAACTACACCAGGAGGGAAGCACTTTTTGTTGTGTCGGCAGTTTTAGTCTGCTTTCCTTGCAGCCCGATAACACCAGAGCCAATGCCAGAGGACAGGAGAGCAAGGGGAGAAACTGCAAAGCCAGGAGCAGGGGAAGAGACTCCCCCATCGCAGGGTTTTAAGCTGCCAGGGTGCCCCAGTTGTACTGTGAAATTATGTCATTAAATACACGTTCCCTTCCAGGTCTGTCAGAACTGCCTGAGCACAACCTCAGAAAAGTTTCCTGTTCTGCTAAATGACACTCCAACGGCTGAACCTTCTTTGCTCAACAGATCTGGGCTATAAAACCAGACGACTAACGTTTTCAAAATTGTTTTAATGGAAGGCACCTTTGCTTGCCTTTGTCCGGTATACAATTCAAGCCCTCCAAGCACAACACACCAATATGTTGATGAGTATGGAAGCTGTACAGTACAATTACGAGTATTTAGCAAGCAAAGGAAGAAACTTTTGAGATTTTTCCAGCTTTACATGACAAAAGTTCAAATTTCCTTCACTTTAGCCAAATTTGCCCAAGATAGGATACAAATCCTTCCTGCTGCCAAGATTCTCCTCCTGCCAAGTTTAAGAAGTCACTATATATTTTAATGCTTTCCAAAAACAAACTTAAAAAAAAAAAATCTACCTTCCTTACCCTCCAAGGCATATCTGCTGCCTAAAAAGGAGGCACCACAGCTAGATACCAAGCACGGAAAACTCCCCAGCGCACCGTGATGGCAAGTTACCAGCCGTATATCTGGCATTAAGCAAAATTGACAGGAGTTTGGCAAGCGGCTATCAACTTCAAATCATTTTACCACAGCCTCTAATCTCACTGTCTGCAGTACTTACCATCTCTATCTCCCCGTGATAAACAAGGAAGGCCTAGGGCATTGTTGATTCAGAAGCAATTACAACTGGGAGGGAAGCCTCCCATCTGCTTTTCTTCAGACATCAGGGAAAAAAAAAATTATAGGAAGGCCTTGTATAAAGGCCTGGCAAACGTTTTCATGGGACAGCAGGAACAAAGCACGCAGAGGTGATAAAGGCATAGCAGAGAAGAGGAAAAGCAGCAGAGTGGTGGTGAAGATGCTTCTTTCTTCCTAATCTTTCACCATGCGCTTACACAATCTGCTGCCAGACCAACACTTTCTGCCCATCCTGGAAGTTGGTGGGAAACCACTTCCTCCACTGGTGGTGAACAGTTCCCACGTCACCGAGAATAAAAACGGCCCCTGAAGAACTGTTAACCTTTGCATATTGAAAAGAATTCCAAAAAGAAAAGGTGGTATAAAGTGGTCAGTATGGATGAAATGAGAAATGCTACATAAGAAAACAAGTTTTTTATTCTGAAATATGTTGAGGGAATCTTCTGATCTTTCTTTACCAAAGAGGGAACAATCAAATTATATCAGTAAATATTCCAGACTTGAGAAGCAGGCCTAGAAACTAACTTGGATCTAGAACTTCATTAACTGACGTTTGTCAATCCACATTGACATATATCAGAAGTCTGAACGCACTTATATTCTCAGCAGACAGGTCAAGGATGGAAAAAAGGTCTAACAGCTCCATTTGGGAAGGCTACCTGTGATGAGACTGGTGCTTTGCAGCCTTTCCAAAAAAAGGCCTTCAATTTTATGTCCCAAAAAAAGGAGATTTTGAGATTAAGTTCCATTGCACTGCAGTTCCTAAAATGAGAATTTTTTTAAAATAACCAAACCCTGCAACACCTTGTTTTCAAAGCCAGCCTTCTTTTTCTTCCTTGTGTAAGATGCCCTCAAACTTATGATGCCAAGGATGCATCAAGCAACCAACGGGAACCGTACGTACTGTGCCCGAATCTTCCATTAATTCTGGAGGTGCTCAAATTCACATAGCCCGCTGCTTTCCCACCTGCTTCAAGGATTGCAGACCTGGCTGCTGGTGAAGGAGCATTCTCAGGACTGGACTGAAAAAGCTCTCCAAGGTTATTTTTTTCAGAAACGTCGCACTGACCGTGACAATCGCCTTCTCACAAAGGCGCACAAGATCCCAGAAGGTTTAAAAGAAAAACGACACAAGTGGTTCTGGCAACAGACCAATAAAAGCTTTTTCCAAATGACACTCAGTACCTCCATCCAGAATCCTAGGATACAGTGCTATTATGTCTTTCACTGTGAGATGTTTTCTAAGAAGGAAGACCTGTACGAACCTGAGGAGACAACCTGAAACAGGAACATTGGCAAGAAAGATACCTGTCTGTCTTCAAGATCAGGCAAGAGGCTTTGTATACTTTCAGCTTGTTCACAGGCCTGCAAAGGCACTAGACCACTACTGGGATCACAAACTTGAATGTAGACACCTAAACAGATGATAACGTGAGCATTTTAGCTACTACAGAACTTAAGGCGGGAGATTCTTCCAGGAGCAATGAGCTCTGTGCTCCTTCCTGCCAGCAATTAGCACCTTCACCAAAACCCAGGCAGCAGGTCTCACCACTCCAGCGACTGACCTGTTCTCTTTCATGCAATACAGCTCTCCGGACAGCGAAAGCCCTGTAGCACTGCAGACGCACAGGTGAGCCCTAACACCAGCTGTGCTGAACACAAGAAGGTCACAGCTACCTCAAACTTATTTCTTGTCTTTGATAGCAGAAGCACACAGACTACGCCAATACCTGACACTCGGCCAAAGAGAGCCAGACGAATGCGTTATTGTGGCACGGAGCTTCTGGCACCTTCACCGGAACACTGGGAACGGGCCGTACTGAGCACAGCACGGATCTCAAACCACCGTAGAACTGAGGCGGCCGACACAGGTCATTGACCCAACACCTCAGCCTTTCCTTGCAATGAAGTGCAAGTTCGCATCACCTAGGACATGCTACGTAGGAAGTGCTTCAGGAGACAGTGTCTCACAGAGTCCCTAAACTGACAAAGTCTCCTTGTTGAGGTTAATACTGGTGAACGAACAGGGACCCTGCGCTGAAACAAGTGATGTTGGCAGAGTTCTGCTGGTGAGCTGTCTTGATCAATTCGGACTTCAGTCTCAAGGCTTTATTCTTAAATACACTGGCTGACCTCAAGAATCTTGATGGGGTGCTTCAAGGCTATACGAAGCAGAGACCTCCTCCTGTTTCACTGGCACATGACTGATATTTGTTGACATGCCCCCCCCCCCCGCAAGTCATGGTTGACCCAGAGGCAACCAACAAAGTTGGCTATCTGTCTTTCACACTGCTCTACCACTCGATTTTGAAGCTGCTGAGCAGTCTTCCTTGGAGATCACACCTGAAATAGAACAAAAAGGACACTACTACACCAAGGGAAATGCCAAACCGATCCGCACAGCTGCAAAAGGCAGATGCGGAGGTGCTGAGACGTCTAGGTTTGAACGCATGCCAAAGGCAATGCCACACACACAAAAGGGCCTGAAGGGCCTGCAGAGAGCCTCCACTAGTTTTAACTGTTTCAGAAAAACAGTTTTCAAGAATGATCCAACACAGTATTGCCATGCAAAAACTTGCTTTGCAGCCAGCTGTCAAGACAGGATTGAGAAGCAAGAGTTTAGTCAAGACACAGAAGGGACAGAGACTGCGGAGGGGAAAAAAAAAACCAAACAAAACAAAAAACATGTTTTCGCCTCAGAAATCACTGTAAGGAACAGAATGTTTCACCTTAGAAGCCACACCAGCAGGAAAACCTCCACTAGGCCTACACGCCTCCCAGAAAAAAGTTTCCCAATGCTCCACAGCCAGAATACATCTCTCTCTCTTTCCTAATCCAGACCCCTCTACTTTACATATGCCACAGATTCTTTCCCCACAATCTCCAAGAAAACTCCTTTTGTTCTTCACACAAACTCCTTTCATGTCCCCAACAGCTCGCCACATCGCGCCCCACAAGCACAGACCTCTCCACGAACATCCACACAGACTACAGGTCAATGCCAACACAGCACAAGACCCACTGCTATTTGACTCACGCTGCTTCCATACGATATTACTTCGAATAGCAGAGGGTTTTAATCTTGCCCAAACACCAAAAGCCAACTGGGGGGAAGGGGAAAAGGGGGGGGGGGGGGGAAATCACAAAATCCACAGATTCTCTCTTCAATTCCAGAATAACATTCATACAACATGAGGGGAAAAAAAGTTTAACATCAAAGGTTATCCAAGCACGTACATGCACAGTACAGGTCACGCACTTCAAAGCCTCAACTCAGATCTGAGCTACACGCTTAAGTCTTTCAACAGATTATTTCAATGTATACTTGCAAAGGCAGATGATAATGCTTAAGTCCTCCTTACGAACAAAAATAATTTAGATACAAAGTAGTGTGCCTATGTTTGAGAGATGTCTGATGCTGTTTCCAAAAAGCAAGTCCGTGACCACAAAGGAAGAATCTTGATCTCACCTCTTCTTGCTTGTTATTCTTGCCTAGGCTGACTGGCAGCTACTGTACTTCATGAGCATGAATCTCATGGTTCGTTGGAATAGCCATCTTCCTGAACTCTGAAGCATGATGTTTGGGTACAGATGAAAACTTAAAGGCAGAAAGCGAGGCGTCGCAGATTCCTTCCCCCAAACTGTACTGTTACCCTGTTTCTCTTGTTATTGTCCCACAGCGATCGATAAGGTCAGTATTCTCTCCCACGTAGCTGTCTCGTCTGAATTCCTCTCCCCCGCAGCCACAATATTTTAAATCAGCAAACAGGAGAAATTTAAATTCAATATTCAGTTTGATTCATTTGGCATCTGTACGCTCTTTCCTCTCCCCCCGGCCCAGGAACGAAACCAACTCAATCTACTGACACATGCTAATGAAGGTCACTTAAAAAAAAAGTTTGTCTCTAGACAGGAAGATTCTTTTAGACTGAAACTCTAAGCGTTAAGCCACATAAGTTGCTTAACTTGTACATGTATGTTCCTTCCACATGAATGTGTCAGTTCTGTTTGTAAATCTGGCGGCCAAATAGATCCCTTCTGCTTGCCAGCCCCTCGGATTTTTCAGAGTTATTAGATCTCATCTTTCTATTGATTCCTCTCCCCCTTTGCGAACCTGGAATGAAGACACTGCCTTTCGTCTCCTTGGCTTGACTAAATTTAAGATTCCAACATTTTTGTCAGTTCTGACAATAAAAATATCTCTGCATCAGAACTAGTTATTACTAAAGTCTGCTACTGCATTTCAACAAACTTTATTTCCATATGCTAAATCCATGATTTCTAGTACAACATATTTTAAGCTCAGGGGGTTTTTTTTTGTTTGTTTTATAACATTGGACATAAATTTAGTTTTAAGTGTATTACTAGTCTAACAAACCTCAACTGTCATAATTTTAATATTTTAACAAAGTAGTTTTACATATTCTTTAACAATCAGATTTGTCTAAAAAGCTTTTAAATGCTTCTCTTAATTGTTTTTATTCATGTCCATATAATGACGTCATCAAGGTGTTTTTGTCAATGCTCATATTGCCATTCGGAGGCAGAAGTATTTGAGGCCAAACGCTAAGCTGCATTCTCCAGAGGAACGACCTCATTTTACCAGTCTGATGAACTATACTCAATTCACAGGAACAAAATTAATCATAGTTAGGATGCTGTCAGAAATCAGGTACAGACTGGCCATAACTACCATCCGCCGCTGCTTTAACACGAGGGGGAGGACCAGGGCCTCCCGCCATCACCTCTGCTTGATACGTATGAAGAGGGGCCAACTGGAAACTGTGCAGCTACGATACCAAACATCTGCAGCTAGATCTGAGATTTCCCCGTCTTCCAGGGCTAACAGTTAGCCTTGCAGAGAGAGCAGGCTACAGAGCTCTGCTCAGAGCTTCACACCAACACCTTCCGCAGTCGTTCTGTCCCCGGGTCAAAGATGCTGACAGTCAACCTAACGGGGTTCTTCAGCAGAGAAGAGACAGCTGGACAGCTTCTTGCAGCTGAGACTCTCTCACCTTCTGCACTGGTATTTTAAAAAGGACAGGTTTACGATAAACAGATATTAAAAAAAGAAGTTATCCTCCTTGTTCTAGACAGTGTCAGACTGCCCAGCAATCGCCTCTGGCAATTTTTTCACCTACAAAAAAACATCTGGAGACAAAGAACTGTGCTGTGAGGGAACAGCTCCTTCCCTATGCACAGGACACTTGCAGTAGGTGAGAAGTGGAGATAAGAACCACAGATTCCAGGCGTATTCTGACAGCAGCTGTCCCACACATTGATCCATCCTTGGATTAGCAGCTGGTACTTCCACTTCGATGGAGCAGGAGGGCAAGCAGGAGGAGGAGACAGCATCCAACTCCTTCACCAGCACAGAACAAGTGGCTGGAAATCCATCTCTGAGGGCTTGATGAGACACCACAACTTGCTACTGTGCTCCTACAAGGAGGCCATGGAAGCAGTGGGCGAGAGGAAAATTATACTTTATACTCACTATGCCACTGCTACTAATATTTAACCAAAAAAAAAAAAAGCAGCAAAACCACACGCATGAAGAACGTCTCTGCCTTCTCAGCATAGCTTATTTCTACCCCCCAAAAAAAAAAAACACAAAACAAAAGAAGCTTAAAATCTATTTTTGCATACCTCACATATAACAAGGTTGTATAATCAAATGGATCATTTAGGCCAGCAGTTTGAAGTTGCAGGTACCTAGATCACAGAACTGCACATCAAAAAGGAGAAGTGCCCTGATGAATTTCCAATAGAAGGCAAAATTTAACACCTCTCGTTTGCTGAACTACACCACTCTTCTTAAATGCTTAAATTGGCGGGAATCTCCTGCAGCTGCCCTCCATGCTTTTTCTGAAGTACTTGGAAAGGCAAGAAGAACAGCTTCTCTAAACATCTTTTTGAAGTCTGCAAAAACAGCAAGCTTGAGCTTTCTGTAACTAAAAGTCTACCACCTTCACAGGTAGGTTATCCACAAGACATGTCATCAGTACAACATCTAGTAACATTTTACTGTAATCAATTCACAGAGTGCTCATAACAAATAAGCAGGAAACAAGACAGAGACGAAAGCTTCGGGAAAGAAAGCAGGCTAGCACAAGTGCTCAAAGAAACAGATCCTGAAAGTACAATGACATGTGTCTGACAGGTCAAGACAGGGAGGGTTTCTTTCAGGATGAAAAAAAGTGACAGAACATGCAAGAACCAGCAAACAGAAAACAGAGTGCTTTAATTCAGTTTTAGGCCCCTGCTACAAGAAGGACGTGGAGGTGCTGGAACGTGGCCAAAGAAGGGCAACGAGGTTGGTGAAGGGTCTAGAGAATATGAGGAGCGGCTGAGGGAGCTGGGACTGCTTATTTGGAGAAGAGGAGGCTGAGGGGAGCCCTCATCACTCTCTGCAACTGCCTGAAAGGAGGCTGGAGCCGGGGGGGTCGGGCTCTTCTCCCCAGGAACAAGCGATGGGACGAGAGGGAACGGCCTCAAGCTGCGCCAGGGCAAGGTTAGGTTGGGGATTGGGAAAAACTCCTTCCCCAAAGGGCTGTCAGGGCCTGGCCCAGGCTGCCCAGGGCAGGGGCTGAGTCCCCATCCCTGGGGGGATTTAAAAGCCGGGGAGATGTGGTGCTCAGGGACATGGTTTAGTGGTGGCCTTGGCAGCGCTGGGTTAACGCTTGGAGTCAATGATCTTAAAGGCCTTTTCCAACCTAAATGATTCTATTCTATTCTAATCAGGAGCATAGAGCACATTTCATGGTAAGCTAATGCCAGCACTAGACACTGGCCACATTCAGCAAACACGATTAAGTTAAGAAAGATGCTATACACAATATTCACATTTCCATTTACACTGCGCTTACTGCTGCTGCTGTTCCCACAAACCTGGCACTGCGTAAGACAACTCACACAGGAAAGCAGTACAGCCACATTTACCTGGTGCTGCAAACCCATCCACATCAGGGCTAAATAACTAAGGCTATAAACTCACTATTCAGTGTATTTAACAACCACACCAGCTTAAGATGTTCCTGTTCACATGCTAGTCAAGCCAAGGGGAGAGCCTGCTGCAAGCGCAGGCCGTAGCTCTATAACTCAGGACTGCTGAACACTTTGAATCCTGGAACCACGGACTCATTTGCATCATTATACAAATACAGTTACACTGCTTCAGAACAAGAACTGGGACAGTCACAGAGTAATGTCTCATGCTGCGTAGACTTACAAGCTCAGGAACCTAGGCTTTATTATCACACAACACAGACATAATCCCAGAGTCAACAGAAATCTAAGAAATCATATCAACCATACGGGGGAGCGGCTGTGTAGTGTTTAGCTGCTGGCTGGGGTTAAACCATGACAAGCCTATGGAACATATGCATTGCCCCAGTTTGAAAGAGAGATACACAAGTCAGAGAACTCTGTTCCCACAGATCTAGAAAGAAAAGTGGTCAAGACGTGAGCACTGGGGAACAACAGGCTGGTAAAGAGGCAGGAGCTGAGCGATATGAGCAATCAACATCCACATTCAGAGCATAAAAGAAAAAAGAACAAAAATAGAGAGATCACAAAAAGCAAATGTCAACAACAACAAAAAGCATTAATAAAGGGAATGAATCCCTACCCTTCCCATTTCTTTCCTCCTTTATTTTCCACAGATGCCTCATTAAGTGGTTCACGGGATCCCAGTGCAAGGCCTTCATGCAACAAAACACGCTCCCCTTCTCAGCACGTCTCAGACAGAAGCCCCTGCCCAACAGATAACGCTGCTCCACTACCCAGCGTTACAGAACATGGTAGCCGGCACACGCTTCCACACAACTGCTCCACCAGAGCTCAGTGGCCCTTTCTCCGGGCCACCTCCACACGCGTTCCTCTCGCCCACACCCCCCCACTGCACGGCCCCCCAGTACATTCTTGCCTCTTCCCATCACTAGAAAAGGGTAAGCGCTCTACTTGGAGAAGCCTCCCACGAGTACTAACAATAGTGGACTGCTACTTTAGCCATGATGTCTTCCGGCCAAAAGCACTTAGCACAGCATTACTTAACCCTGTTCCCAGCCGCCCCAAATCAGCGTTAATATTAAGACGCATTGTCCGCATTAGGAAGCCCACCCTCGGATACTGCCAGTCAATAAAGATGCGCCAGTCTCAACGAAGGTGGGAGATTTAAAAGCTGTGTCCGTGCAGACACAGGCAAAATAAACACGAAAGACAACGGCGTTAGCCAGGAGAAGAAAGGCTCCGGGACACGGCGCGGACCCGCGCAGCGCATCTGCCGCCCGCGGCCGGCCCCGCCGCGCCAGCCCCCGGCGGCGAGACCCGCGGCCCGCTCGCCCGCCAGTGCGGAGGCCTCGGGCCCCTCCTCCTCCGCCGCCGCCCGAGCGCCATCCACCCCGGGCAGGCCCCCGCGGCCCCGCACGCCGCCGGCCCGCAGGCCGCGGCCCCGGCTCCCCGCCCGGCCGCCCCGGGCCCGCGCTCCCCCTCCGGCTGGCCCCTCCCCCCGCAGGCCCCGGCTCTCCCCCTGCAGGCCCAGGCCTCGGCCTCGCCGCCGCCGCCGGCCCTCGCCGCCCGCTCCCGCCCGCGCCGGCCTGGCGGGAGCCACCGGGGTGCGGGGGGCTCCGCGGGCGCCGCCCCGCAGCCGGCGGCGGCCCGGCCTCACCTGTCGGCGGCTCGGCCGGGCCTGGGCAGCGGGAGGCTAACGGCTCCGCAGCGCGCACAACCAGCCGCTCGCAGCGCCGCCGGCCACGCCCCCCGCGCCCCGCCCGCCGAGCCCCGTTGGCTGCCGCGCGCACGTGCCCCGCGTCCCATTGGCCCGCCGGCCCGTCCGTCAAGCGCCGGCCGGGGGCGGCCTCTCGCGGCGCGCCGGCGGGAGGGCGCTGTGCGTGCGGCGCGGGCAGCCGGGCCCCGCGCGCCCCCGGTCCCCCCCGGTCCGTCCCCCCCGTTCCCCCCCCCCCCCTCCGGTCCCAGCCCGGCGGCGGGCAGGCGCGGGGGGAGGGCATCGCCTGCGGGGCCGGGGGGCTCCGGCAGCCTCTGCGGGAGAGCGGGGGGCCTGCGCCGGGCCGCTTGGGCCGCGGGGCGCTCCCGGGGAGGCGGGTGGTGGAGGCCGCGGCGTGACCCGAGCCATCCCCGCCGGGACCGCTCGGCGCTTCGGAAACTGCCGGGAGCGGAGCCGCTGCTCCCCCGGCCTCGGGCCTGCTCCGCCGCGGCCTGCTGCGTCGGAAGGAGCGAGGAGGAGGACGCGGGCCTGGCCGCCGTGGCTCCCTGTGCCCGTCGGCGCCGCCGGCGCAGCGGGAGGAGCGCGAGCTTTCCCCGCGGCAGGCGTTAGCCGTGAGCGGGCGGGCACGGCCCCGGGCTCCGCGGCGTTCGTGGCCAGCGCCTCCCCGTTCGCTGGAGCCTTCTCCTTCTGTGGGTGCCAGCTGTAGCTCGGGCAAACGGGAGCCTCCCTGAGCGGTGACACGCAGGAGCGCTTGTGTCTGCTCAAGAGAGTAAATTGTCCCTGGGTAATGGGGACGCAAGCGATGATCTTGAGGCCGCCCCTCGAATCCTGTGCTCAGCGCTGGGCCCCTCACCCCCAGAAGGAGCTGGAGGGGCTGGAGCGTGGGCAGAGCAGGGCAGCGAGGCTGGGGAAGGGGCTGGAGCACAAGGGTGGGGAGGGGCGGCTGGGGGAGCTGGGGGTGCTCAGCCTGGAGAAGAGGAGGCTGAGGGGAGCCCTCATCGCTCTCTGCAACTGCCTGAAAGGAGGCTGGAGCCGGGGGGGTCGGTCTCTTCTCCCCAGGAACAAGCGATGGGACGAGAGGGAACGGCCTCAAGCTGCGCCAGGGCAGGGTTAGGTTGGGGATTGGGAAAAACTCCTTCCCCAAAGGGCTGTCAGGGCCTGGCACAGGCTGCCCAGGGCAGGGGCTGAGTCCCCATCCCTGGGGGGATTTAAAAGCCGGGGAGATGTGGTGCTGAGGGACATGGGTTAGTGGTGGCCTTGGCAGCGGTTAGCAGTTGGACTTGATGATCTTAAGGGGCTTTTCCAACCTTAGCAATTCTATGATTCTGTGATCTGCAGAAGAAGCTATGGTGGGCAGTGCTTTTCTGTGCTCAAAGAAGCCCTTCTGCAGTGACCTCGAGGGACTGGCTGTGCTGCTTGAGAGTTTTCCCTCTGTCTGCTGCCAGCAATTTTTTTGGTAGCCAAGGGCATCCCTTTATATCTGAACCTATTTCCACTCCACAGGAGGAGTTTGTGAATGTCAAATTCCACTATTCTGCAGGAAACAAATGGGTTTTTGTCATTAAAACAGTATTCTGCAATAATACCCATAGTACGAAGCAGCATGTTTAGTGTGTGACATACTTGCAAGTCTGTAAATCCTGTATACCTGTCGAGGTACTCAACTTTAGCCAAAAATTCAGAATATTGCTGCATTAAAACATGATATTTTTCATTCACAGACAACTCATCATTTGAGTTTTACTTAGCTGAGTAACAACTGGAAATCAAATCAATGCACCTTTCTCTAGACTAGAAGAACAGTGAGATCTCACCTGAAGGATAGGAACTTGCAATATAGCAGCAAAGCCGTATATAGGAGTATGCATTCTTTGTCATTTCCCTGCACGCGCGTGTGTGGGAATACTCTGCAGCTAGTCATAATGACACTGGAACACAGGGAAAATCACACAATGAAAATGCAAAGTTCTTTACCTGTCTTGACGTGGCCTCTGGCAAGGCCTCGTATAGTAAATTCCCAACATTGTGGCACTGACGGTATCTGGTTTATCTGCCCAGAAACCCATTTCAGAAACCCCTTCAAGGGGTGCTGTTTTACTGGGCCATTATGTACAGGCTCCTAATCTATACGTTATGACCAGGAACAGCCCAACCTCTGCCGGAGTCCGAAGGGCACAGTATCAAAGAAAACATAATGGTCAGCATCATTAAATGAAGAGTCCATCGAGGAGGTTAATGATTAAGAGAGATGTTAAAAAACGTTGCCTTTTTCTTTTTTTCTTTATCATCGCTTTCAGTGCCAGATGGGGAATCCTCACATGTAAACTCCAAGCCTGACAGGTCTGGAAATATCCTTCAAGGCCTCATAAAACATTAAAGATGTTTGTGCATCTGTTATTTGCTCATGCTGCTATGTATGCCAGCCACAATATCACAATTTTGTCATTCACATCAGTGGCAGCTTTCTGTTACTGCGAATTTTGTATTTCCCTTGTACCATTCAGGTTTTAATTAAGCGATCCCATTCTTGGGCCTAAGATGGGTCTCAGATCTCCAAAAATCGAGGCCGTGGGCACAAGAGCTTTGATGCCTTTATCTTGTAACAGCACATTTGCAATCTCATCATTTCATTTACCACCGTTAACGCTACGTTATTGAAAACCGGGATGGCAATTAGAAAGTATTACCCTATTAAACCGTATGTCAGTTTTTTAAAGGGACGATCTCATTTTGCTGAAATATATTCATTGTCTGTGGCAGTGTTTCTGTTCAATATGAAAGCACGTCAGTCTGGAGGTTTCATGATAATGTGGAATTTTAGGAATTTGAAGCCAGGTCTCCCGGTGAAATTGTCTTATGATGATGCAACATAAATGACGTCAGGCTCTTTGCAGGTATGTTGAGTCACGCTATTCCTTGAGGTATGTTGAAACACGAAAAAAAGCTCACTGCAAACCGGGGAATAGTGGAAGCCATTTGTCAACAAAATGACAAATTTCCATACATGGCAGGAAAACGAACGGTGTGAAGTGAATTACTGAAGTGGTTGCCACAAGGACAAAGGGTTATAACCGGCGGTGAATAAACACCAGCTAGAAACTCCAGGTTACACAGGGAGGGAGGTTGTTGCAGAGCTTTCTAAGATTACAAACGCAACACAGACGGCGGGGAGGCTCTCCTGGTTTACAAGCTGCCGCCCCCCAGGCACACGTGGCTCCAGGCTCTTCTGTGAGCCTCCGGACAGCAGCTCGATTAATTAATTGCCCTATTTTTTACGTTGTTTATCAAAACCCACGGCTTTTATAACAGCGGTTTATCTTTCCCGGGGTCTCTTCGAGCAACAGCCCCCCCTTCCCTGGGCCTCGCGTAAAATGGCGGCCAGCGGCGCGGGGCAGGTAGCGGCGGGGCGGGGCTTGTCCCCGCCCCGCCCCCCAGGCGGCCCCCGCCCCGCCCCCGCGCTCTTCCCGCCTCTCCCAGGGTGAACAAAATGGCGGCCGCGGCCCTCCGGCCCTGCCCTTGCGCTCCCCCCCCCCCCCCCCCCCCCCGATTTTTCTGCCCTTGTTAAGTATCTCCCTCCTGAAAGGTGTCCTGGCTTCCTCAGCATCTTTATTTCTTTCCCTCCTTTAGGGTCTCGCCTTCCTCTCTGATTTCTCCTTGCCATTAAGAGACCACCTTCTTCACCCTCTCCTGCGACTCTCCTCAGGGCCTCAGCCCCTGGACTCCATTATCTCCTGTCTCCCCTACCTCTTTCAACAAATGCCTCAGCGTTGCTCTGAGACTTTACTTACCTAACGCACCCATTTGCTCATCTTTTGGTTTGTGGCTCCACGCTGATTTCATTAGCCAGACTTGAGGGCTCCGCTGTCAGCATCCTTCTGAATAACGCTTTCTGGTTTTCCTTTTCTTGGAGTTTCCTTATCGTTGCGGTTTAACCCCAGCCAGCAACTAAGCCCCACCCAGCCGCTCGCTCACTCCCCCCAGTGGGATGGGGGAGAGAATCGGAAGGGTAAAAGTGAGGAAACTCGTGGGTTGAGATAAAGGCAGTTTAATAGGGAAAGCAAAAGCCGCGCGCACAAGCAAAGCAAAACAAGGAATTCATTCCCTCCTTCCCATCGGCAGGGAGGTGCTCAGCCATCGCCAGGAAAGCAGGGCTCCATCACGCGTAACGGTGACTTGGGAAGCCAAACGCCATCGCTCCGAACGTCTCCCGCTTCCTTCTTCTCCCCCCAGTTTCTATACTGGCCATGACGCCATAGGGTATGGAATAGCCCTGTGCCCAGTCTGGGCCAGCCCCCCTGGCTGTGCCCCCTCCCAGCTCCTTGTGCACGGGCAGAGCAGGGGAAGATGAAAAGCCCTTGACCAGTGTGAGCACTGCTCAGCAACAACTGAAACATCAGTGGGTTATCAACGTTATTCTCATCCTAAATCCAAACCACAGCACTGCACCAGCTACTAGGAAGAAAACTCAATCCCAGCTGAAACCAGGACACTAATGCTCTCCTCACTCTTTCTGGTATTCAGTCCCTGGTGCTTCTGTCTTTGTACTTGAGGGTAATTTCCTCCCCGGAGATCTGGTCTGGTAATCTCCACTTGTCTGGAGTGGTTTGTCCTCTTCAGAAACCCCTTTTCCTGGTCGTTTGCAGAAGGATGGAGTCGTACTTGGTATTTCGCTCCCATGGGAGTCACCTTCCTTGTAACCACTCTTGGTCGCCCGCCTGTGCTGTCATTTCACTTGTGAGGTGAATTATGTCACCTGGGGCACGTTTGTCTCTTCCTTGCGCTGCAGTAAGATCACCCCCGTTTAAACATTCAGTGAATTGTAGGAGGACTTCCCTGGCCTTTCTCAGATCAGTGCAGAAAAGAGTGGAAATGGCTGCGTTGGGCTCTGAAGCGGAGTGAGCCTCTTCAGTCGCCAGTGGGCGTGTTGGCTGGTGAACACGTTGGGTCAGGTTTCTCTGCACCAAGCTTCTCTAATTAAACCAGCCACGCTTAATCATTTGTGGACAGATGTGGATAACTTTTAATTCAACTTAATTTTGCAGTTATTATAAGTTGTTATTGGAGCTGATTTTTCTCTTACCCTTTCTTTGATTTCCCTTTTCCTTTATGTATTAATAGCCTTTGTAGGTGTCCCCCCCATATTTGTTGATGACTATATATGACTACATATGACCGTACATATTTGATGGCTACTGCCAGTGCTCAGCTTTATTCCAAGCTCATCATTTATGAAACTTGTGGTTGTGTGTGGTTTTATACCAGTCATGAATGGTGTCTATGTAAATTGTTTAACTTGATGTAGTGGTTATTTGTGGCATAGTCCTATTTGTCCAGTGAGCTGTTAATTTTCTATTGCGATGAAAATCTAGAAGTTTTGATAACTGTTTTTGTAATCTTTAATCTTGCTACATATCTCACCCTAAACAGAGAAGCAAATGGCTGGGAAGTGCTTGGGATATTTTGTGGGAACTCCAATTATGCATTTAAGTTTTGGCACTTCAGATCCCTCCTTAAATTCTAATAACTTGCAGTGACTGCTGGTAGCATGCTTTCATTTGCGCATGTCTCTGGTGTATAGGAGCAAAGTAATATGTATTTTTTTGTAGTAGCGTAAATCACTACTTCTGCGTATTGTTTACTCGTTCTGGCCTGGGCATGAAACGTGTGCTGTAACCTTGTTTAGCCTAGAAAGATAGGCTACGCTTATTGACTGACGACAGTTTGTAGTCTCAGCTTGGTGTGAAAAACTCTTTGTCCAGCTGTCAGTAAGACGGTATTAATTACATTTCTCATTATCGTCCAGTCCTTGAAATTTCAGGGTGATGTTAAGCAATAGTAAAATGCATAGAAAACGCACTGTTTTAATTACTTTTTTTGTTTTCCCAAAGACTTGGGGAAAGTGCCTGTTTTTTCTGTATTTTGGAATATTTGGCAAACCCTTCCGCTCAGGTGTCCACACATGAGCCAGCAGTAGGGAGTTATGAAGAGCCTGATGTGTACTTTAAGAATGGTTGTTTGAGAGCGGCTTATTGGTCTTGAGATCGAGTATTTATTGCCACAAAACAAATACATGGAAATAGATTTACTGACCTGTTCTCACATGGCTCAAATGTCTGCAGTGATGTAACTGCCTTATTGAAGCCACAAATGTAGTTTGCGTGCATCAGTCCGTTGATACTGCTGCTGGACTTGTGTCGTGGTTTAACCCCAGCTAGCAACTAAGCACCACGCAGCCGCTCGCTCACTCCCCCCGCGGTGGGATGGGGGAGAGAATCAGAAGGGTAAAAGGGAGAGAACTCGTGGGTTGAGATAAGAACAGTTTAATAGTTGAAGTAAAATAAAAGAGAACAGTTAAACAGGTAAAGCAAAAGCTGCGCACGCAAACAAAGCAAAACAAGGAATTAATTCGCTACTTCCCATGGGCATTGTCTGGACCAACAACAATTACATAGTGCTCTGTGGTTTTAACACGTTTTTAATGCATTTGATGTGAACGGTTTGCTTTCACTGCCAAAGGTTTGTGATTTCCGGAGCATGTATTCTTAATGGTCTTAAATGCAGAAAATGTGGTGATATGAACACCGTAATGCATAAGGAACCTCCTGGGGTTTATGAAGTAATTAGTTGGCTTGAACATTTATGGCACTTGCACAAGCTTTAAGTGTCTCTTATCACCACCATGGAAGCCATAAAGCACTACAGAATTACTGTGTTATCAGACTTTGAGTGTCTTCATATGTCAAGGATGTATTTCAAAATTCTGAGAGAGACTTTGTAAAGTCTCGTTATCATTACAATATACATTCATCGCACAATCTTCACAAACTTCACTTACCTCAACAAACAGAATTCCCCACAGCAGGGCCTTATGGAGGAAGGCATGACTATACCTAAACATGTTTGAAAGTTTGAAACATCAAAGCCCTGCTGAGTCTTGAGCCTGTACAGGGCACCAAAGTTTGGAGAAAGCTTGAGTGTCAAGTTAGATCAGAATCCGAGCTGAAAATGATAATGTAATTGTTGGGCTAAGCATACCAGTTTGCAGCAAATAGTGAAGCAACGTGTAGTCTTGATCTGTTTTTATCCCCAAACATGTAGAGTTTTGCATTTTCAAGGTAAGTGCTTTAGATAATCCTTTAGCTTAATACATTACATGACGAAGTGCAAGATCTGTCTTCAGGAATTGTCTGTCAGTCAACTGATCAAAGCGCCGGCTGGTGTGTGGCTATCCAGCAGCGTCTGACAGTTGCTTTGGGTTTTTTTCCTGTTTCCAACATTACGCTTTGTATATGTTTACATGCCAAACGCTTTTCCAAATAGGTGGGATGTCTAAGGATGCCTGCTCGCACAAATCCACATTATTTGTGCCTTTTAAAGGGTTTAACTTTAGAAATCCTCGTCATCTAGTCCCGAGTATCTTGGGTGTCACAACTGTCAGGAGATACATATCATCAGCACAGTAACAACAACCCAAGCCCTGTCTTTCAAAAATCCCCCCTGAGAACAGCTTAGAGATGCCGAAAAGCACTGCAGTCCAAACCGGCTTGGGGAAAACTCATACCCGGTCTAAGTTCAGGCATATCAGCCGTCATGGTCAGGCGTGAGCACTCAGCCAGCTGTGACCAAACCAGTCCAGAATGGCCCCAGGCATATCAAGCATGGCCTCCAGGTGATATCACGGCATCCCGGTATCGATCCTGAAAGTCTCTTTCTGTCCTCCCTTCCCCAACCTGAGTCTGCTGTAGCACGTGTACATGGTTGAGGACATGGTTTAGTGGCAGACTTGGCGGCGGTAGGTTAACGGTTGGACTTGATGATCTTAAGGGTCTTTTCCAACCTTAGCGGTTCTATGATTCTATGATTTAAGCTGTCTTACATGGCTGGGTAATTACTTGTCCTGTAGCTGTGGTCTGCTGCGTTCAAAGGTGACCTCATGTTTCAGTCGAAGTCCAGCGGTAGATGTAGGTGTAACTTCTCCTGCCTGTACGATGTGGTGTGGGAAGAGATTCAATACAGGCTGAACTGGGGGAGCTGTAAGCTTCTGAAGAAAGCAAGCCTCTCTCCTGTGAAATCGTGATGCTTCAGGCTTTAGGATCTACCTGAGAGCAATAAAGGATATTTTTTTTCCCTACTTTACGGGTTAAGCTTGTGCACTCAGTGCTTTTTACGTGTGCTAGTTAGCTACCTCTAAGACAATACTCTAAAACATCTTTTAAGAACAGTACTGTGTTAAAAAAAAAAGCCAATGTGACTAAAAAGCCTAATCTTTGATAAAAGTTACAAGACCTTCATCTTTGCATTACTTTATTTTTTTGAAGTGTTCAGCTGCTCTCTCGAAGATCCCTGCCCTTCAAAGTTCTGGTTTACTTGAAGAGCTAAATCTGATAATAAACTTCAGTCAAGGCCATGATGTAAATTCAGCTTTCTTTTTGAATGACAAAATTCCGCTTCTGGCGAGGATGAGGAGCTGTTAGGTTTTTAAGACTTGCGGCACGATGCTTTTGGGTTTATGAATTACTGAGTGTGTGAATCCTTCAGTATCTTTTGAAGTCTGTTTACAAGGCGTGATGATTCTTGTTTCTGTCTTCAAGGCTCTTCTCTCTGAATGGAAACAAATGCTTGTAATTATTAAAATAATACTAGTATCGAATTTTTAAATGTTTCAGTTTAAATGGCAGCAGTGACTTTCCTTTTTAATAGTTTCTGAAGTTGCAAAAAGTAACTTTGTTACTGTAACTTCGCCTGTGCAGTTAAATAACTAAGCGTGGAAACAAGCAGCATTATAAACTACTAAAAAGATCTTTGCAAATGTTGACTTTTTAAAAATAAAAGCTCTATTATTTGGTTGTTGAGGTGAGCTGTGGCTTCAGAACAATATATGCACAAGCACTGGAGGTATAGCAAAAGCAGGATGCTCTCATAGTTTTCTGCCTTCCTTGGTAAAGAGGCAAAGTGTATGATCCGATAAAGGCTTTTAGAGCAAGCTCTGAAGTCAGTTTTTCTGCTGCAATTGAACAGTGCCATTTTAGGGAACTTGTTCTGTTAGCTGTTACACCTAAGGAACCGTAATATTTTTTCTCCCTTCCATTTTGGATCTCTATGGCATCAGCTTCCCCGCTGCAATAAGCCAGCTCATCTGCATCGTACGGCTCATGCTGTAATTTAAATCTAACAGCAAACTAAACCTTCTGAATACAGAAATAGGGTTGTAAGCTAATGGCTTAAGGACATAGGAAAAGATAATTTATTTGCTTTCAAAATCAGGTCTGCAATAAAGCTTTTGCAAGGTAGAAATTGAAGGGTTATATTTTCTTTCAGGAGAGATCAGCATTGGCTGTGGTAACTCATGGGGCCTGAGCTACGGCTGTTTTGTCCACCTAGACAGAAGAACAGCGCTTTTTTTGTGCTACCTACAAAAATTCAGCATTTAATGGTTAACTTATAACATACAAAGTAAAAGAACAGTGTTGGGCTTGTCACAGTGGGCAGAAGCCCTTTAGCAATTTTAAGTAACACTAATCCTTAATTACTAGGATATCAACAGCTATTTGTTTATTGATTGGCATTTTCTGGCTTGTTTGTGTGACTTTATCTTAATTCCACATCTAATCAGTCATGGCCTTAATTTTATATCATGGGCTTGAACTGCATTAGTCAGTCTTATACGCTGACTGGCCTGCAGGGCGATATTAAAATGTGGTATCAGTAAATTCTGTGCGTGGAAGCTGGGTCTGTTAAATAAAACTTTTTTGTACTTGTTTCTTTTTTTAAAGCATTCAGCCATCTACAGTTTAATCATATCCCATCGGCGCAGCGAGCTGTATGGCAGAGCGACCTCCCCGGTGGGCACCTCCTCCAGCGCGGCTGTCGGGCCAGGTGAGCTGTCGCCTCCGGACCGGGTCGGATGCAGTCGGACGCAGTCGCAGCAGGGCCGCGCTCGCGCCTGTCGGCGGTCGGAGCTTATTCCCCAGCCTGTCCTACCACCAAACTTTCAGGAAGGCGACATGGATTAATACCTGGGGAGGTTTTAGTTGGCAACCTGTACTGGTAGCATTTGCTTATGGTAATTGCACAGTCAAGACAGTAATGATTATGATTCTTTATGATCTGTGTGTCTAATCTTTAACTGGAGAGACTCAGTCGTCACTACCTTCAGTTTTCTTCATGCCTACGCAGTTCATTTAGGCATTCAAATGTGGATTTGGGGTGATGAAAAGAAGTAGTAGTAGTAGTAGTAGTAGTGATAATAATAATAATAATAATAATAATAATAATAATAATAGTTAAATAATAATATAATTATATAGTAAAATAATAACAACAACAACAATAACAACAACAACAGTTCTGGAGCTTCCTCTGCCACACAACAGTTTAAATGAACTTTACTGCTGAATATTCCTCCTCAGGTAACTCTGGAAGTAATAGGCAGGGCATCAGGACTAATAAATCTGAGCTTTTGGTCTAGGCTATGGCAAGTAATTTCTCCGTGATTCCGGACAGAGGATGCCTCGCCAGCAGCACTGCATCTCAGGCAGTGGCTATGTGGCATGTGTGCATACAGAATTATGGTTGTGTTTCTGAGCTTTCATCAACTCCATTTATTTCCTGGATTAGAGTCAGGATTTTTGATCATTTTAGGAGAAATTGGTTCCAGTCACCTATGGCTATTGGGCTGCCCAGTAGAGCAGATAAAACAGACCTGTCCACCGTAAGGATCAGGCTGCATCAGGGAAAAAGGGATGCGGCTTGTAGGCAGTGAGGGCTCGGGGTGAATTGTGTCAAGTTACGAAGATTTTGCAGGTTTTTATTACTCATAGTACAAGTGTCAGTTTTGGAATGTATCGCACTAACCACCGTGATTTATCAACAGAAACGATTACTGCGTCCCAAGAGGTTACTTTTCTCTTGCTGTCAGAACTTGTTTTGCTGGCGTCTTTGTTCCTTGACTCTGTGCCGTATTTAATTCTGAGACTTTAGGTTGAATTTGCAGGCCTGCTCTTTAAACGGAGCTTTTTGTAACTGTAAAGTGGGCGTGTATAACACAGAAATTCGGACTAAAATCATATAACCTCTGCGGTGCTCTTTCTGTGGTAGTTTGTCAGAATTATTTTATTGTTCCTTGCTTGCCAAGACTGCTACCAGAGAGCAAAGTGCAGCTGATATCAGCATTTCCTAGGGACTTTTGTCTCAGTAGAGTATTCTGTTCGCATGCTTTAAAGATAATGAAGTTGAGTCATTGTCTTTACATCTCATGTGATTTATTATAGACGTACATTGCTAATGCTTCCCGAGGAGAAAAAAAAACAGATCTTTTGTTCAGACTTGTGGCTTTGAACTAGTAGGCTGATTGGGAGTTTGCTTAACTAGGGAGTTACTTTGATTTATTTTTGTGAAGCTTTGGGTGTGTAGAAAACTTCCTAACTGACCATCAGTACGAACTGTGCAGTAACACCTCCAACCCACTCGGTTGTTAGCATTTGATATACTTATTTATGACCTCGTCCATCTTTTGTCATGAAGATGACAAGGTAAAATAAAGAAGTAAAATAAAAGGAAAATACAGTTTAGGCATTTGTCCTAACCCAAAGGATGTATTTGTAGGGCCAAGTATTGAATGACTGCCAAGTGCAGGCTAGGATGTTTGCAGGGGAAGGAGTCCTGTGAGCTGCCGAGGGGCTCGAGTCAAAGGTAGACACACTCATGCTTGAGCAGAAAATACTGGTAATCCCTGCTAGACGCTCCATGGTAACAGAAGTGACGAGCCGTTCTGCAGAGCACAGAGGGAGCGCAGGAGCGTTATCCACCTCCCATAATAAACAAGTTTCTCAATTATAAGCCCTCCTTGCCCACAGTGGCAACTCTTTTGCTGGCCTATGTTTAATACCAGTGACAGCAAGTCTGTAGACCTGATGACCTAAACATAACTGCCTTTTTTTGTTCTTACTCCAAATCAAGATTGTCAGTAAGGTTTTTAAGCTAGAAATGTTATGGCTTTTAGTTGTTTGAAATGCTGGATATGCCTGCTGTGGTATAGAGGAGGGCAAGAATTACAGGAGCCACCAGATTAGCTCTTGGAATAAACTGCATGGTTCATACAGGAAGAAATCCCTTCTGATGCTGAAGACTGTGCAGCTCCCACAGTTATCATGGACTGTTAGGAAAACAGAATTGTATGTATTTGTTTCTCAGAATACCTGTATCACTCACTAATAATTGAATCTTTATTTCCTGGCTGTAGGAGGTGCTGGGATCCAGTGCACAATTGGCTCTATGCACTAATGTCAGTTAGAACTGCAGTGAAATTTGGAATGAATCAGTTGCAGATGAAGAGATTTGGAGTTGTTCTGGTTGGTTGTATGTTGAAATCCCTCTCCTGTGTGAGGAGATGTTTTCTGCGAGATTCTAGCGGGTTACACTGGCAATATAGTGTGGCAGGAGTCACGCAGTGTGTTTTTAAACTTTGCAGAGTGAAGTGTGGGTCAGTGTATTCATTGTCTGAAAAAAAAAAAATGAGCAGTGAAGCGATACAGTCTAATGTTGTGTAGGGCAGAACATGAGGAATCATAGCAAGACTTTATGCATGACTGAATAGTTAATGTACAAAAGTGAAAACTTGGGGGAAAACTGCCCTAGCTTTTCCACAACGTAAGGAGCTGCGTTGGCTGTCACTACCCAGGAGCAAAATTGTGGAGTTTATGATCGTGCTGAACAGTAGTTTATCAAATCTTAGACATTAAGAACAAAAATAGAGGACAGAAAACATTATGCTGCTGTTCTGTATAGTGACAGTGGTTTGCCTGTGCTTGGGATAGTGATGGCACGCAGTTCTCTGTTCCTCTTCTCTTGGAGAGGATACGGTGGGACTTGGGAAGGGCCTGAGGCTGGTGACAGAGGTGATCAAAAGCAGAGCATAGCTTCCACAGCAAGGAAGACTGCGTGGGATGGGATGCTTCAGCCTAGGAGAGATGATTTAAAGCAGACAGTAGATGTTTACAGAATCTGAAGTGGCGTGAAGCATCTGGATAGGAACTGACTGTTCACTGTCTCTTCCAGTACTACAGGAGCTCAGGTTTGCAAGTGAAGCTGTGAGGAGCTGGCTTCAAAGCAAACCAAAGGAGGTGATGCTTCTTGCAACAGGCAGTAGATGTGCGGGAGTCTTGCTCAAGGGTGCTGTGGCTGCAGAAAGCTAAAGGGGGAAAAAAAAGAGGCTGAGCAAGTATTGGAGAGATGTTTTGAGAGTCACCAAAGGACAAATTATGTCAGGTTTGGGATATTCTTGGGGCTGACAATTGAAGCAGAGCGACAGGACAAGGGGCAATGGTTTTAAACTAAAGGAGGGTAGATTTAGACTAAACACAAGGAAAATTTTCACGATGAGGGTGGTGAAACACTGGCAGGGGTTGCCCAGAGAGGTGGGAGATGCCCCATCCCTGGAAACATTCAAGGCCAGGCTGAACGGGGCTGTGAGCACCCTGATCTGGTTGGAGATGTCCCTGCCCATTGCAGGGGGTTGGACTGGGTGGGCTTTAAAGGTCCATTCCGTCCCAAAGCGTTCTGTGATTCTGTGACTTGCAAGGGAGTATTCTGCACTGCCTCTTCCCTCAGCATTTTGCTTGCGGGCACCATTGGAGACAGGATAACACACTGGATAGACCTGCATGTGCTTATTGCCAGGTAGTACCTTTCTGATAGAGTTCACACAGTTGCTTTATCACTGTTGCATCATTTTCTTCTCTGTGTGGGCTTCATTTTGCTGAAGTTGTCTCTGCCTTGTGTCAGCTGGTCTAGACTCCCTCTGTAGGCAACAGAAAGCAACAGCCAGGATGAGTTACCTTTTGGAGATGCCTGTTGCTCTCAGACCACTGAGAACAGCCAGATTTTCCTGGTGACTTGTATGTCCTCTGGCTGGTGGCCAACAGCCATGCAGGGTGCCGGGGCGTTTGGTTTGATCGGCCACTGGTGCGAAGCCTGCAGCCCCCAGGCAGCTGTCAGGATAACTGAACGACTAAAGAAGTTGTTGCGTGTGGTACTGATCTAAGACCCCCATTTCTTGAGGGATGTACTTTTTTCCTTTTTTCCAATGCGTTTCAGTCCTTAAGAAGTATCTCTGGGTATTGCCATCAATGAATCAGCTTTGACTTTTTAGTGAATTTCAGAGAAACGCTTGCATGTTATCTGCTTCTTTTGAATGGTAAGATGTGTTTCTTATTCAAGTGTTCCAGATCTAGGTATTTCTAGAGAGTCAAAATAAACAAATCTTATTCTCCCCCCCCCCCTCCATTGCAAGAGTATCTGTTTTGAATCGGTATCTGTTATACCAGCAAGAACATTGTATTTCATATGTTTTAATGAAGTCTTGTATCTTGCTTTAGAAATTTGCAACATACCCTAATTTTGGGATGACTTAAACCGAGCACCATTTGGAATTGGGAATGGCCTCTCATGGGAATGACTTAAAACTGTCTTCTTGTCCAGAGTTATTGGCAATGATTCCTGCTGTTTCCCTGCAGCTCCAGCTGAGCTCTCCCAGAGTAAGCCCAATTAGCCTGCTTCCTGCTCCCGAGGCATTCCCTGCCCATACCACGAAAATGTCATTAGGTATTTTTTCTATAGACAATCTCATTATCCACTATTTGAGGCAGACATCAAGGAATTAAATCTGTGAATTGTCTGCTGTCTGCCATGTCAGTCAATTAAAAGCAACCATTTTTTGCTACGGTCTGTTTTATTAGGACGAGACGAAATGGCCTCAAGCTGCGCCAGGGCAGGGTTAGGTTGGATATTAGGCAAAATTCCTTCCCCAAAAGGGCTGTCAGGCCCTGGCACAGGCTGCCCAGGGCAGGGGCTGAGTCCCCATCCCTGGGGGGATTTAAAAGCCGGGGAGATGTGGTGCTTGGGGACATGGGTTAGTGGTGGCCTTGGCAGCGCTGGGTTAGCGGTTGGACTCGATGATCTTAAGGGGCTTTTCCAACCTTAACGATTCTGTGATTCTATGATTAATCTCTTTGTTTTCCTGTTGGAATTCTGTATACAGGATAATTACAGTTATGAACAACAGACATCTGCAAGCAACCATGAGAGCAAGCAGTACCACCGGCAGCGCCTGCCTGCTCAGCTGCAGCATGCGGCCAGGGATTTGTACTGCCCCCAAGCAAGTGCTGCTGGAATCCAGCACCCATGTCTTGTCTATGTGTATGTTTTATTGTAAAGTTCTTCCAGTGTACAGGTAGTTGGTTCTCGAATAAGACACTTAAAAAAACCTAAGGCCACTACTTCCTGTAGTCACGGAAGGAGATGAGCTTCCTGCTCAGAATCTCTTCCTGGAGAAGCCTCTTTCTCTACTAAGAAAAAGAGAATAGTTTCTTCAGTATGAAATTACTATTGTGACTTGTACCTTCTTGCTCAAATATCTGTTTCATTTCAGGCATTCAGTTCTCATAAATAGGTTGTATTTAATGCATGTTCTGAAACTGTGGAAATAAGAAACGGAGGAAATAATTATTTTCACTTTTTCTTTTGTGTCTTTGTAACTAGAAAACATGACATTATACTTCATAATCATGTCTCCAAACCGGATTTGAAGTGACTTGAATACAGAAGCAATATTTTTCCATATCTATTTGTTGAGAGAATATGATTATATGAACTGTGGAATATAAATATTCTTCATTAATTCCTTGAAATTATGCTAGAAAAAGTGATATTTCTGTAGCACTGAATTTGAGAACTCTGAAATGAAACTGTTGCAGAATTAGTATTTCACCTTTTTGATGGGTGATGTAGATTAGCTTACTCCATCATTGATTTTTTTTGTGGGGGGAGAGTGGGGGAGGAAGGTTTAAGTAGGTACACTGTTTGAGAGACTCTAAAAATATGTTCCTCGAGCTCTTGGACATGCGTACGTATTGAAAAACATAGGATAGCGAGCGGTATATTTGTAACTAAAATTGCTGGATAACTTTGTCGTGTTGAGGAAGCAAGAAGTGATAAACACTGACTCCACATTTTGTTAACCCTTGTTTTTTTTCTTCTGATACTTATTTTAGTAATGAGAAAAGCTTTCTTCTACTGATAAAATGTAAATATTTTTATGATAAATGCAGTTTTCTCTGCCTACTGGAATGAATATGTGCTGTTTCAGACTTTTAATTTACATAGCTTTGTATTTCTTCACCTGAATTCTTATGATTTTTGTTAGCTAACCTCCTTCTGTTTTAAGAAGACATTTTTATTGATGTGCTAAACATCTCTTTCCTAACTTAAATTGCACGACAGTTTGGGAATACATCTTCTGGGGTGCCTTCTGTCCTCCAGCCGGTTATTGGTGTGTGCATTAACGCCTGGAGTTGGGGCCAGCTGCCCCCATGGAGGAGCGTGTGGAACCCACCCAACTGCGAATTCCACCGTGAGAAACAAAACTTGAGAGGGGATTTTCCCCCTTGCCTGTGTTACTTTCTCAGTTTGCTACCTGAATGACAGCTTGCTTTCTACAGTGGAAGGAAAGAGAGATCTGTTCCTTAAAGTGATGTTTGCAGAGAGCTATAGTGTCTTCCAAGGGTATAGTTAACAACCAAGGAGTTACCACATCTAAAACTCCTACAGATTTTTTCAGAAGCAAGCATGTGATGTGCCTGTAACTGCCCGGCCTCTTTGAACTTCTGTCTACGTTAGTTACGATTCTTAGTGCCTTACTGGAAACGTAAATGACAAACAGGTTGGGGCAAAAGGGTCCTTAGTTCTTGCTATTTTGTGAGGTGACGTGCATCTAACCAAGTGCATATGCCTACAATGTTGTCACCTGTGTCTAAACCAGCTACGTTAGGTGTGCTCTGCAGTCCACAAAAAGCTAATCAGGTAGATACGTTTGGCCATATGTAAGTCTTGCAGCCAAGACGGGACTGATTGTATAAGAAGCCTGAAATGAATAGGTTGTGTGTGAGTGCTTCCAGTAGTGCAAGTCAGTAAAGGAGAAATTCATCAAACTGTTAGTGCTTGTGAGCTCTTTATACATTGCATGTTTGAATGTGACTCCAAAGGGAGGTTTTTTTGTTTTTAATCTGAGTGTTTCAGGAAATTTTCCATTTATTTTCAGAGGACATTTAGTGTTTTAGTAGAAAAACAGTACCGTCATTGAAAGGGAAATGAATATGTTGCCCTGTTTGATTGCAGACTTACCAGGAGCACTTAGAATGACAAAAGCACAAAAAGAAAGACGTTGTTCAGAAGACAGGAAACCAAGGAAACAGGAGCCCCGCAGGATTCAAAGCCAGCTTCAATGTGAGCTCTGTGATGCCTCTTGCACAGGAGCAGGTGCGTGTGCCGCACATATCCGGGGAGCCATCAGAAGGTGGCATAGGTTTGTAGAGTGATGAACCTGACAGAGCTTGCTTATGTTCTAGAAGTGTGTACAGCAAGTAAAAGATCTTTCAGAAACATTTCTGAAAGAAAAATTGTGATAGAAATATATGCTTTAAGTCAGTTCGCTGCAGCGAACAAACTCTTGGGATAACCAGGTGTGATCTGAGCATAAGTGTGTCGCTCAGCTTTGCCAAATGTCCCTCCCCTAAAATTGTAATCTATGCTGAGAAACCTAGTGTGCTGGGTTTGCCTGGGACAGAGTTAATTTTCTTCATAGTAGCTAGTATGAGGCTATGTTTTGGATTTGTGCTGGAAAGTGTGTTGATAATAAGGGGATGTTTTCGTTATTGCTGAGCAGTGCTTACACAGAGCCAAGGCCTTTTCTGCTCCTCCCCCCACCAGCGAGGAGGCTGGGGGGCACAAGGAGCTGGGAGGGGACACGGCGGGGACAGCTGACCCCAGCTGCCCAAAGGGACATCCCACACCATATGGCGTCATGCTCAGCAATGAAAAACTGGGGGGAGAAGAAGGAAGGGGGGGGACGTTCGGAGCGATGGCATTTGGCTTCCCAAGTCACCGTTACGCGTGATGGAGCCCTGCTTTCCTTGCGATGGCTGAGCCCTGCCAGCTGATGGGAAGGAGGGAATGAATTCCTTGTTTTGCTTTGCTTGCGTGCGCGGCTTTTGCTTTCCCTATTAAACTGCCTTTATCTCAACCCATGAGTTTCCTCACTTTTACCCTTCCATTCTCTCCCCCATCCCACTGGGGGGAGTGAGCGAGCGGCTGGGTGGGGCTTAGTTGCTGGCTGGGGTTAAACCACGACACCTAACCATTTTAAAAATGTTTTCTATAACATTTTTCTCTAAACTCATGTTGAAGTAATGTTACAGTTAACAGGGAAATAACTTTATCACCTCAAAAAACCCAACAACCTAAGCATAGCAGAATCAAATCCCAAGTGTATTTCTTGAAATATTCCTGAAAATTATTCCACAATTGAACTTGGTTTTGGCTGTTCAAGCCAACATCCCTAAAAACCTTTTGCTCCAAGTGTTCAGTCATCTTTGGATGTAGTACTTTAAGTCTTGTCTAAGTTATGGCTTTGAAAATATCTGAGCACAAGAATTGTCAAGTTTTTTGTTTGGCCTGGGAAGAAGATTGCGTGCTTCTAAGAGATTGTGTGGTCATTCAGAGTTGTCTTTACTGGAATTCTTTTCTAATGTCCACTTTTATACCAGAGTGTTTACAGCAGGGTGCCGGTATTTGCTCCTCACTCTTAAAGAAGCTAAGAGAAGTCTGTTTTGTCTGTGAGATCAGCTATGAATCTGAAGTTGGTCTGCACTGTTCTTTGTAGTTTGAGCCTAGAAACTGTTGTATGAATAGAAGTTTAGGAGCAGCTGACTTCTGAGGACTGCTCACAGAGAAGGGATGAGGAGGAGGAGGAGGAAGAGGAGGTGGGAGCTATAACCTGTTCAGAAATGCTCTGGAATATTGAAGGCACTGGTGTCCGGTGTGTGGCATCACGTACGTGTTCATGTCAGCTTGTGATAAAAAGCTTGAAATCTTTCAGGCCTGACTACAGTTTTGTAGTTGATATAATAACCATCATCAAAGAAATAATAACAGTTAAATTTGTGTTTGCAGAGCACAAAGATTCTAGGAGAGTCTCAACTCGCCTTTTCTTTTGAAAGACTTCTTCGCATTGGAAGAACTTCCCTTTCTCTGCAGAGATCCTGTCTTTGCAAAGCTTTTTAATGTTACCTGCTGGACATTGCAGCGGTCTGAATGCGAGACAGATACTCAAGCGGAAGCTTTTGCTTAACCGAGCCAAACTTTTAGCATAGGCATTGGTTCTGTGTTGCATTAGAAGTGCAAATCTCAGTAATAAATTGAATGCACTGTTGTCAGCCGCTATAATAATCGCTATAATGACAAGGAATAGAACAAATTGGGGAAGATTTTATGGTGACAAACAACTGACAATAGTATGAAGGATTTTTAACTTAAATGCTATTAAGGAGCTCTTCCTAAATAGTAAAGAATTGGGCTACTAATCCAGTTTTCTTCATTCACAGACTAATAAAAATAGCGGGAAGAAGCAACAAACTTGTGGAAGAGAAGGTGATGAAACCAGAAGCAGAGCTACAGCTGTCTCTGAAAATATGCCTGGAGGGCTGCTGGAGGTACAACCTGTTTTACATGACCACAAAGAAGAGGTTAACATCTTTCCTCACAAGATAGATTACTATGTGAGGCTTTTGATTTCAGACATAATTATCATAATTTTTAACGTATTTGCAGCGTTGTTTTTTCAACAATACTTGATCTAGCTGTTGAACTTATTCCATGCTGTTTTATTTCATGCATAATTACCTTACTCTGATTTTTCAAATATCCACTTATGGGCTTACGTGCAAGGTTTTGTATTAGTCGGGCTTTTTTTCTGTGGGTAAATACAGTTCTCAATGCTGTGCCAGATGAGGAAACACGTAGATTGTTTCCATTGTTATTATTTCATGAAGTCCTGAAAATGTTACTTTGCTTTTAGTTGTGAAATTGTACATTAAGATTTGAAATCTAAATTAAATCTTCAGGTACAGCATTTCCAGTGAGATCAGGTTTTGTTCTTCCTGTTCTCACTATAAGCAAAAGCAGATAAGAAGAAAAAAAAAAAAAGCAAGTGTAAGAATTATTTATGCCTGGAAAAAGCCCGTGATGACACAGGCAGGTGACTGACTGAGTACCAGGGAGTAGGTGGGTGCTGCGGGAAGTGGTAATGACCTTCAAGGGTGCACTATGGACTCAAAAAAACTGCTATAAAATTCTTCCCTGGAAGATGATTGCTATTTCTTATGGGCTTTAACATGAAGTCATTTCCATTATGATGACAAATACTGTCTTGTCACCGTATGTGAATGAATCATGTTCTGGTTAAATTTCTATGCAGCATTTTCAGTTCTGTCTTCCTAGAGCCCCTTGCAGCTGAAATGGATGTCATGTTTCCTTCCTCTCTTAAATTGCACTGTAATGTTGCTGTGAGCTTTTAAAATAGCTGCTGTACGTTACTCAATGGGTTGGCAAAATTTTAATAAGGAGCAAGTGTGTGCATCTTGTGAAAGTACATTCTGGTGAGAAATTCCTAAATGCAAACCAGTTGTGACTGTCATGGGTAGTTATCCCGAACAACATGGTTTATGTCTCAGGTTGGAAATGATGACGGAAAAAATATCCGACTTCATTGTAAGCTGCGAGTGCAGCTTCAATGGGTTTGTATTTAGTATTCAGAGAGTAGTGCTAGAATCCTACCACCGACATAAAAAATGGTGGGGAGGTGGGGAAAAAACTTCTACTCTTGCATACCCCCATAAAACTGCAGTAGGTGAGTGATGGAAAAATGCCAGTAAATAACAGAAATATCCATGGAGACCCCCAAAGACTTAGTCTAAATGACAGAGGTGATATATTCTGCTGTTCTGTCTGCTTTTGAGGGAGAATTTCTTGTACGATTACTGCAGTTAAGAAGATTACCAGGCAGCTGTAAAATCCTGCACGCACTCAGTTGTCTCACATCTTTAACATTTTGTAGAAAGAAGCTCTGAACTGAGCCCTTCACTCACTTGACATTCATCCCGGGGAAGCTCTGGTTATCATCAAGTGCAGGTCAAAGGGTTGGTTTGTGCGTGGTTGTTTGGGGAGGGGGGTGTGTCTGTTTTGGTGGTAAAGTAGCAGCGATAATTTCTTACATGGCTATTTATATGACAAAAATTATCACAGAAGTTGATATGTTCCTGGTGGTTTTACAGGCCTGTGACAATGCGATCTAGAAAGTAACGTCAAAGTGCTAAAAAAACCAAGGCAAAGTCCCAAGGACGGGCAAATGTCTAGAGAAGCAGCAAGGTTTGGGTAAAGGGAAAGCATGTTTGTTTGCTTTTTACTTCTAACATGTCACTTTTATCCTCTCCATAGGCAGTGGGACTTTTTGTAGAAAAGACTTTAAGCAGGGCATCAAGCCCGTTAAATCCTGGCAGCGGCAGGCAGCGTGTTCTCGAAGGCGGCGTGTCGGGAATCCTGTTGCCAGGTGGGTATGGCAGCATTACCCGGGAGCCTCGCTGGAACCCTTGGCGCAGCAGCTCGTGCTGTGAATGTTGTTCCTCAGTTCTGCCGCCTCTTGGTTGGTTTCTTATGAAAGCGTGTGAAGTGCGATGTTTTGACTCCTCTGCGCTGCTGAGTTGCTCTGTTAAAATAATATTGATGGCAGCACTCTCTCCAGGAAGGAGACCTGTCTACCTTCTGATTCGCAAGGAAAGACTAATACCTGAATTTGTCAGAGATGTATTTCAAGCCCCCAGGCGCTCACACTTGGCTTTTACAAGGCTCATGCTGCTTTTCTGAACGCTTGCAGTCGTTATTTATAGAAGAGCTTTTAAGGGAAGTCACAAATGCTGTAACCGTGTGCTCATTCCAGAGAATCCTAAAGCTTGATCAGTTTGTCACATTTTCTTACCTGAGGTAAAGCAAAATTCCAGTACTGCTTAAACAGTTTTTAAACTTTATTTTTAATTCTTTGCCTGCTGAGTTTTGCTGCTAAAAACCTGGCTGCAATATATTTATTTTTGTGATGTGTTTTCTCTCTCGTATCTTGTGTTGTCAGGTGAACCTGGGCTGCAGGGTCCCTGTTAGAAAGATAAGTTGGATGCTTTGGAGACTGTGAGCTGTCCGGAGCGAGACGGTGCCACAGCCCCTGCACAGGTAGAAAAGAGCAGTTAACAACAGTTAACTGGACACTTCAGTAAATGGTCCTGGCAGTGGCACACTGGGGATCCCCACTGCAATTAACCCTTTTAAACTACTGAGAGATGAGGTCTGCATTTTAATGGTAGAAATATAAAAATAGATAGTAACGCCAGAAATTGTGTTGATGTTGCTCACTTTTTAATAAAGGGATTCATCAAAGTGAGTCAATGTTTCAAAGGAGAGTCCAGTTGTCTTTATGCCACTTGACATATGACACGTCTTTATGTCTAACGCCACTTGTTTTAAATGTTTCTATCTGCCATTGAGTCCTCTGTCACGTTTTTTACTGCCCATGTGTAGAACCATAGAACTTATTGTAGCACATAAAATTGTACAGTGCATAACTCAAGCCCTCTTCCGTTCTCTTTGCTTAGTCGTTCTTAGTTTGGCGTGCAGTAGGAAAGGTCATTTACATATAATTACTTCTTTTTCATTGACACTTAAAATTTGCCTGACTGTGCTGTTTCTTTGCAATGAAAGCATTGACTTTCTTGACCAATATCAAATAAGCGAACATTAAAATCCTACAGTTACTCATGTTAAATATGATGAAAGAGGATCGAGTATGAGACTAAATTAAAATCGCTGTAGCCAGTCATGCCTGAAAGCTCTGTGGCTCAGCGCAGAGGTTTGATTAAGACTTCAGCTTGGATACAAAATTCTTGATTTCTTATTTTCAAAGTAGCTGGCAACCTTAGCTTTCGGTGAGTATTTGCAATATAAGCTTCATTGCTATGTACGGTGTAGTGGTGGTAATGATCTTTTAAATAACTTTAAATTCCAGCTTCCATGGTGTGTGTGGGAAGAACGGCAGATTTCTACGTATTTCCTTCACACAGCTGCCTTCATTTCAGTTGGGTTGTTACCATTTTATCTTCTCCTTCTCCTAGCATGTTTGAAAAATGCTGGCTTTCAGAAAAAAAAAAAATAAACAGGGGACTTGGAATGGGGCCCTTGCCATCTCCAAAAAATACATTTAATGTGTGCAGTAAAAAAAGAAGAGCGACAGAAGAGCAGAGGGTGAAGGAGGTGGAAAAAATGACAAAAAAGAAGATGCTGCCTAATAATGATACAGCGTGTATAAAATAATGTTCATACGGTTCCAGCTTTTATATATAAAGAGGTCCTGGTTTAGTCTGGTATCTTACATTTTTAATAACTTTTCCTTGACATAGCGTACTGCAGGTAGTTTTAAATGGTACTATAATCACTACAGAAATTGCACCGTTGTGCAAGAGTGAAGTTGCCTGTAGCAACAGTTCCTTTCCTTCTGTCTCCTTCCCCTCCCACTCCCTTGCTCCAGAAGAAGCTCTTCCTGCAGCACAACAGGTAGACAGATACTAGTAAAGAAAAAAGGGGAAAAAAAAGAAAAAAAAAAGAAAAAACCCCAAACCGCCCTCTGGTATCGTGCGTATTCTTTATACGTTTTCTTTATTCCTTTAGATTTCTACCCTCAAACCGGAGGCCGTTTCCAGCCTGGCCTGCAGTGGCTGAAGCTGCCAGGGTTTGTACCCGGGCCTGGGGGTTTTACCCGGCCCGTTTTGGGGATCTTGCGCTTCGGTGGTTCCTGTTCGGGAGCAGCGCAGCGCAGGGCTGCGCAGAGATACACGGCTGCTTGCTTAGAGCCTTGCTGGTGGTTTTGGCAAAGCTGACCAAGCAGACGTGCGAAGGACAGGCTGTAACGCGGCTTTAACCATGTCGTAACGGTACCTGGCAAAAGAGCACAATGAGAAAACCAGAGCAGAGCGCTTCTGTTGTTCTTTGCGGTGTTGCCGGTTAGCTGGCGGGTTGTCACAGGCTTCGGCTTCGTGCATATGTTCTTCGTTTCAGCTTCAGTTTCAAATCACTCTTCACATTCCTTCAGGCTTTTTGGAGCATTTTGAACAACGGCTTTTTAGAACTTATTGAAAAGCATTATTTCTGCGTTGTTTATTGTCAAATAAAGCTGTTTCTTCTTTAAGTACTTTTGTTTGGGGTGTAAAGCAGGTTCTGTTTAGGTATTCTGGGTTAAGAGTTATAAACCATACAAAAATATATATTTGAAGAGGGATGCATTTTGGCGCTTCCACAGATGTTTAAATAGAAGTGGTGTTGTATTTAACTAGCACAGTGCAGCGTGTTCTGAACTCAAAGGTGCCCACCGCTGGCTGGCTCTGCCGAAGCTGCCGCCGTCCCTCTGTACGTTCAGCGTTACCGTAACCTCACGCCGAAGCCTTGACTCTGATCTTCCTTTTGCCATACGGTTATCCCCCTCTGTTTCTGGGAAATGAAAAAGATTGGGAAGTGTTGAAATGTCGTAACAATTTCTAGGCTTTCACCTTAGTCAGATCAAAAAAGGATGAAGTGGTGCATCCGCTCCAAAAACCTTCCTTCGTTAGAAATTAGGAAGTAAAACCGTTAGACACTGTCACAAGTGCTGCCAGAAATGAAAGCCAAATTGTGACACCAAATACTGAAGAGTTTAACTGATGTAGCAGTCCCCGTTCAGGGTAAGTGCCGTGGATGCCTGTAAAGACCAAGACCCCAGAGGTGGAACGTGCCTCTAGGTGCTGCTCGTCACCCCCCAGAACAGTCGCGACACGGGAGCACGGACGCCGCCGCGGCGGCCTGATGTGCCCAGGTGAAAGAGCTGCCGCAGGAGCAGGGTTTGGGTGTAACAGACGGAGGCGCTCAGCTGCAGCCGTGCGTCTTCCACTCGCCCCTCGAGCGCGCCCAGCCTGCTTTCTTGCTGGGACACACGTTTGTGCGTTGCTATTTGCTCTGCAAGGGTTTAGTGAACACCTTTGATGTCCACGCTGCTCCTTGGGGCTGCTGGGGACGGAGGGGAATCACAGAATCGCAGAATGTCCTGAGTGGGAGGGACCCCCGAGGATCATCGAGCCCAACTCCCGGCCCTGCACAGGACACCCCCAAAATTCACACCGTGTCTGAGGGCGTTGGCCAAGTGCTTCTTGAATGCTGTCAGGCTTGGCTGCCTCCCGGGGAGCCCGTTCAGTGCTCCACCACCCTCTGGGTGAGGAACCTTTTCCCAACGCCCAACCTAACCCCCCCCCGGCAGATCTCCCTGCCCTTCCCTCGGGTCCTGTCCTTGGCCGCCGGGGAGAAGAGATCAGCGCCTGCCCCTCCTCTTCCCTGTGAGGAAGCCATAGACCGCGATGAGGCCTCCCCTCAGTCTCCTCTTCCCCAGGCTGAACAGACCGAGTGCCTTCAGCCGCTCCTCGTACACCTTCCCCTCTAAACCCTTCCCCGTCTTGTGGCTCTCCTCTGGCCGCTCTCCAGTAGCTTCGTGTCCCTTTTGTGCTGTGGCCCCCAAAACTGCACACAGCGCTCGAGGTGAGGCCGCCCCAGCGCAGAGCAGAGCGGGACCATCACCTCCCTTGACCAGCTGGCAAGGCGGTGCTTGATGCACCCCAATCGCTCTTGGAAGCATCGGTCTGGCCCCTGGTAACGCAGTGTGTGCAGCGTACGGGTGCATAACGGCATCCGAACCCGGTGCTGGGTACGGCTGCTTGGAGCAGGGTAAGGCTAAGGCACCACCCAAAGCTCCAGCCACTCTCTAGGGTGAAATGCCCTTGCAAATGATCCTCTATCCAATGACCCAACAGTGGCGTTGGGTTGAATTATAAATCTTTGCTATGAAAAGGGTGTTTAAACGCAGTGCTGTTCTCTTTAAATGCTGGGGATTGGATGTCAAAGGCCAAGCTGGACATCCTACGCTGCCCATAGGAGCAGCAGGCAGCAAGCACCCCGCCGGTCAGCTTGGCTTACTCGGGGTCGGAGTCTGAAACCTTCGGCTGCAGAGGGAGCCAGGAGGGACCTGGGTGTTTGCCTTCAGGTGCTAAAGGAGAAGTAAAAAGAATCCACCCCGAGCTGTTGTGGAGGCAAGGTAGGGAAGAGCTGTCTGCTTTCGGGGCATATTGCCATTTTCTGATTCCCTTTTTAAAAGCTTGAAATGCAGGGCAGATTCCTCAGGCTGGGAAGGCTCATTTTGGTGAATCCGACTGTGTTGTCAGCGTGGACTGAAGGGAGTCGCGTCGGCAAAAGAAAGCCCACGGGCTCTGGACTGCTAACGCCCGAGTCTGCGCTGAGCAGAAAGGATTTGGTTTTTCTGTACAAAACGTGCTGCCGTTCCTAAGGAATATTGTCGCCCGTCTTGCTCCCTCCTGCTCCAACCTCTGCTTCCTTGGATAACTTCACCGTTCGCCTTACCAGGAACGGCACCGCTCGGCGGTTTGCTCTGTAGGACGTCGCGCTCGTGCCTGCGAGCCTGACTCTCCCTGACCAGAGGAAGGATGCCAGGAGGAAGACTGACAAGCGGTTAAAGCCCCAGCCTAGGATGCGAGAAACACATTTCCCATGCTATTGCACCCAGTGACTTCAGAAGCGCTACAAAATCTTGATGTTTTGGCTCGCTACAGGCTGTTTTGGAGGGACTTGGGCACGCTGGTGATTCAGCGGTACAACACTGAGCCGGGCTGTGCGGTGCAGGTATCTGCTTTGCTGCGCCAGAGAAGAGAGAGAGAGTTTTGAGGATCAATGTATTAAAGATTGAGGCGCTGACGGGGTGGTGGATACCCAGATACGTGAAAGACCAGCTCCGGCAGGAGCAAGTGGGAGTCTTTTGGCTGGCCACGGAGTAGGATGGGGAAAGCCCATTTATTAAGTCTGAGCAAGTTGTTCCCCGCGTGCGATGCTGAGTTCTTTGGGCTGTGGTCACGTCTGCAACAGTGACCGGATGCAGCAAAACCCAAAAGCGCGACGCAGCTCCTCTTGTCGCAGAGCCCTGCGCAGACCCCGGGGGATCCGATGCCGAGCCCCAGCCGTGCGGCGCGGGGGCTGCCAGGGTGGGCGCGTGTTTATCCTCCAGCCTGAGCGGACCTGGTACATAAGGATCTGTCCGTACAGATCCAGAGGGTAACGCAAGGAGCGCTCCTGGGGAAGCACGTGCCAAGAATCCTGTGAACAGACCGGCTGCAATGGCTTGGGGAAGCTGTTTGTTGATGGAAAAATATAACCAGGAGCTGAAACTACTGGCGAGTTTGGAATAGTTCTCTTCTACACTGCCTTTGCCCTTGAATTGCCAGTATTTTGGGGAGGCTTAAACACCATTTTATTAAAAACAAAACAAAAAAGTACACACAAAAAACCCCCAAGACCCCTGAATGAAGCATGGTGTTTGCCTGAAACTGCAATTTCTTCTTTTTCACCGTTTTGCTCAGAATATTGGAAATGTTGACTGTTAGTGCAAAACTCGTCTCCAGTTTTCTGGCTGGGGTGATGCGCTGGGGAGGCGGTTATTCCCTCCCCACGAGCTGCAGATGCTGGAGGATACAGATAAGCCGCTGCCGTTTGACAGTGGTGTTCATTTAAAAGCCTCTCTGCAATTGCCCGCTCCAGCCTGCGACGCATCTGTGTTTTCACCCCCTAAAGAGCCGCAAGGCACGGCTGCGCTCTTGGATCGACCTCCCCCACGTCTCACAGAAGTCGGTGCTGAGGCGGGATTAGACCTCAGGATCCCTGGTCCCACCGCATCCTCTCCTGAGTCCCAGCCTCCCGGGAGAGCTGCTGCGGCCACGGGCGCCCACTCCTCGGGTGGCTCTGATCACGGCAATCGAGGTGGTAACAGCAAATCTCCCTGTTTGCATAGCAGAGCGTTAATTTTCTGTGAGCGCTATGCAGTGCTGCAGGATGTAGGATCTGATGATCTCCAGTTCATTTCTAGCAAGGGTGTGTGCCCTCAAAGGGTAAAAGTTGGTCAAATAATGAGTCATCTCTGATTAATGTTTGACTGAGCAGGCGGCAGGCACTAGGACCTCTGGGACGCTGCATCTGCAGCCCTTACCAGAAGAGAAATCAGGAAATAACGCAGTAGCTCTTTCTGGGAGCATGCCCTTGAAAATAAAGCTTTGCTGCTCCATGTGAAAGAGAATTTACTCTCCAGGAATTGGGGAATCTGAGTCCAGGCTTAGCCGTGAGCTACCCCGAGACATCGTTGCCCCCAAGGCCCTGCATGGACGCCGCTGGGAGGTAAGTGCCAGGCTCTGCTGGAGCTGCCGAGGGCAGGTGATGCGTTGTCACGTCTGCTCTGTCACTGCAGGGGCACGGATGTGGCGTTGTAGTGTTAAGAGCATTGCGGTCAGCGGGGAACATGGCCCCGCGGCTCCTGTTTTTCAGCAAAAGAGCTGTACTTGCCGTTTGCCCAAGTGACCCTTACCGCGGCCGGGTGTTTGTAAGAAAGTTCTCCAGCTTGCGTTTCAAAGGTGTGCGCGCACCGCAGCCGGCTCCCGGTTCGGAGCAACCTGCCGGTGCCGGTGTCCCCTCTTCTGCCACTGCGCCGTGGGGTCCCGGCGGCTCCGCAGCTGGGGTAACTGGGCACTGGGAACAAGCCTGAACTCTCCAGTTCAGGGCTGGGATGGCTCCGCCAAACCCCACCGCGTTTCTGTACTGCAAATCCTCGTTGCAAATACTCAGGTTAACCGATTAAAAAAAAAAAGTGTGAAATAGCTCCAAAACAAAGAGGGGGGCAAATATCTCCTCCCAGGCTTTCTGCCCACGCATCCTGCTTGCGGGAACGTTCGTTCCAGTGATGGCAACCACATGGACCAAACATCTCCAAGAACAAATAGTTGCTTTAGGACAAGGCATGTGAGTGGCACCAGGAGGAAGGTGATTCCCTGCCATTGCCCGCTGGCGGCTGGGTGGAGGCGCTGGCCGGTCTCCAGGCTCTGCCAGCGGCAGGTATCCGTGTGGGGGTGCGGGTCCGGCACGCCGAGCCCTGGTGCCAGCTGGGCAGAAGAGAAGCTGGGCCCTTGGGCGCTCGGAGCGGAGGAGCCGTCCCTTCCAAACACCACCCGCTGTCTGCACACAGGGGCAGGACTGAGCAACCAGTTGCTGCTTTTCACCAGAAATTACTGCAGCAGAAAATGTAGGACCAACTGTCAGAGCTACTGTCATCCTCCTGGCTCAGCCAGCCTGTCCCTCCCCGTACCAGGCTGTGTACCACAGCGAGGGCTATGGAGCGGACCCTGTCCTTAAGCTCTGTGCCTGTGAGATCCTCACCCACCCTGGAAGTGAGCTGAGCTGCATCCAGTCACGTCAGACTTTGGCCGTGCCTGTGGCACGGAGCAGCCGCCTTTGCATCTCAAAGTCCCCCAGTATGTGTGGTGCGGATGGGCTGTGGGACGAAAGGATGTCTGCGCTGGCTAACGATGGCTTCTGGAGCAGATAAAGCCTGCTCATATTAACCTTGCAACAGCTGCAGTTATCCCTTTTTTGTGGTTGTTCTGGGTAGGGACTGGCACGGTAAGTCCTCAGATCCTCGCCATCATGGACACAGGCTGCCGTTTACCACCGGTGATGCAGAGGAGTGACCGTGACTCACTGTCCAAAAGAGGAATAAAGCAAAGACCGTCATCTCTGCTCCAAGGAGCCGAGTGAGCCCCCGTGCCTCTCCCAGCCCAGCAGAGCCAGGAAGACATCGTCCTGCTCTGGCTAGAAGTTTCCAAGAGGCCAACAGTGGGGTTTCCCGGGAGCGGGGCGGTCAGCGCTGGGTCCCAGCCCCGCTTTGCCCTGCCCAGGCTCTCGTGTTCACTGAGCACCAACAAAACCAGTGCACGAATGAAATCACCTCTCCCCCTCCTCAGCCATTTCTCTTCTCTGGAAGCCGATGCTTCCCTGGCTGTTTTGAGGTCTTGGAAACAGAGAGGAGCACGGAGCTGCTGGAATAGCTTCACACTATCTAGTTCTCTGGTAGGAAGGAGCAAGGTGGGCACGAAGCAGATTCGCCTACGTGGGACGTGGGTCTCATCAGATGGCGTCTTTGGCAAAGCTGAAGAGTGTGAGCTGCAAGCACTGAGAAATCCCACCTTCCTTTAGAAAAGGAAAGCAAGCCTCTGCCATGCAGTGAGTGACAGGGAGAAATTTCAGCTGCAAAATGGATCTGGAGGAAGGGTGCTGAAATCAGAACAAAACTTACAGAGACCACGGCTTGACTTTGAAGAGCATGGTGGGTTTGGGGATGATGCCATGGTATGGGGATGCGTGGCAGCCCAGGCAGTGCCACCGAGGACGCAGGCTTGGTGTCAACGCCCCAGCGGCTCGGCTGTCCCCCCTCCAGCCCCTGGTGCTGCTAAGGCAGCAGGAGAGGCTTTGCCCACCAAGTCCCACCATCCAGATGTCACTTGTTCAAGGAATTAGTGGGTGGAACCCTCTGGGAAACTGCCCTCAGGGATAAAGGAGCTGAACAGAGCTGGTAGCTCTTTAAGGACATTTTTCTTAGAGCGCAAGAGCTCTCAGTTCCCTTATGGTAAAAAAATCAAGCAAGGAAGGTAGGAAACCAGCATGGCTCCATAAGGACCCCCCGGTCAAACCAAAGGGTCAGAAGGAAACGTGGAACCAGAGACGTATCCTAGGAAGGACAGAGAGATGCTGCCTGGATGCGTAGGGATGGGATCAGGAAAGCTGAGGCACAGCTGGAGTGGAATTTGGCAAGGGATATGGAGAAGAGCAAGAAGGGCCTCTACAGGTACATCGGCCAGAAAAGGAAGATTAAAGAAAATGTGTCCCCCACTTAAATAAGATGGGAAAGCTGGTGACAACCAACATGGAGAAGGCTGAGGTACTCAACATTTTTTTTTTTGCCTTAGTTTTCAATGGTAATCTCTCTTCCCACATCTCTCAAGCCCCTGAACCTCAAGGCAGGGACTGGGAGAACAAAGTCCTTCCCATTGTAGGAGAAGATCAGGTTCAGGACCACCTGAGGAACCTGAACATACGTAAGTCTACAGGGTCCAACAAGATGCAGCCCAGGGTCCCGAGGGAATTGGCTGATGTAGTTGCCAAGCCACTCTCCATCACATTTGAAAAGTTGTGGCAGTCAGGCAAAGTTCCCAGTGACTGGAAAAAGGGAAATGTCACACCCATTTTTAAAAAGGGTAAAAAGAAAGACTCTGGGAACTACCGACCAGTCAGCCTCACCTCACTGCCCGGTGAGAACATGGAGCAGATCCTCCTGGAAAAGATGTCGAAAGTCACGGAAGGCAGGGAAAGATTAGAGACAGCCAACTTGGCTTCACCAAGGGCAAACCATGCCTGACTAATCTAGCAGCCTTCTACGATGGAGTGACTGCACCAGTGGACCAGTGAAGAGCTAAGGATGTCATCTACCTGGACTTCTGTAAGGCCTTTGATATGGTCCCCCATAACATCCTTACCTCTAAATTGGAGAGGTATGGGTTTGAGGATGGACTGTCAGATGATAAAGAATTGGCTGGATGGCCACGTCCAAGGAGTTACAGTCAACGGCTCAATGTCCCAGTGGAAAGCAGTAACAAGTGGTGTCCCTCGGGGTCCATACTGGGACCAATACTATGTAATACCTTCATCAGTGGTGTGTATAGTGAGATTGAGTGGATCCTCAGCAAGTCTGCAGATGAGACCAAGCTGAGCGGTGCAGTTGATTCACTTGGGGGAGGGGATGGCATCCAGAGGGACCTTGAGAGGCTGGAGGAGTGGGCCCATGCGAACATCATGAAGTTCGACAAGGCCAAGTGCAAGGTCCTGCACCTGGGTTGGGGCAATGCCCAGTATCAGCACAGGCTGGGGGATGGAGGGATGGAGAGCAGCCCTGAGGAGAAGGACTTGGGGGTGCTAGTGGTTGACAAACTGGACATGAACCAGCAATGTGTGCTCGCAGCCCAGAAAGCCATCACCCACAGCGTGGCCAGCAGGGCAAGGGAGGGGATTCTGCCTCTCTGCTCTGGTGAGACCCTGCTGGAGCCCTGCGTCCAGCTCGGGGGCCCCCAGCACAGGACAGACAAGGACCTGTTTAACGAGCAGGTCCAGAGGAGGCCATGGAAATGGTCTGAGCGCTGGAACACCTCTCCTATGGAAAAAGGCTGAGAGAGTTGGGGTTGTTCAGCCTGGAGAAGAGAAGGCTGCAGGGAGACCTTACTGCAGCCTTGCCATACATAAAGAGGGCTTACAAGAAAGACAGAGAAAGACTTTTTACCAAGGCTTATAGTGACAGGACAACGGGCAGTGGTTTTAAACTGAAAGAGAGTGGATTTACCTTGGACAGAAGGAAGAAATGTGTTACGATGAGGGTGGTGCTCAGAGAAGCCACGGATGCCCCATCCCTGGAAATGTCCAACACCAGGCTGGACAGGGCTCTGAGCAACCTGATCTAGTGGGGGGTGTCCCTGCCCACGGCACAGGGGTTGGAACTAGATGATCTTTAAAGGTCCCTTCCAACCCAAACCATTCTATGAGTCTAAGATCCTCCCATGGAGGTGACTCTGGGGATGAAGGGCTCCAGAAGGAGAAGACCCACAATTTCGCATTGGGAAGTGGTCACATGCATCCCAGCATGACAAGCTGGTGGCAGGGGGAGCACAGGGGCCTTGTGTGGTCATCTCACGGCCAGCGGATGTGACAAGCCCGCCTCGGCCCAGCCTTGCCTGTCAGCGTCCCCCCCGCGGCAGGCAGCGCCCGCGTCAGCCCTGCCACGTCCTGCGTCAGCGGGGCCCCGTGGCCGGTGCCTCTCGTGGCCCTGATGACTTGGAGCTGCTGAAACAGGAGGTGAAAAAAAACAAGTTCCTGGTAAAACCGCATTCCCCCGCTGCAGCCATGATGATGGGCTCCTGTCGTGCCGGTGGGCGGTGGAGAACATCTTTGGACTCTTAAGGCAGGGAGAGGGGCAGGGGCCAGGACAGCTGGGTCCTGCTCCCACCTGGGTTTGGGACAGGAATGTCCCTGGCGTATTGCTGGCGTGGGCAGGGTTTGCAGCCTGCTCTAAGCCTTTTTCTCGCTCCTGTGGTGCGGGGCTGCCCCAGGTGATGCACAGGCTTGCAAGGAGCTGCGTTGGCCAGAGGAGCCTGTGGGGACAGCAGTGGTGGCCTGGGACGGGCCAGCTCAGCCCCATCCCTCCCCAGCCCCCTCTGGTTTCTTCTCTGCAGGTGGCAGCAGGAGAGGACAGGGAGTCCCTGATGCGCTGACGGCCGACCATGTCCAGGGTGAGCGGGGCTGCCACGGGGATGGCAGCGCTTCCCTTGCTGACATCGGGGTGACATGTCCCCCCAGGGCCACGGTGGGGCGGAGGGGGGCTCGTGCCCAGTGCCCCTTGTGCCCAGCCAGGGCTCCAGACGGTCCTTGGGGCTGGCACTGATGGCGGTGGGAGGCGGAGGGGGGCCAGCTCTCGCTGTCCCTGCTGACGCTGCCTTCTCCCTTGCAGAAACACTGGCCCCCCGGGACACAGTGCGTCACCAAGCATGACCACACCAAGCCCAAGGCCCAGGAGCTGGCCTTCCACAAGGGCGACGTGGTCACCATCATCGAGGCTGTGGAGGTGAGCCCGATGGGTGCTGGGGGGACGCGCTGCCGCAGGAGGGCAGGGAGGGGATGAGACCCTGGTGCCATCAGCTGAGCCACCGGAGCCAGCCTCCCCGATTCCCAGCGGGATCCCCCCTTCCTTCCCTTGCTCTGAGACCCTCTCGCCCCCAGGGCAAAAGCTGGTACCGCGCCAGGCACAACGAGACGGGGCAGGAGGGGCTGCTGGCGGCCAGCGCGCTGCGGGAGCGCGGCGCCATCCGCGTCGACCCCAAGCTCAGCCTGATGCCGTGAGTACAGCGCAGGGGACCCAGCGGGGGGGCCAGCAGCCCAGCTCAGCCCCCGGGAGCTGCAACAGCAGATGAGGCCAGCGCGTTTCCCCCCAGCGAGGTTTTGGGAGGGCAGCTGAGGGCAGAGCAGCCCGTAGCCATGCCCTGGCGATGGAGGGATTTGCTGGGGCCAGCGCCTGGCTTTAAAGACCCCCAGTTGTGCCCACACAGTTTGGATGGACCTTGCAGGGAAGGGGTTTATGCAACGGGGTCTACGTAGCTTTGGCGGGGGCTCTGCTCTCCCCGTCTCGCTGCTGGCGCTGGGGGAAGCCCGCCGGCACGGCCCCTCTCCCCAATGCCTCTCTCCCCAGCTGGTTCCACGGGAAGATCTCGGGGGTGGAGGCAGTGCAGGAGCTGCAGCCCCCCGAGGACGGGATGTTCCTGGTGCGCGAGTCCGTCCGGCACCCCGGCGACTATGTGCTCTGCGTCAGCTTCGGTAAGGAGGTGATCCACTACCGCGTGGTGCACGAGGAGAACACGCTCAGCATCGACAGCCAGCAGTACTTCTCCAACCTCATTGACATGATCGAGGTGAGACCCCCCTCCCCGGGCAGTGAGCCCTGCCAGCGCCGGACCGAGAGCAAGAACCGCATGGGGTCCCAGGGAGCAGCGGCAGGTCCCTGTCCCTTTCTCCTGTGGTTTTCATTGGGGTTCGTTACCTGGTGTAATTCTCTGTCCCTGCCAAAGACTCCCACTCAGTTTGGGGTGCGATGGACAGATCTGGGATGCCCTGGGGACATCCTCTGCTGCGAACCAGCCGTGCCAGCAGCAGCCCCCGTCCCCTGCCCAGGGCCACGTTTCTCCCACCCCTGCTCATTCGGTGCTTTACGCAGCAGCGGGGCTTTGGGCATTTTGGAAAAATGCCTCTGCCACCCCTGGAACCTGGACGAGGTCTGAGCCCTGCCGAGGTTTTGAGGCGTTTTGCTGTGTTTCTCTCCCGCCCGAGCCCGCCTCTCGCCTGCCGACCCTGCAGGGCTGCCGCGTTAGCTCTCACCCTTCCAGCAAACCCTTCCTCAGGGTGCATCCTCATCCTGTCTCATAGCTGATGCCTGTCTCCTCCCCGGGGGGCTGCGCTCTCATATGTTTTCCTCATTTAGACACAACTTCTGCTTTTGGGTGGCTCCTTTCCCCTTTCAGCTCCCCTAGCCCTTCTCTGTAACCTCGACAGCCGTCCCCGCCGCTTCCGCTCCCTGTCTCTGCAAACCGCCCTCGGCTGCTGCAGTGCCCGTTTTAACCCCATCGGCTGCCCTGCGGCTCACCTGGAGCACCCCGTATCGCCCGTGCTCTGTCACGGTGTTTCCCTGGCTGGAAGGGAGCAGGGCTGAGATGGAGGCTGCGAATTGCGGCGCGGGGGGAAACACAGCGTTTCGTGCTGCCCGAGCTGAAGGGGCTCCGGGCCCCTCGAGGGTGGCGATGGTGGTGGGGTCCCGTGGAGCATCCCATGGCTGTTTCCTGGCTCCACGCCCCAACTTTGGGGGTAAGAGGTGGCATCGCCGCATCGCCTCCGTCTGTCCGTTCCTCGGCAGCACTACATGAAGGAGCAGGGAGCCATCTGCACCAAGCTGGTGAAGCCCAAACCAAAAACCGGGATGAAGTCGGCCGAGGAGGAGTTGGCCAAAGGTAGGGGATGGCGGGAGAGGGTCATGGTCTGGATTTTGGGGACAAGGCAGCATGGCTGCACCGGTAGCCCCTGCTAACCTGCCCTTGTGCCCGTGCCCAGCCGGCTGGTTGCTGAACCTGCAGCACCTCACATTGGGAGACCGCATCGGGCAAGGCGAGTTCGGAGGTAGGCAAGAAGATGAGGTTGGTGGTTCCCTGGCCACGGACTTCCCCAGATGGCACCCCCCGACGTCCCCTCTCTGTCCCGTGGCATGGGGGGCTCAGCCTGGGATGTGGGGGGTCAGGTGTGGGGCTGAGCTGACCCCTCGTGTCCCCTCCCAGATGTCCTGCAGGGCGAGTACATGGGGCAGAAAGTGGCCGTGAAGAACATCAAGTGCGATGTGACCGCCCAGGCCTTCCTCGCCGAAACGGCTGCCATGACGTGAGTGCCCCATGGGGGGGATACGGCCCAACCCTGCCCTGTGACCCGGGGACGAGCAGGCACCCCCTTGACCCGGATCCCCTCCATTTCAGGAAGGTCCGGCACAAAAACCTGGTGTGTTTGCTCGGCGTGATCCTGCACAACGGCCTCTACATCGTCATGGAGTTCATGAGCAAGGTGAGAGCACCCAGCCGGTCCTCAGCCAGCGGTACCCGTCACCGCTCAGATCTGGGGACAAAATCCCCGTTTTGGGGCTGAGTTGGGCGGATGCCGGGTGCTGCAGCCCCTGCGGGAGGCAAAGTCTCCGGGCAGCCCCGTCCCGTTGGTCCTTACTCATTTCTCCTCCTCTATCAGGGCAACCTGGTGAACTTCTTGCGCACGCGGGGCCGGGCGCTTGTCCCGACCCAGCAGCTCCTCCTGTTCGCTCTGTAAGTCCATCTCCCTCCCTCCGGGCTGGGGACCGGTGCTCTGCGTCCCCCCGGGCAGCCCCAGGGGACACGCGGTGACACTGCGCTCTGCCTTGCTTGGCCGTGGCAGGGACGTGGCCCAGGGCATGGACTACCTGGAGTCCAAGAAGCTGGTGCACAGGGACCTGGCTGCACGCAATATCCTCATCTCCGAGGAGAACGTGGCCAAAGTGAGCGATTTCGGCTTGGCCCGGGTCAATCCCAAGGGCGCAGATGCCAGTTTGCTGCCCGTGAAGTGGACGGCCCCGGAGGCCCTGAAACACAACGTGAGCGATGGTGGGAAGGGGGGGGCGGGGCGGGGGTCCTCCCAAAGCAGCTCATCCCCTTGCGTCCCCCCTGCTCGTTCCTCCTCCCGCCGACCCGTCCCTGCCCCATGGTGGCTTCTGGCACATTCAGCCCTGCATCTCCCAAAATTCGGGCTCTGTCCCGACCAGCCCTCGCCCTGGGGCATAGCGGGGACTGGGGCAGCTCCAGTGGGATGCGGCAGGATGGACCCAGGGCCATGAGGGTGATGGGGAGGGAGGGGGGTCGCACCCCGGGGAGCTGGGGGTGGTGGGGGGCATGTGCTGTCTCCTGTCTTGCCCTCGGGGAGGGATGGTGGCCCAGCATGGCCCCCAGCCGGCTTCAGCCTCCCCTCCTCCTGCCACCACAGAAATTCTCCTCCAAGTCGGACGTGTGGAGCTACGGGATCCTCCTGTGGGAAGCCTTCTCCTTCGGACGAGCGCCCTACCCCAAGCTGGTGAGTGCTGTGCTGGGGGACGCCACAGGTCACATCCCGCTGGCGCTGATGGGACGGGGACATCCCACTGTCCCCTGGCCAGGGCGAGCCCCCGGCGGGGCGGCGAAGGGGGGGTCCCAGCTGGCTTCTGCATCCCGCCAGACCCTGAAGGAGGTGACGGAGCTGCTGGAGCAGGGGTACCGCATGGAGGCCCCCGAGGGCTGCCCGCCCGCCGTCTACGCCCTGATGAAGAGCTGCTGGGAGCTGGAGCCAAGCAAGCGGCCGTCCTTCAAGAAACTCACGGAGAAGCTGCAGAAGGAGCTGAAGCACCTGGGGGACGTTTAAGTCCTGTCCCGCTCACGGGACCCGTGGCCAGAAGCCCCCCGGACCCGCCGGGCATGGCCGGGCAGTGGGGTGGCCCGTGGCGCTGCTCTGTCCCAGTGGAGATGGGGTGGCAGCTGGAGGGGGGGGTCCCTCCTCCCCCAGGGCGCCCGAAGAGGAGGCACCAGCCCCCCTCCATCCTGGCACGGGTCCTTCTTCCCACCACACAGCCCAGAGAAAGGTCCCATGGGGTCGATCGCCCTCGACCCGCTGGAGCGGGGAGAGTAGCCCCCAAGGGGGGCCATGCCCCGCACACCCCACGCTCAGCCCCGGGCGGTGGGTGCCACACGTGGGGTCCCTTCGAGCTGCCCCTCCCAGTGAGGGGGCACAGGACAGGACATCTCCGCTCGCTGGAAGATGAAAGCCCAACCCCGACGCAGCCCCGCTCCAGCCACCCAGCCCCGCGCAGGGACGCCGGGTGCAGCCAGCTAAACCACCCGGATTTGGGCTTTTTGATTAAACCAAAGATATTAGTTCAACAGCATCTTTAAGCCTCTGGGCTCAAATTAGGCCTATCCCTCGCCTGGGGCCTGGCAAAGCACAGAGAAAGGCTTGGGGGGGCCCGGGAGCTCCGGCCCTCAGAGCCCCCCATGCGCAGCCTGGCCTCTCTCCGCTCGGGGCTCTGCGCAGCCGGGGATTATTCTTTTAATCAGAGTCTGTATGGGAATTGCTTGCATATAGATTACGGGAGCTGGGCACGGCCTCCGGCAGCGGGAAGCCCCCGGCCCTGCCGGCTCCCAAGCAATCTCGATGTGGAGCCGGGATTAACGGGGGCACGGGGCCGCACGCGCGCCTGTGTGTTTGCGCGTGTGCGCCCGCCCGCCGCCTCGCCTTCCTTCCAGTCCTTTGACCCTCGATTGGGTTTTTTTTTTTTTTGGCTAATCCTCTTGTGTCTCTTCTGCGCCAACTTCTTGCACCTCCAACCTGCAACCTGTGCCGGCGTGGGTGGCTCTGGGTGCTCATGGCGCAGGGTTCTCCCCAGCAGGGTCCAGCCCTGCGGGTGCTGCCCTCCATCGGGGCCCGTGCAATACGGGGTCTTTCAGCCTGACCTGGGGTGCGCTGGGGCTCGGTGGCTCTTTCCACCTCCCCATCGCCCCGATGGGGCAGCGCCCCACCGTCCCCCTGCGCTGCCGTCCCCCCCAGCACCCTTGGGTGCAGCGAGCGGTGCAGGAAGGTCTTTCCACCCCGGTGGCTGTGGCTTCCCCTCCTAATGCCTTAATCCGCCCCTGATCCGCGGTGCCCCTGGGGCAGCTGGTCCCGCTGACCTTGCAGGTGCCGGCCCTGGGCACGGACCCCATGGTGCCAGGCACCGTGGGGCACGGGCTGCCACAGCTGCCCACCCATGGCCGCCTTCTTCACGGCAGCCCTGAAGAGCTTTCAGGGGGGCAAGGAGGAGCCGCCCAAGGGGCCCCCCAAGGATGGCAAGGCGGCCACGCTGCCCAACGGCATGGCCCGCGAGGAGTTTGAGGAGTACCAGCGGCAGCTGCTGGAGGAGAAGTAAGGCTTTGCCGGGGCTGGGGGGTCACTGGGGTCCCCCATGCACCAGGACTGGGGTCCCGCCTGCCATGGGCTGTCCCCGGGGTGGGACAGGGACAGGGAGGCAGCCGGGGCAAGGGACAGGGGCAGAGTGGGTGACCTTTGGCGCAGGAGGTCCCTGTGGGTGCTGGCACGGGGCTGGGACAGCGGCTCGGTGCAAGGGGCACCCCGGGTGTCGGTGCCCCAGAGCGGTGGGTGTCTGGTGCCAGCCCAGCACCCATGGAGCCAAGGGACAACAGGGGCCAGCATTAAGGTCCCACCTCCCTGGGTCCAGGTGCTGTGGGGACCCTGTGGCCCAGCATCCAGGGGCTGAGAGGCTGCAGGAGGAGCAAGTCCCTCCAACGGGCACCTTCACTGAGCATCTCTGCTGGGCGCTGGGGCAGGATGCGGCCCCTGCCCCCAGATCCCCATTGCAACCCTCCTGCAGACCTTTGCATCCCCTTCTCCTCCAGCCCCGGCCCGGGGCTGGCACAGCCACGCTGCTGCCGGAGGACCAGGGTGACGCCGGCAGTGGGGGGTTCTGGCGGGGGGCTTGGTGAGGCGGGGGGTGACAGTGTGGCACCGGCTGCTGCAGGATCGAGCGGGACAAGGCCTTTGCGCAGAGGAAGGCAGAACGGGCCACTGTGCGGATGCACCTGCGGGACAAATATCACCTGGCCCAGGTAAGGACCAGCCCGCCCGCGGTGGGACCTTGGGGGTCTTCCCCCGGACCCTCCACCCTCCGGCACAGCCCCAGGCCGGGCGGCTGCCAGGCCTCCCCCAGACAGGAGATGATTCCTGAAGAGGGCAGCAAATGGCTGCTGTCTCCGTCTGCACCATCCATCTGCCCACGCGTCCGTCCAGCCGTCCAAATCTGGAACCGGACAGTCCCGGCGTCCCCCCAGTGTCCCCAACGCCCCCACAGCGCCCGGCTGGCCCCGAGGGACCTGCTCTCCCCCGTCCCCCACCCATGGATGGTGGGCGCCCAGGTCTGCCCGCAACCCTGACGCCGTCTCGCGCTCATGCAGGACGAGCGGGATGATGCACAGCTGCACGTGGCCGGCGGCGTGGTGGAGCTGCCGCAGGAGCTGGCTGCCATGGTGCACAGCGAGGAGGAGGAGGAGGAGGAGGAGGGCGGCGATGGGACCTTCGCCTTCCTGACGAAGCTGCGGGAGGTGGACCTGCCAGCGCTGCGGGACCGCGCGCTGGGCGGCGTGGACGAGGTGAAGGAGAAGTGCGCCCTGATGTAGCACCGCTGCCCGCTCTGCCGGCGGGTGACACCGGCAGCGTTGGGGCTCAGCCCCTGGCCCCCAGGAGCGATGGGATGCGGGTGTTACGGGTGCCATTACCTGGGGGTGAGGGTCCCAATACATGCGCTGGGGGTGGGTTTTACTCCCCAAAACCATTCCCTGTTTCGTTTCTGGGGTGCACTGGGTGGGTGCTGGGATGCAGGACGCCTGGGCCCCCTCCAGCCATGCTGGCCAAGCCCCTCCCCACGGTGCCCCTGGTGTGAGCCCACGGACGGGGTGGGCGCTGGTCCCTGATGCTCCGTCACCCCCAGGGCCCAGCCCCGGGGCCTCGTGCACCGTTTGGCTCAATAAACGTGGCGTTTGCCAGCACCAGTCTGGTCTTCCTGCCGTACCCCTCGTCTGCACGAACCCTGTCCTGGGGGGGGGACACGATGACACTGCTGCAGCAGGGCTGCTCCACGTGCTCCCAAGCCAGCACCCAGCTGGATCCGTCCCCCTCTTCTGCAGCAGCCCCCAGGCACGGCCGTGCCCCAGAGGTGCACGGGAGCCAGCGGGACCCGGTGCCCCCACCCCGGGGCATCCCTTGGGGGCAGCATTTAATCCCCCCTCAGGTGTCCCCCTGCCAGTGCAGGCAGCGAGGGGGTCCCTTTGGCCCGGGTCAGGGTGCCTCGCTGCCTCTTGCCACTCCGGGGACTTGCTCCCTGCTCCCGGGCGTTCGGCAGCGGCACTGGCTTAAACGCTGCCGCGCCGGAAGGCTGGGGGCTGCTGAGATCACTAATACCTGCCTATTTTAGCGAGGTCTAATCTGCCTGAGTCGCCTGTCCCTGAGGACTAAGCTAGCTGAACCCTTGTAAAATGTACCGCCAGCGCTGGCCCCAGCGGCACCTCCCTGCCGGAGCAGGAGCCGCCGGGGGAGTCACGCTGTGTTCGCATGAAAGAAAGGACGCGCTGAGCCACCTCCGTCCTCCCCACGCCGGGGCCATCTGCTCCGGAAAGGCCTGCGGGGACGGCCCTGGCCCGGGCTGCCCACGGCTGCGGTGGCCGGGCTGGGAGGGGGGGGCCGAATCCAGCGCAGGTGGGGTGGGAGTTGTGCCATCGCTGTCACAAGAGCCACAGGTCTCAGCTGCCCTGGCTGCAGCACCCGGAGCTGCAGGAGCTCCAGCAAGGAGGTCCCTGGGTGCAGGAGGTGCCCCGTTCCCCCCTCCAGGTACCAGTCAAGGGGCTGGAGCGTCCCAGGGAGCGTGTGACGGGCACATCAGGGCTTGACACCTGGGACCCTCCTCGTGTTCGGTGGCCCCGCTGTCCCTGCCACCCCCACTGTCCCTGCCGTCCCTGCTGTCGCTACCATCGCTTCCCTCCAGCCTTTCTCCTTTCTTCCAAAAATCTCCCATTTGGGCACAAAAATACACCTGTGTTGCACGGGATGGGGCTGTCCGTGTCCCCACTGGTCCCCGGCCGGGTCCCCGATGGGGTGGCAGCAGCCGTGGCACCCGGTGCAGCCCTGTTCCCACCCCACGTTCCCGTTCTCCCCAGGGCTGGGGCTCGACACCATGTGCCAGCCGCTGGGACGGTGGCACCGAGGTCCCCAACGCGCCCCATCACGGCAGGCTCCTCCATGCCCGCTCCACACCGAGGCCCCATCCTGCCCCAACGGGCGGCCCAGCTCCCAGTGCTCCCAGTGGGGCTGCGCGGGGGCTCCCAGCGCCGGCTGGGATTCGGGTCAGGACCCTCCGCCAGGTCTCCTTGGCTAATCGTCCTGCCCCCCCCGCCCTCCCCACGCTGCCACCTGCCTCCCACTCAGCACCCTTTTGGGTCACCCCTGCCGCCTCCCCGCCTGCCCAAGGCCTCTTAATGAACTAAAAAAGTGATAAATCCCCGGCCGAGCTGGTCACGTGAGGCCAGTGGCCCCCGGCCGCCCCCCCGCCCCGACCCCCGCCTCCGGCCCCACCGCCCCGGTAAGCTGACGCAGCGTCTCTAAGCGTTAGCAGCTTTGCCCGCTAATAGGATTAGGGAGGTTTAAAACTGTCATTTGAGTGAACTAAACCCCCTGATACTCTGCATTGCACCTTCTTAACCAATTTGCCTTCAATTAGGGTAATTGGGAAACTAGCAAAGAAGTATAGCATTAATATTTTAAAGTGATGAAGCGATTACGGGCCTTGGGCGAGGAAGCAAATCAATTTGCTATCTGCTCCTAAAAGGCAATTATAATCATTTGGCAAATAAGCCTGCTGGCCTCCCCCCCGCCGTGTGAGCCAACACCTTAAGGCGGTCAGTGGGGCCGGCGCTGCGCACACCGCCCGGCCGGCACCGCCGACGCCGGGCAGCTGGGCAGCCCCCCGCTCCTAACATCAGCCCTGGTGCCCCAGGGACCGGGGGTCCCGGCACGGCAGCACCTCCCTGCGCCCACCGGGGCTGTGGGGGCACCCTGGGGGAAGCCACCGAGGGCCACCGGAGCAGGGGACCTGGCTCCTGTGCCCAGCACGGTGGCCGGCATGGGCACAAGCGCTGGCCCCGGGCAAGCAGGAGCGGCAAGTCCAGGTGCCTGTTTGCATCCCTGGCCCCATGTGTCATCTCTGCGCCTGGGGATGTCCCCAAACTCCCCCGAAGGTGGCACCCCGCTGGCAGCGCTGTATGGCGTGGGGGTGTCACCCCATCCCCTGGGGCTGCGTGGCCCCCAGAGCCATATCACACCATCCCTGCTGTGGGGACAGCCTGTCCCTGGGGTGGTGGCACGCCGTCCCCAGGGTGGTGGCATGTCATCCCCAAGACAGCATCACGCTGTCCCCAGAGCGGCGTCAGACGGGGCAGGCGAAGCCGCACAGCCCTGCCGGGAGGGACGCCGGGAGGGACGCCGGGAGGGACGCCGGGATGGCCTCGGGCCCAAACCAGGGCGCAGAGGTGGCTGCGGGGTCCCGCCGGTAGCAGCTCCGGTGGGGAGGGCACGGACCTGCGTGGGGCCAGCAGCCACCCGGCACGGGGTGGGAGGGGGTCCAAAAACCCCGCGGTGACATTTGCCATCCGAAAGGGGAAGCGTGGCGAGGAGAGGAAGGGAGTGGGAGGAAGCCGAGACGGCGGCCGGGGGCAGCAGCGTTTGCAGGTGGCAGGAAGAGGCTTTTGGGAGAAAGTAAAAGCGAGCAGAGAAAGAAAAGGGCAAAACCTGCCCGGCGGGACAGGGGCGTCAGGGCAGCGCCGAGCACCCCCCACCCAGAGCACCCCAGCACCCCCGTCGTGATGTTCCCGCTGTCCCCCGGGCCGGGGTCCCCGGCAGCAGGAGGAGGGAAGAGAGGGACGGCGTTTCTGCCCCCAGCCCGGCTGCCTCTGCCCCACACCCCCACGGCCATGGGAGCCCCCAGGGATGGTCCCCACGCTGGACCCTGCAGCTGGTCCCCACAGGGCGTCCCCATGCCCGATCCCCGCGCTCAGTCCCATGGCCATGGCTTGTACCCACGCCTGGGCCCACGGACGGTGCCCAATGCCTGCTCCCCATGGCTGCTCCCCACGCCTGGTCCCTACCCCTGGTCCCTACCCCTGGTCTCCACACCAGATCCCCAAGGCTGTTCAGGGTGCCTGGTCCTTATGGCTGGGCCCTACAGCCGGTCCTCACGCCTGGTCCCCACGCCCGGTCCCCACGCCCAGAGCCCAGAGCAGGTCCCCAGACCCCATACCTGGTCCCCAGACCCCATACCTGGTCCCCACACTTGGTCCTCACGGCTGGAGCCCGTGCCTGGTCCCTACCCCGTCCCCACGCCCAGAGCCCGTGGCTGGCTCTCACACCTCTCCCCACACCCGGTCCCCGCGCAGGCAGGGCTCCGCAGGCAGCATCACCGGGAGCCCCTGGGGCCACACACGCCGTCACCGGGGCCACCCCCAGGGCTCGCCATCCCCATCTTGGGGAGACCACAGCCACCACCGCAGCATCCCCATCCCACCACGGCTTGGGGCGCCTGCCCCGGACCCCATCCCCGGGACAGAGCCTCGGCAGCCGAAGGAAATCCTCCCCCCTTCCCCCCATCGCCCCGGCCTTTCTTCTCCGCTCCCCCTGTTTCTAATTCTTTTTCCTCGCCCGTAATGAGGGGATTACAAGGCAAACTCCAGCAGGACGCCTTTGTGGGGAGACAATCTGAGTGGGGAAGGCAGTTCGGGGCTTTGTCCGCCGCCGCCCCCCCGGACCCGCGCTGGGGGGACATTTAGAGCAATTACTTGTCCAGAAAGTAACTGTCAATCATTCTTAAAGGGGAAGGCCTCCAATTAATAACCTCGTCTTAATCCTTTGGACTCATTTCCAATCTGCGGGGCCTTGGTGACATCTGCAACACTAAATAAAGATTCTCCCGAGCCTTAGCGCGGCGGTTCTGTGACAAATAAGAAGACTAGAGGCAACTTTGGCTGCCAAAGCTGCGAGATTGGTGAGGTTGAGCCGCTTGTTTGGTTCCCAGGAGGGACCGGCAAAGTTAAATACTCCTGGAAAAGCCGAGTTGGGCCCAGCAGGTAATGCCGATTTATTCCGATTCGGGAGGAAGCGCCAGGGGAAGATGCTGAAAAAGGGAGCGGGTGTCCCTGGGGTGCACCCGGGGCCGGGGCTGGGGCTGGCACCCTTCCCCGGGGGCTCGGGAGCCGGCGCCGGGTGCCCGGCAGCATCACCCGGGGCCGGAGGGCAGGAGCACCCACGCTCCCCACCGCCCGCTGCAAACAACCCGTCCCAGGCGGCCCGAGCCCAGGGAGCCGCGTCCTGGCACCCAGACAGGCTTTTGAAGGCAAAAAAAATGGGACCCAGCGAAAGCCGGGGCTGTCCCCAGGCTGTCCCCACTGTGTCCCCTGCTGCCGGGCGAAGCCACTTGCCCTCACTGATGCTCTGCTGCTTTCCGGTACCGGCGAAGCAATTTTTTTTACCACTTCAACCAGAGCTCGATGCCATTTTTGTCGCTTTTTCGGGTGTCTTTAATAACAGGCGCCCGCTCCCCGCCGGCTGGCAGCCCCCGCGGGAAAACCACGGGTTGGGGCGTCGAGTAGGTGGGGGAAAACCCTCCCGAGGCTTCGGGTCCTTGCGGTTCCCAGCACGGTTTTAAAGCTTAAGGGCTTAAACCCAGAAATTGCCACTGGGATGACGGCGGCCGCAGGAAAATGTCCGACGGGAGCAGGGAGGCGGCTCTCCCTGCCGCAGCCGCTCAGCGCTGCCCGTTTTTAGGCAGGATTCCCGAAATGCCGGTGGCAAAGCCTCGGGGCTCCTGGGGCCGGTCCCTGGAGGATGAGGACCACGGGGTGGCCGGTGCTGATGTCCCCTAGCCCGACCCCACCAGGGTCCCCCCCGTCCATGCCCAGGGACGTCCATGACCCTGGCCAGGCCGAGGTGGAGCAGGGTGGGGAGGGTCGGGGGCCCGGCCCTCGCACCCCGCATCCCGCAGGGTCCGGTGCTGCCGCCCTGCTGCCGGGTGGCTCCTGCTTGGTTGTTTTGCTGTTCTTTGCTGCATTCCTGCCCCCACGCCAGGGTTTGCTCCGCTTCCCAGGGGTTTTTGGCCTCCTTTGCTTTCAGATGGAGGCAGGGTGGGGGGCGATGGGGGCTGCCCCCAGCCCTGGCCGTGCTCTCCGTCACCTCACCTTGTCCCTGTCCCCCACCATTGCCCCACCTCTGCTCTCCTCCTGCTTGCCCCATCTTGTCCCCAGCCCCCCCCCAGTGCCCTGTCTCACCAGTCCCCCCCAGTGCCCACCTCACCTGTCCCCATTGCCCCAGCTCCCCCTAATTCCCACCCCCAGGTCCCCCCCCGTTGCCCTGTGGGGCCGCGGGATGTGGCTGGGCAGGGCAGCCAGGGAGCCCTGATGGGTGCTGGGTGCCTCAGGGGTCCCTGCCCCGGGCGGGGGCTCTGGGTGCTCTGGGTGCTCACCCCCCTCCCCCCTCTCCTTGCAGGTGTGGAGCTGCGCAAATGAGAAACGGGTGAGTGAGAGCGGGATGGCGGCGGGGGACCCCATTCCCTCCCCGTGTCCCCAGCCCCAGGACACGCTGCGACACTTGCACGGTGACAACGGGGCCCCTGCTCCCCCCAGCACCCGCTCACCTTGGGGCACCCCAGGGCGCAGCACCCTGCACCCCTGCCCCGGCTCACGGCTCCCCCCGCAGCACCCCAGGACTGCAGCCCCCTGCAGCAGCGGGGCTGGACCCGGAGCCAGCCACAGTCCCGGGGGTACAGCACAACCCGCGAGGGGCCGGGGGGTGTCCTGGGGGGCCGGCAGCTCCCAAAGTCGCACACACTGACACCGCGCACACACTGCACGCCCAGCGCTGCACATGCACGGCAGATGCTGCACAAAGCCCCTGTGCACGCTGCACCTGCAACACACGCTGCAAACGCTGTGCGCTGCACACACTGCACGCCCAGCGCTGCACAGACATGGCACACGCTGCACACAGCCCCTGTGCGTGCACTGCGCACGCTGCACCCGCAAAACATGCTGCAAACGCTGTGCACTGCACGCACAGAGCTGCACATGCACGGCACATGCTGCACACAGCCCCTGTGCATGCACTGCATATGCTGCACCTGCAATACACACTGCAAACACTGTGCACTGCACACACTGCGCGCACGGCCCCTGTGCATGCACTGCACGCGTTATACATGCAGCACCCACCATGCTACACATGCTGCACACCCAGAATGTGTGCTCTAAGCACGCTGCAGAGGCGCCAGGCACAGCACCGACAGACACTGGGCACACACTGCACGTTGGACGTGCTGCACACGCTGTACACATAGACACCGCACACCTGCAGGCACAGTCTGCACTGCACTGCACGGCGTGTGCTGCACGCTCTGCAGGCGCCTCCACTGCGTGCACTGTGTGCACCGCACACAGAGGCACTGCATGCACCGTGCACACACTGCACACACACTGCACGCACTGCGGCCCCACAGATACTGTGCGTGGATTCATGCTGTGCCTACACATTGTGCACACCCTGCACACGTTGCACGCACTGCACTCCTTGCACGCGCGCTGAGCTGTGCACACTGCACGCGCACTGCACGCGCTGCACACACACGCTGTGCCCTGCATGCTGCAGCTGCAGACGTTGCTGCACGCACGGTGCGCAGATGCTGCACCCTGGGCACTGCGCACTGCACCCGCACTGCGCACACTGCACGCCGCAGCCGTGCAGCACAAACTGCCCTGCGCACGTGCACCCAGCCCCACACGTGCACGCCGACACGGCGCACACTGCTCACACGCTTCACACGTTCCACCCCACGCTCAGTCCACCGCACCCGCGCCCTCCCGCTCCCCGCCACGTGCACCCCAGCCCTGCCCGCGCGGGCGAGCCGCCCACTGCACGCATCCCTGTACCCGCACGGACGCGCGCCTGCCGCAGACGCGCTGCTCGCACCCACGCTGCCCGCTGTGCACGCAGGCGCTCGCCATCCGCGCTGCGCAGACACCCCACACGTGCGCAGCCTGAGCAACACCCCGCACCCACCCCCTGCACGCCGCCTCTCGGGACCCCCGTCATTCCCTCCCGGAATTAAGTGACACCCATTTGGATGTTAGCCGAACTTTTGCCGGCGGGTCTGGGCGACGCAGCGCCTTCCCCTCAGCACGAGTGCCCCAGGATTGCGGCTTTCTGCCCCGTTTCCATGTTTGCCTACATTCTCGCGGTAGAAAGGGACCTTAATCCCTAGCAAATACTGCAGGAAGATTTCAGATGCGGGATAAAAAGCTTACAGAGGAAACGCTGCAAGGGTTGAAAATGCTTATAAGCATGCGGGAAAAAAGTTCTTAGCCACGGGATGGCACCGGGTCACTCCAGCCGCGCTTGGGGACCGGCGCTGGGTCCTCCAGCAGTTCAGGGCCAGACTCGTAGCTCGTGGGGGAGCGGGGCTGGAGGAGAGGAGCTGGGCTGGGAGGGAGCTGAGCCGCGCTTGGTCCCGTCCACGCCAGGGCAGGGGGGAGGTCGGGTCGGCTCTCAGTGACAGCGTTTTCATAAAATCCTTGGCTTTGGGTGAAATGTGACTTTTAGTTTCGGGTGGGCGCATTGGCCTGGTCGCATCTCACCGTGGAGCCAAGCACGGGGTGCCCAGGCCGCCGTCCCCAGGTCGGTCGCTGGCGCACCGCGGCCCCGGGATAACGCTGCGGCAGAAGAGAGGATTACGCCTTTGCGTAACCTGTTTCTGGGGCTGCCCCATCCTCCCATCCGTCCGTCCACTTGTCCACCCGTCCCCGGCCTGGGGTTGCATGGGGGGGTCGAACGTCCCCGCGCCCCGGCTAACCCCCGCGGTCCCCTCGCAGGCACCGCCATGTTCCTGAATAAGTGCGAGGGGGACCTGGGCGAGCTGCGGAAGCCGGGGGACGGCGAGGGCACCCCGCCGGCTGCCGCAGAGGAGGAGCAGCCCAAGAAGAAGCACCGGAGGAACCGCACTACCTTCACCACCTACCAGCTGCATGAGCTGGAGCGCGCCTTCGAGAAGTCCCACTACCCCGACGTCTACAGCCGCGAGGAGCTGGCCATGAAGGTCAACCTGCCGGAGGTCCGCGTGCAGGTAGGGAGGATGCCCGGTGGCCCCAGCACCCCGGACCTGTCCCCTGGGCGGTGGCAGAGGGACCACCCCAGCGCCGGAGGGCTTTGCTCTGCTCCCAGCTCCACTGCCGCTGCCTCACTCTGTGCCTCAGTTTCCCCGTTGATCGAAGTCGGAGCAGCATCTCTGCAGAGTCGGCTGCTCCTGCCAAAACCAGAGAGAGGATTTAATGGCTGAGCCTTGTTCCCCCACAGGGTCCCAGTTCAGCGCACGTGCCAGAGGCTCCGTTTGGGCAGGGAGATGGTTTTTAGAGATTTTTTTCCCTGCTGGTGGCGGCTGCTCCCATCCCTCCTGCTGATCCCACTTGCATCCCTCCTGCTGATCCCGCAGGAAAGAAAGCACCCAAACCTCAGCTGCTCTTGACCTCAGCCTTTAGGGCTGGGAAAGCACAAGATCCTCAGGGATTTGGGGGTTTTAGGGTTGTCGGAGCGGTTCCAGGGGGTTGGAGGGGTAGGGGAGGTTTCACTCCCTGGGCTGCAGGAGAAGGCTCTGCCCCGGGGGAGGCACAGCCTGGGGAAGAGCCTGGGGTCCCGCTGGTCTGCTCCCCCCTGCCCCTGGGATTGATGGGGTGAGACCAGGGTGAGGGAAAGGGTCAGGGAGTGGAAGAAGCAACAAACGCACTGCAAAGCAAGGCAGTTCTCCCCGTACAAATGAACCGAGTTTCCCAGGCCTCAGCCCCAGTCCAAGACAACACAGCCTTTTCTGGGGGGGCTCCAGACCATAGGGACTCCTCTGCCGAGCTCTCTGAGCAACGACCAGTTTCATGGAATCACAGAATCGTTTAGGTTGGAAAAGATCATTGAGTCCAGCCATAAACTTAACACTGCCAAGGCCACCACTACCCCATGTCCCCAAGCACCACATCTCCCCGGCTTTTAAATCCCCCCAGGGATGGGGACTCAGCCCCTGCCCTGGGCAGCCTGGGCCAGGCCCTGACAGCCCTTTGGGGAAGGAGTTTTTCCCAATCCCCAACCTAACCCTGCCCTGGCGCAGCTTGAGGCCGTTCCCTCTCGTCCCATCGCTTGTTCCTGGGGAGAAGAGCCCGACCCCCCCGGCTCCAGCCTCCTTTCAGGCAGTTGCAGAGAGCGATGAGGGCTCCCCTCAGCCTCCTCTTCTCCAGGCTGAGCACCCCCAGCTCCCCCAGCCGCCCCTCCCCACCCTTGTGCTCCAGCCCCTTCCCCAGCCTCGCTGCCCTTCTTTGGACACAAAGTTTGCACCAGTATAGCCCAGTGTCCACCAACAACTGTGGCCAGCCCATGGGAGACATCCCCTTCTCAGCCCAGCCATTCATCTTTACCCCTGCTTTGCATCGCGTGGCAGACGGCCATGCCCCTGCTGCTGGGGGCTCTGGGGACGTGGGGACCAGCGCTCTAACGGGCAGCTCCCGTGGGGCGAGACATCACCGTTGGCCTTGGCTCACCGGTCCCTCTGGTTCCTGCCGGGTTTTGGTGCAATCGTGGCAGTTTGGCTTCTAAAACATTTACTGAGGGGCTTTTGAAGGGCAGATAACATTATACTGAGGTCTGTATGGGTGTTTGTGGGGCCGGGGTGCACGTTCCTGCGGAGCAGCGAGGGCAGGGGCTGCACGGTGACACCTCTCACCTTCCACACCTCGGAGATGCCCTCAGTCTCCGGGGTTTGCGGGAGAGGTTTGGCGGAGGTGCTGGAGCCCCGTGGGACGCCCCGCCTGGGACCCAACACACAGGGCACCCCACGCGGGGTGGGCTACCCCATGTGGGACACCCCACCCGGAGCACCCCGTGTGGAGCACCCCGCGTGGGATACAGCACAACGGGGCACCCCGCGTAGGGCACAGCCGGTGGGGCACACGGCGAGGGACCGGCTGGGCACGGTGGGGCTCACCCTGGCTCTCCCCTCACAGGTCTGGTTCCAGAACCGACGAGCCAAGTGGAGGCGGCAGGAGAAGATGGAGGCCAGCTCCATGAAGCTCCACGACACTCCCGTGCTCTCCTTCAACCGGCCCCCCATGACGCCCAATGTGGGGCCCATGAGCAACTCCCTCCCGCTCGACCCGTGGCTGACGTCCCCCATCTCCAGCGCCACCACGGTCCACAGCATCCCCGGATTCATGGGAGCCCCCCAGGCCCTGCAGCCCCCCTACGGCGGGCACTCCTTCCTCAACACCCCACCGCCGATGGCGCAGGGCATGCAGCCCATGGCCCCCGCGCCCTACCAGTGCGGCACCACCTTTGTGGACAAGTACCCGCTGGAGGAGGTGGACCAGAGGAGCTCCAGCATCGCCTCACTCCGCATGAAAGCCAAGGAGCACATTCAGACCATTGACAAGACCTGGCAGCCCATTTGATGAACGCTCCCCTCCGGCTGCGCCCAGGGCGGGCGAGGGGGGTCACGGTGGGATGCTCAGCAGGACCAAAGCCGGTGTGGGACAGGGATGCTGGGCTGCATCTTCCCCCTGCCGAGCCAGCACCGTCGGTGGCAGGGGAGCGAGCTGGGGCGCTGGCAGGACCCCGCCGCGGCAGAGCACCCTGGCAGCCACCCACAGCCCCTCTGCCTTGCCGAGGCACCGGCGTGGGCTGAGGATCTGACCGAGGGTCAGACCGTGCCACTGGGCCACCCACCGCCCCCGGTTGGACACCTCCTTTCCCCACACCCCTTCCCCTTCCCATTATTATTAATTTTTTTTTAATGCTGCAGATTTAAACAAAACTGAACAGAAAAGCTCTAGTTTCATAGGGAGTACCTGGGGGGATTTTTTTTAGCCACATCGGGGCGTGACGCCGGTTGTGCCGGTAGATGCACTGGCACCGAGAAGATGGTTGTATCATGAGTAAAGAGATAAGCTGAATGGCTGCCGCGTGCTGGAGTCGGGCGCTGCCGGGGGCCCTGCCCGCCGTGCCGCTCATTAGCAGTGCTGCTCGTTAGCGGTGCCGCTCGTTAGCGTGCTGGGGCTGCGGAGCCTCTGCCGGGAAGGAGCTTTCTGGGGGGGGATGCGGGAGCATCGTCCCCGGGCACCCTCCCGCCCCGCTCCCCTGGGCTGTTGCGTGCGGGGCCGCGGCCGGATCCAGGCACGGGTGACCTGATCCGGCCGCGGCTGCGGGCTGGGACCGGCTTGTGCCACGCCACGGCCTCGGCGGCCGTGCGAGGGGCATCTGCTCGGCCATCCCTCGGGAGCTGCGCCTGCCGCCTGCCCGCCCTAATTGCTCCCCAGCGGTGCCCGCCCGGCCACATGTTGGCGGCACAAAGCTGCAGTAATTGTGCCAGCGGGAGGGTGGGCGGCAGCAGGACCCCCGCGGCCCCCCGGATGGGGCTGGCGAGAGGAGGGGACCGGCTGGGAGCCCTGGGGCCCCCGCGGCGGGGGGTGACGGGCTGCGTCAAGGCCGGTTTACCCCTTGCCAGCGGTTTCTGCCAGGTGGGAGCAGGGCGGCAGTGGCAAGGTGCCACGTCCCCAGGGGTCCCCGGCTCTGCAGCCCCAGGGGGACCCTGCCCGCCCACCGGGGCTTGGGGCCCAGCCAGCATCACTGGCACCCTCACGGTGGCGGCAAGGGCCAGCACAGCTCCGGCAGAGATGGCTGAGCCCACAGTGGCTTTGATGTGCTGAAGTGTGGCCGGGACAGCGAGAGACGGGGGCTCCGTCCTGGGTGAGCGGGTGCCCCATGTCCCTGGGGTGCCCTGGGTCCCTGGTGAAGCGAGGTGAGCGCCGACCTTCCCGACACCAAAATGAAACGGTTCCCCTGAAAATCTTCCTGCTTCAGACCCGATGACAGCCACAAACCGGGGCTTCGTGGGGGAAGCCCCATCCCTGCCGTGTCCCCGTGTCCCTGCGCAGGCCAGACCCCACTCAGAGCCAGGACCCCTGCCCGTAGCCCCCCCACCCCAGGGGGTCTCACCCCAATCCAACAGCCCCAGGGCCGGACTCTGACATCCCCACAGCCCCGGGGTCAGGCGGGACCGGCCGGGATGCCACTGGGCCAGGCGAGGCACTGACCCCGGCGAGACCCTTCTCCTTGTCCCCCGTCCCCCGGCTGCTGCTGCTCGTCTGCTTTGTTAGTGACAATTAAACCTTTAACAACGCATTAAATGCATAATCGATGCTCCCCCGGCTCCCCAACCCGGCTAATGGGCCGGGGCCGAGGTGAAGCGGCCCCGGCAGAGGCGTGCTCCGGCGGGGAGATAATGAAGCAACGGCCGCGGAAGTAATGGGGTTTGATCCGGGGGAAGGGACGCGCTCAATGGGGGCTGCGCTTTTCACATGACATAATTGCCGAGGCTGGCGCCAGCCCGGGGCACCCCTCGGCCTCCCGAGCGCCAACAAAGGCCGGCTGGCGCGGAGAGCGGGAGGCTCAGCACCCCCCGACCCATTTGATCGGAGCCTAATTGGGGCGAGGGTGCTCCCCCTGTCTTGCAACCGCCACCCAAAAGCGAGGGCACAGAGAGGCCCTGGGATGAGGATGCATCTCTCTGGGTGCCTGGGGTTGGGGGGTATGCGAATTATTTAAATGAGCTAATTTGCATGGGGTGGCACCAGCGTGCCCCAAGGCATCGTGGCCGGGGATGTTGGGGTACCCTCGCCGCAGGGGTCGGTTGCCCCTTCCCTCCCATGGGTGCCCTGGTGCCGCGCAGCGCTTAGCGCAGAAACAGGCAATAGTTCTGACCCAAAAAAATGCCACCAAAATGCAGGAAAGCCATAGGAGCGCCGAGCCGCCTGCCCTCCCCTCTTTATTGCTCTTTTCCCCAGCTGAGACCCAGTGGAGCACGCCCTGCATCATTTGTGGCCCCTGGCACGTGGGGCCACATTTGGGAAAAATCCAAGCAAAAAGGCATTTTTTTTCTCCCCTAGATCCCAATCCTGTCCTGAAATCACTCGTTGCCCAGACAGGGCCTGCACAGCCCTGCACCTGGGGTTGTACTGGGAGGACTGGGTGCTACTGGGAGTGCTGGGGGCACGGGGGGTTCTCCCAGCCCCTCGTGGTGGAGCAGGAGCCCTCCTGCTCCCACCCCCTTTAATCCCCTCCCGTGGGATTTGCCCCCTAATCTGCTTATTTCTCTCTATTTCTCCTAGGCCTGAATGAACCCAGCGCTGCCCTGGCACGACGCCTCGCGCCGGCTGAGCCGTGGGGTCTGGGCACTCTGCCCCCCGGGCTGCCGGGCGGTGTCCTGGCACGTGGGGCTGGCACTGCCCTGGGATACGGGGCCGGCACTGCCCTGGGATACGGGGCTGGCACTGCCATGCCAGGAGCCATGGGGCTGGCACTGCCCAGGGACACGGGGCTGGCACTGTCCTGGCATACGGGGCCGGCACTGCCATGCCAGGAGATGCGGGGCTGGCGCTGCCTGTACCGGCGGTGGCAGTGCTGTGTACACAGGGCAGCACCGAGCTGCAGTCCCCTGCGCCAGGGGTCCGTGCCGTGCCGCGCAGCGAGCCCCGCACCCCCTGGCACAGGCCAGGATGGGGCTCACCCCCTCCTGGCGCCCACCTCCGCACACGTCACCTCCGTCCCCTCCAGCCCCCCGCCCCGCAGCAGGACAGACGTGGCCCCAGGGGACTGTGGTGACAAGGGGGGGGCCACGCTGTCCCTCTACAGGGTGTGGGAGCCGGGGACCTCAGGGCTCAGGTTCTCCTCGGGGGTGTTGACCCAGGAGCTCCCCGCCGCCCCCCAGCTCCCGGGGGGGGGAGGCGGAGAGGGGGCTGCCGGGCGGCGAGGGGGAGGCCACCAGCCGCAGGTTGAGCTTGGCGATGAGCGGCTTCCCCACGCTCACTGTCTGCCTCTCCTCCACAAAGTCGTCCATGCCGCGGTAGCGGTACTGCAGGCAGACGGTGAACACCAGCTCCTGCTGCGGGGACACCGGCAGCGTGGGCATCCGTCCCGGGCCACGGCCCCGGCCGTGCTGTACTCCCGGCACCGGCCCCCTGCCCGGTGTGGCTCTTACCCGCAGTTTCTGCAAGCCGCAGAGCCGGCTGTAGAGGCAGCAGGAGGGGCAGCCGAGGCTCCAGGCGGACGCCAGTGGGCTGCCCACCTCCTCCGGGCTCTCCTTGTTGGTGCACTTGAGGTCCACATCCAGCTCCTGCCACGGACGGCGTCCAGCCATGGAAACCACCACGGGTCCCCCCACCCTATTCCCCAGCATCGCCCCAGCACGGGCTTCAGCAACCCGCTCCCACCTCGGGTATGTCGGTGAGCTTGGCCTCACACTTGGCGATGTCCTCGGGGGTGGCCACCACACGGGTGTAGATGATCATGATGTTGGAGAACTCAGCGGCGAAGCCCAGCTGGACGGTGACGCCACAGTCAAAGCGGAGGTGCCGGCTCTCCGGCAGGACTGGGGGGGACACAGCGAGTGCGGGGCTGGGACCTGCAGGTGCTCGGGACTGGAGCTGCACCCGCAGATGAGGTGACCACCGGGGTCACTCCAGAGCGGGGACACCGACATGATGCTCCTGCCACCAGGCCGGCGGCTCCATGCTGGCGGTTTCTCTCCTCCAGGGTGGGAGAAACCCGGCAGGTGCTGCCTGCTGCCTCTCCCTGCAACTCGGCACCATCCCCCCACTGGGTGCCAGCTCCGGCCGGAGTGGCTGTGACTCTCACCGTGAGCCTTGGCCCACTGCAGGTTCCTGGCAGAGGACTCATCCCGGCCCAGGGCGCAGATGGGGTCCGTCAGAGCTCGTCTCTCCGAGAGGTTGCTGCGGAGCTCCAGCGCCTGCCGGCCCCGCGTGATCTCCAGCGTGCCCATGTCTGCGGGGGGCACGGGGGTCAGTGGTGGCCACCGGCGGGGTCACTGTCCCCCACTGCTCCCCACTCACCCTCGGCCACCTTGTCCAGCAGCACCGTGATCTTCTCATCCTCCAGCAGCCAGCGCTTGAGGAAGGTGACGAAGACACCGTTGGAGAGCTCGCCCTGGCTCAGCTCGTAGGCTTCGGCGTCCGCACACCTGTGGGGAAGGGGCAGCAGTCGGCTCCGTCGTGGCCTCCATCGCTTCCCCGGGAACCAGCCCCCACTGGGGTGACAGCCCTGGGGAAGCCAGAGACGGGTGCCCACAGCTCTACCTGCTCCCATTGACCCAACCGGCCACTGGGCCAGGGAGAGGTGGGAGCCGCAGCCGGATCCTGGATGCTTAAACATCATCAGCCCAAATCCCTCTGCTCCGGAGGAGCCTTGGGGCTTAATCCCCTCAGGTGCTGCCCAAAGCCAAGCAGCACCGTGGGCATCTCCCTGCCCAGTAAGGGACTGGGGGCTGCTGCTCGCCCACCACCTCCAGCATCGACCAGAAGGAGCGACGCTGCCGATACACGGGGAGGGGAAAGACACGGGTGCAAACAGGGCTGAGCCGTGGCAGGGGGCTGAGCCCTGGCCCCGCTCTGAGCCAGGGAGGGAGACTCAGCCCCGCTGCCTGCGCTGGGGGGTGGCGGGGAGGGGACCCACGTGGCGTAGCCGAAGACGATGTTGGCCGTGACCTGCAGCGCCCCAACCTGCGGGATGACGTCGTCATTGAGGTTCCTGCGAAAGAAGAGCTGCTGGGCAGAGCCAGGACCTGCTGCTCCCCCAAAACCCACCCCAAGGCACCCCAGACCCCGGGGGCTGCCCCGTGCCCTTCTGCCCACCCATCGTGGCGTTTGCCGGCTCAGCTGGGGCAGTGATGCTTTGGGGGCGTCCAGACAAAGCCAACGGGCTTGGATGGGACCCCGAGGATGCCCCGCTCCTCTCCCCTGGGGAACCAGCACCCATGGCCACCCCTGTGCCAGGACCTCCCAGCAGCTTGCCCCCGGGCTGGTGGCCAGGGCTGGGTCACCTCTTGCGGCACATGTCGAGCAGGAAGATGTTGAGGCCGGTGCGGCGCTGCTGCATGCTCCGCAGCACCCGCTGCACGCACAGGCAGTGGGCTGAGGTGTAGGAGCTGGGCGCGTCGATGGGCACCATGAAGCTGTTGCCAAAATTTTCATAGCCGTGCCCGGCGTAGTAGAGCAAACCTGCCAGGAGGGGCGGAGAGCGGGTGACATCCCTTGACCTGCCGGTGCCCACGTCTTGCCCAGCCGTCCCCCAAGACCCCACCAGCACAAAACCACCCGGTTCCCCCCCTGACTGGAGCCACCCTGGCAGATGCTGCCGCACCATAGACGCCCTTGTCGAGGAGGAGGAGGAACTCGTTGACGGCCATCTGCATCTCGGCCTTGCACAGGTCCAGCAGCGAGACCACCTTGAAGTCGAGCTGGCGCAGGAGGGCGCTGAGGGCGTGCACGTCCACCATGGGCGCCTTCAGCTGCTTGTGGTGCAGGTAGTGCATGTTGCCGATCAGCAGGGCCACTTTGTCGGTGGCTGCCAGGACGGGAGAGGGAGGCGCTGGGGACGGAGTGAGACGCTCCTGCTGTCCCCACTACCTTCAGTCCCCAGAGGTGACACCCAGTTGTGGCCGGTGTCACTGTCCCTGGGTACTGGGGTGCCCTGTGGTGTCCCTGCCTCTCCCTGGCGTGCTGCACCCAAAGCCCCCCTGACCGAGTGGAGCCTCGTGGGGTGACACCGGTGACACTGGGGACAGTCACCGCCCCACAGGGCCACCAACCCCTCCTAGGCAGGCTCTTACCGTACAGCTGGCCAGGGCTGCTGCGCTCCGGGGAGCCTGGAAAGAAAGAAACGCCATGCCACGGCCTCGCGGTGCCCGGGGAGTGCAGCCGGCAGAGCAGCGGGGACCTGCCTGCTCTGCCCCCACCTACCTCCATCCCCCTCCTGCCAGGAGCCTCCTGACGTGAAGAGCCGCGGGCCTATGGCAAAGGGGGGAGTCAGGGAGCCTCGTGCGTGGCAGCACCTGCCGGCACAGGCTGGAGCCCCCCAAAGCATGGGGCAGCCATGGGAGGGCTTTATGGGGGGGGCAGAGCAGAGCCAGGACACCCCACATGGGGTGGGAGGCCACGGAAGGTTTGTCCAGGGCCCTCACCGATCTCCACATCCACTTCCCGGCTCCACACCTCGTGGAAGAGGTTGAACACGCGGCAGGAGTAGCTGCCCCGCTCAGCTGTTGTCACCAGCTTCACCTGCCGGCAGGACGGAGCGGGCAGCTGGGGTGGCGTGCCATGCCGTGCCGTGCCGTGCTGTGCCACGCCATGCCGTGCCACGCCATGCCACGCCGGGGATCGCACCATACCTGGAGCTGGGGTGCCTGCGCACCCTCCACGGGGCGCCGGTTCCTGAACCACTGGTACTGGGGTGGGGGGTTGCCGATGGCTCTGCACTCCAGCACCAGCGTGTCCCCCTCGGCCAGACGGCACGGCCGCGGCTGCCGCAGGATCTGCAGCCCCGCCATGGTCGGGCAGTAACCGCTGGCTGGGGAGGGGATGGGGCAGAAAATCCGGCACCCGGCCACGGCAGGGCTCCGCCAAGCTGCCCCCAGGCCCCAGGTCCCTCACCTGCAGGCCCTGGCACCCACGGGTCGCATGAGCCAGTGAGCACGAGGAGGACACAGGGCATTCGGCTCCTCCGTGGGCACCATCACCCCAACAAGCCCAGAGACCCTCATGGCTGAGCCAGGGTGCAACATGGCACGCGATGCCCTACGGGAGCCACCCCACTCCCGATGGGGTGGGCGATGCCCTACAGGAACCACCCTGGTCCCGATGGGACAAGCGGTGCCCCATGGGTGCCAGCCCGGGGACACAGACCTCGGGGCCCACCTGAGCTGGGGCTGCTGCTCTTCTCCACCCGGACGTGGGCCCACCTGGAGAAGGCGAAGGTGGCCCCGCAGTTCACCCGGCAGATGTACCACTCGGGCTGGCCCGGCGGGGCAGCCGTGTCGATCACCAGCTCCGGGGCCGTGGCTCCGGGCACCTACGAGACAGGAGGGGGCCAAGGAGTCAGGGACTCCCTCCCACCCGTCCAGGTGCCCTCGCCACGGCTGGGGCCTGGGGGCCCTGCTCGACGTGGCACGGTGGGACCTCACCTCCTGCTTCCCGCAGAACCACTGGTACGTGAGCCCCGGCGGGCCGGTCGCCCAGCAGGTCAGGGACACCCGCGTCCCCTCCGTCACCGCCTGCGACTCCGGCTGCACCGTGATGCGGATCATGTCCTGGACTGCGGGAGAGGAGAGACCAACCTGAGGTGGCTGAGACCCCTGTCCCACAGCATCCCATCACATCCAGTCCCATCCAGTCCTGTCCCATCATGCCCTGTCCCACCCCACCCGCAGCAGCCTGTCCTCTCCCATCCCATCCCACCCCTCTGTCCTGTCCCATCTCATCCTACCTTGTCCCACTCAGTGCCATCCCACCCACCCCACCCCATCTCATCCTGTTCCATTCTATTCCACCACACTCTGCTCCACCCCATCCCATCTTGTCCCATCCCACTCCACCCTGCTCCATCCCATCCCTTCTTGTCCCATCCCAACCTGTCCAATCCTGTCCCATCCCATCCCATCTGGTCCCATCCCAGCCTGTCCCACCACATCCCATTGCCCGCCCCCCCATCCCACCCCATCGCCTCACTACCCAGAGCAAGACCACCAGCTGGAAGAGCTGCTCCTCATCTCCCCCTGCTTTCCTTCTGCTGAGCCCCTGTCCCCCGGTACCCCTCTCCAGGCGCTGCGGGACGCCGCTGTCCGTCCCTACCGGCACTGCTGAGGACCTGGCAGGCCTGCGTGTGCCCCATCCTCTCCAGGCAACCCAGCAGGTACTTGAGGGTGCAGTCACGCTCAGCCAGGAGCTGCAGGAGGCACTGCGTGGGGCTGCCACAGGGCTCCAGCACCTTCAGCGAGCACATCTCCAGCTCCTCCGCGCTGCAAGGCGCCCAGAGCGCTCAGCGCCGTAGCCCACCTCCCGCCCGGGGAGGACGGGGACCCCCACTGGGGGACTCGGCAGTGCCCCCAGCCCAGGCTGTGGCCACGATGGGGTGACTGGGGGACCTGTGTGCCCCTCGCTCAGCCCATGGCAGGGCTGTGCCCATGTGCGTTTTGTCACCCAGTGGGGGACGGACCCCCGGAGATGCCCCCCCACCCCTACCTGCACTTGAAGCGTTTCTCCGCCCCGGCCACCTCAGCCAGCTTGCGCCAGCCCCGGCCGGCATTATCCAGGAGCTCGCAGAGCCGGGCCACCACCTCCTCACCCAGCGAGCCGATGGGCACGCTCCAGTCCCCCATCCTGTCCCAGCCCTGCTGCCACCTGCCTGGGGACGCAGAGGGGACAAGCTGTCAGCGGGTGACGGGGTGACAGGCGCCTGCACCCCGCTGGACGCCACCGGGTGCTGCTCCAGCCGGGCACAGGGTGGCTCAGGAGGGAGAGCACCAGCACGAGCTCACCGCCGTTGGGTCACCTCCCCGCAGGAGCGCCGGGAGGGTTTTGGCCTCCCCAGGGAGGTGCCGGGAGCTGGCCAGGCACCGCTGCTGGGTCTGGCTGCCGGCAGCCAGCCAGGAATGACACAGGTCATCCCTCCGCGCTCGGAGGACAAGAGCCGTGACAGTGGCACAGGGGACCCCACTCACCCCCCCAGCCTCAGGCGAGGAGCCAGGGCCACGTTAGCCCAGCCCCAGGACAGGGACCTTCCCGGGGCAGGGTCCAAGGAACTGGAAAGAGGGGATGTCCCGTCACCTTCCCCATCCCTTCAGGGGACACAGAGAACGGGGCCCATCATGGAGGGCTGAGCCTGGGGACCCCTCTCCTTCTGGCAGAGACCCCAGTGGATTGGAAGCAGCAGCCCCCTCACTGTCACCAGGCCTCTGGAACCAGCATGAGCCCTGTCGGGCCACCACGAGGAGCCCGCGGAGGGGGTAGGGGAAGGGACATGGGGGTCCCGGGGCTGGGACCCACTTCAGCTCCCCTTGACCCCGGCAAAGGCTTCAGCAGCGAGCGGAGCGGGGCATGAATCACCCTGGACGGGGGCAGCACCCAGGGACGGGCTCTCACCTCCTCTGGGTCCCTCCCCACCGACTCACCCTGGGTGGGCGCTTGTCCCCAGGACCAAGCCGTCTGCGGTGGCTGGGTGACACCCGCCCGAGCAGGGGGCCTCCGAGATGGAGGGAAGGGACTGGGGTGCCCCCTCCGCTCACCTGCTGCTGGATTTGGGGGCCTGGACGCGCTGGGGGGTGGCGAGGGGAGGGCAAGCCGCAGGGCGAGCACGGCAGGGACAGGGCACTCACCGCTGGACACGGCCTGGCCTGAGCCCCGTCAGCTCCGAGGGCGCACGCTGAGCCCCACGCAGAGGAAACGAGGGTTCAACCCACCGCCTCCCCCAGCCCCCCCCCGCGCCGTGGCACGGCACTTCTGCTTTCCTGCGCCGCTTCCTGCGCCCCGGCGCGCGGGCGCTGCAGCTGCCAGCCCCGCCGCCCCGCAGACCCCCGGGGGAGCCAGGCACGGCCCCCGGCCCCAGCCCCTGGGTGTGGGGCTCTGCGGACGCCGCTGGGCCAGGCGGTGGCTCCATCGCCCCTTCCTCGCTGCCGGAGGACCTTACAGGTGGCTGCTTTGTCCCCACAGCCCAACTCGAGGCCAGGCAGGAGCTGCAGGGCAGCGAGTCTGGGATGGAGACGAACCAAGGGGACAGGGGCACCTCTCAGCCAGGGGAGCCCAATGCATGGGCAGGACCAAGGCCCAGGGGAAGCTGCTGGGCTCTGCCAGGCCGGAGCCGGCCGAGGACACGGGGGGACGGGGCAGTGAGGCACCTTTGCTGTGGGGAAGACTCTGCCTTCCCCACACAGCCCAGCCAAGCCGGGACCCCGGCGCCCCAGCAGCTGCTGCTGGAGGAGGAAGCGAGAGCGTGGCACAGGGGTGGCATTGGCACGGGGGTGGCATTGGCGCAGGGCCGCCGTGTCCCCCGTCACCTCGCCCGCTGCCCCCGTGGCACCGCCAGAGCCTGGCCCCCATCCTCCCGCCCCCGGGAGCACAGGCTGCTCAGCCCCCAAAGCCCCTGCCAGGGGACACAGGGACACCGGCGGGGCCATTCCCCACCCCAAACCCACTACACCCCCGCCACGGGGCCCTGAAGCCCTGGCCATTGCAGCACAGGCTGTGACAGAGCAGGGAGCGGGATCCATTTGGTGGTGTGGGCTCTCTCTCTGAGCAAAAAATTGAGCTTCTGTTTTAGCAAATACACCGAGCATTTGTGGCCTGTGTTGCCTCAGCCCCCTCACCAGCCACCGGCACGAGGGGGGACCTGCACCGAGCCCGCCGAGGGCCTGGGTTGCCACAGCCTCCATAACAGGCATCGGCCTCACCAGAGGTTTATTACTAGTTTATAGCAGGAAGAAGAGACCGAAAGCGGGAGCTGGACCCGGCGCCACCCGCGCTGGCACTCAGGGTGGTCCCGAGCTCCGCAGCGCCTACAGCTTCTTGCCCTTCTTCAGCCTGTTGCGGTGCCAGGTGTTGTACTTCCGCAGGCGCCTCCAATATTCGATCGAGTTGGGGTCCAGCTCCTCCAGCTTCCTGGGGGGCCCGAGGTAGATCTTAAAGAGCCTGGGGGGCGAACGCAGAGGACGTGAGGCCGCGGCAGGGAGGGCAAAGGGCCAAGCGCGGGACGGAGCGATGGGAGCGCGTGACCAGGATCCCTCACCCGCATCCGCAGCGCAGCCTGCTCTCCTCCCCCGGCCCTCGGGGAAGGTCTCTGGGCCGCAGAGCGGGAGTTTTCCTCCTCCCAAAATGGTCCCCTGCCTCTCCTGTCCCTGCCTCTGGGACGGGCACCCCGGGAGGGACCCCGCTCCGGCGCACAGCGAGGGCAGCCGGGCACCACCTACCAGTCGGGGTACTCGGAGTCGGGCTTCAGGGCCACCTCCGGGCCGTCCTTGAAGTAATTGACCCCCATGGCGTAGGTGGCGAGCATGGCGGGGTCCGTGCACACCTCCGGCCCCTTCACCCCCTCCTTCGGCAAGTTCTTGCCCTTGGACTTCATGGCTGCGGGGACAAGGGCACAGTCAAGGCCGGGGATGTGATGGGGGGGGAGAGGGGTGCAGGACGGGGGGCACCGGCCGGGAGGGAGGGAGGGAGCCGGGGCGGCGGCGCTGGGGGCGAGGGGCACAGGGCGAGGAACCGGCGGGGGGGACGAGGCCGGGGAGGGCCCGGGGACGAGGCCGGGGGCCGCGGGGGCAGGGGCCGGGGCTCACCCGGCTTCTTGGCGTAGCCGCGGGCCGGGCCGGGCAGCGCCGCCCGCACCGCCCGCAGCAGCACCCGGGCGGCCATGCTGGGGGCCGGGCCGGGAGGGAAGGGGCGGGAAGGGGCGGGAGGGGAAGGGGAGGCCGGGCCGGGCCGGGCCGCGCATGCGGGGCGGCGGCGGCGCCCGGAAGCAGAAGCGGCGGCGGGACCGGATCGTCCCGTCCCGTCCCCGGCAGCCGGTGGGTCCGCACGGGCCGGGCCGGCCCCAGCCCCGGCTCCGGCCGCCAGCGGGGAGAGCCGGCACTGGCAGGGTTGGCCCTGGCCCCTCCGCGCCCCGCCGAGCCCCCCGTCCCCGCCCGGGGCGGCCCCCATGGAGAGCAGCATGGACTTCCAGGCGGCCGCGGCCTCCGCCCCCCATCTCGGCAGCGACGAGGCCCCGGAGCCGCCGGCCATGGACACGGAGGAAGAGGAAGGGCCGGCGGCGCGGCCCGGCGCCCCTGAGTCCCCTGTGGGCGAGGGGCAACCGGAGGGGCCCCCCTCGATCGCCCCGCGGCCTGGCCGCGGCTCCGGGCGGGACCTGCCCGGCCCCGAGGGCCAGCGGGGGGGCCTGGGGCCCAGCTCGGGCCCGGACCTCGGAGGAGCTGGGGGTGGAGAAGCCGAGCTTTGCCGGGCCTTGGGAAGAGAGATGGAGCGGGAGGCGATGGCCGGGAGCCCCCCTCGGGAGGCGGGACACCCCCGAGCCCCCGGCGACCCCGCGGGCATGGAGCTGGACGAGGCCCCCGAGGCCGGCGCCCGCCCCGGCAGGACCGAGTGGGCCGAGGGCGCAGAGGAGGAACCCCCGGAGATCCAGGGGCTGCTGGCCCAGCTCCAGACCCTCGACCCCAACCTCCGCGACCGCTCGCCCGCCTCAGAGCGGGGCCCGCTGCCCTCCTCGAGCGCTGGCGCAGGCACGCAGCCCCGGCGGAGCTACGGGGAGTGCCAGGGCCAGTGCCGGCCCTGCCCGCTGCACGTAGCCACGGGCCGGGGCCTGGAGACGCGGCCCTGCTGCGCCCAGCACTCGGCCTGCTCCCGGCCCTGCCACGGCCTGCTCTTTGCCGAGGCCGACCGGGAGGACTTGCTGAGCCTCCTGTGCTACGAGGGGGGGGCTGCCCGAGGCCGGCGCTGAGACGCCCTTGGCCCGCTCCGACGTCCTGGCCGGGACCAACCTGGAGGTGCTGCAGGCTCGGGATGAACTGGCCGCTGTGGAGAAGCCCGAAGGGCTGGAGAGGCCGGCGAGCTCGGAGGAAGGACCTTCTGGCAGCTGGTATTATGGAGAGGGTCTCTGCGAGGTCGACTCCGCCTGCGAGGGCAATCGGGACGGTTCCCCGGAGCCAGCCTGGGTGGCCCTGCCTCCCACTCCGGCCCCAGAGGCAGAGCAGCCACCCCATGGCGGCGTGACCGTGAGTGCATCGCACGTGGGCTGCGGCGGTGCAGCAGCAAGCCAGGACGTGCCCCGTGGCTCTGCTCCCTCCTGGGGTTTTGGGTGGGGGCAGAGGGGAGACGGAGATGTCTTTTTCTCGGGTCTTGCAGGGCCTCATGCTGCTGGGGTGCCCAGGCAAGACCCTCGGTACTGGCTTTGGCTCCTGCTGCCCTGAATGTGGGGGGATACTTGCATGGCTGGCTGATCCATGCATGCCCTGGGGGAGAGGCTGGTGGGTCCGAACAGCCCCCCAGGACCCTGTGCCCCCCCCCCCCCGCCTCAGGATGCTGTGCCCTCCCTGTCCCGGTGCTCCGGGGGCAGCCTGGCCGCGGGGCGGGCAGGCCAAATCTCTGCGATCCCAGCCAGAGCCTCACCTGCTCTCTCGTTGCTTTGCAGAACAGGGAACCCCCATCCTCCTGCCCAGCCTTCAAAGAGGGTGAGTTGCTTCTCTACTCGAGCAGCAAAAGCGCCCAGGAGTCCTGACCCACCCCCTCCTGCTCTGAGCCCGAAAGCGGGGTGGCCAGGGGTCCCAGCTGGGGTGGGAGCGCCCAGCTCTGCGCCCACGCAGGGTGGGAACGTGGCTGCAGGCTCCGGGTGGCTCGTTGGATCCCAGCTCGCCCTTCGCTGAGCAAATGGGGGTGCTTCAGGGATCGGGGAGGGATGCTCAGGCTTGGGAAGGGAGAAAGAGGGATGTGCCAGGGTGTGCCCGAGGGAGGGGGGAGGCAGCCCCGGGGCCGGAGTTGGTCCTGCGGAGATGCCAGGAGCCTGTCTGCCACATGCTGAGCTGCTTTGCCCTGTGTAGGAATGCAGCTAACGGGCAGTAGGAGTTGGTTCCCCCAGTTTTCAGAGGTGGGGGGACCAGCCCCTGCTTAGTCCTTCCCAATGCCTCAGTTCCAGGCCCTTGTGACCCGGAGGATCTGCTGGACGGCGTGATTTTTGGGGCAAAATACCTGGGCTCCACGCAGCTGGTCTCGGAGAGGAACCCCCCGACCAGCGTCCGCATGGCACAGGCCCAGGAGGCGGTGGACAGGATCAAGGTGCAGGAGGGTAGGGGGGCATGACTGCCGCCAGCCTGGCCCTCGCGGGCGTGGGCACCTCCCGCCTGCGGGGCAGGGCCCCAGAGGAGTCCTGGCAGCAGCAGTGACCTCTCCTGGCTGCTTCGTTCTGCAGGCACCGGAGGGTGAGTCCCAGCCCATGACTGAGGTGGATCTGTTTGTCTCCACGCAGAGAATCAAGGTGCTCACGGCTGACACGCAGGTGAGCGGGGAACGGGAGCACCCGCGTGGCTTTGGGGCTGCTGCAACCTTCCTGTTTGGCCTTGGGATCTCTGCTTCGCACCCACGCCAGTGGGGTCATGCCCAGGGATGGCCTACGGGCGAGGACACGCTCTGGGAGGAGACATGTCACTCCGCAGCCATCCCACGCAGACGTGCCGTGTCCCTTGGCTCTCTGCATGGATGCACGAGGCTCTCACACAAACTGCGCCTCGTGGGAGCTGCTGGGTTCCCAGACCAAGCTCCAAGGAACCTAGGCTTGAAATTTCTGTAGCTCTTTGCCTCAGGATTAGTTTTAGCTTTATAGTAAGAGGGAAGAGCTGCCTTGTCCCCCGGCAGCACCCAGAGACACGGATGAGTCCTTGATCGAAGGAGCTGTTTGGGCCTTTTAGCGTAGACGTGGTTTCTGCCCAGCGTGTGCCAGGCATTTGAGCTGCATCCCGGCACAGTGGCATTTGAACCCAAACCTGTCCTGCTTATGGCGGTGCCTGGCTGGCTCGCGGGCTGCCCGCGGGGTCTGCTGGCCTGGGGAGGGCTGAACGTCTCTGCCCGTGTCCCCCTTGCCAGGAGGCCATGATGGATCACTCCCTCCAGACCATCTCCTACATCGCCGACATCGGCTCCCTCGTGGTGCTCATGGCGCGCCGGAAACTGCCTCGGCGGTCGGAGGTGGCAGAGGAAAAGCGGCTCTACAAGATGATCTGCCACGTCTTCCACTCGGCCGACGTGAGGCGACACGCGAGTCCCTCGGGAGGGCAGGGTGGCGCGGGGGTCCTGGGCCCCGTCCTGCTGCAATGACCGGGTACTCTGGGTCTCCGTGCTGGGTGCTCCTGACGAGCACCTAGAGGGGGAAGGAGCCAGCCTGAGCACCTCTGCGACGTAGAGGGGCCCGGCAAGAAAAGGGGAAGAGGATTGGCACCGTACAGGGGCCCATTGAGGCAGGGAAGGAGCCAGGGTGCCCTGGAGCTCCCAGGACGCCGTGCCTGTGCTGGGCATCGCAGGGCGCTGGCAGCTGTTGGCTCCAGTTTGGCCATGGGACTGTTGGCCCTGAGCCATGGGCGTGACGAACCCCTCTCTTTCCCCAGGCCCAGATCATCGCTCAGGCTATCGGGCAGGCGTTCGGCGTGGCCTACCAGCGCTTCCTGGAGGCCAACAGCATCGACCCAAGTGAGCTGAGCCCTCGCCAGTACAGCCGTGCCCTCGAGGACCAGGAGCAATACAACGCGGAGCTGACCCACTTCTCCCGGCAGGAGAACTGCAAGGACGTAAGAGCTGCTTTGGAGGGGTGGGGACAGTGTGGGGTACCCGCTGGCACCTCTGTGTTGTCCCCTTCATGGCTCCCTGAGCAGCTGAGGTGCTCCCTACAAAACTGGGCCCCATCCCAGCCGGCTGTGGGCCCAGGACACCCGTGCTGGGGCTGGGACACGTGCCCCATGACTCTGGTGACCGTAACCTGTCTGTGCCCCCCTCCAGGTCTGCATCCAGAAGCAGAAGGGGGAGATCCTGGGCATCGCCATCGTGGAGTCGGGCTGGGGCTCCATCCTGCCCACCGTGGTCATCGCCAACCTGATGCACGGGGGCCCCGCCGAGAGGTCGGGCGAGCTGAGCATCGGGGACCGCCTCATGTCCGTCAACGGGACGAGCCTGGTGGGGCTGCCCCTCACCACCTGCCAGAGCATCATCCGGGTGAGCCGGGGCTGCGCCCGTGGTGGCCCCGGCCTCCGGCCTGGCCGGAGGGCGAGTGCTGGCAGAGATGGGGACTGGCCTGAACGCGTCTGGCATTGCTGGGGTCCCCCCCGATGCTCCCAGCTTGCGGGCGGATGGGTGACAGGAGGCCGTGGGGGCAGAGGGGGCAGGAGCGCAAGGGGCCACGCGCGTCCTGTGGGCTGCAACAGTCCCTGCTCTGAGCGCTTGGGAGGAAGGGATGTGACACGGCAGGGACAAAGCTGGGGACAAAGCTGGGGACTGAACTTGCTGCAGCAGGGTGCAGGCAGGGCCCTGCCCGAGGAGGAGGGTGGGTGAGGAGGCAGGCACCTGTCCTGGAGGAAACCTGTAGCATCTTCTACCTCCTGGGCAGGAGGGAGCTGGAGGTAAGGACAGTGTGGCCTCAGGGGCAGAGGGGGACGTCTTGGACTGGATTTATGAGTTCTTCTCCCTGAATTTGAGCATGGCAGTATCCCTGTGCGCGCCTCCGTTTCCCCATTGAAAATAGGTTGCTAATCCTCAGCCCACGGCTGCGTCGCCCCTCTCAGCCACACCAAATAGCTCTCCAAAGTCTGACAAAGCCCCATCCCATCTTCCAGGAGCTGAAGCACCAGACAGAGGTGACGCTGAACATCGTGCACTGTCCCCCTGTCACCACGGCTGTCATCCGGCGCCCCGACTCCAAGTACCAGCTGGGCTTCTGTGTGGAGAACGGCGTGGTGAGTGCCCGCGGGGACGGGAGCGGAGCCAGGCCGGGGTGGGCCGAGGGCTTCAGCCGCCCGTCTGGCAGAGGGACGCGGTTCTGGCTGTGTCCGCATGGACGAGCGCACAGCTCCAGCGCTCCTTGTGCCTGCCAGGGCTGAGGTTTCACAGGGCTCTGCTGCGCCACAGCAAAAGGCTCTTCGTAGCTCTCCTGCAGCACCGGCGGCTGGATCCATCTCCCTGCGGCTCCTTACCTGTTTGGTTTTGGGGTGGTGGCTTCTTCCTGGCTTTCTTGGCGTGCCCTTAGTGACGTTTGTCGCTGTCCCCGGTGCCCCAGCCACTCCTTGCTCTGTGGCTGCATTGGAAAGGCAGAGAGGAGCATTTCCAAGACCAGCGGGAGTTCGTGGGTGGGTGGGTGGGCGGGTGGAGGGGGTGGCACAGCTGCCTCGCCCACGGACCGATGCTCCCACTAGAACTGGAGACGCAGTTAACCCACGGGAGCTGCCGCCCCAGGGAGAAGCGCTGGCTCTGCAGCCCAGGCTTGATGGGAGCACAAGGGTTCGGTGGGTGGATGGGGGAGCTGAGCTCTCCGTCAGCCAGGGACATTGCTCCGATGGCAGCAATGCAGAGGGACATCCCTGCCCTCGCTGCACGCCCATGGGCTGGAGGAGCCAGCACCCAAGTCCAGAGCTCTTGCCGGGAGCCTGCACGGATGAGGGGGTGTGGGGCGGTGGTTGCGTATGGGCCTGGGCTGTGGGCACAGCTCTGATCTTAGCAGCACTCTCTGCTCCCCAGATCTGCAGCCTGATGCGTGGGGGCATTGCAGAGAGAGGTGGCATCCGCGTGGGGCACCGCATCATCGAGATCAATGGGCAGAGCGTGGTGGCAACGCCCCACGAGAAGATCATCCAGATCCTCACGCAGGCGGTCAGCGAGGTGAGCCGGTCCCGGGCTGGGTGACGGCCAGGGCCCCCATGCCGCGGGGTAGCCGTGGCCACACACGGAGCAGGCTGGGCTCAGGGTTTTGCCGCAGCACCCTCCAGCCTGGGGTTTGGTGTCTCCCAGCTGATCTCTGCGTCTCTGCCTAGGTCCACATCAAGACCATGCCGGCCTCCACGTACCGCTTACTGACCGGGCAGGAGCAGCCCATCTTCCTCTGAGCTGCTGGCCGTGCCCGGCTGTCGCTGTGCGTGCCCGGGGCCAGGCAGGAGCAAGCCCGGGGCCGCAAGGGCAGGACAGGCTCTGCCTCCTGCCCCAGTGCCCTCATCGGAGCCCTCTGGCCCCCAGCAGGGCCTAATCCTGCACCTCTTTGGTTTTACTCAGGACACAGTGGGAGACTCTGGGGGCCTGATACCCAGCTTGAGCAGCGCCAGGGCCCGTGGTGCCATGGTTCGGGCACCTCCTCCCCCTCCATTCACCCCTCCCTGCCTCACAGTGCCTGCACGGTGCCTGTCCCGCTGCTTCACAGCGTCCCTCGCCTTGGCCTGGTGCTGGCAGGGGCGGGGACGCCGCGTGAAAGGTCACCACAGACAGTGCTTTTACACTCACCAACGGTGCCTTTCCCCGCGTGGGGCTGGTGCTGGCAGCACAGCTCCGGGGCTCGCCCCAGCATGACCCCAGAGCAGCGCTGACCCTGCACACTGGTGTGGGTGCACGCTGGCACCCCCGAGGGAGAGCCCGCAGCTCCCAGATTCAGCCTTAAGTGCAGCAGCACCCTTGGCACCCGCTCCTCCTCCCCGGCTTTGCCAGGGGCCTGTCGGGGGTGCAAACAGACTCCCCGTTAGACCTGTGGCACCGAGCTGGGAAACTACCTCTGCTTTTCCCTGGTGCTGCCTTCAACCGCTTTGCACGCACAGCCCGGCCCCAGCCCGCCCGGGCGCTGGGTCGCAGCCCTCGGTGCAGCCAAAGGGAACACGGCACTGCCCAGTCCCACATCGCAGGGAGCCTGGGGTCGTGAGCCCCAAGGACCAGCCCCGGTGATGTGTCTTTTCACGAGTGGGTCTCTGGGCCCCTACAGCCGAGGTAGCACTGACCTGACTTTGCCTGTGTGCTTGGTTGATGGAAAAATAAAAATTTTGGGGAATGTGGGAGGCTGCGTTTCAGGAGCCCTGGCTGGGCTGCAGCAGAGGCGGCTCAGCTCTGGGGCACCCTGAGCCCGCTGCGGTGCCAGACGTTGGCATAACCCAAGCCTGATTCCCACACCGATGCCTCTTGGGGCAGGCAGGGCCTCTGGCCGCAGAGGTGCCTGGGTCCCAGCAAGGCCACCCTGCTGCGGGGGTTTCCCCTGCCCGCTGCCAGCCAGCACGCACGGAAACGGCCCATCCTGATCAAAACATCCCTTTTATTCCAGCAGCAGAGGCTGTGGCCAAAAGGCGGAAGGAGGCACTTGGTGGTGCTGGGTACAGCAGGATTAGGCCCAGCCCAGCCTGGCTGCGGGGTGCTGCGTGGCACTACCTGCGCTGTCGCGTGGACCCGGTGGCGTGGGGCTGTGGCAGGGCTGGCCCAAGGGGCCCGGCTGCTCGGTGGGACAGAGGCCAGCGGTGTCACTACACGTCTGTAGCTGGGCCCCACTCGTAGCCTTCGTCCTGGTCCGAGTCATCCCTGGCCCGTGTGAACCTCTTCCTCACAGCATCATGCTCGTATTCCCTGGGGGATGAGAAGCCGCGGTGATGCCTCTGCCACCTGGCTGGGACAAGTGGCAGTGACAGGGCGCTGCTGGGCAGGGCCAGGCCAGGCAGAGCTGGCAGCGGCTCCGCGGGCCCAGCCCCAGCCCCAGCTGCTTTAACCCCGGGCTGGCCCTGGTGCGCAGGGTACCTGATGCTGTCGTAGCGCTGGCCCTGCCGCTGCTGCTCGGTCACCTGGGAAGGACCAGAGATGGCGGGGTCAGAGGCAGGGGCAGGATTTGTGCCCCAGCCTGGGCTCGGCTGCGTTCCCCCACGGGGAGCCAGAGCTGGGCATGGATGCGCAGCTGGACCCTGCACCCTGCCTGCGCCACAGGGGATAGGAATTGGCCCCCGTAGCCGGGCACTGTGCCACCCTCCCTCTTCCCCACCAGCCCCTCGTACCAGCGGGGGGGCACCCACCTGCTCGCTCAGGCCGTGGCTTGGGGATGTCTGCGCTGGCTCGGAGGAGCGGGCCAGCCCAGGCTGGTCGTAGGCGTCCTCAGCCTCGCCATCGGTGTAGGCGCCCGCCTCGCCATCTGTGTCGTCGTAGTCGCTGTTGGCGTGACTGTCACAGGTGAGGTAGCCCGAGGCTGCCGCGCTTGGTGGGTTCAGCAGGTCCAGGCTGTCCTCCAGGGCCACGTCTGCCTGCGGGGTGGGGATGACAGAGACCTGGGACCCGAGGTGTGCGGGGGACGGGTGCGCGGCCCCGTCACCTGCCTGGCTGCAGCCCCAGCAGGATGAGCCTTGCCACGGGGACCCCGCGCCCCGTACCTGCTCCGCCGACGTCCAAACGGGCTGGCTCTGCTGCGTCCTGATGATGTCCTTGATCGCCTCGTACCAGGTGTTGCTGCTGCCGCTGAGGCTGACGGTGGCGGTGAAGAGGTGGCTGCAGTACTTCTTCATCTTGCTGGCCTGGGCGTAGAGGCGCCGGGAGCTCTTCCTGGAGTCGGGCGCCAGCCACTGGCGCATGGCCTTGATGCCCTGCCGGCTCTCAGGCTCACAAAACACCACCACCGGGTAGTACTGCATGTAGTTGAGGCGCTCCACAGCCGAGGGCGTGATGTCCAACAAGGCATGCTTGTCCTGCAGCAGGGCACGGCCATCAGCCCCGCTGGGGACAGGGACAGGGATGGAGGCCGTGGGCTCTCCCCCAGGCGCTGGCCCACCCGGCTCCAGGGACACGGGCAAGGTCTCTCACCTTTTCTGCAATCTGCCGCACTGCGTCCAACTTGATGACCTTGGCCGATGCCCCGTCTCGGGGCACGCTCGCTGCAGGACACAGAAACGTGGTGTGAGAGGGGCTGGGGGAGATGTGGCCATGCCCAGCCCCGGGGCTGTGTCCCTCAAGGCGGGGGCATGTCTGGGGCCTGGCTGGTATCACGGTGCATGGGGAGAGGGTGAATGAGTCCAGGATGGTGTTGGGGTGTCACGGGGAGGGGGCGACGAGGCAGGATCAGGACAGAGCCACAAGTAAAGAGCTCCCGCAGGTCCTGGACAGTGAGGGTCTGGCTGCTGGATACAATTTCTCCCCGGCGTGGGGGGCACTTACGGGCAATCTCGAACAGCTCGGGCAGCTCTGCGCTCAGCTTCTGCATGGCAATGTCTGCGATGGGGCCCAGGATCACCACCGGCCGCTTGAAGCTGGCTGTGGGGAAAAGACAGACTGGCTCAGGGAGGCTGGGGGCGAGGGCAGAGCTCGCGGCGCCCAGGCGTCCAGCCCCGCTCCTCGAGGTGCCTGTGAGCCTGGGACTCACCCCACTCCTCCCAGGAGAGCAGAGCCCGCTAGCACCCACAGCAGGGCAGCCCCAGGGCCGACGTCCCCTGGGTGGGTCTGGGCAATGGGGACACAGCCCTGGTGCCCACCTTCCTTCAGGACCACCTTCTCATACGGCGGGTAGCGGCCCTGCTTTGTGAGGGCAGACAGGTCCTCCCGGCTCTTCCGTAGCATCTTCTTGGCTCCCCGCAGGCCCCGCAGCTTCCAAAACTCAGCGCGTGCCCCGGCGGGGTTGGCACTGGATGTGGCTTTCAGCACCGACTCCAGGCTGGCGATCTGCTCGGCCCTGGGAGGGGAAAGGGCTCAGGACCTGGAGCCTCCGGATTTACCCCCTGCTTTGTCTCTCTGGGCTCCGAGGAGTGGGGCAGGAGAAGCCGGCGCCCCGGCTCGGTGGCATGGCCAGATGAGGCTGTGGTAGCCACTTCTCTCCGCGACCTCGGACAACCAGAGCATCAACTGCCCCATCACCCCCGAGAAGGGATTTCACTGGCTCACGCTTCCCACCGCTGCTCCACCAGCCCTTGCCCTGCCTCTTACTGGTCCCACCATCCATGTCCCCATCTCACTGGGGAGCCATTCCCTGGCTCTGCTTGTCTTGGGGCTGTTCCCGGCTCCATCCCTACCTGCTCCGGTTGGGGATGATGCCCTTGTCCTGCTCCTGCAGGTCCCTGCCCATGCGCACAGCCAGCCAGCTCCCCAGCCTGCCCCGGTACATGGTGTCCAGCACGTGGAAGACGTCCCCACGGACGAAGCTGAGCCCCGACGGCGTGTCCTTCTCAAAGTCAAAGTGCGTCCGGATGTAGAATGAGTCGCCCACGTTGGACGAGATCATCTTCCTGTAAACTGGAGCCCAGGGTGAGAGGGATCATCAGAGGAAGAGGTGACTGAGAAGGAAGATGCTGGAGAGGAAGGTGCTGGAGGGATTTGGGAAGGAGCTGGGCTGGCCGGGAGCCTCTGCAGTAGCCGCTAAGGAGGGCACTGGGGACACCTTTTCCTCCTGGGAACAGCAGGACCTGACCCCCCCAGCACACACTGGCCTCTCCAGGCTGAGCCACGGTGCCAGAAAGCCCCTGTGCTCCGGGATGCCGAGGCACAAACAGGGCCAGGATGGTCTGGTCCCCTCCCATCACCTCTCTGGAGGAGGAGGAGGGGGGTGCAGGGAAGAAGGACCACCCTGCGGGGGCAGAAAGGGCCGTGGCAAGTCCAGCAGCTCTGGTGCTTGCTCAGAAGAGACAGAGGATGGAGAGGCACAAGCCCAGGATGAGTCCGGTCGTCACTCACTGTCCTGCTTGCTCTGGGTCCGCAGCGTGATGTCCTCGCCCGGCGGCAGTCTCATGAGGTACTCCACGGCCTCCTCGCGGGTCAGGTTCTGGAAACTGGTGTTGTTCACCTGCCACGGAAAAGCACTTAAGACACGGCCCTGCCGGTGGGACGGAGAGCACGGGTACCAGGGACTGCAGTGCCCAGGGCAGGGTGGGAGAGGTGACTGGTCCCTGTCACCCAAGTGCCTGCCACAACCCCTGGTCACCCCGAGGAGGGCCACTGGGCCAGCTGAGGTGGTGCCTGGACCCTGCTGGGCGTTAGCATGGTGCTGCAGACAGGACCATCCCCTCGGGCAGTGCCCGCAGAGCCAGCCCAACGGGTACGGGCCATGGGCACCAACACGATGCCCAGCAGGAGAAATCCAAGCCCCAGGGTGGTACCAGACCCAAGAGGGATGGGACCAGTCCAAGTGCAGACGCATTCGGAGTCGTTCCCAGCCCTGGGTACCTGCAGGATCTGGTCCCCTTCCTGGATGCCCTGGCTGTCGGCCGGGCTCCCCTCCTGCACGCTCGACACGAAGATGCCCACGTCATTCCCGCCGGCCAGCCGCAGCCCGACGCTCTTGGCCTTCACGAAATGCACGACCCTGGAGTCGGCGCTGTACCTGCCACGGGGGGAGCCGCAATCAGCCCGACGGTGGCATGCCAGGGACAGCACAGGGGGTCACCGGCCCTGTGACCCCAACCCTGCGCCGGAGCAGCTCCCCACCTCCCCCAGCCCTTCCCCACTGCCTCTCGCAGACGCACCCGTCCTTGCGAGCAGCTCGAGCAGCAGGGCTGGCGTGGGGGCTGTGGCAGCCATCCCCCTCCACAGCTTCCAGCAGGTCTGCGGGGAAGGAGGGCTGGTCCAGGAGGCGGCGGTGGTTGCGCCGCTGCCAGGGCAGCCAAGGCATGGGGAGAGCTGGTGCGGCTCTGCCAGGGGGGTTCGGAGAGCGGAGACACGCAGGAGCCCGGAGTCCACTCAGTGCCCTTGGCTCCCCCGGCCTGATCTGAGCTCACTCACCAGGGCCCCGAGCATTGGCCACGATCGTGTCAGGCACAGGGTCCCTGTTCGATCGTCTCCTCTCCCTGGAACAAAGTTGGGGCAGGATTTAGGCAGGTCACGGAGGCAGGCGCTGGATGGGCACGGGCAGGCAGTGCCAAGTGGGCAGCGGGGACAGCGGAGCAAGCTGGGGACTAAAGGGCAGTCCCACCTCCAGGGTGAACCGGCTCCGGGATGGAGGAGAATCAGCCCCAGCAGACAGGCAGAGAACACAGCGGGATCTGACGGGGGAAAGCGGGGCTCACGGGGACAGGGCAGGGCTTACGGTGGTGAATTCATCCTGGCAGCAGCTGAAGGTCGCGGGGAGGTCTCCGGGGATGGCGGATGGGACAGTTCAGAGTCGATGTCGGAGATGTCTGCAGCAACAGGAGGGAAGACGCATTAGTGACTGTCCAGTCCCTGTGCTGTGTATTTGGCCCCCAGCCCCGTCACCGTGTCCCCTCACCATCCATCCGGGAGCTGTCACTCTGGCTGTCTTCTATGTCGGGGATGTTGACCAGGAACTGCCGGTGGTCCCGGAGGACGAGCAGGGTCAGGGTGCCCTCCGTCTGCTCGATGAGCTGCTGGGTGTCAGCCAGGGACATGTCCTCGCTAGCCACCCCGTTGATCTGGAGGGGACAGAGCGGGAGGCCTCAGGGCACTCGCTCCTGGGGAAGCCACCCCCAGGAAAGCCCCGCTCCAACGGGATGCTCTGACTGCCGCCTTCCCGGTCCTTTCCCAGCCCCTCCAGCCTGGCCCCAGCTGGCTTCGCCTATCCTGGGCCGCGTCCCCATTCCTGGCTGCTTCCCAGCGGGCCCTCATCCTGCACAGAGGAAACAAATTAGCAACGCTAATGAACTCCCACCTTTAGCTGCGGGGGGGCCTGCACGGAGGCAGGAGCTGCAGAGACCGGCTCAGACGCTGCCTGAAGCTCAGTTTTACTTTGACCTTGGCCCAGCGCTGTCCTTCCACGCACCGGACTGGTGCTGGGGAGTCAGGCCCCAAGCAGACCGTGGGGCTGTGATCTCCCTGAGGTGCAGCAGCTTTTCCCAACGGATTGCTGGGATGAAATCTGTCCCGTTTGCCTCAGAGTCGCTTTGGCCCCAGCTGCCAGCAGCCACGGCTCTGCCTGGCCCATGTGTGCAAATGAAGCGTCTCCCTCCCTCTATTTCCTCCTCCCCAGGTACTTGAAGCATCGTTTCACCTAACACACCCTGAACACCTGAGCTCCTCGGGCCGACGGCTCCCCAGAGGGGACATGCACACGCAACAAGGGACCAGGCACCATGGGGGGCAGACGGGATCCCGCTGTGGCAGTGGGACAAGCCACTGTCCCTGGTTGAACGCCGCGGGGCTGCCTCAACGAGCCAGGCTTGGCGTGGTGGGGAGCCGGTCCCCGAGAGCCCACGCAGGGTCCCTGCTGATGGCTGGGGAGCCGGGGCAGGGTGCGGGCCCCGGGTGGAGCTGCCTCCAGCCAAGCTGCCATCCTTTGCAGGCAACCGAGAGAAGCATGGTCTTGGCTTGTCCCCTGTGGTGACACTAGCCAGGGACGAGCCACCCAAAGAGGGGGAGATGAGATCCCCAGCAAGTGCTGTGCGCCCCGTGGGACCCCGTACCTTCAGGATGAGGTCTCCCTCCTGCAAGGAGCTGCCCTTCGCCGCCAGCCCGCTCTCCACTATGTGCTTGATGAAGAGCTGACTTCCCAGCTTCAGGCCGTAGTCTGCACCAGAGAGAGCCCGTGACAGTGCCAGAGCCAGGCAGATGCAGGACCCCCTCGATGTCCCCCCTCGCCACCATCCCCACAAGCCCGCCCCGGCTCTCCCTGGGGCACCAGCAAGCCCCGAAGCGGAGCTCTGCAACCCTGGGCTGAGGCCAGGCGGGTTTGGTGCACCCAGCACGGCACGCACTGCCCCTCGCTGCATGCCAGACCCCGGCACCAACCCTTCCATCGTCTCCTCCCCAGGGGGACACACGGCCACAAATCAGGCGACAAGACCCAGGGCCAGAGGGAGCGGGAGGGCCTCACCTTCATTCTGCTTCTGCTTCACCAGGACAGATGTGATGGGCTTCATCGGCACATCCCGGCGCGGCAGCCGCTTGAAGCCCGACACCAGGGCCAGCCCGTCGGTGTCCTGTTCGTGGCTGAAGCCATTGGCGGAGCGGTGCCGGCTGTAGCCCCTCTGATCCGAGCCACTGCCGGGGCTCTGCCTCCAGTGGCTGCTGTCCTGGCTTCGCCTCCGGCTCCGGGACACTGACTTGTGGTGGCGGTGGTCATCCCGGTGGTGGCCAGAGCTCCTCTCGCTGGAGGAGTCCCCGTCGTAGCCCTGGCTGTGGTCCAGGTCATCCCGGGAGCGGTGCAGGGCTGGATCTGCACCGTGCGACCTGTAGTCCTCATCCGAGTCATAGCGCCGGGGCGCGGTGGGGGACCCGGGGCTGCTCTTGCTCGCGGGGAGGTGGACTTTCTTCGGCCTTTTCAGTGTCTGCAGGTGGAAAGTGAGAAGGAGAGGATGATGAGGCCAGCTGTCTCTGCCAGATGTTTCTACAGCAATTTCCAAGCCCCGAACGGGACCCCCGGGGTGTGTGGGACAGGGGAGCCGGGATGGGGACAGGCGTGGTGCAGTCCCGTGCACAATGCTGGTCCCCGTCCCGCCGCAGGGCACACTCACAATGTTGGCGATCTTGCCGCAGGTTTTAAGCGTCTGGATGGCGAAGGAGGACGAGACGTTCTCCATGGAAAGGCCATTCACCATCACGATGTGATCCTTCTTCCTGGGAGGGGAAACACAGCTGTGGCTCTGCCCCAGGTGCAGTGCCCAGCTGGGGGAGCTGGCAGGGTGGCGAGGGCACCCGCTGCCCCAGGGGGACCCCATCCCAGCCAGGCAGGGTGGCAGCGGTCCTGGCCCTGTCCCAGCAGGAGCGATTCGCTGCCCTTTCTGTCCCCACTGGCAGCGAGCACCCCCCGTGTCCCCACATCCCCACGCACTCACTGGAGCCGGCCCATTGCCGGTCCCCCGGACACCACATCCGAAACGACCACTGCCGTGTCCCCGGTCATCCTGTTGGGACGGTCCCGGCCTCCGGAGACAGCAAAGCCAAAACCTCGCTGAGGGTCCTAGTGGGGACGGGCAGAGAGGGGTCAGGCTGAGCCGGCCCCGCAGACCCCATCCCGTGGCCACCCCGGGCCGTGCTCACCTTGCTCAGCGTCACCGTGTGCTGCTCCCAGATCACCATCTCCTCCATGGTGGCCACCCGCCAGCGCAAGCGAGGGATGGTGACCGCAGCGGCCGGCCGGTGCGGCAGCCCCTGCCCAGTGGCTGGGGGCGCAGACCGGCTCCGGCTCCTCTTTGCAGCCGCTGTCCCCTTCCTCAATCCCACTTCAGGCTGCAATGAAGAGCAGAAGCAAAGCTGAGCCGCAGGCACTGGGGACTGCGAGGGTGCAGGGGACAGAGCTCCCTGCGGTGCCTGGGCACCCACCAGGGGCACCAGGACTTGCAGTCGTGTCACATCCCAGCTAACCCTGCATGGGAGCTGGCTCTGAAACCCAGAGCTGCCTCCATGCAGCATGAAATCCCCCCTCGGGAGGTTCAGCTCCGTCCCCTTGGATGTGTGTCCACAGAAGGGGACAGACGGTGCTTCAGTGCCCTCTCATCCACCTGCTCTGGGCTCCGGCACGATGGCGGAGCCGGCAGCTCTGCCAGCTGCTTCGGGAGCACCAGTGCCCCAGCTTCCCCCCTTTGGTTTCCCGGGGTTTTCCCCAAATCCAATGTTTTCCACCCGGGACAGAGGAGCCTGACTGCCGGGCTGACGTCCCGTCCAGGCTGAAATGCCTGGGATGGGCCCAGGGATCCCCTTCACCAGCTCCTGGCTCCCTGGAGGAAACGTCAGCGTGAACCCGGAGAGACACGGGATCCCTGCGTGGGGTGGGGGACAGTGGGGCCAGAGCCTCCTGTGACTTCCCATGGGGCGGGACAGGACGGAGCCGGTTTGATCAGGGACTCGAAGGGACCGGGTTTATCCGTGCCATTGCACGTGCCAAGGACACCCCGCTGAGACCATCAAGTCATTCTCTGGGGCGATGGGGACAAGAAAGCCAACAGCCCAGCGCAATGCCACCACCAGGTCCTCACCCCTCCGACCGGCGCAGGGACCCACACCCATCACCCGCCCGCACCAGCCCCGAGCCCGCGGCCGGTGGGAGGTGAAACGCCCCCCCGCTCCCAGCCGGGCTGCCCCTGGATGGCGCGTCCCACCCCTGCCCCGCGCACCCCGGGGCTGCCAGCGCCCGTCCTGGTCCCACCCACGGCACAGGCACGGCACGGCACAGCCACGGCACAGGCACGGACATGGCGCATCGCAGGCACAACGGGCCGCGGCCACGCCAGTGCTGCCGGGTCTGGTGTTGGGTCCCCCTGTGCTGCTGTCGAGGATTGGCCAGCGGCTCGGCTGGGGGAGATCTCCCCAGTGCTGACTGGTCGACAGCTGAGGCATGGGCACTGTCCCCTGGCACCGATTGGCTGGCAGCTCTGCCATGGCAGGACCCCAGGATCCCGCTGGCCAATGGCTCTGCCACCACGGGTCTCTCCAGGCACTGATTGCTCGGCTGCTCTGCCGTGGTAGATCTCTCTGATTGGTCAACAGCTCTGCTGTGGCATGTCTTTGGATTCTGATTGGCTGATATGTGTACTGTGACAAGTCTCTCCAGGATTTGATTGGCCAACAGCTCTGCCGTGGCAGATCTCCCAGGACTCTGACTGGCCAGCGGCTCTGCCGTGGCAGATCTCCTGGGGCTCCGATTGGTCAATGGCTCTGCCATGGCAGATCTCCTGGGGCTCCGATTGGTCAATGGCTCTGCCATGGCAGATCTCCCAGGGCTCTGATTGGCCAGCGGCTCTGCCATGGCAGATCTCCCGGGGCTCTGATTGGCCAATGGCTCTGCCGTGGCAGATCTCCCGGGGCTCTGATTGGCCAACAGCTCTGCCGTGGCAGATCTCCCGGGGCTCTGATTGGCCAACAGCTCTGCCGTGGCAGATCTCCCGGGGCTCTGATTGGCCAATGGCTCTGCCGTGGCAGATCTCCCGGGGCTCTGACTGGCCAATGGCTCTGCCGTGGCAGATCTTCCGGGGCTCTGATTGGCCAATGGCTCTGCCGTGGCAGATCTCCCGGGGCTCTGATTGGCCAACAGCTCTGCCGTGGCAGATCTCCCGGGGCTCTGATTGGCCAATGGCTCTGCTGCGGCAGCAGCCCCCAGTTCTGGCCGCGCTGGTCCTGCTGCCCGAGCACCCTGTCCCATGGCACCCGCATGGCCCCGTGGTGCCCGAGGGCTCTGGGACGGCCGTGCCGGGGGCCGTGCTGGCTCCCCAGCGTGGCTTGGCCACCCTTGAGCCAGCTGGGGCCGCCCCACATTGGCACCACGGAAGCTGGAAACCTCCGCAGCCCCTTTGAGAATCGGCCGCGGGGCAGCTTTGGTGGGACCAGACGGCATCAGAGACGAGCGCTGCTGCCCCGTGGGCAATGCCGAGCAGGGATCCCATGGGGAAGCTGGGGCCGGCAGTGGGCAGCCAGCCCTGGGGCAAGCGCGGTGGCTAGCCCCCAGCCGGAGCCACACCGAAGCAGCCAGCTGGGCCCCCAAAATGAGACCCGGCTCACGGCAGCGCCGGGGAGGGGCGGTGTAATCATTCACCCAGGCCTCGGAAATAGCCCCAGCCGGCCGGGCTGCAAGCCGGCGAGCACGGAGGGCAGAGTCCAGGTTTCCACTCTGCGTCATGAGCCACCGAAACCAGGCCGAAGCACCCACCCGCCACCCGCCGGTGCTCGACACGGGGACACGTGTGCCCAGGGGGTGGCTGGGGCTGAGCAGGACCCCGGTGTGGTGGCACCCGTGGTCCTGTCCCGGTGCTTGTAAGACTGGTAATGAACAGCAGACCCCAGCAGTGCAGTAGGGTGGTTTCTGTCCGGATCAGGGAGCTGAACTGGCGGGTCCCATCTCAGCCATGCCACCAGTGTCGGCCGGTCAGTGCTTGCCGGCTCCCTGGATGCCCGCGGGTGACACAGCGTGAGGCACAGGTCCAAGGGACCCCGATCGTGGGGCTGCCAGAGCATCCCCCTCCCCAGGGTGACGGCTCATCCGCTGTGCCAGACCCGACCCCACTGCCACCCAACACAGTCTCTCACTGTCCCCAGCCAGCTCCCACTGCTGTCCCATCACCGGGGTGCCACAAATCGCCCACGCACCTGTGTCCCACTGCCGCCCGTGGCTCTCCGTGGGCAGCGGCGGTCTGGGGCGGGAGGGACAGCGTGGGGATGGCAGCAGCTCCTGTCTCGCCAGCCGGCCCAGGCAGCGCCCACGGTGCCACCAAACCCCAGTTCTGTCCCCGCTCTCCCCCCAGGGACCTGGCGTAGGGCCTGCCCCGAGCCAAAGGCCGAGGCTGGCAGCCGGAGGAGCCGGCTCAGCCGGTTTCCAACAGAAACCAGCCCGCACCCGAAATGGCCCCGCCAGGAGAGGCAGTATCTGGGCAGAGCTGACCGCAGCCCAGCCCAACGCGCCTGGCACCGGGCACCGGCAGCACGGGGAGCCGCACGCACCCCAGTCTGCCCCACACATGCACCATGGCCGGCATCTCCCAGGGCTTTTAATGCCAAACGAAGCCCAGGCTGTGCCGGGGCAGCTCGTCCTACTGCAAGGTCCCTGATTCGGGGCTGTGCCTGGCTCTGGGTGACACTGCCAGCAATGCTCACAGTGGGGACAGCAACAGGTGGGGAAGTTATTTATCGGAAAGCGACGCACCCTGCCCACCCCTGCCTTGCCCCACGGCCATCCCCACTGCCCACAACCTCTTTCCCAACCCCGCCGCCGACGGGGGTCCTCAATCTGGGACCCTGAAGCCTTTCCGGGATCAGCGGGGTCCCTGGTCTCAGCTGGTGCTGCAAAACCGCTCGTCCCTTGCCTGGTCCTGGCTGTGCAGGACCGCGGTCCCAGACCCCCCAGAAGCTCCAATTAGACCGAACCCCACCCACATCGCAATGGGCCGATCCTGACCCCCCCGCTCTGTAAAGAGGGTCTCTGGAAGGTCTGACCCAGCCGGGGTATAAATGAGTAGGGTGGAGGCTCGTCCTCCAGCCCTCCAGCACGGAGCTGTGACGGCGGGGTCCCAGGATCCCCCCCGGGTATCTCCCTGCCATCGGGGCAGCACTCCAGGAGGGTCACCGGGTCCTGGAGCCACCCAGAGAGGGACAAAGCATGGCCGGTTCCCCAGGTGAAAGCAGGGCTGGGTCCCTGTCCCCAGACGGGAATCGGGGCCGGCAGATCCCGGGGGGACAAGGTTAGGCACTCACCGAGCCTGGGATCCAACCAGGAAGGAGCTGAGCTCCCGGGCTGGTGGCAGTGGTGTCACTCCAGGGTGCCTTGCGTAACCCTTTGTGGTCCAGACGCTGCCTGCAGGAGGGAAGGAGGAGGAAGGGGGTCCCGGGGCAGCTTCCCGGGCACAGCAGGAGTCACAGGGCCTGTCCCTGCTGTCCTCCATGGTGCTGGTGGCTCAGCCATGTCCACTCGCCCCCCACCCACCCCTGGGCAGGGACAGGCTCAACGGATGCTGAGGGTGGTGGTGCCGGGGTCAGGGATCCTTCCCCCGCAGCCTGGCCCTCTCCAAGGAGCTGGTGGGGCTCTGCGCCAACCCGCGCTGCCCTGGACCCCCAAACCCCCAGCAGCCCTGCTCGGGATTCCCGGGGGGACCAAACGGCTTCACCCAGTGCCCCAGGAAGGGCCAGGGCTGGTGGCCAGCCTGGGGCTCCGGGTCCTGGGCGGGGTGGGGGAAAAGGTGACCCTGCTGACGGCTGCTGTCCCCTTCCCTCCCCTTCCCCTCTCCTCTGCCCCCCCACCTGGGGACCAGCCCCGTGCCATTCCTCCTCCCGCAGGGTCGCTTTCCTGCAGTGACAGAAACCAGCTCCACGCCTGGGCTCTCCGTCCAGGCTGCTGCTTCCAGCCGGGGCCGGTACCGGTGCCGCAGCTCGCAGCCCGGCGGCGAGGCATCGCGGGGCAACCAGTTCCTCCTGAACCCCAGAGCCGGAGACATGGAGCCGCCGCTTTCCCCACCGCTCCTCAGATCGGTATCAAGCAGCTCCTTCTCGCCGAAGCCCCCCGCCAGCCCCGAGGGGAGCAGGGAGCAGCTCCCATCCAGGCAGCCGCCGTTCGCCGGGCCTGGCTGCAGCCTCCCCAGCCGCTCTGGGGCCACTGGTTGCCCTCCCACGCCGGGACGTGGCCGGGAGCCCCTCAGGCGGGGGGACGGGGACGCGGCCGAGCAGCCTCATGAGGTCCGCCGCCACCTTCCCCCAGGGGTTTGTCCCCCGGGGCCGGGGCACGCTGGCGTGAAGGGACCGGCCCGGGAGAACCGGCGGGGCCGGCCCGGGCTGACCCGCACCCCGAGGCCTCCCCGGGCCCCGGGCCGGCCCCGCCGTGCCGCTAGATGGTGCCAGGGGCCGGGCGGGCCGCGGGGCCGGGAGGAGCCGGGCCCCGGCCCGGGGTGGGGAGCGGCGGCGGCGCTGCGCGGGGTCGGGGCGGGCCGGCCCCGGGGCACGGCGGGGTGAGGACCCGGCGGGGGCGGAGGCAGCGCCCGGGAGGGCCCCGGTCCCGCGGAGGAAGGGGGGAACCGGGGCCTCCGCCGCGCTGCGGCCCGGCACAGGGCCGCGCCGGGGGGCGGCGGGGCGGGGGGCGATGGGGCCCGGGGGCGGCGGGGACCGGGGCAGGAGACCCCGCACCGGGCCGGCCCCGGCCCCGCTGCCATGGCGACCGGGACTCTATGGTGCCTCCCGCCTGCTAGAGAGGACGGGGGCGGCCTTTCTCTTCGCCGCTCTACGGTACGCGAGGCCCCGTCCCTCTCCCCGCGCCTTCCAACCGGGAGCGGTCCCAGTCTCGCTCCCGGTCCCACAGCCCGCGGACTATCGCGACAGCCAGCCCGCATGTCGCCATTACTTCCGGCGGAAGGGGACCGCTCTACTTCCGGTGCTGGCCGCGGCCCCTTCCGCCCTGCGGCGCTGGGCGTGTCTAGCCGCGGCGCCTCCCGCGCTCTATGGTCCCCGCCGTTCCCAGTCTCCTCAGCGGCGGCGGCCGGAGCCGGGAGGAGCGCGGCGGCGGCGGCAGCGGCAGCGGGTGCGGGCCTGTCCTGCCCCGGGCCTGCCCTGCCCGCGGCCTTCGCGGCGGCCATGGAGCTGGAGGTGCCCGAGGAGGCGGAAGGCTCGGCCGTGGCGGGTGCCGGTGCCATCAGCCCGGAGGCCGGCGTGGGGGGACTGGACGCGGCAGGAGGTAACGGGCTGCGAGCAGCGGGCGGCCGGCACCCGCGGCCGGGCTCCCCGCCGTGTCCCCCCCCCGCCGCCGCCGAGGGGCCGCTCCCGGCCGGGCCCCCCGGAGCGTCTGTCCCCGCATCCCGGCCCCCCTCGGGCCCGGAGTGGTTTAGCCCAGCCGCACCCCCCGGGGGGGGGCTGAGTGGTACCTCCCGGCCGGGCCCCCGCCTTGTGCCGTGTGTCCCCGGGGGGGGGGGGGCTCCGAGTGGTTCGGTCCAGCTCCCCGCCCCCCCCCAATGTGCCACCCCCGGGGCCCCGCCTGATCCCGTCCAACTGCCGCTCCCCCCCCGCCGGGACCCAGAATGGTTCCGCCCCCCCGGGGCTGCCCCTCGGCCCGGGACCCCCGGGGCACCGGGGGGGGGGCGGGGCTGCCCCCCGCCCGCCGTGGGCTGTCCGGGCCGCTGCTCGCTGGGGAGGCTCCAGCCCCGGTACCGGCCCCCCCGGGGAGCGGGTCCCCCCTGCGCCGGGGCAGCCACCCCGCTCGGGGCGGGGGTCCCGGGCAGCGGGAGCCGGGGAGGGCCGGTTGTGAGCGGCAGGGAGCGAGCCCGGGCCTGGCCGCAGCCCCGGCAGCGGGAACAAAAGGGTTGGGGTCCTAGGGTGGGCTGCGAGGGGCCATCCGCTGCCTCGGAGTTCGTGAACAACCTCAAAATCGCCCAAAATCGCTCGGTTTCGTTTTGCACCTGACCTCCCGGCCCCGCTCCGCCGGGGGCTGGCGGGATCCTCCGCGGGCCTGGCGCGGAGCCGCCGAGCGCCTGCCGGAGCCCCAAGTTCCTTCGGAGCCTGCTACGAGGCAGAGGTTTTGGTTGTGTTATGGCAGCAACCTCCTTGTCTTCGGCCTTTAAACGAGGATCGTTAGATCGAAAAAGCAACAAATTACAGCGGGAGCCGCGATTCGTTCGGAGATGTCATCTGCCGCGTTGCGGGGCTGGGTGTAAGGTGCAATTTTTGGTAAGGTGCTGAGGTGTAGGCAAGCAGCAAGCGGTCCCCGGCCCTGCTGCTTCGGTTCCTCGGTGCTGCAAGGCAAACAGAGGGGCTGGCTGCGGGGCTGGCTGCGTGCCGCTCGCCGTCCCCCGGCCGCTTGCCACGCTCCCCGCCCGCCGCTCCCACCTCTTCTTCGGGAGCGTGCTCCCGGCGTGGCGTGGCCGGTGGGCTTCCAGCTCGTGATCCCAAGGGAGCGAAAGAGAGAGCCTCTTACCAACAAACAATTAAAATATCGCTTATCCTTCTGATTTCTCTGTCACCTTTCTGTTTTTTGGGGAGGGCGGAGGGTCATTGCTCGGGACAAGACAAGGTGTCTGTGGAGACTGTTGCTCAGGAGGGGTTTAAGCAGGGAGCGTGTGTTTTTCTTCCCTTTGCAAGTAAATGTGAATTTACGAACCTGTAGGCTGTCTTACCTTACACTGATAGTAAAAAAAAAGATGAAACGGAGCCAGTAATCTCACCGGTGCTTTGATTTTTCGAGTCAAGTTGCTTACTCCTCACTTGGGTAGCATCCAAATTGTGTCACTCGGCCTCAGCCGCGCTCGAAACCGGAGCTCCCAGGAGGGCTGGGGACAACGCGCACGACGGCTAACGAGTGTTTTCTGGAAGAGAACAAAACCCGGGGGGACTGGAGGTGGGACTGGAGGTGGCCCTGGGTGGGCTGTGCGCGAAGGCCCGGCTACACCCGCACGCGGGGTGGGCTGCGCCGCAGCTCTCGGGTCGGGACCGCCGGCTGCCGGAGCACGTCGGCGCGCTCTGCGGGCCTCCTTGCAGCAGATGGGAATGCTGTACGGCAGAGCGATGTGCCCGGGAGCAGAGGGGGTTTGTGCTGAACGCCGTCCTGTTTCATTGACCGTTTCAAAGCTGATGGCGACAAACCCGATTTAGCGTGCGCAGCGCTTTGCTGCTATTTGGAGCAGTGACAGAGCGGGTGAAGCGCCTGTGACCCACTGATGCTGGTGCTTCGTGCCGCTCACCTTCGTGCTCGTGCCATTGGTGAAGGATTACCAGCGTAGCCGAAATCTGCTCCCCGGGTCTTTGCCGGAGAGCGAGGATGGCTGCGTGCTGCGCTGTTACTAAACGAACGTGGCGGGGTTAATCCAGAGCGTGGGTCAGGTCAGCAAAGACCTTCCCCAAACACTCGGTAAATATGGAGAGGGGAGCCGGTTAGCGTGGTGCGGGAGTGAAACTGGATGGAGGAGAGGGGCTGGAAGTCAGGGGAACGTTGACAGTAGGTTGACTTAAGGCACGGGGAGTCTTCTGAGGGAGCTTTTGGAAGTCTCATAATATGCTTTGAGGGAGAAAACTTCATTTCGTGCCAGCAGCTGGGCTCGTACATGAGCACACAGGCCCAAGTCGTCCCTTTCTGAGAACGTGGCTTTGAGGTTTTTAAGTGTTGTAACCAATGTGGTTGAAAAGGGAGTTTCAAAATCTGAGGGGTGTAAATGCCTGCTGTGCCTCCCCCCGAATCCGCAGCCCCTTGCCCTGGGAAGCGGCTGCAGGGAGCGTAAGAGACTGTTCCCCGGTTTTGGTGGGGAGAGCAGAGCTGTCGGCAGGAGCGGAGCGCGGAGGCCCTGCGTGCGTGCGGGGTGACGGGTGAGCACCGGGATCGTTTGGGCTGGGGTGCCCCGACCCCAGAAACGGTTGGGCGAGGAGAAGGCACATCGCCATCCCTCTGCCTGGGTGCAGCCCGGAGACAGAGGGTCTGGAAACCTCCTTGTACCCAAGGGGGCTCAAGTTATTGGAGAGCCGTGGGTACAAAGCTGACAGCAAAGCACCATCTCGTTGCAAAGGTGGAAATTCTCAGCCCGATGGGGAAGTGGAGCTGACGTCTGACTTATTTCCATTTCTCACATCTCTTGTTACATCGGTTGCAGTCTGCCCATCATTTATGGGTTAGAGCCTGGGCGGAAGCCTCCAAAGTGTTCTTCAGGGTTGAATTCCTCTGCTTGAGGTAGCTGAAATGATTTAACAAGTATTTATGCTCTTGTTCAACAGTTGTCTCACTGTACCCAGAGCTGGAGATAGCAAAGTGGAGATCCCGGCCCCAGCCAGTGGTGCTGAGTGTGCTGGATGCTGGCGGCACCTGTAAGGCCATCTGCAAAAAGCGCTGGGAGAGCGGTGATTGCGACAGCCGAGGAACGGTATTGCAGCTCTTCCCTCTTTGCAATGATAACTTTGAAGTGACTTTTGAAGGGTTGCTAGAAGCAATTTTTTCAGCGAGCAGATTAGAGATAAGAGAAGAATTCCACCCCGTGGGGCACAAGCCGTTCAATCCATACCAACGTGATGGAGAGGAAAACTGGAGAGAGCTTATCAGCTTGAGGAAAAATCAAATGTAAACATCATCCCCAGCATGATTATGGTTCACAGCTTAGTTGGATGTCACATGCCTCTTTCCCGTGAAATGGTGCTAGCGAAGATGATGACAGAGGGAGTCAGCTAGGCAAAAACAGACAGCAAAACACCCCGCGCCTTGAACTTTTAAAGACCCTGCAGTTACTTCACAGTCAATAAGTCACAGCTCAGCTGCAGGGAAGGAGGAAGGCAATGAAAGTAGAATTCAGGCTGCTCTGGCAAATTAGTTGTCCTTTAAGATCTGAATTGGCTGGAAACAAATAGGGAAGCTGGGATTATGGGGCCTGGGAGCTGCACAGGGCAGTATTCGTACGGCAGGGAGATCCGGGCACTGCCCCGACGGATGCTAAGCCCGTCTGTATCGGTGTCAGGACAGGCTGGAGAATGAATCCCCAAGAACCCAGGAAGAAGAATGATTAATCTAATTTTCATTAACTAGCATTTGGCATTGACCTGTATATAATAGCCCGTTACGCCGCTGCTGGATCTGCGGCTGACAGAGCTGCCGCCGCCGTGTCCCACTTGGGAAGCTCGCTGGGCCTCTCCAGAAGGGCTCCTCAGGGAATGACCTGAGTGGATTTAGCATGAGCAGTGCATAATTTGGGAATGATTAGTGAAGTGATTCACTGACATGACCATTATGGGCTCTCGCCAGATGCACAATCTTATTAAATATGATTTTCCCATATAAGGTGGTTGCAGCCTGAAAAGCAGCAGCAAGAATTCCAGTGCTCACTTTCTTCATGAACACGGCTTTCAATCGCAGCCAGTCAAGTCCAGAAATAGGTCTGCCACGGCTGCGCGATACCCTTACAAAGCCTCGGAGAGCCCTTTTCATCGCGTGCTGCTTACATCTTTGTCACATTTGATTATTCCTGTCCATCTTTTCAGGCTGCCAAGCATCTTCCTGTAGACCAGGATTAATCTATAGAGGCCTGGCAGGTGCCTCGCTCCTGGCATGGATGCGGTACCCGCGTGCCCTCTGGGACCTTACCGGCACGAGATCAGTTCCCATCTGCGCGTATGGGAACTGCAGGCGTTACGTGGGTATAATTAACTTGCAGCTCGCCCGTCGGAAAATATTGCACCTTTTGCACCGCACCGGGGAATGTCAGAAGCAGAGTTAGAGGGGGAAATGTTTGCTAGCTCCCAGTGCGAGGAGGGTTTGGCCGTGTTTAGGTGGGAGTGACCTTCAGCAGGCTGGTTCACACGCTCCGCTCCCACTGGCAGTGTGGGGACAGAGCTGCCGGTCGTGTCGCTCGCGGGAGACGCTCCCTCTCGCAGCCTGGCTGTGGGAAAGCAGGAGCCGAAGCGGGTCTTGTCCTTCCCGGCTGGTCTGATCCCATGGGCGCACCCTCCCTGATCTCCCCCGGAGCCCGTGGTGCCGAGGGAGCTGGCAGGAGCAGCGGGTGTCGGAGCAGGCTGCCGATTAGGAGGCACGCTCTCTAGACCCTGGAAAGTTTAAAGCGGAGGCCTTGGCACCTCCTTTTTCTCAAAGATGCGTGTGTGGGGAGAGGGGTGACTGTGTATGTTGGAACTCATAAATAGCAGCAGAAGAGTAGAAGGCGGCCTAGGTGAGGTTTTTTGTTTCCCATTAAGTCTTTCCAGGTCTCTAACCAAAATTTCTGATAATCCCCTTTAAATTTAATTTGTTTAATAACCCAGTTGCCAGTGTCACTTCCCTTCAGCTATCTCCCGAGCCGTTGCCTTCTAGGCCTGCAAGCTGGGTCGCTTTGTGAACGTGCCCAGGAACAGAATTTCTTAGTCACGTCAGACCGGAGCTCTGTGCTCGTGTCTGTGGGGCCGGGCAGAAGCTATTTTTAAAGCCTTCTGCAGGTGCAAAGCCCTGGTGGTTTGGTGTGCATTGCCAGTAAGTAGCTACTATCGGGGCAATACCTCTGTGTGGTATTTTGCCATTTCTAAATCCATCTGTGGCTGGTGCTGACACTCAAAGGAGCAAAATATTGTCATTTTCTATAAGTCAAAGAGCAGAACTCCTGGCACAGGCACCCTCTCTGCGTTTGCTGCCTGTTGATGGTGCACCGCTCCGTGTTCATCCAACAAACAAGTGCAACCGCTTGCGTTTTCCTCTAACGGGAAGGATGCTGTAATGAAAACGGGCGCCGTGCTGAGCCCCTGCCTGCCCGGGGCTGCCCGTCCGTTCCGCTGCGTGACTGCGCTCATGGCAATGAACCGAAAGGTAAATCAAGGCACTGCGAGGGACTGGAAACAAAAGGCTGTTTAATGCTGAAACGAACCAACAAAAACGCAAGACAGAAGAGGGTCATGTAAAAAAACCCAACTGGTGGCCTGTGCAAAGTGAGTTTTGTCCTGATGCGCATCAGCACTGCTCTCAGCAGAGCAGCCTGGCGTTGCTCACCTCCCCGCCTGGGGAGCTGTGTGCCAAAGGGAAAAGCATCTGCTGGCTTTCCCAGGCTCTCCACCTCCTCTCCGGATAACTAGCAGGCTGCGTCCCTGGAAGGGGAGCCTGGCCTCTCCAACCAGCCCTGAAAGAGCCAATGATAATAAGGTAATGTTGGCGTTTTTCCTTCTCTAGGTAGGTCTTAGAAATACTTTGTTCCCAAGCAGCCTGGCACTTGTTTGTTTGAGTTTTTCAGTGTTGCCGGTAGCTGAGTTAACCTCAGGACTTTCTGGGAAACATTTTCTGTAATTAAAAAGCTAAAAGTGATGGGAGCAGCTTTTCTGTCACTTTGTCTCTTCTCACCCACATATTTAAGCAGAAAATGCTGTCAACCCCCAATTAAGTGTCGTCTTCTTCCATCATGTGTTCTTGTGGCTTCCCCAGCTTACGTGTGGGTTTTTGCACTGGCTTGCGGTGAATAACCCAGGCTGAGTCAGAGTACGTGCTGCGGCGGTGAGGAAATCTGGAGGCTTCAATGTGTTCGGTTGCCCCGGCGTTCACGGCCCGTCCGATGCCGCTGGTCACTGCTAACCGTGACTTGTTTCATCATCTCACGGCTTTGGGGAGAGGCTGCGAGTCTTTCACCGCATGAGTTAGCCCCTTTGCTTCTCTTCCAGCTTTCTTTGAATACAGCAAAGCCACCGCTCTTCCCTAATTCTGTTTCAAAAATCCAAATGCGTACAACTAGAGAGTCGGTGTGTAATGTGAAGGGTTCTCTTAAATATTTACCGTAACACAGAAACAGGCTGGAATAATTGATGTTTGAAGAATAGCAGCACTTTATAGCGCAGAGACTGCGTGTTCGGTACAGTTGCATCTCTGGCAAATGACTGTTACTGGAGGTGTCCCTCTGGATAATTGCGGGGCTTTGCAGCCATTCGATCTGGAGCTGCAGAAAATGAATCGCGCGATGTCCAATCTCTGCCTGTACGGTTTGCATGCGGCGTGAGGAGCGTGAAAGGCTTTGCAGGCTCATCGAGGGCGTGCAGTCGTCATCTCCTCTGTAATTAGCAGAATCTGCATGTTCTCTTTGCAGAATTTGCTATTGGAGAGGGCGGGAAAGACGTCCTGGGAGAAAAGAGAAGTTGGAAACGGGCTGTTTGCTTCTCTGGCGTCTACACCATTGCAGACCTGCCTGTTGTGCGAGCGGTGCTTGGAAAGGAAGGGCCTGGGATCCGGTAGCTCACCTGTAGCTGCTCCCGCTGCACGAGGCGCGCGTTGATCCGGCAAAGGGAACAGGGTCGCGGCCCGGGGTTTGTCACAAGACCGACCTGGGCAGATACGCTGCCGCTTCTGAAAGGGCCTGGAGATCAGCTGGGCACGGGAACACCACATGCAACAAGCTCGTGTCTTTGTTCTGTGTGAAATAGCTCAATCTCCTGAACTTGGAGGAATTAACGGATTATGAGACGAGGGCAGCTTTGCCTTGTTTACAGTCATTAAAAGGTAGCAGCGCGCTATTGGGACGGTACCTTTAGCGGCATGGGCTGATGGGGAGCTTGGTACCGGTCAAACTCCAAGTAGCTCAAAGGCCGCTTTTCACTTTACTGCATAACATTAAGTCTCTCCCAGCTGCGCAGGGGAACGATGTTTAATTCAGCTCCTGCCTTGTGCTCCGGCTGCCACTGCTAAGGCTTTGCTGCTTCTGCGTTCTGGATTTGCAGCGGGCCCGGCGGTGCCTGCGGTAGCTGTTGCTGAGCGATGCTCTCACGTGGGGCTTGATGGCTCCTGCAAAATTACTCCTCTTGCACTTTGAGGGTCTGTGTAGCCAGAGTAGTTAATAACTCTTCATTTAAACTTGGCGATGCTTTCTCTGATGAAGCTCTGTCAAACTACTGATTCTTCCAATTCAAATTCTCTGTGTTCCTGTACCATGGTAGATGCCTATTAATTTCTTCTCCAGAAGATCTGGGAGCACTTTGACCTCAACCAGCACTGAGCTCCTGGAGGAAAGGCAGCTCAGCAGCAAAGGGGAGCGCTGGGCTGGGAGCCAGTTGGGTCCCTGCTCTTTCACTGAATTCAGTAATTCAGAGTAATTCCACAGCTGTTCCATGTTTTTTCCATAGGAGGCAAAGAGATCTGCTGCTTTTGAGACGGGGTAGCTGAGTTCACGCAGTCATTCAGCGGGGCTGATGTTGGAAGCCTGTCCTTAATGTAACTCAAACTCTGGGCACGTTGGGATGCTGCGCTTCAAAATGAGTGTCTTGAATGTGTCAGACCATGCTGGTGACCATGATTCTGCAAGAGTAGAATTAGTCAAGGTTATTTTGCCCTTTCATTTGCTGCCTGGCGAGATGTCGTTTAAATTGCCCGTTAAACTTTTCTTCCCCTTGGAGTTTGCCATTCTCAGTTGCTGCTTTATATTCTGTCACCCCAAGTAAGTTAAGGTCCAGATCTCCAGTGGCTGAGACGGCCACTGAGACCAGTGAAGCGCAGCCTGATGGAGTCGAGGACTGACGCGAAAAACGTTGAGGACTGACACAAAAAAACGCACATAATCTCCGTTAAAAGAGCATCGTTTGCAAAGTCAGCCTCTCGTGAGTTCAAGCTTGATGCACAAACTTGCTTTTTGCCTCCCTGGTCAAGGCTGGATGTGCTCCACCCGCGCGTGTGCCACCTGAGCAGCCGGTGTCTTGCTCAACCCCACGTGGGGCAGGAAGGATGGGGAGGAGTGAGGTAGGTAGAATAAAAGCGATGCTACCTTATATTTAAAGCAGGAGTAATGTAGGTCATCTTCATCTGCTCTCCCTCCTCCCCTTCCTGCGGGACGGGAGAGAGTCCCAGCCACGTGCGCTGCAGCGTGGGACAACCTTCGCTTTGCTGCTTTCTACCTTTGGAGCATTTTGTGATCTTTGCAGGCTTTTCTACTAGTTTATTACCTACCAAAAAAAAAAAAAAAGAAAGAACCAAAACCAAACCCCACAACTCTCCAACAGCAGAGCAGAATAGTGTTGTTTCTGTGCATGAAATGAATGGCTTCAGGGTGTTCCCAGTCATTTCTTAGGGTGGAATTCCTGATTTGTGGGTGGAACTGATTTTGTTTAAAAAGCAAATTAACAGCGTCCTCCTGAGCTCTTGGATATCTGCTTGTTTTTTTTCTAGTCGAAATTGGGCAGCCGTGCAGTTACAGTACTGCTTCTCTTATTATGAAGCACTATATTGAATACCTGCGTAAACACTTTCCTAATGCTAGTCCTTTCGGCCCCCCAGTGATTCGAGTTTGGTTCAGAAGGGCTGCCTATGGATTTTCATTTTTCATTCAGGGCTGTACGAGCTCAGGTAATTAAGGCCACTTTGCACCAATTTGAGCAACTTGAGTGTTGGGAACAATTTTGGTTGGTGCGTCGATACAGCTCACAAAGGGTTCGGAGCACTTGAGAAATATTTTTATGTAATTGGCAAGTTTTGAGAGACTTTGTGAAATCTTTCCAAAGCTCAAGACGCATCTCCGGAGTCCTGCGAGGCTCACGGCAGGCTGCCGTACCTTAAAATGGGTGATCTTACCGAGGCGCACATCAGCGATGGAAACACCGACAGCAGTACGTACCGCTCGCTTGCTGTGTCGACACAGTCGAGAAGATCTTGGGGGTTAAAACATCTGAAATGAGATGCATCTGGTTTTCTGCTCTTGGAGCCTGCTCGGTTTCATTACTGCTTCGTCCGAAGTGGGTCAGCTTCTGGCCACCCAGAAGCTGGCAGCCCAGCTTCGGCCAAGTGTCATCTCTGATGTTCATTGATTTTACTCAAGGTCCTGAAGATCTGAGGGATCGAAGAAAAACCTTCAGGCTTGGCATGAGGCCTAGAAACACAAGTTTCCATTTTCCAAAGTCAAACGAAGGCGATGAGCTGGAGTCTCCCATTGCCACCGGCCGGGTGGCCTGCTTTCTTCCTGCAGGACGCCCAGCTCTCTTCTAAGCGTAGAGTTGGAAACTGAAGTTCGCGCTGGCTTTGTGGCACTGATGGCGTTTACCGTGCTCGGTAATGTGTGGAGAGGGAAGGCTTTAACACAAGGCAGAAGTGACGGTACTTTGCTAACCGCTCTAAAAAGACAGGGAATATTTGCCCGTGTCTTGATGCTCGCTTGTCGTGTTTGGCGCCTTCCATGGCCCGGGCAGTAGCGCAAGCAAAACATTACCAAAGCCTCCAGCGTGGGCAGGCTACAGCAGCTGATGACAAAGACACTGCAGTAGTTTTCTTTCTGTAGTCTCTCTGCACATCTGATGGACCAAAATTTGTGGATTTTTCAAGTCAAAATTGTCCATTACTGCATTTTTCAAAGGGAGGCAGCTGGCTAAAATCATCATCTGGCTGAGTGCTCCTTCCCTGAATGTGTGCCTGATGGCACTTCATGCAGTCAGTCACTCCATTTAGGTGCTGATGTGAAACTTGGTTCTCTCTCCGATTTCTTGATTTCACAGTTTCGGTCTGTGCAGCCGGTTCTGCAGCGTGTGCGTCCCCACGCCAAGAGGAAGGGGTAATGCGATCAGAAGTCCTACGCGCTGCCGAGAGGGCAGATGTAATACCTGAAACCGCTTGTCTTCTCTTTAAATGTCACTTTTAAATGGGTGTCGTCTTTAAAATGACAGTTTTCCTTTCTGTATGTATTCGGTGCTGCTCTCGCCATCTGTCTGGATGCGTGTTGATGGGGGCAGCGTACAAAAGCATAGAATTTGCTGGCAGAAATGCAAACTATAGAGATGTAAAATAGTCCTTAACTTCAAAGCTGGAACAAAGACAGCAGAAAAGGATGCTGTCTTGAAGCTGTACTTGTCAGCGTTAAATGACGTACTCTTCAGTTACAGGGCAAACACTTGCCTAGGTGGAATCCAGAAATAAGGCAAAGTTTTTCACTTTGGCCTAACAGGTGGTGATTATTTGTGGGTTTAAATAGCACCTGTTACGGGATAATTTTTGTGTTGGTAAGGACTGTTTGTTCAGTGATCAGAACTGAAATCTGGAAGGCTAGCAATTGCCTTAGCATTACAGGGAAAAAAAAAGTAGTAAATTAAGCAAACTTATGTTACTAGATAATTAAGTTTTTCTAGGGGGTGCATATTGTGCTGCATTTTGTAGCTTTTGATATGCATACTGGGGTTTTTTTTTTTTTTTCATTCCAGGATACTTCCTCTCAAACCGGCATCTCTTCAGGCTTAAATTAATTTTGATGGAAGAGCAGTGATGACATAGTGTTTCTCCATGTTAGTCTCGGAGGGTTGGATGTTTGTTTTCATTTCGGTATTAAGTAGGAGTCACTGGTGGATTAACTATCTAGGACGCTCTTTTGAGCAGGAGGCTTCTAGACTGGTAATGCCAGAAAATGCTTATTAAAGAAAATGAGAAACTGAGGGAGCGAACATCCTGAAACTGCTAATTGCTTCTGCGGCTTCTGCGCGGACCGGCCCCACGCGTTTCCTGCGTATCATTGCGATCGCTGCCGCAGCTCCCTTGCAGAGAGCCTCCAAGTCCTGATAAACGTGGGTCTGTCTTTAAAACGAAGCAAAGACGACTGTGTACTTTGTCAGACAAGACAGTTATATTTCAGTTTAAGACAGCAATCGCCTTATCTGTTGCACTTTGGTATAATAAATCGCGTTGCCCATCGTATACCAGGTACAGAGCTGGCCAGTGTGGGGTGGTATTAAATTGAAGACCCTCCAGAGGTGAAATGCTGGCGGTGGACTGCTTGTCAGGACTCCGTCAGCTGCGAGGAACGCGGTAATTTGGGAGGAACCCCCTTTAATACGTGCAGGCTCTGGTTTTGTATTGGTAGGATGGCAATGCGTGAGCTTCCACGAGGCATTGAGATTTAAGGTTTATAACCGATCTCAGAGAGATGCTATGGCTTCCCCGACTCCCAGGTTTTAAAACACAAAGATTGGTTTTATTTTGAATCTTTTTTTCTAAACTGAAAACTAGGAGGGCAAGAAGGCTGGAAGTGACCAGCATGAAGAGCAAACTGTGACCTCCAGGAGCGAGGTGGGGTTTTACAGTATCTGAAGAAATGGAATTTAAATGCAAGTTTTCCTGTGAGGTGGGGTGAAAAACAACTTAATCTGTAAGGGTGAGGTGGGGTGAAAAATGACTTAATGCAAGGCCTGAGGGAGGGATAAGATGTGCCTGAATGGCAGCTGTTCATCTAAAGGAAAAAGGAATATATTACAGGCAGAAGTGGCAAGTGCTGCCTGTTACTTAATGTTTTCCATTAGACCTCCTGCTTTTGGTTGCTTTGATGTGCCAAGGTAATGGTCTCCAAACGTCCTTTGCCTTATGGCTGGCTTTTAAGTTCTGGCAAAACCAACGCGGTTGTTTTGGTGAAGAGGAAGCCAAGAAGTATTGCCCCATCCAAAACTTCAGAGCTTGGTCAGGTCCATCCTTAAATGGCATTGCAGTACCTGCGGGATGGTTCTGTTTCATCAGACCTGCCTTTCTCTCTTCCCAGGGAAAGCCATGGGCACCTGACTGCTCTAAGCCTTCTAACTTCCATTTTGCTCTGCTTTGTAAAAATAACGCGCCCGTTAAAATCTGCCTGGCCTCGCCGGTGAGGCCGGAGGAGTCCCGCTGCGTGGTGGGTACAGATCGATAGGCTCGAGCCATCTGGCCTGGAAGAAGATTACTGGCTTGGGAGCCAGGAAAGGTAGAGTTTAAGCCACGGGACTTCCCATGTCAGCCCTGTGTATCTTACATTGCCCATCAAGAGCCGTCACGTAGCTGTTGGCCAGCGTTACCGCACACTTCCGTCTCTCTCCCTCCGACCTCACTACGCACAACACCATTGTAAAACAGAGCCGGCAGCTACCGGCTGAGCTGGGAGGGGAAGCCTGAGCGAGAGGCTGGGTTGTCCTCCTGGAGACGCTTTTCAGAGTTGAACGTACGACGTTTGCGTGCCTGGCTGTGGTTTCTGTTTCTCCCCAAACGCAGGAGCAGATTGTGCTGTCCCCCACTCCTTCATAAGTCAGTGTCAGCGTGCGTTTGGCTGATCCAGCCTTGCCGTGTTACGGTTCAGGGGAACTACTTCATTTCTGGTTTTATTAAAGTCTTAGCAAACAGTGTTAAAGATCCTGTGAGATTCTTCGGTGTAGTTCAGAAATGCTGGACTGATGTTCACTCGATGCTGCTGTCTTGAATTACTTTATTCTGTACCTGTTCTTCCTAGGGCATCCTCAGTTTTCCCTTGTGTCGGGCAGATGTTGAATAAAGCCCTGAGAACGGCTCAGGGCTTAGGTTGTTCATGGTTCAGGACTCTGTTTTAGGACCTGTGTGACCAGAAGCTGTTCCCAGTTGCACCTCGAGCGTACGCAGTTCTGTCACTGCACGTGTACGAGCCGTGCGGCCGGCCAGACCGGGCTCTTCCCGAGATGGTCGCTTGTCTTTGCCACCCAGCGTTCTTCAGTTGCAGCTTTCTCTGTTTAATGAACGCCTTTCATTAAAGCAGGGCTGCTCTGAAACCCACGGCCCAAGAGCTGGGGGCTCTGGAAAGCTGGGACAAGATCTGGCTCTGGTTCAGCTCCACGGTAACTTGTTTTCTTTCACCTAATGACAGTCTGCTGTCAAACACATCCTAGAAACCACCAAATCGCTTCAGAAAGACCTTGGCCACTCCTGTATCCCATGCAGGCGGGTGGAAGCGCAGGATACAAAGGGTAAGCGCAGGATACAAAGGGTAAGCGCAGGATACAAAGGGTAAGCGCAACACTTGCCCGGTGCACAACTCTGCAATGACCGGGGTCTCCGTTCTTCTGAATCCCAAACAGTGCTGTGCTTGCGGAGGGGCTTGGGGCTGACCTGGGTGTGAACGTGTGCGCAGCCTCTGGGAAAACAGTGCCAGGAGGCTGAAGTGTCCCCGGCACCCAGGGTGCCGTCGGGAGCCTGAGGGTAACCAGGGCCTCGGTTCTGCCTGCGCAGCGCTTTGGGAGCCTAAGTGCTCTTTTGGATTTTGCTCTTTGTTCTTTTGCGTCTTTAGTTTGGACACGTACCCGTACGGAGTCTGGAGCAGAGCTTGTTCCCAAATGAGTAAATAAATGGACGTAGCTGCACTGGGTTAAATAGAAGCAATAAATGCCTGGCTCAGCCTCCGAGTGAGAATCCTCCAGGCTGGGCTGGAGAAGCTGCTTTACTGACCTAGCTTTTGAGCAAGCTGCCGATCTGTGCCAGAAAGAGCCTGTCCTTCAGCTTAGGGTTACCTGTGTTGGAGGAGGCCTCCCATGATCGTCAGTATAATGCAACTGAAACATCCCTGTAGCCCAGCATAGGCACCAGGTTATCTCTTCCTGCCATCTATGCATGTCTCACCTGTTGGTATTTCCTACTAAGAGCTCTAGAAGTGTTTTTTAAAAACTAATTATTTTTCAGGTAACTTATTTTCAGCTGATAGCTGAGTCACTACCTGCCATGCTACAGCCAGGAACCTAGGGAGAGAAGAGACTATTTGCCGAAACTTTGAGTTATGATTTTTGGCAGCACACTTCATCTTTGAGCTTGTTCTGCTGTGGCTTGTTTTGTTCCATCTGTTCAGGTGCCTTTGTTAGAGCAGAGCAGGAGCACCCGACCGAAACACTCGAGTCACAGAGAGCAGAAGTGGCCTTAACAAGGCCGGTGGGAAAAGAACACGGTGGTAAGCAAGAATTTAAATCTATTCTTAACCTACAGCCCCCCAAGCCTTGCGGCAGTAGGTTTTGCTTTAGAGGTCCTTCCTTAGTCTCACAACACGGGTACGTGGTCTGGCTGCTGCTGCTGCAGGGGACGTTTGTTCACAGAGCCCCGACGGAGGAGAGGAGGACTGGAGGCTCGGTAGCCCTCCTGGGTACCAGCCCCCTCCGGCTGGGGGAGAGAGGCGGCGTTGGCACGTCCAGGGAGGGATAGGATCCGTCTGGAGGAAAGGATTTGCCGTGGCTGGGATGGATTAAGCAGAGTTTGCTCCTGAAGAGTTGGCTAGCCCTCACTGTGGCTCACCGTAGCGTTTGGATGGGTTGTGGGAAATCTGGGGTGCCTGTGCGGGGAGAGGGTGCAGGCAGCGCGGGCGGCAGGGTGCTGCAACGAGGGCAGAGGACGCGCTGGTGGGAAGCAGCAAAACGCCAGCCAGGCCTGGCCTTCTGCCACATGTGAGTCGGGGTAGTTAATTTTGAATGAGGCCAAGCAATCTCTGATAGCTTGGTGCCTAACGAGCTCGGATGAGACACGCGTGCAGCTGGAGAGCTTGGTTTTCTAGCTGTTAGAGCAGCAAAAGCTTAGGTTTATTTGGAAGTAGATCTCTCGAACAAAGATGTGTCACTGGTCCGCTTTTCCTGTCGTGTCTTATGTCTTTTTAACTGCATGTTTTTAGTGGGACCTGGTCAACTTGAAAACTACGTCTGGATTGCGTAGAGGGCATGCTCTTTGAGGGGCTGCATCACAAAACCACGCTCTAAAAACAGGTCCAGAAATTCAACGTGATGCTTTCACCTCGCCATCTGTTTTTGAAACAGGTAGAAGTTACAGATGCCCCCCACCTCCTCTCCCACCCAGGCTTTGTCCTCAGCGTTGCGACGCCAATCTGTACGTACGTGTGCATGTTGCAGTGCTGTCAGCGGCACCCGTGGCAACCTGGAAGCGTTTCGTGAAGGAGAGTTTGCTCAACCCGGTGCGAGCAGCCTAGCAAAAGGACTTTACATCCGGTGACACATGTTGTACGCAACCCTGTTCTGAAATCCCCTTTCAAGTCTTCGGTGTTTGAGCACCCCTGGAAAATCTCTGTCAAGTGACATTAGCAAGAGTGGAATTAAATCTTAGAGGATTTAGCCGAGCAGCTTTGGCTACGAAGTAAATCAGGAAATACCCCGCTCATTAAAAATCCAGGTGCGTCTTCAGGATGACTTGTGAAGGGTGCAGACAAAACAACTCTGTTCCCTTCGGGGTTTGCTGTTGGGTGGGATGCTGAGCTCCCGCAGGTTTAAAGCTGTGCTTGCTGTGGTAACTTCTGTGTGTCCTGGTGTTGTGCTAGGCGATTATTGTGAAACTTCAGGTAGGTTTCTTTACCTGCTGTGACTGTAGGAACTGGACTTCAACACATCTTATAGAAGGTCAGAAAATGGAAAATTTGGGGAGGCGGATATCTTTCTTGAGTTGTATCCTTCTGTTTCAATGTAATTTAGTCTGAGAATAATTCTTGACAGTGAATGTACAAGGGGAGTAAGCTCTCTGTCAAGTAACATCTATAGGAAGGCACTTTTAAGTGGTGGAAGCGATAAACAATCTGACCCATCCCTCCTGGACTGGAGGTGCCAGCTTTGTTTAGCTGCAGAACCCCCCGAGAAAGGGCTGAGAGATGAAACAGGGGGGATAGTTTGTCACTGTCTCCTATAGCTTGCAATCCAGCACTCTTTGTATCTGCTGTCCTGCTCCTACAAGCAGCTCGAATGATCTCTTTGACTTGCCAGTGCTCTCCCAAGACGGGCTGAGATCCTTCGGAGGGATACCCAGAGAAGCAGTATTGTAAAGGGAGCCAAGCTGATGTGCAAAGGCGTCCTCCTGCTCTCTAGTTAAAGGCGTTTTGCCTGCTCAGTAACAATATCCTGGCCTATTTATTAGCTTAAGAAATTTTGGGATTGGCTACAGTGAAGTGGCTTTTTCCAGCCACCGATTCCTTGTCCCGTGCCTGGTACCGGCCTTGCAGGTATCCTCGCAGAGACGGCGAGTTGCAAAGGGAGCTCACGAAGGTCGGACGGTGGAGAAGAGCCTCCAGCAGCGCTAATCCCTACCTGGCCGGGAGGTGCTGAGGTCTGACGTTAAGCCTCGTGCAGCTAAAGCACCGAGCCGTGCCGCGCTGCGAACCCTGTGTATTTGGGGCAGAATAACTGCTCTGGCTCTGTGTAACCTCAGATTAGTCAGCTCACGCTGCTCCCCCTTTATTAGTGGCACTTGGAGAATAGCGTAATGGAGGATGCAGCTGAGCATCCTTTCCCTGCACGGAGGTAGGACGCTGCATGCGTTAAAAAGTGCTGAATCCTGCTTCTAGGCAGGAGCCTGCAGGCGGGGAGGTAGCGATGCTCAGAAAACAAAGGAGGGAAGTGAATTCTGGGCCCAGCCTTTGCAAAGCTGTCTTGTGCTTCTCTGACCTGGGGATGGGAAAGGGCTCTCTGGGGCCTTTTGGCAGCTGAAAACTCCATCTAAACACGCAGAAAGAGTCCCGAGGGCTGCCCGGGGTCATTCAGGTCCCCGATGTTTTTGCAATATGACTAGAAAGACACCAGGAGGTTCTCCGTCTTCTCGCAGCTCTCCCAGCAGCCAGGAGCTGCTCCAGTGAGCAGTGTTGGTGGGGTGGGACCCTCTAGTAGGGGATGAGAAGCTTATCCTACCCCACAGCTATTTATCAGGTAAGGGGGAAACTGGATGTTGCTCTGGCTCTTCTGGATGCTTGTGAGGAACGTGACTTCAAAGTCCTCCAGCCTTTTATGGCCTCGCTCTAAATTGGCGTCGTGGTTTTAATGTGGTGCCGCTGTGCCTGGACGTCATCACAGGCGCCGAGAGCTGGCTCTGTCCTGGAGAGGTTACGCTTCCTGCTGCCATGTTTGCCGTCTCTAATTAATCCTAATCAAGCTTTGCTGTGGATTCTGGTAGACAGGTTTGGACTTGTAGGTTATAATAAGGAGAGAAGCCGGAGGCTAGGAAGAGGCTGGCGTCCCTAATGCCACTGCCGGGGTCCCTGACCTTGGGACCGTCTCACCTTTCTGCCTCCGCTGCCGCCGTGGGCAGCGGGGAGAGCGCTCGCCCGCTCCGGACGTGCCGGGGAGCGTGTGTTGTTCCACTCGGCAATCCTCCTGTGACCGGCGGCGTGGAAGGGAGCGGGAACACTGTGTTCAGATAAGACTGCACCTTTCCCATCCAGCAGATGTTCGCATGAACGTCCCGCTGGATTGCATAATTACAGAGTTGAACGTGGAGCCGAATGGCTGCAGCCTTTTCCGCTACTGGGTGTCAGCTATTGTGTGCTCGTCTTGATGAGATTTTTGTTTTGCTTTTTTGTCAGCTGTGTCACACGGTTCAGGCTAGGCGCTCCGAAATTGTCCTTTTTTTTTCCTACACACAGCTGATCTGAGACAAGAAAACAAATCAGTTCTTTTTAAATTTCATTTCCCTGGTCTTGTCCTGCTCGTTCCCTGCTGTAATTGGGCTTCCGTGCTGTAAGCGCTTTTTCTGGTGAGTTGTCAAGGAAACGTTTTAGCATGGTGTGTCCTGGCTCAGCAGCGTGGCTCCCCGAGGAGGGCTGCACCCGGGATGCGATCCCGCACCTGCAGCTGAGGGAGGAATGCGTTAACTCCCCGCCTGCGTCTTCAGCTTCTGCCCTGCCTCCTGAGCGGGGATAAACAGATTTATTTCTGAGGCAGAAAGAGTTTCTGCATTAAAAACAAAAATAAAATAGGCTGTAAGTGCCTTTCCTGCAGAATCATGCCTTTGTGGCAGTGCTTTGCAGTGGCGATGCTCCATAAGCTGGATGCTTTGCTTTGACCCTAGCTGGGCTGTGTAATACAGCGCTCAAATGGCTCGATTCCCTGGGGGAGCGCTGGCAGGGAGCAGCGAGAGCGCTTCTGGGCTTTGGGGATCAAAACCCTCAAGCAGAAACCTGCGGGGGGGGGCTGGGACAGGACCAGGAGTGGGGCTCGCTGAGGGTCCCGGGTTAATGGAAGAGCTCGTAGATAGAAACTGCCCGGGGTGGGAAGGAGGGAGCGAGCCGTGTCACTGCTATGAGTAGGTATCACAGCAGGGCCCTCAGGCCCCGTCCTACCTATCCGGTACATTAAGCTCATTCCCTTAATTTGTACAAGGCATGCCGTTCCTTTCCCTAACGAGTTTATGCTCAAATAAACGAGACAAAGGGCATGGGAAAAGAGTGCGGCACATAGAGTTGGTGCAGCAGATCATGGTTTGCAAATGTCATCTTCCCTCCACGAAGTGGAGGTGGTTCCTGCGTGCTTGAAACGGCAAAACGAGGCACGGAGCCGGCGTGGGCGGCGAGCGGGAGCTGAGGACAGGGAGGAGAGCGGGGCAGCCAAGGTGGGATTAAATGGGATTACTTATCTCCGGCTGCTCCTGGTAGTCCAGTTTGAGCACTGCCCGGTGCTGCCAGCATTTCTATCTGTCTGCAAATAACTGCTGGACTTTGGATGGTGACTAAACTGTCCCGAGGAACGTGGAGCTACCTGTGCCGCGGGTGCGTTGGGGCAGGCGCTCTCCTCCCCTTGCCCGCGGGGATGGAGCAGCCTTGCCTGAGCACCGGGCTGGACGGGGCTCCGCTGCAGAGAGCTTAGGCTGGTTGGGTTCAACCAGCGTGCGTTTTGTGTAGACGGTCCCAAAAATCATTCATTTAGTCAGCAAGCGCTCCATGGGAAAAATGGATGCATTTTGGTATCAAAGCTATATGTAGGTTCTATAGAACAAGCAGAATTTATCTCAGATTGCTTTATTTCCGTATTATTTCTACAAGCTCTCCAACGGCAGAAGCAGCTATCTGTGCCCAGGGTGCCGAGCGGTCGGCTACAGCTCTTTCTGCTGAGAGATGCTGAATTTAAGGGGGGAAAAAACCCCAAACTTTTTACTGAGTATTGTGGCTTACTCGATGTTTCTCATCCTAATCAAATAGTGTCATTTTGTGGGAAGAAAATGTGTTTAATGCTCAGAAGTAGGTCATCCTGGATGCCTGGGAAGGGCAGGCTGTCAATAGCTGCCTTTTCCGGGAGGTTCCTGATGTGTCCCCTCCTCTCTAACGACTGCCCTGGGCCGCTGGTCCTGCGTGCTGGGCGCTGAGGCTGCACGTTTCGAGTGCGAGAAGAAATTCAGAGGTCGCCTTCTGCCTTTCCCTTTTAATATGGCCTGACGCTCGCGCCGGCTCCTCGGGAAGCCCCGGCTCCTCGGGAAGCCCCGGCCGGCTGCCTGCCCTGGTTCAGATGCTGCTTCTCAGCTGAGATCTGCTTTCTGGCATCTTCTCCAAATTGCCCCCCCCCCAAAAACTTTAATTTCTTTAATTTCTTTTTATCAGCAGTCCCTTCTGGGAAGTAGCAGCTCTCTCTTTTGATGGATGCGTTTGATTTCCAGCCTTTCTCTCTGTATTTCAACTGCAACACATCTGCTACATGAGTACAGCCTTTAACTTTCACAGCTCGTGCCTTAGCACTCTGTTTCTTAATGCTTTTGCACGTAATGCGTTGACCAGACGGGGCCGCATTTAGAGCGGTCTGATCGAACGATAAATCGTAGCGTCCTGGTTGCAGCCTTCACCTCCTCTTATCATCTAAATGGGTTGCTCGGGTGTGCCACGTTGTCTTGTTCTCAATCGAATCAATGTAAAATTAGATCCAGACCTCTTTCGGTGTGCGTGTGACTTGTCAGAATATCACAGCTTTCTAGCCGATTACGCTGCGTTAGTATTAAACGTCAATTTTGCAAAGGCTGCTGTCAGCTCAGTAGTTTAAAAACAAAGAATAAATAAAAAACCCCACCACCACCACCAAATATAAACTGCTGGTCCAGCGCTTTTGGAGAGCTGTACTTTGAAAACCAGCCGTGTTTGATTGCAATTGCTGCTGCCCCGATTGAGAGCGAGCGGCAAATCGCAAGGCTCTGGCGCGTTGGGTTTTCGGAGGGGTCACGCTGGTCCAGCCTCCAGCTGAAGAACTTCCGTGGTGTTTATATTCCGACGTAGTTTTAGTTGCAGTCACATTGTGTAGCTCCTGGTAAACACTTCAAGAAAGTGAAGCTTTTATTAAAGATGCAGCACCATCTCTGACCGGAGGAAGGAGGCCAGATAAATCTACCCGTTAGTCAAATTTGCTTTGACTTCTCTAGAGCATCATAAAGCATCAAGTACTTACAATTTATAAACATATATGTGTGTGTGTATACATCTGTCTTATAAAGAAGAGTTCTTTATTAGGTCTTAAGCAGGCTTCTGCTGGATGTTTGTAAACTTTCTGAAGTTCTTTTTCAGCAGATAGAAGCCTCCTGCGGTTCTTGCCAGGTTTATAACGAAGGGGGTTTGCTGCTCAGCTTGCCTTAGCTGGTTTTGAGAGATCCGAGTGACTTTTTTTTTTTTCTTGATTAGATTTTAAAATTTATTCTCTGCACCTAAATGAAACTTGAAACCCATGTTTTTAACTTAGAATGAGTTCAAGTTGTGGTCAGCAAGGGCAATATTTTCTGGTTTTCACGAAGTTTGCTTTTAAGCCCAAAGATTTGATGATTTTTTTTTTTTTAACTTCTGACATCACTTGCGTTTCCCTGATGACAGCATCTAGAGAGGCTGTGGGCTGGAGAAGCCGAGGGAGCTGCTCCGATCCCAACCCTGCGCCACTTTGCGAGTTCAGATGCACCGATGAGGCCGATGAACCTGGTAACGATGAGGGTTTCCTTCGTGAGCGGGGGCCCTCCCGCCAGCTCCACTGGGAGCGAACGATCAAGCACACGTAAATGGGGGGTGAGGGGCCTAAGAAGGTCTGAACACCAATTTGTTGACGCAATATGTCGTGTAAGAGGAGAAATGGGTTATCTCATCTCGTGTAGGTTTACGCTCCTCTGGTGCGGTAGAGCTAAAACTTGAGGGTCCTTTTCTGTGTCGGGCAGTAAATGTGCAGAGGGTTTCCAGGAGCAAATTCATCCCTGTCCTGCAGGGCGTCAGCGTCGTGGCAGGGATGGACGAGGCGGCTGTGAGTAGAGAGGCGTATGAAAAAAACCAGATGTGAAATCAGAGATGAGAATTGCTGAATGCTCCAACCGAAGCTCCGGAGGAGCTCGAGCATTGGGATGGGGTCGACTCAAAGCCGCGCGCAGATGAGAAGAGGAGCTGAAGGCAGCAGGTCAAGCGTGCATGAACCGCGCTACAAAACCCAGGCACGAGCTGGAGGCAGGGCAGAAAGCTGGGGTTTCATCCCAGGGTTCCCCTTCCAGAGCCGCTTGTCACATTTCTGAATACACCCTCACTAAGCTGCACCAAATCCGATAAGAATCATTTCAATTAGCTTGTTAAGAGTTGAAACTTCCTGCAGCAGAGCTCCTGTTCCCCGCAAACCCGAGTGCTGTCTCTCGTGGCTGTGTAACCCCCGAAGCTGGAGTTAAATCAGTTTTTGCAAGGCCATCTGTCAGCTTGTTTGAGATGAGCACAGCCGAGTGCCATGCACTGAGTAGCTAGTGGAAGATTTTTTTTCATTTTCTGCCTAGACAAGTTGATATTATAAAGCCGATATTTTTTTAGGGGTGGGGAGGGAGGTTTTGCTGGTGATGCTCTTGTCCACCTGAAGCATCATTTCTCCTGAAGCATCATTTCTCCTGGAGATCCACAGTTCCTCGCCTCTGGTACCTTTCCTTCGTGTGGGAAGTCGGTGTTGATTCCACATTTGGTATGTGTACAGCAGCAGACACTTAAAAGCTGGGAATGAAAGCGGCTTGTGGTAATTATCACAAAATTAAAGATAATCTCCTGCTCTGGAATTGTGACAAAGTGCAGAAAAGAGATTAGTGCAGTAGCAGAGCGGTCTCAGCCGTGGCAGGGAGAGCGTAGCCTCCCTGGCCCGGGGCCCTCTTGGCCACATTGAGTTCCCAGCCATTTCCAGTGTTCAACATGGAGCAGCATTTGCCCCTTTGGGTTCCTCTGTGGCCTTGAGTCACTGCTCCAGCTCGTGCCCTGAAAATTCGTTAGCCAAATGCTCGTGCACTGCCGTATCTCCCGCTCCCCTGGCCGTTGCGGGGCTTTTTGTTGAGTGATCATAAAATTGTGTTGTCTTAGACCAAAGAACTAATTTTTCAGCACAAAAACTGATGTGGGGTTTGAGCTAGTGGTGCTCCTCTGGGCTGGTGCAGTCCCAAAGAGCTGGAGGGAGCGATGGGGTTTTGCGTTGCCCATCACGCACAGCGACGGCCCCTTGGCTGAGGGATGGGCGACCAGGTGAGCGATGGCGGGGAGCCGCTCTGCGCCGGTGAGGGGTTCCTGCTCTGCTCGCCTCCTGTTCGAGATGGGATTGTGCCATGCAGCTTGCACGGAGGGAGCAGGATTTCAGACCTTGGCTGCAGTCCTGTGATTCCGTTCCTGATGTGAAACTTGGGGCACTAGAGAGCACGATTTAAAGCAAAACAACAACAAGAAGTGAATCTTCCTGTGCCGCTCTGGCTTTGCAAGCGCAGGACAAGCTGTCAGGCTGGGGGGTTGCGTTGCAGACAGTTCAAAACGCCACATTGACAAGACCCGTTCTGCACCAGGGGATCCCCAGTTTGCTGAGACCGGATGGCGAGAGAACCTCAGCGCTTCTGATCGAGAGCAATTCCATCTCCCCTGCGACCACCAAGGGGTTTTTGTTGGGTTTGTTGGTTTTTTTTGCTTCCCAATATCTGAAATATTTCCTGAAATATAACTGAATCACGCGCTTTCCTAGCGCTTTTGTCAGCTGCAAAACATCACGCTCCTGTTATGCCCAACTTCTTGCTCAGGCTCCATTTGAAACAAGCCCTGAAGCATCGCTGCTTGTATTTGAGGAGGTTGAGCAGTTACCCACTTAAACCATCGTAATTCCTCCTCGGCCAAATGGGGGAGATGCTGAAGCAGCAGCACATTGGGCTGGATCCCCTGGGGCTTTTCCTGCTCTCCAGCTGGGAGGGCTGGACATCTCCCGCTCCCCCTGGAGAGGGACCACCTCCCCAGCTTGAGCGTAGATATCCCTCTTGAGTCGGAGGATTTGCACACCGGCAGGCGGTTGTGCAATCCACCCGTTGCCCTCACATGGGGAAAAGTTGAGGGCTTGGCAGAGCCTTTCTTCTGCACAGCCAAAACTCTCAAGCTCCGCTCGACGGTCTCTTGCAAAATTAAACCCTTTCTGAAGGATTTTGGGTTGCTTAACGATCTGTGCTTGTAGGAACGCTTCAGACAGGGGTAGGGAGTGGCAGACCCGTACCTGGAAATAGATGGCCTTGAATCTATCACTTGGGTTCGCGTTCTTTGCAAGCCGGCTTCTCTCCTAATAACGGGGCTCTGGACGCAGAGGTGGTTGGGGGAGGCTGGGGAGCTGCCTTGGCAGGGGACGTGTTGCTGCTGGGGAGCTCTTCTTAAGCAGCTCTTGATCCTGGTTCATGGTGGCTCTCCGGAGTCAGCTGGGCTGGAAGTTGTGGTCCCACGCGCGAGGCTCGTGGCCGGGCAGCGAACACCTCGCGGGGCGGGCAGCAGGGAGCCTGTCGGCGCTGTTGCCTGAAAATAAGGAGCTCCTTGCAAACGTGGGCTCGTGCTAGGAAACGGAAAGGTGGCCTCGTGTTAGAGGAGGGTTTGGGCCCGTGTTTCCAACTCTGATTGTATATCTAAAAGCTTGAGGCAAAATCCTAATTTCTTACCGTTCACTGTAATGGAGTAATGGTGGCTTCTCCCAAAGGCAGTGGTAGAGATAAATGATGCATTCAAATGATGCATTTTGCGATATATTTGGACATTGGATTCTATAAATAGATTCAATTATCAATATAGTTTGTCAAGGGCCTTCTGAGTGGCTGGAAAGCAGCTTCATAAGCGTCTCTCCAGGCTTCTGTATGTAACCAACTCTTCAGTGTAGTGTGGACCTACTACTTACGGTGCAGCAGGGATTTACAAGAACTCTCTCTACTGAAGCCTCTAGGAAACATTATTGGTAGGAAAAATTGTGCATCTTTGTGCTTCTGAATATGAAATTGTTTGGGTGACCCCTATAACTTCAGGCTCCTGCACTAGTGAAACTGAAAACTGAGCGAAACCAGCTGCTTTTAAAGGCTTTCCAGCTTGCTTGAAAGAGCAAAGCATTAGGCTATTTTCTCAGTGGTTTTGGTTTTTTTTTCTGATGTCCCTACTTTTACTGATGCTCTTCCCTTCTCTCCTCAGGTCTGGCACCAAAGAAGGCAGCCATCACCGAGGTGAGACGCGTAAAGCTGGCCTTGAAAATCCCATCTTGAGAAATGAGTACACAGAGCTCTAGAAAACACTTATGTCTGACTTTTTTGAGCAAATCTGGATTTCAAAATACATTTAAGATTACTGAAAATCTGATATCTGTTGTTTGGGAGAAAGAAAATTAGTGGCAGGTCTCTGGAGTCCCTGTGTTGGCACCACTAAGTCACAGAGGGGATGCGAAGGGGTTATGCCCCCCACGTGGCCAATTTTGGCTCCGTGATCCATGATATCTGTAAGTAAATGGCTGAGGGCACGTCTTCCACACCAGAACCCAAAGGTGCTAAATGGAGAATCCACGTACTGGGCATCTCCAGGGCTCTGTGTTGGGTCTCACCCGCTCCTGGGAGCGAGTCAAGGAGCCTGTAATATGTGAAGCCATAAAACAGGGGAACATCTCAAGGGACTGATCTTCTCTCACACATAATCCAGGTCGCAGGTTGCTGAATCACTGTCACCTTCTGGAGCAAAACTCGTCACAGTTGGCAGCAGGGAATCTGGTAGGAGGATCTGTGCCTGAAAGCTGTTCCCTGAAGCCCACACTCTTGGTTTAGGGCACCATGTTCAAATGATTTTTATTCAATCTAACTTTCTGACATACCCCGTTACATTATTCACCCGGGTTGATGAGCATTTGTATACGTGAATAGCAAAATCTTCCCATAAAACTGCCAGGAATGTGACGCTTGATTCTTTTTGCCTCCCCAGAAATACGCATAGTAGGAAGCTCAACTTCTGTGAAAGTTGATTGCTTTGTTCAATGCACAAATAATCCCACTTCTTCGTGCCCTGGTAGCACAGTCACAGGTAGAGCAAGGGACTGTGGAAAAGACCTTTGTTACTGCATTTCCTATGATGGCAATCTCTTAACCAATACCTGTGTCTGTGAATCGCTTTGAGAGGATGATGATGAGCCACGTGGCGAGGCAGGATGGCTTGAGCTTGCGTGTAACAGGATCCAGCTTGTTGGTGAGAAGCTGAAGGAAAGGATAAGCTGTGCTGCTAATCACGACTGCTTGGAGGAGTACTCAGAAGCAAGCCTGGCTCTGCTAAATGTTTAAAACAGAGTAGGAAATAAGATTTTTTTTTTTTTAAGGAGAAATCAGACTGCCCCTTAGTACTAGAAGTACAAGCAGTTTGACCAGAAATAGCTGCAAGCTCTTGATTAAAAGCTAAAACACAAAGAACTTCTGTAGTCTGAACAAAATTATACATTGTCTGCTGTAGACATCGGTTCTGAGAGATGGGTCTGTGCGGCACTTGAGAGAGACAGTGATATCATATTGTCTCTTGGGAAGTGACCTTGGATCTCTCTGCACGCTGCTTAAAGGAACATCCGAAGCCCGGCTGTTCTTTAATGTAAGAACCCCCCAGATGTGGCTGGCGGCTCACCGGCAGTTTTAGCCGCTGGCTGGGGTCCACGATCCGCTGGGCTGGCGGGAGAGCTGGGAAAATGTTGCCCCGTGGCAGGGTACAGAGGGCCTACGCTTGGGGTTGCAAAAGGAGCTGTATCAAACTTCACAAAACAGGATTGTGTTGGCTCGTTAAAGGGTACAGCCACTTCAGGAAGAGCTGTTAGTGCATTGTGGGCTCGTCCCTTGAATTGTAACATCTCTAACAAATGAGATCTCACTTAAATGGATTATCTCCATGTGAACACAGGAGTGGGGTGGTGGTGTCCCCGTTACCTGTCTCTTATTTCTCCAATGAAGCGCATGGTATTGCTATGACACCCGAGGGCATGGGATTTTTAAGAATAAACTCCTCTCGCTGTTTGATTTAGTACATCGCTATTTTAAATCAATGAGCAACCGCAGTCAAGCAACCGCTGCGGAATCTTGGCAGCTGGGAAGCAAGCGGATCTTCCCTGAGCTCAGCATCTTGGTGGGCTCTGCCCAGTTAGTACCGAGGGCGTCGGATGGAGTGGCTGGGTATTCTGACTGTTCTTGTCCTGAGGGATGGATGTATAATTCAAACAGCCTTGTTTAAGGCTTGCTGGTGCCGATTACACCTGTTTGCACCCTGCAGATTTTTCCCCAGCAGTAGAGAGCAATCCCTCTGTCCTTTCCAGCCGTGATAGCGTGGCTGTGCCTGTGCTGCTCTGCTCCTTCTCGTCGGCCAGGTCAGCTTCGGTTCTGGGCTTTAGCCGTGCTCTTTCATTGCAGGGACCATCGCTACCAGGACAGCCTGGCCAAGGAAAGAAGATAGGCCATCGAGGCGTTGATGCTTCTGGTGAAACCACCTACAAAAAGGTTTGGTTTTGTGGAGTGGGGACTGGGTAGGTGGCAGGCGGAGAAGAGAAGTTGGGGCCCAAGGTTGGCGATAGCACGACTGAGCTTTCCTGCTTCAGTTTGTTAATAGCTACCAACCTGATGTAGTTTTAATGCAGCACCCTCATACTGCATAATCTTGCAAACAGCAAACCTTCTGGAAGCCTTAATCCATCTCTTCAGCAGCTGCTTGAACTTGTTTAGCAGTATGCAGTGCCCGAGACAACCCCACAGAAGTCATAGACGCAACTGCATTGTAATAAGGGGATGTTATCGCAATAATCTGCTGTGAAATGCTCGCTGACTGCTCTTTTCTTCCTGCCAGACCACCTCATCCACTCTGAAGGGAGCCATCCAGCTGGGGATTGGATATACTGTCGGCAATCTGAGCTCCAAGCCAGAGAGAGATGTCCTGATGCAGGACTTCTACGTGGTGGAGAGCATTTTTTTCCCAAGGTAAAGGAGACAGGGGAAACAAAGCGAACGGATGAGTTCGTTCTTTTCCTCTCACTGATTTTTCAAGAGAGCTTCCATCTGCCTTTAGATCACAGAGTTGGATGCTCTGAATGTTTTAAATATGCATCCATTACATACAAACGTAACAGTGGGAAGTGTTAGATTCTGCAGTACGCTGGCTTGCAAGGAAGTACAATGTAAGATGCAGTACTATATGCTTGAGTTTGGTAGCCTTCCTACGTGCTTTTCTTTCTGTCCATCTAGAATTTCTTCCATGAAATTATACCACGTTTGAGATGGAAGAAACTCATTCTGGGAGCTCTCTAACTCTGTGAATAAACAAAGTTCATAAAAGCTATATTCTCTGTGTAAATATATTCTGCTTGGCAAGTGGTTGGTCCTTGCACTCTTTGGAAATAGATTTTGGCAGATAATTTAAAACCTATTTTCCTGTTGTCCTGCCACAGAAGAAAGATACTTTTTGTTGTTGTTGTTCCTAAGATGTCTTTTTGCAAGCCTCAATTCATCTTAAATACACAGTAGCCTTGATGTGACTGTACCTGTCTGGTTAATGGTGATACAGAGGCCCTGCTCATGTGATGTCTGTTCTGTGCAGCGAAGGCAGTAATCTCACCCCGGCTCACCATTACGCTGACTTCAGGTTCAAGACCTATGCACCAGTGGCTTTTCGGTACTTCCGAGAGCTCTTTGGGATTCGTCCAGATGATTATTTGGTATGCATATATTGTTGGATTTCTCTGTCTTTCCTCCTTTATTTGACATGATCTCGGGTAACACAAGAAATGTGCCCCTGAGTCAAGGCTGTCAGCAATTCTTGTCTAAAAGGGACAGAAAAGAGTTGAGGAATCGTTCTGATCCCAGCAAAGAGTGGGAACAGGCTGTGGATTTAGTGACTCTGTGCAGTTTTGGAGGAGATCCAGTGACGGTCCCAGCAAGACCAGCACCACTCAGCCCAAGTCTTCGTTTGCTGAGCGGTAGCTGCTAGCTTATGCTGGAGGGAAAGGAAGTGATCTGCACACAGCGTCTGCTCTGTAAGCTCTGCGCGGGGTTCCCTCTCTCTTGCTTGTGGTGACAATAACTTACTGTGTTTACAAGCAAAAGGAGTTGTGTTCTGCTGGGTGCAACCCTGTAATGTCCCCTGGGGCTCTGAGGACAAAGATGGGAATTTTTCCTTGTGTACTCACTCGAGAGCTATGTGAGTGTAGTTATTTTAATCATCTTACAAAGACAGAATAAAATACAGCTTGTTCTTGTGCTCAGAAAGCTCCTCAGAGCTGAAAAGGCTGTTTTTAAACTACCTAGTAGTACAAGCTGTGGGGGCTTGGAGTACACTGGGGTTGAATTTGGTCCCTTGCATGGATGTGACGTCCTGCTCTTTAGAAAAGGACATTTGTTGAACCGGGGAAGGGAACACATCCAAATGAGCACATGCCCTCCCCCTTTTTTAATAGCCCTTTTTTTCTGACTTCAGCTGTAGACAGGGGTAATCGTAACTGAACACCTACAAATAGAAACAAATCTGTGCCATTGCACGGCCTGACAGTAACAGCGGTCCCCATCTGTGCCATCCAAGATAATGCTGGCTGATTTGATGAGTGGTTCAAAACTCGGGTGAGGCAAAGAGCCTGCCTCAATTGCAAAGGTCACGGCTCTGATTTGTTGCTTCTGCTTCCCCTGATTCTCTCTTGCCTGCCACAGCAGCAAATGCCTTTAATTATGCATGAGATAATTAGCTTGATAAAGTCTTGGATCATTAATCTGTGCAGTGCTGAAAGCTGTTTTCAGTACGTAATGATGAGCATTTAATTTATTGCTCTGATTATGTCCCTTCCATACCCTGCCTCCCTCTCCCCATCTTACCTCTTGCTGCGGCAGCTCCGACGTGATGCTGCCCTGAGCCCTCTCGACCTGTGCAGTTACCCTGGGGTTGGTACCTCGCTGCAAAGTGCACCTGCGTGCTTGCGCTTTCTTCTTTTCTTGTTTTTTTTTTTCCTGCTGCTAGGCATGTCCTCGTTTGAGGACCTGCTGTTTGCATACTGATGTCTAGAAACATCCTCCCACTTCAATTCCCGATGCAGCGCCCCTTGCTGTGCTTACACAGCCCTGATCCCTCTCTTCTTGTTTGGACACCTGGTCTAATACCTTTCCTGTGTTTAAAGCAGGATTGAGGGGGTGAGATGTGGCTGTAGAAATCCTCTGTAACAGGGGAGCACAAGGCCAGAGGAGGCTGCTGAGAGCAGCCAGTGCGTCGTGTTCCCTCCAGCGCAGTGATACGCGGTACCCTCAGCAGACTGTCATGTCTCTTAAAATCCTATCTTTCCGTCTGCGCTTGCGGTAATGTGCCGAAAGAAGCCTAAATGTGGTACACGCACAATGGGAAAAGAGAAGATGTCATTATGAAGCCTGGATGGTACTGAAAGCAGATGATTAGCTTGATTCTGAGCAGTTGGGATGCTCTGAAGTGTCATCTCGGTCTCTAATTGTAAATTGTCCGCCAGCTCTGCTCCTTAGGCCTAACCTACAATGAAAATAGTTCTCACTAAGCTTTGCTACCCCTTAATCTCACAGGGAGACGGCATGCTGGGGAAAGCCCTCAAGGGCGTAGAACTCGATGTGTGATGAGTGGGGGCTAAAAACATCATCTTTTTGTCTTTTCCTCCCTAGTATTCATTATGTAACGAGCCTCTGATAGAGCTGTCGAACCCTGGTGCCAGCGGCTCCCTCTTCTATGTCACCAGCGACGATGAATTCATCATAAAAACTGTGATGCACAAAGAAGCTGAATTTCTACAGAAGCTCCTTCCTGGCTACTACATGGTGTGTATCGCCCAGCGCCTTGGGCCCGGCTTGGCTTTGTCATGGCAGCTTTTCTGTCCAAAGCATAGGGCACGTCCTCCATCTGGGCTTCTTGTGGCCTGCCCGCCCTGACAACATTAACTGTGTGTCACATAGCCAGGCCCAGAAGCACAAATCCTGCCAATTATTTGCAAACTCCGTGGGTAAACTTGAGGCAGATAATTGTGCCATAGCTTGTAGGCATGTTCTGGCCTGGAAATGGCTTCCCAGATGTGTGTTTCTGGGTGTCGTTTTCCCAGCACTAGTTCGTTCTTCGCTTGGCACCATGCGTCTGCCTCAGCCTGGCTTTGAGGATGGCTGTTGATTGCAATAACACAACCACCTTGGTTTCGTGGGGAAACCACTGCTGTCCCTGGATATCTCCCATACCTGCTGTTTAACAGAGTTACTCTGCAGGCAGTTCTGGTTGTCCTGGCTCCCACCGGCTGCAGCACCAAGCTAAAGACTCCTGCAGTACCAGCCAGCTTTGCACATTCAGTCTGCTGCAGATAGTTGTTGCCTAAATGTCAGAGCTAGCAAGGCAATATATTGAGATCCAGAGGACTCGCATGTGGTGCCAAGTAATAAATCAGAACCAAACCCGATGCTTTGGCGTGTAGACCAGGAGCTGTCTCCCTGCGTAACTGTGGCGAAGGGTCCGGCTCTATGGATGAGGGCACTGAAATTCAGTTAGAACCACCCAGGGATTTGTTTGCCGTGGAGATGCCGAGAAGAAGGTGATGGCAAGCGATGTTAATGCTGCCCCATTTGATTTATGTGATCATACACCGTTTTTATTAAAATACTTGCCTCGCTCAGTATTTGCTGGGGAAAATTTGCCAAAGGGAGACAGGGTCTTGGGTGTCTGTTTATAACCAAGAGCCAGTTGCTTGCTTTTGCAAGTGACAGTCAAGCTCCTGGACAGGATCAACTGTCTTGGAAAGCATTGCCTGTTGCCTAATGTACGTAGTAAATCAGGCGAAGGGTTTTGAATGGGAATGGAGTTGTACTGTTGTCCTGAATTCTGCGGTTACCCTGGCTAGCAATCAGTGTAACGAATTAAACTGAACCTACCTGTCTGGTCCAGAGTTACGTGCTACTTGTTGTAGCGTTCCAGTGTTTGTGGGTTGCTGTGGTGCTAATACACGATCTCTGCTGTTCTTGGGAACCCATCCGGTGTAAAAGGAGTCGGTGGAAGGGAAGCAGAGCGGTTTCATCCTGAATTACTTTAAAGCTGGGCAAGTGCCAATTGCGTTCGGTCTTGCCTGCTTCTCTTGCGTTTCGCTTGCACCGTGTTGAACACCGCGCTCACAAAGAGGGCTCGCTCGTGTGCCGTTAGGTGAGAGGAGGAGGGGCATGAAATTTTAATACAGTCATGCTTCTGCTGTCTATCAGAGAATCTGTCAAGTCTGTCCTTGCTTTCATAGCGTGCAGAGATGTTCTGTTTCCTTCCCAAATTTTCCCAAAGCTGAATAAGCACATCATGCCTGTCATGTCATTCCTAATAATACTGCTGCCTAAAAAAAGGACATGATAGCAGAGCAGGATATCCGTGCTCTCTGGCCAACTGTGTTTTATAAAGCAACTCTGCAAAAGGAGGAGAAAATTGATGTTGTTTTGTCTAAAAAAAATACTGTGTCCCAGGTTTATTCTGGGCCAGAGAACGGCTCTTGATTTCTGACACTTCTGAAGTGATGAAGATAGCTGTTATTTTTTAACTTGAAGTTCCCGCTTATTGTGTTTATTTATCTTCCAGTTTGGTTTCCCTTTTTTAGCTGCTGTTGATGGGGAGAGAGGGGAATTTCCGGACTTGGTTATTTGCCCAGAGTGCTGTACATCGCATTCCCTGTATTCAAGGCATACTGGTATTTTCAGGTCCTAAAGCCACAGAAATGCAAGAGTTTGTCCTACGTGTACAGTAAGCTCTCGTGTAAAGTTCAGAAAATCTCTAGGTGAAGAAACCCTAGTCTGACTGCTCCAAGATCTGTTAACAGGCTTTGTGTTGAACACAGCAGGAGTCTTCTGCCGAAGTGACCTTTCCCCGTGCTTTTTTTTCCCAATCCTGCTGCAGAACCTGAACCAGAACCCACGGACACTGCTGCCGAAGTTTTATGGACTGTACTGTGTGCAATCAGGGGGCAAAAACATCCGCGTGGTTGTGATGAACAACATTCTGCCTCGTGTGGTGAAAATGCATCTGAAATTTGACCTGAAAGGCTCGACCTATAAACGCCGGGCGTCCAAGAAGGAAAAAGAAAAGTCGAGCCCTACGTACAAGGATCTAGACTTCATACAAGACATGCCCGAGGGCCTGATGTTGGATGCAGACACCTTCAGTGCATTGGTGAAAACGTTGCAACGAGACTGTCTGGTAAGGAGCGGGGCAGCTTGGGGAGCAGATTAATGAAGTTCTGTGGCTCTCAAGCATGAGAAAGAGCAAATGATTGAGAACCTTGCTAATCTGTTAACCCCAAGGCAGGATAAATCCCTTCTACTGCCCTTTTCCCTGAAAGCAAAGCAGTGGAGTTGGATCTCGTGACAGCCTCTGAGGACTAAGGCTGCGTTCCTTTGCCTGCTGCATCAAATCGTGGCAGCCTGCTCCGCTTGTAGCTGGGCTGTTGGGACTAAATACATTTTTTTCTCTACAGTGTGCAGCAGATACATGGTACAACAGTGTTATTTACAAGCCTTCAGCCCTTTGGGTTGATCGCGGGATGGCCAAACCATGCGATCAAGTCCAGAGATGACTGTTGGTTCAGAAATGTTCAAGCTCTGGCAAAGTTGTTAGTGGGGATGCGGACAGGCTGTTCCATGCTTTGAGATCTGTGCTGTATTTGAGCTGCTGGCCTGATGTTTTGTCTTTGTTCTTAAACTCAATACTAACCTGTAGGTGTTGGAAAGTTTTAAAATCATGGACTACAGCCTCCTGCTTGGGGTTCATAACATAGACCAGCAAGAACGGGAGCGACAGTCTGAGGGAGCCCACAGCACGTCGGACGAGAAGCGGCCCGTGGGGCAGAAGGCACTTTACTCCACGGCCATGGAGTCCATCCAGGGTGGGGCTGCCCGGGGGGAGTCCATAGACACAGACGACACGTAGGTGAAAACCCGGTTCTCCTGTGCTGCTGGGAGGGGCGGAGGTGGAGGCTGGAGCAGTAAATCCCAAACCGAGGCCCGTATGAGCTGTTAGAGCGAGCATCTCTCCTGGGGGTTATGGTACTGGTGCCAGTAAAGCAGTGTGGCGTGAAAGGGGGAAGCTGGGGTGGGAAATATTTCCGTAAGACTCCAGCCTCACAGCGATCTCTCTTCTTAGGCCAGTCTGTAGGTTGTCAGCTCCTGTAACAGCCTCTAAACATCCACCCATGCTCTGGGGAGGAGAAATTAGCTCAGTTCTAGCTCAGCATCCAGATACTGGAGTGGAAGTGGAGATCAGCCTGCTCCTAGGAGCCTGGGGTTTGTTCTCCATCCCTCCACCTTTGGAATCCCTGACAGTACGCTGAGGTCGTCCCAGTGCGGTTAGTGAACAGCAATGGAGCCAAGTGCTGGAGTAACTGGTGGAGCCGTGGGTTGGAGGGGGTTGCCCAAAACCTGTCCTGTGCTGTGCCCGGTCTGTGGCTCTCGTGACTGTCTCGCTGGCTCTGCGGGCCAAGCTTGCTACCAAATGGTGGAGTTTGCTGTTTGTTGCTGTCTGAAACCAGCTGCTCCAGTTTTGATGGAGGATCAGTCACGGTGGAGCTGGGTTAACACTTTGGTGTTGCCGTTCTTTCAAGTAGCATCATTAATTGCGGTGGCCTGCCTGATACCTGCATGCTTTTGTTGTGTGCTGGTGCTAGTGGTTGCTGCACCTTTGGCAGGACTGATATTAGAGCAGATGGGACTGGAAATACCCTCGTCCTTAAAGGTTTGCTGCCCTAATAGGCAGACGGCTCACGCTGACCTGATAAATAATCTGATCCCCGGAATAAAATGTCCTGTAGCCAAGAAAAAACGATGTGGTGCTTTCTGGCCCAGGCAGAGCTGTTGCCACACAACGCAGGTCCTGTCCTGATAGCTGGTGTTTGGCGATCCAGGCGGGCAGTAACCCCGGGGACACCGCGCGTGAGAGGGCCTGGGTCAGTAGGTGACTTCCCATGGTTGTGCACAAAGGGACTTCGCAGGTTTTATGTTGTGTCTGACCATCAGAGCCCTTTTCAGTGCTGCGTCCACCCTCCCGCAGGTCTCGGGCTCTTTCAGCTGCTCTTTTTGAGGCCGCACTCGCTGAGGTTTTGTTTTGCCTGCAGGATGGGAGGAATCCCAGCAGTGAATGGCAAAGGAGAGCGTCTCCTGCTACACGTAGGAATAATAGATATCCTTCAGTCGTACAGGTAGGTAACTTTGCAGTTGTCTGTCCTTTAAGTGTGTTAACTTCTATTTTAATACTGAATGAAAGCAGGAAGATTTTCCTCTCCTGAAGAGTTTGGTAATGAGTAGGCAGGCTGCCTAAAGCCGTCTGTCGATGTGTGTCGGGGGCTGTGGATTTTTATCCTGTCCTTAGAACAGCTGGTGACACAGAGCCATTTTTCTAAGATGTAACGAGCTGCTCATAAAGAAGTTTCCCGTCTCTGTGCCTCGGATGGGTAGCGTACCTCCAGGGAGGGAAGCTGATTTTCTGCCTCTCTTCCAGCCCGGCTCCTCCTTCCCTGTAGGGTTCCCAGGCAGTCCTGACCCGACTGCAGAGATGCCGGTGCGCTCAGCCGACCTCTCTTGGCTGGAGGAAAGCTACGCTCCGCATGACGGAGGAATCATTAGCAGCTCAGTGATCTCCCCTGCGTGGGCTATGAAAGGTGGCTTAGATATAGAGTACGTGCCTGAATCTGACTCTTTCTTTTTCTCTCCACCTCTCCCCTGGAATTAGGTTCATCAAGAAGCTAGAACACACCTGGAAGGCCCTTGTCCATGACGGGGTGAGTGCCTGTGCAGAGGCAGGAATTGTCCAGGCCTCGGCAGGATTACCTGCCGCAGCTTCGTTTATGCTAGTTGGTGCCGATTACCTTGCTATTTATAGTGCCTGAACTGGCACAGTTGAAGCTGATGAAAGGAGTAGTTCTTGCCTCTTATGCCTCCACAGCGGTGTAGTGCCACTTATTCCCAATCAGGTTTTCTTGCTCACTCCACCTCCTCGCATGTTTAGCTGTCGTGCTACCAGCTTTCCTCCTCTGCTCCCATCTGTCGTTTTCCTCCTCCCCGTGATACCAGGAGCTGTACGCACAAGGCGCGTGCATTCGTGTGTCGAGGAGCCCTGCGCTTGCTCTCTTCGGTGACTGTGTTTCCACTTCAGTAAGCTCTCTGTTAATAAATCCCTTTCGGTGTTTCCCTGCTGCCTGGTCTCTCGCGGCAGCCAGGTGCATCTTTACGAAAGAGCAACCTTGGATGTGGAAACTATTTTTCAGCATTGCATGTCCTAGCTTCCCTTAAATAATAAGGCAAAGGAAACATGTAGATGCCAAGTCACAGTAGCACAGTCGAACCTCAGAAGCAGAGACAGCTTCAGTTTTACTATTTTAAACAAAAAGTGCGAAACATTTGAAATGTATTGGAGACCTTTGGCTGAATTTTGGTCTCCGTGTCGTATGCAAAGGTATCCGAATGTCATCCAGCAAAGCCAGAAGAAATTTCATGTGTGTAATCAGGCCAATATTTGAAAAATCCAGGAAGTCTACAGAGGAATAAAATCACCAAAATCCATTATAAAATTACAGCAAGAATATAATCAAATGCAATCAAATCAAAGGCACTGCTTCAGGCTTATTTATAGCATTAATCAGATCATTTCAGTTAAGCCTTTCCATTTTAAGGCTCTACCAGTGCTAAATGTTGGAGTAAAAAAGACTGCATTGGTTGTTATAGAAATTCTGCCTTGAGGGACAATTTTAAAATTAAACAACTGCTTCTTGCCTTTGTAGGACACGGTGTCAGTACACAGACCCAGCTTCTACGCAGAGAGATTCTTCAAATTCATGACCAACACAGTGTTTCGAAAGAATTCCTGTAAGTACCTCGTCCAAGAGCTGTTACCCTTGTGATGTGAGGCGAGCCTTATCTCAGTCTTGCCGCTTTAGTCCACGTGGAGAGTTTCTGGGCCGGAGTCTGAGCAGGCTTTTCCACTGGAATATAGAGCAAAGCTGGGGAACTGCAAAGCCCTCGGGTTGTCACGACTTCATAGGGCCTCTCCCTGCGAAGGGACGAGTGCCTTTGGTGGGACAGTAGTTGGTGGTGGTAATATCACCTTCTCTTTCACTCTTCTCACCCAGCTCTGAAGTCATCTCCCTCCAAGAAAGGGCGTAGTGCCTTGCTAGCTGTCAAGACGGCTGGTCCAACAGCTGCGTTCTCAGCTAGCCAGCTTCCCTCTGAAAAGGACGAAACACAGTACGATCTTCGTGCGGCCAGGAGTTACCCCACACTTGACGATGAAGGTAATGGTCTCGTTTGGTGGCTGATGGCTGTGTGATTACCCTCTCTTTCCTAGCGGTTCCTTAGGATCCTCCCCTGTTCTCATCAAGTTCCCTGCTGTGCACCGACCACATGTCTTCCTTGATGGATAGCTCTTCATTGCATGTCTCGCTGTGCTTTGCAGGTGCTAAACTTAACCAGGACAAGGGAGAAGGTAAGAGTATATTGTTTTGTCACAGCACCAGCAGTTAGTTGATTGGGAAAGCAACGCCTCTGCATCGAAGAAGACCGAATCCCTTCTTTGCAGCACTGTATGGTTCTGCAGTAAAAATGGTCGCTTGCGTCACTGCTGCAAGGCAGCCGCTGCCAACTGGCACCAGCAGTCATAGCCCAAAAGCGATCAGAAAGTTGAATTTTCCACCCTTTAAAAAAAAAAGGGGGGGGGGGAGGGGGAGAGACTGGGAAGGGCAGGACTCTGACGGTGTTTGGACAGTTATAAGGGGCAAGATCTTGCCATTGAAAGAAAGACGAATGGCCTGGTTCTGTGCTGCCTTTTCATCACGTCCATCTGGGCTGGATTTACAGATGAGTGGTGAAGGACAGGCTCCTCGAGCGCATAGGTGTTAGATTTCTACTCATGCAAAGCAGTGAGCACTCGATTCATCTCTTAGTTCACTTGGATATTTATCTCTGGCGATCCAAGCCTTTAATCCAGCTTTGGTTACTGGTGAGATGTCTTCATTGGCATTACGTCTCCTGTAGCGTCTGTCTGTCATGCTGGAAATGGCGCTTACTGGCCCTCTCTAGGGGATGCCTTGGCAGGAGCTGTTGCATTCATGAACCCGGCTAAACTTCTTGCCTGTTTGTGGTTTTAATTGACCAGTCCCAGTGAGGGTGTGCAGGTTGATGGTGGAGCAGCCTCACGCAGGGCTGGCGTAGGTAAGGTGCTGGTGTTTGACCTACTCATCTTTTTCTTCCTGCATATCTCCTGCCCTCCGCTCCGGGCCAGCAGGCAGGCCAGACCTGCTACCCTGCACGCCTCCTTCCTTTGAAGAAGCTACCACGGCCTCCATAGCCACGACACTATCTTCAACATCTCTCTCTGTTCCCGAGCGATCCCCTTCGGAGACCTCTGAGCAGCCCAGGTACAGGTGAGGACAGCACTCGTCCCCTGCTCCTGCTGGAGTCAAGCGGCTGCCGTTCCTCTTCGTGCTGCAGATCTCGGCAGGCTGCCCTATGCTCTGGAATGCTAATGACCGATTTTAATTAAATCTCTCCTGGGAGCAAGCAGACACAGCTTTGATGGGATTAATTATTGCTGGGAGAAGTGTCAGCTGTTAAGTAGAACATCTCCCTCATGGGGTGGGGAGTTAGATTTGGGGGCAGCGTAGGATTTCTGTCTTAAATCGCTCCTCAAACGCTATTATTATGGTTTCTTTCTGCAGGAGGCGCACACACTCCTCAGGGCAGGATGGCAGGTGAGAAAAGCGTCTTGTCTCTTCTTGCACTGCTGGCAGAGACCTCACATTTGTTGTGCAAAGGTCTCTTGGAGGGCTGAACGTGAGTCTCGGCAGCACTAAGATTTTGGCATGGTTCTCTGCAGGATGATGAGCTGCTTCCTGCAATCAATTGATCCCCATTTCTTAGGCAGAATTTTCCTTACAAGCAGATCTCTCGGTGCTTTGCAAGGAACCCTAAATATTACCCCTGTTATTTGATGGGAAAGGGGTCAACCGAGTTGTCCAAATTTACCAGCACCAGAATCAAGGAAGGTCATTTATGTCCCCCTCTGGGTAAGCAAGCCTTAACAGCGGGAGCGTTCCTCCTCTGTGCATCTGCCTGCCGCCTGGGTGCGGTGGCTGTGAGTATGGGAAAGGGCTTTGGCTTTGTGAGGCACTGAGCACCCTTAGTCCCTAGAGAAGTAGCTTCCAGTGTTCTCAGAAACTCTGGTGCTTTGAGGGTTTTTTTTCCTTCCTGTGGTGATAAGTGGCTCAGAGCCAAGGTCAAGGTAGGACAAAAATCCCCTACTGCATAGGGATGTCTGGATTTAGAGGCTCATATCGTATAATTATCTTGCATATTTTTGCACCAGTAAAAATGACCCCATTGCCCGTGTCAGCGAGATCTGCACGAGGACCCTGTGTTTGCTGCTGACTCTGCCCTAGCTTTCCAGGACATCTTGTAAGTGTTGCAGGCACAGACTTTGAAACGCACATCAGACTCAGTCTTGCGATAGGCGATAGCCAGAGCAGCTCCTGGACAGGCTGACGTCCTCTCTCCCTGCAGTCGGTGTTTGGTGCTTCAGAGGAAAGCGCCTTTGGAAGATGAGACCTTGCGCCATCTTGCAGACATCTCCCCTCATTCCTAGCTTTTAGTGATTTGCTGAGCTTCAGACCACATACAGTGTGGAAAAAATCCCTTTCCGTGGTATTTCTTAGTGAAAATACCTCTGGATGCTGCGTGTCGCTGGATCTTGGTAAATTCCTGTCACTGGAGGGAGAGGACCTACTTGCTGTTGATTCGCAGCGCCTGTTGAAGCGTCAGGGGCCTGCGAAGCACCTCGCCTCCTGCAGAATTCATTGTCTGAAATTGCTGAAAATTGGAGACAAACTCAGGCACTGGTGGTGGGACCCATTTGGCAAAATGCAGTGACTTCATCCGAGTTACTGCGGGCTCCCGTGGGACCTAAGGGAGTGAGTTGCTGTAGGATGTGACTGCTCATCCAGAACTGGGTCAGGTGAATCGAAGTGGCTGTCCCTGGACCACACAGGGAGCTTAGCATCTTGGTCAGAAGTAGATCTGGCTGTCACAGGTTTGCCACAGCTACGACCACCCCACACAAGTGTGGCCTTTGCTATTTTTTGCCTAGTTTCTCCATTTCTGGTGCTGGTGTCTCAGCGTGCCCTTTCTAGGGGAGCAGGGACCTGTGTATTTGTAGAGCACTCTGGGATCCCCTGGTGAAAGCCAGTGCAAGAATGAAGTTATTAAAGCATGAATTTACATTCCTGAGCTGAAATGAAAAAGACTTTATCCAATTTCCTCAAGAACGTGTCACACCTCTGATTATTCTCATCTGCTGGGGAATTCCCTCCGGGTTTTTGAGATCCACCCCTGTGAGGAATTGAGGAGCGAGCTCCCTGGCACCGAGCTGGACAGGAGTGCCGCCTGCTGGCTCCGGCTCCCAGCCAGGGACAAGGACAGTACAGCCGATGGACCCGGAGAGCTCGTCCCTTCCCCGAGACTCTGCCCTTGGCTTGGCAAGCGCCTGCTCCTCCTTCCCATGAGGACTCTGGAGCCAGCCCTGCTAGCACAAGCAATTACTTTAATAGCATGAGGTATTAAATTGAAGACTGTCGCAAACAGCTCCTGAGCGTGCAGATAAATCAGATGTTAACCCTGGAGCGCGCTTGAGCAGCTTTGGTGCGCTGGGAGTCTCGGAAGAGGTCGGAGGCTTTGGCCCTTGTGTGGTTGATAGACAACGCCGGACTAACTCTGGACACAGGTTTTCCCCGGAGGCCGATTCTCCTCTTCCCTCCCGTACTCCATTTAACACCGCCCATCTTTTCTGCAGCACTGGCTAATGAATCCCTTTCCTCTTGTCCTCTTTTCCCACCTTGTTAGTCTTGAGCACTGCAATCTGACAGGACTGACTCTTTTGCCTGGGAGTTTTGGTTATCCGAATCCTCAACCCTGGGAGGTCTGATGGCTCCCTCTGAGCCAAAATCAACAGCTCGGTGTGTGCCAGGAGCTCGGTGCCACGAGGGGCTGGCAGCAGGCAGCCGCACGCTGGGGCAGACCAGCACAGCTCGCTCCTGGGGGAGGTTGTGGTGCGAGAGGCTGGGCTGACTCAGGACTGATTCAGGCTGACCTAAAATTGAGGGTTGTGCATAACTGCTGCCCAACTGAGCCTTTGGGCCTGTGTCTCTTTGGTTTCCAGGTCACACGAGGAGGTGCGGGTTGAGGAGGAGCTTCAGCAGATCAGTGTCGAGCTGGAGCCCAAGTGTGACGTTGAGATCGTACCTCCTGAAGAAGATGACAAAGAGTGAGTGTTTTGGAACGTTGGGCAGCTTTGCAGAGCCCTACCCAGTGTCGTTTGGTCTGTGGCAACTCGGGCTGGAGGCTGACTTTGCAGGGCACCAGCTTTCCCGGAGAGAGAGGTGCTCCTGCAGACAGTTCAGTGAAGCTGAGCACTCTTACTTCTGCCCTGACCTTTCTGGATGTGACAGCGGAGCATCTTCAGCTCCCCTGTAATAAATCATACACTCCTGCTTGCTCCTTTTCCAATCGCAGTGACCAGACTGTGTCATTTCTTCCCTCCTCCAGAGAGGCGGCTTCTTCAGCCTGTGCCATTGTAACGTCCACAGCTACGATAGAGGTGGAGACAGCCAGCCAGGCCTCCGAACCAGCCAGCCAGGCCTCGGATGAAGATGACGTGCCAGTCACAGACATATACTTTGTAAGATACCTTCTCCGCCTGGCCCGTGAGGGGTGTGATGGGAAAGGTCGGACGAGGCTGTAAAGTCTCGATTTCAGGCAGTCGGGTGCAGGGCAGTGTCTGCCCCATGCGGTCTTTGTGTTGAGCTTAGATCTTAACGCTGGATGGGTTTTTGAATGCAGGGAACTGGATTGACCCTTGGAGAACTTAAAGCAGCATTTAATGGGGCTCAAGTGGGTGGCACTGCTGCTGTGGATGTAGCCGTAGGTGTGCTGCTCTACTTCCAGGCTGAAGGGCTTATCTAGGCCAGCGTCCTCACTCCGGGACAAGCCAAGGTGAATGTAGGTGCAACTGAGAGGCTCTTCCTTCCTCAGCCAGAGAGCCCGGCTGCTTTCATGAACACAAACATGCCACGGTGGCCTAGAGCCAGAAGGGAGGTGGTTGCAGTGGGGCTGAGCTCGGGCTCTGGTGAACTCTGGCTTTTCCTTTCCCTGCAGGCAGATGCATTAGGTGATGCAGTGAAAACCTAGCGCTGAGACAGGGAGTAAGTGAGGTGGTTGCTGGTTGGCAGCGGAGTGCCGTGGAGCCGGGCGCTGTGTTCCTCAGTCAGCTCTCGCAATGTCTGAGCAGCTTCTGCAGACCAGAGAAGAGTTTTTAGCAACATGTACCTGCCCCGTGGATTCCCAGAGCAGAGCCGAGGGTCTGACCCGTGAGAGCTCTCCCCCATGCCTGGGCACTGGAACCTTCTCATTAAAAGATGTGCCCAGCTCCTCCCTGCTCCGCCTCGTTGCTGTGGGTTATGTGGCGATGGAGATGAGCTGAGCCCTTGTGATGAGCTCCTTCAGGCTAACCTAAAAATGGCAATGTTTGCCTTTCCCTGTGCTTGCATGACTCTGCTGCAGAGCTGCTCACTCGTTGCCGAGTCATTCCGAGGCTTGTGGGAGCTGTGGAAGGAAATCAGCTCCATTTTAAAAGCTTGTCTGTTTGGGTTTTTATGCATGCTGTTCAAAATGCAAACAGCTCCCTCTAACACTGGCTGCTCTTTCTTTGCCTGTGGATGGCAGCTGCGTGCAAGCTGCCTGCAGATACCGCCTGCTCCACCGGCAAGTGTCTTCTAGCAACGGTCAGCTCCTCTTCCTCCCTGTCCTTGCGTGTATGGAATCCCTCCAACTTGAGGGGCACCTCTCTATCCGGAGGAAACCATCTGTGTGCAGTGTGTGCTCACAGAGAGCGTGACTGACTGCTCATCAGCATTTCATACTTCATCTAAGTCCTTAAGTTTTGCATTAAATGTGTGTCGTGTGCTGTGGAGTGTTTCTCACTGCTGGGATGAAGGGAAAAGCTGATTTGGGTTCCCACGGGCACTCTCCTTGGAAAACCACTTGAGCTGGAGCTCAAGTGAGGCTGCACCAGAGTGCAGCGGGGCTTGGACCACGGCTGCTCTCCTGCAGGAGCGCTCCAGGGCGGTGGTCAGTGAAGGGATGCTGGGTGCAGAGGATGAGTTGGCAAGCCCCAGGGGACTGTGATCTGATATTTGGAAGCCTGCTCCTGAGAGGAGAGCACTTTATCCTCCTGTTCACCCACAGGGGAATAAAGTGCAGAGATTGAGGCAGGGCATGGGCGCTGCTCTTCCCACGCACGGCTTTCCTGCCCGCTGATCCGTTCAGGCCCGGAGTTGCCCAACCCCTTGTTTTTTGCTTTCTCTTTCATCCTCTCTTTCACATCATCCTTTTTTCCTCTGTTTCCTTTCTCATTTCACTTGCCCTGGGGCCATCCAGTTCACAGATGGGAGGTACTGGATTTACTCTCCCCGCCAGCGCAGACTCCGAACCACCTCGCTTTCCTCTGGGATTGTAAGTGAACATGCTAGCACGTAGGGGAGCAGAGCTGCAGCTTTGAAACACTGGGGCCAGCACTCCATTTCCCTTGGATGCTGTGGCTCGGTATTGTGTGGCCATTAGAAGCCAGCCCAGCAGAAATCGGGGAAGCGTATCGAAATCACACAAATGGATCTCCCTGTAGGATCGCGCAGAAGCACGCGCTCTGCCCTGCTTTTCGGCAGGCTGGTGACACAGCTCCTGCCCTGGGACGGGCTGCGGTGTCACCCAGCCCTTGGACAAACTTGCAAGCACCAGACGTGGCCAGAGAGGCACCTGAGCCTTTGTAGGTAATGTTGGGCTCGGCTCCCTTGGCCCGGGAAGCCAGACAGGCTTCCAAAGAGACCATTAAGATGTTGCAAAGCTGCTAAAAATCCAGTTGCAAATATAACCTTTCAGGCTTGGGGCTCGTTGTCTTTCTGGTGGCTGGGATGGTGAGTAGCTCGTAAAGCCAAATGGGTTGGGAGTTGCTGGGTTAGGTACGGTTTCTGCTCTCCAGCCCTTCTCAACATCACCGATGTGCTCCCTCCTCACTGCAGGTTTTCTGTGAGCGGTGAGGGTTTCCCCTTCCTTTCCGAACGATGCAGGGAGGCAGTTGAGCGTTTAGGGGCTGAATCCAGAGCTCAGACTGCTCTGGGTTTTAGTATTTCCCTTCTCAGGCTTTGGGAGAGCTGCTGTCCTCGGAGGGTGACGGCAGTGCTGTCAGAGCCCTGGCACAAGCCTTTGTGTAGCGTGGTCCTCCCAGCGCCCGCCTCTTTGGTACCAGGCAGGGGAGCAGCGGAGAGGGCATCGGGCAGGGTGCGTGGGGAAGCAGGGGCAGTACCGTGCTTGGCCGATGGCATGAGGAAAGTGCTGCGCCTATGTGGGCAACCGGGCAACCCCTCCCGGCAGCTCCTCCTGCCCCCTCGCCTGGGTTTGGCTGCCCCAGCACCGGGAGGGTTAATACCACGCACCGGATGCTCCTTGAACTCCCCGCTGGGTGTGCAGCTCCCTGCATGCATCTGAGCTCCTAGAAGGCTCTGAAAGAGGCTGGCTGGAGCATGCGATTCAGTCAGGATGGATGAAAAACAGGATGTGGGGCAGGCTTTATACAGTGTTGAGCTTTGCTGCGCCTCTAGCAGAGCCCTGTAAGAAGCTCCAGGCAAGGGTTTCTCTTCCTTCCTTCCTCCCAGTGGTCTCTGCTAAGGGAGCTGCAATTAGTGATGGGTTCAGCACGTGGAGCCCAGTGCTTCAAAGCTCCTCTGGCTTCTTGTAGTTGCTTGTACATCGTAGACTGTTACACTTGGTTCCCGGGCTGGGAACCCCCCCAGGCTTCTTCCAAGTACCCGGTTCCATTTCTCTTCCTTTGCAAACCCCGGGCTGAGGCAAAGGGGGCAGTTTCCTCTCTCTGGGAGCACCTCTGGAGCCAAAAGAGCCCGTTTGCAGTGGAAGTGGGTCTCCCCTGGGAACAGTGGAAGCAGACACCAGCCCTTGAATCTGCCCGGGCTCCTCTGGGCCGTGTCGGCAGCAGAAGCTGGTTTGTCACACCGATGCGCAGTGCTGTGATAACGGGGTCCCTTGGCGCGCGTCCCCTTCCCCGTCATTCTTTCCAAGATCCAGTTGTGTTTGCCTCCTTTTGTTGTACTTGTTCCCATCACCCCACTGTCTCCAAGACTCTCGGCGATAACTGTTTCCCTTTCTGTGGCCACCATCCGCCATGGTCTAACCCAGCCATCTGCTGCCTTGCTTGGCCTGCAGGGAAGGGGGAAGGCACAGCAAACCAGGTCAGGTTTCACTGTAAAAGCCCTCCCGGACACCAGAGATGCCAGCTTGTAGCATGCAGAGGGCTCAGGAATCGGGGGTTGAGAGCTGGGAGTGCGTAGCAGGAACCGAGAGCTCTGTCACTGCCCTTAGGTAAGTCACTCCCCACGACTCTCGGTTTCTCTGGAGCCAGGGTGATGCTATGGCAGGGAGCTGAGGTTTCCCTGGCATCTCAAAAGCTCTCAAAATCTGTCCCTGCAAGAGGAGAGGTTGTGCCGTTCCCACTGCAGCTGGAGCAGGGTCCGGTGTCAGCTGCTGGCGGGCTGCCCCGTCTCCCAGCTGGTGGGGAGCAGGTATGTAGCGAGGCTGAGGAAGGCTCCTCTGCGGAGAGCTGGCACTGAGCGCAGGTCTCCCTCCAGGCAGACAGCTGTTCTTACTGTATTGTTTCCTACTCTTTTTATTTTCTCCTTTTATTTTTTCCTCTTCTCTCCTTCGCTCCCCGCTCTGCTGCTGCTCTCCTTGCATTCTCCCCGCCGTCTCTGGCCACTCTGGCAGCCGACAGACGAGAGGAGTTGGGTTTACTCCCCGCTCCACTATAGCGCTCAGCTCCACTCTGTCTCCGATGAGGAGAGCGATACAGTAAGTGTACGAGAAACGTGTGCCGGGTGCCCGGTGGGTCGAGGTCGGAGCTTGCGCTCCCTCCGCAAGGTCGGCTTGCGGAGGGAGCCGCTGTGGCCTCTGCGCAGCATGGGGCTCTTGCATGGCTGCGGCAGAGCCCTGCTGCTGCATCTCGGATCAGCTCTGTGGCAGCAGGCGAGATCTCCCGCGCTGGCAGAGACCCAGGCTGCTCAGCGAGGGTTGTGGCTTGTTCCGAATCGTTTGGCACAGTGAAAGCTTTGGGGAGCTGAAGTTCTCCGGTCGTGGTGGTGTTACTGGAGGATGCGAAACAAACAGCCTTCTCTCTTCACGCTGGGTCTGATTCCGGGGAGTTGGCTGGGCTCGGACCGTGCCGAACGCAGCGGGGACGCTCGGGCGTTGACTCTCTTTTCTCTGCCTCTTGCAGTAATCTCTATGCAGACACGGAAGCCCCAGAGAGCAGCGATTCCCTCTGCAGGTCGATGTGTTCCCTTTTCGTTGATGCAGCCGTTCCAGTGGGATGGGGAAGAGCTTGCTGACACCAGTACTGCTGCACTGCAGGATCCCGGGCACTGCATTTCAGAACGGAGCAAAACTATAACCGTGTATTTCTACTTATCCCAGACGTGGGCAGCAAAGAAACCACCCACTCACCCGCAGCTCCCAACGGAGACATCCAGCTGGGAGTAGAGAATCCTGGGTAGTAACACAGTGTTTTCCAGACGTGCACTACCGTAGCTACCTATCCATGTGTGATACTGTGAACCTTTTTAATTTTTTAATCATGTATTTATTTCTTTTATCTTTGCACAGAGACAGCACAAATGTGCTTTTTTTAAACGTTTAGTTTACTGCACTTTTTTTTTTTTGTTGTTGTCATATATTTGTGCATCAGAAAGGAGTGTGAGACCTCACTGGAGAATTGGTAGGAGCACGTTGCTGGGGAGGGCAGGGACCGGAGTGGCTGCGTTTGAGGCAGCAGCGTGGTCTAACCAACTGATGGAGTCAGGAGGTTTAAGGCTGTCCAGACTCTGCCACGGTTTTGCCGAGTGACCCAAGGCAAGTCACTTAACCACTCTGTGCCTCGGTTTCCCCCGTGCTAATGGGTGTACAGTACCCACTTCCGTTAAAGCACTTAAACCCTGGGATGAAAGGTGCTATGTAAATGCAATGTATTAAAGGCCATTGAATAGAATTGCTCCCATGTTACAGTAGTCCAAAGTAGCCATGCCAATTTACTTGGATTCAAAAATCGCTAGTGACTTTTCTCGATCTGTAACACTGTGCGGGGGAAGCAAACGATTCCTGGCAACAGTGATGTGGTCACCTCTGCTCTCCTCCGGCCGTCGCGATGGGTTCTGCCTTCACCACGTGCTGCACCGCTGCGTCACCCCATCTTTCCGTGCTTGGAGTCCACGCTTCGTCTTACCGGCTGCCGCACCGCCGCCTGCTCCGGACACACGGGCACGGACAGATGAGAACTGTGCACCTCCAGGGACCAGCCGCGCTGGAGTGCGAGTTCCCCGCTCTGCCCGGCCCCAGGTGTGGCTGCTCCGGACACTGCATCCTACTGGAGCCACTTAGCACCTCGCATGCTCATGGGTGTATCCGACCGCCCGGTACTCGGGGCTCACGAACATTGGGTTCACACGTATCCTCCGTACCTCAGGGCAGTCAGGGAGGCGCGTGCACGTCCGCACACACTGGAGGCAGAAAGAGAAGCCTGGCTCTGCCACCGAATTGTGCCAGGCGGTGTTGTGTTCACGGACTCTGTTGGACAAAAAGCTGGGTGACTGGGATGTTGCCTGTGGTAACATCTGCGATGGGAAATCGCTGCTTTGGATGTCTGAGTTTGCTTTTCGAGGGCTGCAGGCTTTAGGAGAGAGGATTTGGTGTCACGGGGTAGCGTTCGGACTGGGCTCATCCATCTGTCAGCAGGACCCACACCATAGCATTATTTGAACTCTAGCAATCCCATCCTCATCTCCCAGAGAGAAGGAAGGAAATCCTTTAGACCAGAGGGAGCCAGGTCTTATTCATGGGCTTTATGAGCCTCGCTTGAGAAAGAGGGTCAAAATCTCTTTATTCTCATTACAATCTTCAGACCATCCTTGGGATTCCTGGTAGGGAAGCGGGACGCTTCTCTCGGGGCTCAGCCCCCCCAGTCTGTCTTCACAGCAGCACTCGGGCTGGGTTAATCCAGGTCCCAGAAGGGCTGGTTCCCTCTGCAGCGCGCTGAACTTGGTGAGGATCTTCGTGAATTGACATTTTCTTGCCTACAAGTACAGGACCCAGACTTCACCTTGCCTGCAGATGCTGAAGGCTGTAAGGTGTGCTTCTCTCAGGAGCACAGGCTGGGGATCTTGCAAGCTGCTGCCATCACTTGTATTCATGTATTTACCAAAAAATCTATCAAAAGTCTTTCGAGAAACTCTCCCCTTGACAGCTCGTTCACCCAGCTGGTAGCATTGCTCCATGACCGCCCCTGCAGTAGGCTGGGAAACGGCTCCTAACCTGCCCCATCTGCTTGTGCCGGTCCCGCCCGGGCCCCGTGGGGGTGCCACGGGGGGCTCAGCAGTTTGGCGGAGGGGAGACGGGAGGAGCGCGGTCCCTCCAGACTAACCTGCCTCTGGGCTGAAAGCTAGAGGCTTCAAAATGCTACAAATTCAACCTTTGGTTTTTTCCTCCAGAAGCAGGATGCCATGCGTAGAGAGGCCAGAGGGAGCCACATCCCTTCTGCGTCTTCAGATGTTGCTCTTGGGTGCTGCGCTGGAGGAACGTAGCTCTGGGGAGGGACGCGGGGTTGGGCTCGGGACCACCTCGTCTGTGGGCTGGGGGGTTGAGCCTCCTCGGGACTTTCCAGCCGACCGAAATTGAGCATCTGGTTTAAGACGGTTTAAGCATCATTGATGGAGACTTTATTCCTTCTCCTCCTTTTGAGGGTCTCTAAAGCTACTTAGCCTCTGTGCAGGGAGCATCTGAGCCCCACCTTCATGGAGTATCTCAAAGAATGAGCTTTGCAAGCTGGAGCTGCGCTTGGTCCCAGGAGATGTGGGGAAACCCAGACCTTTTGCAGCATGTTCATTCCAAGCGTCGTCTTTCCTCAAGCGGTCGGGCTTTTTGAGACAATCCTTGTGCAGTTCTGTAGTGCTGAACCCTTTGGGGCGAGCAGGTCTGGACGTGGAGGGTTGATCCTGTGAGAGGACGTGCGAGGGGCTTAGAGCAACTTCTGTCAACGTGCGGGGACAGGAGGAACCTTCCTTTCGTGAGATGCTGATCTGAAATGGAAACGGCCCCTTTCCAGGCTCTCACACGCTCCCTGCCGTGTCACCTACTGTCCAGTTAGCTGGGTGCTGGGGAACCGCTCAGCCTCCGCTTCCCGTGGAGGCTAAAAGGACCTGGGAGTTTAACGTTCGCTCTTAGCCCGCCTCTGCACTGCGCTGCAGCACGAGAGCGCCGGGGAGCTCTGGAGCATTTCCCAAGCGCTGTCACTGCCGCCTTTGCTGGTCGTGCGGAGTCGGAGGAGGGCAAGACACAGGAAAGCGCATCAGCCCTTTTTTGGGGAAGAGAACCACCACCCCTCCTTGGTCCGAGTGTCCCCCCAGCTGCCCTTCCAGCTCATCCGGGACACGAGTTGCCTCTGTTTTCTCTGTCAGGGCTCTCTCTGGTGACCCAGCAGCTCGCAGGCGGGTGCTGTCCCTGCTGTAACCCCCCCGCTCTCTCCATCATTAAAAGAGGCACTGTCTGTCTTCTGCTCTTCCCAGATTTGAGCAGAGCAGCCCTGCCAGACGGCCGGTTCCCGTGTAGCTCTGGTTGCCACCGCTCTCCTTCATCCCCATCGTCCCAGCTGGGACCCTCAGCTCTGCGGACATGCCCTGCGCATTGCCTGGTGCTGAGGCCGCCGGTGAGCCTTCGGCTCGGGCTCTTGCCAAGCTGCAGGCAGCTGCTGCCTGCCAGGGATGGATTTGGCGAGAGAAAACTGGCATCTCTCTCTCTGTGCTTGCCGTCAAGCTCCTGGAAAGGCTCTGCCCTTCGCAGGCAGGTGTAGGGCAGAGGTGTGGGGCAAGCCAAGGAGCTGGCGTAGGGAGGCTCGGCCACGCATGCCCAAATCGCACTTTGGGAAGTTTGTTAGTGAAGCCGGAGCGCTCGTAGGTCTCGGCACAGGGCTGGCACAGGCACAGCGGCGTTTGCATGGGCTCCGTCGCCCCGGGTCCTGGCTGGGCTCCCGAAGCCTGGCCCGGCGTTCCCCCCCCCTCATTCCCAGCCATGTTCTGCTCCAGCTCTTTCCAAAAAGGAGAAGGCGAAAGCCACGGCTCAGGCGTACCGGATCGTGTCTGATTTTTCTTTCTGTTGATGTCTACATTAGACCCAAGGATGTTCTATTGGATATTCATATTCCCACTCATTTTCTGTGTCCGCTCTGTGCGTGCACCATGTAACGAATGTATGTAAGTAGGGGGGCGCGGGGGGCTGGCGGCCCAAATGTGATGCCAACCCGTGGGTGTTGTCATGTTTCTCTCCTTTTTTGGGGGGGGGGTTAAGTCATGAGCGCTTTTTTTCTTTTTCTTGATTGTTTTGAGGGTTTTTTCCCCTTCCCTCTTCGGGGAGACCTTTTTTTTTCCAGAGAACTGTAAATTGATGCTATCTGTCCTCGGCTCTGTGATAAAGCATTCTGTAGTCTGTGCTGTGCTCACTCCGGGCGGCTCTGCCTCCTCTCTCCTGCGATCGCGGCCGGGCCCCGCCTCCCTTTTGGGGGTAAAAAGGAAGAAAAAAGGGGGAAAAAGGGGACGGGAGGAGCTGGGGGGCACGGGGCGGCCGAGCTCCGCATCCCTTTGGGGGATAAAAAGGAAGAAAAAAGGGAAAAAAAGGGGAGGGGAGGAGCTGGGGGGCGGCCGAGCTCCGCCTCCGCCGGGGCCTCGCCGCGGAGCTGCCCCGCCGGCGCCGGGCTGGGGCTGGGGCTCGGGGGAGGCGGGCGGCGGGCGGCCCTGCGCTGCCGGAGGCCCCCGGGGCGGAGCCGGAGCCGCAACCGGAGCCCATGGGCTCGGGGTCGCGGAGCCCGGCCCGGCGGCGGCGGCGATCGCGCTCGCCGCGGCGGGAGCGGGGCCGGGAGCGCTCCGGGAGCCGGGAGAAGCGGCGGCGGCGCAGCCGGAGCCGGAGCGGGGGACGCCGCCGGGAGCCGAGCTCGGGGTGAGCGGGGGCCGGGCCCGGAGCGGCTGGGCCTCGCCTGAGGGGGGAGCCGGGCCCGGTGGAGCGGGGAGCCGGGCCTCGGGGTGCCGGTGCCCGGGGGAGGCCGGCCCCGGTGAGGCCGCGGGCTCGGGCGGGCCGGACCGGGCCCCGGTGCCGGTTGGGGCGAAGGCGCCGGGGAGAGGCCGCGGCGGGGCCGGGCCGGGAGCCTTCTCCGGGCGGGCCCGGCCCCTCCGGGCGGTGCGAGGGCCGCTCCGGTGGCAGGGCCCGACGCGTCCCCTCGGCCGGGGGCGGGAGGCCCCGCCGGGCCCGGGCTGTGCCGCGGGCGGCCGCAGGCCCCGGGGAGGCCCGGGCTGGGGGCGGTTTGAAAAGCGCGGGCCGTGAGACAGACCCGGCCCGGCCGGGGCCTTGCTGGGGGACGGGGGAGCAGGCACCGCCATCAAAGCGCGTCTGGGCTTTCTCGGCCCCGCTGGCGGCTCTGGCTGCGGCCTGGGTCGGTCCTCGCTCCGCTCCGGAGCGCCCGTTGTCCGACACGGAGCCAGTGACCATCGCCCAGCTGAAACACGGCTTTTCCCCCCCACCCCAGCTCCGACTCTGGCGATGAGAGACAGAAATGGAAGAAGAAGAAAAGCAAAAGCAGGGACCAGCACCATAAAAGCCAGAAGAAACACCGCTCGCGGTCCCGGGGTCGCTCCTCCAGCTCCAGCTCGGAGCACGAGCGAGACAAGAGGAGAGCCCGGAGCAGAGAGCGGCGGAGCAAGAGAGATGGCTCCAAGTCTTCGGTGTCCTCCGTCAGCTCTCCCTCCCCGCCGCGCTCCCGGGGCAGGGAGGAGACGGGGCAGCAGCTGAGCCTCCAGGAGCGCTTGAGGCTGAAGGAGGAGAAGAAGAAGCAGGCTGCGCTCATGAAAGCCTTGGAGACGCCTGAGGAGAAACGGGCTCGCCGGCTGGCCAAGAAGGAGGCCAAGGAGAGGAAGAAGCGGGAGAAGATGGGGTGGGGAGAGGAGTACATGGGTTACACCAACACCGACAATCCCTTTGGGGACAACAACCTGCTGGGCACCTTCATCTGGAGCAAGGTGAGCTCTCCTCCGTGCCCGCGGGTTGTAAGAGGCTGCTCGAAGGAGATCGTGCCCCTGCAGCCACCGCGGGACGGGACAGAGGAGCAGCGGGGCGTCGGGGGGGACCTTTGCTCGAGGTGGGAACCTCTGTAACGCTAAAAGCAGCCACGCAAGAGCAAAGCACTCGTCCAGGGCAGCAGCTGCGTGTTTTTGACAAGCTCAGTGGGGTTTTACCCCCTTTCTCCCGAAGACCAAGGTCTGTGGCCAGGGGTGCGGGATGAGGAGGTGGGTCAGGGTGTGGGGGAGGGCCCCAGACCTGCTGGGAGCTGCACGCTGAGTGCTGGGCAGCATTTACTGGTGTGTTAGTGGTCGCCAGGTCGGGTGGCCTCCCTGGGCTGAGCCTGGCTTTTGCTCAGGAGTAGGGTTTAGGGATTTGAGGACCTTCAAGAGGACCGGAGCTCGCTGGAGCAGTGGAAGCGGGTGGATGCGGTGGCGTTTGCTGGCCAGTGAGGGGCTGTAGGGGTCGCTGGGTTTCACAGCTTCCCTTGGCCACTCTGTTTCAGGCACTGGAAAAGAAAGGGATCAGCCACCTGGATGAGAAGGACCTGAAGGAGAGGAACAAGCGAATCCAGGAGGACAATCGCCTGGAGCTGCAGAAGGTGGGATCAGATGTTCCCTCCCTCCGTCTGACAGAGAACCCTGTGGACAGCCCAGTTCTCCCAGTCACTCACCTGGAAGTCCCCTTGTTCTTCTCACTGGGGGTGCCCATGGGCTGTAGGATCGCGGGGGGGCACAGTATACTGATTCTGCTATTCTGGGGGAGAAGGTTCTTGGGGTTGAGCCTGGCTCAGGGGGTGCTGAGGAGGACAAGTGCCAGGTCACGGCACTGAGGCACTCGGTTGTGGCTGTGTCCCCTGTCCTCCAAAGGGCTGGCAGCGAGCAGCAAGCATCCCGGCCCCACTGGTCCGCGCTGGCTTTTCTTCCGCATGGCTCCTGGCTCCCTGGGGAGCCTCAGGCCGATGGCAGGAGCTGCGGCAGCTCAGTGAGCGGGGTTACGGCTGCGTCCTCGAACGGGTGTCCTGCGTGGGTGCCCCATCCGCGGTGGCCTCACATCTTCCCTCCGCCCTGGGCAGGTGAAGCAGCTGCGCCTGGAGCGGGAGCGGGAGAAGGCGATGCGTGAGCAGGAGCTGGAGATGCTGCAGCGGGAGAAAGAAGCAGAGCACTTCAAAACCTGGGAGGAGCAGGAAGACAACTTCCACCTGCAGCAGGCCAAGCTGCGGTAGGTGTGCGGCTTCGTGGGGACGGGCCCACCAGGGAGCAGAGGACGGCAGGCACCGCTCACTGTCCCTCTCCTCTCACCCAGGTCTAAGATCCGGATTCGGGATGGGAGGGCGAAACCCATTGACCTTCTGGCCAAGTACATCAGCGCGGAGGACGACGACCTGGCCGTGGAGATGCACGAGCCCTACACCTTCCTGAACGGCCTGACCGTCTCCGACATGGAGGATCTGGTGGAGGACATCCAGGTGCCAGCTCTGCCTGAGGGCTGGCCGAGGGGCAGCAGCTCAAGGCTTCCCCCCCTCAGCTCTGCTTCCCTGCCCGTGGTGCGGAGCAGGTGCCTGATGTCCTGCTTGTCTCCTGCCTGCAGGTTTACATGGAGCTGGAGCAAGGGAAGAACGTGGACTTCTGGAGGGACATGACCATCATCACAGAGGATGAGATAGCCAAGCTGCGCAAGCTGGAGGCATCCGGGAAAGGAGGACCGGGTAAGCGGGAGGGCAGAGCCTGGTGTGGGTGTGGAGGGGAGCGTGGGCGGTGGGTAAAGCAGAGCGTAGGGTCTGCCGCGTGCGCTCAGGCTCAAAGGGGTTCTCTGGGATCTGCTCTGGGATCTGCTGGATGGAGGCTGTAGGTCTGGCAGCCATCCCCTGCTGGGGTCCAGCCCTCCGCTGTCGGGTGCAGCCCAAGAGAGCCTGGGTGAAGGCAGGCTGAGCACTCGGAGACTGACTGACTGCCCTTGTCTGTCTGTCCAGGGGAGCGTCGGGATGGCGTCAACGCCTCCGTCAGCTCGGACGTGCAGTCCGTGTTCAAGGGCAAGACGTACAACCAGCTGCAAGTGCTCTACCAGGGCATCGAGAGCAAGATCCGGGCAGGAGGACCCAACCTTGACATTGGGTACTGGGAGAGCCTGCTGCAGCAGCTGAAGGCTTACATGGCTCGGGCCAGGTGAGAGCAGGGACTGTCCCCTGGGCAGGGCTGCGGAGAGGGGCAGCCCAGACCCTGCCGCGAACAGAACCCACAGTCTTTGGCGGAGGGATTTTATCCCTTTTCCGAGACGGTTGGCTCTCCCAAGAGGGGAGAGGGGCTGGACACTCGGTCCCTTCTCCGGCAGCGATGTTTACGAGAGGGAACCAAACTGGAAGGTTATTCAGCCCAAAACTGTACAAAACCCAGCAGGTTTCTACCCAGTGTGGTGGGTGTCACAGCTCTGGGCAGTGTGGGCATGAGGTGGGTTCTGCTGGGTGGGACCCGATGGCTCATCTCCTCTTCCCAGGCTGCGAGAGCGGCACCAGGACGTGCTGCGCCAGAAGCTGTACAAGTTGAAGCAGGAGCAGGGTGTGGAGAGTGAACCGCTCTTCCCCATCATCAAGCGGGAGCCGGCCTCCCCCAGCGACAGGTATGCAGCCTTTTCCTTGGGGAGCGCAGCCGTCCAGGCCTCTCCCATGGGGCACCCGGGACAGAAAACACATCCTCGTGCTCCCGTCCTTCCGTAGACAGACCTCAGGTGAGCAGAGAGCAAGGGTACCATCCCCGTCCCAGTTCTCTCTTCTCCCTTCCTTGCAGGCTGGATCCAGAGGAGAGCATTGTGGTACAGCCAGGGCCGTCCTCGGAGCCGGAGGCCGAGCAGGACGCAGAGGCCAAAGGAGAGGCAGAGGGGGAAGCCGTGCTGATGGAGGAGGACCTGATCCAGCAGAGCCTGGATGACTACGATGCAGGGAAGTACAGCCCCCGGCTGCTGGGCACCAACGAGCTGCCCTTCGATGCCCACGTGCTGGAGGCCGAGGAGGATACGCATCGGCTGCTGCTTCTGCGTCAGCAGCTCCAGGTCACAGGTAGGAGCCCCGCGGGCCGGCCCCGCGCCCGCCTGGCACGGAGGGCGCACGTGTGCTTCGGGGTGCGGGGCTGGAGGGGGTCACTGCCCTCAGAGAAGGGTGAGAGCTGGACCTGGAGCACGCATCCAGAGCTGGCCTGGCAGAGGGATGCCCCCAGCAGCCCAGTGCGCTGCGGCCTGCGGGTACCGGCATCAGGCCCTTCCCCGCTCCCAGCCACGCCACCGAGCTCTTTGGGCTGCGGGCAAGTGGGAAGGGTGTTCGGATGAGTTTCCCAGCACAACTCAGCCCGGCGCCCACCTGGAGCCCACGGGCAGCGTGCACATCTCCACGCCCAGCTCCGCATCCCCTGCCCAGCATCTGCTGCTCCTTCCCTCTGCGCGCCCGGGAGCAGCATCCCCACAGCCCTGGCCTGGCTGCCACTGATGTCCCCTCTCCTCCCTACAGGTGATGCCACCGAGAGCGCCGATGACATCTTCTTCCGTAAGGCTAAGGAGGGCATGGGCGCGGACGAGGCGCAGTTCAGCGTGGAAATGCCCCTCACGGGCAAGGCCTATCTCTGGGCTGACAAGTACCGGCCCCGCAAGCCCCGCTTCTTCAACCGGGTGCACACGGGCTTCGAGTGGAACAAGTACAACCAGACCCACTACGACTTCGACAACCCCCCACCCAAGATCGTGCAGGGCTACAAGTTCAACATCTTCTACCCCGACCTCATCGACAAGCGCTCGACACCCGAGTACTTCCTGGAGGCCTGCCAGGACAACAAGGACTTTGCCATCCTGCGCTTCCACGCCGGGCCGCCCTACGAGGACATCGCCTTCAAGATTGTCAACCGGGAGTGGGAGTATTCCCACCGCCACGGCTTCCGCTGCCAGTTTGCCAATGGGATTTTCCAGCTCTGGTTCCACTTCAAGCGTTATCGTTACCGCAGATGAGGGGCTGCTCATCTCCCCTCCGGACCCCTGGCGCAGGGGGGTGGGCAGGGGGTCTCGTCCCCCGTCACAGGCGCTGTCCCACGGACGTCCCCAAGGCCTGGCCCAGCACAGGGCCTATTCCTGAGGGTTTTCCCTGTCCTTGCTTTTATCCTGAGGGACCTGAGACTTTGGTACAAATAAATAGGGGTTGTTTAAGCCGTGGCATCCTGCGCGTGGGCACCCCTCTGCTGCACGGCATCACCAGCCAGTACCGCACTGGGCCAGCACTGGGAGCTCCCCTGCTCCTCTGGGGGCTGGGTGGTGGGGGGGGTGTCCTCCCCCCCACGCCTCGGGGGTCTGTCACCCCATCCCCGCCTGCCGTCAGCCCCACGTGCTCCCATTGCCCGTTCCAGCCCCACGCGCTGCCCTTGCCTGCGCCGGCCGCCTCTGCCGCGCTCCCATCACCAGTGCCAGACCTGTCCAGCCCAGAGGCTCCCCAGCTGGAGCTGCGGCGCCCTTTGCTCCGCCTGCCTCCGTGGTCCTGCTGCCGCCGACCTCCCCGGGCCCATCGCCCTCCCGGCCGGCCCCATTTCTGGCACGTTCCCCCCTGGGATCCAGCTTCCCCGGCCTGGGAGCGCCACCACCTCCCTCGACCCCGGCTGCAGGATGAAAGGGTTCAATGGCTGCCAGGCGTCTGCTTCTGGCAGGGAGGAGGAGAGGGGTGTTAGATGAGAGATCTCCTTACAGGGACAAATCCCGTTTCCATGGCCTGCAACCCCTCCCACCCCGTGCCTGAGCGGCTCTCGCTGCCCTGGGCCGGTGCCAGCCGCGCTCCCCAGACCCCCATCGCTGAGGTGGGGGTCCCCGAGGGCCCCGAGTGATGCTCAGCGGGGGTCAGGCGCCTTGGGGAGCGCTTCAGGGCTGAGCTGGGCCTCGCTGGCGTCGGTCCCCCCACCCCACACGGCCCCATCCCCACCAGTGCCCGCACCCTTGGGGTGTCCCGGCTCTGCGCTGAAGCAGGCAGGAGGGGATGCCGGTGCGTGCGTAATGCCCGGTAGCGCAGCCTCCAGGAAACCTCGGCCGTCAGCTATCGCAGCAAGGTTGTTTCCTCCCCGCGGGCCTCGCTGCATCCTGCCCCCCCGGTGCAGCCCCACAGCGGAGGGGCTCGGGGGCTGCCCAGGTCCCCCAGCACGGGGCAGAGCCGGCCCTGCTGTGTGGGGGCTCCCTGGCCTCGGGGGCTGCCCCACGGCTCTCGTTTTGCCCCATAGCTCGCGGGTCGCCCTGTCCCGCGGCTCTCGGCACCGCCGGCAGGATCCAGCCCTGCAAGCACCATGGGAGCTCACGCTCGGGAGGCTCCCGCGCCTGCCGCAGCCACCCACGCGTGCCGGGGCGCAGCCTGCCTGGGAATGGGGCTGGGGGAGACCCCAGCCGCCTCTGCCCCGCAGGCGGGTGCCCCCTCCCTGTCCTGCCGGACGTCCCCGGGCTGGCGGCTGTGCTGGGACGCGTCCCCCGGCCTCTCCTTCCTGTGCGTTATTTAAAGCCGTGAGCGGCTGCTCGGCGCAGGGGGGTTTTGGCTCAGCGCAGGAAGCGTGTGCAGGCCCGGCCAGGGATGGCTTTGGAGGAAATAGGAAGAAAAAAAAAACCAAACCCCAAAGCCAGTGGTTGGGTGCCCTCCCTGCTTAACTGCCTGGCAGAGCCCCCTGCCCACAGCCCCTCTCCCTCCTGGGCGCACAGGGAGGGGGGCACTCACCAGAAATGTCCCACTGTCCCCAGCCTGGACGGCGTCCACGTCCCCTCCCAGGTGCTGCCTTTTCCCCGCACCCTTGACTTCGATCCCTGGACAGAGCCACCCACCGGGCACGAGAGCCCGAACCCCAGGAGCTGCTGCAGCCGGGCGCCCGCCATCGCCGGTTCAGGGGCTGGATCCAGCTGAAGCCCAGGATGTTTTTTTCCAGCCCTGGCTGCTCTCAGTGCTCTTCTCCCCATCTCCCCTAATTTCAGGGGGAGCCGGTTACCTTCCTCTGCCTCGTGGTTTGCCGTGGCGCAGCCCTGGGCTGGGTTTGGGAGGCACAGCTCTCTTCCGCTCCCAGAGCCAGCGGCAGCGGCTCGGCTGGGTTCACGCCAGGGTGGCGGCAGGTCGGGGCGAAGCCGCCTTCACCTCCTCTGTGCCCACATCCTCTGCGAGCGCAGCTGCGCCCCGGACCGAGCCAGCGGGAGGGTGAGCACACCCGAGCAGCATCCGGGCACGGTAGCCGCTGCTGAGCTGGGTTCTGCTCCCGGCGGAGCCGCTCCTGCTCCCGGCTCGCTCCCCCGGCCAGGGCCAGCTGCGTTCCAGCTCCCCGGGCTGTCCCTCCGGCTCCAACCGTCACCCTCCTCTGACAGTCTTTGCTCTGCACCAAGGGATCAAGGGACAGGGTCTGCAGCCCGGCAGCGCCAAGGCGGTGGCAGGAAAACCTGATGCTCAGGCCGCTGAGCATCGCCCGGCCGCCCGCACGCCCTGGCCTTGATGGGATTCTGGGTGCACGGGATGCCCCTGCGTCACCCGTGGGCTCGGACGCTCCCAGTGCTCCGGAGCTGGATGGAGACACCAGTGCCAGGGATGGGCTCTGCCCTCCCCGGCGGAGCACGAAGAGCAGCAGCGGAGGCCGTCGCGTCCCCTCCTGCGGCTCCCGTGCCTCAGCAGGACAGTGCCTGGGGACGTGCCACCCCAGCGAGCCTGGCTGGCCGCGGCTTTGGGCAGCGCAGCGACACACCAAGCTGAGCCGTCGGGCTGGGAAAAGCCCCGGTGTGTGAAAACACCCGGGCTGCGTCCGGCCGAGTCCCCTGGGGTAGGGACGGCCGGGGCTGTGGGGGACACCCAGGGACGCTGCCGGGGGGGCACCCGCTCACGTCTGCCTGGCACCGCTGCCTCCCCATCCCGGGTGTCAGGGCCTGCTGCGGGGGACAGCGGGGACGCCCCGCTCCCGGGCTGGAGGACGAGGCCTCGCCGTGGTGCCAGCCCGCCCGAGCTGTGTCCATGCGGGTCCCTCTGGGACTGACCCCCCCTCCGGATGCAGGAATCCGGCTCGGGTAAACAAATGAGTAACCCGGATAAGAGCTCGGCCCCGCTAAATATAGCCGGGCCGGCGCAGGGTGGGGGTGTCTCAGCGCCAGCCGGTTCTCACAGCCGAGCGGGGACAGGTGAGGCCGGGGGACGCGGCCCCTCGTCCCACCCGTGGCCGCTGCCACCTTCGAGGCCACCCCGGGCTCTGGGTGCCGGCCCGGGGGGCTCCGCGCCGGGGGCGCAGCCTGGGGCTGGGGGCGCTGGGGGCCGGGGGGGGTCGGGGCGCCCACCCCGGCGGGGAGCGGGGCCCGATCCGGACCCTGCCCCGGGGGGGCGCGGGGCGGGGCTGGGGGGTTGCTGAGAGCCCGGCCCTTCCCCCGCGCCCTCCCGCGGGGCTGGGCTTTGCTGAGCTGAGCTGAGCTGAGCTGAGCTGAGCTGAGCTGGGCTGGGCTGGGCTGAGCTGAGCCGGGCTGAGCTGAGCCGCGTTGAGCCGAGCCGGGCTGAGCCGAGCCGAGCCGGGCCGGGCTCAGCGGCTCCGGGCGGGGTCCCGCCGGCAGCGAGGTAGGGCCCGGGTCGGCGGGGGCGGGGGGGGGCGGTGCAGGGGCCGGGGGATGCACGGCCGGCGGGGGGGGGGGAGGGGCCGGAGGGGCTGAGAAGGACAAAGAGCCCACGAGGCTGGGAATGGACGGACGGAGGGGATGGACAGACAGAGCGCAGCGCTGGGATGGACGGACGGAGAGACTGGGGTGGACGGCTGGGGCGGACAGACAGACCGCAGGGCTTGGGGGGCCGGCGGGGCGACAGGGGCTGGCTCAGCCGCCCGGGGTGCAGAGAAACCCGAAGGGGGGGGCGTTTGGGGGGGGGAGGGGAGCGGTGACCCCACGGGGGGGGCACTCGGGGACGCGGTGCCCCCCCGGCTGGTTGTCCCCTGCGCTGGGTGGCCGGGGCTGGCAGGTCCCGGGCTCCCCCCCGGCACCGGGATTTGCTTTCGGGGCTTCCCCCGCCGGGACGGGTCCCGGAGTTCGCCACCGGCTCCAGGCGCTGCTGGGAAGGGCCGGGAAAAGGCCGGGAAAGGACCGGGAACGGGGCTATTTCGGGCGGCCCCGCGGCGGCTCCGAAGCCCCCCCGAGGCCGCGGTGCTGCGGCCGGGGTGCGGGGGTCCCCGGCTGCCGCCCCCCCGCTGCCGGCCCAGCGCTGCCCAGCCCCGGCTCTCGCTGCCCGGGGCGATCCCCCCCGCCTGCCCTGCGCCGGGGCCCGGGGCCAGATTGGGCCGCGATGGGGCAGGGGCTGCGCTCACCGTCCCCCGGGGTTGGGGACCTCCGCCGTGGGCCACAGCCGGGACAGGCGAGGGCAGCCGCCGCGCCTGGCAGGGGCCATCCCGCTGGTCTGTCACCGCTTCCCAGGGACGGCCTGGGTGTCCCAGGGGCTGCCCTGCCCCAGGCCAGGCCAGCTCCCCCGGCAGCGGGTCCCCTTGATGGCTGCGGGTCCAGGGAGGGACGCTGGGGCCCTGCCAGGTCCCCGGCCCCATGACGTGGCCGTCGCCTTTCCCGTCCCAGCTGATGGCCTTGAGCCGCTCTGCTGCCCAGAGAGCCCCAGCCTGGGGGTGGCTGGTGGTGGGACCACGGCCATCCCTGGCAGGGACGGCTGTGCCCGACAGTGTCCCACGGGACCGCCTGCACAAGGGACATCAGGCTGGAGAGGCAGAAGGGCCACTGCGGAGAAAGTCCTTGTCCTTCCAGGACGAGGTGGGACAGGGCTGTCCCTGGAGAGGTCCAGCAAGCAAAGAGGAGGGCCTGGACATGCAAAGGACAAATGCAAATGTCCGGCAGCATCTTCTGCACAGCCGCCCTGCGGCCGAGCACCACGTCCCCGGTGGCAGAGCCCAGGCCGCAGGGGCACGTGGGGTGTAGGGGCCGTCACTGCTGCCCGGTTTGGGGTCCCTTTGCAGGCGTGTGGAGCCCCGCTGCCCAGCAAAGCTCCCTTCCCAGCCCCACCCCCGGCCTGATCCTGCCAGCCGGTGCCCAGCCCAGCCCGAGGAAGCCTGGGGAAGCAACGGGCTGCGGCGAGAGCTGCGCTGATAAGGAGCAGCCTCCCGCGTTCCCCATGAGCCTCTCGCCTTTCCCTCGCTAACCTCGGATGTGACCAGGGCAGGAAGCAGTGCCCGGCGGAGGCAGGGCAGCCTGCGGTGCATCTGCAGCGTAACGCCGACCCACGGGCTCACGTGGCGCCAAGAACCCCATTAGCGCCCGCACCGGCCCCCGCCGCTGCTGCCAGCGTCTCTCAACCTCCAGCAGCCCAGTTTGGAGACAGCTCCTCTCCGCCGGGATTTTATCCCAGCACCCTTTGCCTTTGCTCACAGCCAAACCCTCGCTCCCGCGGGACCTCCCCGGGAAAGGGTTTTGCTGGATCCAGTAACCCAAAACCAAGCGCACGGGGTTGCCGGGGACAGACACCGGGCTTAGGGTCTCTCCTCTGCAGGACCTGCCATCCCCACGCGCATCCTCCTGCGGCGGCCGCCTGCGATGGGGGGAGACGGCGAGTGAGGAGCCCCCGGCCCCCACATGAACCCCTTCCCGTAAGTGCCTCTGGTTTGCTCTGGTGCGCGCAGGGTTCGGCTCGTTCCCAGCCGTGCTGGCACTAAATGGCCCCTCTTTAATATTTGATTCCCTCTAAGTGCTGCGCGGTCCCAGGCTGGCCGGCCGAGGCAGCTCGGCGCAGGGAGGCACCCGCTGCTCAGCCCCCGAGCCCACCCCAGCATCGCAGCTGGTCCCGGGGCAGAGCCCCCGGTGTCCCCGGCCCTGCCGGCAGTGAGCAGCGGGCGAGGGTCTGGGTCGTGGCTGCGCCGGGGCAGGAGGGGAGAGGAGGACGAGGAGGGGACGTGGGTGATGGTGGGGTTTGGGGTGTGCAGGGCAGAGCTGCCGGGGCTGGCGCATCCTTGCCCAGCCATGGTGCCACCGCGGGGAGATCTGGACACTGTGGGGAGAGGGGTCGGATCCTGCCGAACCGAGCCGGTCGGCAGCCAAGAGCATCCCATGGCCGTGAGTCCCCAGGCGATGGGGGCGGCATCGCCCCGCAGGGTCCTGATCCCCAGCCACGCCGGAGGGAGCACCCCAGGGTGGGGGGACACTCGTTTTTGAGGGCAGCACCCCGAGAGCGTGGGCAGGCACGTGGCGAGGGGCAGCTCAGCAGGACCTCTGAGCCATGGCACCCACGTGGCATCACCGTGGGGCAGGGGAGGAATTTGCCACCTTCCAGGGAGGGAAATCCCAGGGGACCCGGGAAGGGCTGGGGAAAGGCTGGTGGTTCCTCGGGGACTCGGAACCGTCACGCCAAGGCCTGACCGCATGTCTCAAGAGGACCGTCACCTTTGGGGCCGCCGCTGCCATCCCTCAGGGACTGGAGAACACAAACAGCAGCAAGTTTTCGCTGTTGTCTCATGGAAAAAGCCAGGGCCATCCTTGCACTGCAGCAGTGAATCACCGCCACGCTCTGCCAGCCGCCTGCGCCGGGACGCGGCTGGGGACGTGCCCCCGCCGCCACCCCCAGCCCCTTCCCTGCTCCCCGGCGGCCGCGGGGCTGAGGGTGCAGCCGGCGACAGGGGTGAGGGCAGGGGTGCTGCTGTTCCGGATGGGTGCCGGCACCCTTGGCCCTGCAGCCCGCCTGGATGCGGCCCCAGAGGAGGATGTTGCAATGCCTGGCCCCATCCCAGCCCTGGGACGGGCTGTGGGATCGACGCGTGTCTGGGGTGCGCGCGGCGGCTCCCGGCCCTGCCACCGCCCTTGCGCCGGGGGCCGCAAAGGGGGCAGTGAGCGAGGGGTGCCAGGCTGTGGGACGCGGCGCAGGACTCGCCCGGGTCGTGGGGACGCAGAGCGGGGTCGGATGAGGGAGCAGCCGCTGGGTTTGGCGCCGATCGGGGTTGCCTTGAGGTTTGACTTGGGGACGGGGATGGAGGGCAGGTGGTGGTGGCACCCTGCAGGAGGGGGAGGTGGGGTGCCGGGACCCCCACGGCCGGCGGGCACTGCAGCGGGGTCTTTGCAGAGGCAGCGGGTCAGGATACAGCTGGGCATCCCATGGGGGCCACCGGGCCGGGGACGGCATCAGCCAGTGGTGTGGGGACGGGGCAGACGGGGTGGCAAGGACACCCACAGCCTGGAGAAAGGGGTCCCAGGAGGAGAGGAGGAGTCTGGTTCCCATGGGGTCTGGTCCCTGGGGTGCCTGGTCCCCACTGTCGCCATGCCCCTGCCCCAGCCCACATCACCCCATTTGCAGCCTGGACTAATTAGCGATGGAGGCAGCAGCCCTGGGGCTTCCCAGATGCTTCCCAGCCCCGGGTCACCGTCCAGCAAGCCAGCATGGCATCGACCGGGCTGCCCACGACCGCAGCACCCTGCCATAGCCACCGGGCCAACGTCCGGGTGACAAACCCTCGGCTCCAGCTGCGGTGGGGCCGGGGAGAGGGGGAGAACGGGGATGTCACACGTGCAAGCCAGCTGCGTGTCCCACGGCCGGTGCTGGGGGGTGCAGCACATGGCTCCAGGCAGGGACGTCCCATCCCGTGCCTCAGTTTCCCCACCACGCTGCAGGAACGGGGCCTCTCCCCCTTTAGCCGGGGGTGCAGAGGGGAAGGAGCAGGGGTGCGGGGAGGGTGTCAGGATCAGGCCCCCAGTGCGGCCGCCCTGTGCCTGCACGCCCCAGCCTTCAGAGCGGGTCCCCCCTCCCGTGGCGGAGGGTGGATGTCCCTGGGGGTGTCTGGCCATGTCCCCCGCCCCGGGGCAGGAGGGAGCCGGTGCCATCAGAGCTGAGCTGCCAGTGCCGCACTGCTCCCAACACCCACCACGCCGGATTACAGCCTCGTGGCAGCAGCCCATGTGGCTCGCGGCTGGGGATGGTTAATCCCGGCCAGCTGCGGGGCTGGGGCCCTCCGCACCCGCTGCCGCTGCCGCACCAAGAGCGCTGCCAGCCCGGCGCATGCTGTGGTCCTGGTGTGGTGTCCCCTGTCCCCCTCCGCAGCCCATGGGATGCCCCACGTTTGCAGGCTCACGGTGGGTGATGGGTGGGCTTGGCCATGGGGACCCGTCCTAAACCCTGCTCCTTGTCCCTGCAGGGCAAGGCGGGATCGGTGCCAGCACCGGCGGGGCCACACACCATGGAGCTGAGCCAGGAGGGCGCCTGAAGCCGCCGGAAGGAGCGGGATGGGGTGGGGGGGTACGGAGCCCCCCAACGGCAGCACGGCCGGCCGGTCGGACACGTGCTTCGGGGTGTTCAATGCCAGTGACGGCCATGGCCAGGCGCAGAACAGCATCACCTCGCCCTGGTTCTCCACCGCCTTCGGCCTCATTGGCCTCTGCTCCAACCTCTTCGCCCTCTGCGTCCTGCTCAGCTCCTCCCGCAAGCTGTCCAGCCGGGCCCGCTCCTCCTTCCTCGTCTTCCTCTGCGGGCTGGTGGTCACGGACTTCATGGGGCTACTGGTGACGGCCTCGGTCATCATCCCCTATCACTTCATCAAGTTCGCCTGGGCCGAGGTGGACTCCAGCTGCCACCTCTGCAACTTCCTTGGCTTCTCCATGGTCTTTTTCGGGCAGTGTCCGCTGCTGCTGGGGGCCACCATGGCCGGCGAGAGGTTCTTCGGCATCAACCGCCCCTTCTCCCGCTCCACCAGCATCTCCAAGCGCCGCGCCTGGTCCATCGTGGGGCTGGTGTGGGGCTTTGCCTGCCTGCTGGGGCTGCTGCCGGTGCTGGGGCTGGGGCGGTACACGCTGCAGTACCCCGGCTCCTGGTGCTTCCTCACCCTCCTGCCCGACACCGGCAATGTCGTCTTCTGCCTGCTCTTCGCCCTGCTGGGCATCTTCTCCGTGCTGCTCTCCTTCGTCTTCAACACAGTCAGCGTGGTGACGCTCTGCCGCGTCTACCACGACCGGGAGTCGGTGCAGCGGCGCCGGGACAGCGAGGTGGAGATGATGGTGCAGCTCGTGGGCATCATGATCATCGCCACCATCTGCTGGATGCCTCTCCTGGTGAGGACCTGGGTCTTGGTGGTCCCCCCTGCCATGTCCCTCCTGGGTCTTGGTGTCCCCCCCCATGCTCCTGGTGAGGCCCAAGGTCTCGGTGTCCCCCACCACCACCACTCTGCACCCTGGGTTGGCACCGCGGTGACGGGCTCTGGGGCTCAGCGCTGCTCGCAGGCAGAGCGGGTGCTCCCTGGTAGCAGGTGCCCCAAACCAGCCTGGGACCCCCCCTCCAGCAGGCTTGACACCCAGCCTGGACCCTCACCATCTCCCCACCCCGGGGCAGCTCATGGCCTCTGCGTGGACCCCCCGCCGCTGACGCCTTGCCCCCTTCCTCCCTGACAGATCTTCATCGTCCAGACCGTCCTGCAGCAGCTGCCGGCCAGCGGCCAGATGCAGATGCTGCCCACGAACACGCAGAAGATGCTGCTCATCTACATCCGCATGGTCACCTGGAACCAGATCCTGGACCCCTGGGTCTACATCCTCTTCCGACGGGCCGTGCTGCAGCGCATCTACCCCAGCCTGCGCCCCCGGCCCTCCATCGTCTCCCTCTACCCCGTCCTCAACCCCTCCCTGCGCCGCAAGCTCACCGCCGACTCCGTTCTGCAGTAGCGGTGCCCAGGGACAGGTACCGGGGGCACGGCATCCCCCCATCCCACCCCCCCCAGGTTAATTAAGTGTCCCCATCACCTGCATCCGTGAGCTCTCCCCATCCCCCGGAGCCCAGTACCCGAGGAGGGGGTGGCAGGGGCCACAGGGCTGCTCCCCCCTGCCCATCCCCATCTGAGTGACCCCCAACCCCAATAAACCACAGCTTGCGCAGCTCTCCGTGCCCGCCGGGGGTGAGCTCCTGGGGGGACCCAGCCCCATGGCGGCCGGAGCAACAGCCCTTCTCCTCCAGTCTCTGCTTTAATCAGCCGCGGCCGCTTCCCGCCACGTTTTGGGGTGCACGAGAGGGGTCTTTGGGAGGGGGAGGCTGGGTGCCCCCCCTCCCCAACCCAGGTGCACCGAGGTGCAGCTCGGGGTGCAGGGGGCAGGATGGGGACGCCCCGCCGGCACCACCAGCCCCGGGTGGGGTGGGGACGTGGGGAGGGGACGCAGGCGAGGGGCACTGCCACCCCCAGCCAGCTACTCCTGCCCCGCCTCGGGGTGGCAGACGGCCGCCCACACCTCGGCCACGAACTCCTGGGGGAAGGCAAACTCGCCCAGCACCGAGTCCAAGCCGCAGGCGAGCTGGGCCACGCTAGGGCTCTCCTTTGCCGCCTCCACCATCGTCGAGGCTGGGGGGGAGGAGAGGCAGGGTCAGCGGCAGGCGAGGGTCCGGGATGGGCACCCCCTGCCCGCCCTGCCCGCTCACCCAGCTCGCTGTCGCGGATGCCCATGTAGCTCTCCAGCAGGTCGTCCACCCGGCGGGCAGCTTCTTCCTCGAAGGGGCTGGGCTGGGGGCGAGAGGCCCAGCAGGTGGGTGCCAGGGGATGGGGGCATGGCCCAGGGACCCCCTGACTCCCACGGAGCCGTGCCCATGGGTGCTGCACGCGTGGGCACCCAGCAGTGCACCCGCTGGGGGCACAGTGCAGGGCTCACCCGGGGCATGGGGATGCTCATCCCCACCCCGAGCAGGGTGTGAGCGGCCTGGGCTCAGGGTGGGGGGCTCGGGGACAGGGGTGGGGGTCTTACCCCCTCCTCCAGCGTGGCTGGGCCCTGCGCCCGTAGCCGCAGCGTTTCCTTCCCGCTGGCCACTCTGCCCTCGCCCGGGGACTTGCTGCTCCGCGTCCTCTGCCCGATCATGTCTGCGCCCGGGGTGGGGGGTGAGGGTGCAGGCAGGGCCTGGCACCTCCTGCCCCTCGCCGCCCCGGCCATCACCCAGCCCCAGCCCACGCACGTCACAGCACCCCGGGGGGGGCACCGCAGGGTGAGCCGTGCGTGGGGGGGGGCTCACAGGCAGCGTGGGCGTAAGGGACATCCACGGGTGCAGGGTGGGGATGCGCATGGGTGCCCAGGACAGTGCACACGGAGGAGCGGGGGTGCCCACGGGGAGCACAAGCAGGTGTGGGGCCCCTCCGAGGAATGCTCGCATGGGTGCCATGCAGGGGTGCTCCGGGGTGCACACAGGGGTGGGGGACCCTGGGGGGGACCCGGTCCCTGGGGAGGGGGCTGCAGGGCAGGAGGACCGCAGGGGATCGGCCTCCCCACGTTCCTCCCAGGGGTCCCCCAGTCCCCAGGGCGAGAGCGGGGGGACCCCTCGGGCTCACCAAAGGCCTTTTTGGGCTGCACCAGGCGGAGGGTGAAGGGCTGAGCCCGGGGCAGCTCCCGCAGCATCCGGGCCACCTCGTAGTGCCGGCAGCCCACGATGGTGTGGTCATTGATGGCCTCGATGCTGTCGCCCACGCACACTGTCTGGATGCGGTTGATGATGCTCCCCTCCTTGATTCTCTGGGGACCGCAGAGGGGGATGGGGGACACACAGCGACAAGGTGGCACCATGGGAAGGACAGAGAGACGTAGTCCCCATCCTGTCCCGCACAAAACCACCTCCACAGTCCCGTGTCCTTTAGCAACTGGGTCAGGCAGGGAGGGTCCCCCCAAACTGCACCATGGCAGGGGAGACCCCCCCAGGGCCAGGGTGGAGCCAGGGGGACTGATGGGGTGGGGGGAGTCAGGGAAGGAGCACGGTCCCGGGGGTGGGTGCCAGCAGGCGATGTCACCCTGCGGGGCCACAGCCCCCAGGGCTGCCCCCGGCCCCAGCGCGGCCCCACGGGGAGGGGTTCACCTTGATGAAAGCGTAGCCGGCCCCATTGTCTGTGATGGTGAGGCCAAGCGCATCCTCCGTCTTGGTCACCTCCACCTCCTTCGTCTCGCCCCGAACGTGGGCGAAGATGAAGTCCTCCAGGCCGATCTGTCCCCCCAGCAGCTTCTGCATGTCCACTTTGTGCGTGTTGAGCGTGCAAAAGAGGATCTGCCCCAGGGAACCCCGTCATCAGGGGCTGGAGATGCCCCGGCTGGGCGGGGGGACATCGGTGGTGCCAGGGCAGGAGCCGGCCATGGGCAGATCCAGCCAGGTCTGGGCGCTGCCAGAGCAGGGGGGCCCGGGGACCCCCAGCCTGCCCGGGGACCCAGCGCTGCACCGTCCCTGTGCCCCCTTCCCTTGGCTCCAGGCTATGCAGCAGCCGGTATCAGCCAGGGAATAGGCAGCCCCAGCTCCTGCTTGTGTGCCGGCAGGGAAACTGAGGCACAGAGCCACCCAACCCCTCCCCAGAGGAGGCGAGACAGCCCTGAGATTAAAACACTCTTTTCCAGGTCATTTTGGGGGCTGCATTTGCAAGCAGCCGAGGACCCGCAGGAGGGCTGGCCAGGGACAGTGCCACGGGGTCAGCGTCCCCCCTTTTGGGTGCAAAGCCCCCTCCCCGCGCCCCGCAGCTGCGGCCCCCTCACCTCGGTGGGCGAGATGCTGAAGACCTCAGCGATTTTGGCGTAGAGCTCCTTGACGTTGGTGAAGCCCTCGATGCGCCCCGTGGGGCTGCCGTGGGCCAGCTGCGTGTGAAACACCAGCCGGGGGCGGGCACGGGGGGGTCGGGGGGCCGAGCTGCCCTCGGCGGTGGGTGGCTCGGGGGTCCCCGGCTCCTGCCCCACACCGTTCTCCATGGGGCTGCCCTCTTGGGCCTGCCTGCCGCGCCTGCCCGCCCGCCGCATCCCGCTGCCGACACTGCTGAATTATAGATGGGTGCCAGCTCCCGGCTTGGCCGTAAGGCGATCCCCGGGCCTGGGAACCCGATCCAGCGGCGCAGGTCACCCACCTGGGATCAGGTGAGCTCTGCCATGGAGGAAGGGCCCCGGCCAGGCTGGAGGAGGTGGGAGAGCAGCCAGCACAGAGCCGTCACCCTCGTTACAGACCCCAAAGCCGCCCCTGAGCACGAAGACACAGCCCAGCCTGGTTGTTTCTCCCACATTTATTTGCTCCCATCTCCATCCCAAGCCAAGCAGCCACCAGGAGATGGCAACCAGGAGACTCATCTACAGAGCACAGACCTCACAGGCGAGAGACGAGCGGTCGCATACCAGCCCCGGGTTAAACCCAGGGCCAGATCAACGTAGTACTAGTAAGAAAATAAGATACTCTCTAATTACACAGTCTGAGATTAGTGACAGGCAGCCCCAGGGACAGCCGACCCCGGCACGGCCGCCGTCACGGTGGTCCCACAATGCAGAAGGGGCTCGGGCAGGAGCCGAAAGCCTGTGCACCTCCTCCCTGCCGTGGGGAGGAAGGGGTCGGTCCCGGCTCCCCCTCCGGCATGAAGATTTTCCTTGCCTTCACTGCTGCAGAGGGCAGGAGCTGCCCTGCCTGGTCCCAGAGGCGTGGGGGAAGGAGAGGTGACAGGCAGGGTGACACGGAGCAGGGGGCTGAAGGCACCCACGGGGGAGCAGCGAGGGGAAGCGGGAAGATTAAATAAAGCAAGAGGCGGGGGGAAGGAAGCCTGCCACCTCACCCGCTGCGGGACGGGGGACCAAGAGGCTCCCTGGGCTGATCCGGGGGCCAGGAGGCAGCGCCGAGCCCCAGGGGCTCCCAGGGCACCCGGCTGCCTCCCTTCCATCGCAGGCCGGTTAACCGCAACCCCTGGGTCCCCCTGGAAGAGGCCGATTCACCCGCAGGCACCTCGCCTGCCACCGGACAGCCTTTGGGGAGTCTCTGGTTTAGCGAGGCGGAGCTGCAGGAGCTGGGGAGCTCGCAGGAGAGCAGGGGGATGCTCCCGCCCCACCGCCGACCACCTCGCCCAGCACCGCGCCGCCGGCTGGGGTCTCTCAGCCCTGTCACCGCTTGGTCCCCAGAAGCTTGAGGTCCTCGGAGATGGTGCAGCCACGGGGCCCAGCCACACCGGGGCTGGCGGGGGGCCCAGGTCGCTTCTCCAGCGAGGTGCGTGGGGTGGAGGGGGAAGCAGCCGGACCACCAGCAAAGACTGTCCCTTGCGAGAGCTCCAAGGGACAGGGCCGTGGTCCGGCCGGCCCCGGGCTCTGGGAGGGACTGGTCCTCTTCACAAGTGTTCGCTGCAGAGGGAGGAAAGCAAGGCTGAACTACAGGGGGTTGGCTTCTCTCTCCCACAGCTGCCTGGAGCAGCTCTGAGCCCCTTTCTGCCCACACCTTCCCTGCTCAGCTCCCGTCGCCCACCCCGCCACGGGCTGACCCAGTGCTCGCCGGGACACCAGGGCCCTTGGGCGCTGGCGGCGGCCCGCCCTGCCCAGCTCACCTGGCTATCTGGGACAGGATCTCCTTGATGCGCACCACCAGTTTCTCATGCTGAAGCGGGTTGCTCTCGATGGCGCTGTGCAGTTTGGCCATGTAGAAGTCCAGAGTGCTCAGCGTGGGGGTTTCCCCAGTGCCTGGGAGGCGGCAGCCCAGTTAGCAGGGCCAGCAAGGCCCCACCCAGCCCTGCCCATCGTGCTGGTAACTGGGGAAGGGACCCTGAACACTAGGTGCCATCACCAGCAGCAGGAGAGCCCACATCGACACAAGCCCAGGAACAGCAGGATTTGGGTTAATCTCTGCCTTGCGGGCGCAGCTGTGGCTATGGCTCGAGAGGAGGAGAGGTCCCAGCCTGCCCTACCCCGTTATAGGGGAGCCAACCGGCTGTCACATCCCCGGGCTCCCCGGAGAGCCCCCCCAAAGTGCTCCAGGACCCCCGCATCAGCAGATGAGCGTTTACCACCGCCCCATTGCCCCCACTTGTACCACGTGCAGAGCCCCAGTGGCGCCCAGCCTGGTCCCCACGGCTGCCGCGGACTCACCGGGGATGGGGAGGGAGGCGAAGCTGGCGGTGAGGGCCTGCCGCACGGACTGGAGCTGCTGCTGCAAGGCCAGGGTCTGCCTCTCCTCCTGGGCCAGCTCCTGCTCCAGCTTCTCCTTGGCACAGTTCATGCTCTCCGTGTGCTTCTGCAGGATGGCGTTCTGCTCCTCAAACTCCGTGTTCATCTTCCGCAGGCGCCGCAGCTCGGCCTCCCGGGCTGCCGGGACCGCACGGCGTTAGCAGGGGTGGCCCCTCTGACTCTCCCTTCCACCCCAAATCCAATCCCTTCCCCAGTCACGACTCTTCCAAGAGGCTCAGCATCACCAACCGCCAGGTTCCAGCCTGGATCTCGCACACCCAGCGCCAGCCACAGCCCTGCCCTGTGGGACGCAGGCTGCTCCGGCAGCAGCGCTGCTTGCTGCAGCCGTGCCCCAAGCAAGACGCTGCAGCGCCAGCAGCCCCCACCCCGCAGCCCAACCCCTCACCTTTGTTTTGGTCCAAGAACTCCTCCGTGAAGATGGGCACGTCGAAGGTGGAGAAGGTGTCGCTGCACTCGCCAGCCTGGGAGACAGGAGGGGACGGATCAGGCGGGGCTGAGCCACCGAAGGGGACCCCGGCTCCTTGGGGCTGGGCAGAAAGGAGGCACAGGGACAGGGCAAGCGGCGGCCCTGCCTGGGCAGGCAGGGAGGACAGGCAGAGGACGGCTACGCTCTGCCTCCTGCCACTCCAGGCTCTGCTTCAATGGCAAGTTCGCACCTTGAAGCACAACCTGTGAGTCTCCCTCTGCCCAAACCTGCCGCCAGCCTCCTTCCCACGGGCCGAACCCAGCAGCGCCACGTGCCTCGGTTTCCCCACACACAGGTAGACCTGCCGGGGCCTTACCTTGTGCGGGTGCCCGTTCAGCAGGGTGTTCACTGCCGCAGAGCTCGCGTCCTCTGGAAGGGAGGAAGGAGGTTACTCCTAGGAGCCAGCCCAGCACCGCTCGAGAGGTTCTGGCAGCGCTGGGGCGGATCCTGGCAGCGATGCCGGCAGCCGCTGCTCCCACAACTCACCTTTTTTGATCTTTTTCTCCTGGATCTTCTCCGTGCACATCTTGTAGGCCTCTGACTGCTGGTATTCCCGCAGCTCCTTCATGTACTGCTGCTTCTCCCGCTCCGCTTCGTCCAGGTACCGCTACGGTCACAGAGGGTCCTCAGCCTGGCCCAGCTGCTGACCCCCTCCCCACTCCTCGAGGCCCAGCTCCTGCTCGCCAGCCCACCAGTACCGGGACAAGCTCCCTTTGTGGAGCTGCAGCCAAGCAGTGAGCAAAGGGGTTTGGGGCGCAGGCTCCGGAGCGTGCTGCCCAGCCCCGGGGGGTCTCTCCTGGGGGCCGGTACCTGCTTCTCGGAAAGCTGCAGCTTGCTCCACTCAGCCCCCAGCATCTTGGTGATCTCCGGGAAGGGCAGGTCAGGATGCTGCGTGCGGATCTGCTCACGCCGCTCATTCAGGAAACGCACGTAGCCCGTGACGGGGGCTTTAGGGCCGTTGGGAAGGATCTTCTTCCTCTTCTTGCCCTTGGGCCAGCCCCTCTTCTTCACCGGCTGGCACCCGGCAAAGAGAAAGGGACAAGCCGGCATGGATCAGAGCGCACGATGCCATTGTGCCAGCAGGACACAGGAGCAGCCTGCAGACCTGCCTGGGCCTCCTGTCCCTCGAGGGAAGGTCCGGGCCTTTCCTCGGGCCATGGCCGCAGCCACAGGCTTGCCCAACTGCGCCCGGGCTGCTGAAGGGCAAGTGGAGGGACAGCCCCAGGCTGGGCAACACCGACCCCACTCCCAGGGACCGCACAGGGAGGGACGTGGGCACCGGAGCTCACCTCCTCCTCGCCATGCGGCTTCTCACCGCTCGTCCGTGCCGACTCTCCCTTCTCCTGCTTGATGGCCACCAGGAAGTTTCCATGCTGGGCTTTGCCCGTGGCATGTCTGCAGCCAGAGAGCACCCGTCAGAAAGGGCTGGGAAACCACCCGGACCGACGGCGACACATCCCCCGGCAGCACGGCCTCACGCTCGCCACATCCCCCAGCTCCCACCCACCCAAAAAGCCCCCAAACCCACTACCAGCCCTGGAGCCCCTGTTCCCCTGTGAGGGGAGGCCATGGTTGAGCAATGGGGCTCGAGCAGAGCCCGGCACCGGGCGAGCAGGGCAGTCCTGGGCACAGAAAAGCTGCCCCAAAATCCAGTGATGACCCTAGGACCTTTCAGTGACATTTGGAGGGGAGCCAGGAGCCGCCAGTGCCACTCGTGGGGACAGGTAACAGCAACAGTCCCATCCCTGCGTGCCACCAGGGCTCGGGCGCACACCTCGGCGAGGCGTCCCAGGCGGCACAAACCAGTCGATCCTCCTCTGTGAGGGAGGAGGAGCCGCGGGGGTTTGGATCCTGGCTCCAGGGGCACCGCCTGGAAGCATCACCCACACCCTGGACAAGCGCTGCCAGCGATAAGGAGAACCCTCAAGGCAGAGGGTGAGGGCAGGGCGCCGGCGCTGGCTCAACCCGCTCCAGCCGCAACTGCTCCATCAGGCTCCTGCTGCCTGCGCCGCCTCCGAGACGCAGCAAGCCACCTCCGAAACGCACCGAGCGGCTCTAACGCGGCGCTGGCGGCCCCGACTCCTGCTCTCCAACTTGCTGCCTCTGCTGGACCCGGCAGAGGACACGGGTCCAGCACCTGCGTCGGCAGAGCCTCCCTGCCCCGGCTGAGCACATACAGCCCCACTGCAGCATCACCCTGGGGCTCCCCGAGCCTCCCCGGCCACTTCTCCAGCCGGCTCCGTCCCACAGCGGAGCCCCTGTCCCACTCGCGCCCTTTGGTACCCGACGCAGCTCCTGCTCCGACGGAGCGCGTCCGCTGGCAGAGCGCGGTCAGGCCCCCTGCATGCGGGAAGCCACGAAGAGCTCAAGCGTTGCGGCAAGCGGCGCTCACTTGGGTTTTATCCAAGTCACAAGACTCAGTAACCAGCACAGGGTGAAGCACAAGCCCCAGCAAAGAAAAAAAATGCTGCTGTGTACCAAAAGCCAGAGCGATGCCGACCTGCTCGGGACGCACCCCAGTTTCTCTCGCCTGTTTGTCACATCACGTACCTGGTGTAAACCCGAATCTCATCACAGACCCCAACCTACGGCTACCAGGTTGTCACCCGTATGAGCCACCCTTGCAGTTAATTTGACGGGGGCCCTTTCCGTAAGCCCCTGGGGACACCGCCTGTAACCGCACTGGTCCTTGCGGATGGAGCGGGTGCTCAGCACGAGCTCTTCCCATCAGGATCTGAGCCTGACCAGCCGCTCCGCGCCCCCACGCTCACGCAAAAGCCTACGGGAAGGTGTGAGACCATCTCTTCTTCCGTCCTCTGGGGGGAAAACCCCACCCCTGAGGCTCCGCATGGGCACGGCCAGTCTTAGGCTTTATCAGCTCTAACAGAACCATTCCCGGTGATGCCCCTAAAGTATCATCGCACTCAGCCGCCGCGGCTGGGAACGCGCCGGATCTCTGCCTCCCCCCTTGGCGATCCGGATTCCTCGCGTGCCTAAGGGTGCTTTAAAAAGTAAAGTTATTTCAGGCAAGATTCCTCCTCTGGTCTGAGCCTCCCTCGGCCACTGCGCTCCGGCATCCGCCTCCCTCCACTGCGGAGGCGCTTCCCCGGGAGGGACGGCGGTCGACGCCGGCTCGGGACACCACGCGCTTCACCCCACGGGAATTAAGACCTCTCCGGTCTTAATCTTATAAGAGTCTTCTTTTACACGGGGTGTCTCTAATTAGTCCTGTGCTAATTAGCCCGGCTAGGTGGGAGCACAAGCTAACAAAGCAGGCGGGCGAGGGGAGAGCGGTGCAGCCCGCAGGAGGGGACGGGTCCCCCAAAACACGCAGAAGGCCCCCAAGGCAAGGCCGGCCACCCTTCAGCAAGGGACAAAGGGCCGGGGCCCGGCCGGGGTGAGGGGGGGCGGCGGGCAGGAGGGAGGGAGGGGGCCCGGGGGGCGGCGGCACTTACAGCATCCCGGCGGGCAGCTGCTTGGCGCTGTGGGCCATGGCGGGGGGGCCTCGCCAGCACCGCTCGCTCAGCAGCCCTGCGGGACAGGGACAGAGCTGGCACCGGCGCCCGGGGCGGGGGGCTCCGGGGGGGGGGGGTCCGGAGGTGAGGGCTCCGGAGGGGCGGGGGGGGCTCCGGGGGGGGGTCCGGAGGGGGAGGGCTCCGGGGGGGGGGGCGGGGGGCTCAGGGGGTAGGGGGCTCCGGAGGGGGGGGGTCCGGGGGGAGGACTCCCAAGGTGGGGGGGCTCTGGAGGGGGGGCGGGGGGTGGCGGCGGCTGCTCCGGGAGCTCGGAGGGGGCTGCTCCCCCCGGTCCCCCCCTGCTCTGCCCCGCGGGGACACCGCGGACCCCCCCAAATGGCGCCTCCCCCCCCAGCCCGGCCCCCTCGGTCCCCCCCGGCCCCCGGAGCTCCGGTCCCGCCCCCCCCGGTGCCCCCCGATACCCCCCCGCCCCAACCTCCCCGGCGCCCTCCGCCGCTCTTCCTCACCTGGCCACGCCCCTCCATTATTATGTAAAGTAGAAACCCGCCCCGGCGCTGCCGATTGGCCGCCCGCCCCCCGCCGCGGGGCGCGCAGGTTAGCGGGGATTGGCTGGGAGGGAAGCACGTCAGAGGTCAGAAGCGGGGAGGGGGCGGGGCCGGCCAGCGCGTACGTTGAGTTCGGCGCGCGCGGCGGGCTGCCCGCCAATCAGCGATCGGCGTGGGGACGGGGAAGTGCGGCGGGGAGGGCGGCGCCTTAAAGGGGCAACGACGCGGAGCGGGGCGGGGTGGGGCCCACCGCAAGCCACCCACCCTGCGTGCTCCCAGCGCCCACCCGCGCCCAGGGCGGGGAGCCCCGGGAGGGGCCTCGGGGGGTCCAGCGCCCCCCGTGTGCCCTCACTGCTCCCAGCGATCCCAGTATCCTCCCATTGCTCCCAGTAACCCCAGTGCCCACCTCAGGGCTGTCCCAGTAACTCCAGATACCCCCCCACACACCACTCCCAGCAACCTCAGTACCCCACAGCTGCTCCCAGTGGCCCCAAGGCCCACTCTTGGGGTCCCAATGGCCCTGAGCCCCCCCCACTGCTCCCAGTGACCCCAGTACCCCCCTCAGGGGGGACCCACTGGCCCCAGTACTGCCCATACTGGTCCTAGTGACCCGGGGTACTGCCCGTACTGGTTCCAGTGACCCCAGTACCTACTCAAGAGGAGGTCCCAGTCATCCCAGTACCCCCACACTGCTCCCAGTGATCCCAGTATTCAGCCAAGGGGTGGTCTCTCATGACTCCAGTAGTCACCCCGGAGTCCCAGTGACCTTAGTACTCCCCACCACACTGCTCCCAGTGACCCCAGTACTGCCCATAACGGTTCTAGTCACCCCAATACCTACTCAAGAGGAGGTCCCAGTCATCCCAGCACCCTCACGCTGTTCCCAGTGATCCCAGTACTTCCCATAACAGTCCTAGTCACCCCCATACCTACTCAAGAGGAGGTCCCAGTCATCCCAGTACTGCCCATAATGGTCCTAGTCACCCCCATACCTACTCAAGAGGAGGTCCCAGTCATCCCCATACTGCCCATAATGGTCCTAGTCACTCCAACACCTACACAAGGGGAGGTCCCAGTCATCCCAGTACCTCCACGCTGTTCCCAGTCATCCCAGTACTGCCCATAATGGTCCTAGTCACCCCAATACCTACTCAAGATGAGGTCCCAGTCAGCCCAGTACCCCCGAACTGCTACCAGTGACCCTAGTACCACCCAAGCAGGGGGTCCCCATGACCCCAGTAGTCACTCCAGAGTCCCAGTGACCCCAGTACCCCCCCGAAGGGGTTGCCCCTAACCCCAGTAGTCCCTCCAGCATCTCAGTGACCCCAGTACCCCCTAAAAAGGGGTCCCCATGACCCCAGTATTCCCCCCAGCTTTGCAGCAACCCCAGTACCCCCCCAAAGGGGTTCCCCATGACCCCAGTAGTCCCTCCAGTGACCCCAGTACCCCCCAAAGGGGGTTCCCTAACTCCAGTAGTCCCCCCAGCATCCCAGTGACCCCAGTACCCCCCCAAAGGGGGTCCCCCTGACCCCAGCAGTCCCCCCAGTGACGCCAGTACCCCTGTAAAGGGTGGTCTCCATGACCTCAGTACCCCCAAAGGGGGGTCCCCATGACCCCAGTAGTCCCCCCAGCATCCCAGTGACCCCAGCACCCCCCCAAAGGGGGGTCCCCTGACCCCAGTACTCCCAAAGGGGTTCCCCATGACCCCAGTAGTCCCCCCACTGACCCCAGTACCCCCCCCAAAGGGGTTCCCTCTGACCTCAGTAGCCCCCCCAGTGACCCCAGTACCCCCATAAAGGGCGGTCTCCATGACCCCAGTCCCCCCCAGAGGGGTTCCCCCTGACCCCAGTAGTCCCCCCAGTGACGCCAGTACCCCTGTGAAGGGTGGTCTCCATGACCCCAGTACCCCCAAAGGGGGGTCCCCATGACCCCAGTAGTCCCCCCAGCATCCCAGTGACCCCAGCACCCCCCCAAAGGGGGGTCCCCTGACCCCAGTACCCCCAAAGGGGGGTCCCCATGACCCCAGTAGTCCCCCCAACTTCCCAGTGACCCCAGTAGTCCCCCAAAGGGGTTCCCCCTGACCCCAGTAGTCCCCCCAGTGACCCCAGTACCCCCCCAAAGGGGTTCCCTCTGACCTCAGTAGCCCCCCCAGTGACCCCAGTACCCCCGTAAAGGGGGTCTCCATGATCCCAGTCCCCCCCGCCCTGGTTCCAGTGCCCCCCCCAGGCGCCCCGGTGACCCCCTCCCCGCCCCGCCCCGCGGTCCCGCCGCCCCCCCCGGGAGCATCCTCCCCCGGCGCGGGAGGGGGCAGAGCCGGCCGGGGCGGGGGGAGCAGCGGGGCGGCGGGGCCGGGCAGCACCGCAGCTCCGCCTCGTCCCGTCCCGTCCCGTCCCGTCCCGTCCCGGGCGCTGCGGGCCGGCGGCGGCGGCGCGGCATGGCGGAGTCCCCGGCGGCAGCGGGGAGCGGGGCGGCGGAGCTGCCGCTGCGGGCGCGGCTGAGCTTCGCGGCCGGGCATTTCCTAAACGATCTCTGCGCCTCGCTGTGGTTCACCTACCTGCTGCTCTACCTGCACGCCGTGCTGGGCTACGGCCACCGCCTGGCCGGTGCCCTGCTGCTGGCCGGGCAAGTGGCCGACGGGCTCTGCACGCCGCTCCTCGGCTACGAGGCCGACCGCTCCGGCGGCTGCGGCCGCTGCGGGCGGAGGAAGTCCTGGCACCTCGCCGGTGGGTGCTGGGGTGGCCCGGAGGGGGGTGCGGAGGGTGCTGGGGGGTTCAGCGCTGGGGGAGCCTTTCTGGGGTGCCCTGGGTGGAGATGGGTGGCCCTGGGGGGGGACTTTTGGGGGTATGGGGTCAGCTCTGGGGATGCCTTTCTGGGGAGCCCTGGGGTGGGGGGGCAAGGGTGCCTTTCCAGGGTGCCTTGGGTGGAGATGAGTGGCCCTGGGGGGGCCTTTTGGGGGTATGGGGTCAGCTCTGGGGATGCCTTTCTGGGGTGCCCTGGATGGAGATGGGTGGCCCTGGGGGAGACTTTCTGTGGTGCAGGATCAGCCCCGGGGTGCCCTTCTGGGGTGCCCTGGGGTGGGGAATGGGACCAAGGGCACCTTTCTGGGGTGCTCTAGGTGGGGAGCAGTGCCTTTCTGGGGTGCTCTGACTTGGGGGGGTCAGCCCCGGGGGTGCCTTTCTGGGGTGGGGGGTTCAGCCCTGGGGATGCCCTGGATGGGAGGGGAACCGGGGAGCCTTTCCAGGGTGCCCTGGGTGGAGCGGAGTGGCCCCAGGGGAGCCTTTCTGGGGAGCCCTGGGTGGGGGGGACCAAGGGTGCCTTTGCAGGGTGCCCTGGGTAGAGAGGGGTGGCCCTGGGGGGATGCCAGCCCCAGGGAAGCCTTCCTGGAGCCCCCTGCCCCCATGGCAGTGAGGTGGGGACTGGGTCCCCCCGAGATGGAGAGGGGCAGCCCCAGGGGCAAGCAGAATTGGGTGCCCTGGGGTGGAAGGGAGGAGCCCCCCATGGAAGGGGGGCTGCCCTGAGGGGCCTTTCCTGGGTGCCCTGTGTGGAGGGTGAACCAGCCCTCCGCGATATCAGGGCTGGGGTGGGGGGAGATGGGCCCGGGGTGCCCTGCGTGGAGGGGGGCAGACCGGGAGGTGCCTTTCTGGGGTGCCCCATGTGAAGGGGACAGCCCTGGGGGGGACAGCAGGGTGCTCCGGGATCCCCCGGGCATGGATGGCTGAACCCGGATGGGGAAGGGGCACCGCAGTGTCCCCGTCCTGCCTGGGTGCTGTCCCCGTCCCGGTGGCCCGTGCCGCAGCAACGGGAGCTGCCTGGGCGCTCACAGCCCGGGGCTCCCCGCTGTCCCTCGGGCCACCCCTGTGCGGTGGCGGGGGGCTGCAGGGTGTCCCCACGTCCCCCTGCGTGGGGGTGGCATCGAGTCGGGGTGAGAGCTGCGCGCTTAGCCCATCGATGCTACAGCAAAAACGAGACCGACAGTAAAATCTGGGCTTTCCCGGGAGCCCAGGGGTTTACCTGGGACTTGCCTGTGGCCGGGCAGCTCTCAGTTGTCACCAAGGGTGACGCTGGGGCACGGGGGCCTTGGCTGTGCTAGGGCTGGGCACCCCATGTGCTGCTTTTGCGGCTGGCGCCTGGTGAGTAAGGGCCCCGTGGGGATGCGGAGGAGGCACCGGCTCGACGTGAGTTATTACAAGCGGCGTGAATTATTAACAGGCGCTCGTCTTGCATCGTGCCCCGGGGTCAGAAAATGCAACGAAGTGCAGGGGGTGGTGGGGACTCCTGTGTCGGGGTCCCTCTCTGAGGGGACAGCGTGATCCGGAGAAGGGTCCTCGGTGCCGCAACCGGCGCAGGAGCCTGCCCCGTCCCGGCTGACCTGGCGATGGGGAATGGGGCAGTTAGCGTGAAGAAACGTCCATTGACAGCCAGAGATAAAGGCCCTCCATGCTTCCTCCCGGTAACGGCACGGTAACGCCCGAGCGCCGGCTCGCCCGGAGTGGACCCACGTGGAGAGAGGACGGTTGTAGTGTGGGCGCTCTTATCTTGCTCCCAAATTTATCTCGGCCAACCGCTTCATGCAACCGAACGATAGCCTGATACGGTGGCTGATCTCCCCGGAGTTTTGCTTGGAGAGTTAGGGAGGGTGTTGGGGGGGAGGCAGATTCACCCCCCGCCTCCGCGTCAGCTAGATCCGTGCCCTAGATTTAGGGAAGTGGCCGGAGCTGTGCTTCTCCCCCTCCCCACGCAGGTCCGCTCCAGCTGGGTGCTGCCTTGCATGCACCAAAGGGGAAGTCCTGAATCACAACTTGCGCAGGGGCCGCAGCTGCCCCGGCCCGCTCCGCTCCCTGCCGCGGGGAGCAGAGCACCCTGCCTGCTCCAGCAGCGCGAGGGGAGGCTGGAGGCACGGATGGAGGCTGCGCTTCCCTGGCCGGAGCGTGGGTTATTCCTAGAAGGTGGGGGCTACCCCGCCGCCTCCCTTGGCTGCCTGTGGTGCGACTGAGCGGGGCCAGCAAACCCGTTGGAACCGGCCGTGCCGGTACCTCTCTCGGCTCAGTCGGTCACGCCGCGGTGAGGTGCTTTGCGTGTGAGCGGGGCGGCTCGTCTGGTGGCAACTCATGCTCAGATCAGAGGAAATGTTGTGAAACCGCAGCCTCGGGCGTGGGGGAGAGATACCACGAGTTGCTATCGGTGGCATCTCCCCACCACGGCGCTGGGCTGGCAGTGCCGGCGGTCCTGGCTGGCTCACCCCGCACGCCGGCCTGTCTCCTCGCCGGCTTTTTTTGGGGGACAGCTTCCTGCCGCAATGGGGTGGGAAGGATGAGCGGCTCTTTGCTGCCTGTCTGAGCCAGTTTGGTAGCGCTGTACCAATTCCCTGCCCGGGGCGCCTGTGCCGCGCAGCGTGGTGTTCCCGTGATCCTGCCCTGCAGGGCTGGGAGATGAGAGCCTGGACCGCTGCTGCCTGCCCTGGGGTGCTTCAGGGATGGGTAGGGTGGTCTTGGGGGGCTCCCACAGCCCCGCTTGGGAGAGCGGGGGGTCCCCAGGACCCCTCTGGCTCACAGTGAAGCCGTGCTCGCTTGGGCAGACCCGGGGATATGCGGGTGTGGGGATGCAGCCCCCAGCCCCATGCCGGAGGAGCACAGCTCCGTGCAGGTGGCCTTGGTGGTGGCACTGCCTGTCCTTGGGGGCCATGAGGAGGAGGGAGCGACAGGAGCCTCCTGTGTGTGTGATGGCGGCGATGGCTCGTGGGTGGGCGCAGGGGCGGACGTGGAGGCTGCAGCAGCCTGGGGCCGGCGGCTCCTGTCCCAGCGCTCCCCTGGGGACGCAGGCAAGGGACTGCAGAGCCCAACCCTGCGGGGCCCGGGGACTGGGGAGGGGGCAGAGCCTCCCCCATCCTCCAGATGGGGCTCAGTTAAAACCAACAGCCCTGTAACAGGGAAGAAAGGTCTGGTCTGGTTTGAACCTTCTTGGACCCTTCCCATCCCGGTGGCTTGTCTGGGGCAGAGACACCGCAGTGTGCCCGAGTCCCCTGTCCTTCGGGGAGCTCCTGGAGCAGCAGAGCCGGCTGCGAGCCGATGCAGGGCAGCACCCAGCACCCTGCTGGGGTCCTTGCTCAGGATGGATCTGAGCTGGGCTGGGATTGTCACTGCCTGCCCTCGGCGCAGGGAGAACCGCTTTGCCGCGGCCCTGTGTCAGCTGGGGTGGCTGTGCCACGTGGAAGCGATGGGGAGGAAGAACTGCCGTTCACAAGTGAGAGGAGGAGAAACGGCTCGTGAGGAGGAGAAACGGCTCGTGAGAAGGAGGATCTTGCAAAGTCCCCTGGAGAGGGGACCTTGGGGACCTGGCAAAGCAGCTGCGGGTTCCCCTCAGCTATAGGAATGGGTTCCCACAGCTCTTCGGCGGCGCCCGGTGAAGCTGGGGACACGCAGGACAGGGGACACGGCCATCTCCGCGTTGGCGCCTGGGCCTCGGGAGCATCTCAGCAGATTTGCTCCGTAACCTTGTGAAAGGGGAGGGAGAAGCCAGCCTGTCCCTGCCTGCTCCACGCAGGCGTCCCCACGCCGTCAGGCTGCGGCAGAGGGAGGAGCCTGGCTCTGCTGTCCCTGACTCAGCTGGGACCTTCCCATGGCTCAGAGCCTGGCGTGGGGGGCAGATCTGCTCCTGTCCCCCCCCCATCGTGCTGGAGGTGTCCCCGGCCATCGCTCTGCAGGTGACTTCTGCAAGCATGGAGGCTCCCTCTGCCAGCCCCATGGGAGAAGGGACAGGGGACAGATGGGCTGGCCCTGTGCCCGCGGGACAGCCCGGAGCCCTCCTGGCCCTCGGGGTGCCTTATCACCCTCGGGCGGGTGGCAGGGTGGCGCGTGTCCTTGGGGCTGGTTATCTGCAGGCTGGAGATGGGGAGAGAAGCTCTTGGTGGCTGCGTGTCGTGACGGCATGAGGGTCTGTCCTCCGGTGTTTTGAGGGGGACAGAGCGGGTGTGAGACAGTGCTGCACTTTGTGGGGGGAACTTGACTGGAGAAGTCTGCTGACAAGTGTCTGTCTGTCTGTCTGTCTTGCCGCTGGGTGCAAGAGGGAAGGACATCACCCTGTGCAGGAGGGGTGGGGGGGTCTGGGGCTCCATGTGTCTCACCTGGCTGGGGGAAGGGGCCCACCTCCTTCCCCAGCCCTGTGGGGTAGGACCTGTCTTAGCAGAGGGCTGGCTGTGTCTGTCCGTCTGTGTCTGAGCTGGCTGGGACCGCTGGGGTCCCAGGGAAACAGGGCTTGCAGCTTCTCACCACTCCGCTCTCTTCCCAGGCACCACCTGCGTCCTCGTGTCCTTCCCCTTCATCTTCAACCCCTGCCTGGGTTGCAAGGAGAACACGCCGCAGTGGGCAGCCTTCATCTACTACCTCCCCTTCATCGTCATCTTCCAATTCGGCTGGGCAGCCACGCAGATCTCCCACCTGTCCCTCATCCCCGAGCTGGTGACCAGTGACCATGGCAAGGTGGAGCTCACAGCTTTCAGGTGAGCAGGGCCGGACCTAGGTGTCCCCTGAACCCGGGGGAGCAGCCCTGCCTGCGCCCGGTCCCATCGCTTGTGTGACGAGAGGTCCCCTGGGTGCCACGGGTCTGATGTCCCCTGTGTGCCGTGGCACACTTGAGCCCTCGGTACGGCGGGTCCAGGACTGGGCCGTGTGGGTGTCCTGCAGGATGTGACAAGTGACATTGGTCTTCTGGCTTGGTGGCCCAAACCCTTTGGTGCCAGGAGGGAATGTCCTGATGCCAGGGACGTTGGTGACAGCCTGTGGGGCACTTCCCTGAGCTGGGGGCACTTCTCCTTCGGGACTGGAGGGCGATGCTCACAGGGAAGGAACAGACCGCCCCTGGATGTCCCCAGGGAGAGCTGGGCACGGCCCTGTGCGGGCTGTCCCATGGGTAGGGATGGCTGCAGGGCCATGCAGCTCCGTGCATGGAGCCGGGCTCGGTGCCGCTTATCTGGCAGGATCAGGCTGTGGGAAGGAGTGTTTATCAGACAGAGCAGGGCTTGGTTATCTGCCCCGGTGGGAGGAAGTTCCCCTTCCGGCAGGCGAGCGGGGACCGCAGCGCAGCTGGGCAGGGAGGATGTGGGGCAGTGCTGGGGTATCCCTGGGGACAAGGGGTCCAGCCCTGGGGGCACCGCATCGGGCAGCTCAGGGCATCCTTGGGGCAGAGGTGAGCCGTGACTGGAGGGTGGACAGGCTGACCCAGAGGGATCTTGGTTTCATCCCAGTCGTGCCCCGAGGCTTGGATTGGGCATGCTGGGAGGTGCACCAGTAAGGCTAACGCCTGGCCAGATGCTGCCTGTTCTTGGAGGTGTTGGCTCAGCAATGGCACTGGGGTGCAAAGCTGTCTGTAGTATGCCTGGCTTGGAGGGCAGCCTTGGGTCGAGGTGTCCCCGCCATGCCTGGAGCTGCATTTGTCCCCCTGCGTCACCCTGAGGTGCTGTCTCCCCCCCAGGTATGCCTTTACCGTCATGGCCAATATCACTGTGTATGGCCTGGCCTGGCTCCTGCTGAACTTCCAGGTGGACCAGCCTGACCGCACAGAGCACCTTGGCATCCAGGATGTCCCTATATTTCGGGTAAGTGGCAGGGCTCGGTCCCTGGGGTCCTCTCTTCCCTGGGTGGGACATGGCTCAACGGGGGAGGCACTGGAGGGAACGAAATAGCAGTGCCCTGAAATCTCACCTACCGCGCAGGGCAGGGGCCACACTGAGCTCTCCCTGGCTTTTTGGGAACCCCTCTTTATCCACCAGACTGCTGGGGGGTAGATGACGGGCAGGCAAAGGGCACCCCCTGCTATGCTCACCCCCTCTGCCTCACCCAGAACCTCTCCCTCATTGTGGTGGGGCTGGGGGCCGTGTTCTCCCTCATCTTCCACCTGGGCACCAAAGAGAAGCCGTACCCGCCGGGCTCGCTGCCCCAGCTGGAGGAGAGCACACCCCTGCTGCAGAAGGAGCCTGTGAGCCCCCCCGCGCCCGCTGCTCATCTGGAAAGACTGGCTGCTGGAGCCTGCCTTCTACCAGGTACGGCTGCGGGCAGGGCTTGTGGCGCCTGTCCTGGGCTAATTGGCCTGCTTGGGTACTGTGGGCATCCTCTGGCAGTGGGACGTGCCCCTGGTGTGGGTGAGGATGGAGAGATGGGCTGTACTGGGCACCCACCACGTTAGGGGGCTGTCCCCTTCTCCGTGGGCATCTGTGCCATGACAGGGTTGGGCTTGGAAGGTGCCAGCCTTCCCTACCTCCAGTTTGCACGGGCTGAGCGGTGCTGCCCCGTCTCTGTCCCCTCGCAGGTTGCGGTGCTCTACATGTCCACCCGGCTCATCGTCAACCTGTCCCAGACCTACATCGCCATGTACCTGACCAACTCGCTGCTGCTGCCCAAGGTGGGCACAGGGCAGGTCCCTGCTCGCGTGTCGAGGTCGCGTGGGCAGGGGTCCCGTGCCGGTGACCTGGAGCTCATCTCCCTGTCCTCGTCTCTTGCAGAAATACATCGCCACCATCCCCCTGGTGATGTACATCAGTGGCTTCCTCTCCTCCTTCCTCATGAAGCCTGTGAATAAGTGGATAGGTCGAAATGTGAGTCCTGGGGGTCTAGTGAGGTTTGAGTTAGACCCAAGGAGAGGCCCAGGGGCCAGATCCTGACCGCACAAGTGAGCAGAGCACTCGGCACACCTGAGCCTGGCTGGAGAGCGGGGACCCCTCATGCATCCTCTGCAGACAACCCCCTGCTGCAGCTCGGGTCCCGCTGGGACAGTGCGGGAGGTGGGCAGGGTGAGGGGGCGTGGGCCTATCCTGCACATCTCTGAGGCTGGGGAGAGCGATGCTGATCCAGAGTCAGCCCGTCCTGTGCAGCCCTGACCGGGCTGGGAGGATCCCATGGTGCCCATGAGAGGCAGAGGGGGGTTTGGCTGAGCCACCCCGGGCAGGCGAGCGGTGTGGGGGTCTGCAGCACCAGCGGGAGGGGGCTGCTCCTCCAGGGCACCCCGCTCTGCGCTGCAGCGAGCACCGTTCCCCAGTAAGCCCCCACCTCTCCTGCCAGTTGGGTGGCCCCGTGCCCTGCGCAGGCACCCTGCCTACAGCTCTGCTGGGGGCTTGGCTCCTAGGCTGTGGCCAACGCTGTAGAACAGCCGGGCCCCCTGCAAAGCCCTTGCTGTTTGGGGGCTCCTTGTTTAAAACCAGCAGGGAGAGAGCCAGGGCTGTCCCCCATGGGTCCGGGGCAGCAGCTGGCCCCCGTGGCCTCCCCACTCACCCCTGCCTTGCTGGGTGTCAGCCGAGCTGGGGTCTGAGCTCTCCCTTCTCCCTCTGCTTGTCCCCACGCTGGCCCGGAGCAGCTGACCTACTTCGTGGGCATCCTGGTGATCTTGGCCTTTGCCTCCTGGGTGACCCTGGCCAGGCAGATGGGAGCGGAGATCTATGGGGCGGCCGTGCTGCTTGGGGCTGGCTCTGCCACTATCCTGGTCACCTCCCTCTCCATGACAGCAGACCTCATCGGCACCAACACGGTACGTCCACTCCTCCCGGCCGGGATGGACCGGGGTGTCACAGCAGGGCTTGGAGCCCGCGGGCTGGGGCGGTGGCTGGTGTGGGATCGCGGCGGGGACGGAGACCCCTGCAAGGGGGCTCTGCTGTGGGGGTGTGGGCAGGCTGGGGGAGCTGGGGGTGCTCAGCCTGGAGAAGAGGAGGCTGAGGGGAGCCCTCATCGCTCTCTGCAACTGCCTGAAAGGAGGCTGGAGCCGGGGGGGTCGGTCTCTTCTCCCCAGGAACAAGCGATGGGACGAGAGGGAACGGCCTCAAGCTGCGCCAGGGCAGGGTTAGGTTGGGGATTGGGAAAAACTCCTTCCCCAAAGGGCTGTCAGGGCCTGGCACAGGCTGCCCAGGGCAGGGGCTGAGTCCCCATCCCTGGGGGGATTTAAAAGCCGGGGAGATGTGGTGCTTGGGGACATGGGTTAGTGGTGGCCTTGGCAGCGCTGGGTTAGCGGTTGGACTCGATGATCTTAAGGGTCTCTTCCAACCTAAACAATTCTGTGATTCTATGTGCCCGGGCTCTGCTGTAATATGGGCTCTGCCCATGAGAGGGCACAAGGCTCTTGGGCTGCGTGGCGGGATTGGCGGTCGATGAGGTTTCCTCTCCCCTCGCAGCACAGCGGCGCCTTCGTCTACGGCGCCATGAGCTTCACGGACAAGATGGCCAACGGCCTGGCTGTGATGGTGATCCAGAACCTGCACCCGTGCCCGTAAGCGTCCCTGCGGGGCGGGAACCCTCCCAGTGGCAGCTCCCACCGCATCGCCTGGGGGCCAGGCAGCAAATATCCCTGGTTTGGAGCAAGAGACACGGGTGGAAACCAGCTCTGATTTGTCTTAAATCCATCCTCGACTTCTCTTCTGGCCCTAGACGAGGGCTGCATCTCTGGGACGCACGAAGGGGCTAGGGATCTCAATGTCCAGGGTCCCTCTCTCCTTGCCCTGGACCTTTCCCTCCCGTCCCAGTGTGAACCAGTCCTGACACCAAGGAAGTGGGACCGCTGTCAGCAGCCCCAGGGCACTTGGGCAGCACTGGGCCAGGCTCCGGCCCTGGCCACCAAGCCATGTCCCTGCCCTCTCACTGCAGGACCGAGCTCTGCTGCCCTGCCTGCATCAGCTTCTACCACTGGGTGATGGTGTTGGTCACCGGAGGCGTTGCCATCGCCGCCATCGCCTCTCTGTGCTGCATCATGGTCTGGCCCATCCGTGTCCGCTACCGTGAGTGGGGCTGGGGGCACCGGGAGGGGCCAGGCATGTGGTTAGGGGCACTGGGAGCCCCGTGTCCTGTGCCAGCCTGGGCTAAAGCCAAAGTGTCTTTCCAGGTGGCCCCGGCTGCGGGGAGGCAGCGGGAGCCCCGTCCCGGCGGGAGGTGGCGTGGCAGGGCTGGCTGCGGGGACGCTCGCGGCTCTGCCCGCGGGGGGACCCTCATGGTAGGCATACGGGGCAGGGCCACCATCCTGCTTCTGCCGCTGCTGGCCCCGGAGCCAGGGGCTGCGCCTGCTTGCTGTGCCCTCCTGGAGGGCAGGATCCACCCCTGCCTGGCCCCGCGATGGCCGTGCTGACCCTGGCACCCCGTGGGTCACCGAGGGGGTGGCGGGGGCTGCTCTGCGGGGCTGGTAGCCAAATGTGGGGGCAGGGGTTGGGGATGGGGTGCCCCGTGCCAGGCCGGGGACCCAGGCACTCGGTGCCAGCTCAGCAGCCGCCTCTCTGCCCAGCTGGGTGCCTGCGTCTTGCTCTGGGGAGAGGACGGACCCCCCCGTGCTGCCTTGGGGACGTGCTAGGGCCCCTCGTGCCAGTGGCCAGAGAGTCCAGAAAGTCCAGGCCAGCACGTGGTGGGTCACCCCAGCAGCTGCAATGGCTCCTAACCCGTCCCTTCCCTCCCCGCAGATGCTGTCAGCCTGCAGGGGCTGAGCAGAGCGGAGACCCGCTACGGCGGGACGGAGAGCATGGAGGGAACGATGCGGAGCAGCACCGTCAACTGAGCAGGGCCCGTGTCCTCGGCCACCGTGGCGTCCGTGTCGCTGAGCTCTGCCGGAGGGACCCCCGCGGCGGGGGGTGGCACCGGGCTCGGGAGGGGCTGGCCCCTGCCCTGCCTCCCCGTCGCCTTGCACTGGACTCGTGTCCCGCCATCCCCCGTGGGGACGCGGGAGGGACGTCGCCCTGTCCTCGCACACTAACACTAGAAGGCCCTGGGCCGGGGTCGGCCCCAGCACGGGGACGGGCACCCAGCCCTCGGTTTTAACTTGCTTTTCTAAGGTCAGTATGTACAAACAGCACTTTAGGAGAAGAAGCAGAGAGGAAAAAAAAAGGAAAAAAAAACAACCAAGCACCTCTAACCATGGACAAACGCCCTCGGTGCCTTCCCTGCGCCTCGCTGCTCGGGCAGGGCCCTCAGGGCCTGGGGGACCCCCGGGGCTGGGGGGCGGCAGCAGGGGCGGTGGGTTGGGGCGTGCACAAGGGCTGTTGGCCCCACGCTGCTGCCTCGTTCCCCTTTGCTCCTCTGCGGGGGGGGAGGGAGGCCCCGGCCCCGGCCCCGGCCCCGGCCCCGGCCCCGGCCCCGGCCCCGCGGTGCTGCCGAGGGCGGCAGGGAGAGAGCCCCGCAAGATGGCCGCCCTCAACAACGATGGCGGCCGCGCCCGCAAACAAAATGGCTGCCGCGTAGCCCCGCTGGAGCCTAATGATTGGTTCTTTTGTGCCAGCGTCCCGCCTCCGGGGGCAGGGCAGCCAACGGGGGCTCTCCTTGCCTCAGCGGGGCCGGGACCGCGGCGGGACCGCGGCAGCCCCGCTGGCAGCGCTGGAGGGGCCGGTGCGCTCCCGGCCTGGGGCCGCGGCAGGGGGGGCCGCGCCGGGCCCCGTCCGCCGCTCCCGGCACCGGCGGCTCCGGCCGGGCCCTCCCCGTCCCCGCTGCAGTGGACCCGGGAGCCCGGGGTAAAGGCCGGGCCGCCGCGGGTGGGGTCACAGCCGGCTGTCACGCAACGGAGCGTCCCCGGGCAGCCTGGCTGCCGGGCCGGGGCCAGGGCCCGGGGCTGCGGGTTGTCCCCGTCTGCCGTGAGCCCTTCGCTGGGGCAGGAGCAGCGAGGCGCCTTCGCCCTGTGCCGCCGGGGCGGCCGGGAGCAGGAGGGGTCTGCACCGGGTGACTGCGGCCTGACCATGCATCGCCCTGGGGTCACAGAACCGGTTTGGTTGGAAGAGACCCTTAAGATCATCGAGTCCAGCCGCTAACCCAGCACTGCCAAGGCCACCACTAACCCATGTCCCCAAGCACCACATCTCCCCGGCTTTTAAATCCCCCCAGGGATGGGGACTCAGCCCCTGCCCTGGGCAGCCTGGGCCAGGCCCTGACAGCCCTTTGGGGAAGGAGTTTTTCCCAATCCCCAACCTAACCCTGCCCTGGCGCAGCTTGAGGCCGTTCCCTCTCGTCCCATCGCTTGTTCCTGGGGAGAAGAGCCCGACCCCCCCGGCTCCAGCCTCCTTTCAGGCAGTTGTAGAGAGCGATGAGGGCTCCCCTCAGCCTCCTCTTCTCCAGGCTGAGCACCCCCAGCTCCCCCCAGCCGCCCCTCCCCACCCTTGTGCTCCAGCCCCTTCCCCAGCCTCGCTGCCCTGCTCTGCCCACGCTCCAGCCCCTCCAGCTCCTTCTGGGGGTGAGGGGCCCAGCGCTGAGCACAGGATTCCAGGGGCGGCCTCACCAGTGCCCAGCACGGGGGGACGATCCCTGCCCTGCTCCTGCTGGCCACACCGTTCCTGATACAAGCCAGGGTGCCATTGGCCCTCTTGGCCACCTGGGCACACTGCTGGCTCGTGTTCAGCCGCTGTCGACCACCACCCCAGGTCCTTTCCCGCCGGGCAGCTCCCAGCCGCTCCTCCCCACGCCTGCAGCGGTGCCTGGGGCTGTTGTGCCCCAAGGGCAGGACCCGGCCCTGAGCCTTGTTGCCCCTCACACAGTGGCCTGTGCCCATCGACCCGGCCTGGCCAGGTCCCTCTGCAGAGCCTCCCTGCCCCCCAGCAGATCAGCGCTCCCACCCAACTGGGTGTCATCTGCAGACTGACTGAGGGTGCCCTCGATCCCCTCGTCCAGATCATTGACAAAGACATTAAACAGAACTGGCCCCAGCACTGAGCCCTGGGCAGCACCACGGGTGACCGGCCGCCAGCTGGATTTAACCCCATTCACCACAACTCCTTGGGCCTGGCCATCCAGCCAGTTTTTTACCCAGCGAAGAGTACGCCCGTCCAAGCCCTGAGCAGCCAGTTTCTCCAGGAGAATGCTGTGGGAAACGGTGTGAAAGGCTTTGCTAAAGCCCAGGCAGACGCCATCCACAGCCTTTCCCTCGCCCACCAAGCGGGTCACCTTGTCCCAGAAGGAGATCAGGTTGGTCAAGCAGGACCTGCCTTTCATAAACCCATGCGGCCTGGGCCCGATCCCTGGTTGTCCCATACGTGCCGTGTGATGGCACTCAGGATGATCTGCTCCATGACCTTCCCAGGACCAGGGCCAGGCTGACAGGGCTGTAGTTCCCTGCAGACCTTGTGTCACCCTGTGTCACACCGCGGGGCCGGGACGCCGCAGCCAGGCACGTGCTCCTGTGGTGGCACCTTCCTTAGGTGAGAGGAGCTGAGAGACGAGGCTGCCTGACCCAGCAGGCTGCAGAGGGACGATGGCGGCTGCGGGGGCCTGGCGCAGCCCTGGGGGGGATGGAGCTGGGTCCGGGGGGGACGGAGCTGGGGTGCGGGGGCTGCAGCACCCCACGCTGCGCTGTCAGCCCATGCCGGGCTGTACACGGGATGTATGGCTGTTCCCCGCAGCCAGCTGGGGCTGTGGGAACGGCTTTATCAGCCCCGGTCCAGAGAGCAAGGCCTGAGCCGGGGCGGAGGCCGGGTGGCCTTGGCACAGGCCCCAGCGCCCCGCGGGAGGGCGAGGGCCTCTCCCCAGCCGGCCACCCGGGCCCTCGGCTCGGCTTGGCCCCCCCAGCCCAGCCTCGCCCCCTCCCCACTTGTCTCAGCACTATGCCCGCACCCGGGGCTCGGCTTTTGGGGGGCCACCTTCTGCCCCACGACAGAGCCCCCGGGGGGGGCCGGTGGCCAAACCTGCCCCGCAGGGCTGCCTGGGGAGGGGATGGGGCGCAAGGGGGGGTCTCTGCTTGCGGGGCTGGAGGTGGGGAGCGGGCACCGGGCGGGCGATGCCGCGGGGCGCCCATGGGATTGCGGGGCGCCCATGGGATTGCGGGGCGTGCTGCTCCGGCTCTGCCTGGGAGGGGGATGCATTTGCAGATTGTTTTGGGGGCAGCCGAGCCCCCCCAGGGCTGTGCTCACAGAGGTGCCTGCAGACCAGCACGCTTTCACCCACTGGGTGCTCGCTGGGGCACTGCACGGCCCCAGCCGAGGGCAGAGCAGGCAGGAGACGCTGGGCAGGCAGCTCTGCCCACCCCAGCCACGCCTGGCGGGGTTTTAGCCCTCCCCGGCGGGGGTCCTGCACCACGCTGCTCCAGAGGATGCAGAGGGCCGTGGCCAGGGAACCCCCCGGGGTGGGCAGGTCTGCAGCTGCGGGGTGAGGATGCTTAGTGCCCCTTTCCGCCCCGTGGGGCTTCCACTGCTGGGGGACACGTGGGCTGGTGCCGGGGGACAGATGGGCTGGTGCCGGTGTCACCCCACTGGCACTTGGCACACCTGAGGGACTCCCTGCGCCACCAGCCTGTGGCCTGGTGAGATGGCGGGCATGGTGGCGGGACGGCTTCCCGCATCCCACCGGGAGCCGGGGCGTGCGGCCCTCCCCTGTCCGTGCCGTGGCGGTGGTGGTGATGCCCATCCACCCCATTGCAGCCCCCCAGGTGCCCCGGGCTTGGTGGCGTGGGCTCCCACCCAGCCAGCCCTGGGCTGGTATTTGCTCCAACGCCTCCCTGCAAACCTGCTGCGGCCGGTCCCGGCCCCGCCTGCCTGCCCTTCCTCGCCAGCGGGAAGAGGAGGAGGAGGAGGCAGCTGCGGGCCAGTGACGGCTGTGGAAGGAGCGTGAGTGGGAGCAGGACACGAGTGGAGGCGCAGCGCAGGCTGGACGGGACGGGACAGGAGGGCTCGGCTGTGCCCGCCACCAGGTACCATGTGGGGTGGGCAGGAGCCGCCCGGCGAGGGGGCTCTGTTGCCCGCACATGGATCCGGCAGCGGAGCCGCCTTCCCGTCAGCCCAGCCACGCACCCTCGCTCCGAGCACCGGGAGGGACCCAGGGGCTGTCACCCCCGGGCCCTCGCCCGCGAGCGGGGAGTGGAACTGGCCCGGCTGCTCCAGGGGGACCAGGCGTCCGCCTCGGCACGTGCCGTCCCTCCTGCCAGGGCAGGGTGCAGGCTGGCGGGACGGGGTCCGCGTGGCTCCTGGCGCTGGGTTTGGGGCCCATGTGCTGGGGAGGTCGTGAGGACAGGGGTGCGGCTTTTCCCGGAGCTGGCTGGTGTGACGGTAATTGTGCCGCTCCCTCCGAGGCCACGGGGCAGCGGGCAGGGACTAAGCACTGCCCCGCTGCCGGCTGCTGCCCGCGGGCTGCTGGGCTCTCCCCGCGGCCGGGAGGGCTGTGCTGCTGGGGAAACTGAGTCACGGGGGCAGGCAGGGGTCTGGCAGAGCCGCAGTGCCTCTGGCCCGCTGCCTCTCCCTGCGGAGATGCTGTGACGGGGGGGCTGCGCACCCCGCGTCAGCCCCGAGAGCCGATGGCAGGCAGCGGGGGGTGCTGAGCCGTCAGACGAGGGGAGCCCCGTGCACCGGCAGCTGCGGGGGTCACAGCCGGCGGCGTGCCACCATGGGGCAAGAGTGCTTGCGTGACCGGGTGGGCTTTGCTCTTCTGGGCCTGGCAAGGACTGAGCCCTGTCCCCGTGTCCCCCTCGGGGAAGGGACTGGCTGTGGGAGCTGCTGTGCTGCAGGGACGGGCAGCGTGGGGACCGTCCCCCCTAAGCTGCCCCCTCTCCCCCAGCTGCGTGTCGGACTCCTTCATGTCGGGGAAGCTGAGGAGGAGCAGAAGGGGGCTGCTGGAGGAGAAGCAGTGGCAGAGCCTGGAGGAGAGGGGCAGCGCGGGCACCCAGCTGGGGCACCCCGCGCTCACCAGGTGGGTGCTGCGCCTCGCCGGGGACACGTCCCTGTGCCCCAGCCCTCACCTCCCACCAGTCCAGCACGGCCACGTCCCCCGGGTGCGCTTGCCCGGGTGAGAGGGCGCGATGGCCACGCGTGGGCACAGCCGGGTCTGCAGGCAGCCCCGCGGCTCACCCCTGCCTGCTGCTTCCCGCCAGATCCAAAACCTGTGACCCCTCCTTCTGCAAGGAGACAGAGCAGGCTGCGGCGGCCGCGGGCCGGCAGGGACCCCCGTCCCCATCGGTGAGTCTCGGGGCACCGGGGCGCAGGAGCAGGGACCCCAGTGCCACAGTCCCGGTGGGATGCTCTCTGCAGGGTGGGTGCCGAGGGAGGGCCAGTCCTGGTTTCGTGGCAGAGGCGGTGACGGAGCGAGGGGCTGCGGGGTGTCCATGGTGCCAGGGCTCTGCCCCGAGCACCACACCACGCCGGCCCCACGCCCCGACCTCCCCCACAGCTGAGCAAGCGCGCTGCTGGCTACCGCAAAGCCTTCGGGGAGCTCGCCGAGCGGGAAGCGCTGCTGGCCTGCTTCTCCTGCGCCTGGCAGAGAGAGGTGCCCTACCATGGCCGCCTCTACATCTCCTCCCGCCACGTCTGCTTCCACTCCAGCCTCCTGCTCAAGGACATCAAGGTGGGCTGGGGACGGGTGCGGGGCCAGCGGCTCCGGCGGGGGGGCACGGGCAGCAGCCAGGGACACGGTGACGCTGCCTGTGCCCCCCGGCGCAGGCGGTGGTCCCCGTTGCGTCCATCTCGGCGCTCAAGAAGACCAACACGGCGCTCCTGGTGCCCAACGCGCTCAGCATCCGCACGACCGAGGGGGAGAAGGTGAGAGTGGGGACGGTGCTGGGGGCAGCTCAGCCCAGGGCTGTTTGGGGCGTCCTGGTCGCCACGGCCGGCGGGCCCCAGGCTGTGACCGCGGGAGCAGCTCTGGCACAAACCCTTTTCCCACTCCCCGGCAGTTCCTCTTCGTGTCGCTGCGCCGGCGAGAGGCCACATACCAGCTCCTGAAGTCCGTCTGCAAACACCTGCAGGTACGCACTGTGCCGGGCATGCGGGGGCTCTGTCCCCCCCATTGCAGGGCCGTGGGGGAGGCGGGCACCCCCCGACACCCCTCTCATCTCTCCTTGGCCAGGACAACAGCTGGAGCCCTCTGGCCTCTCTGAGCAACGAGGAGATCCTTAGGAAGCCTCTGGTAAGACTGGGAAATGGGCAGCAGGATTTCGGCAGAGGGAGGTGCAGCCCCGGCCCCTTGCGTTGGGCTGGGGACGGATGCGGAGGCGGCAGCCCACACTGTGTGGGTGCCTGCCCCCCGGGAAGGCATTCGGGGGGGAAACATGGAGTTGAAAAGCCCCGGCCTGGGGCGGCGCAGATCCCAGGACCCTCAGGGCTCCCTCCTCAGGGCTGCCCTGAGTCCCATTGGGTCCCACCCGTGTCCCCAGGGCGGGTGCCTTGGGGACGCGTGCCACAGCCAGGGCTGGTCCTCTTTCAGACCTCGAGCCAGTCGGACCTGGAGCAGAGCACCCCGGAGCCCGACAGCCTCCAGGAGCTGCCGGGTGAGTGGCCGCCCCGCAGCCCACGCCCCCCTCGCACGCTCGCAGCCTTGCTTGTGCGAGCGCCCGTGTCCTCACCTGCGCTTCTGCCCCACCGACAGCTCTGGGCTCTGCTCCCCCTCCCCAGCCACGCAGGGTTCAGGAGGGACCGCGCAGCCCTCGGCCACCTAAACAGCATCTCCCGCAGCACTGGGGAGCGCAGGATCAGCTCCTTATGGCCCCGCGTGCCCCGCTGGGTCCCCAGGGCCCCCCGGTCCCCTCCCTGGCCCTGGGGCACTCACCGAATGTCTCCCGGTTGCACGCAGATGGGCCGAGCCCGACGCCAAGGCAAGCAGAGGAGGACGAAGAGGCAGCGGCGTTGGCTCTGAGCAGCGGCGAGCGGGTGCCCTTGGCAAAGCCCCGCAGCCCCTGGGGTGGGTCAGGGGGCCCTGGGCAGGGGGACGCTGCTGGGGCTTGACCCCAGGACTGGCCCCTGGCAGAGCCGGCCACAGGGGCCAGGCTGAGGCTCTCAGCAGCCCCGGCACTGACGCCGCCTCATCCTGGCAGGGAGAGCCCACGCCGCGCTGTGGGCCCGGAGCGCTGTGCGGCCGAGCCCCCTCAGCACCGTCATCCTCATCTACCTGCTGCTGTGAGTCCCCGGGCCCCGCTCCCCCCACCTTTGGGACACCCCTGGGTCCCCGTCCCCGCTGCACCCCGGCACAGGCGGGCTCTCCAGTGTGGCGCTGGCAGCCCAGGGTTCCCCCACTCCCCCTTGGGCGCCCGCACTGGCCCGGCCACCGCGTCCCCAGGGCGAGGGCGCAGGAGCCTGGCCACAGCGCTGCTCCTGCCCTGTCCCCCTGCCCGGCTGTGACCCCCGTGCCTGACGCTGGCCTGTCCCCCAGGATGGTGGCCCTGCTGCTGTCCTCAGGGTACATCGGGCTGCGCATCGTGGAGCTGGAGCAGCAGCTGACGTCCGTGGGGGCTTGGCCAGACCTCAACCTGTCGCACCAGTAAGTGGCAGGGGCCGGCTCTGTCCCCAGCGCAGCAGGGACCCCCCTCACCCTGCCTCCGCTCCCCAGGTACAAGAAGACCTGAGGCCAGCAAGGACCCCGCCGTCCCCGGGCCCCAGCCAGCAGGACAGGCGCAGGGGCTGCTCCGTCACCCGGCGCCTTCCAGCCCCCCCCAGTACGCCCGGGGCACCCACGCAGGCTGTGGGGCTCCATCGCGCTCCCCCCGCCGTCTCCCCACCCTGAGCAGCAGCAGAAGGAACCCGGGCAGCGCCCAGGGGGCAAAGAGCCATGCACGGGGGCTGGCCGGGGTCAGGCACCCAGCACCCCCCAGCCCTCCCCGCCGAGGCAAGGCAGGGACAAAGGCCGGGACTATTTTATTAATAAAGATGTGCCCCCCCTCTGGGGGGGCTCTGGGCTGGGGGGGCCCCACATTGCCCCTTCCCTGAGGACACACAGCAGCCTTATTCCTTGGGACAAGGATTCTGGGTGGTCAGCACCCCGCAGCACCCCGCCAGGCCAGATATCAGAGGACGAGCACCCCCCAGTCCCCCCACGCTGCACCCCCCACGCCCCATCCCCTCCCTGCTCCCCAGGAACCGACCAGGGCAGCAGCAGGACCAGTGGCTTTTACTGGTGGGTGGAGGGCTGGTGGTGGAGGAGGCTCCAGGTGCTGATGTCCCCAGCGGCGACGGCGGGGCGGCAGGAGAGCACGGGGACGTACCCTGAGCTGCACCCCGGCGCCCGGGAGCTCTGGCTGCGGGTGACAACTGGGAAGCAGAGGGGAAGGGGGTGAGAGGGGACGCAGCGGGGACCCCAGGGCCCCGCACCCAGCCGGGGCCCCAGCTCTGACCGTACTCCTTCCCCAGGACGGGCCTCTCCTGCCAGAGGAAGGGTCCCCAGCGGGTGCGGGGTCCCGGGTACTCAGCAGGGACGATGGGGTCCCAGCAGGCCACCGCCCGCAGGTGCTAGGCGTAAGCTGAGGGTGGGAGCAGAGCTGGGGAGGGGCACGGCAGGACCCGCACCCCCCAGCAGGGTCCTCCCAGCACAAAGCCCTTGAGCTCAACCCCAGCCTGGTCTGCTTGAGGGGCCCTGGGGCTCCCCCCCGCCCCAAGGTGGGGAAACTGAGGCACTGACAGCTCCTTCCCCCACTATTTTCTCCTCCCGGTTCCCTGCACCGTCCCTCCCCCAGCCCAGCTCCGTACCGGGGGGCAGGGGATCGCGCTCCCCCGGGCGGCGTGGGCCCACTGCCAGCGGCAGCGGGCGATGGTGCAGGTGAGGGTGCACCAGGGCTCCTCCACCGCCGCCTCCTCCCTGGCGCTTGGCCCCGTGGCCCAGCTCTGCCCCACAGCATCCCAGCCCATGGGGGTGGTCTTCCAGCGCATGGCCTGCTTCAGCAGGGGGGCCTGGCGCGGCCCCCACAGCATCACGTACTGGTCACTGGGGGTGGGAGGGAGCGGTCAGGGCTTCATGGCCCCGCCAGCAGCACCCCAGGGCTCAAGGAGGGCAGCGGACACTGGAGGGGCTGCGGCCACGGCCCAGGACTGCGGCTCCCGGGGAAGGGGCAGGGGTTTCTCCTGGCCAGGTGAGGGTCCCACCTGCACAGGGGCAGCGGGCTCTCCGTCTCGAGGGTGCTCTGCAGGACCCACGGTCTGTGCCCCCCCAGCTCCATGCCCACGGCCTCGCTGCAGCCGTCCCGGCGCGAACGGTGCCGGAACTGGCACCCGGCAACCGCCCCAAGGCCACGGCGGGGAGGCCGTGGGGGGCTGCGCCAGGGCAGGGGCACCTTCGATCCCTTCCTGCCCCATGGAGGGGAACGGGCAGCGCAGGGAGGGCTGGGGCTGCGCCTCCCTGCTCTTCCAGCAGCAGGAAAGCAAACAGGAGCGGGCGGCAGGAGCAATAAACCGCAGGCGAGACCCGCGCCGAGACAGCCGGTACCGCCAGAGCCGGGGGCAGCTGCTGCGGGGACCCCGGGGGGCAGCTCCGGGGACTCGCTGCACCCCTCGCCTCGCCTGGAAAAGCAAAGTGAAGCCACCAAGCCCAAGAAACATAAATTCACAACTTCTTTAATGCCAGTTAGATCACTTTACATGGAAAAGTTACAACGCTCTGTATTTTTTTTTTTTCCACCATATGATGCCTTATATATAACAATGCCACAAGGTCGCAGACTTTATCACAAACTCTGGGAGGACCCTTTGCTCAACCCGCCTGCGCGGCTCAGCGCTTACAGATCACACACCGAAAACACAAGCTTACGCTAGCTTTGCTCTTTTCCCCATCCAACACGCCGCAGCGCGCTCCAGCCAGCGTCGCGCCGCTCGCCTACGGCAGCCGAGGCGCACGCACGCGCCCACCAACACGCTCTCGCGGTGGAAGACCTGCGGAAAGCCCTGCTGGGAGCTCCACTCCTGCCTTGGCAGCTGCGAGCGGGGTGGGGGAAAGAGTTTGTGCCATGCTTTAACAGCTAAATTAATCTGAAGGGCTCGTTCTCGCCGTGTGCGTTAGCCAATGCGCTCAGCCGCACACCAGCCGTGGCTTGGAAATCACTAGCCCTCCCTGCCAAGCGCTATGAGAAGTCATGATGAGCCAACCTGCTCCAAAGCGAGAGAAAAGGGAGAGATGTGGTTTGTGAAAGTCCCTGGGATGTGGGGACGGAGCAAGGAGGGGCTGTCCCCGGGGCACCGCTGATGCTGGGAGAGCGGGGAGCACCGCGGTGCCCAGAGGGTGCTGCCCACCGCCCCGCAGCTCCCGGGGCTCCTGCGGGGAGAGGCCCCACGTCGCGGGGCGAGAGGCGAACCCAGCCCTCCGTCCCCGCGGAGCCCCAGCAGCGCCACGCTCACCCCGTGCCACCCTGTGCCACCCTGTGCTCCGGCTGCGCCGCCCGGCTCCCTCCTCCTGCTCCGGAATGGGCACAAACCCGTGTGAAACCACCCAAGGCTGAGACCTGGCGTCTGCCCCCACCCCAACCATCCATTTCTTCCTGGAGGAGAAAGCAGCGTCTCCTGGGTTCTGCACGCCGGGATTTAGGCGGGAGACAAGCCACGACAGACAAGAAAATCCCCAGCAGCAGCTACCAACCACCTCCACCCCGGTGTAAACAGGCCCCGGCCCCGCTGCCCGAGAGGGCGGCATCGCACAGGACAGACACCCGTGACAGACCACGGCTTGCTGCAGGTGGCCTTTGACTTCAAACCTGCTTGCCAACTCAGTGACGTGACTTAATTCTAACGACTCCTCGGTGCCGTGCAGCGGCCCTCACACGTGATGAAGTTCAACAGTGCCAGTGAAGGTAACAAGCAACGAGCGAGGGGCTGGGGAACCCATCAGATGGTTTTTACACCAAGCCCCGTGCTCCTGCAGCAAGAACTACAATAAAGCAGTTGTGTTGAAACCAGAAGTGACATTGCAATTACATTTTGGAGGCAAGTGAGGCTATAAGATGACGATGCGGCTGCCGATTTGGGCTTTGGGAACTCAGCTTTGCCAGCCCGCAGGAGCGGCGAGCTCCCGGCGCACGAGTGCCTCCGAGCACCCGAGAGCGAGCCTGATCCAGGCGCTGGTGTCACGGCGCGCGTGGTCAAGGCCGCAGTGAACGCAACGGCACCTCGCTGCCCTTCTCCGTCCCAACCTTCCTACACCTCAGCAGCTCACCCTAAGGCTACCGGTGGCACTGGGGAGAGACAATCCTATTCCTACCCACCACCCCTACAGTCTGGGTTCAGGGAAAGGAGGAGAGGGAGAGGTAAATAAAAATAAGAGAGGGAAGTATTACCTACGCACTCTACAGAGAACAGGTCAAGGTCTATATACACAGCCAGGAAAATCCGAACGAGAACAGGAAAGAGCACTCGCATCCCAGCGCACGAGAGCGGGCACGAGGCAGGCGGGAGGCGGGCGCGCGGCAGGGCGAGCATTGGCACACGGACAAAGTCAGACAGGAGCAGGCTGCTGCAAGCGGAACAGCTTCTCTTTTAAATTAAAAGCAACACATCCACACAAGTGCTTTGCGCCACATCCCACAGCACTCATCACACGGGCTCCAAGCACACAAGCAGGCACTCTCTTCCCATACAACTTAAAAAAAACAACCAAAAAAAAACCCAACAGGTCCCTGGCTTTGACTTGGAGATTAAAAAAAAGCAACACTTCTTCCTTGCTTTAGAAAAAGAACCCCCGCTCTTGCACAGACGTGGTGTTTCCCCCCTTCCAGCCAGAAGAGGCCACGCTCTCTCCAAAAACACAGATCCACGTGAGTTGTTTTGTTTCTAAAAAAACACATCTCAACTGCTTTTGTCCTCAGGAAGACTCCAGAGCAACCAGCCTGCCGCAAATGGCACTGTGGGAAGCTCCACATGCACGGCGGTTGTTGGGTTTGGGGTTGGTTTTTTTTTTTTTAAGCCATTGTTTTTCCTCTCTGTTAACTAAAAGGATCAGCCCAGAACATGCAATAGCAATTTTGGAACTTTCTGAATGTGCTCCCTCTGAGGTGGAGCCTCTTCAAGTCTCCTCCAAAGTTTAGAGCCCAAAAATGTATTTGTTTGAAGGCAGCTGTCGAGCATGCCAAAAAAATCAAGCTGCCTTACGGGAATGATTGTATCGAGTACTACAGTACCTATTTGGGAAAGGGAAAGAAACAAAAAAGGGATAATAAGCAGTTCTCCAGTTTCTTCATGTAATGGGGATGCCAGGCTATAAACAATGCCCTTGGATAATCAGAGAGGCTAACGCCCAGCCTGGAGCTTAGCCCCTTTGCACCAGTTGTATCGATCAAGTCTGGCTCCTACCTCCAAAGGTGTCCGTCCGAGCGCAGGGGGACGCAGAGCAGCACGTTAAACCCGTTCCCACAGAGGCAAGGATGCTCTCGTCTCTCCCAAGAGGGGACAACGCAGCAGCTGGGATGGCCTTGGTCCGGTCTCAATGGTCGAGGTCGCACGTCTTTTCTCCAGTATACAACACGGGGGTTGGAGGACGCTGGTTTAACATTTCTCTTGTACCCGTTTCCCTTTACGAAGGATGAATCCGTAAACCTTTGGCAGTTCCCTCCCCTCCCCAACCCCATCCCAAGTACTGCCCAGCGTGGTTCACAAGCACGTATTTAATTAGCATCTGTTGGGTCCATCCTCCAGTCCCACTGGCACTCCCTCCCCTGCTGGCTGATCGTTCGGGGTTCCATGCACACCAAGGTAGTGGTTTTATCCTGGTACGGCAGGCTGTCGTCTCCTGGTCGCGGTACGTGGGGTTTATCGTATCCTGGTGAAGAGGTTGAGAACGGATACAGACTCCTGAGAAGAAAAAAATAAAGCAGGTGCTAAGTGCTCCACAGTTCCGCTGCAGAATTAATCCACTGCTTTTGGGTTTGTTTCCTTGGTTTTGGTTTGTTGGGGTTTCTTTGTTTTGTTTTGTTTTAAATAAAATAGTCTGCTAATCTGGGGAGGTATCTCTAGCTCAGGGCATGATCTGAGCTCACCATTCAAAGTCCAATCCCATAAATATTCCCATGGCTTTTTTCCAACTGATAACAAGGAGCATGGCAGGCAAGCGTGCCATTCCCACAGCTTCGCAGGAAGCCGTACCCCCGAGCCGTCAGAAACCGGGGGGACACCCAGCAGCGACCACCGCCCGCTCCCCGCAGCCCATTCCTCGAGAGCTCCCTGCCATTCTCTGCCGGACGCCCGGAAAAGCTCCCGGAGCATCTGGCACAACCCGCTTGCGGTGCTGGTGAGCTGTCAGTGGCAGCATCCATGATCCCCTTCCCATCCAAGCCACCATTTTAAGCAGTTTTGTAAGTTTTTCACGGCAGCGTGCTAGCAGGGAAGGCGGTGGGCTCGGGGTGAGCTCCCTGAAACGCTGCTACGTTCAGCCGTAGCAGCCAGGAGAAGGATGTTCTGTCACGCTGCCTCGGGCACATAGAGGCAACCTTTTATTTCATTTGATGACTGCAAATCCCATTATATCTCAGCAAAGTTTAACCCTTCACTGCATCCAGCCCTCGATCTGCAGGATCTGGTGAAGAGAGCAGAGGCAAGGCAGCAGCACAGAGCAAACTGGGACTGAATCCACGCCCGAAGGCCGAGCCTCCTGCAGGACGCAGCTGCAGCCATCCGCAAAACGCATCCTTACCTTTGTCGAGCGAGTTTTACTGAAGACGTTCCAGAAGCGCAAGGTTTCATCTCCGGCTCCTGTAACTATGGCCTCCCCATCAGGGGACATAGCCTAAGGCCAAGAGAGAGCGACCGTTAGCATCTGTTACATTTTGGAGGTTGAAAACAAATCTTCATTGGAACACGAGAGAGATTTAATTCTCCTTCCTACTTGGCTGGCGGCGAGAAACCAAACAACTGCCTCTGCTTTCACGTGCCTTATTCAGTCTCAGTAGGTGCCAATTCGAGCACTTCTTACTTACAGAGCTACGGAACACACGGGTGGAATGATCATGAAAAGGATTCTTGTGTTAAGAAATCCAAGCCATTTGTAATTGAGGCTATTCCTTACCAGATTATAAATACGTGTTAAGGCAGGAAGCATGATGTGACTGGCATTTGCCAGCTTTATTAGTCACCTACGTTGGAATCTACCTCACAAAACAGTATCAGCGTATTTGTCATCTCTGTTATGAACCCGCTGAAAGCCCTACGTAATGGTAACAAAGCAGGTACAAGATCAGTGTGGATTAACTGCACCAAGCATTTTAATGGCAAATTAGGAGGACTGAAAGCATCAAATTCTTCCCCTGCTGGCAATCACCAGTGAAAAAGCGTACGAGTCTTACAGGAACAAGGAGAGATGCTTGTGCTTTCTCAGAAGAGTTTTGGCAGGCTTTGCTATTCAGTAATAAAGCCTCACATTTCCATAGCAGCAAATCAAAGTATCCCTTGCAGGCAAGGAAACCAGATACAGAGCATTTTTCATCGCTTGTAGGGCAGCATTCATCTCTCCACCTAGACTACAGGCAGCTCACAGTGCCACCGGCGCTGCGGCTTTGGGCCTCCTCTCACCACGTGCGCAGCCAGATAAGCAGCTACGGAAGTTTCCAGAGACCTGGCCATCGCTTACCAGATATAAGACTCGGTACGAGTGCCCTGTTAGCTTTGCTACTTGAGTTAACGAGGGGTATTTCCAGACGAGGATCTGGTTCTGCGAGTATCCGTGGGTACTCACCTGAAAGGGGAGAGGGAAATATGCATCATGCTTCCTAACACACGAGAGCTCAGCAGCGGGACTGCACAGGGAGGGACTTACTAGCTCGTTGGCGTGTTTCGACCACGCCAGGTTGCACACTTGCGACCCAGTGTCGATGCACTGCAAAGGCTGCCCGGTGAGCGTGTTCCAGAAGCGTATGCAGCGGTCAGCTGTCCCACCGCCGGAGGCGAGGAGCCCGTGCTGGTGTGGAGACCAGGCGATAGCTTTTACTGCCGCAAGATGCTCCGTGTATTGTTGGACAGGACTCAGGCTGGAGTGATTCCAGACAAGGAGCTGGCAGAGAGGAGAGACGTGATCAAACTTGCGCCGCAGTCATGCGTCTGCAACACCCACGAGCCACGACGTTGCGCTGGGACTGACGAGGGCAGTTGGGCAAGATGATTCCCCACAGCTCTGCCCGAGCACGGGCATCTCCACTCGGTGCTCGCAGCCCTGACGTCAGTCCCACCCTGCCACCACGCTCAACTGAGGAGCCGTTCTACCGCTGGGCCACAAGGAAGCTAGCAGTCCTTAAATTAAGCTTACGAAGCCAAAGACGCAGTGTCACTGAATGTGAACTCAAAACACTTCTTTCATCTTTATGGCTGTATCAGTCCAGAACACATTTAGAAATACGCTCAGGTTCATTAGAAGCTATTCTGAGGAGGAGGAACTCGGTACAGCCATGCTGTCACACAGACACTGGGCAAATTCACTACCTAGCAACCCGCTCCAAAGGGCTCTGAATGCTGCTTCTCCGTAACAGATGCTTCTTCCATATGGTGCGCAGTGAACTACAAGCCTGCGTTACAGGTATTCGAACTTGTATAGCTCTAAACTCAGTTTCCTTCTGTGTACATAAACATTATTGCAACAAACTTGACTATACGCTACCTAAACAAAGTCAGGAAGTACAGCTTAGCAGTAGCTTTCTTGAACTCAAACCCCTGAGTCAAGCTATAGATTTAATTAGCCAAATACAGAAGCAAAATTAAATTTGCCTTTTTAATTTTATTAGAGGGGAGACTGAGTAGAAGCTTAGCATGATTTATGTTTGGACACAGTCCAACAACTGAAACAAAAGCCCCTTTCAGAGAGGCTGAATACCCTTAAAGAAAGAAGGTCTGACATTTCTTGGTGAAGATCTAGAGACACTGAGCCTCACATGACTCCTCAGAAGTACTGTACCTTATTATCGTTTCCTCCGGAGGCCAGGAGCTGGTGGTCCGTAGACCATTTGAGCCCACAGACCTCCTGCCTGTGGCCCTGGAGCCGCCGCTCGGACTGTAGGGGTGGGGTGCGGATGTCCCTCTGAAGGATCATCCTGTCTCGACTCCCAGAAGACAGCTGGTCCGCGTTCCACGCCAAGGCCCCTGTAATGCAGGCAGAGCGTGAGAGTATGTTGTGGGAGTCCTGCGGGAGCGGGTGGGCAGAACACAGCCACCACAGTTGCCAAGGTTTAAAAAAAATAAATAAAAAACCCCCCAGTGCTTATGGACCTCCCTTATATCCACTGTCTGAAGTCCTAGAACAGTGTAGAAAGATGAACCTGCAGAAAAACTTACTGAAGGTATCACTAATCCCATTTTCACACGTCAGTAAAGCACAGAAATAGAACTCAGAAGGTGCCTTGACTTCCCAAATCTCACTCCAGCCTTCAGATTCAAAATGCCTCTGAGCACAAAAAACCAGTCCCTGCAGAAAAAGGGAACTGGAAATCTCAGTGGAAGGCAGCCTGCCTGCAGGGCTGAAACCGGAAGCCAGTGGCAGTGAAAAAATGTTGTAACCAAACCTAAAATGCCTCAGACACGGAGGAAACACCTGCTGCAATACTCAAACACCACCACACCCAAGATCAGAACACCGCAATTACTAGATGATAATATTTTGAAGACTGCTCAAGACGTAGCAGGGGATAAATATCAATTCTGGTATTTTTTGAGTTCTGCTATTTCAAGCAGATCCCTCGCATACAAGGAAAAAGTTCAATCGTGAAGAAATGAAACACGTGAAACCTCTGCCTCCCACCTCCTTACCAACTCTGGCTGTGTGCCCTTCTAGCATGGAGAGCTTTTTTCCTGCAGCTGCATCCCAGATCTGTACAAAGCCCTTGTGAGTGCCAACGGCTACCAAGTTCCCCTAGACAAAGGGAAAACCATGATCAGTAAAGCCAGTAAGTACAGACAGGCGTAAAACAAAAGCTAGAAGCTGAGGAAAAGACTTCAGATAAATCCCACAAGATGGAAAGCATCCAGAGTTCTTCCATCTTACATCTTTGCCCTACTGAAAGGGCCGAGCAGGCTGGCTGAAATATATTTGTCGTAACATTTTATTGTCAAGAGCTAAAGAAGCCAACTGGCTCTTTCTCCCTCCCACACCTCTTAGCAAATGCCTCGAGAACACCAAGATACAAGAGGTTGCTCTCTATCCCCTCTCGTTTAGCAGAGAAAAATAGTGCAGACAGGAAAACACATTTGATTTGTGATGCGTACAGGGAGTCTGGGGAAATACAGGAAAATAACCCAGGAAGTTAAAACCTGCGAGGAAGAGCTACAATAACAGCGTCTAAATTACATTTGTGTCTACAATAGTGTCTAAAAGCATTTCAGCTGTCGTTGTTGACAACGTTATACTGACCCGTTCTGACCAGCCCACGGATGTTACAGAATCTCCTTCCACAGAGAGATCACACAGTCTGGTTACCTTGAAAGCAGGGCAGAAGGGAATAAGAAACACTTGTTATTGTCGTACTGCACCATTAGCGGTCTCACAAACTAGTACCTAGTTTGGGACACAGCATTACAAGTGCTGAATCCCTCACGCAGCTCTGGCAGATGCCGTGGCTGGAACAGACCTACAGCAACGAGTCCTTCACTCTCCAGACACCGATGATCATTTACCTGGCTAGTACAAGCGCTCCACAGGTAAACACAAGTCCCAAGGCCAACACTGAGGACGTTAAGAGAGGACCAGTCCACCAGGTTCAGGTAGAAGTCGTCCTGCAGCTCTGGGGCATCCAGCACTTTGAAAGGAATCTTTGAGATTTTCCGAGTGGGTTTTCGAGGTGATCTTAGCAGCTTCTGACTGTTTAGAAAAACAGATATAAAACCAACTACAGGATCTACCCATCACAGCAGATGGTAGACACAGATGTAGCCACTCTTTAAAGCATACCTGCATTTCTATAGAAATGCACAAAGAGGCCGCAAAATTCTTTCCAGCAACTAAGACTGGAAGGAATTAGGCTCTGCTTCTATAAAGGAGCTAGGGAGCACAAAGGTAAACTGACTGCTGAAAGCTGGCCAAGACACGTTAAGTAACTAGGCAGGTTGGGCACCTGCAGAAATTCTTAGAACTTGACTGTCCCTACTTATTATCTCCCCATATTTCCAAAACCAATTCACACAGCAATTTTGGGTGCCTTAGAAAGAAGCCTTAGAGAACCTCACCGAATCCCATCCCAACCCTTCCCTTCTCGCAGTCCGTGGAGAATCAGCGTTACCTTTTGTTGCTGACAGGAGACAGGGAGTACGGTGAGACCTCATTGCCGTCATCTGGACTGGAGCGTTTTGTGCTGAGCGAATACTGCATAAAGAAAACACAGCTAGTAAGAAGCCCAGCGTGCCCAAGACCTAGGGGATCACTTGCAACACGTGCCAGTGCCCGATGCCTAGCTAACTCCGACACCCACAGTCGGATCTTCTAGACTTTTCAGTTCCTCCCTTTCCCAGATGCTCCAGAACCACACGCAAAAAAAACCCTCATCTCCACTTGAGTCCAAAAGCTTGATTTGGTCATTTACCACCCTGTCCAAGAAAGCCTGGTTCCAACTCAGCGTCCCTGATGGTACAGAAATAGGAAGCACGTAGCTTGCTGCAGATACTTACGTTCTCTTTACAGGCCACCAAATTCTGTTATCAACAGCTTATCTTAGTCAAGCCACGACACTAACTCACTAGCACCGGCAGCTTGGCAGAACTGTGTGCTTTGTTCCTGTGATGCACATGTGCAACCTCTGCTGGTTTTAATGCAAAGTAACAACTTACAGTGAAGAGAGACTTCTTCTCCGGGGTGGACGGCTGCAGCCTCCTGTCTTCTGTCTGTGGGTCTTGCACTTTCTCGATCCCTGCTCCTAAGAGTTCGTTCTTCAGCAAGGCAGAGTAAGCAAGGCCATCTGTGAACCCAAACGAGCGCTTTAGGCAGAGAACTCGGAAGCAGCAAACAGCTCTGCGGGGAGCGGCAGGATCACATCTGCCCAACTTGTGCATTCACAGGGCCTCTTAATAAGCCTGGGGCCCCAGTTTGGAATCAAGATTAGCAGCAAGCTTCCCCTCCTTCCACTCCGTCAGGAAAGCGCTTCCACGGCACAATAAATCAAGGGATACAGAAGCCTCTCGCTTCCCAGATGCTCGTCAGAAGCCTGTTGAGGTGATCTGGTATTCACTCTCATGACGTGGGAGTTTCCTAAAACACCAGCGTGAGTTTTTGCTTAAGCACAGAAGTGCCAGAGTTCCCTTGACTTCCGAACTCGCCAACAGTTTGAAATAAAAGCTATAGGCGTGGCAGGAGTGGTAGAAAGGTGGTCTCACCTTTGCCATTGTCCGATGTAGCATCCTTTGCTTTTCTGTTTTGACTTGGTGATTTTTCGTTTTCCTGAAAGGTAGAATCATGCTATCACCATACAGAAACCTCGTGATATATGGTAAAATAACAAATGAAGAAGTCTCCTGGACCATAGGCGCAGCCTGTTTGAAGACGTGCATTCAAAGGAACTCTTTCAGGGCAGCAGAAGACCATGGTGCAGAAGATAAGCAGAGCAATTATGCCAGCCAAACCAAAATGCACCATTTCCTCAGTTCCAAGATGGAGCTGTAGGAGAGGGGAGCAAAACTTACATTTATTCTGTGAAAGTTGATGCTCCAGTTGGCCCCAGCTCTTGAGGGAATGAATCTGTCACCATGCTTACTAGGAGAAGACATGGGAGAATTGGAAGGCGTCAGGGTTCTTCTCATCTCTGCTACCTGAATTAAATAAAAGACACACACAAGAACAAGTGTTGATCACAGCAGGGGTCTGAAAAACATCAATGAGGTCTTGTCAAAGCCAAATATGCCTAAGTAGAAGGGCCAAGCATTAGTTTAGCCCCTTAACAGAACCAGTAAGCACGTCAGAGTCCAACTGTCATGGGAACTTCTGTCACAGGAAGCAATTAAACAGCTTCTTTCTCACTGCTCCTTCTCAAGCTGACGTTGTCAAGGCAAAGACGTGGAAGGCTGGAGCAGGGCAGACTGCTTGCAGGGTGGGCAGCGGATTCCTCAGCTGCACTCACATTCTTTTTCATAGAATAATTTATGTTAGAAAGGACCCCAGCTCAGAACAGGGCTAATTTCAAAGTTACATTGAAGGTCACAGCCACATCCAGTTGAGGTTTTAGCATTTCCAAGGACAATGACCCCACAGGCTCCCTGTTGCAGTGTTTGGACAGCCTCACTGGGAACATTTTTTCCTAATATCTAACTGGAATTCCCCCTGTTGCAGCTTGCATTCATTGCGTTCATTCACCATCTTGGTGGTCTCCACTGGACTTGCTCTCTCTTGTCAAGCCCTACGGTCGGTTTGTTTGTTTGCTAGCCCCCAACTTTTTACATTCCACATGTACTTACTGAGATCATTTAGTAAAAAGGCATTACTGAGCTACATAAAAATATCTTAACTCCTTTTTGCAACCTGAACTGAGTTTATATATTCAAAAGCTTTGTTGCAGTCAAGTTATTTGGTTATTCCTAGAACAGCTCAGGAACTCACACCTGCTCGCAGCCCAACAAAAGACCACAGCTTACTTCAAAGCGGTCCCATATCTTTCAAAAGCTCAAGTGAAAACAGTCACAGGCAAGACAAGACAACAACTTAATAGTCAGATTAAGACCGTTTGGCATAGCCCATTTGTACTTACGCAAGGCATTGTGTTTTCATTCTGTATGTTGATTTGGCGTAGGAGACGTCTCTCGTAATCCTGGTCCATGGTGGAAAGCAGAGGGACTGGGGAGTTCAGCAGGCTCAGGAATTTCTGTTCATGAAGTCCAACCAGTAATTAGTCTGCTGCAACAGACAGGGGAAGAAAAACACCAAAACATTACACCCCTTCATACAGAAGCAGCCTCTTCAGACTCCCCTAAGCCTGTTCCTTAAACTTGAGGCCACTTTCCCTATCCAGAGCACTGGTATCAACCGTGTGACGCAGCACAGGGCTGCTAATGGAAGCGTTTTTCTGTATCATGGCCCTTGGTTGCTGACTCACATGAGCAGGCAACCAGCATTTGGCATCTGACGGGACCTCAGCAGGCAACCACCACAACTGGAGCAGAGACCGCGGTACCCGAAACCGGCCTGTTGCCATGACCTGCAGCAGCACAGTTTAGCAAACCTTCAGTACTCAGGCATGGAAAAAACCAGACACTTACAGCCTATCCCACCACGGCCAGATCCGTACCCCAGGCCAGAGGCACGACAGCAGCCCACACTACTGTGCTGAAGTTAACTGGGATGCTTTCAGCCACGTTAGAAGCATTGCAGACTTTTAGTACCACGCGCTGCAGGAACACAGGCAGCTAAGGACTGGGCAGCCCCTGGGTTAACATCCGACATCTGATGCCCATGCTGTCCCAAATATCCCTCTTGGCTAGCGTAAAGCTAGCTCATTTATGGCTACACAGTCATAGAATCATAGAATCGTTAAGGTTGGAAAAGACCCTTAAAATCATCAGGTCCAACCGTTAACCTACCACCGCCAAGTCCGCCACTAAACCATGTCCTCAAGCACCGCATCTCCCCGGCTTTTAAATCCCCCCAGGGATGGGGACTCAACCACTTCCCTGGGCAGCCTGTGCCAGGGCCTGACCACTCTTTCAGTGAAGAAGTTTTTCCTAATATCCAACCTAAACCTGCCCTGGCGCAGCTTGAGGCCGTTTCCTCTCATCCTAAAGTCTATAAGCAACGTTAAGTGTCTTTCAAGCATAAGTTTTAGGATAGGGCTGCTTCATAGCCTCGATTTGGCTGGCTAAATTACAACATGCATCAATAAAAAAAATTAGCTAACACTTCTGCAAGGATACATAGGCACAGCTCTTCTCCGAGCTCCGACGGGCACAGAGCAGCATCGTTAGTGCCCAGCCTCCCCAACTCACACACACCTCACGCTTTGTCCACTGCTCACGTTGACACAAAAATGCCAACGCCGGCAGAGACCCATCAAGTTGGTCTTTCAACTCAAGATAAACATCTCCAAAGGGAAAAGTGGAATCTAAACACACACGCCACATGAAAAAAATCCCCGCAACGCACAGGCATCTGGAAGCTGTGCAGAATGCAAAGGGATTTTCATTCGCTGTTATTGTATAAACATTTACGGCATCTGGCCAGAGTCCCAGCTCCACAAATGCAGTTGCCTCAAGATACAAACTTGTGGCAAAGTCCGGGAGACAACGGCACACGAACGGCTGTGCTGGGAGAAAGCTGTCCGGGGCCAAGCCTCACACTGCCACGCTCAGGGCCTGCCACGAACTGCCTGCGGCTTCCCACGCCAGCGGGGAAGGTTTGCTGTGGAAAGGTTTACCTCCGAGAACAGAAAACCTGCCCAGGGTTTACCATTCAAAATCGGAGGCGAGTTCCCAAGCTAAGAGGGGTGCAGCAGCACATGCTGGAATCCAGCGAGGTGCGATTAAGTCATACAATATTCTATGAAGTTAGCTTGAAAGCGAGATGCAGCACACAAACTCTGGACAACAGTCATCTATTAGTTAGCAGAGCTACTTTCCTTTTATCCAAGCCGTTTGTTAGTACTGAAACTTGGCCTTCTCGCAAATGCTGAAATGCAGAGGCCTTTTCTTCCTTGCCATTAAGCATGCCAACACTTTTACAGGAGCATCCCTGAAATAGATAGTGCCAAGCTGTTTCTGACTACACCTGCTTACCTCTGCCACCTCCTCCCCCAAGCTTTTTTCTTTTTAAATTTAATACATTTCTCCCATATGTTCTTTCAGAGGCAAAACTGGAGAAAGCTACCAAATTTAACAGTAATCAGCTTCCACCAAATGAAGAGTCAGAGCTGGCATTATTGTGAGTGAAAAGTTAGAAAAGTCTGTCATGCTATTAATGAAAGAGGTTAAAAAAATTAGTGCACCCCATGTCAAACGCTCCCCCTCATTTTGTAGTTTACTTACGCTATCCTTACCTACCCACGATCTTCTACATCTACCTTAGAGGTTAACAGGACCTCTCAAACCAAGTATTTCAACAAAATGCCCCCCCCCTTTTTCTTTTAACACCATGAATAAGATCAGCTTGCAGAACCCACACGAGGAGCGTGATCCGCTGGGGAGCACCACGCGTTTGAAGCGTCCTCCCAGAACGGCTCAGCACAGCATTCGTGAGAGATCTAGATCCAGTTACATAGCAATGTGACATTTTTAATTCTGGATATGAAACACGTTGGCTTTTAGAGCTTTTCATTTGAGTTCCCGTCTGTACAAATTTCAACTACGACTTCTAATCAGAAATACGGCATACACAGGGTGAACAACAGAAGAGACTACATAGGCAGAACGTGGCAATATTACTAATAAGCCCCAAACAACCTTCTTCAGGCTTCAGATACTTCAAAATAAAGCATCACCATAACGTTAATTGTATGTGAATTACCAAGCCATCCTCTACCCCTTCGGCCCTGTCTAAATGTGGAAGTATATTCAGTTTTTACATTATAAGTTCTCCTGCCTTTGGTATTCTCGGAGTCTCTCACTTCCATCAGCACCTCTCACGTTTAACACTTACCCACCCGACTACCTTCCAGTTTTAAGGGCACAAGTGATTTCTGGAACAAAAAAGGGTCAGGGATTGTCCAGCTCTTGCTCTGCTCAGGTAGGGCACGTCCTGAATTGACAGAGCCAACACAGCCTGCGTTTGTTACCCCAGCTTCCAACACTTGCTGAAAAATCCAAATAGGTACAGGCTGCCTCTCAAATGAGAGAGAAACAATTTTGCAAAATAACCACATTCATTTCCCTGCCAACCCTGGCATTCTGCGTGCTGACTTATTAAAAACAGATCCATACCGAGAAAAAGACATTTAAGTACTTGAATACGTTAAGGTTGGGTCAATAAAAAGAACAAAACGCACTTGTTCAGCCCCATAACTTTGCCCAGAAGTATTGTGCTGAACGTAACGTGAACCGTGATAAAATCCAGCCAAGGACAGGACGTAAGGTGCATGAAGAAAATAAAGTCAGTTGGAATACAAATTCTTACCTAGGAATCAAAATAACTCCTCCAAAACCCACCTTTCTTCTCCAGGCATAAACTACGTAATTAGTAACAAAATAGTATCCAAAAAGAATGCGTAACACAGGCAGCTCCTCCAGATCTTTTATTTCTTCAACTAAAAGAGAACTTACAGTCCACATACTGCCAGTCCTCACGGCAAAGCCTTTCCTACCGGCTGCAGGGGAAATGGAAACCCCACCCGCTTCCCACGGACAAACGTGGAGTCAGCCAGAGCCTGCCCAAACCCAGAGACGCTACCTTCTCTTCGGGCTTATATTTAATGGCACAGGTTTTGAGGTAAAAACCCATCATTATTCAGGTGCTGAATATTTACAAGCTCTCAGGAAGAACCCCATAATTTACCAAGGGGAAAAGGATGGAGTAAACAAGTTCTTAGTCCTCTAAGTCATGAGCAGCAGGATTTGAAATCAAACCCAGGTGTCCTGCTCCGCCAAAGCCAGAGTTTTCACCTTCCAATGATTTATCAAAAACCCATTACTAGGCAACACTTGCAAATCAACAAGTTGAAGCCTTCAGTTGGCCACAGAAATGGTAGCACCTCCTTTGTGCCAACTCCGGCCCTTGCCCGACCACGCCACGCGCCGTTCGGCTCACCGAGATGACAAAAACACCTAACTCGGCCCCAAAGAGCAGATATTTTCTGCTGGTTTAGTAAGCAGCACCTCCACCTCATCCTGGAGTATTGCAAGAGTATTTCCAGTTATGGATTCTTCTATTTCCCAGACTTTTGAACAAGCTGTAAGGGGGAAGGGAGCTAAAACGTAGCATTTTTGGTATGCAATAGTCAAATTGCAAGTAAATTTACAAGTTTACAAGTAAAGCCTATTACAAATGCATCCAAAACGCTGAAGCCAGCTTCACGGCACTAGAGCAGACATCGACAAGGAGCCAGATACTCTGCGCTTGGCCAACCTGAAGCAGAGCTCATCGGCATTTAACCCAGAGGAACAGAGTTTACGTATTAGGCCAAACAACCGATCCTTTTAAGTAACTAGCCTCCTTTCAGAAACAGCAGTAGTACAAAAAGCTAGAGCCTTGTGTAAGTTTTACCAATATTTACCTTTATAAAGCTACAAGTATGCACCTTCTCATCCAGCGATTTACTAAGGTGTTAGTGTGAAAGGCATTTATAAAATTAACCATTTAGAAGAGTAACCCCTAAAGAATGGAAGCAGGTAAAGCTTTATTTCAAAGCAAAATATAAACTTTGTTGCCTCGCACTCGTCAAAGAAGATCTTCACAACTAGGTATTGCAGAGACCACACTACCAGCAATGACGAAATTACTGCAGCGTGATGGTGACAGATCAGATCTCCACCCTTAAGCCTCGCTCTTGAAGGCTGTGGAGAGATTCAATACTCTGCCAATAAACCAAGACGCTCTATTACTGCAAGAACCATCGCATTGCATCACCGTATTTCAGAGCACAATATGTGGGTGATGCCTCTTCCCTGAAGGTCCTGCAAAAAACCCAGGTTATTTCTGCCTTTCCAAAGCATCCTGCAAACAAGCACCTCCTGCCCGGGGAGCTCGCAACCCCCTTTATACACTCGTTACCACCAGCTCTAGAATAGCCCTGTTCCAGAAATGCCGACTTTTAGGTGACGGGCAATAGGCACGAGCTGAATTCAGGTTTGATTTGAAAGGCGGAGTGGCTCAAAGGCATCGCCAAGACGTTTTCACCTCCTGTCTGCACTCAGCCTCCCAGTTCGTAACAGCAGTACAGAAGCTCGAGATGATGCAATTCCGTACGAAGCTTAGGAGACACGCGGTATGCGCAGCTACCTGTGCCTCCTTTCACCTCCGGCGTCAGAAAATATCACCCGTTCCCCACAAGCAAGGGCCCGACCTTGGTGGGGGTGACACATTTGACTTTCTGCGACGCGTTGCACCTCCACCTGCGCTCACAGACAAGCTACGAGACTTCCCACAGCTCTCCAAGTCAGCTTCTGAGGCAAATTTCAGGCTTCGTGTCTACCTCTCCAAAGCAAATCCTACCAAGATGATGGAGGAGCTCTGACCAGCAAACCAGGAGCAAATTTCGGACACTCAGGTCGCAGAGCGCTGCGGGAAGCCTGCGCAAGCCAAGGATGAAGTATTCACGACAGAGGTCTGGCATGGACTTTCACGCGCTGGTGGAAACTCGGGGTTGTTAACACCTTCAGGAAACACCAAAATCTGTCTTTGGAAGAGCCTTTCCTAAAAATAAACACCCCCCTCCATTAATAAATCTTCTCAGTACACCATTACAAGCCCAAAAGTTTTTCACCAGGATTTTTATACACAAAATAGTTGTTCTTAGGTGCAAGCCCTCATCTGAGGGGAACGCTCTAGGAAGTCTACCAAGAGCATTGCTATTGCTGCCTCTTTTACGTGGATGACGCTCAGGTATTACCATCACTTTCAGCACAGATGTTTTTCCTAAATCCCCCTTCTCTCCACAACTGGAAGAGAAGAAGAAAAGGCGACAGAGTCAAGTCTGCTGTGCTGTACTCAAAGGACAAGTACGTTTTCAACTGTTCAACTCAAGACTCAAACACAAGGGTGACGGTCAACGACAGGATCGGGCTGTCAGAGGCGGCAGCCCCCTGCGCCCCACGCAGCAGCCCCCTGCGCCCCACGCAGCAGCCCCCTGCGCCCCACGCAGCAGCCCCCTGCGCCCCACGCAGCAGCCCCCTGCGCCCCACGCAGCAGCCAGGCCTGTAGCCGAGGGGTTTCCAAGTTTGCTTCGGCCAGCTTTGAATAAGTTAGGAGAACTGTAGGTCTGTTACTTTCCCTTCATAGATGACGTTTTCATTCAATACACATCTCACTGCAGCGTACAGTAGTCTGTTAGGAGCGCAGGGTTTATCTAAGCAGACATGACAATCATGTACTCAGCAGGGGATTTCTCAGAAAATCATCACCATTAAAACCCTTTCTTATTGCCTGCAGGTAGTGATTATTTCATCTTTTCACCCTGCTGCTCCATAAATAAGAGGGCCACGCCTGCTCCCAGGGAATCCGAAATGAAGTATAAAGTCTTCAGCAGCGCAGGAAGCCGTACGCTGGGAAACACACGGAGCATGAAAAGGTAACGCGTGCTCAGTGAGGGGTCACCTCTGTGTCATCTCTTGCCCGTGGGTCCAAAGGCAATCTCTGCATCTATTTAACAGAAAGTCTCCTAAGAGGTTCATCTGTTATGAAAGCAAAACAAGTAAGAGGCAGCAGAAAAAAAAAACCAAACAAAAACACTCTCCAGGTTTAGAGATGCAATAATTAGCAAAGGTAACTGGATTAAAGCGTTTGAACACCTCTTCTTTCTGGCTGTTACAAAGGCTCGATTAAAGCTCTGAAGGCTGAGTTAAAGATCAGGTTCAGCTCTGGCAGACCGTGCTTGAGAAATACCAAGGGCTGAACAAGTTCTGCTACTCCCGTTTGCTCCGCTGCTCCTGCGGGTGCAATGAAACAGGTTCCTGCTGGCTGCGCCGTTGCGCTCGGGCAGAGCGGGCGCGAAACACTACCCCTTTCCGCAGGTGCTAGAGGACAATACATACGCTGGGTACAATTTCCTCAAGTCACTCCTTGAGAAAGAGGGGATAGGCATTAACCTCGCCACGTTCTGCTTTGAGATTTCGCCTCGGTGCCAAACTGATTGGCCTGGATGCTGCTACCCTTCCCGACTCACGAGGCAGCGATCAAAAAAACCACACCGCTTTCCCCATGCTACCTCACCACCGCATCTCGGACGCGAGAGCCGAGCTACGGGCAGTGGCTGGCCTCTGCGGAGGCAGCTGGCCGAGGAAGCAGAGGGCAAGCTGCAGCAACAACTTGTTTTTATTGTCACCTGATGGCAGTTTTCCCCCCATAAACACGCATTTTGGACAAGTCACTGGGCAGAGAGGAGAAATGGAGGTTCTGCTTTCGGCTGCTCACCAACCAGCATATGATGGCACTCATTTTGGTGACTACCTAGAAGATATTTACTCATTTATTTATTCCGCATACCGCAAAGCGTTTAACAAGAAGGAAGCGGGGATGGATGGAGTGAAGTACTTGGACCTTAGGGATACGGGGTCTTTGTAAGGGTGGAGTTTTCCTATGTTAGGCATTCTAGACTCAGAAGGGACTTACTCAGGAGCAGAGGGAAGCACAAGAGAAAGGCTCCTGTATGCATTTCGTAACATTTTACAGAACCTTCAGGGCTTTTTTTTGTGGCTTTTTTTAGTAGTTTACATGCTCTGTGGGAGCATGGCAGTTTTTCATAAAGCTACTGACTTTAACAACATTCAGTTTCCCTTCAAAAAAATACAAAAATTCACAGAACACGGTTGTCCGATTATCTCACATCTCAACATGGAGTACAAACAGCTAAGAGCACCCGCTCTAGCTAAAAGGTCTGCTTTATCGGAAGCCTTATCAGAAGTCAGTGCACTAAAAGCCAAGATTAAAAATTCACCAGCAGCCTTGTCCACGGAGCTTTACTGAAAAGGCCAGGTGATTCCACGGTCTGCTTCATCATAACATTTAAGCTACTGAAGGTGCAATGGTGCCCCGGTCAACCCACAAAAGAAAGAATTTAGAAAATGCAGCAGCTCCAGTTAACAGACCCAGAAAATTCTGCTTCTGTATTAAAAATAATAATAATAAAATGAAAATCAGTCTTTAATACGAGATGTTGTTGCCAGCAGGGGAGTTGCTCTGTGAAGAACCTTTGGCACAAAATACTAGGCTGGCATCATTAAACACGCTAACTCAGCAAGAATCAGCACTTCGTGAGAAAATGAGCACAACGCCTGCAAGAGAGCTACAAATCAAGGAAAAAAAAAAATCCACGCAACAAAGCCTAAGACACCATCGACAGATGACTCCAACGAGACCTAACAGACCTCACCGTGCGTTAACGGCTCCTCCAACAGACGGCCTCCCCTCTCGCCACGCACGGAGGATGCTCAGTTCGGGCTTTGAAGACCTGAAACCTGTAACTTGCTGAATGCGCGTACTACTTCCACTTGCAACGCGTCAACAGCACGTTAAAAAAAACCCTAACGAAGCCACAGTGATCTTTAGCTCCCTCAGACCCCCAAAAGCCATCAGATGGCCAACAGCCCGTCACCAACTTGTGCTGCGCATAAACAAGTGACTTCTGATAGAAGTTTCTGTCGCCGCTTGGTAGTTCTCGTTAGTACTAGAGTCCAGGCCACAAAAATCTCAGCTACCGCTCACATTATCGATTTGATCAAGAAACCACGAACTGGTGAGGACGCAGCAGCGGGAGCAGCCTCTGGCTCTCACCGCCCCGGCCCATGGCGGGTCAGGGCGCGGGGACCGAACAGGGGGTCTGTGGCAGGAGCTTTCGGCCGCCTCGGATGGATGCAGGCGGCAGAACCCGCCGGGGCTCCAGGTGCCCGTTAAGAAACGCGTCTGATACGGGAGAGCGATTGCTCCTCGGGGCAGCTGCAGCGGCAGCCGCGGCCCAGGCCGGGCCGGGCCCCGCAGGCCCCGGCCCCGCAGGCCGCCCTCTGCGGGGGGCTGCTCCGCGCAGGCCGGCGCGGTGGCTCGGACTGCTCCGGCAGCGACCGGGTGCCGTCCGGCCAGGTCTGCCAAAGCACCGTAACTACGGCCCGGGAAAGGCAGCCCCAGCAGCGGGGTCAGCCCGGGCGGCGAGGGGCCGGGGCCGCTCGCTCACCGCCGCCGGCTCCGGAAGCGGGGCAGGCCCGCAGGCCGCCACCCCCCCGGGGCCCGAGCTCGGGCCGGGACACCCAGGGCAGTGCGGGTACCCGCAGCCAGGCTCCGGGCCGCGCCGGGCAGCAGCTACCCCGGGCCCGGCCCGCCCCGCCCCGCCCGGCCCCGCCCGGCCCAGCCCAGCCCCTCCGCGGGCCCAGCCCCGCCACCCGGCCCGGCCCAGAGCGGGGCCCACAGCCGCGCGGTGGAAAGGCGCAGGAGCCGGGCACGGCCCGCCCGGCCCCGCCGCCCCGGGGCCGCGGCCCCCCGCCCGCCCTACCTGCCGGCCCGGCGGGCCCGGCGCCGCTCCGCCTCCTCCCGTCACTCCCCGCCGGCCCCAGCGCTCCCCAATATGGCGGCCGCCCCCGGCGCGCGGTCCCCGCCCGCTGGTCCTGGCCCCGCCCCCGCGCGCGGCACGACGGGAGCGCGCCCCGCCCCTCCCGTTCGAATCAATACAGGAAGCGGTGGCGCGCGGCGCCATGGCGACGGCCGCGGCAGGGTCTGACGTCACCTCTCGGCGCGCTGACGTCACGGCGGTGAGGGCCTTGCGGACGTGGCGGCTGCAGGGCAGGGAGAGGGCAGCGGGCGCAGCGGCCCCGGGAGCCGCTCCCAGCCCCGCGGCGATGCCGGCCCCAGCGGCGGAGCCAGCCCGGGTGCCTGCCCTCCCGCGTGCCTGCCCCGGGCTGGCGCTGGCCCGCGGCCTTGGTAGGATCACAGAATCGTTAAGGTTGGAAAAGACCCTCAAGATCATCGAGTCCAACCGCTAACCCGGTACTGCCAAGGCCACCACTAACCCATGTCCCCAGGCACCACAGCCCCCGGCTTTTAAATCCCCCCAGGGATGGGGACTCAGCCCCTGCCCTGGGCAGCCTGGGCCAGGCCCTGACAGCCCTTTGGGGAAGGAGTTTTTCCCAATCCCCAACCTAACCCTGCCCTGGCGCAGCTTGAGGCCGTTCCCTCTCGTCCCATCGCTTGTTCCTGGGGAGAAGAGACCGACCCCCCCGGCTCCAGCCTCCTTTCAGGCAGTTGCAGAGAGCGATGAGGGCTCCCCTCAGCCTCCTCTTCTCCAGGCTGAGCACCCCCAGCTCCCCCAGCCGCCCCTCCCCACCCTTGTGCTCCAGCCCCTTCCCCAGCCTCGCTGCCCTGCTCTGCCCACGCTCCAGCCCCTCCATCTCCTTCTGGGGGTGAGGGGCCCAGCGCTGAGCACAGGATTCCAGGGGCGGCCTCACCAGTGCCCAGCGCAGGGGGACGATCCCTGCCCTGCTCCTGCTGGCCACACCATTCCTGATACAAGCCAGGATGCTATTATAGTGGGTCACAGGAGGCGGAGGGTCCCGTCCCCACAGACCATGACCACCTGTAACGCTCCGGTGCTCTCCTAACCCAGCGCCGGTGTCCCACCGACAGCCCGCCCAGCACCAACCGCCTGTCTTGGCCGTATGGCGGCCATCAGCGGGCCGCAGGCACACCATTCCCCCGGTGTTAACGCAGCTCGGGCTCCCATGATGAATCGAGCCCCTCTTTGAAGCTCCCTTGTCTGTTATTTACAAGAAGAAGCAGCTGATAATTGGCAACTTAGGGAGGACCTGAATTGTTGCTGTTAAAACACCCCGGAGTCAGGACACGACCCCCATCCCTGGCGGGGCACCCCCATTCCCCGCTGCCGCACGGGGCCCTGGGGTGCGGAGCATCCCCCACCGTGGCACATCCTGGAGACCCAGCGGGCTCCGGGGAACCAGGGCACCACTCCCGAGGCACAACCAAGGACTGGCCTGGCCTGTTGGGTTTTTTTTTTTGGTTTTATTTTTCTGGTGCAAGCTCGGATCCCAGCTCTCCTTTTCCAGCCCTGCTGCAAACCCAACATGGCCATGCCCATGAGGATGGACGCCGCGCTGGGCACCATCCCGGCCGCCGGTGCGGCCCAAGGGCTCCAGGGCCCCGGTGTGGTGGGATGGGGATGGGGAACAGGGATGGGGACGGGGACAGGGAAGGGGGACAGGGAACAGGGATGGGGAACGGGGATGGGGATGGGGAAGGGGAATGGGGATGGGGAAGAGGGATGGGGACAGGGACAGGAAATGGGGAACAGAGATGGGGAAGGGGGATGGGGATGGGGAAAAGGGATGGGGAAGGGGGATGGGGACAGGGACAGGAAATGGGGAACAGAGATGGGGAATGGGGATGGGGATGGGGACAGGGATGAGGACGGGGATGGGGAAGGGGGATGGGAACAGGGATGGGGATGGGGAATGGGGATGGGGAACGGGGATGGGGAATGGGGACGGGGACCAGGGATGGGGACGGGGACAGGGATGAGGACAGGGACGGGAACGGGAATGGGGAAGAGGGATGAGGACGGGGACAGGGATGAGGACGGGGATGGGGAAGGGGGATGGGAACAGGGATGGGGACGGGGAACGGGGATGGGGAACGGGGATGGGGAATGGGGACGGGGACCAGGGATGGGGACGGGGACAGGGATGGGAACGGGGAACGGGGACGGGCGGGAGCGGGGAGCGGCCGAGGCGGAGCCCGGCGGTGCCGCGGTGATGGCGGCGGTGCCGCCCCGTCCCGTCCCGTCCCGCCCCCCGGTCCCGTCGTGACCCCAAGCGCCGATCGCTTCCAGGGCGGCCCCGGCTCCCGATTTGAAAATGCAGGAGCGGCTGCTGGTGCTGCTCTGCGCGCTGGCGCGGCGGCGGGCGGGCGGGCGGCGGGCGATGGCCGGGGCCGGGAACGGGGCCGGGGCCGGGGCCGGGGCCTGGGACGGGCCGCAGCGGCGCGCCTGGCTGCGGCACTACTACAGCCAGCGGCAGAAGCGGCTCATGACGGTGAGCGGGACGCGGGGGGGCGGCGGGGGCCGGGCGCGATCGGCGGGGAGGGGAGGCGGGGAGGGGCCGGGCCGGGAGGGTGGGGGAGACGGGGGACACAAAGGAGGGGGGGAGAGGGGATGGTGAGGGATGGGAAGGGCGCGGGGGGACAGAGAGCGTGGGGAGGCAAAAAAGGGGGAATGGGGACACAAAGTGCAGGGGTGGGAAGGGGGGGACGGGGGGGCGCGGGGGTCACATGGGGACACGGAGGGTGGGGGACGTGGGGGACACGAAACGGGGACAGGAAGGATGGGGGACGTGTGGGACATAAAACACAGGGATAGGAAGGATGGGGGACACAAAGGACATGGGGGGGACACAGAGGTGACACGGGGACACAAAGGGTGGTGGACATGGGGGACACAAAACAGGGACAGGAAGGATGGGGGACACAAAGGACACAGGGGGGACACAGAGGTCACACAGGGACACAAAGGGTGGTGGACATGGGGGACACAAAACAGGGACAGGAAGGATGGGGGACACAAAGGACACGGGGGGGACACAGAGGTCACACAGGGACACAAAGGGTGGTGGACATGGGGGACGTGTGGGACATAAACCACAAGGATAGGAAGGATGGGGGACACAAAGGACACGAGGGGGACACAGGGGTCACATGGGGACACAAAGGGTCATGGACGTGGGGGACACAAAACAGGGATAGGAAGGACAGGGGACACAAAGGACACGGAGGGGACACAGAGGTCACATGGGGGCACAAAAGGTGGCAGACGTGGGGGATGCGTGGGACACAAAACACAGGGATAGGAAGGATGGGGGACACAAAGGACACGAGGGGGACACAGGGGTCACGTGGGGACACAAAGGGTCGTGGACATGGGGGACGCATGGGACACAAAACACAGGGACAGGAAAGATGGGGGACACAAAGGACATGGGGGACACACAGAGGTCACAAAGGACAGGGGACGTGGAGGATACGCCGGATGCAAAGACAGGGACACAAAGAATGGGGGGACACGAGGGACAGAGGAGTTGGAGGACACGGGGCGTGAAGCCAGGCACAAAGGACAGGGGGACAGGAAGGAGGGGGTGACATCAAAGGTGGGGGACGCAAAGGATGGGGGATACGAGGGGTCTGGGGACACATGGCAGCGAGGACAAGCTGGGGGGGGGAACACGGGGAACCGGCCTCCCTGGGCTGGTGCCGAGGAAGGTGAAAAAAACCTCTTTTTGGCTTAAAGATGCTTTTTAGAATTTAATAACAGAAAAACGATTCCTGTGGAGGGGCCAGGAGCGCGGGTGCTCGCGCCCCCTTCCAAATCGCGACTGAGGCCGCAGTTCACTCGGTTGCAGGAAAGCAAGTAATACTCGTTAAAAAATAAAACCACAGAGTAAGCGGCCGCCCCAAAAAGGGGACTTTTCCAGAAGGCTCCTCATCTGCGGCACCGGGGCATCTGGTCCAGGGTCACAACTATCGCCTGGTGGGTTTGCGATGGGGTTTCCCAGGAATGCGAGGATTTGACCCAGCAGTGGTGCCGGTTGGGACCGCCGGCCGCGCAGCGCTGGGTGTCCTCCTTGCCTTGCACAGGTCGCTTGAGCCGGCTGGTCGTTGCGGGGAGGGTTCCAGCGAAGCGCTGAGCAGGGGCCGTCAGCGGGGAAGTGCCATCTCATGCCCCTCTTGTCCTCCTTGTCCTCCCCTCCATGCTGCAGCTCCTGATCGCTCGCCGGAGGAGAACCAGCTGCTACTTCTACCCCCGCGCCTGGCCCAGCGTCAGGAGTGCGGACTGGTGGGAGCGGGTGGTCCTGAAGGAGTTCGGGCCGCAGGACTGGCTGGAGAAGTTTCGGATGTCCAAGGAGACCTTCTTCTACGTCTGCAACCAGCTGCGGCCCGGGCTGGCTCCGCACAGCGCCCACTTCCACCCCGCCCTGCCCCTGGAGAAGAGGGTGGCTGTGGCCCTGTGGCACTTGGCCACCAACGTGGAGTACCAGACTCTCAGCCCGCTCTTCGGCGTGGGGCCCTCCACGGTGCAGACGTGCGTCCGGGAGGTGAGCTATGCCGTCGTCTTGCTGCTGAAGCCTCTCTACCTCCGGCTGCCCAACGAGAAGGAGCTGGAGAACATGGTGCGCATCTTCCGTACCCGCTGGGGCTTCCCGCACTGCATCGGCGCCCTGGACAGCCTCCACATCCCCATCCACCCGCCCCTGCGCCTCAGCGCCGACTACTGCAACGGCCAGGGCTGGCACTCCATCCTGACGCAGGCCACCGTGGACGGGCTGGGCCAGTTCTGGGACGTCTCCACCGCCTTCCCTGGCAGCATGGAGAACAGCGCGGTCCTGGAGAGCTCCAGCCTGTGGGTGCTGGCCAAGGAGGGCCGGCTGTGCCCCAACCCTCCCAAGCACTTCATGGGGAAGGCGCAGAAGTACGTGCTGCTGGGCGATGCCACCTACCCCTTGCAAGACTGGATCCTCAAGCCCTACCAGGAGGACGAGAACCTCACCCAGCGGCAGCTGCAGTTCAACTACCGCCTGAAGCGGGCGCACAGTGTGATCGAGAACGCCTTCCTGCGCCTGAAGGCGCGCTGGCAGATCCTCCTGAAGTGCGACGACTGCAGCCTGGAGCTGCTGCCCACCCTCGTCCTCGCCTGCTGCATCCTGCACAACGTCTGTGAAGCCCACGACAACCCCTTCAACGAGGAGTGGCTGGAGGGCACTGAGCCGACCGAGCTGCCCAAGCCCTGCCAGCCCGCACCCGCCGCCATGGAGGACGGCCGGGCCGAGCAAGTGCGCGAGCTGATGTGCCAGTACTTCGAGAGCTGCGGGGAGGGCTGATGGGGCCAGCGAGGAGAAGCAGCCCTGCGCATCCTTGCTCATGGATTTCCCACGGACTCTGGCAAACGTTGGCCCAGCGGTACCGGGCTGTTCAGCAAAGGACTGCACCCTCTCGCCTCTGCCGAAGGCTGCCGGTGGAGTGAGGAAGGCTGCCGGCTGCAGCAGCCGTTCCTGGGGGGGAGGGGGGCGGCTGCATCACGCTCGTGCTGGTTTTGCCGCGGTGGTTTCGGGCAGTGGAATGTATTTTGTGCCCTTGCTCTCTTCCAGGATTTGAGCGGTCTGGTGGTGTGTTGTGTGCCGCGGGGGTAAAGCAGGGATCGGGGCCGGGCGAGGGAGAGGGCTGCCTGGGGCTGCCTTTGCTAGGAGCACGTCTCTGTCCTGAGGCCCCTCCGTCAGGCCGAAACCAGCAGGAGGCTTGAAATAAGAAGGCAAAACCCCTTTGAAGATATAAAACTTGCTGCGTAAACACGCTTGGGAGGGGAAGGGAAGGAAGAGGCAGAGCAGTGACTTGCCAGGGGCTGGCACCAGCCCGGAATGAAATTGCATTTGCAAACTCCCACTCTGCTGCTGCTCGGGCAGCGCGTGCTGCCCTCGGGGGAGCGGGCTGAGCCGCCACGGCCTGGCCTCCCCCCTCACTCCAGAGGGCTTTGCCGTGAGCGCCCGTGGCTCGGCCCCTGGGCTCCCTCCCTGTCCCGCTGGCCAACTCTGCCAGCGCATCTGATCTCTGCCCGCAGCCCGGCTGCAGCATGGGCAGATGCATGCAGCTCTGCCCCCCGTATTGTCCGAGAAATCGAGTGGCTGCAGTTTATTCCCCCGCTGTCCTCCCGCCGCAGGCTGGAGCCCGGTGGCACGCTGCCTGCGCCGTGCCGGGGCAGGGCCAGCTGCCAGAGCGCAAAGGCACCTCCATCAGCGCTTTGCTGGGAGGGGGTAGGTGGGGGACGGACAGACACGTCCCACCGTGCCACCCTTCCCGCAGGGCCAGGGTCCGCTGCCCATGGGGCTTGGAGGGGCTGGGGTGTCCCAGCTGGTGGCGGCTGGCAGAGCCCCGGCAGGGATGAACGTGGCCTCGACTGCCAGGAGGAGGGCGGCTGCCGGCTCCCACCCGTGGCGTGGGTGCAGGGGAGGCGTCGCGCTGCTGTCCCGGGCGGCTCGGGGCCAGCTCCAGCGGGGACCGTGTCCCGGCCCTCGGGCAGCCACGCTCCCCGGGGAAGGGGCTCCCCGTGGCTGAGCGGGGCCTCCAGCACCCCCGGCCTCCTGCCCCTTGTGCTGGCTTGGGCGGCCATGGGGCAGTGGGGGGCCATGGGGCTGCACTGGGGCCATGGGGCAGCCATGGGGGCCATGGGGCTGCACTGGTGGCCATGGGGCTGCACTGGGGCCATGGGGCAGCACGGGTGGCCATGGGGACATGGGGCTGCACTGGTGGCCACGGGGCAGCCCTGAGGGCTATGGGGGCCATGGTCGCCACGGGGAAGCCCTGGGGGCCATGGTGGCCCTGGGGCAGCCATGCCCCCCCGCCCGGGCCTGCGCTCCGCCGCCATCGCGCATGCGCCGCCACTGCCCCGCGTTCCCCCGGCCGCTCCCACTCGGCAGGAGCGGGGGGGGAAGGCAGCACCCCCACGCACGTGGGCGGGCTCGGGGAGGCCCCGCCCTCCCCTACCCGGAAGTGCGATGGTAGGAGCCGGCGGCGCGGTCACGTGAGGGAGCAGCATGGCGGCGGGCGGTGAGTGCGGGGGGCCCGGGCCGGGCCCCGGCGGGACGGAGGGGACGGGGCACGGCACGGCCCGGCCCGGCCCGGCGGCTCCGGCTGAACGGGGCCCGGCTGGCGCGGTCGCGGCGGGGGTGGGGGAGGTCGTGTCAGTCCCGATCCCGGGGGATCCGGTCAAACGGGGTCCGGGCACTTTCCGCGGGGTCAGGCCCGGCCGCGGGGTCCGGTTCTGCTCGGTCCGCGGGGCCGGGGCTCGCCTGCTGCGCCCCCTTCGCCCCCCGGCGTGAGGGACCGGTTGAGGGACCCGGGGCGGCCCCGGCCGCGGGGGCTGAGCCCAGGGCCCCCCCCGACCCCCTTCCCCCTGCGCAGGAGCGTGACCGGAGGGAGCCCCGCCAGAGACCTGCGTGCACCCGGCCGTGCCCTCCCCGCCTCCCCCGGCAGCATGGTGACAGAGCAGGAAGTGGAGGCCATCGGCCGGACGCTGGTGGACGCGGCCCAGCCCCTGCCCGCCCGGTTCCGGGCCCTCTTCACCCTGCGCAACCTGGGCGGCCGCACGGCGGTGGACTGGATCAGCCGGGCCTTCGGGGATGGCTCTGCGCTGCTGAAGCATGAGCTGGCCTACTGCCTGGGGCAGATGCAGGACGAAGCGGCCATCCCTGTGCTCATCCAGGTGCTGGAGGACACCAGCCAGGAGCCCATGGTCAGGCACGAGGCGGGTACGATGGCCGCTGCAGTGGCCGTGGGTGTGGGGGACTTTGTGGGTGCTTCCCCCTCGTACTGAACAGCTCGTGCTGGCCTGATCCAGCTCGGGTGTCGTGGCTTGGAAAACCCTGAGGCATGTAACCACCTCACCGCGTCCCCTGGCTGGACTGGTTGGCCAGGACTTCCCCTTCCTGCTGGCCAGGCTGGCTCCTGCCGTGTTTATTTGCTTGCCTGTCTCGTTTAGGATCGCTCAGAGTCAGGCCTGCGTCCCCACTTCGGAGCGAGGCGAGGCTTTGCCGGAGGACACAGCAGGGTCCTCCGCTTGTAAACACCTTGGTAACACCCTGACGTGTCCTTCCTTCAGGTGAAGCCCTGGGTGCTATCGGGAATCCCAACGTGCTGGATATCCTGAAACGCTATGCAGAGGATCCTGTGATTGAGGTGAGGCTCTCGGGGGGGCTCCTGTCCCCTGGGGTGCAGCGCTGCTGGTCCAGGAGGGTGAGGCAGGTCCCTCCTGGGCAGCCCCCGGCTGTGGACAGGGACACCGCGAGTGGCACCGTGCTGGTGCCCAGCCGCCGTCAGGAAGCCCTGGGCGCCCTCCCAGCACCGTACAGTGCTGTCCCGCAGCCAGGGCCATGTCCCCGCAGGTGGCAGAGACGTGCCAGCTGGCAGTGAGGAGGCTGGAGTGGCTGCAGGAGAACAAGCAGGAGCCGGGCGCCAGCCCCTACCTCTCCGTGGATCCTGCTCCTCCTGCCGAGGAGACAGATGTCACCAAACTCCGTGAAACCCTCCTGGATGAGTCGCGCACGCTGTTTGACCGCTACAGGGCCATGTTTGCTCTGCGAAACCTGGGGGGCCAGGCTGCTGTGCTGGCGCTGGCGGACGGTAAGGGCCAGCGTGAGGCTCCCTGCAGTCTCCTCGGTGTGAGCCTGTGCAGGTCAATCTGGGATTAGCCCTTCCCAAATCCAGGGCTGCCAGAGCGGCAGGGCTCCTCTTAGCCTCTTAACGGGTTTGTTTCTGGAGCTGCTGTCCCCCTGCTTGCAAGAGCCACGTCGCAAAGTGCTCGGTGCTCTCTGGTGTTTTGCAGCCCCCTCGCTGTCCTCCAGGCCCCCTTTCTCCGTGGGTCCGGGTGGCAGAGGGCACAGTCTGTAATGTTGGCTTGGGACCAACTGGTCTGAGCCGGGGGGGACCTGGCCCCAGGGTGTTGGGGTCCTGCTCTCCCGTCCTGGAAAGTTAGAGGCTGCCAACCTCATCCTGGGGTTTGGGAGTGGCTCTGGAGAGGGGAATGAATGTCTCCTGAGCGGAGAAGGGGCAGACCACAGCCCAGGAGATGGTTGGATCCACCCCGCAGCCCGAGGGAAGTGGACGAGGCTCTCCGGCCACCTGGGACGAGCCGAGGGCCCGTCTGCGCCGTGAGACGAGGCACGCAGGGATCCGTGAGCTCCTGCTGCGGCTCTTCAGTCCCGCAGCATGGGAGGGCTCGAGGCTGTGCTGCCAGTCTGCCCCAGGCACACCGCGCTGGTGGGGCAGGGCCCGTGGGCAGCGCAGGCTCCCCGGGGCAGGCGAGGGTGCCGGCAGCTCCGCCGGGAGGGCGAGTGCCGTTGTCAGGAGGGGGTGTCCCTACGCCGCTGGGGCACGGCTGTGGGTGCATGGTGCTGGGGCTGCCCCGGCTGCGCGGGGTCAGGGAGCAGGGTGGGACAGCCCTTCCTGTAGGTGTTTTGTCCCCTTCCCCAAAGCCCCCACAGGTTTAGGGTGGCAACCACCAGCTCTAACCCCCAGGCCATCCTGCCCCGTGGCTTCCCCCGGCGTCTGGGTGGGGGGCTCCGGCCAAGCGTCCCAATGCATTTTGGGGGCAGCGGTGGCTCAGTCTCGCCTCCTCCCCGCAGGACTACGCTCCGGCAGCGCCCTCTTCCGCCACGAGATCGGCTACGTGCTGGGCCAGATGCAGGATGAGGCCTGCGTCCCGCAGCTGACAGCCACGCTGCGCAGCCGCACCGAGAGCCCCATGGTGCGCCACGAGTGCGCCGAGGCCCTGGGCTCCATCGCCCGCCCCTCCTGCCTGGAGACGCTGCGCGCCTTCGCCCGCGACGAGGAGCGGGTGGTGCGGGAGAGCTGTGAGGTGGCGCTGGACATGTACGAGTACGAGAACGGCGCCCAGTTCCAGTACGCCGACGGGCTCTGCAAGCTGCAGGCCTCCACCTGAGCCCCGGCTGGGGGGGGTGCGGGCTGGGCGCGCTGCCTCCCACACCCCCCGCCGGCTGCGCTTTCATGGCCACCTCCATCGACGTGGATCTGTGCCTTGCCGCGGCGGAGGAGGAACTGGATTTGCTCTCTGGCACGATTACAACCGCCTTCTCCCTCCAAATCCAGGCTGAGCTGCTACTTGCCGCCCCCCGTTTCCTGGATCTGCCCCTTTTTCCCTGCCAGGATCAGCACCGCCTGCCCGCAGCCTGGCTCGGGGCTTGGACCGGGTGGGCTCTGCTCTGCACGTCGGAGCCTGTCGCGGCTCTGCGAGGCCCAGGGCTGCTCTGGGCTTGCGCTGCCGTGGCGGCTCGGTGTGGAACAGCTCCGCTTCCCCTGCCTGAGCTTTGCTGCGGGGCCAGGGCTGGCTTTGGGCACTCGCTCATAGGTTGTGGCGATGCAATGCCTCAAAATAGCCCTTGGTGCCGAGCTGGGTCCCTCCTTGCCTCTGCGGTGGAGGAGCTGCTGTGGGTTTGGCCTCTCCTGTCGGGGCAGGCCAGGGCTGCGCTTGCGGCAGCCTTTGCCCTGGGATGGGGGTTGTTTTATGGCAAAGTTTGGAAGATTTGGCTGCGCTTTTTCTTTCTGCAGGGAACAGCGCTGCCATTAGGGCTTACAGGGTGAGGCAGAACCTGCCCAGACTTTCCCCTGCGTTTAACCAGACCTGGGAGGGCTGAGGCTGGTGTCTGCTGCCGTCACCCAGCACCCAAACCTCCCGGGCAGCCCGGCGTGGGCACGGGGGGGGGCTGGCAGGGAATAAAGCGCTGGCGGGGGGAGCTCCTGCGTGAGTCGAGCTGTGATTTAGCCCTTGTCCAGACGTGGGGTGCACCCAGAGCCACAGGGTCGGGCCCCGGCAGGGAGCTGCCATAATGGAATCGTTTAGGTTGGAAAAGACCTTTAAGATCATTGAATCCAGACGTAAGGGGAGGAGAGAGCATGGGGTGGGGTCCCTGAGGGCTTGGGGTAAAGCCCCGCTCCCCACAGCCCTGGCAGGCCCGGGGAGGAGGGCCGATGGTGCCCGTGGGTCCCGCTGCGCCGCGGGGACTGGCGTCCTGCTGACGGGGCTTTTCCCCTTGACCAAAGTCTCGCTGTGAGCTGCTCCCAGGCTCAATCCTCTTAGTCCCTAAAGCCGCTGCTGCAGCCGGCTCGCCGTCCCCGGGGCTCTGGTGCTTGGGGACGCTGCTGGAGTGGGGAGACCCAGCCGTCGCCCAGTCTGGCCCAGTTCAGGACCCCATGGAAGGAGGTTTTACTGGGGACGTGACCAGTTTTGGTCACCCGTACATGCTTACTGGAAGTCAGGCCCACGTGCCCAAGTGCTGTGGATGGCCTTGCGTGTGACGTGGAGGACGAGGGCCACCGAACCTCTTATTCCTCAGCATCGGAGACAAAATCCTGGTGTTTTCACACCATTTCAGAGTCAGCAACTGTTCGGGGCTTCCTGCCCCCCCTCCCTCATCCCCCGTAGCCCCTGGCTGATGGGCAGGACCCAGCCGGCACCGCCGAGCTTTGGGTGTCTCTGCGCCTGTTGCCATCCCCCGGTGCCATTCCCCCGTGCCTCGTTATCGGTGTAAGGCGGCTGCTGGCTCCGCACCGGGACCTTATCGTCGCGCAGGCTTCGGCACGCCGCCAGCGTGTTTCCCCGGTGTTTGCCGGTGCGTTTGTCCCTAGTTGCCACCCCGGCTGCTCCGACCCTTGCTCTCCGCTGTTCTCCAGCGTTTCCCCGGGTGACTCACTCGCGCCATGCAGGGTTGTTTCCAAATCTCTGCGCCAGCGTTTGCCTCTGCTCCCCCAAACGCCTTTTAAGCCTGAATTGGAATGAAACTGGCATTTTTGCGGCCAGGATCTGGCCAGGGGCGACCTGGGTGCAGCAGAGCTGGGACGTGTGCCGGGGTGGAGGAGTGCCCAGGCGCCGAGCCCTGACTTGGCACCTTCATCCCTCCCTGGCCAACCCACCCGGTTTTTTCAAGGCTGCTGCTGGTCCAGGCTAAACCCTGCACCTATGCGAGGGCATCGCTTTCGGGTGGTGCCTGCGCCCCTCTGCAGGCTGCTCCTCACCGGAGGAGCGACGCTGGGCACCGGGTGCCGCACGCAGCGGCCAAGGCGAAGCTCTGGGAAGGCGACAGCCCCTCGCCACGGGGCTGCGGCACCCATCCCATCGCCTCCCGGCTCGGAGGGCGCCGCGTCCTCCGGGGCAGGGCGCTGCTGCCGGGATTTCACACCATCTGCTCGGGGGATGCGGGGAGGGATTTAACCAAGCTCGGGGGAGGCCTTGGGGCGTCCATCCCCATCCCTGCCTTTGGGCATTCTCCAGCTGCAGACGATTCCCCGCTCCCAGGGGACGGAGGTACCCACGGCGCTGCCAGAGGGGCAGATTCGGGGGACCCTGAGCCATGCCGGAGCCCGCTGGTCACCCCCAGGCTGAGCCCGCCGGGGCTGTGCCCGGATTAGCAGGCGCTAAGCTCCTTCCCACGGATGCCGCGTCCTTCGGCGGCAGCGGGTGAGCGGCTCCTCGTCGCACGGAGGGCGAGTGGCACTGCCACCGGGCATGGGGACCCCACTGTCCCCGTGAGCCACCGGCACCGAGGAGCCTCATGGACCCTGATGCCACTTCTCCCCTGCGGCCCCCCGTGCGGCAGAGGCTTCGGTGGCTCGGGGCTGGGGTGCGGGGGGAGCTGGCGATGGCCTTGGCGGGGGGCACCCCACTCCCTGGCACCAGGGGGGCCTGGGGACCCCGGCACTTGCTGCAATCTCCCCCCGAGGAGGATGGGGTGCTGTACGTGGACTACAAGCCCCCCGCCCTGGACAGCATCCGCCTGCCCCGCTATGTCCTGTACCTGGTGATGGCGGCCACCCTGGTGCTGGTGGTGGCATACGCCATCGTGGGGCACCTCATCAAGGACCTGGTGCACGACTTCGCCGGTGAGTGCTGCCCTGAGCGGGGTTGAGCTTTGGGGCTCCTTATGGGGCTGGGGGGGGGCAAGGGGGGGTCCCCCAAACCCAGAGCCTTTGCCATGGCGGGGATGTGCTGCTGATGGCTCCATCTCTGCCCCCGCAGACTGGGCGTTCGGGCCCAAGCCGGAGGAGGAGAAGGCGGTGATGGCCGAGGGGACCGTGCCGGAGGTGGAGTGGCTGGAGGAGGACGGGGTGCCAGACGAAGGGAAGCCGGAGGGCAAAGGTGCCCTGCCAGGCATGGACGTCCCGCTGGGGCTGCTCACCACCCCGCGCAGCTCCATCTCCTTCGCCGACTCCCACAAGAAGAGATTCTTCTAGGGCCAGGGGACCCCCCCCGCCACCACCGGGACCCCGCAGCCGTGCCCAGCCCCCAGGTCACAGCACGGCCCCAGACTTGGGTGCAGGTGACGCTGCCCGGCGCCGGCACGCGGCTTCACCGTCCTCGGCACAGCCCCACGCGCTTATCTCGGGGCTGCTATCGCTGCCCCCCAATAAAAGCAGCCTGCCCCAGCCCTGCTCGCTCGCCCCTTAGCCAGGCGTGGGCGCAGGGAGGTGGCAGGGCTGGGACACCCCGAACTTCGCCTGGGGACAGCGGTGTCCCTCGGCGGAGCCATGCCGGCCCCCGGGGCGTGGGCGCGTGGGGAGGGACACGCGTGCGGGTGCACACGCGTGGACGCACGTGTAAAGGTGGGTGCTCGGGGGTGCAAACCCGTGGCACGGGGGCAACACCCCGAGCGTGGGCACAGACACGCGTGGGCGCAGGGGGCATGGACACGGGCGCGCACACAGGTGCATGCGCCTACGGGGAGCCCCACGTCAGCACAACCATGCGCAGACGCACGGGGAGGGACGGACAGACGGACAGCTGTACGCTGAGGCTGGATTCGCCCCCGCCAGCCCCCTTGGTGCCCTGACGCTGCCAGGCTGTGTCCCCTCCCAATGGGACAGAGCTCAGTGGCACCCATGGATGCCTCCAAAGCCAGTCTGGGGGGGGCAAAGCCCCCACTTGGGTGGGGGCACTGGGGATGGGGGCTGCGTCGTACAGACCCCCCCGCCTTAATCCCAGGCTGGGGCTGGACCACATCCCTCTGGTGGGGATCCCGTCCCCATGTCCTCAGGCTCCTTCTTCACCCCTCGGGGAATCGCCACGGGCAGGGTGGCCCTGCTAAAGCCCACGGTCCATCCCTGGGGTGCCACCAGCCACCCCGTGCCTCAGTTTCCCCTATGCCTCGGCGGGTGGGGGCTGCGAGGCGGAGCGGAACAGCTCGCCCTGCCAAGGTCTCGCTGATAACACCGTTAATATTTAGCCCTTCACGGTATCCGGGCACTCCCTGGGCACGTGGCGGGGTCCCGCCGGCACCAGCCGTCACATCTGGGGCCCAGCTGGCCTGGGCCTGGCTGGGGGCCGGGGGGTGGCCTGGCGCTGGCCACCCCGCCCCGCGCTGCCCTGTCCCCACGCCGCGGCAGGGCAGGGGCCGTGGCTGGGGGGTGAGACGCTGGCCCGGATCTGCCCCAGCCCTGCCAGCGAGGCCGGGGGCGAGGTCCCCCATGGGCAGAGGGGAGAGACTGGGATGGGGCAGCAGGCAGGGAGGGCGCTCCTCCGCACATCTGCCTGTCTGTCTGTCCCTCCACCCACCCATCTGTCTGTCTGTCCATCCACCCATCCATCCATCCATCCATCTGCTCACCCACCCGTCTGTCTGTCTGTCCATCCACCCACCCACCCATCTATCCATCCACCTGTCCATCCAGCCACCCACCCCTCCATCCATCCATCCATCTGCTCACCCACCTGTCTGTCTGTCTGTCCCTCCACCCACCCACCCATCTATCCATCCACCTGTCCATCCAGCCACCCACCCCTCCATCCATCTGTCTGTCGTCCATCCATCCACCCACCCACCCATCTGTCTGTCCGTCCATCCATCCAACCACCCACCCATCCACCCATCTGTCTGTTCATCCATCCATCCACCCATCTATCTGTTTGTCTGTCTGTCCGTCCATCCATCCACCCATCCGTCCATCCATCCACTCACCCACCCATCTGTCTGTCCGTCCAAACACCCATCCATCCATCCATCCATCCATCCATCCATCCACTCATCCATTGAACCCCCACCCCTCCACCCACCCATCTGTCCATCCATCCATCCATCCACTCGTCCATCTGCCCGCCCACCCACCCACCCGTCTGTCTGTCCTTCCATCCATCCACCTACCCACCCACCCATCCATTTGTCCCTCCCTCCACCCACCCACCCACCCGTCTGTCCCTTCATCCATCCACCCACCCGCCTGTCCGTCTGTCCCTCCCTCCACTCACCCACCCCAGGGGTGGACCCCAGCCCTGGGCACGGGGCTGCTGCCGCGGTCCCCGGGGTGGTGGCTGCTGGGTGCTGCAGGGTGCCGGTGGCTGAGCCGGGGAGAGGTGCCACCTCCCAGGGGTTACGGGAGCTGCGTTGCCATGGCACTTGGTGGCACTTGTCCTCTTGAGCCCAATAAAAGCCGCCCGTTGGCCCTGGGTGCAGAGAGCGGCACCTGCACTCGGCCCCGGCGGCAGCGAGGGAGAGGAGCCCGCTGTGGGCGCAGGATCCAGCCGTGCCGCAGCCCGCTGCCAGCCTCCGCCCGAAAATGCCGAGGGCCTCGCAGCCCCTCTCGCTCCTGGTCCTGCTCGCCCTCGCCGCCACAGCCCGGGGACAGGCCGGTAGGTGCCCCCGCCGCCCCCCGTACCTCTGTGCCCCGGGGTTCCCCGGGTGGGTGGCCGTGCCCGCCCTGGGGCATGGGATCAGCTGGGACACCTTCCCAGTAGGACCAGTCTGTCCCAGTGCCCCGGTAGCAACCATTTTGAGGGCAGAACAGAAAGATTTGGGGGCACCCGCCTGCTGTCCCCAGTGCTCCCCACCGTGCCGAGCACCCCCCGCTCTCCTGGGGACGGGTTGGCTGTGTCGGGGGTGGCTTCCTTGGGACCCAAGGGACGGTGGGGAGGGGGTGGCAATGAGCACCTGCCAATGTCCCCTGGTGTCCCCAGCGTCCCCTGGTGCCGGGCTCGGCACAATCGGGACCCTGTGCCATGGGATGGGGGTCCCGTCCCCTGCAGGATGGGGCTCCCCTGAAGCCATCCCCATCCCTGTCCCCATCCCTGTCCCCATCCCTGTCCCCCTGCCGTGCAGGCACCGGCCCCAAGCAGCTGCAGCCCTGGCTCGTCGGCCTCACAGCTGTAGTCGTCTTCCTCTTCATCGTCTTCGTGGTCCTGCTCGTCAACCGGCTCTGGCGGATCAGGATGCGCAGGTGGGCCGGCGCAGCGGGGACGCATCCTGCACCCGCTGCATGGGGGGTGCTGGCCCAGGGGGGCCGCGGGGTCCGGCCGTGCCCGGGGCTGGGAGCGGGGTGCTGCGGGGTGGGGACGGGGCCGTCCCCGGGCACCGCTCAGCCCCTCTCTCCCCTCGCAGGAAGGAGGGCGGCTTCCAGGAGCCCCAGGGCGCTGACAGGTACCGCGGCCCGGGCGCTGCGGGGCTGGCATGGGCCCACCCCGTCCGGGCCTCGCTTCCCCCTTGGGACGGCCACGCGCTGGCGGTGCCACGCGTGGCTCAGCGGTGCCATGCGTGGTCCAGCGGTGCCATGCATGGTTCGGCAGTGCCGTGCGTGGCCCAGAGCGCCCTTGGCATGGCTGAAGGCGACGGTGACGCCCCAGGGGAGCGAGCCGGGGGTGCCCCGTCGCGGGCGGCCATGCCTCGTTGACGCCTCCCTCCTGGCAGGCTGGAGGACGTCGGCCACACCAACCCGGCTGCCGAGAAGGACAGTGACGAGGAGAGCGACGGCGAGGAGCAGAGCAAGACCACGTCCTTCTGAGGCGGTGGCCGGCCCCTGCCCACCCGGTGCCCGGCCCTGGGGACCCCCGCGTCGGGCTCCAGGCCCTCAGCTCCCGTCCGCGGGGCGTGAATCCGCGCCGGGTTTTGCGGGGCGGCCGCGGGGCGGGCGGTGCCGCGGGGCGGGCGGTGCCGCGGCGGCCCCGGCTGCCGCCAAGCCCCGGCGTGGATCCGCCGCTCCCCGGAGGGGATCGCGGAGGGCGGCGGCCGGGGCCCGGCGCAGGGGTCCCCCGCACCCCCAGCCCTGGGCCGGCGGGGGGGTCCCGCCCGTGGGGGGGCGGTGGGTGCCCCCCCCGTACCCAGTAAAGGTCCCCAGCCTCCCCCGGCGTCAAGCGTCTGGTGTCACTGCACCGGGGATGGGGCCCTCCCATGGCCGCCGCGGGGCTCCGCACCCCCAGGATGGGGCCCGCGGCGCTGCCCCGCTGCCCCCGAGGGTGCTGGGTGCGGGGGCACCCCTGGGTGCCACCGGGGCAGGGGCCACGGGGGGCTCCTGGCATGTGATGAGCTGCCAGGCCTCAGCGACCTCGACAGGGCCCAGAGCCGGTGTCCGGCCACGCCGCTGCCCCCGACGCCCCCGGCCCCGGGCGTCCTGCGGTGCCTGGGGACCGCCGGGTGTCACGGGGGGCTGGGGACGTCATGGGGGCACCCAGCCTCGGCACCCCCGGCTGCCCCGAGCAGCTCTGCGGGACCGGGACGATGGGGACCGCGGGGGTGACGCCCAGCTGCGGCCAACGATGTCATACGGGTGAGGGCAATGATGTCACGGGCACGAGGTGGTGATGTCACGTGGAAAAGGTCTTGAGGCAGAGGAGGTGGTGGCATCGCTGTGTGAGCCCGCGGCTGCACCCACCCGGGTCCCTGCACCCACCCGTGTCCCTGTCCCTGCGTGTCCCCTCCCCGCGGTGCGGGTGCACCCCGGGTGCTGCTGCTCCCGCCTCCGCCACCCTCCTCGTCCGGGCCGTCAGCACCCACGGGTGGGGGTCCCCCCCTCCGGGGTGACGGACACCCATCGCCCGGCATGGCTCTGCCCCAGTACACCCCAGTGCCCCCCAGTTCCTCCCCAGGCCGGGGGCCGTGCCTCAGTTTCCCCCGGAGGCAGCGAAGGAAGGGCGGAGGCGGGCTGGAGTTGAAGCATAGCTTGTTTAATTTTTATACATTTTTTTTTTTTGTCTTTTTTTTTTTCTTCCTTTTCTTTTTTTTAATCATTTTTTTTGTCCGTCAGTTTTTTTCTTTTTTGTTTTTTTCTTCTTTTTTGTCTCTTTTTCTCTTTTTTGCATAGGGGGGGGGGGGGGGGGAAAACGAAACAAAACCCCAACAAAAAAAAAAAAAAAAGAAACAAAACAACAAAAAAAAAAGAGAAAACAAACAAAAAAAACCCCCAAAATCCATAGTCACGGTCAGTAACTGGTATGTAGGCAGGAGCGGCGGCTATCGGTAATGGCTGCGTACAATGGTATAATCAAATATCGTGAAGCACCAGGGAGGCGAGCGGGGGCCCGGGGGGTGACGCAGGGGTGGGGGGTCCCGGCCGGGGGGTCCCGGCCCCCGCTCGCGGCCCTGGCGCGCTCGGCGGGTGTGTAACGGCTGCGGCAAGCGAGAAGCGAGAATCCGGCTAACTACTAAAATATAACTGCGAGGGAGGGGGCACCCAGGCAGCGCCCCGCGGCGCGGGGAGGGGGTCCCCCCGAAAAGGCGGGCGAGGGCAGCCGGCGGCGCGGAGGCACTGCGGCGGGATTTTTGGTATGGGTGTGAGTCGTGGTCCTGCCGGCTGCCGCCTCGACGCCTTTTTGGGGCGGTTTCTCTCCTTTTGCCGCTCTTTGCCCAGGGTGGGGGGGGAGGGAGTTGGGGGGTCGCCCCCCCCCCAAGCCCAGTCTCCACCTCTGCTCCCGCCTGCCCGCGGGGCACCCATGGGTGCTGCTGCGGGGGGGCACCCAGGGGTGCTGCCCGCTCCAGCCGGCGGCGGGAGCCCGGGGGACAGAAAGCAGCAATTCCAAACTGATAGTACAAAAAAACAAAAAAAAAAAACCGAAACAAAAAAAAGAAACAAAACAAAACAAACAAGACATATATATATATATAGGGGTTTATATATATATATATATTCCTTTGCGCTTTAAAGTACCTTAACTGTGTGTCGGCCCGCAGGGACCCGCGCCCACCTCCGGCCCCTGCAGCCCCATATATATATATGTGGAGAGAGAGAGATATATATATATGTACAGGTTATTTTTTTTTATTTATACGTCACAAGGACTATTTTTAATTAATTTTTTTTTTTTTTTTTAAGCCGATGAGCCCGACTAAAAACCCTCTAGGAGAGACTGTAGTGCATGAAACCCCCGCGGGAGCCCCGGGCGCGGTGATTGTCGAGCGGACCCCCACCCCCACCCCCCCCACCCCATCTTGTTGGGGGTCCCCCCCCCCCCCCCACTTGGAGCATCCCCAGGGATGGGGCCCACCCTTGCTTTGCGCCCACCCCGCCTGTGGCCACCGAACCCAGAGGCCGCGAGGGGATTTAAAAAAAAATAAACCCGAAGGGAGAACGATTAAAAAAGAAAAAGAAAAAAAAAGAATAAAAATTAGTGGTCGTCCCCCCCGTCCCCGCGGGGCCGCGGCCCCCAGGGGGGTGGGGGTGCCTATTCCCTTTGGGCAGAGCCGGGGGGCGGTGGGGGGGAGCAGTGCAAAACCCCGGGGGCAGCGGGGGCTCCCCGGACCCCCAAGGGAAAGCCCCCGGCCCGACCCCCCCCGCTGCCACCCTCCAGGCTGGGGGGGGGGGGGTCGAGTTGATTATTTTTTGCCTTTTATTGAATTTTTTTTTTTTAACATGTTTTAAGGTGCTTTTCTTGCCGAGGGCGGGTTTTGGGGGGCTGCGGCCGCAGCCCGGCCAGAGGCTCTGCAGGCCCTGGGGGAGGGGGGCAGCAGAAGGGGGGTGCGGGGGCCCAGCCGGTGCCCCCGTGGGGGTCCCCCGGGGCGGGGGCCCAGGCCCGAGGGACGCCAGCGCCCCTCGCCTCCCCCGGGCCCCTCGCTGGCCGGGGGCTGCCCCGCTCCCCCCTCCGCTGCCCGCCACTCCGGTCACCGCTGAGAAATGCGTTGCTTTTTAATAATTATTATTTTTTTTTTTTTTGCTTTGAGCTGATCCTTTTCTAGCCTTAAAACCCTTTTTTTTGTTGTTTTTTTTCTTTTTCTTTTTTTTTTTTTAAATTTTCTCTTTTTTTTTTTTCCCCATCCTATTTTTGTTTTTCATTTCTTTTCCCCCACCTGGACGCTGACCTCCCGCTCCCCGCGTTGCATTGTCCTTGCAGAAATCAATACTGCACCTTGCATAAGGAAGAGTCTCCCCGGGATGTTCCCCCGCCCCGAAGGGGGACCCCCAAACAAAGCCTGGGCGAGACCCCGGCGGGACGCGACCCCCCCCCCCCCCCCCCAATCCCCCACTAATACTTTTGGACACAGAAAAAAAAAAAAAAAATTAAGAATTTAAAAAAAACAATATTGACGACGACGTTTCTTCATTACGAAGCAGCAGCGACGCGCGGTGCCACCCGCCCATCGGTGTCACAACCCACGGCAGTCCTCAGCCTCGGGGGGGGCTGGGGTGGGGGGTCTCTCTCTCCGGCCGGCGGGACGCTTGGGTTTTAAGGCAAATTTGAGATTTTTTGGGGGTGTCGGGACCCCGCTCGGCCGTTGGCGCAGCAGGGAGCAGGCGAAGCGGCGGGGAGAGGGGAGCTCCTGCCGGGCCTTTGCCTATTCCCTGCTGCGCCAGCCGGACCCCCGGAGAAGAAACCGATGGGGACGGAGGTGGGGAGGGGGCTGCGACCCCCCCGACACCAGCCCTTGGCGGGGGGGGGGGGGCACAGCTACATTCACATGGTTCCATTCCTGTCACGAGAGCAGCCGGGCTCAGCCCTCCTGGCCCTGCGCCCCACTGAAAACCAATTAAAAAGGGGGAGGGGGTCCCCCCCAACGGGGGGGGGGGGGTGGGATGCTGTGGCCCCCCCATCAGGGCTCAGCCACGGGGGTCTCCATCCCTCGTCCTCCCCGCGGGGACCCCGACCGCGGTCCTCGTCCATCCCGCCGCGCCCGGACGCCTGCGCGTTAATGGAGGGGGGGGGGTCCCTGCCGCCTCCCGCCTCGCTGCCTTTGGTTGCTGTAAGCAGAAAAACCAAACTCAAAACCCCCCAAAAGGGAAGGAAAAAAGAAAAAAACCCAACCCAAACCCCCCCAAATAAAAAAGGAGAGGCAAAGCGAAGGGGTGGCCGGCCCCCCGCGGCCCCCGCGGCCGGACCCCCTTCGCCGGCGCAGCCGAGCGGCTATTGCATATTCCGGTGTGTTGGCGCAGAGGATGCATCGGTATTACCAACTGGAAGACGTTTTTCCGAGGGGGGGGGAGGGAAATTGGGTTTCAAAAATAACAATAAGAGAGAGAAAAGGGACTTTTTCCGGCCGAGAAGAAGCCATGCAGGAGGCGAGGAGGGGGCGGCCGCCCCCGGCCCCCCCGGCCCCCCGGGAGCCCCGGGCATGCAGCGACTCCCTCGCACTGATATCGGGTCCGGTAATACTTAGTCTTCAAAGGCAAGGCACATCATGTGGTATAAAATTTCGTGCAAATTAGGAAAACATGGATTTTTTTTTTTTCTTGTGGTTTTTTTTTTTTACGGCTTTTTTTTTTCTTTTCTACAGAATTTTTGTTGTTTTTTTGTGTTTTTTTTCTCCTCTTTTTTTTGTTTTCTCTTTTGCTGAAGGGGGAAGGTAGAGCCGGTTAATACAGTCTGCCATGCACAGCATCAGCCATCCGCGGCTGGGTTGAGCCAGGTCACCAGATCCTGTTAAAGCACCATGCAGTTTATTTGTCTTTTTTTTTTTTTCTTTTTCTTTTTTTTTTCCCATGTGTTTCTTTTCTCAGATCTTTAAAAAAAAAAGGTTTCCCTCTCCGCCAAGCGCTTTTTTTTGTTGGTTGCTTTTTTTTTTTTCCTTTTTTTTTTTTTTCTTGGTGGGTTTTCTCCTTTTCTTGTCCTTTTGGATGATTTTTTCCGTCTCCCGGGATTTCCTGCGTCAGCCCTTTCCCCGGTGCCGCGTCGCGGGCGGGCAGGATCCGGCCTCGCTGTGCCGTCCCGGCGGGGTGGGAAGCGGGATGGAGCGGGGAGGCCGGTGGGACGGGGGCTGCGATGGCGGTGGTCCACGGCGCAGCTCTGGGTGCCGAGGGAGGGGGCCAGGCGGGTGGCAGCAGTGGCCTCAGTCACCTCCCGGACATCCCACGGTGGCCTCTCGCTGTCATCAGTGGCCCCTGCGGCGTGGGGTCCCTTTGGGGACGCGCCTGGGACCGGTCTCCTCCGTGGCCGCCATCGCCTCGCTGGAGATGCCGGGTGCCTTCGTCATCTTCCTCCTCCTCCTCGCCTCGGCCGCCGCGTGGGTCCCTCTGCTCTAAGGCACTGCCACGTGCCCGCGTCCCCTTCCCGGCCAGGCCGCCATCGCGCGGGACGGGGACGGCCAGGCGCTACCTCCAGCGCTGCCCCCGGCCAGGGGCTCCTCCGGGGGTGCCGGGACCCCTCCCCGCCGCAGTTCAGGCACTTGACGCGGGGCCGGGGGCTCGGTGGGGCTGGCTCTGCCCTCGCCCTCGCTCGGGCTCCTTTTCTCCATCCTTTTGTATTTTTTAAAAAAAAAAAAAAAAAACCCCAAAAACCCCCAAACCAGCCGCCCCGGCAAGCCAGTGCCGGGGGCTCCACCTCCTCCTCCTCTTCCTCCTCCTCCTCCTCCTCCTTTTTTGTGATTTTTTTTTTCCTTTTTCTTCTTTTTCTATTTTTTTTTTTGACGATTCCCTCTTAAAAGTGCATTTCCTACAAAATGTGCAACACGAGCGCACCCTCTCCTCGCCATCCACCTGGTACCTGTCCACAGGAATGCATAGCTCAGACACACGGACGCACGCCCCCCCCCCCCCGCCACAGCCCCGCGGACTCCCCCCGGGCGCGGGGACACGCAGGGGGACGCAGGGACACACGTGGGGACACGTGGGGACAGGGCCGGTGCGCGCCGAGGGGCGAGGAAGGCATTGCGGAGAGATGGCGACTGGTGCCTGCTGCGACGGTGGCAGCCCGCGTCCCGCTGGGGCCGTGCTGGGAGCGTCCCCACGCTGTGTCCCCACGGGAATCGGGGTGCCACCGCTGCCGTGACCGTCTCCAGCCGTGCCCACGCGCCCTCCGTGGCCCCAAGCCCCCTCCTCCTGTGACAGCCGCTCGTGCCAAGCCGAGCCGGCCACCGCGCCACCACGTCACCGCATCACCACGTCACCGCGTCACCGCAACACGGCGTCACCCATCCCCAAGGCGCTTTCACGGCGCGGAGCATCGCATCGAGCACGACGACCGCGTCCGTTGGGAACCGGCGGCAGGAGGCGTCCCCCCACCCCGCCGCGCCCCACCCCAGCCCCGGGGCCCCCCCCAGAGTCTGCGTGGGGCCGGAGGGGCCGGCGAGGGGGGGGTTTGATCTTTTCTACTCACAGAGGCAAGAATGAGAGAGTCAAGAGCCACTTGCATATCCGACCCTGCGGCGAGCGGCCGGCAGGGCTCTGGCGCCGCAGCCCCGCAGCCGCTCCGGGAGGCATCGCTGGCACGAGTTGTGTCAGGTCTCGGTGCGGCGCCGGCCGACGGGGCAAATAATAGTGTTTTTTTTTCTTTTTTTTTTCCTGTTTCTTTGTTTCCTGGCGCATCGCCGGGGTGGGGGGGGAGGTCCTCCTGGGATGGGTTGTTGTTTTGTTTGTATTTTTTTTTTTCCTTTTTAAAAAAGTTTGACCCTTTTCCTTCTTCTTTTCCCTCGCTCTTTCCTTCGGGTGTGGGTTTTGCTTGTCGTTGTCGTCATCGTCGTCGTCGTCGTCGTCGTGAGTCCACGCTCTCCGTCGTCACCGCAAGGCTGGGCCTGGTGCTCGGGGACGGGGATGTTCCTCTGGGGGTGCCTAAAGCAGAGGAGAAGGGAGGCGAAGGGGCGGCACGGCGGCGGTTATCCCAGGTACCAGGACTGCCGGGAGAGAAGAGAGAGGCTGGCGTTAGTGCTCTGCGCCGCGGAGCCGCTCCGTCCCCCCGGCGTGTCCCCCCCTCGCTGGGACGGCTGTCCCCACGCTGTCACCCTGCTCGGCTCGCCTTGCCGCCCCGCACGGGGCTGCTGTCCCCATTCCTGCACCGAGTTTGTCGGTCCTCTGCGCCGGGGCCGCCCTTGGTGGCCGCTCCCTCTGCACCTCCGCGGCGAAGGCGACGCTCCCCAGGGAACGGTCCCGCCTGGGGACGGGTAGGGGGGTGGCAGGGCTGGGGACCCTGCGGGGCGGCCCCCTGCCACCCTCCCATTGTCTCCCCCCCCCAGCCCCAAGTTCAAGTTCGTCCCCGATTACCTCATGTCTGGTTTCTGTTGGCAACGAGACAGCTCGGGGCCGCCGCTTCCCTTAACCCTTCCCGGCCCCGGCACACATGACCCAAGAGCAGCAGGCCTCAGCTACCCCTCCCGGGGACGCGGGGCACCGCTTTGTTTCCCTGTGCCTCAGTTTCCCCATGCAGAGCATCCTTGAGCCCCGGGGAGGCTCCCGCATCGTGACCAGACAGACGTGCACAGGGACAGGGACCCTGGGGTCCCCGGGGCTGCGAGCGGCTGTGACCCCCGGGGGGCTGGGGGGTGCAGGGACCCTGGCACCCTGCTCCCCCAGGGCTCTCCTGGCGCTGCCCCGTGTCTCCTCTTTAGGGACCCAAATGCCTCGGGGTGCTCTGCCCATGTGTAGGGTTGGGGAAACTGAGGCAGGGCAGGGGGCTGTGCTCAGAGCCAGGCCCCCAGTGTTTGCCCCCTGCTACGACACAGCACCCTTGGGTGTCCCAGCTCATGGTCCCCGAGCGCTTGCACCCTGGCACAGCCCAGCACCTCTGGGTGCCCCACAGCACGGCTCAGCACCCTCAGTACTTGCCCCCAGCGGGTGCAGCACCCCGGGGTGCCCCGGGCACGGCGCCATCCACACACCCGTCCCGCTGCCCTGGCACTGGCGGCACCCGCCAGGCACGGCCACAGCCTCCCGAAGCTGCCCCTGCTGGCACCGCTGGGGCTGGCCAACTCATATCACAAGTGAGGCAAGGTGCTGGCACTCCTGCCCTGGCCCCGCGGCACTGCCCACGGCGCTGGCGCCGGCTCACCGACGACCGGTTAAAAAATACCCAGGACTAATGAAAAGCCCCTGGAAAGGCGCACGCCACGTCCCGCTGCGGCTGGAGCAGATGGTGGGCGCAGTCAGGCGAGAGCAGGGTGCCCGTGCCCACCTGGAGAGGGGGCACGCAGCCCCGGTGCCCCTTGATCGGGGATGCCGGGGGCACCTGGGCAGCCCGGCTGTGCCGTGGTGCCAAGCGGGGCACAGCTGGAGCCTGGCGAGGGGAGAGCAAGGTGCCAGGCGCGAGCATGGCAGTGACCTCCCTCTGCCCTGGGGGACCCTTGGTGGCGCCGAGCCACCAGCAGCGCCCAAGGCCCCGGCACAGGGCACCGGCTAGCGATGCCCACGGTGGGGATGCCATGGTGGCAATGCCCACGGTGGGGATGCCCACAGCGGCGACGTCAAGGCAGTGACGCCCACAGCAGCAGCGCCCACAGTGGCAATGACAGGGCAGCGACGCCATGGTGGTGATGCCTATGGGGGCAACGCCCATGGCAGCAATGCCCACAGTGGCGATGCCCACGGCAGTGAAGCCCACGGCGGCGATGCCCACGGTCGTGATGCCCATGGCAGTTATGCCCACAGCAGCTATGCCCACGGCAGCTATGCCCACGGCAGTGATGCCCACGGTAGCAATGCCCACAGTAGCAATACCCACGGCAGTGGTGCCACTGCAGCAGTGCCATGGCGGGGATGCCCACGTCAGCAATGCCACAGCAGCGATGCCCACAACGGCGATGCCTGCAACGGCCACACCCATGGTGGCGATGCCCATCGTGGCAACGGCCACGGCGGCAATGCCCAAGGTGTGGCAATACCACGGCAGCAATGCCATGGTGGAGATGCCCATGTCAGCAATGCCATGGCAGCGATACCCACGACGGCGATGCCCGCGACGGCCACGCCCACGGCGGCGATGCCCACGGCGATGCCACGGCGGCGGTGCCCGGGGCGAGGGCAGGAGGGTCCCCCCAACAGCATCCCCACTCTCACCTGTGCCTGATAGATACTCCCAGGATCCCTTGGTCCTAATCCCACGAAGGAACGGTTCGCAGGGGGCGTGCCTGGTGCAGAGTAGGCTGGGGAACAAACGAGAGCTCGTTAACGGGGCTGCCGGTGGCACCGCCATCGTCCCCCCCGGGGCCAAGCCTGGCCCGCTCCTTGGCACCGCTGGGACGGGCGTCCCGGGCACCCGGAGCTGGCAGCCGGGCGACGTCCCTGGCTGCGCCCCGGCCGCAGGCGAGCGGAGGCCAGGGGTGCTGCGCCCGGGGCGGTGCCGCCTGTGCCCTGCTGGAGGGGCGGTTTCGGGGCGACGGCAGGCTGGGGGTGGCGGGACGCCCCGGGGTGCAGGCGCAGACGGGTGCTCCCCTGCCGTGCCGGCGCTGCGGATTCCTGAGCAGTGGGGCGAGTGCGATGGGAGCCACCGGCTCCACTCGGCCACGGCCCCCCCGCTGCCACCTCCACCCCCAGCTGGGGGTCTGACAGCGGGACCCCCAGCCCCGCCAAGCTCCTGGGCTCAACCCCGTTGGAGGCAGGGTGCTGCCAGGGGGGCTCGGAGCCAGCTGGCCTCTGCGCCCCTCGGGGACAGCCAGCGTCCCCCGCCCGCATCCTTCCCTGAGCCTGGGGGGGGACTGGCACTGCCCAGTCCCTCCTCGTGGCCATGGCCCCGTCACCGGCCAGGCCACACCACCCCGAGCTCTCCCCTCCAGATCGGCCAAGCTTTGATTTCTTCACGCCACATAATCTCGACGCCCGCCGGCCGGCTGGCAGCACCCAGCAGCGGCCTGTCCCCCAGGGACGGTGCCCCCGGGCAGGGCTCAGCCCCGTGGTGACGCGGCAGCCCCTCGGGGTACCAGGAGGTGTCCTGTGGGTACAGCGGGATGGGGACAGGGACAACCCGCTCAATGCAATGGCACAGCGTCCCACCACTGCGGCACGCGGCCCGATGCCAGCCCAGGGGCGACACCAGCGTCTCCCCTCTGCGGCCCTGGGGCCCAGTGCCCCAAAATCCTCCTGGCCAAAGCCCCCCCGAGGCGGAGCGGAGGGGGACGAGCTTGTCAGCCACCGCTGCTAACGAAGGCCCTGCAGGCGCCTCCCGCCAAGGGCTCCGGAGGGGCTTCACGCTCTCCTTGCACCCGCGTCGCTTCACAGCCCCTGATCAGCTCGGGGTCCCCAGTGCCGGGGACCCCTGTGGCAGCGAGATGACGGCAGCCCCGTGCGGCGCAGCCAGGCGTGCTGCCCCCAGCCCCAGCACCGCACCCACGCTGGCTGGTCCCCGCGTCACCGGCAGCACCGCCGCTGCCCGACAGTGGGGAAACTGAGGCAGGGAGAGGCGACAGCCTCCCCCACGAGCCCTGCCCGCGCCGGGGGGGGTTTGGGCAGGACACAGGCTTGGGGGAGCCCCACCGTGGCTCCGCTCCCGCTCCCCCAGCCGTCTCAGAGAGACACGGGGCTCGGGCCGGTCCCTGGGACCAGCGCGGGAGCCCCCGGCTTGGGGGACACAACAGCCGCCTGCCCAAACCCTGCCTGCTCCGACCTGCCTGAGACCCAGCAAACTCATTGCGTGCCGGCTGCCGCCCTCTCCCCGGCTGCGGGGAGGCCACCTCCGCCAACATCCCCCCAGCGGCACCGAGACGGGGGGACAACCTTGGGGGGGGGGCTGTGAGAGGAGGGGGCCAGCCGGGCCGGGGAGAGGGGTGGGCGCCGCGGGGTGCTTACTGGGTGATGTCGGTGAGGTCGTCCCTCCCTCGGTAGTTGTCGTGGTGGATTTGGTGTCAGGAGAGACGGCCAAGCGGGGCATGCCGGGGGGAGGTGGCGGCGCCAGCATCTGCGTGGGCAGGTAGTGGCTGGGCACTTTCACTTGACCACTTCCATTTAACTGGGGACACAACACAGACAGAAAAACAAACAGCACAAGCCATTAGGAAGCACGCGCAGCACCGGCAAAGCCGGCCCGGTGAGCTCCCGGTGCCGCCCGGCACGGGCACGGAGCATCCCTCACTGCTGCCACGAGTTTGTTGGGTCTCAGAGCAGGCCTGAACGGTCGGCGCTGGCGACAGGGAAATCACGGCGGTGCAAGGGGGTCGGGGTGGGCTGGGGGGGTCCGTGCCCCATGGCGGCGCATGCCAGGGCGCTGTGCCCCCCTCTCTGTGGCGGCGGGAGGCCTTTGAAGCCTGCGGGGAAGGGGCACCCCGCAGCAGTGGCGCGGCGCCGGCCTTCAAAGGCTCCTGTAGCCGGACCCGGTGGGGGGCTGCTCTGAATCCGGCCTCTGCCAGCCCGGCACTGAGCCGCTGCGCCGGGGAAGAGCGGCCGTGCCCCTCACCCTGGCATCAGGCCTCGCAGGCGAGGGGCAGCAGGCGGGTGCTGGGCAGAGCTCAGAGGGGCTCCCCCAGGCCCTCTGCATCAGGGGACAGAGCGGGGCGCGGGGCACGGGAGGGCACGGGAGCAGGAACGTGGCCACCCCTGGCCACCAGCTTCGGGCACGAAGGGAGCCCGAGGGAGTGGGTGCATGGGGTGCTGGGTGCGTGGGGTGATGGTTGTGCAGGGTGCTGGGGGTGCGGGCTGTGGGTGCATGGGGTGCTGGGTGCATGGAGTACTGGGTGCGCAGCATGCTGCGTGCACTGGGTGTTGGGTGTGCTGGGTGCTGGTTGTGTGGGGTGTGGGTGCAGCGTGTGCTGTGTGTGCAGGGTGCTGGGTGCATGGGGTGAGGTGCACGGGTTGCTGGGTGCATGGAGTACTGGGTGCACAGGGTGCTGCGTGCACTGGGTGCTGGGTGTGCTGGGTGTGGGTACATGAGGTGCTGGGTACATGGGGTGCTGGGCGTGCGGGGTGCTGGGTGCACTGGGTGCTGGGTGTGCAGGGTGCTGGGTGTGCGGGGTGCTGCGTGCATGGGGTGTGGGTGCACAAGTTGCTGGGTGCATGGGGTGCTGGGCGTGCGGGGTGCTGGGGAGAGGGAAGGCGCAGAGCAGCACGGTGCGGCCCTGCCACCCCCGCGGGGATGCTGGGGGACACGGCGCAGTGGCGGGGCTGACGGGTCACCAGCCGGCTGTGCGGGCGGACGGGGCACGCGGAGCCCATCGCTCTCCCAGGCACGCTGGCGGACGGTGGCTCTTCGGCGGCAGTCACACATCCCCTGCCGGACGCCCCGCTCCCACCAGACACCCCCAGTCCCGGCTGACGGCTCAGCCCCGGCACCCACGGCCCTGTCTCCCCTACGTGGCGGCGCCCCGTGCTGAGCCAGGGGACGGCACCTCCATCGCTGGAGAAACGAGGTGCCAACAGCGACCAGGCACAGCGGCGCTCCCGAACCAACGCAAGGCACCGGCCGGAGCCGCTCGGCCCCAACCGCAGAGGTAGGAACACCCTACCGGGCTGGGTGTCGGCACCCGGGTGTCACCGGGGCACCCCGATCCCCCACATGCAGCGGCGGCGGTGGTGGTGGTGACGGCGGTGGCGGCAGACGATCCAGGGGATGCCCCTCTGGCAGCCCGGTTGGCGGCAGCCCCTGGCGCCCCACGGCGAGGTCGGTGATGGGATGCAGGGATGGGGCCGGATCCTTACCGGTCCGGGCTGCTGGTTGGACGGGTCGCAGGCCAGCGAGACGAGATCTTTCAGCGGGTCCTGCGGGTTGAGATGAGGCGGGTACCGAATGGCCGTGTGGGGGAAGTAGGTGGAGGCCGTCTGGGGGAGGATGGAGGTGGTGGGGAAATGCAGCGCAGACGACGGGTGTGGGCTTCGAGCGATACCTGTGGGCGAGAGCAGAAGACCCACCGGCGTCACTGCGAGCTAGCCGCTGCCCCAGCCCCCCCGCCTGCTCTCCCGCTTGCTCCGTGCCTCAGTTTCCCCGCCAGGACACTCACCGCTGTGCACCGCGATGACAGGACGGTGGTGCTGCGTGAAGCTGCTCAGCCGGGGCGAGGAGTCCTGGGGCGACGGGCTGTTGAAGGGGGACTTGTCCATCTCCGTCTTCTTCACGGTGGGGGAGATGCCTGGGGAAAGCGGGGCGCAGCGTCACACCCCGGCACCCACCACGGGACCCCAAAGTCCCGGGGCTGCCGCCAGCCCGGTCTGGGGTTGGGGTGCTCGTTCCTGGGGTGAGGGGGACCCTGGGGAGAGGCTGGGCATGGGGAGGGGGCGTGGGTGTGCGTGCACGTCTGTGCGTGTGCGGGAGGGTGCGCACGTGTGTGAGCATCTCTAGGGGTGGACCGCAGGCGTGCACGTGTGTGTGCACCAGCAGACGGGTGTGCATGAGTGTGCACACGCCTGTGTGCGTGCATGTGCGCACGTGTGTGCACCAGCAGGACTGTGTGAGCGTGTGTACGTGCAGACGTGTGTGCAGGCGTGTGTCCATGCACGGGCACCAGCCACGGCGTGCGCAACCGTGCATGCAAGCGCGCACGCAGGTGCACGCGGCTCTGCGTGTGTGCGTGTGCCCACCCCGGTGCAGAAGCGGCTGCCCCCACGGGTGCCCCCGTCATCCTGCAGCCCCCGCTGGGCACCCACCTCCCCCGGCCCCCAGGACCCCGCAGCGCCGGACACCCGGCTCTCCGAGGGCCACGCCGGGGCGCAGGGTCAAGCGGGAGGGGGCAGTGGGCGCGTTAATCCCCCGCCACCGTGGCTTTAGCTCTGGCCATTTGGCCCTGGGCTGGTAATGGGTTTAGCCCCTTCTCAGCCGGGCGTTAGGAGGATTTCCCAGAACATCCCGTACGGGATTGCCGTAACCCCCCGCCGCCCCTGCCGCGGATCAGGCCACCGGCGGGGGACAGGGACGCCCCTGCACGGCTCCCTCCCGCCATGCACGCCCGTGTGCAACGCTTCGGGGAGGGGGTTACATCTCCCCCCGGGACCCTCCTGCCCCCCACAGCACCGGCCCCATGGGGCCTGGGGTAGGGCAGGATGGGGCACAGTCCCTGGCACATATGGGGCACGTCCTGGGGCACGACTTGCTTTCCCCAAGCCTCCTTCTGATGGGATCAGGGCCTCCAGCCCCCCCCAGCTGGGCACCCCCCAGGATCAGGGCCTACGTCCCCCCCTGGCTGGGCACCCCCCAGGATCGGGGCCTCCGTCCCCTCCGGCCGGGCACCCCCCAGGATCAGGGCCTCCGTCCCCCCCGGCTGGGCACCCCCCAGGATCAGGGCCTCCGTCCCCCCCGGCCAGGCACCCCCCAGGATTGGGGCCTCCGTCCCCTCCGGCCGGGCACCCCCCAGGATCGGGGCCTCCATCCCCCCCTGGCTGGGCACCCCCAGGCTCTCGCAGGGCTGGGGGCCGGGCCGGATCCTGCCCTGCCATTGAGGGTGCGGGGAGGCAGGATAAGAGCCAAGCCCAGGCGCCCTGGGGCGTGGGAGCCGCAGTGCCAGCCCGCAGCATCGCTTTAATTAGCCCAGCCCCCCCCCCCCCCTTTTCTTAATGAACAGCTAATTGGGGCTGTCTAGACAGGAAAGGGAAAAAAAATGCCAAGCAAGAAAGCAAGCTGTCCGTAGCGCCAGCGGCCGCCGTGGAGCTGGGAGAGGCCGGCGTGGGGCTGGGGCACTGGGCTGGCCCTATAGAGAGCACCTATAGAGAGAGAGCACCCTATAGAGAGCCCGTGCCTAAATGGGGGGGTCCTGTACCAACACCGCAGCACCTACAGAGAGCCTGTGCCTAAATGGGGGGGCTACAGCAACACCATAGCACCTATGGAGAGCCAGTGCCCAAGCAGGGGGGTCCTATAGCAACACCATGGCACCTATAGAGAGCCTGTGCCTACATCAGGGGGTCCTATAGCAACACCTGGGCACCTATAGAGAGCCTGTGCCTACATCAGGGGGCCCTATAGCAATGCCATGGCACCTATAGAGAGCCTGTGCCTACATCAGGGGGCCCTATAGCAACACCATGGCACCTACAGAGAGCCTGTGCCTACATCAGGGGGCCCTATAGCAACGCCATGGCACCTATAGAGAGCCTGTGCCTTGCTGGAGGGCCCTATAGCAACACCACAGCACCTATAGCCAGCTCTCGCTTTGGCCTGAGGGCCCTATAGCAACGCCACGGCACATACAGGGTGCCTGGGCTTTCACAGGGGGGTCTGACAGCGGCGTCCGTAGAGAACCGGGGAGCTGGCTGGGGGCCCCTATAGCAGCAGGAGGGCACCTATAGGGAGGCTCCTATAGGGAGGCACCTACCCCCTTCCATGTCTTCTGTCCAGTTGCGGCTGCTGCTGGTGGGGGAGTTGGAGGAGGTGTAGTACTCGCCCCCCGGGCTGGTGTCGATGTCGTCCTCCATGGACCCCGACTTGTGCCGTTTGCTCCTGGGGGGGCAGGGAAGGGATCAGCGCCAGCCCGCGGCAGGATTCGGCCTGCTCCCCGTCTCCCCCGTGGCGAGATGGCCAGTGGCCCACGGCCGTGCTCGGGCTGGCCCCGGCATCGCCCCGGCATCGCCCCGGCATCGCTCCGGTGGCACCTACCCGCTGGAGGAGGTGCTGGGCAGCGTCCTCCTCATGCCGGTGCTGGAGGGGTTCAGGTCGTAGGCCAGGTGGCCCTGCAGCTCCCCCAGGGAGAAGTTTGGCCCCGTGCCCGTCACCACCGGCGCTGCAGGGAGAGAGGGGGATCAGCGGGGGCCTGGCATTGCCCCCCACCCGGCAGGGAGGGGAGCCCCAGCACGCAGCCCCAGGGATGGGGGAGCTGTCGGGATGCTGCTTTGCCCGGGCAGCCAGAGGGGTGGTGGCATCACGGTGGCACTCACTTCGGGACACCTGGATGAGCTCGGTGACGCTGAACACCCCCGAGGTGACGAAGCTTTCCTGGAAGTCTGTCGAATCTGCGCGGGAGAGAGGAGGGAGTGCTGCGAGGGGGGACAGGACCACTCCTCCTGCCCCGCACTGTCTTGTGGCGATGCTCGAGGGCACCCCAACATCCCCAAATCCCCAGTCAGGCCACCCGTCCCCCTCCTCAGCCGGCTTCGCTCCACTTCCCTCCCCCAGCAAGGGATGGGACCACCCTGACTGGTCCCCTCTGCCGAGGACGCCCCGGGGCTGCTCTGTGCCTCAGTTTCCCTGCAGCTGAGAGCACCAGCAGGGCTGGGGGCTGCACCCCCACCGTGAGACCCCTATGGCAGCTGCTGTCTCCAAGGGACGTGGCCTCGGCGGGGCTCTGCCGGCTGTGGGATGAGGCTGAGGCCATGCCCAGATCATTGTAGGCACCAGGCAGGGGCTGACGGGCTCAGGGGCACCGCAGGAGCTGGTGGGAGCCACCAGAACGGAGAGCGTGACCGCTGCCTCCGCCGCCGGGACCCTGGGGACGGGCTCGGATGTCCCTTCACCCCTTGCCGGAGCCCTGCCTGCCCCGCTCACCCAGCGTGATGGGTTTGCTGTCCTCCTGGTCCGAGCCGATGCCCGTCCGGGGGCTGCTGCTCTGCTCTGCATCTGCAAGAGGAAAAAAAACACCAGGATGAGCCACCCCACGCCGGTACAAGCCGGGGATACCTGCGGCTAACCGCCCCGGCAGCCTCCTCGCTGCTCTGCTGCGGGGGGGTAAACTGAGGCACGGTCTGGCCGGTGGCTCCCACCCCACAGGAGGTCCACGACCGAGCTGACATGTCCCCAGCCACCGAGCGTCCCTCCCTGCAGCCCCTCCGCCGGCGACAGGAACGGGCACACCCCGGTGCCGGTGTGCAGGATACAGGCAGTGCTCCCCGCAGGAGGGAAAGCCACGGCGCTCGACCTGCTCCGAGGCAGGGTGATGGCACTTGACCTGCCCCAACGCAGGGTGACGGCCGCCTGGCCCCGCTCCTGCCTCCTCTCTTCCCTCCAGCCGCCGCCACGACCCATCCCTGCCCCACCACGCAGCGTCACCGCGGCTGGGCATCGCCCTCGCCGCCCCGTGGCATCGCCCTTGCCGCCCCGTGGCACCTCGTCCTGCCTCCCCCAAGCCCCTTGGAGGGCAGCAGGGCCCCGGGGCAGCACCCGCTCCGATCCCCGAAGCCCCCACCCCGTCCCCGCTCCGTCTTAGCTAAAAATAACCCGGCTCAGTCACTGAGCTCGGCGGCACCGGCGCGCCCTGGCACGGCGCGGCACGGCCGGCGCACCGTCTGGCTCCCCGCGCCCCACCGGGGCCTGAGCCACACTCGGGAGCATCCTTCCTCCCCGGCGCAGGCTCGGCCGCGGGGCCCTCACCCTGCTGCTCCCAAAGCTTTTCCAAATCTTTCGCCGTGTATTTCCCCCCACCCTTTGTCCTTCCTCCCGCTCCTCCATCCTCCTCCTCCTCCCACCCCTTGGCCTTCGGCGGTTCTCTTTCGCAGCTTTGGCTGATGCCGGGAAAGGGCTGCGACAATCCAAACAACACCATCAAAACAGAGCGGCTGCCGCTGCCAGCCCGCCTGCCGCGGCTCGGGGTTTTTTCCCTTTCTTTCCTTTTTTTCTCCCCCTTTTTCTCCCTCCCTCCCCGTGCCCCCCCCCCGCCCCAAGTCCCTTGTGCACGCGTGGCTCCTGGGGCGGTTATTTTTGGCCGGCCAGGCCAAGCCATGCAGGCAGCGGGACCGCGCCACCCCCCACCCTGACACCCCCATGCGCCGCCCGCGCCACCCCCGGGGCCGCTTGACGTCGACGCCGAACGCAGCCATTTTGTCTCCCTCCCCAATTGCCAGCGTTCCTCTCCACCCTTTCCCCGCGCCGGCCTGGCAGCCCTTTCACGCCGGCGGCTCCATGGCATCCCGCCCCAACGCCGCATCCCGCCACCAGCCAGCCCCGTGCCCGTGCGCTTGCCCGCGCGCTTGCCCGCACACTTGGCTTCCTCCAGGCAGCCATTTTAGGGAGCAGAAATTCCCCCGGCGACGAGCGCGGGGTTTTTTTTCCCCCCCTTCTCTCCATTTTTCTTTTTTTTTCCCTTTTTTTCCCGATTTTGAATGCTGCCGTGTGCCAGAGCGTGCGGGAGCAGGCGGTGGGAGCGAGCGGGGCACAAGCGAGCCGGAGAAGGGGGCGAGCGGCGGCAGGGACCCCCCGCGCACCCGCGGGCACCGCGTGGCCGGACACGGCCCCTCCTCACCTCTTAAAACAACAAATCTCGCAGCGGCTCTGGAAGTGGTTAGCAGTGGAGCCCGGCCAAGGCACGGGGCGGTGTCTCGCGGTTACAGCCCCAAGGCCGGCCCGGCTCCCTGCGTCCCCCCCCGCCGTCGCCTTGGGGCTCCCCGGCCCCCCGCTCGCCCCCGCCATGGCACCCGGCTGCCTGCTCCCGGGGGTGCTTGGCCACTAGGAAGCCCCCCGGGGCCGTGCCCTCACCCGGTGGCCTCCGAGGTGCCCCGCACAGCCCTCGGCTCAGGCCATGGGACCTCCCACGATTGCTCGCCCTGAGACACCCTGCACCGACCCTGCTCGCCCCGAGATGCCCCACACGGACCTTTGCTCACCCCGGGATACCCCGCACGGCCCCTCCTCACCCCAAGATGTCCCACACGGCCCCTCCTCACCCCGAGATGCCCCACCTGGACCTTTCCTCACCCCCAGATGCTCCACGTGGACCTTTGCTCCCCCAGGACGCCTGGCACAACCCTTTTTCTCCCCAAAGCCGCCCCAGCCTGGGCCCCATTCCCCCCCAGGCCACCCGGCAGGGCCACTCGCTCACCCTGGGTACCCCCGCCATCCCCGTGGGTGCCCCCCGTGTCCCTGTGCCCCCACACCCTCTCACCAGCATCACCCCGACCCAGTGCCGCCGATGCCACCCCACCCACCCCCATTCCCGGGGGGCACCGCGGGGGTCTCCCCCCAACCCGAGCACCCCAGTCCCAGTCACGGCACCCCCAGGAGCACCGAGGACTTTCCCGAGCTCCGAGGTTTGGCAGCAGGACTGTCCCCTCCCGGCACCCTCGTGTCCCCGCTGATGGAGGCATGTGGGGGCGAGGATGGGGGGCCGTGGGCTCGGTACCCCCCCAGCTGCTGGCGATGCTCGCGGCTGGGCCGGGCGAGCTCATCAGCAGATTTCTGGCTGCCTCCTCCAGCGCGGCGCAGCCGGGCCAAACTCTGCTCTCACCGCCATGTGACGGCTGCCTGCGGCCGGCTGGCGTGCGCTAAAATGGCGAAGGCATCGCTGGGCTCCCGCCGCGGCCTCGCTCCCCCCAAGGGACGTTTTGAGGGGGACCAAATCCAGCACCCAACAAGTGGCTCGGCCGCACGGGGAAGGCAAAAGAAGCCTGGGGAGCCCCCTGTGCCCCCCAGCCTCGCTGATGGGGGGCATCCTGCACCCTCCGCACCCCCCGGGGCCGGGATGGGGGACGGAGGCGTGGGGACCCTGCTGACGCATTGCAGGGAGCCCAGCGGGGAGGGGTTCAGTGCCGGGGTCCCCCCTGGTGTGGAGGGGGAGAGCACTCGGTGCCAAAAAGGCCGATCCAATCGCTTTTAAAAATAGCAAAGTGTGTGCCCGGGGGGGGTGAGGGCTGCCCGGGCTCCCGGCCGCGCTGGCAGCCTGGACTGATGCCACCCATTGAATTATGGATCCCCGGCACCCCGGCCCTGCTGGCTGGCAGGCTGCCGCCGGCCCCACGGCGACTCCCTCCCCACGGCTTTGGCGCGTGGGAACGACCCCCGGGCCGCGGGACCAGCCCTGGGGGGGGGGTCCCTGCAGGCCCGGTGCCCCCCGGGGCTGGCGCGGCTGCGGGAGAGCCCTGGCTCTGTGCCTGAGCACTGATGGTAACAGGGCACGGTGTTACCGGCAGCGGCGCGGGGCGCAGGCGCAGAGGCTGGAGCCGCTGGCGCCAGTGTGCGCGGCCCAGGCCCCCCCGGCGAGGGCAGCAGCTTTCCTCCTCCCCCCCAGCTCTGCTGGTGACAGGGCAGGAGACGGGAGAGGGCTCAGCGCTGCTGCCTGCAGGCTCCTGTCCTGTGCCTCAGTTTCCCCTGGGGCCGGCTCGGGGCTAAGTCCCCTGGGGAATTGCCCCCCGTCTCTCCCTCGGTGGCGGCGCAGCCCCAGCACCTACCCAGGAGCAACACACGTCTCCCCCGGTGCCTCCGGCTGGCCCTCCCCCACAGCGTGCATCACTAGGGCCCAGAGTGAACAGCCCGGTCAGGATGGGGGACACCCAGAGACCTGAGGGAGCCCGAGTGCTGTGGGCCAGTGGCCCCACTGCAAGGGCCAGGGGTGGGCAAGGCTGCGGGGGCAGTGTGATTTGGGGGCCCCTCCCTGCCAGACCCCCAGCATCCCCCAGCCCACAGTGGCCTCACTGGTCCGAGCGGCTCTGCCCGTCCCGCTGCCCGTCCCGCTGCCTGTCCCGCTGCCTGTCCCGCTGCCACGCAGGCTGGGGTGGCCCTTACATAAAACCCGGAACAGACCCGCTTGTGTAACCTCCTTTATATAATACCCCGAGATACGCCGGTAAATCCCGGCTCAGCCGGGCCGGCCAGCGCGCCGGGGGGCACCGGACCCCTCCGCCATGCCCTTTATAACGCCCCGCTCCCCCTTCAGCCCCTCCGCCGTGCCCCGAGGGCTGCGGTGCTACGAGGGGGGTGAGATGAGTTCGCCGGGTCTCAGCCCGCTCTCTGCCAGCCGGCGAACGCCGCGGGGGTGGCAGCTTCTCCTCCCCCAGCCGAGCAGAAGCCCGGGGAGGTCCTGGCTGGAGGCACCCCCCGAGGCGGCGGGGGGGACGGACGCGCCCCGCTGCCACGTTCGCCGGCTGCAGCCAGCTGGCCCGGGCGGGAGGCTGGGGAGGCGCGAGCACGTTGGCCGGCGCCTGCGAGCGAGCGCCGGCGCGCTGAGAGCGAGCGGGTTTGTCCTCGGCCGACCCCGGCCGGCGCGGGGAGACGGCAGCGGCCGGGGGGAACCCCCCCCAGGCAGGCGGCATGGCCGCCCCCTCGCTCGGCCCTGCCAGGCCTGGGCCGCATCCAGGGCCGCCGGCGCCCGCGGAGGCGAGCGGGGACAGATGGCAGCGGACAAAGGGATGAGCGAGAGTGCGATGGACAAAGAGATGGCTGAGCCCCTCACCCCCCCCCGCCCCGGGACCCCCCCGCGGGGTGCTGGCACCCAGCCCCTGCGCCCTGGGCTGGGGGGCACCTGGGGGTGCAGCTGCTGGGAGGGGATGGGAGAGAGAAAGGAGAGAAAGGAAGGGAGGGAGAAAGAGAGGAAAAAGGAAGGAAGAAAGGAAAGGGAAAGGGAAAAAAAGAGAAGAAAAAATGAAAAAGAAAAAGAAAAAAGGAAAAGGAAAAGAAAAAGGAAAGGAGAAAGAAAAAGAAAAAAAGAAAAAAGAAAAAGAGAAAGAAAAAGAGAAAGAAAAAAAGAAAAAGAAAAAGAAAAAGAAAAAGAAAAAGAAAAAGAAAAAGAAAAAGAAAAAGAAAAAGAAAAAGAAAAAGAAAAAGAAAAAGAAAAAAAGGAAAAGGAAAAGAAAAAAGGAAAAGGAAAAGAAAAAAGGAAAAGGAAAAAAAGGAAAAGGAAAAGAAAAAGAACAAAAGAAAGAAGAAAATAAAAATAAGGAAAGAGGGAAAGAGCTGACAGGGAGGAGGGGGGGAGGAGGAAGGCAGGAGGGCGGAGGGGCAGGAGGAGGGAGATGGGGGTGGGGGGACCCCCCGGCTCTGCAGGTGCAGCCACAGGGTCCCAGGCCTGGCCCCCCGTCTGCCCTGGACGGACCCACTGCCCTGCTGGACCCACCGCCCCTGCCCGCCCTGCCCGCCCTGCCTGCCCTGCCTGCCCTGCCTGCAAGGGGCCTGGCCCTGGGCAGCTGCTGGGGGCTGCCAGCATCTCGCTGCCCCACCAACCCCAGCCCCACGGCACGGCACGGCACAGCCCCATGGCACAGCCCCACGGCACAGCATGATCCTATGGCTTTACACGGCCTCACAGCATGGCACAGCCCCACGGCACAGCCCCATGGCACGGCACAGCCCCATGGCACAACCCCATGGCACAGCATGGTCCTATGGCATTACACAGCCCCACGGCATGGCACAGCCCCACGGCACAGCCCCACGGCACGGCACAGCCCCACGGCACAGCCCCACAGCACGGCATGGTCCTACAGCATTACACGGCCCCACGGCACAGCCCTATGGCACAGCATGGTCCTACGGCATTACACGGCCCCACAGCACAGCCCTACGGCACGGCATGGTCCTACGGCATTACATGGCCCCACGGCACAGCCCTATGGCACAGCCAGCCCCCCCCCCGCCCCGTCTCACCCCCACACTGACCACAGGCATCGCTCCCAGTGCATTGTGGGAATATCCCACCCCGGGGCCGAGGTCTGAGGCCACACAGGGCTGGGGGGGGCAGGTTCAAGCCCTCCGTGGGGCTGGCCGAGCCCCCAGCGCGGGGGCCGACATGGCAGGGGACCCCAGGCCCCAGCTGCTGGTGCCAGCCCGGCTCGGGGGCGTAGCGGCACGCCGGGGGGCTTGGCGGCGTCTGTTCCCCCCTCCATGCCCGCGGCCGCCGGTGGGAGGGAGCACTGCGGGCATCTGCCGCCCCAGCTGTCCCTTGCCAGCGCGGCACGGAGCCAGGCGCCCGGCCAGGATGGCAACTGCGGCCCCGGGCAGGGCACGGCGCTTGCCAGCACGGGGGGACGGCGGGTGGCGAAGGCGGGGGACGGCAGGTGCTCGCGAGACGGAGCTCGCTCATCTTTTATTCATCGGGCGCCGAACGGCGCAGGGAAGCACTCCGGCCCTTTGCCCCCCCACCCCGGCACCGCAGGACGCGACACCCGGTGCCAGGTCCCTGCCAGTCACCGCTCATCCCGGCCGAGGCCGCGGGGCTGAGCACGGGGCAACTCGCTTCACCGGTGACGCAGGGCCGGGGCTGCCCCCTGCCAGCTGGGCACTGCGGGGAAGCCGGCTGGCTCCAGCACGCCGCCGGCTCGGCGCACTGCGGGAGAGCCGGGGAAGCCCTGACCTCCCCAAGGTCGCCGGCACATCGATCCAGAGAGCTCCAGCATGCCGAAACCGGCCTGGCTGTTGCCGCCGCTGGGCTCGCGGTGGGGCCAGGCGCGGGGACGGCGGGTCCCCCAGGCAGTGATGCCACGGGGGACGGGGATGGCTGGGGTCACCGCGCCCTGGTGAGCCCCTCTGCACCCCGCCTCTGCGGCACGCAGCTCTCTGGGGCAGGAACCCGGCCCCTGTCGATTCTCTGATGTCTCATACCCTTGTGCTCCTTCCCGGGGGGTCTCTCCTCCCAGACCCGCTGGGCTCTGCCTGTCTCGCTCCCCTCGATCCCGGCCTCCCTGGCTGTTTGGTTGGGAATGGAGAGATACCTGGAGCGGGGAGGGGGGTTTGCACGTGTTTATCTGTGTGCGGCGGGGTTCTCCGGCCCGCCTGCCCGCCGGTGCCCAGCTCTGCGAACGGTAGAGCCCAAATATTGTGCACCCCATCAATCTCCTCGCGACCCTGCCGATAAATATTTGCGCGGGGGCTGGCGGAGCGGCGCTGCCTGGGGAAACGCCTGCTTCGCCATCTGGAGGGACCGCGCAGACGTTTGGCACGGCCGGCCTGGCACGGCCGGCAGGCGCGCTCGGGACGAGAGCCCTGGCACGGGCTCCCCGGCAGATTGGTGCCATCTGCCTCGCGCCGCAGCCAGCGGCGAGGCTGGTGAGGGGAGATAAGGGGCTGCCAGGCGGTGGGAGACGCAGATGCTGGCACGGCGTGGAGGTCCCTGCCTCCCCCCGGGTGCTGGCTGCCGCCGGCGGCACGGCCGGCTGCGCACGGCAGCGTGCCGGGGCTGCCGGGAGCAGGATGGCACCCTGGGGCCTGCCGCCTGCTTGCCCTGGGCACCCATCTGCTCCCACCCCGCGCGGCCCTGGGAGCGGCACAGCCGGGCTCAGCTGCCAGGCACTGCCAGGGGAAGCTCACTGCAGGGCAGAGCCTTGCTCCCCCCGGCTCTGCTGAGCACGATGGCTGCGGGGGCCCTGCCAGCCCCAGAGCACCCCAAAGGGTGCGAGGGGCCAGCACCGACCCCCTCCTGCCTCCCCCAGGCTCCTGGAGCCCAGCTGGGATGGGGATGGGGTCTGGGGATGAGGGGGGTGGGGATGGAGGAGCTGGGATGGGGATGGGGTCCAGGGATAGGGGGGGCTGGGATGGGGATGGGGTCCGGGGATGGGGGAGCTGGGCTGGGGCTGGGGTCCAGGGATGGGGGTACCAGGATGGGGATGGGGTCCAGGGATGGGGGAGCTGGGCTGGGGCTGGGGTCCAGGGATGGGGGTATCAGGATGGGGATGGGGTCCAGGGATGGGGGAGCTGGGCTGGGGCTGGGGTCCAGGGATGGGGGTATCAGGATGGGGATGGGGTCCAGGGATGGGGGTACCAGGATGGGGATGGGGTCCAGGGATGGGGGTATCAGGATGGGGATGGGGTCCAGGGATGGGGGTATCAGGATGGGGATGCAGGGGTGCGGGCACGAGGAGTGCGGTCCAGGGATGGGGGTTCAGGGATGGGGGTCCAGGGTTGGGGGGTGCCAGGATGGGGGTCCAGGGAGAGGGGCATGGGGATGGGGGTCCAGGGATGGGGGAGCTGGGCTGGGGATGGGGTCCAGGGATGGAGGGTACCAGGACGGGGATGCAGGAATGGCAGCACGAGGAGCGGGGTCCAGGGATGGGGGTCCAGGGATGAGGGGTGCCAGGATGGGGGTCCAGGGAGAGGGGCATGGGGATGGGGGTCCAGGGATGGGAGAGGGCTGGGCTGGGGATGCAGGGATAGGGTGTGCCGGGATGGAGGGCCAGGGATGCGGGATGCAGGGATGGCTGCACAGGGCTGGGGATGCAGGGATGGAGGCACAAGAGTGAGGGTGCAGGGAGGGGCCCCACGGTGGTGGGGAGCACTGAGGTGAGGGTGCAGGGAGGGGGGCACCGGCCCCCCCAGACCGGCTGCTGCCGTCGGGAGCTACTAGGAGGAATCTCTCTGTAATGCTTCGAAGGTCCTGGCACCATCGACTGGGGAGATTGATTACCATTTTACTGCAATGCTTTTGACTTTCACCAGCGACCTCCGAGCTCCCCCCCCCCCCAGCCGCCCCCCCGCTGCACACCCAGCTCTGGGCTGCAGCGCCATCCCCTCCCCCACTGCGGTGTGCACAGCACAGCCCTGCACCCAGCCCTGCTCACGTCCAGCACCCATCCTGCACCCAGCCCTGCTCCCAGCCCTGCTCCCAGCCCTGCATCCAGACCTGCATCCAGCCCGCCAACCAGCCCTGCTCACATCCAGCACCCTGTCCTGCACCCATCCTGCTCCCAGCCCTGCTCCCAGCCCACCAACCAGCCCCGCACCCAGACCTGCACCCATCCTGCTCCCATCCTCCACCCAGTCCTGCTCCCAGCCCTGCTCCCAGTCCACCAACCAGCCCTGCACCCAGACCTGCTTCCATCCTGCACCCAGTCCTGCATCCAACCCTGCACCCATCCTGCACCCAGTCCTGCATCCAGCCCACCAACCAGCCCTGCACTCATCCTGCACCCAGCCCTGCTCACATCCAGCACCCAGTCCTGCTCCCAGCACTGCACCCATCCTGCACCCCCCCTGCCCACAGGGGTACCAGGGGCTGCCGGTGCAGGACAGGGTGCGCCGGGGGCTGGTGCTGCGCTGCCGAGCGCTGGGAGCGGATCCAGGCATCCGGCGCTCCCCTGCACCCCACGTTGCCCCTCGGGGCCAGCGGGGCTGGGACGGGGCCTCCCCTCAGCCCAGCATGGCTCATGCCTCAGTTTCCCCATGTGCACCCCGGGGGCACGGGAAGCCGGGTGGGTCTTCCAGGCAGAGGGCTGGGGGGGCAAGAATGAGCCGAGAGGCAGAGCTGGCCCTTGGCATCGGTCCGAGGGGGGACCGGGAGCTCAGCCCCCCCCCAGGCTGCCCCCGACCCCGGGTGGGGAGAGCAGGGCCGGGGGCTCCTCCACCGCCTCCCCTCCCCGGCGTTGCCAGAGCAGCGGCTGGGAAATTGTGCTGACACCAGCAAAACTGGCCGGGCGTAGGCGGGCGAGCCGAGAGCCCACGTGCTCCGGCCTGATAATGGGGGGCCGCGGGGGCTGCGGGGAGCCCGAGCTGCCCGGCTGGAGGAACCGCGGGGGCGAGATCCCCCCCAGCCTCTTCCCGCTCGCCCCCCGGCCCCCTCGGGGCTGGGGATGCTGCGGGGTCTGGCATGTGCCAAGGGGGAAGCGTGCGGGAGCGAGCAGGCGGGAGCGAGCAGGCGGGAGCGAGCAGGCGGCGTGCTGGGCAGGAAGGAGGCCGGCGAGCGTGCGAGGAGGCCGTGGGGACGCCCAGCACACCCTGAGCGGTGCCATCGCCCGGCCTGGCCAGGGTCCCATTGCTGTGGTGGCTGCCCCAAGGTCCCTCCTTGCCTCAGTTTCCCCACCGACGCGGCACGCCGGATAACCCCTCGCTAGCCACAGCCCCACAGAAAGCACCTGCTGCGGGCTGGGGCCGGGGCAATGCCAAGCACCCGCCGCACTGCAGCACCCAGCACCCCGCAGCACCCCGGGGGTCCCATCCCCGGCGCAGCTGGGACCGCTGGCCCGTCCCGGTCCCCCTTAACCGTGGCACAGCGCGACCTTAACAGGGAAAGTGAGAGGCTGCCAGGCCTTATCAGAGAGTATTTACAGCCGCTGTGTTCCCAATTAGACAGTCAGGTGACTGCGGCTGCTGGGGACCCAGACGCTGGGGTCAAGGTCGCCGGTGGGGGATTGGGGGGTGGCAGAGGGGCAGCCACCTCCCCAGGGCCACCCGCCGGCTGCGGTGTGGCTGGGGAACCCGCCAGCACGGGCCCCCCAGTGTGGCACCGGGGACCCCATCACGGCTACCGTGGGGGTCCTGGTCCCTGCTGTCAGCACGGCCACCGTAGGGCTCCCAGGTCAGCGGGGGGGCTCCCAGTCCAGCCCAGTACAGGGTACCCCCCCGCCCAGCGTAACACTATACCTCCAGCCAAGCCAGCGCAGGGTGCCCCCAGTGCAGCCCAGTATGTGGTGCCCCCATCCCAGCCAGTATGGGGTGCCCCCAGCACAGCACGCAGCACCCCAGTTAAGCCCAGTACCCCATCCCAGTTCAGCCCAGCATGGCCATGTCTCAGCCCAGTACACGACACCCCCCTACCCTGCCCAGCAGCCGCTGCCCCATCCTGCACAGGGCACCCACGCCCCCACCCCAGCCAGTGCCCGGGCCCCCCCCAGCCCCAGCACAGCACCCACCGTTCCCAGTGCACCGCTGGGAAACAGCGGCGCCAGGCCCCGTTAGGCCCCATCCTGCCTCCGCGCGGGCAAGCCACGTGCGTGGGCACGGCCTACGGCGCTGGCACCATGTGCGCGCTCGCCGGGAGACGCGGCTGGGCAGGCAGGTCCTGGCTGCACACGTGCGCGCCCCCGCCGCCGATCGCCCATGCCCCCCACCTGCCCGCGGTCCCACCTGGGCCCTGGGGCAGGATCCGGCCCCAGCAATTCACTGGCAGAGGTTGTGCCCTGCTTTTCCCCAAAGCCACGGAGGCTTGGCGGTCCCCCCAGTGCCCTGCCCGGGACATGCGGCTCCCTGGGGGGGCTCACATGCCTGCCGTGCCTCAGTTTCCCCAGTGACACCCAGCGTATCCCACCGCTGGCCATGCAGGGGTAGGGCTGACTCCGGCTTCCCGTGCCCACCATGATTCACGGTGCTGGTACCCCCTTTGTTGGGACTGCTGGCACCGCGGTGCCCTTCGTGGTGTCACTATTCGTCCCTGCGCCCTGGCCGGTGCCAGGCAAGGAGGCACCAGCCCCACATTCCCCCCGCTGCAGTGTCGATGGGGACGGGCTCACGGGGACGGGGGGCACGTCTGGGGGGCATCACCCAGTGCTGCGGGTGTGCGCGGGGGGTTGCTGCCCGGAGGCGACCGATGTCCTGGTCCCTGCACACCTGGGCGGCCTGGTCTGGGCATGGGGGGGCCGCAAGCCCCTCGACCACCCCTCGGGGCTGCACGTCGCAGCCCCCCCTGGGCTCTGCATCATCCCTGCGAAACTGAGCCCTGCCCTCGCCCGCGGGGACCCTGCAGCACCTCCCCAGGCTCCTCACCCGCCTCGGGGTGCTGGGGGATGTCGGGGTCCGTGGGGACCCCAGCTGCGGGGAGGGCGCCTGTGCCAGCACGTCACCAGCCGGGGACGGCAAAGTGGCCTGGCTAAAATAAGATCTGACCCGGGTTGCTACGAGCTTCCCCTTCCCGACACGCGGGGAGGTGGCGTGAGTCGGCAGCGAGGATGATGGCTTAGGGATCTAATCCTCTGAGCCTGGAAACCGCCGTCTGCCCTGCTCGCTGTGCCTCAGTTTCCCCCTTTCGATCGTCAAGGCTTGGAGAGCGGGTCTGACCCTCCCTCCTTGCTGTAGTGAAACCAGCCCAGTTCTCCCAGTGGGTCCGTGGGACCCCCGGGCAGGCGAAGGGCAGGGGAGCAGCATCCCCTCGGTGCACAGCAGGAGCTGCTGGGGTTTGCCCCCGCTGCCATTATCGCTGCCCCCTCCCCAGCCGGCCTCAGCCGCTCCTGTCCCCACCTCGGTCGCCTGCCGGGTGAGGGGCTGGGACCACAGCCCACGGCAAACTGGCACTGCTGGACCGCTCCCAGCTCCAGCCCTTGGGGGACACGCCGGGAACAAGCTGTCCCTTCCCTGCCCACGCCACCCACCCGCTCCTCACCGGGCTGCCGGCACAGGCGGCCACGTCAGGCAGGCGTGGGATGCGGGATTAACCCCCCAAGACCCCCCTCTGGGGATGCCGAGAGCCAGGAGCATCCTCAGGGACCACTCGCCGCCTCCCCTCCCCGGCCCACACCTCCTGGGGCAGCCAGGATCCGTCTGCAACGGGAAACGTGTCCCCAAGCGGTGTCCCCGAGCCGGAGCTGGGGATGGGATGGACATCGGGGGACGGGAAAGCTGGAATAAACCTCCCCCCCAGGGAGCCGGCTCTGGTGGGGACGCGTCCTGGCTCCGCTCCACCAGCGGACGAGCACCCACCTCTCTCGCGGACGAAGTAAGCCAGGTAGAGATCGAGCTCCTTGACGGAGACGCTGATGTGGTGGGGCTGGACGCAGAGGATGGGGTTGGTGCACTGGCCCGACTTGACCAGGCGCTCGCCGTCGGTGCTCTCCAGCGGGATCCCTTTGAAGAGGATGACCATGACCAGGTCCAGCCGCCACACCTTGTCCGCCTGCCGCAGGCAGTCGATGCGGCGCATCTTCCCCTTCTGGTCGGGGTTGGAGAGGACGCAGCACGAGGGCTTCTTGCCCGTGATGGAGAGCACGAAGTCCTCGCGGCACTCGGGCCTGATGTCCTTGCGCAGCTTGGCCAGGAGGCGCGAGGCCCATTTCTGCTTCACCTCCGGCTTCTCGCTCAGCAGCTCGTCCTTCACCGCCCTCTCCTCATCCTTCGTCATCCTCTTCTCGTGCTTCTTGAAGTACTTGCGCTTGCGGGCCTGCAGGTTGAACCAGGTGTAGGCGAAGGCCCGGACGTGGGGGAGCAGCGCCTCGATGAAGGGGTGGAACTCATCCTGCGGGAGCAGAGGGACAGGGGGTCACTCCCGGCCGAGCCCCCTCACGGACTCATCCCGGGACGGCTGGGGAGCCCGCGGGGACCCGTCGGGGACATCCCTGCCGGGCAGCATCCCGGCACAACCAGGAGGAAGAGCTGTGGCAGAGGCGCACGCCTGCCAGGGACGGGGAGCCCCGTCCCCACGCAGCGGGATTCCCCCCCGTCCCGGCAGCCCCCCATAAATCCCACTGGCTGCAACGCTCCCAGGCCACGAACCTGCCGGGGGCGGCTGGCGCACACCGGAGCCGGTGGTGCCGCGGAGGGGCAGGCACTTGCGCAAGGCACGCCGCCTCGGCAGCACCCGGACCCTCTCCCCTTCCCACCCATGTGTGCCGGGATCTTCTCCCGACAGGCGCAAAAATCCCGCCTGACATCGCGCCCGCCGGAGACGCCGTGCCAATGCCAGGCGCTGCCAGACCGCAGCACCCAAGGGACGGGTCCTCCACACCCCCAGCATCCCGGGTGCTCCCGCATGGGCTGCGGGTGCCTTGGACCTCTCCGCTCCCTCCGGACCAGCGGGAAACTCCCCCAGTTTGCCCCAGTGACGGCTAGCCCGGCGGCTGGCGCCCGGCCCGGTGCACAAGGCGTGCTCTGACTGCCTTTTTCCATTTGGCGAGCACTGCTGGATGAGTCCGGCCCCAAAAGAAAACAAGGAAAATGCATCCCCATCCCTGGCCCCTCCTTCCCGCATCCCATTTTTTTTTTTTTCCCCAGTTTGGAAAATCAGTGCTTCCTGGCTGGGGGGGCCCACAGCCCCCCCCGGGAGGTGGAGAGGTGTTGGGAGCCCTCCCGACAGCTTGGAAAAGGGCAGGGAGAGGGCCAAGCATCCCCGTGCGTGGCCAGGGTGGCAGCAAGCCAGTCCCAGAGGGCAGGATTTGGCCCTCGGGGTCCCTCACGACGGGTGATGATGTGGAGGAGGAAAGAGCCCAGCTCGGTGCTCGAGTCCCACCGGAGGCTGCCAGGGCCCGGCGGCGGGTGGCTGATGGCAGCCGCCGCCGTCGTGCCGCGGCCCTGGTTCACAGGGTCGTGCCTGGGTTTGGGTTACCCTCCCGGCGGGGAGGGTGCCAAGGGCAGGCGCTGCTCCGGGGAGGGACCCAGGAGGCGGCCGCAGGCAGGAGCATCCCGGCAATGGAATGGGGCGAGTGGCTCCGGAGACAGCGGCTGGCCCCACTCATCCCAGGGCAGCGATGCCACTCCCTGGCGGAAGCAGCCCTGTCCCAGAGTGACCCTGCTTGGAGGGAACAGTGTCCCCTGAAGCAGGGTCCCAGCAGGGACCGGCCCCATATGGGCCCCGCTAACTCCCACTCGGCGCCACATCCAGCACAGACCCCAGTAACCCCAAACCAGGCCCCGCACACCTCCTACGAAACCCCAAACCCGCTCCCCCGGCACAAACCCTGCTAACAGCCAGCGCAGGTCCCCCGGCGCAGCCCCTGGCGTCCCCTGGACCGGCGTCCCCTGCGCAGACCCCGCTGTGACCTGGCACAGACGTCCCAGCGCAGCCCCCACCGTCCCCTGAACCCGGCACGGACACCACTAACCGCCAGCACAGCCCCGCCAAGCCCCCAGAAGTCCCCCCAAGCACAGACCCCGTCATTTGCCAGCACAGACCCATCGCCCTGGCACAGACCCCACCGTCCCTGGGAGCCGACAGCCCCTGCTCCAGACCCAGCTTCACCAGAGCTGTGACCCCACGGGTGTCCCCCCATTCCCCACAAGGGACAGGGGACCCACCCTTGCAGGGGAACCCACCCCACTCGTGGGGACCCAACCCTGCTGGGGTCCCATCCTGACCCTGGGGACCCATCCCTGCCTGGGGGACCCATCCTGACCCTGGGGACCCATCCCTGCCTGGGGGACTCATCCTGCCAGGGGAACCCAGCCCCGCCGGCCGCTCCTGGGCCGGCCGCAGCCCCGCGCGGCCGCAGGGTCTGGTTCCCTCCCTAGCAGCAGCCGCTAATTCAGTGCAGCTGGGCAAGGGCTGGGCATGTGTCTTAAATCAGGGAAGAAGGTCAAAGAAAAGTAAGACAGGAGCCGAAAAAAGCAGCAACGAGTTCCAAAAACAATACTTGGCCGGGGCGGTGGGCGGCTGATCTTCCTTGGTGGCCGGTTATTCAGACGAGCCCTACAAATTGCTGCCATCCCCCGGCACCGCCACCCTCCCCAGGCAGCCGGCGGCAGGGCTGGCCGCAGGGCCGGTGGGGGGCACGGCGCCATTGTCCCCGTCCCTGTCCCCCCGCCGGGCAGTGCCACCCGGGGCACCGCTGCAGGGATGTCGGGCAAGAACCAGGTTACCCCTGCTGGGGGAGGCAGCACCCTTGGGTGCCCTCACTGCGAGGGCCAGGGACGCTCGGTGCCCTGCCGCGGGGCGGCAAGTGCGAGCCCCAGTTTCTGAGCAGACGCCGGCTTTGCCCCCCTCACCACGGCGCCGAGGATGTTCACGCCCACTCGGACCCACGTCTGGGACCCCCCAAAAACCCGCCGCGTGCAGAAGCCCCCACGGCCCTTGGTGCCCCCAAAGCCATCGTGGCCCCCCCCCGCCCCAGCCAGGATTACGGCGGGATGGGAGCTGCACCGAAAGCCGATCAGCCCCTCGCCAACTTTCCCTCCCGCCCGGCTTATCCCGCGCCAAGATGCCGCGCAGAGTTAAGCCGCTTTAGCGGGGCCAGGCGAGGGCGGCCGGGGGGGCACCAGGACAGCGGGTCGGACGGGTGGGACGGCTGCAGCTGGGTGCCGAGGCCACAAGCTAGAGGACGCGGGGACCGTCCCCGTGCCCTGCATCCCCGCTGCGCCGCCGGCACCATGCAGCCGGGGAGCCCCGCAGCTGGGCACGCCGCCCCGGCTGACACCGGCCAGCTTCGCACCCAGCTCCCTTCGGCAAGCGAAGGCAGGGACGCGCTTTCCGTCTGTCCCCATCCCCGATCCCCGCCGGCCCTCCCGCCCCAGCCAGCGGCACGGAGCGCCGGCAAAGGGCTGGTTAAGTGTTTCTCCTGCTGTTTTTCCTTTGCGGCGCTGGGAAGCAGAGACGTGCTGCAATACCCCAGACGAGGCTGCTCCCGGGGCATTTCCGGATGGGAATCTGGCAGCAGAGCCTGCGCTTGGGCCCCATCCAGCCCGGGCCTGTAAAGCCCTGCGACCCGGGGAGGAGCACGCCTGCGTCGGGGTGCTGCCGGCCCCGGCACAGGGCCTCCCTCTCTCGCCTCCCCGTTCCAGGGACTGGGGGAGCGCTGACTTTCCGTGCCAGATGCTGCGAGGGGAAACTGAGGCACGGCTCAAGCCTGGCTGTCCCGGTGTCAGCCCTGCCATGGAGCGGGGAGGGGAAGGCGTGATCCCCTGCGTGAAGCCAGGGACGCCGTGCCGGGATTAACTCCTCCGGCAGCCTGGGTTTTAGCAGCGCCAGGGAGCTGGGGGGGGGGCACAGCCGAGGCGCTGCCTTTCCCCGTGCTCCTGCCCGTCCTCACCGGTGCAGCTGGTGCTGGGGCTCAGCACCCCGGCTGCTCGGCAGCGGCGGGTGCCGTCCACCCTGGGGACAGCGGGGGATGCTCTGGGCCACACAGGGGCACGGCGCCAGGCACGGGCACCACGGCACAGGCTGGCCGGGCCTCCGAGCATCCTCCGCTCGAGCGCCTTGTCCAAACAGGTCGGGCTCGGTGAAACAGCCTGAATTTTCCAATGAAAAAACGTTTCCTCAGGAAATTCCTGAGCAGTTTTCACGGGGAGGGAGGGGGCAGGAGAGGAGGAGGAGGAGGACGGGAGGGGTCAGTCACCTCGGCAGCGGGTTTTGCTCCCCACCAGCACGGTCCTGGCCCCGGGGAGGAGCGGGATGCCGTCCCCACCGCGGGCAGGGAGCGATGCGGGGCGACCTCGCCGCATCCCGGCCCCGCAGGGACCACACAGGGTTTATTTTATGAAAGGATGCTCAGCCCCCCCCCCGCCAGCCACACACCTCCAAACTGCTGCCGGCTCCCACGGCCGCCGCTCCTGCCAGGTCCCGCTCCCCGCGGCCGCGCGAGCCTGGGCAGGGGCTGGCAAGTTTGGCGCTGGGCGCCGTGCCCCCAAGGGAAGCCTTGGCGTGGCGGCGGCGGTGGGGGGGGGATGCAGCCGGAGAGATTCCGGCGATCCTGAAAATCCCGAAATCCCAGTACCCAAAAGGGGCACGGCGGGGACTTGCTCCTCACCCCAGCCTCGGTTTCCCCTCGCCGGAGCCCACGGGTGCCCTCGGCACGGACAAAACGCTCTCACGCAGCCCCAGCAAAGCCTCCGGTAGCCGCTTTTTAACTGTTCACCGAAGCGGCTCTTGGTAATAAGTTAACCTGGTAATGAGACCTGTTGCCGAGACAGATGCAAATGATTGGGAAGTGCTCATTAGAGGGGATGGAAGGAGGCACTTAGGCCCTGAAAAGCACCCAGCCCTTCCCGGGGCCGGCCCTGCACCGTATTAGAGCCCATTTTACAATAATTGCTCCAGAGGAGGAAATCTATTTGGATTCATCATAAAGTATTTATTAACAAGAGCTTATTCATAATTTTTGCTGCTCGCCAGCATGGCGCGGCCAGGTTTCCCGGCCTGCTCGGCAAGTCCTAACGAGGCTTCCCCGGCGCTGGTGAGCGGCACTGCCGTGCTGGGAGCGGGGAAACCGAGGCACACCGGGCGTGGGGCAGCGGGAGGGAGCGCGGCAGCAGCCGATGCTCCCGGGAAAGCAGCCGGGGAGGGTATGAGCCGTGCTGGCCTCGCCCGCGCACACCCGGCCCCGCGCCGGAGCCCACGGGGCAGAACAGGCTGCTGCGGCCACGCTCCCCCCCCAGCTCCCGCAGCGGCGGCTGAGCCGGGGTGGGGACGACCCAGCCCCACGCTTGCAAAACCCCTCTTGCAGCCCGTGCCGGGGCACGGAGCCCCGGTGCCCAGGGCAGCCTGGCTGGCACTGCCGGCGCAGGCAGAGGCGAAGGCAGGACACGGTGCAACCTCCCTGCAGCTCCTCTCCCCAGACCCCGGGGCTTTTTTTCCCCCCAGAGCCGAGAGCATCCTCCAGCCAACATCCGTGCACGGCTCAGGGCTGCGTACGGGCTGGGCTGGGCTGTACCCACGGCTGCTCTGGATGCGGCCACCCCGCTGGGAGGGTCAGCCAGGATGGATGCAAGGCCAGAAAGGAGCTCCCACGCTTCATTTACTGCCTCCATGCTCAGCCCCACTCAGAATCAGACCGGGAGGCGGCCAATGGGCTCATAAAGCACCCGGTGCTCACCACGCGCCTGGGACCACAGCGGCCCCGGACCCCTCGCCGAGCTGCCCTGGGCTCCCCGCACCCGGTGCTGCCCAAAAACGCCCCGCCGGGTCCTTTGAGCCATCCCGGTGCAGGCAGGTCCCCGCCGCCCCGCGGGCACCCCGAGCACCCCGCGCCGGGCCGGTGCCCGCCTGCCTGCGCCTACGTGCCGGGGCGGGAGGCGATGCCGGCGCTCGCCCTCGCAGGTGGTGCGGCTGCAAGCGGGGGCGCGGGGAGCGCGCCGAGGCCGCCGCCGCGGGTCACGGGAGGCCGCGGCAGGCAGCGAACCTGCCAGTTGCTTTGGAAAACAGCAGGAAGAAAAGCAGCTCTCTTTGCAGCCCCGGGCTCAGGTGCCAGCGCTGCCTGGGCCCGCGCCAGCCGGCACAGCCCTCCCCGGGGAGGCAGCGCTGCCGGCAGACGGCGGCCGGGGGTGGCCCAGGTGGGCTGAAGCTGGCAGGGGCTTCGCCGGCGGCACGGTGGTACGTGCCCCAACCCTGTGCCCATCACCCCGCCTCTGGTCTGCCCGCATGCACCCTCACCTCCAGCGACAACTGGCGTTGCTGGTCCCCGGCCTTGCTAAACACCCCCCAAACTGGGGAGCGGCGTGCCCAGGGTGCGGCGAAGGGGTAAGGATGCCCTGGGGACGGTACCCAGCAGCGGCACAGCCAGCACCGGTGGGCGGAGGAGCCGGGAGAGCGCTGGGGAGGGAGACCTGGCGGTGGGAGCGCCCGGGGCCACTCGCTGCCTTCCTGCAGGATCGCTCAGATCCCCCAGGTGCCTCAGTTCCTCCAGGTGCCTCAGTTTCCCCAGGTGCCGTCTCTGCCTGTCCCCCTCAGGGCGCGGGAGCCGACGGCTCAGCCGCTTCCCTGGGGTGACCCCACCTGCCCCCAAGGTGCGGTGCTGCCTTTCCAAAGATGGGGAAACTGAGGCACGGCACCCGCCAGGCCAGCCTGCAGGAGAAGCAGGATGCGACGGCGGCTGCTGGGGTCCGGGAAGAGCCCTGCGAGCAGCACAGGGGAAGCACGGAGGAGACCCGGCCCATGGCCAAGGAGACGTCCCCCCGCCCCGGGAAGCATCCCGTGGCCGGCAGCGCCAGGGCCACGTGGCTTCCCAGCCGAAACCCCCCTGGGGCTCCAACGAAGGGAAATGTTTTATGGAACTGGAAAAAAAAAAAGCTTTGCCAACAGGCCCCGGCGCTGCCAGCTCCTCCGCCCGGCCCTGCGTCAGCGCGGGGCCCCGGGGGTGGCCCGCTCCCCCCCAGCCCTGCTCCCGGCACATGGCGGGGACGGGGGTGGCAGGGCTGGAGCGGTGCCTGAGACGCAGCGTTTCGCCCATCCCAGACCCCGGGGTCCCGGCCTGGGAGCTGCCGTATGCGATGCAGGGATGGTTGGCAGCTTGCACCCCCAGGAGCGCAGGGGGAAACTGAGGCAGGAGATGCCCCACCGCGTTTGCCCCGGGGAGGGCAGGCGGCAGGCAGCCCCGGCTCAGCATCCCCCCCCAGCACCGAGAAAGCCGCGTCCAGGCAGGGCTCCCCAAGCCTCCCCGGGCTGAGCCTGGGGCTCTGAGCCCAGCTTTAGCCCCTGACGCAAGAGGTTTTATTTCCCTCCCAACATATTTTTAGCCCTGCCTGCTCCATCCTGGCCTTTCCGAGGGGGATTAATCCCCCCCGCCGTGCACCACTAAAGGGGTGGGGGTGCAGAGAGGGGTCCCCAGCTCCCTCCCGGGGGTGCCCACCGGGGGAGGGTGGTGCTGGCACTGGGGGTGTCTCTGCACTCCGTGATGGGAAGCGCCGCAATGGGCTCGCGGTGCTCACCCCGCTGCAAATCCAATCCCTGGCGGGTTGGAGCAAGTCACCGGTTAAAAATAGCCCCGGCCTTTCGCCGAGGAGCCAGCGACCTTGCGGGAGGATCGGCCGCCCCCGGGGCCCCGGCGGTGAAGAGTTCACGGCCTCCCCGCAGCCCCATCACCTTTGCTGCGCCACAGACGTGCCAGCGGTTCGGCCTCCGCTCCGGCATCTCAACGGGCTCGCCGGGGGGCTGGGGACACCCTGCCAGGACCCTCCGCCTAGGGATGGGGAAACTGAGGCACGGGGCAGCGACAGGCTCTCCCGGAGAGCAAAGGGAGACGAGGGCATCCCCAAAGGGTCAGCACTGCCCTGAGCGTGGCCAGATCCTGAACCCCGAGCGCTGAAGGACGGGACTGCTTTAACGCGGGGCGTTCATCTGCTTTCGGCAGCTCAGCAGAGCCTTCCTGGGGAGATTCAAAGGCTGAGCCCGGCCGGGTCCTATTTCGGGAGGGTTTTGGATGCCTCCCAAGCGGCAGGAGTGGGGGCTGGCCCGGACAAAGGGACTCTGTTCGGGATGCTGGGCTCTGGCGGTGCCCGGCGCGGAGGCTGGTGGCTGCGGCCGGTCCCCTTGTCCCCCGCGTGACGAGTCAGCACCTGGGGTCGGGGCAGGGGGCGAGCGCCCCTCTCCCGTGCCGGGTGCTGTTCCCCACCTGGAGGTAAACTGAGGCATGGGGCGGGACCGTCCTTGCCTCCCGGGCTGCCACTGTAACCGCTAAGTGACACTGCCATACCGCGGAGATGGCCGTGCCAACCTGCCTCGTGACGTGGAGTCCACCAGCCACCCGCCCTGGGCTACTTGCCCGGGCTGGCCCTGAGCCAGCCCCCAAGGGAGTCCAAGGTCCCCGAGCGGGGCCGGGCACTCCAGGAGCCAATACCCCAGCCACTGGCTCCACGGCGGAGCAGAAGGAAACCCCCCCTCAGGCCAGATCCTGCCAGCTCGACGCCACGACAGGGTGCACGGCGGTGCCAGCGGGATGCAGTGCTGCCAGCGCCCCTGGCCCTGGGACGGGGCGGCCTCCTGTGTCACCTCAGCCCTCCGCCACTGCCCACCCCAGGCCCTGGGGGGCTTCAGAAAGCCCCAGGGTTTGGGGGCCACGGCGCTGTTACCAGCCCGCGCACGCTCGCACGCTCCCTGCCACACGTAGAGCTGCAAACGCCCATGTGTGCACCCATGGGTGCCGGGCACAGAAACGCCGGGGACGGGGATGGGCAGGGTCCTCACCACAGGGATGCTGGGCGAGCGCTGGCCACCCGGCTCCTGTCCCCATCCCCACAGGGGACACAGCTCGGCCGCAGCTCGGCCCCAGTGCTGCTGCCGGCAACTCCCCTCTCCAACCCATTCAGCAGCACGAGGCGAGGAGGCTGGCGAGCGCGTCCCGGTTCCCTCCGGCGGTACCTCAGGATGCGATGCAGTCATCGCTAATGCATCTGGACTCATTTACGGGGATGAGAAAATGTTTCCAGGTTTCCCACAAAGTCCCATTAAGATCCCAGTCCCACTCTATTTTTAGTGCCCTCATCAACAACGCCTTCCCCAGCCACCCCGGCGCTCCAGGGCCCCGTGGGGTTGGCGGGGGCACCCCGGGCACGCGCCCGTCTTTGGGGGGAGCTGAGCTGCACCGGGCCCGGGCGGCTGGAGGGAGCGAACCCCGACTCTGCGATCCCTGACGGAGCAGCTTTGCACCCATGGGTGGTGGGGATGCCCCAGCCCAGCTTTCGCTTGAGAGCAGCTGAGGAAGGCAACCTGGAGGGAAGCAACGGTGAAAGCTGCCCCGCAGTCGCTGCGTTGGCCACGGAGCCGCAGGCTGCGGGACCCCACTCACCGCTGGGGATGGAGAAGGGACAGCGGCACCGGGCGATGCTCGGCGGGGCTGGGCACAACGGCGCAGCGCGTCCCTGCAGGTGCAGGGTGACACCTTGCAGCACCGGTTTGTCACCCGGCGATGGCCGGTGGCTGGCCCAGCCACCCCCCCCCCCCCAAACCGCAACCCCCGGAGCCCTGGCAGCACCTCCCCCCCGAGGCAGTGGGTGCCCACGGGGCTCTTGGCGGAGCTGCTGAGGGCACGCGCGGCTCTTGCCCTCGGTCCTGCGCCCTCCCGGGCTATCTATAGCCATGACCTCAGCAGGAGCCGGGGCAGACGCCCGGCCGCGCATCCTCCCTTCTTGGCAAGGCTGCTGCCACAGCCCCCACCCAGTAAAGAGCCGCCGCCAAGCCAAGGCTTTTATCCCATATACTCGCTAATCCGACGGGATTCGGTGTCAGGGGCTGCCCACGGGCGGCTTGCAAAGGCCGTTTCCAGGGGGAGGCTCAGCCAAGCGATGGAGAACGCCAGCCGGCAAGGGCAGACGGCGGTGCTGGGTGTCACCGCGTTCGCTGACAGGGTCCCAACCCGGGGGGCTGGACGAGAGGGGACGTGGGTGACCCCGCTGCGAGGAGGTCGAGCGGGGGATGTCCCCATGCAGGCAGGGGTGACCTGAGGACACCCCACAGCTGCGCCCCGCAGGCGTCGGGGTCGCAGCCTCCCGCAGAGCGCGGGGAGGAGGGACCTGCTCGCTCTCCGCCGGCTGCCCCGGGGAAAGTGGGGAAGGGGTGGCCCAGAGGAGGGGAATTTCCCCGGCTTTTTTCTCCAGCAAACTCCTCGGCTTGTGCAATTAGAGAAATTTGTTTAACAAACTCCTGGGGGAGCGGAGCGGGAAGGTGGGGTGGCGCGCGGCCAGGGGTGCTGCTCGCACAGGCCCGCTCCCTCCCCACCCGCGCCTTTGATCAGCGGCGCGCTTCGCCGGGGGAGAGGAGCGGTTCCCTGCAGCCAGACGGTGGCCGGAGCCGTGCTGTGCCGCGGGAAGCGCCTCGGCCCCTGCGGACGTGCCGCCCGCAGCAGCCCCCCGCCCTGGCCAAGCGTCCCCTCAACCGGCGCTTCGTAGCCCCCTCCGCTCGCTCACCCCCATCCCACCACCCCGACGCTCGCCGGGGTGCGCGGCCTCGCGCCCCGCCACGCCGTCGCGCCTGGCCCCAACCTCCCGGGCCGCACGCGTGCCCTGGCGCACCCATGCACGCGGCATCGGCTGGCGGGTAGGCGCAGGCTCCGGGCGCGCGCTCGCGCACGCTCCCGCTCGCTCTCTTTCTCATGCAATGCCATTTCCATCAAAAACCCTTTACTCTGCACTTTTTGCCAGCGCCGCTTCATTGGTATTCACGCCGCGCCGCTCGCCTGTCCTGGCGCACAGGTTACTAAAGGAGATTTTGCGGCGCAGCGCGTCGGGGGTCACATTACAGCCCGCGCCGTCTCGCTTTCCCGAATCACCGGGCAGGAGCCAGGGGACGGCAGGAGGGGGGGTGCGGGATCCGGCACGTCACAGCTCCCGCCAAGCAACCGTGGGATGAAACAGCCCCGTCGCCCGTTGTACCGGGGCGAGGCGGGCTGGCGGGTGGGCAGCGGGGAGCTTTGCAGCAAGAGCGTGATGGGTGGCTCCCCGGGGAGAGCCGGCAGGTCACCGGCGCTCGCCATCCTCGCCGGCAGCCCGCCGTGCCTGGCGCAAGGTGGGAGCAGCCGGTAAAGCGGCGCCCGAGCAGAGAGCGGGGCGCACGCTTGGCACTGCCATGACCCTCGCCGCCGGTGCCCGGATGAGTCCTGGGTGGCAGCCACCGCGTCCCCGGCGGGACTGTGCCCCCGGGACGGCGTTTTTGGGTGAGGAGGGAATGGCGGCGCCTCTTGTTTCGGAGCTGGTTCGGGGAAAAGGGAAACGTCTGGGTGGAAAATCAACATTTCTCTCTCTGGGTTTTTTTTTTTCCTTTGAAAGCAAAAATATTTCTTGGTTTTTCGTGATCAGAAACATGTTGGGGGTTTTTTTTGGACAACAGCCGGTCAAATACCGTTTCCCCGCGAAGGGAATGCAGGGGCCCTTTGCAAGGAGAGCAAAAACCTTCTTAAAAAACAAGATAAACCCCCCAGTTTTTTAAAAAATCCACCTGGCCACAGACTCGAACAAACTCCCGGGGAAGAGGGGTCAGCAGGAGGGCCAGATCCTGGCATTCCTGTGCCAGGCAGCGCTGCCCAAGGGTGCTGCGGCCCCTCCTGGAGCGGCGGCGGTGCCTGGGAGGGCGATGCCCATGGCGGGCGATCCAAAGCCTGGACCTGGGGATTTTGCCCAAAATGCTGATTAGAGCTGGCTGCTGGCCGGGGAAGGGAGGATTAATGCGCTTTTAAAGCAGCGACGAGTTAACCGAGAAATCAATCCTTGGCAGGGGCTGGCCCGCGGGTCCCCCGGCGCGTGAGCGCTGCCGCACCTGGGCCGCGGGATCCTTTCCCAGCTCCTCTCCAGGACTTGGGAAGCGCCGGGTCTTGGCGGCCGACGCAGGGCGTTGGGTCCCGGCCAAGCTGGCACGGCGCGGCGCGGCCGCGGGGGATGCCTGCCCAGGGCCGACGTGACGGATGGCGAGCCCAGCTGCCCGCCCGGGTGCGAGCCAGGCCCTGGGATGCCCGCGGGGTCCCTGTGCATCCCCACCCTGCAGCTGGCACGTCCTGGGGCTCTGCGTCCCCTCCCCAAGGGTGACACTGTCTCAGGGTGCCCAGCCGGCCAGGTCAGGGAAGGAGGCTGAGCTCAGGCTCTTGCCTGTGCCGATTTGGTGCATCCAAAGCCTCCAAAGGTGCTTTGGTACCCAAAACCCGCAATGGTTTGGCACTGGGCACCTCTGGCCCCCCCGCGAGGCTGTGCCCCTCTCGGGCTCAGCCCCACCAGCAGCCCCCAGCCGTGCCGTGGGGACGTCACCAGTGACGCCCCGCGGTGCCGGCCCGACCCGACAGGGCTGAGCACCCATCGATGCCCTGGGTGCTCCCCATCGCCTTCGCTGCCCTGCCCTGCCCGGCGCATCCCGAGGTGCCGCGGGAGAAACCCCCTCCCCGCGGGTCCCTGAGGAGCAGCTCACGCCCCTGCCACCCCGAGGCCCTGCCTGCACCCCCTGACTCGGGTGCAGGGACTGGGGGGGGACGGGAGCCCCCCCGGCCCCCTCCTGCGAGCGCTCAGCCCCCTCGGTGGTGCTCAGCGCCGGCACCTCCATCCTCGTGCAGGAAGAGCCACAGCACGGCCGGGGGCGGCAGGCAGCGAGCCAGCCTCGCAGGGAGATGTTTTGCCTCCCCCCAGCCCTCCAAGCAAGGGACCCCGGGGACGCTCCCCATGGCTGCCACCGTCCCCATCCCTGCCATCCGGGGCTCGGCTTGTCCCCGGGACAAGTGCAGCCACACCGGGAGTGACAGGAGGCAGGGTGATGGGCACCTCTCGGGCTGCGGGGAAGCGTCCGGGGGCCAGGCACAGGGAAGGCTGGCGCAGGCAGCACCGGGCAAGGAAAGCTGGCAAGCAGACAGCGCGAGCCATCCCTGTCCCCGGGGCCATCCCTGGCCAGCCCTGGAGAGCCCCTGCCTCCATCACCCCCAAAGGCAGGGGACACCGTCCCCCCCTTTCCCTCTGGGTGCCAAAGCCACCTCCAGGCCCTCCCCGCCGCGCGCAGCCCTGGGCCGGGATGAATCTCTCGCTGCCACCGTGGCAGTTTTCCCCCGAGGCTCCCGTGCTCTCCGTGCCGGGGCTGCCCGGGGCTCCCAGGGGAGCCCCTTTCACGCACTTTGCCGCACCTCGCCAAGGGGAGCGCGGCCGGCTCAGCTCGCCCTCGGCACAACTCCTCTGCCCGCCGAGCCTCGCCACGCCGGCACTGCCCCGTCCACACCCCGCCGCACCGGCCACGCCGCAGCCACCCCTGCAAGAGGGGAAAAGGCACCGGGTTGAAGCAGGCTCAGCTTACGGCTCCCAGCATCCGTCCCCAGCCCGCCCGGGCTCGGGGGAATAAAAAAGCACCAAAGAGAGCTATTCCCCGCTCGCTTCAAGATAGCCGGGCAGCGAGCCGGGCCCCAGCGGCTGGGCTTTGTTCAGCAAGCTGCAAAAGCGCGTGCACGCTTGCAGCGCTGGGCACACGGTGGGTTCACTGCCTGCCCCGGTACGGAGGGAAAACGCAGGCAGGGAGGGAGCCGTGGGCAAGGAGGGAAGCGCAGGCAGGGGCAGAGCTGCCCGGGAAGGTGAATTATTGGCGGACGCCTCGGCGCGCTGGAGGAGGGTGGCTGATTTATTGTGCGAGGCCCCAGCCAAGTTCAAGGTGATGCGGTGGAGAGTGGCGCAGCGCGAGCGCCGGCCACCCAGCCGCTCGGCTCTCACCCGACGGGCGTCTCTCGAGCAGCAGGCCTTATCCTGCCCACCGCCCCGCATGCCCGGCCCGGCCCTCCGATCCGGCTTCATGAACCGCACTTAAAACAGGATCTATTTTTCCCAGGCGAGGACTTAAGCTCAGATCAGGCAGAAGCGGCGGGGTCCTCGGCGGCGCTGGCGGTGCGAGCGGCAGGGCAGGGCCAGCCGGGGCAGGCGGGCACGGCGCGGTGGGCGCCGTGCGGGGAAAGCAAGGATCTCCCGAAGGTTGCATTTAAAGAACGGCCTCATTGTTTTTCCCAAACAATACTCAGCAGATGGGAGAATTGAAAGTGTGTTGCAACCTTCCCTCTCTCCCCCCGCCGTGCCCGGCTCGCTGCTCCCATCCTTTGGCAGCCGATCTGAGCTCCCGGCTGGAAACCAGTCCGCCGGAGCTACTGGTGGAGGGGGTGAGCACCGGCGCTCCCCTCTCTCATTGAAAAGCCGCGGCGCTTTCGGGAAGGAGGTTTGCCAAAGATGCCCCGCTGAGATGGGCCCACCAGGCAGCTCCCCGCTACGGCCACACGCCCGAGCCGGTGGTGGCAGCTGGGCGACGTGCGGAGCCGAGCGGTGGTGGCCGGGGAGAGGCGAGATCCCCCTCCGCACCCAGGAGACGCGGCCGTGACCGGGCCACGTGGCTGCAATGCCTCTTACAGCCCGGCTCCGTGCCCCGGGCACCACGGCGTGCCCATTTCCCTGGGTGTTGACGGCGTTCGCCGGTACGGAGGTTTGTGCCAGGCCAGCTTGGCTGGGCTGCTCCCCGATGGCCCTGGGACCGGGTGCTGCCGGCTACGGCACGTGCAGGGGTTTGGGCCCGGCCACCAGCTCTCAGCCGGGCAGTGCAGCCGCGTCGCCTCTGCACCGAAACCCGTCTCCGAGGATGCATCTGAGCAAAGCGGTGGGAGCCGGGCGTCCCGCCAGGGTCCGGCCGGAGACCCCCTCCCCTCTCCCAGGCCCCAGCGGACCCGGGGAACCCAGGAGAGGGGAGAGGGTCTCTGGCCAGGCCGCAGCGGGACGCCCGGCTCCCACCGCTCCAGCTGCCTTTGAGGCCAGTTCCCATCTCACCTCGCTCCCAGCGTACGGGTAGCAGGGTGGGGGGCTCGGGGAGCGCCGGGGTGACGGCCAGGTGCCAAAGATGAACCAGAGGTTTGCAGGAGCATCACCGCTCATAAAATTTGCACATCTCCCCCCTGGGAGCATTCCAATTCCCCCTGCAACCCCGCTGCAGATCCAGGAGCCGGGGATAACTGTTCCGGCTCCGGAAACACCGCCGGCTCCTCGGCAGCAGCTCCCGAGGGACACACGTGCAGGGCCAGCGGCGGGTGCTTAGCGCCGGGGTTATTTCGGAGTCCTGGCAGCCGGAGCCCCCCCCGCTTCCCCGTGGGCAGGGTGAGGCCTCGTGCGTGGCGGCGGTGCCGGTGCCGCTTCCCTGCTAATCCGGGCAGCTCCCTCTTGACTTCCCGGCCTGTCCCTGAGGGGGGACAGAGGTGAGCGGGGCGAGCGGGAGGAAGCCCCCGAGCGGGAACAGAGAGGTGAGGAGGGCACAAAGTCACCCTCCTTGCCTGATGGGAGACTCGGCCGAGGCCCCGGCCGGGAGCGTGTCACGAACGATGCCTTTGCCAGGGCTATTTTGGTGCCACTGGGCTGCCAAGCCCCAGCTTGGACCAGCTTTGACTGGGAAGGGCGGCTACCCGAGTGGTAGCCGGGGTCTGGGCGGCCGTGCCGGGCTCGAGGGCCGGCGGTGGCGGTAGCAGCGGGGAGATGCGCGAAGGCAGAGGCAGGGCGGCTCCCGCGCACGTTCCAATGTATCCACATCACCATCCGCGGCTCCCGAGCCCGGGCGAGCCTCCCCGCCGCGCGGGTGGGATGGGAACGGCGCGGCTGGCGGCGGGGGGAGCGATGGGGGGGTCGGATCCGGTAGGTGCGGACAACGTCTGATCCCATCCGAGCTGGGCTGGATTGGAGCTGAGGCTACGCCGGGGCAAAGGGGGGGAAACCGGAGCCTTCCCCGCGCGAAGGCGGCGGGGTGGAGGCTGGGATCCGCGGAGGAAAAACCAGCTCCCCCCCGTCGGCTGGGCGAAGCGCTGGGAACAGCACGGGTTTGTGAGCAGAACGGCTCCTGCCAGCCCCGGCCTGGCCAGCCAGCGACCGCACGGCTTCCCACATCAGACCAGCGCTGTTAGCTGGCAACAACAGGCTCTGCCAACCCAGCGCCGGCTGGAGACTGGGATGGCAGGGAGGTGGTGGGACCCCCGGGAAGGATGGAGTTAGGGTGGGAGAGGAGGGAAGGAAAAGAAAGGAAAAGAAAAATGGAAAAGAAAATATAGAAAAGAAAATACAGAAAAGAAAATACAGGAAAGAAAATATAGGAAAGAAAATATAGAAAAAAGAAAAAGAAAAAAGAAAAAGAAAAAAGAAAAAGAAAAAAGAAAAAGAAAAAAGAAAAAGAAAAAAGAAAAAGAAAAAAGAAAAAGAAAAAAGAAAAAGAAAAAAGAAAAAGAAAAAAGAAAAAGAAAAAAGAAAAAAGAAAAAGAAAAAAGAAAAAGAAAAAGAAAAAAGAGAAAATGAAAAAAGAAAAAGAAAAAAGAAAAAGAAAAAAGAAAAAGAAAAAAGAATAAGAGAACAGAAAAGAAAAGAAAAAAAGGCAGATTGAGGTGTGACCCTTGCCAAGTCAACCACACGGTGGGGAGCACCATCCCCAGGGTCACCGGAGCAGCCCCAGCGCTGCCCACCCGTGCCCGTGCCCGTGCCCATGCCCAGGCCGGTGCCCGTGCCGTCGCCAAGCCTCACGCACCGCACCGCAGCCAGGGCCGAGGCCGGCCGCCGCGATGCCTCCGGCACAACGCAGGTGCCACGGTGCTGCCGAGGGGACCCCCGTGAACCCCCCTCTCCGGGGCAGCTGAGTCCAAGCCTCCGAGGTGGGGCCGGCTCCTGCCCGCGGCTCCGGCCCAAGGGACGAGGTCTGGCAGCGGAATGGCCGGCGCGGGCAAGGGGTCCGGCAGCGGCCCCCTGCCCCCCCAGAGCAGAGCCCTGGCAGGGTGCGGCACGAGGCCGGATTTGGAGCGGGCAGCGGCTGCCAGCAGGGAAGAGGTTACGAGCCGGGGGGGGGAAGCTGCCTGCTCAATAATTAAATAAATATCAGCGATCAATAAGGACGGAGCAAAGGCAGAGCCACAGCGGTCGTGGCGCAGGCAAAGGGGGGGTCCCCGAAGTCTCCTCCCTGCGCCCGTGGCGGCTGTGGGGGAGAGACGTGGGGACGCCCCCCTTGCCCGCACCGTGGGCCCTGGCATGGCCACCCCGCCGCGCAGCAGCGGGCCACGTCGGCGTGGCCTGGAGTGACACCAGCGTCCCCACGCACGCGGCTGGGGGCTGCCCCTCGACACCCCCAGGCGCAGACGGGGGGGCCGGCATCGCCCCTCACCCGCGGACCGAGGGGGTGCCCCCCGCGTCCTGCCATGCACGGCCCCCGCCGCCCTCTCGCCCGCCAGCGCGGCACGGCGCAGCCGGTTGTAAATTGTCCGAAACTTGCAGAATTTTGAAGAAAAAGCCTGTGCCCCCCCCTCCCCACCTCCTTGCACCCCACCATGTGCAGCTGGGCTGGGGGGGGGGAGGAAAAAGTTTCACGCTACGCAAGAGACGGCGCGGCCGAGGCCGAACCCGCAGCGCCAAGCCCCCCCCCCCACCTCCCCGAACCCAAGCGGGGACCCCCCGCGCCCCACCGCGTCCCCCCGCAACCCCAAACCCGGCGGCTTCCCCGCACCACCCGCCTCCGGCTGCAGCGAAAAAAAATAAAACCCAAACCACAACGCAACCTTCCCCCCCCCCCCGCCTCCTCCCGCCCCAAGTGAAAGCGGAGGTAGAAAAACCCCAAAAAGCACCAGAAACACCCAAAAAACCCCTAAAAAAGACGCGGGGGGGGGGGGGAGAGGGAAACGCGGCTCCTCCGAGCAGCCCCGCACCGGCCCCAACCCGCCCTTTCCCTGTTATGATTATTTTTATCGAGGGGGGGGGTTGCTTTTTTTTTTGCCTTTTTTTTGGCTTTTTTTTTTTGTTGTTTCATTGCAACTGTAAAAATCTGTTGCGGCGAAAGGGGGGGGGGATAAATTGGGGGGGGGGGCGCGGAGGAGATGGGGGGGCTCGGTTACCTGGGTCAGGCAGAGAGGAGACGAATACATCCCGAGCCGTGCTGGGAAAGTGGCTAATTGCAGGGCTGAGACTCGAGGCGTAAAAGTTACTGAGTCATTTCGGAGGCTGGAGCAGTCCGGGCGTTTTTTCTCTCTCTCTCCTCCGGAGCGGCTCTGCGGGGCCCGGGGGGGGGCAACCGGGCAGGGGGGGGCGGCCCCGCGGGAGGGGGGGCCGAGGAGGAAAGAAAAAGGGTCCAACTTCCACCCCCCCCCCCCAAAAAAAAATTAAAAATAAAAAGCAAAAATTTCTCCCCCCCCTCCCCTTGGAAAATAAAGCGCTTTTTTTTGGTGGTGAGGTGGTTGGTTGGGGGGGTTAAAGGGGGAAAAGGCTCATCTTCGCCCCCCCGGGGGGTCGGGGGGTCCGCACCCAGGCTGCAGGCAGGGGCAGCGGGGAAGTTAGAGGGGAAGCGGCTCCATCCGAGAGCCGGGCAGCGGAGAGAGGGAGGAAAGAAAGAATGAGAAAATGAAAAAAAAAAAAAAGAAAAAAAAAAGAGAGAGAGAAGAAGGGAAAAAAAAAAAAAAGGAGCGAGGAATGAAGTGACGTTATGAAAAAAGCCCATCCCAAAATATTACATCCCATTTAAAGATGTAGGAACCCCCTTTGGCTCGCAGGGCCGAGGCGCTGCGGGGCAGGGGCGAGCGGGGGAGGGCCGGGGCGAGCGGGGGAGGGCCGGGCTGGCCCCCCCCGGGCCGGGCAGCGCCGGGCGAGCTCGCCCCTTTTTTTTTTTTTTTTTTTGTTGTTTTGGAGGGGTTTAATTATTTTTTTTTTTAAATAAACAGAGCCAATACGGTGAGGGGAGAGAGAGAAAAAAAACCCAACAACCCACCCTGCGGATTCATGTGCAACTTCTGGGCAGAGCCCCGGGATGCCCCGCAGCCCAGCCCGGGGGGGGGCCGCCAATTTCGGGGTCGTCCCCCCCAACCCCCCGCTTCCCCCCGTTATTTAACGACCGGCAGCATCTCAACGCTCTGCCCCGGGAGGGGGGGGGGGCAGCGGCCGCGTCCCCCCCCCCCCCCCCAACCCCAAACGCACAAAGAAAAAGCAAAAAAAAAAAGCGGAGCCTTGCGCCCGGCAAACTCCAAACCGCAAGTTCTCACTCCAGAAACACCACCGCCACCAACCAATTCTGCAGGCTTTAATAAACCCTAATTAGAGAGCGAGCGAGGGCGAGAGCCACGTACAGAAAAACAAAGGGAATCCCCGGCTCCTAATTGTGAAAGTGAGTTTTCAGCCCCGCAGGATGGCGGGCGGCAGCCTCCCGAGGCTGGCGATTTACTTAGCCCCGCTCTCCCCTCCCTTCAGCCACGCATCTATGGGTCTTTTTATTTTTTTTTTCCTTTCTTTAATTTTTTTTCTGTCTTTCATTTTTTTAATTGCTGCCTGCAGTGACCCGAAATGCAGGCGGGGACCGGTGCCCGCCGGGCGCTGCGGGGCCGCTCCCGGCTCCGGCCCTACCTCGCTCTCCAAAAAAAAAAAAAAATATAGATTTTGCATAGATTTTTCTCTTTTTTTCCCCTTATTTTTTGTCGCCACCGCTCTGCCGGGCAAGGACACCCTGCCAGCCCTTCTCCCCGCACAACTGCTTTTCGCTCCTAACTTTTCCCGGCCCCCGCAGGCCGATTTCCCAGCTCCGCCTGGGGGTTTGGGGTTTATCCCCCCCCCTCCATTTATTTCTCCTCCATCCAAAGCAACCCCGCAAGCAGCCCCGCTCCGGGATGCAGCGGCTTTGCGGTGGCCCCGCACAAACTTCACCGCCCGGGCCCGATCCCCGCCACCCCGGGGGGGGGCGGCCGGCGCCTCCCCCGTGGCCTGGAAGGAGGCGAAGCAGGAAAAGCCCAGCCCGGCGGGGACGATGTTTTTATTCTTACATCGAGAATAGTGATTTTTTGTTGTATATATATATATTTTTTCAATTTTTTTCCCTCCCCCCCCCCCCGGTGCGGGCAGGGCGGCCCCGCACAGCGCAGCGCGGACTTAAACGCGACCCTCCCCGGGGCGTCACTTCCAAGTTCAAGTCGGTGCGGCTGCCAGCCTCTCCGCCCCCTTTTTTTTAGCGGCCATTTTCAGCTTCATCCAACCCTCCCCGGGCTGCGGAGGCTTCCCCTTCCCCACCCCCCCCCGCGTCCCCCTTCCCCTCCCCGCATCGCGACCTCCCCGCCGGGCGGCTCCCGCCCCGGGCCCCGCCGGGGAGGGATGGAGCGGGGGGGGGGGAGGGACGGCGGCTGCTCCCCCCCGCACCCCCCCCGCACCCCCCCACCCCGGGCACCCTCTTAAACTCCGGCCCCGCCGCCCCCTCCCCGGCAGCCAACTTTTGCTGGGTGGGTGCACACGCAAAGACACGCACACGGGTGGGGATGGGGGGGGGGGAGAGGGAAAGTAGAAGAGAAAATGAAAGTGTCATGGGACCTACCATAGCCAAGTGCAATTAACGGGCTTCCAAGTTGCTGCGAAAAGCAAAGCAAAGAGGGTGGGCTGGTTTGGTTTTTTTTTTTTTTTTTTTTTTTTTTGGTATTTTGTTCTAAAACGTGTGTTTTCCACCGAGCCGAAGGAGGAGGGGAAAAAAAAAAACCCAAAAAAACAAACCGTGGCTCCCAAAAATAATTTAAAAAAAAAAAAATCACCACCCCGCCGCAAGAAGAAGCAAAGCCCCCCCCGCCCCGAGGCCACCGGTAAAGTCTCCTCGGCGGGCGGTCACCCTCTCGCCGGCTCCGTCTCGCTGCCGGGGGCCATGCTCCGGCCTCAGCGCCTCGGGGGCCGGGCTGGGCCGGGCTGGGCGCCGCGGGCCATGGGCCGGGCCGGCGGTCGCCGGTGGCGAGTTCCGGGGCGGCTGCGGGAGGCGGCGGCGGGGGGCGGCGGCGGCGGCGGGGGGCGGCGGGAGCGCGGTGTCCGCGCCCGGCCCGGCCTCATGCGGTGGGGGGGGGCTGGGGGCCGGGGGGTGATGGTTATTTTTGGAAGGGAAAAGGAGGAAAAAAAAAAAAAGAAAAAAAAGAAAATATGGGTGTTTTTTTTTTTTAAATTAAAAAAAAGAGAAACCGGGGCTCGGGCCGGCGGAGGGCCGGGCTGCGCCTACGGAAAAGCGAAGCTGGCATCGCCCCCGCCCCCCCGCAGCGAAGCCCAACTCCGGCCGGGCACGGCTCCTCCTCGCAGCCCGCAGCGCCCCGGCCCCATCGCCGCCGCCGCCGCCTCCTCCCGCCGCGCCGCCTCCTCCGCCTCCTCCTCCTCTGCCTCCTCCCCTCGCCCCGGGCACCGGCGGCGCTGCGGAGGGGACGCTGCCGGTGCGGGGGCGGGGAGGGAGGAGGAGGCGGAGGCGGAGGAGGAGGAGGAGGAGGAGGAAGGCTCCGGCCCCGCTCGCCCGGCAGCGCGACGGCGGCCCCCGGCTGGTGCTGGTAGGTGGCGGGGGCTGCGGAGGGAGGTGCGGGGCCGCCCCCGGCCCTGCCCGGCGCGGGGGGGGAGGGATGGGGCGGGGGGGGGGGGGGCGCGGCCCCGGTGCGGAGCTACCGCAGAGCGGGGAGGAGCCGCGGGCAGCGCCGGGCCCGTTCGCCCGCCCGCCCCTGCACCGGCCGCCGCGGCCTGGGCCCGGCCCCCGCCCCCGCCAGCCCCGGGCCCGCTCCGCCGAGCCCCGCGGCTCGGCCCCGGCCCACGGACCCCCGCGTCCCCACGGACCCCCGCGTCCCCACGGGCACCCCCTCCTTCCCACGGACACCCCTGCCCCTGTTCGACGGACACCAGCCACCCCTATCCCCCGCCTGCAGACCCCCCCCATCCCTCCCCCACAGACCCCCCCATTTCCCCTCTATGGACCCCCCCATCCCTCCCCTATGGACCCTCCCGTCCCTCCCCCACGGACCCCCTATTTCCCCCCGATGGACCCCCCCCCGTCCTTCCCCCACGGACCCCCCCCGTCCTTCCCCCACGGACCCCCCCCATCCTTCCCCCACAGCCCCCCCCCCCATCCACATCCCCTGCCCCCCCCCAGCATCCCCCATCCCCTCCGGGGTGCCCCATCCCTCTCCCCCCATTCCCCTTGTGCCCCCCCCCCTTTCCCCCCCGGGACCCCCCTCTCTGCCCCCCAGTGCAGCGGCTCCAGCACCGGGGCTCGGGGGGACCGGGGCTTTGCACCCCCTCCCCGTCCCGGTCCCGCTCGGAAAGTTGGCAGCGACCGGGCTTTGGTCCGGGAGAGGAGAAGGGTGCTTTGGGGCGAGCCTTCCCCTTCATTTCTATCGACCCCTTTTGTGTCTGGACCTGTATTTTTAACCCTTGTTATCGAGTAATCCTTTAATCTTTTAATCCTTTCAAATAACCCTATTTTTCTATAGGAAGGCAACAAAATTTAGATTTTTTTTTTTCCCCCCAGTTTATTAAGGGGCGAAGCGTGCGCTCTGCGCCGGTATTTTTAGGCACGCTCCGTAGTCTTGAACAAACAGGAACATAATCTCCGTCTGTCTTGTGCTCAAATGATTTCAGTGTGATAAATAATATGCTAAATAATTTATTATATATTTTTAAAATAAAATTAAAGCCAGCTACACTGACGTTCCCTTAGTTTTTATTTCATTTTCTCCCTCTCTTTTTTTTTTTCTTCTTTTTTTCGGGGACTCGGTGAGCCCTGATCATTTTTACAAGGGATCAGCTCGATTTTAACAGGGATTTTGTGTATACGAGAAGTTTATTTTAGCCATCCCCGTGTCCCCTTTGCCTGCTAAACCCACCGCGCGCATACCGAGGTATGGCTGTTACACGGCGTAATTTGTGCCTTCGCAGGGAAGGTTTTGCTGCCGTTCAAGCTGTTTGTCAGACACCGAAGTACGGCGAGCGGCCTGATGGAAATGAGATCTAATTTTGTTCCAGCTTTCTATCAAAAAAAAAAAAAATTCTTTATATTTACAAGCTCTAGAACTTTTTTTTTTTTTTAATCACCATCTGCTCCCCCCCCAAAAAAAGCCACTTCCCTGTTTTAAAGCCGAAAAAAAGGCTTCTGGCTGAAATGAGCAGCTCGCTCGCCTCGTCCCAGCTCCGTCGGCCTCGAGGAATGTAAACTCGGCCCTAACTTTGCTCGCAGAATGCAGTTTTCATTTTCTCCCCGACGCCGGGCGAGATACGGCGCAAAAATAAACCCCGGGGGAAGAATTTGCCAATTTTTAACTTCTTGCGAGGCTGCCGGCGGTGCCCGCCTGGCAGCTCCCCTCCCTCCCGCCGGCGCGGTGTTTTGCTGCGGCGATTCCTCGGCTCCTGGCGGTTTTGGGGAGGACGCGGACGTTCGCCTTCGATCCCGCTGCCGTGAGAGGTTGGCCGGCGGTGCCAGGGCCGGCGGTGCCAGGCTGGCGAGCGTGGCACGGGGTGGGCGAGGAGGGAAATGGGAGCTGGTGGGGTGGTGGTGATGATGATGATGATGAAGGGGGAGAAAAAGCAGGGCTGGGTTTTTATTTTCCCTCCTGGGAGGGCCTGGGACGCGGGACGGTGGGGAAGGGGGTTCTGCTGTAGTTGTTTTTTTTTTTTAATGCTATTAAAATATTTCCTGGATGATTCAAAGTTGAAGGGCTGCCAGCCTCATCTCCGAGACGCCCCCGTGGGCTTCCAGCGGCCCACGGGCACGCGTTAGGTCCCCCCGAATCCCTCCCGTTTCTCCTCTCCCAGCGAGGGGCCCGGGGCCCGATCCTGCGCGAGCCGTCGGAGCAATGACCCCGGCGTTGAAATAATGGCGACGCAGCAAGTGGCACCTGTAGGTCCCTGCCGCCGTCGGGGCCGGAGGCAGAGCCAAAGGCATCCCGGCCGCCCGCGGCCCTCAGCCTGGCAACCCTGCCGCAGGCGGGGGTTCCTCGGCCCCGGGGGTGCAGACCCCTGCTGCCGACCCGTCCCCGCTCCTCCCGGCCACCCCAGTTCCCTGCGGCCACCCCAGCCTCGACCCCAGTTCCTAGTGTAAACCCCAGGCAGAAAAACACTAAAAAACTACAATAATCCTTTTTTTGTGTGTGTGTTTCCAGGCTGCCTGTAAACAGCATTCCAGGGCGGGGGGGGAATCCAAACCCAATTTAATTTTCCCGTGCAGGCCATGCCTGCTGCCTCAAATTAAAAAAAAAAAGGGGGGGGGATCTGGGGTCCGGTTCTGCTTCTCCTAATGGCTTTTCGCAGGGGTCGAACCCTGGGGGTTGAAGCTGAGTTGCTCCTGTTTTGGCGCGGAGGTGGCGAGGCTGGATCAGGCCCTTTGTTTCATTCCTCGGGTTTCCATCCCGGCCCCTTCGCCGGCTCCCCACCACCCGTCTGCACCGTCGGCGCTGGGAACAAGTGGAAATTTGCCCTCCCCACCCAGCCACCCGGTGAAATCTGTTGCCGTAAGAAGCCGGTGAAATCCCACGCCGGCGGCTGAGGCCGTTCCCCACCGCCCCGGTGCCCCCCACCCGGCCAGGTGCCCGTGGGCAAGAGCCCCTACCCGGTACCGAGCCAAACAGGGCCAGCTGGCCACCACCCGAACCCCCGGCACGGCCCCGGCGGCCGAGACAGCCGCGCTTGCCCCCTCCTCGAAGCTGGGGTTTATTTCTAAAGAGCATTTCATGGTTGATTTGTGCTGCTAAGACGCCTCGATGCCAACTTTTGGGCTCAGCCAAGGGGGTGCAGATGCCCGTGGAGCTGGGCAACCCCCCCATCACCCCGGGAAAAATATCCCCCCCGGGAAAAATATCCCCCAGCCTCGTTAACCGTTTTCTTGGGCTCATTTTGAGCATTTTTGCAGGGTTTTTTCAAAGGTCCCATTCTGCTGGGTGCAACGTTCGGGACTGCCGGCACCGCGAGCCACGTCCCTCGCCGGAAGGAGGGAGAGAAAGGGAAATAACCCACGTTGGGAGAGTTTTGTTGCTGCCTTTCTTTGCTTTTAAAGTAACTTTTAAGGAGAATATTCTGGTTTTGACCAGAATTTATTTACTTTATTCCTGCATATGGCTCTTGGCCTGGGTCCCAAACAGGCAGAGGTCTGGCCCGGCTCAATTCAAAGCCAAAACGTGCAATGAAAAAAGACTTTTTTTTTTTTTTTTTCCTGTTCTCTTTCTTTATAAAGCAGGTTTTTAACTGGTGAAATTGTTGCTGCCAAGGAGGGGGGGCGGATTTCAGTTTAAAAATTGCTAGCAGATTTCAGTGAATTATTCTGCAGGAATTTCAAGGTTTTTTAGGATTTTTGCTGTGGCTCTTTTGGGTTTTTTTGGCTGCGGGTTAGATGTAAAAAAAAATAAATATAAAACCCCAAGTTTTTCCCCCCCCTTTGTATTTTTTCCAGCAGCTCAAACATCACCTCTTCCCCATGGATTTGTTGGAAACCAGCCCTCGAAGAGCTGCGGCCGGTGAGAAACCCCCTTTGCCACCCATTCCCCGGCTCCCGCGCCGGGAAGCCCGACCTCACCGGGGCCAATCTCCCCCGAACTGCCCCTAAAATTTGTTTCTTTACATCAAAAAGGAGGGGTTTTTGCCTTTTCCCTGGGCGTGCTGGCCTCGCCGCTGCCAAATGGCTTCAAATCCGGCCACGGGGCCACGGGGCCGCTGCCCTCCCGGGCCCGGGGGCTCGGGCAGGGCGAAGCCCCGGCGGGGTTTTCGCAGCCGCGCGGGGATGGAGGCTCCGGGAGCTCTTGCAAATGCCAAAAATTTCACTCGTTAAAAAAAAAAACCCCAACAACCAAACCCCAAATGCAACCAGGAAACGTTTCCTCACTTGATTTTTTTTTTTTTTTTTGCAAAAAGAAATAAATCAAGATGTGGCCACTCGCCGAGGGCTGGATTGTCGTGGCGGGGTGGGGGAATTTGGGGACATTTCTGGAGTGGGAGGAATGGGGAGAAACACGGCCCCGTCTCTTTGTTCGCTGCGAGCGCATCCAGATTTGCTTTTTTTTTTTTCACCTCCCTGCAGCCGGAGCTGGCAGACGGGGGGCTCCTGCCATCGTCCCCGCGCCGCTCGGCGGAGCCCCCAAACCGCCGCGGACGCCCCTCGGCCCCGGTAGCGTGGGGAAAGCTCAGCGTCTCGGTGCCGTGACCCCGATGGCTTCCTCGGCGCGGCGGCGTGGCTCTGCGCTGGCACGCCGCAGGCGGGTGCCGCTGCCGTGCTGCACCCAGCAGCGCCCCGATGCCAGCCCCCCCCCCCCCCAACACCCCGCGTGCCAACGGGAGCAGCACCCAAGGGTGGGGGGAGGACAAAAATCACCCCAAATATGGCTTTGCTGAGGGGGAGGGCGGAGGAGCAGGGAAGCCTCGCACGGGCTTTGGGGAGCAGAAAGTGAAAGTGGCTGGCGGTGGGTGCGGTGAGCGCGTCGGGGCTCTGCGCCCCGGTGCCCAGCTGGCACCCCTGTCCCCTGGGGGTTCGGTCCCCGGGAGCTGCCGGAGCCTGGGGAGGACAAAAGCGGCCGACGGTGGCATTTTGGCGCCCGAGCGGGAGGGGGGGGAATCATGGGGGAATTTTAATCAGTTGGCAAAGCGAACCGATGTGCGGGGAGGTAACGAGCTACCTGCTCCCGCCGCCGGCTCCGGCACCTCCGCCTCGCCGCCCGCCGCAGCGGGGAGGCCGTGCCCGGCCCCGACCTCCCGGTGCACGTAATATCGGGGACCGGGGCTCCGGAGCAATACCGGGGGCCTAACGCCCCGCCAGCAGCGATGGAACATCGCCATCGCCCAGTTGCTCCAGTTTAACACCGGGGCCAGGCGTGGGGTTCGCCCTCCCGGCGCAGCCCTCGTGCCCGCTGCGCCGCAGCGCCGGCCCAGCGCCGGCCCCTCCGGCGGCCCTTTGGACGAGGCGTTTGCCGCGGTAGGAAATGGTTTCTCCGAGGGTTTTGTTTGCCAGAGGAGAAAACTGGGCTGGAATTTGCAAGAAGAAAGTTTGAAGGGAACGGCAAAGAATTATATTGGTTTTCCAGAACGCGCTTGCAGTTGCGCCGGTGCGCGGAGACGCGTCCCGCAGCAACGCGAACCCGAGGCATATGCGAAAGTAATATCGGGCGAAGGGTCCCTTCTCCGGGAAAAGTTTAGCAACTCACATAATCAATTGCCAGCCTACGTCTATAGCTAAACCAATTACTGCAGACAAATTGGCATGAATATTCGCCTCGCAAAGCTCCCCGGCCGCACAAAGGGCTCGCTTTCCCCCTTCCCCGCCACGATTTTACGAGAGAGGAAAATTACTCGGATGCTGAGCGTACTGTAAGTAATAAGGGCTTTGAAAATAGGCTCCTAATTAAAAATGATACCACTGCTCGTTTGTTTTTAAGCACACATTAAACTTTTTTTTTTCCCCTTCCCTGCTGCATTCAAATGTTGGGGTTGCTGGCTTGGGTTTTTTTGTGAAAACTGGCTTTCCGTGCCGTGATTCTGGTTTAATTTGACTCCCCCCCGCCCCCCTCCAGGGTCTGCTTCGAATTAGCGAAAGCCAAATCCAAGAAGCTGGAAAGGGATATTATAGAATTTTCCATGTCCTTATTATTTTTTTTATTAGCGGGACTGGGCAGCTCGGCCGAGCGGGGAGGAAAAAAATGGCTTTTGTGGTTGCGGCAGTTGTGTGAGCCGCTGGCGCTGGGGCTGCGCTCGCCGGGGCAGCGCCCGCCTGCAGCCGCGCTCGCCGGCCCGGGGGCTCGGCGGGGGGCACGTTGCCCAAAGCGTTGGGCGCAGGGCATCAAGCTGCACCGGCAGAGGGGAGAGCACCGGCTTGGCCGGCTGCGGTGTTTTGCTGGGGTCAACCCCTTCTGCCACATCCCAGGGTGGCAGGGGATACCCAGTGCCGGCGTAGCGTCCGCACCGCGGCGTCCCGGCCTGCAGGCGGGCCAGGCACCAGCCAGCCCAGGCGCATGGAGCAGGCGCCGAGGGATGCTGTGCTACCTGCCAGGGGCTCTCCAGGGGACGCGGTGGCACCCGGGGGACGCGGCGGACACGTGGGTGCTGCCCGCCTGGGCGGGCTGCCATGACAGCCCCCTGCGGCGCGGGCACGGCCCCGGGGGAAGCGCCACGGTGCCGCGTTTCGGCGGTGGGTGCCGTTCGGCCACGTGGCGTCGGCGAGCGGTGCCGGGGGCCAGGCACTTCTCTGCGGGGCGGAGGGGGCAGGCGGGGGGGGCCGTGGATAACCCTGGGAAGGGGGTGCGGGGGGGGACGGTGTTTCGTGGTTACGGCTTGGCCATAAACCCCAAATTATTGCAGGAAGAGGGGCTGGGGACGGCGCGTTCCCTTCAACACCTTCCCCAGCCGAAGGCCCCCGTGCCTCAGTTTCCCCAGTCCGCGCCGTGCCAGGGAAGGGGGATTCGGCAACCGGTTCCCTCCCTGTTTCGCACATGGGGGGCTTGGAGCAGGGCCTGGAGAGTTAACACCAGCGACGGCCGCCGGCACATGCTCTGCCCGGCCCTGAAACCCAGCCAGCTCCCGGCTCCGGCAACAACAGCCGCTATTGTGCGCCGGCAGCCCTGCGCGAGCACCCAGCTGCCGCCGCAGGGTGGGAGGGTGCAACCGGCGGGTGACAAGTGGACTTTGTATCCCCGCTTTGGGCTGCTGGTTGTTGCTTTTTTTTTTTTAATAGGAAGGACGGAAAACAGGGCGTTCAGCTCCCGGCGTTTCTCCCAGCCCGCTTTGCAGCAAGCGAAGGGAAAAAATATTTTTTTAAGGCAATTGCTTGGCTTTTTTTTTGCCTTTTTTTCCCTTTTTTTCTTTTTTTTTTTGCCTTTCCCCCCTTCCCCCCCCCCCCCCCCTTTTTCCTCTTTTTTGCCTTTTTTCCCCTTTTTTTCCCTTTTTTCCCCCTTTATTTTTTCTCTTGGGTCTCTTCCTACGGTGCCCGCAGATGCATCTCCTCGGAGGGGCTGTGTTTACCCAAGTGGCACCGTGTTTGTCACCGGGGCTGGCTCGCTCCGGTGTGTAAATATGTGGCGGGAGCCACATAACCGTGCCAGCAAACACCTCCTGCCGCCTGTCAGCGCTGGGGCCGTTTCTTCTCCCTCCCCGCCAGCTCCCGGCTCCCTCCCGCGGGAGCGGGGCCGAAGCCTCCCGGCTGCTGCTCCCCGAGTGCTGCCTTGGGGTTGAGCCCAAGCCTCCGGCTGTTTTGGGGTTTTGAAGGGGGTCTGTGGTCCCCACCCCCGGCTGCCTGCTGGGGCCGAAGGCAGAATCTGTCCTGGAGCCGCAGGAGAATCGCCACCTCCCTCCGTCTTACAAGTGGGGAAACTGAGGCACGGCTCCGTGCTGGCTTTTAGCCATCGACGGCAGCGGGAGCAGAACAAACCTGCGGGGGAGGATTTTCCTGCTGGATCTTGAATCTTTTTAAACCAATATTTTTGTGCCTTTTGGGCTGAGGGCTGTCGCCGCAGCAGAGCCGTGGGGTCTTGCACCCCGCTTTGCCCATGGGACGTGGGGTGCTGCGTGGGCAAGCACCGTTACGGGAGCATCGCTCAGGTCGAGCGTTGGCGGGGCAGCGGGGAAGGGGCCCAGCCTGGCGTACGGGCAGGGAAACTGCGGCACGGAACCGAGACGAGACCCGTAGCCGCTCACCGAAATGCCGGCGCTGGCGCTCCCCACCTGCCCGGCCATCCTGGCGGGACGCCTGGAGCGGGAAGGAGGGGGAAGGCAGCGTCACGGGCAGGGAAGCCGAGCCAAATCTCAGCCCAGTGATAATGTTTAACGTTGATTTTTGTATTCCCCTTCCTCTGGCCTGGCAGGACTTTGGTGCGTGCAGAGCCAACGGCTCCCGCAGCCACAGCCTCCTCGCCATGGGGCCGTCCTGCACCCGCGTGTGCCCTCCGTCCCGACCCGGCTCCGCGGCCCAGAGCTGCCTGGGGCGCTTGGAAGCAGAAAGAGCCCCCAAATAAAGAGTGTTTTGGACGGATGGAGGCACCCTGAATCCAGGGTTTCTTTGGCCGGGAGCAGGCCCCCGCGGTGCTTTGCCACGGCCGGGCACCGTGCGAAGCTGTCCCCCGCACACCAGCCCTCCGCGCAGGCTCGGCGCCCGCTGTGGTTGCAGAAGAGCCCCCGATTCACCGGATCCGTCTGTTACCTCCCCTCGGCTGCCGCTTCCTGTGCGAAGGGCACAAACGCACAAAGAAATCAAACCGATGGCAAAAAGCGGGGCCGGGGCGGCGATTCCCCACCCCGATAGCCCGTCGGCGCGAAAGGGAGCTGACGGAGGAGTCCCCAGGCACCCCTACACTGCACCCGTGTCCGACCCTGTGGTGGGAGCGCGGTGCAATGCCTGGGTCCCCAATCGTCCCATAAATGCGGGGTTTGGGGTCACATCCCCTGGGATGCACGGAGCATCCCTGGCCGTGGGGCTGGGTCTCCCCAGCCCGGTGCCCCCCAGACCTGCCAGCGCCCTGGTGCAGGTCTCACCCCGCGCCTGCCCCATCTTTCTGCCGCGGCGGCGCTGGTTTGGGGCTGCTGGGGAGCCCCGCGCCGCCTGCCCCGTAGCACCATAAACCCAGCTCCAGCCTCTGAACTGGGAAGTCTGTCTCGAAACCAGTCCAACTAGAATAACTGGGAAGGCAACTGTGGTTTCTTTTCAGGAAAAAAGAGATCTCGAAAAAGAACTGAAACTGTTTTCATTTGGACAAAAATATTCCTAGACATTTTTCCACGTTTTGCCAGTGTGCAAGAGCATTTGCTTTTCATTTTTCAATGGAAACCCAGAGAAATGTAATTGAAAATGATGTTTTCCCTGAGAAAAAAAAAAGGCAATTACTGCTGAAAATCCGTTTTGGTAAAAACAAAGCAACTTGGTGAAAGAAAACCCTTCCAAAACCGGGCCCGGCCTGTGCTGACATGGTTCCCCCCGAGCTCTCGTCCTGCCTGAGCCGCGCCGGGACGCACAGTGCCGCACGTCGCGGGCTGGCCGGCGGCGCCGGTGGTGCTTGCTCCCTCGGGACCGGCGGTGGCCGGCGCGACGCACGGCCACGGACCCTCGTCCTCCGCCGGGAGCCGGGGACCGGCCTGGCAGCGGGCGCGGGGCGCAGTGAGGCATCCCCACCGCGTCCCCACCGCGTCCCCGCCGCGTCCCCCGCGGCCTGCCTGCAGTTTGGAGAGGGGTGTGAAGCAAACATGAGACGGCCTCAAACACTCGGTCCCATGGTGCTTTTTGGAATAGTGATAATTAAATTCAGACTTTTTTCCTTTCAAAATGCCCTGGAAAAATCCAATCACTTTGCAAATCAAAATAAGCATTTCCAATTAATCCTCTAACTCGAACCACATGGCTTTTAGGGAACGCGGTTGCACTCTGCTGAGACGCTATTTTTAAACCGGTGACGGCTCCGGCGATGTTCTGAGCGTGCTGCAGGGAGGCGCGGCGCGGCCGAGGCAGCCGGGAGCCGCCAGGCACAGGCGCTGCCGGAGCGGGGCTCGGGGGCACGTCGTCCCCGTCCCCGCAGGTGCGAAGGCGCTGCCCCGCCGCCAGCGCGAGGGCGGGTGACATCTCTTGCCGACGGCCCCGGTGCCTGCAGCGACACAGGCTGAGGCTTCCTGAGTTCAGCTTTCCACCTCCGATGTGGCGACGGTGACCCCCCGCTCCCCCCTGCAGCCAAGGGGGCCCAGCGCCAGCACCCCCAAACACCTTCGCTGGGGGCTGAGGCCGCACAAACTCGCCGGCCGGGCGCGTGGGGCCGGGGCCTGGGGCTGTGCCGGGACCAAGGGTGGTGTGAGAGCAGCGCCGGTGTCACAGGGGGAGGACGAGAACATTAAACCCTCCCCCTGAAACACCCTCCTGGATTTACTGCAGAGATCCTGCCAGCAGGTGAAAATCCCCGGCCCCGCTTGCGAGGCCGGCAACGCCTGGCACCGCTCCCAGTCGTGCCAGTGGGAGGAACTGGTGGCACTGCTGGGCCACCTCTGCGCCTCCACCACCTCCTTTCTTCCCGGGGACGAGAGCCTGGAGGTGCCCCGTGGTGGGCGAGGGCACCCGGCTAAGCGATGGGGCCCGCTCCTGCCTCCCGGTCCTTGTCCCCCCCCGGCAGTGGCATTTCCAGGGCCCCTCGGCGGCGGTGCCAAGGCGGTGCTGAGCGGTGCCAGCTGCCACCCGCCGAGCCCGGGGGGTTATTTTTAGCCCTGGCTGGGGATTTGGGTGCTAAGCAGCCGGCACCTCGCAAGCTGATTTGAGCGCTAAGCTGAAAAGCTGGGGACGTGGCCAAGGCAGGCGCGGATCCGGCCCCGGCCCCCACCCGCCCGCGGCGCTGGGAGAAGCGGTACCCGAGCCCTCCCGCATGGGGGGCGTTGGGCGAGCGTGAGATGCTGCGGGGTGGCATCCCCGCTCCTGCCGCCCGTGTCCGTCACCCCCCGCCCCGCGCCCAGGGGTGCCGAGGGGCAGTGCCGCCGGGGTGTGGGGGTGCTGGCCCCCCTCCAGGCCACACGGGCTGGCGCTGGGAGAAGCCGCCGTCGGCAGGGCGAGGCGGAAGCCGCGCACCCCAGCCAAAGTCAACTCAGCCATCGCCGTTCCCAGGCTCCATGTGCTGACGGGCGTCCCAGTGCCCGGGGCCTGTGCAAGTGGGGTGCTACCCCCCCCCCCGATCTTCCTCTTCCTCACACGTGTGCTCCTGCACCGGTTTTTCCTCCTGGACCGTTCTGGGAGCAGGCAGGAGCCTGCAGCATCCCCTTTCCCCAGGGGCTGGAGCCGTGGCGGGGCTGAGCCTGGGTTCGGCACTGTTTCAGGCACCGTGCCAGCACCTGGAGCTGGGGGACATGGGGGTGCCTGGGGACCGGTTCACCCCACTGTGGGGGCTGGAGCACCCACATCACCGGTGGAGGGAGAAATGAGGGTGCTGAGCTCCTCTGGGAGCTACAGCAAAGGAGGGGCAGCGGAGCCAGACACTGGAGCACTGAGAGTGCCCGGCCTCAGCCCGGGTGCCCCAACCTTCGTGCTGTGCCGCCCCAGCCAGCTCGTCCCGACCAGCGTCCTGGCCTCGCCGCCTTCATCACCTCCTGCCCGTGCCCTGTCCCCCCATCTGGGCCATCCCCTGTCCCCACTGGGGTCCCCGATGGCCAGGCTGCTGGTTGGGAAGGAGCCGTCCCCGTGGGGACACCCAGCGCGGTGGCAGGCTGGGGGTGGCACATCAGGCACCGCGGGCAAGTGGCAGAGGGGACGACCTCCACCCGTCCCCCCTGTCCCCCTCCGCCGGCTACAGGGTGGTGCCCGCCACTCGCAAACGCCCCGCAGCCGCCCTGCCGTGCCAGCTGGCTGCCAGCCCTGCCTGGCACCCGCTCCCTGCCTGCTCCTGCCTGCACACGCTGCCGGCAGGGCCCTCGCCCAAGCCCCAGCGCGCTCAGCACCCCCCTCGCGCCCCGTGCCAAAGAGCCCAGCCTGACCCTTCTCCCTGCCGCAGCTTTGCCGACGATGGCGCAGACACCGAGTCTGGCCCCGCACGGAAACGGTTTGCTCTTACACCGATGACTGATTTATCGCCCATAGCTGGGCTCATGGCACCCAACGCCCCGCTGCGCCAGGGACGGGGGCACGGAGCCAGCCGGGCCGGTGGGTGTTTGGCAGACAGGCGCGGAGGCGGCTTTCGGCACTGTACCTGTGCCAAGCAGGCAGCTCCAAACCACGGTTGGTGCCGGCGGTGCATGGCCGACCCCCGTGGGTGCCTGTGGCTCCCAGGGGAGCTGACGGGGGGTGATAGCGGGGTACCAGCCCCGGCCCCGCCCCGGCCCCGGGGGAGAAGGGCCATTCCCCGGCGCTGCCGGGGCAGAGGTAAGGGTGTTTTGCCGGGAGGAAGGAGGCCGCCGCGCTCGGCTCCTGGCCCCGCAGTGTAGGCTTTCCAAGCAGCTCGCCATTCATTTCTGAGCTTATTAAGCGCTGGGCTTTGTCAATAAGGCACCATGTAAAGCACATTGTTGTCTCTTAGCAACCTTAACTGGTTTAAGAAGAATTTTGTTTGTTTTTTTTCGGAATATAGAAGAAACGCACCAGGAAATGGCTGCGCCAGCCGGGTTCATCCGGGAGCACCAGCTCTCCCGCGCGAGTCGGCGGCGCAGCACAATGGCTTGGCCCCGGCTCCCCGGCGCCCGGCCTCAGCTCCCGGCGAGCCGGCCCTGCTCCCGCTTACAAAATGGGAGTGCGGGGAGCACTGGGAGGCTGCTGGGGGGGCACGCAGAGCCGGGGACGGGTGATGCTGGTGACGGGGATGCTACCGGGCCATGCTGGGCTGGCTGGGATGGGCTGGCCCCGGCCGGGCAGGGTGCAGGGAGGTGAGGGGGTGTGGAGGGACCACGTCCCCAGCGTGAGGACAGGAGGGAGCCTTGGCCATGCCCCACCGCTCTCGGCTTGGAGCCCTCCCCGTGTCCCCAGCCTTGTGCCCCGCACAGGAGCTGGTTGGGGTGCCATGGCCAGGGGCACCGGGCAGGCGGTGGCAGAGCGGACGGGACCCCGGGTCCCCCGCTCCTGCCTGAGCAGGACCAGGATGGATGGGAACAGGGCTCCCATCGCATCTCTGCCCGGGCTATACTGGGGTAACTGGGCCCCAGTGTCACCCTCCCCATGGTGCCGGAGCCGGTTAATGGCAAACGGCGCCGGGGAGCATTAACCGAAGCGGGCAGGGGGGCGGGGGTATAAACAAGCGCAGAAGGTGAATCTGCAACCGCAGGAAGTCAGTTATTAATTCGAGTGAGACATTTTGCCCCTTGATTTCCTGTAATCGTGCCTTTATGTAACGGCGGGGGCAGGGCGGGCGATGCTGCGGGGAGGGGGCAGCCGGCGGGAGCGGGGCGCGGGGGCCGGCACCCCCCACCCCGCGCCCCTTCGGCTGCCCCCCGAGCCCCCGCCACGGCAGCCCCGAGGGAGGACGCTGTCACGGTGGGAACCGCCGGCTCAGCGTGCCACCGCCGTGGCAGGGGGACACGGGGGGGGCCCCAGCGCGTCCGGGCCTTCCCACGGGGACGGACCCCCCGCCATTCCCAGCCTGGGCCCCGGCGGCCGTCGTCCCCTCGGGGCCACGTCCGGGGCCTCGTGTCCTCACGTCACCTCCCCGCTCGAGGGACGGGAGCCGGCAGAGCCCACAGCCCCCTGCGCGGCGTCGGCGTGCGAACGCAGGTGTGTTTGTGCACGGACGCGCTCGCCCACGTGGCTGTAAGCGCCCGCGTGGGCGCGTGCCTGCGTGTGCGCGACCTCCCACGTGCGCACACGCGCGCGTTTGCATGTGTGCGCACGCACGCGTGTTGCCGCGTCCCCCCAGCGCACGCCACGGGGCCCCACCGTGCACGCGCGGGCCCGCGGCGGGGGGACGCGCGCAGCGGCGGGGCCCACGGCGGCCCTCGGTGCCGGCCGGCGCGCAGCCGGGACCGCGGCGGGCTGCGAGAGGGCCGGGGGCTGCACCACTCCCCTGCCCTCAATTGGCTGAGCGGTAAATAAATAAAAGGGAATTAAATAAATAGAGGCGAGGCGGTTTATATAATCGCTGGTACAGTTTGTCCTGAACCTCTGCACGGATTAGAGAGCTGGCACCGGCCGCGGGTCATCAGCAGCTGGGCTGAGCCCCCCCAGCGCGGCCACCGCGGCCGCCGCGGCCCCGGCCAGCGGCCCCCAGCCTTGCCCCCTATTTACCTACCCGGGTACATTTTAACAAGCAACCTTGGGGAGGGCTGCGCACGTACGTGCACGTGTGTGCGAGAGCCGACACGGCTGTGCGTGCACGGGTGTGCGCGTGCATGCGCCGCTGCAACCGTGCACAAGTGTGTATGTGCACGTGTGTGCGAGTGCCTACACAGACGTGTGTGCACGGGTGTGCGCATGCACGCACCGTTGCAAACGTGCATGAGTGTGTATGTGCATGTGTGTGCGAGTGCCGACACGGCTGCGTGTGCACGGGTGTGCGCGTGCATGCGCCGCTGCAACCGTGCACAAGGGTGTATGTGCACGTGTGCCGACATAGATGCATGTGCATGAGTGTGTGTGTGCATGCGCCGCTGCAACCGTGCACAAGTGTGTATGTGCACGTGTGTGCGAGTGCCTACACGGATGTGTGTGCACGGGTGTGTGCACACATGTGCCGCTGCAACCGTACACGAGTGTATATGCACGCGGGAGGGCACACGTGTGGGTGCAGGGTGCCCGGGCGTGCCTGGGCGCGTCAGTACGTGTGTGCAAGGGATTGTGAGCGCGTGTGCGTGCATTTGTGCGTGGCTGTGCCCATGAACACGTGTTCGTGTACATATGTGCATGGGCGTGCATACGTGCACGTGCATACGTGTGTGTGTGCATGTTTGCAAGCGTGCGTGTGCCTCCACGTGTGCACGTGTGGGCGTGGGCGTGCGCACGCATGGGGGCATGTGTGTGCATGGGAGCGTGCACGGGAGTGTGCACGTGTGCGCACGCATATGTACTCGCACATGTGTTTGCGTGGGCGGGAGCATGCCGGCACACGCGTGTGCTTCTGTGCGTGGCGTGCACGTGCACACGTGTGTGCGTGCCTCTGCACAAGCACGTCTGTGTTGGGGGGGGTCACCCCCCCAGCGCCGTGGCACCCAAGGGGGGAGGTAACCGTGCCAGGCCACGCTGGGTGACAGCAGACCGGGGTCCCCACGTCCCCCCGCACCCCGCCCTCGCCTCCCGGTCGCCCCAAATGCCCCCACACCCCCGCCCTCGGGCCCACGGTCGCCCCCAAACCTTGGCCCCCCACGGCTCCCCCAGCCCGGGCTGTCCCCGGGGGGGGCCCACGGTCGCCCCCAAACCTTGGCCCCCCCCGGCCCCCCCAGCCTCTGCAGCCCCGGGGGGGCCCACGGTCGCCCCCAAACCTTGGCCCCCCCCGGCCCCCCCAGCCCGGGCTGTCCCCAGGGGGGCCCACGGTCGCCCCCAAACCGTGGCCCCCCCCCGGGCCCCCCCAGCCCGGGCTGTCCCCAGGGGGGCCCACGGTCGCCCCCAAACCGTGGCCCCCCCCGGCCCCCCCCAGCCCGGGCTGTCCCCGCCGCCGCCCCCGGGGCGCCCCGGAGCCCCGCGGGACCCAGCTCCGCTGCCGGGGCTGAGCGCGGCCGTGGCCGTGGCCGTGTGCGCTCTTCTGCTGCCATCTAGCGCTGGCCCACGGGCGAGCCCCGGCCCTGGCCCGCGGGGACGGCAGGGAGCCCATCGCCAGTGGCCTCTGGCCACTGCGGGGCGAGCAGTGCCCCGGCTCCGGGTGCCACGGGGAGGCCACCTGCGAGCTGGGGTGACCCCGGGCACCTCGGGCCTCTCTTCGGGGAGGTGCTGGGGGGCTCAGACCCCCCTGCTCGGGACCCCGAGGCTGGGGGGGGCCCTTGGCTCCGGGGGGACCCAGAGCAGCATCGCCCTGGGATCTGGGGGAAAGAAAAGCCTTTTCTTGTATAAACCCTACGGAACCACGCCGCCAGGGAAGGGTTGGGTGCCGTTGGGTGCCGCTGGGTGCTGCGATGCCGGCCACCCCGGCACCGCCTCCCCCAGCCACCGCCATCTCCCCAGGCGCAGGCTGTGGCGGGGAGGGTGCAGGATCCCGGTTTTACCCACCATCCCGGCGCGTTTTGCCGCTGGAAGGGATGGTGCCACAGAGGGCCAACACGCCGCCGGGGACCGGTGCCATGGGTGGCTGTGTCAGCCCCGGGCAGTGCCGGGCATCTCGCCGCCACCGTAACGGTGAAGGCCCGGTCTGCAAACCACCGCCGCAGTCCCCGATGGAGCCTTTTTATGCACGCTGCTGGCGAGTAGGTTTTCTCCCTTTCTCCCCAGGCAGCCGAGCTTCCCCGAGATGGATGGCCTCACCCTGCGCTCGATACCTGCTGACTCAGGGACTTGTGCGCTAGCATTGACTGATCGGCCCGCCGCATCCCTGCTGGGGCTCGGCAGTAAATCGGCTGTGCCGAAGCCAGCCGAGCCCATGAAACGCTCGTGTGCAGATGCTCGCTCCGGTCCCGTGAAGAGGGGGGGTGATCGATGGGGTGTCAGCAGAGATTCGGGCTCCTCGGTGCTTTGCTCGGGGACGTCTCGGCAGGAGACGCTGCAGAGGTATTTTTAGCCACGTAATTCATAGCTACCTCCAGCCTGATTAATTTTTTTCTCCGTTGGTCAATCCATCACGCGCCCTTCACCGGCTGATGGATGCGTACTGGGCGTACTGGGAGGGGCTGATGCAAAGCCTGGGCGCCGGGCGCGTCCCGCTGCATCAGCTCCAACCTTTGCTCCTGGTTTATACGGGGGAACGCAAAATGCGACAAGCTGGGGTGCAGCGTGGCAGGGAGACAACCCGCCTGGCTCAGGGGCTCGCAGCGGGCTGGTGCCACCCGGCCGGGCAGGACGGGCGCAGCGGTGAGCGGCCGTGGGGCAGAACCGGTGCTGGGAGCGTGCGTTGCCCATGGGCCGGCTCCTGGGATGCTCCAGCCTTTTCCAGGGCATTTTCCCAGCCAGAGATCCCTGAATGGGCGCCAGGGAGAGGCTGCAGCATCCCACATCTTTCATCCCCGCTGAAAGCATCTCCGCTCAGCCCTGATTCAGCAAAACAGTGTTTTTTCCAAGTGCTGCTGCTCGCAGGATGAGGACGGACAGTCCTGGGGGATGCCACCATCTCCCAGGGGTGCGGGCACAGGAGGTGGATTCCCAAAATATTTTGGGGGTTAAAAGCAGGGGGCCGATGTGCTTGTCGCCTTGGCGGGAAACTGGGCTGAGGGAGCTGAAAGGAGCCGTCTTATTTGGGATTTAGGGTCCCATTTGTGTTTGCTCACCTCCCCGCCCCAACCCTCCCAAACCCTGAGAGCGGCACCGCCTGCCCCTGCGAGAGCCGGCACACGTGGGCGCACCACGGGGCACCCAGCAGCGGGGCCACCCCGAAACCCCCCCCGAGCCCCTGGGCTCCCGCCAGCCCCTCTTCCGTCCCGCCGAGCCTCGCCCGCCGCCCCCGTGTCCTGGCGCGACCCCGCTCCCCCACGCCGGTGGCCGCGGCGGGGGCTGCCTCAAAGGCCCAATTTTCTCGCTCTGAAGCGCTGGCTCTGTTCGCGGCGGCAGGCAGGGCCGCGGGGCCGCCGGGGCAGCGTGGGTGCTCCCGAGCAAAGGGGCACCGCGTTCCCGCCGCGGCACAGGGGGCTGCCGGGGGGGGCAAAAAGCCGGTGCCCTCCACCTACGGCCCTTTGATACCGGCCCAGCCTCTTGCCCTGGAAACCGCAGCCGCCCACGGCAGGGCTGCGTAGGGCAGGATCTGGCCTCCCGCTCTGCCCCTGCCCTCCGTGCCCGAGCCCCGGTGGAGCTGGCACGATGCTGGGTGCCATCCCTGCACGGGGACGGGGACACCCCAGTGTCCCCGGGGTTTATCCCTGCCTGAGCGCCCTGTGCTGCTCACGGCTGGGGCTTTTGGGTTTCCCTCGCAAACCTGAGCTGCCGCAGTGGCAACGGCTGGTGCTTCCCGGCAGGAGTCGGCTCAGCCCATCTGCTTCCCAGAAATCCCACGCACCAGCCCGGGAGAGCGGTAGGGTCCCTCGCAAAGGGACCTTGGGAGCTGCTGCAAACGCCTGGGTGGAAACCTTGGCTGCTCCCCGGGGACCCACAGCCCCGGGCTCAACATCTCGCTGCGAAGCTGGGGAGGGATTCCTCTGCTTCCCAAAACCAGCCCCTGGCTGTGCCCAAACCAGCCTTAAGTCCGGCTTAAGGCGATCCCCAGCCCCTGCGCTGAGCCAGGGCGGGTGCTGGGGGCTGCACAGCCAGGTCCTCGCGGGCACCGTCCCGAGGACAGGGGCTGGCAGAGGTTGGGTAAGGCTCGCGTGCCAACCGAGACCTTCACGGCCAAGTACGGAGATGCTCTCCCCTGCTGGCACCAAGGTTTTCTCCAAAAAACATTCACGGGCGCAAAGCACCTGGGGTGAGCGGGGGCAAGGACAACCCAGCAGGGCCCCACGCCTGGCCGGGACCTGGGGCAAGGCCAAGATCAGCGGGAAGAAATAGAAGCCAAACCCCCAAAGCAGGGAAACCCCCCCGACCAAACGAGCATCGGCGAGCGGATTGCGCCCCAACCCTCCGCCCCCTCGGTCCCAGCCAGGGCTGCGGCGTAACCCCCGTGTCCTTGGCCCTCCTCCCTCCAAAATCGAGACTCGACCCCGGCTCCCCAGCCCGGCCGCCCCTACTCACCATCCACCACGTCTTCGCCCTCACGTCGTAGCACAGCTGCCACTTCACCGAGCCCTCGGCCACCGGTGCCTCCGCCGTGCCCGGCGCCTCCATCCTCACCCGGCTACTCCAGGAGGTACCCGGCGTGACGCCCCGCTCTCGGTGCCATCGCAGACCCCTTTTCCCCCAAAAAGCACCCAGAGCAGCCCCTGAGCCTGGGGAAAAGCAGCTGGATGGAGGCGAGGAATAATCTTTGGCCGGGAGCTTTCGCGGCTGGCCCCGAGGGAGGCGGGTCGGCCGCTCTCGGTTGGGCTCGTGGGTGGTCACTGCACTGCCCAGGCTGTGCCAGCGGCCGGCCGGGCGCGCCTGCGGGCCAGCACCCACGTCGGGGGGACGGAGGGACCCCGGGGGTGGGAAGGCAAAGGGATGAGCGGGGTATCCGAGGTTTTGGGGGTTGCTTTGGCTTTGTCTTCCTAGGGAAGAGGCTGCTGCAGGTAGCACCCGCGCCGGGGACCCTCGAAACCAGACGGACGCACAGACCCGTCCCTGCGTGGCTGATGGACTCCCACGCTGCCCGCGTCCTCCCAACACACGTGCACCGAGCACAGCGTGCTCAGCCGGGGGCTGCTCCCCTCTGGCTCTCACATCTGCAGAAACTCAGGGACGAAGAGGGGGTGTGGGAGTCTCCCCGGAGGGACTGGGGGCACTGGGGACCGGCAGGGCTGGGGGGGGCTGATCTCTGCTCACAGTGCGGTGGCAGGATCTGGCTGCGGGGGAAAAGCAATCGCGGGTCCCGGCCGGGGACCCCCGGCCCTGGTGCCCTGGCTGGGTCCCAGCCCCGAGGATGTCGGAGGCTCCCGCAGGGTGACGTCCCTCTGGCCCCACTGGTGCCACGTGCAGTGCAGGGATCCCCAAAGGATCCCGGCCGGGGTCATGCCTGCCCCCTTCCCCCTGAGCCTGTCCCCCGCTCCCCACCCAGGGATGGGTTTTCCTGGACTTTGCTCTCTGCTGCGGGGAACCCCAACCTCCGGCGAGCGCTCAGGGCCGTCAGTTGTCCGTGTCACCATCGATTTCAACGGATTTAGTATCCATCCTCCAGGTAATTACAATTTGACTCTGGGTTTGGGGCTGATCACCTCCTCTGCGTGTGGCTGACCCCCTGGTTATGCCTTCGTTATCCTCGGCTGCAGCTGGGCCCTTCCTGGCGCTGCCCACTGGGACAAAGCCCAGTCCCTGCTGGGTGCCCTGCCTTCCCCCTTGCCCCCTGCCTGCCCTCCTGCCTGCTGCCCGCTGGGTTTCCAGCCCTGCCTAATTGCCCAGCCAAGGCGCTGGGCTCCTCCAGTCTCCTCTCCGCGGCTCTGCCCGGAGGTGCAGCAGCTGCCCGGGGCATCCCTGGAGCCCGGTGACCCATCGGTGACGCTGCTGACAGGGAGGTGAGACCCAGGGCTTTGCTGGGAGGAGGGGAGGATGGAGGAGGTTTGTTTTTTTTGGCCCAGGAGTCCCAGAAGAAGCCGGTTTTATGCCGAGCTGGGGATTTGCTGACATCTTTAGACAAGAAGCTTTTGGGGATGGGAGCATCCCGCCGCTGGGGTCTGCCAGCGCCGGGCACTGCCTGCGCCGCGGGGCTTGGGCACCGCTGCGGCCCAGCGCCCAGCGATCTGGGGATGGGGGCAATGGCTGTGCAGGGAGGGAAACGGCGCGAGAGGCAGGTTGCAGGAATTCAGCTCCTGGAAATTATTAATTTCAAGGCCTGGAGACTACTTTCTGATTTTGTTTTCTGAATACAGTTTTTTATCCTTATTGTTGATCAAAAGCCAGGCTTTTTTTGGGAAAGAACTCAGGAGTTTTTAATGACTATTTCCCCTTCCAGTGAGACTTGTTTTCATCCAAACTAGGGCTTGGGGCAGAAAATAAACCCAGCGGTGAGCCACGGGAGCAGCTCAGCGTTGGGTGCCAGGGCTGGAACGGAGACGCTTTGGGGCGAGGGTGCTGCAGGGTGGCATCGGGCAGCAGTGGGTGCAGGCGCCCAGGTGGAGGCGGGGGCTGATGGAGGCAAATTTCCTGATTAAGAATTGCTGCTCGGCTTGAAAAGGGTGGGTTTAAAGCAGCGTGTGCCTGCGTGCGTGCGATAACGTGCGCATGCCTGTGTCCGCACCAATCTGTGCACAAGCACGCGTGTGCGTTTGCGTGGTGTGGCACACGCGTGTGTCGGTACACGCAGGCGATGCGCCAGCCGTGAGCAGAGGAGCCGCGGCCCGCTCGAAGCAGGGCTCTGCCGCCCTGGGGCTGCAACGCTGGTGGAAGCAGGGAGGAGATGCCACGAGGCAGCACCCAAAAATACATCGGGGGCTGGAGAGACCTTGGTGGAGGTGGGAAGGGCCTGGCACGTCCCTGGCTGTGGGGAAGGGCCCTGGCAGGGTCTGGGGGGGCTCTGCACCTCCTGCTGCAGCCCTGCCAGGCTGGTGGTCGTGGGGGTGGGCACCGTGGGAAATGGGCTGCTGCCAGGGCTGAGGGGGTACCGTGCAGCCGGCCCGCTTTAGCAGAGCTGGTCCATCGTCACGGGCATCACCCCGACTTTCTGGGAGTTTGGAAGGGCTCTTTATGTGCCGACGGGAGGCAGAAGAGGGGTGAGCCCCCCCCCAGAGGGGAGTAGCAGCAGTGCTGCCATGCCAGGCGTTGGCACCCGCCCTGGCGTGGGCCGGCTCCGCCGTCCCTGGGGCAGAGCTGCCGGGAAGCAGAGTGCCAGGGGAGCGGAGCTGGCGGGGAAGGGGATGGGGCTGAGCCAGCTGCTCCGGCCAGGGGGTCCTGGGGCAGGACCCCCTCAGCATCCCCGCGTTGCCCAGGACGATCCCGTCTCCTCTGCCTCACCAGGGATCCATCGGCGCAAAGCCCAGCTCTCCGTGCCTCGGTTTCCCTGGCGGACAGGGCTCTGCCCACCTCTGCAGCCCCCCGCATCACCTCCCGGGGTGTCCCCCCATCGCCCCCCTGCCCACGCCTGGGGCCCCATCCCTGGAGGGGAGGGAGGGAGCTACCAGTGACCCCAGTTCCCCGCTGGCAGCGGGCTGAGCTGCTCCAGGCCCACGACTGCTTCGTGGGGGGGTGAGGCCTTGCTGCCCTGCTGGGACCCCGCATTAGTGATCAGGGGCCAGTGCACGAGATCAGACCAGGCCGCGCGGGTCCCACAGGGCCCCGCACGTGCTCCCTCGCTGCCCTGTGCCTCAGTTTCCCTTGGCATCTTTTTGTCCCCTGGCGTCCCTGACCCCACCTGCTGCTGCTCCCTGCAGGATGATCCCATGGGAGCGGCACGGTGCCACCCTTGCTTATGCTACAGAGGCGCGGGGAGCGGTGGGATGGAAGAGGGAGTCCATCGCCTGGCTCCGCGGCAAGAAGGGAGGCAGACGGGGACAGGCTGAAGATGAAACCCTGGCTCATGTCCGCAGCTGATGGAGTCGGGGGCTCTGCTTTAACCCCCACGCGGGACCCTTCCCGTGAGGGTCAGCGCCTGGCGCCGGGGTGCTGCTCCCTCCCTGGGACCACGGCAGCTTCTCCAGCCCCCTGCGCCAGGATCCCCGCGCCCAGATTCGAGCATCATTTTGGGATGTGACACTTGGAGGAGGAGAGGAGAGAGGGGGACCCTCTTGGGGGGGGACAACGACAGTTTCCCCCCACCTGCTCGGACCCTTATCTGAACAAGCACAGCACGGCTCATCCTGCCCAGAACCGGGCTTTTTCCCCCCAAAACCCCGTCTCGCCCTCCCCACCCCTGGGTGCGGTGGAAGCGGGGGGGGGGGGGCGCGGCTCCTTTAAGGCGGGGGCGGCGGGGCTGACGTCAGGAGCTGTCCCCGGTGCTGAAGCAAGATGGCCGCCCGTTAACCGACCGGGGCGGCGGCGGGAGCGGCGGCGGCGGCGGAGGAGGAGGAAGAAGAGGAGGAGGAGGAGGAGGAAGAAGAAGAAGAAGAAGCAGAAGCGAACGGCACCGGCGCCGCCAGCGGGACCATGTCGCTGCTCTGCGTCGGAGGTAGCGGGGAGGAGGGGACGCAATGGGGGGAGGGGGCGGGGGGGGCAGCACCGGGCGCCCCGTTGCCCGCCGCGGTGGGGGGGGGGGGGGGGCTCGCTGCCCGGGGCAGCGAGCCCCCCCCCCCCCCCCCCCCCCGCGGCGGGCAACGGGGCGCCCGGTGCTGCTGCGGGGGGGGGTCGTGAGAACGGCTCCATTCAGAAAAAAGCGGAGCGTGGATTTATGAATGAACCGGCGGGGGCGCGCGCGCGGCGCCCGGAGCCGGGAGTGGGGGTGGGGAACGCAGGAGGGGGTGGGGTGGGGGGTGAGCGCACCCCCCCCGCCCATGGTTCCCCCCCCCCCCTTCCCGTCTCTCCCTCTCCGCCTTCCCCCCCTCCCCCACCACGGAGCCCCCTTCCCCCCCCCCCCGCATCTCTCCCCACCCCCCTCAAACGCAGCCCCCCCCCAAACACCCCCCCCACCCCAACACCCCCCCGTCTGTCCCCACGCACCCCCACCCCGCAGACACAGCCCCCCCGCCTTCCCCAAACGCCCCCCACCCTAAACACGCCCCCCCCGCCCCCCGAACACCCCACATTTATCCCCAAGCCCCCGATCCCCACCCCCCCAAGGATCCCGACCCCCCCAGCATCATCTATCCCCAAGCACCTCCACATTCCCACCCCCCCATACACCCCCAAATCCCCCCACCCCCCCCAAAACCCCCTAAATACCCCCCCAATGACCCCCCCACCCCAGCACCCCACGCCCCTGCAGGCGTTGCCCCACCTCGGGCATGGGGATACTGGGGGGGGGTTGCTGGGGGGGGGGGGGTCAGGGCAGAAGCGCGGGGGTCTGGTGCTGGTGAGGACCCAGTTAGGGGTGCTGCTCACCCCATACTGGGAGGAACTGGGGCGGGGGGTGCGCAGGTAGGGGATCCCCGCAGCCCAGCACGCTGAGACCTGCCCAACTCAGTGCACAGATGGATCCTCAGCCTCGCTGGCCGTTACCCTGGATCGAGTGCTCAGGCTGGGGGGGGGGGGAGAATCTGGGGGGGGTCCCTTTCCCCCTCCCCAGGCCCTGCGGCCCCCCGATGGGGAGGGGGTGGCACCTGTGGGTCCCAGGGGTGGCGGGACGGAGGTGGCAGAGGGACAGGGGACAAGGTGGGGCACGGGGGCGTCTGGGATTCCCGCAGCCGGGGGAAATCAGGGAGAAAATGGGGGCCCCCCTGCAGCTGCCTGAGCTGAGCGGGATGGGGGGCTGCGCCCCCTGCCACCCCCCCGCCGTGTCCTTGTCCCGTAGGTGCCATCACAGCCCCCTCTCCCGTGGCAGTGCCACGATGGCTCGCAGGGAGCCGTGCCAAAGCCGGCGGTGCCCCTGCGTGCCCCCCCCCCGCCCCGAGCCAGCCCCAGATTTGGGGTCCCCCCCTCCGGCAGGGGGAGGGCCGCGCCTTTACTCCCATTTCAGGGACTGTCACACGTGGTGACACCCTCAGCGAAGCCGGGGGCGGATGGTGAGAAACAGCTCCCAGCGGCGTTGGGCTTCCCCCTCCGCCCCGTCACCGCTCACTGGGGGCGGCTATTTTTGTCACCCTATTTTTGGGGTCCCAGGGGTGGAGGTGCCACCCCCAGAGCCTCCCCCAGCCTTCGCCCACCCCTCCCGGGGCCACACGCGGCCCCCGAGGGCTGGGTGCCGGGCGCTGAGGTGGCCCTGGGAGGCGCGGGGTGAGCGGGGACAGGGGTGCGTGGCTGGGAGGGGGGGTGTCTGAAGTGGTGCGAGGCAGACAGACAGATGGACGGGCGGGTGGATGGGCATCCGGAGAGACAGATGGAGAGACGGATGGACAGATGGATGGAGGGGTGGGGAGACGTGAGCAGGTAGGGGGTGGGTGGAGGGACAGAGGGACGGATGGACAGAGGGGAGGCGATGAATGGATGGACGGATGGATAGATGGACGGACAGACAGACGGATGGATGGAGGGAGGGGTGAGGAGATGTGAGCAGGTAGGTGGTGGGTGGATGGATGGAGGGACAGAGGGGTGGATGGACAGAAGGAGGGAATGGATGGATGGAAGGATGGACGGATGGATGGACAGACGGATGGAAGGATGGATGGATGGACGGACAGATGGATGGAAGGATGGATGGAAAGATGGATGGATGGACAGACGGATGGATGGAAGGATGGATGGATGGACGGACAAATGGAGGGAGGGGGTGGATAGAGAGACAGGTGAGTGGACGGATGGTCAAAGGATGGACAGACAGAGAGGTGAATGGATGGACGGACAGAGGGATGGATGGACGGACAGGGATGGACAGAGGGATGGACAGAGGGATGGATGGATGGGCAGAGGGATGGACAGACAGACAGGCCTGTTGCTGGATGCCCACAGCCCAGCGTGGTTTTTACGCCGTCGCCGGTCCCATCCCCGCCAGCTGCCTCCTGCCTCAGTTTCCCCAACCGGCCCACGTCCCCCCCGAGAGGACGCCCATCGCCCCGGCCTGGGAAGCACCTCGGGTCTTCCAGCCTGCTGTGGGGGCACCCAGCTCCCACGGGGGGTCCCGCTCGCCCCAGCTCCTCCGCTGGGGGCTCAGGTTGAATTCAGCCCAAGGGGGGCACCCTGGGACCCAGCACCCCTGCGCCAGCTTTGGGGACCCGCTGGTGGGCGGGAGGGCAGCACAGCTCACTTGGGGCCCTCAGCCGCAGATGGTGGCAGCAGGGCTTCTCCCCGGCAGTAGACGACAGCCAGGAGAGCCACGTGTTCCCTGGGTAATTGTTTGTTCCTGGCAGCTCGGGTATTTTTGGAGCTTTTCCTTCCTCTGCTCTCCTGTTTCGGAGGCAGCGGCTGGTGGAGAGCGGGCGGCCCCGGCGGGTGCGTCTGGGTCCAGGGCAAGGGCGAGCTCCCACGCCGGGGGTCCCTCTGCAGCTCTGAGCGCGGCACGGGCAGGTTCTGGTACCAAATACTGTGTTATAGTAATATATTATATAAAATGTATAAAATAATACATTATTTATAATATAATACATATAAAATATAATATAATATTATACACAGTGATGCCAGCCGTCCCCATGCAGTCCCCTGGGCTCCCAGCCCGGCGAGGGGATCTTTGGGATCGCAGAGCCTCGTGCCTGGCCTCTAACCAACCCCTCACACGTGACACCCCCCCCCCCCATCCCTGAGTAAAGCTGCAGCTCCTGGAGTCCTGTGATTCCCCGGGAACATGGCTGCCAGTGACGTGCCTGGCGACCTTCCTTCGGGCAAAGTCGCTGCAAAGAGCCGCCCAACGCGTGACCCTCTCAGCGGCACAGGGCAGGCGCCTGAGCCGATGGAGCCGCAATTATTTTCTGAGGGGTGTGCCGAGGCCGAGCCAATGATTCCCCCCCTGCCTCAGTTTCCCCAGAGGTACCCCAGGACCAGGCGGGGCTGCTCGTGCCGCGTTGCCTCCTCCAAACCCCGCCGGGCACGTGGAGCTGGCGGCAGCCCCCGCGGCCCCTCCGGCGCTGGCGGCGGGTGATAAGCGGCTGGCGAGTGGCACGTCTCTGAAATCAAATTACCTTTGATATCGCCAGGGCTATTTTCATCCCTCCTCGGTCACGTTGGTCTTCCACCCGCTGGCACCCGCGTCATTTAACCGTTCTCCGGGTGCTGTGTCATTCCCTCCCCGCCTGGTCCCCTCCTGTAAGCCCCAAGGACACCCCTCGGCCCCGCCACCCCCTGGCATCGGCAGCGCTGGTACCTGGCTCTGCCCAGCTGCTTCTTTGCCTCCCCATCGCGGGCAAAACCTGGGTACCAACCGCCCCTGCACCTCCCGCTCGCAGCACTGGTGTAAAGCTGGGGGGGGGGGGGATCAGCCAGAATCGGGGGCGTTTGTTCCCGTGGTGCTGAGCAGGATCCGACCCAGATGCAACCCCTCGCCCCTGCCTGCGATCAGCCGGGTGGGAGGGGTCCCCGATGGGCAGGATGGGACCCAGCCCCCTCGGTGCCGCCGGGAGGGGGACAGGGCTGGGGTGCAGCCGGGGCTGTTTTGGGGCTCCCTGCTGCAGCAGAGTGGGGGGAGCATCTCCACCACCCCTGGGGCTGCCGTGGGGTGCGGGAGGGTTACGGCCTCCCCCGGGTTCCCTGTGCAAAATCTGGGTCAGCGGTTTGGGAGACGGTGAGAGCCTTAACCCTGGCGCTGCTGGGCCTGCGCCCCACGGGGGGGGGCTGGAGCTGGGGGGCGGCTCCCCCAAATCCCCCCTTTTCCCCCGGGATATGTTCGGTAACATCATCCGGTTCCCCAAATGGATCCGAATTAAGAAGCGGGGGGGCGAGGGGGGTTAAACACCCCCTCAGCAGATGGAGGCGGGTCATTTGGGGTTGCAAGGAGATGTTTCAAGTTGTCCTAAAGTGGCAGGGTTTTTTGGGGGGGGGGGGGCTTTGCTCCCCTCCGGTGCCCACCTCCAGCTCATGCCTGATCCCCCTCCCTCGTGCCTGGCACTTGGGACTCCTGATTTACACCAGCAGGAGGGATCCCACCGCCTTCCCCCACCTTGCAGCCTGGGGGGGCCTGGGGTCCTCCCACCCCCTTGGCACCCCGGTGGGGGTCCCCAGCACCCCCGCGCGGGGCTCTCAGGCTGAATCTCTTCCCTCCCTCTCTGTCCCCGCAGTTAAAAAGGCCAAGTTCGACGGGCCCCAAGGTAAGCGGCCCCCCACCTGCCTGCCCACCTTGGGGGGGCCGGGGCTCGGGGCTCGGCTCTGGGGCTGGTTGGATGTGGCAGGATCAGAGGAAGGGTTGGGGGTGGCGAGGGGACCCCAGGCTCGGCCTCAGCTCTGGAGGCATCACTGGGCAAGTGGGGGGGGAGCAGACACAGCGATGGGGGTGCCCTGGACAGGACGGAGGGGCTGGCAGCCAAGCCACCGCTGGCAGTGGTAGGATCCATCCTGCCTGGCCGACTGGTGCTGGGGTGCTGAGGGCGGTGTGGGGGGACCCCACGGGAGGGTAGCAGTGGGGGGTGTCGGGGGGGGAATGGGGGCATGGCTGGGGTGGGGGGAGCCTGGGGGCCACTTCACCCTCCGCTTGTTCCCACAGAGAAGTTTAACACCTACGTGACGCTGAAGGTGCAAAATGTCAAGAGCACAACCATCGCGGTGCGGGGCAACCTCCCCTCCTGGGAGCAGGACTTCATGTTGTGAGTGTCCAGGGGCCGCCCCGGGGTCCCCCACCCCTGCTGCTCCCCCCTACCCCCCCTCCATCAGGGGGAGGTCCCCCACCGCCCATCGTCCCCCTGACCCCAGCCCTGGGGGGCTCAGCTGAGTCCTGGGGCCGAGGGGACAGGCTGGGGTGGCCCCGGGGGGCTGCTGGGGGGGTGTGGGTGACCTGATGCCTCTCCCCCCTCCCCAGCGAGATCAACCGGCTCGACCTGGGCCTGACAGTGGAGGTGTGGAACAAGGGGCTCATTTGGGACACCATGGTGGGGACGGTGTGGATCCCGCTCCGGACCATCCGGCAGTCCAATGAGGTAGGGAGCCAGGCACGTCCATCCCCGTGCCAGACGCTAAGGGACATGTAGCCACCCCCCCGGCTGTCCTTCGGGGGGGCAGAGCCTTCCCCATCCCTGCTTGGAGAGGACCCTGCTTGGGGCTGGACCCTGCGTGCGTGGGGTTGTGGGGCTGGGGAAGGGGGGGTCCCTGGCAGCTCTCCTCACCCCCATTTCTGCCCTGCAGGAGGGCCCTGGGGAATGGCTCACGCTCGACTCCCAGGTCATCATGACCGACAACGAGATTTCGGGCACCAAGGACCCCACTTTCCACCGTATCCTCCTGGACACCCGCTTCGAGCTGCCGCTGGGTGGGTACCGTCCCCGGGCACCCCAGGACTGGGGTGCATCCTTCCTTGCCCCCAGCCCCAGGGATGCTCACGGGGCTTGGGGTTGGGGCTGGGGGTCTGCTCCTGTAGCCCCAAAGCTGGGGGGCTGTTCGGGGCAGGGGGGCTGTGCACCAATTGGGATCTTTGCCCTCGCAGATATCCCCGAGGAGGAGGCCAGGTATTGGGCCAAGAAGCTGGAGCAGCTCAACGCCATGCGGGACCAGGACGATGTAAGTCAGTGCAGAGCCAGGCCCGGGGCGAGGGCTGGGCAGGGAGCAGCAGTGCTGCCAGCAGGCAGCCCTGACTGGCCCGTCTCTCCCCAGTATGCCTTCCAGGAGGAGCAGGAAAAGCCTCTGCCCGTTCCCAGCTCCCAGTGCTGTAAGTGCTGCCCTGTACCTGCCCCGCTGCGGGACCCCCCCACTGCCCCATTCCCCCCACTCCCTGCAGCGGGGATGCGCAGGAGCAGGGTCCGTGCCTGCCTTGGGGTGCTGGACCCCAACCCAAGTGGGGCTCAACGTCACCCCACACCCTGTCCCCATCCCCGCTCCCGTTCCCATCCTCCCTCCCGTGTCTGCTGGTGTTTCCTTGCTGGCTCCCGGCCCCACAGTGTGTGAGCCCTCCGGTGGGGCCGAGCTGGAGGGGAGAGGGGCGTGGGTGGGCACGGCAATGGGGCTGGTAAGGACGGTCCCTGGGGAGCCTGGGCGAGGGGCAGCAAGGCTGGCGAGGGGGCTGCTCAGTGGGGGCACTGGCAGAGGTGTCTGGGGGATTTGGGGTGGCAGCTCGGTTTGTCCCAACCCGTGCCTCAGTTTCCCCTTCTGTAATCACACCAGGGCCACGCGCAGCCCGGCACTGTCCCAAGCACAGCTCAGTGCCTCTGTGCCCGGCCCCGGGCCCTGTCCTCTGTGCAGTTCAGTGCCACCGTGCCTAGCCATAGCGCTGTCCCCAGCCTGGGTCTGTGTCACCATGCCCAGCCCCAGGGACTGTCCCCAGCCCAGCTTGGTGTCACCATGCCCAGGCCTGGGCACTGTCCCCAGTGCACTTCAGTGCCACCGTGCCCATCCCTGGGCCCCATGCCCGTCCCATCTCGGTACTGCATTGCCCACCTCCAGTCCCTGGCCCCAGCACGGCTCAGTGCCAATGTGCCCCATCCTGGGCGCTGTCCCCAGCCCATCTCGGAGCACTGTCCCCAGCCCAGCTTGGTGCCACCATGCCTGGGAGATGCTGGTTCCTCCCAGCCAGCTCCTGCTCTGCCCCAGAGCTGCCTCCATCCTTATTGTCTCTGCCCCTTTTTTTTGTAGGCAACTGGAATTATTTTGGCTGGGGAGAACAGCAGAGTAAGTATCCTGTCCCCTCCTCTCCTCCCAGCCTGGTGGTCCCCAGCGCATCCCCCTTTGCCGTGCCGTGGCCTGGCCTGGGGCTCGGGGCACCTGCAGCTCCGGTCCAGCCTGTGGCCTCGCTCTGTGGCTCTGTGCTGGGTGAGGATGGAGGCACCGAGCGCCCTGTCCTGGGCAGGGCTGTCCTCGCAGGCCGGCGGGGACACGGCACCCTGAGGCTCTGTGCCCTCGGGGGGGCCCTGGTAGCAATGAGCAGCTCGGGCTTTGCCTCTGTGGTGGGACATTGGTGGGGCAGAGGGAGGGTCCCCGCACCCTGCCCTCCTCTTGCCCCCTTCTGTATATCACATTTCCCCCCTCCGCCCTCCCCTTGTCCCCCAAAACCCCTGCCTGCAGAGGGGGACACGTGCAGCTTGCCCTTCGCCCCTTCCTGGCTCCGTCTCCCCAGCACGGTCCCACAGCGGTGGGGACACGGTGGTGGCAGTAGCGGGGCTGTGCCAGGCGCGGGGCAGATTTGGGGCATCCCTGGGGGCAGCAGCCGCGGGGCCGTCCCCTGTCCCACTCACTGTGGCCCCTTGCAGACGATGACCCCGACAGCACGGTGGATGACCGGGACAGCGATTACCGCAGCGAGACCAGCAACAGCATCCCGCCGCCGTACTACACCACCTCCCAGCCCAACGCCTCTGTCCACCAGTATCCCATGAGGCACCAGCAGCAGAGCTCCCGCGACTCCTACACCGACTCCATGCAGAGCTACGAGATGGACTACTCGGACCAGCGTCCCATCAGGTAGCGTCGGCGCAGCCAGCTCCCCCCGGGACCTGCTCTCTCAATCCCCCCCGCAGGTGGCAGAGGCCAGCGTGTCCCCGGGGTGACGCCAGGGACGGCGCTCCCAGGGTGGTGGGTGATGGAGGGAAGGATGCTGAGGCGAGGAAGAGGGGGATGGTGCCGGCCCCAAGCCTTTCCTTCTCACTGGAAAGTTTTCAAGCTCTTTTGGGTCACCGTCCTCCTCTGTCCTCGCTGGGACCCCCAAGCCCTGGCTGTCCTTGCTGGGAGCCGAGCTAGTGGGGTGTGGCCTGGCTGGGGACACAGACGTGGCTGTAGGCAGAGCCGCAGGCAGGGATGCCTGCCCGGCGCTTTGTCCCCGCGGTCACAGCACGGCCCAGTTCCTCGCCAGCATCCAGCCCAAGGTGCCAGCCCCGTCCGCCAGGACGGAGCCTCCCTGCCAGCATCCCCACGGCGGCAGGGGATGCCGGGGCATGGCGGGTGGCAGCGGCGCGGCGCCCGGAACCTCGCTGATCATCTTCCTCTCCTCCCCGGCAGACGCTATGGTAGCGTAGACTCTGCCGCAAACGGACGCAGCGACGCTGAGTCCGCTTCCGAGTCGAGCAGGCGGACCAGCCGCCAGCCTTCCCTTGAGAGCAGGCGGTCCCTAGACCTATCGGATAGGTGGGTCGCTACCTCGTCGCGTGCCGTGTGCCGTCGCAGAGTGCTGTGGTCGGTCCTTGCAGCCGTGGTGAGGCCAACACCAGTCCCGGCAAGGGCGGCCTCGTGCCGCCGCGGAGTCCCCCTCTCCCCGCCCTGGTCCGCCTTGTGGAGGAGCAGCGTTGGGATGCTCCAGGCGTCTCTTGGCCCCGTGGCGTCCCCTTTTTTGCTGCTGCGCCCCAGTTCATGGGGGCGATGCCCCAGCACCCTGATCCCGCTCACCGGCACAGCGACCGGCTGGCAGCACTGCTGCCTGCTCCCTGCCATGCCAGCGGGTCTGGGAGCTGGGGCCTCGGGGACTCAAATGCCACCCTCCGTTTCTGGTCACCTCCCAGGGAGCACCTGGCTGGGCAAAAGCCTCGCGCGGTGCTTTGGGACCCTCACGGTGCGCCAAGGGCCCCTCTCCCAGCTCTGGCCAGGATCAGGCCGGGGAGGTGAGGGGTTTCCAGGCATGAGCTGTGTCTCCTGCACCCCTGTGCCCCAAGTCCCCCTTCCCAAGGTACCTGGATGACACCAGCACCCCTCTGCTGGGACCAGCGCCCTCCTCCCTGCGGTGTCCCCTGCCTCCCCGCTGCCTGGCCCAGCCACTCTGGGCCCAGGGCTCTGCCCATCCCGTCCCCTTGCCCCCTTCCCCCTTGCCCACCCCTGAGCCCTGGCTGCCGGTGCTGGAGACGTGGTGTCGGCCTCTTCCTAGGCATGTCCCTGTCCTGTCTGCATGTTTGCTTATGTGAGCCTCTCCCCACGGAGCCCCGCGGCCGCCCCGTCCCCGGCGGCCTCCTGGGGTGCAGGGACCCCTTCTGTGCCGCTGCTCCCCCAGGGGCCGGCGGCTGTGAGAGGGGGACGCTGGAAGGGCTGGGGACCAGTGGGGCAGATGGGGCGGTGGGAAGGGGTCTGGCCTGGCAGGAAGAGTGGAGAGGGGACCCCTGGGTAGGGATGATGTGGTTGAGGGGAGCGATGGGGCTGAGGGGGTGGCCTTGGAGAGCGGGTGCCCGGGAGGTCTACGGGGAGCGCTGGGACGTCAGGGCAGAGGTGGGGTGACAGATCTGCGGGTTGGGGGCAGGACGGGGGGTGTCTGGCAGAAGCAGGAGGCAGGATCTGGCTGGGGGTGCTGCCTGGCTGCGCTCGGCCCCCGCCCCTGGCCGGGGGCAGCCAAGGGGACAGACACCGTCCCCTGCGTCCCCATGCTTAGCCCAGGCACGGGCAGGAAGGTCAGACGCCTGCGAGTGCCCCAGCCTGGGGGGCTAGTGCTAGCCCATGGCATCTCCTGGGTCTGTGCCTTCGACTCTCAGGATGAGGAGCCCGGTGCTCGCACAGGGCTGTGCCCCGGCGGGAGCTGCACATCCTCCCGCCCGCGGTGCAGGGACCCCGGGGTCCGGCTGGGGTGGCAGGGGCAGGCCAGGCTGCGGCACGGACCCACGGGAGCCCTGTCCTTGTCCGCCCTCTGCCCCGCAGCCCCACAGGGAGCAGCCGCTATGCCTCGTCGGCCGAGCTGAGCCAGGGCAGCTCCCAGCTGAGCGAGGACTTCGAGAACGAGAGCCTGCGGGACTCGGAGCTGGATGAACGGGACGGCGACTCCTACCACTCCTGCCACAGCTCCGTCAGCTACCGCAAGGACTCGCCCCGCTGGGAGGAGGAGGATGATGACCTCTATCTGGAGGAGGAGGAAGAGGAGGAGGAAGAGTTCAATGAGGACTACAGCGAGAACGAGGAAGGCTACCCCAAGGAGGAGGAGGAGGAGGAGGACCTGCGGCAGCAGGGCACCTATGAAGCCCCTGAGCACGATGCCTACCCCCCACCGCAGAAACCCCCCGGACAGCAGCAGCAACAGGTCCCCCAGCAGCAGCAGCAACCGCAGCAACCCCAGCTGGTCCCACAGCTGAAGCCGCAGCAGCAGGAGAGGAAGGAGGAGAGGAAAGAGGAGAGGAAGGAGGAGAAGGACACCTCTGCCCTCCAGGAAACCCCAGAGGCCCTCCAGGCCCAGCGGGGAGCGGACGAAGCTCCCCTGCAAGAGGCAGCCCCCGAGCCCGAGCCCCCGAAACCAGCTGAGAGGTAGGAGGGAGATGTTGACCTGTAGCATCCTTGTGCCTGGTGACACTGAGGATGCTCTGGAGGTGGCCTGGGGCTGGTGCTGGTGCTGCTGGTGCCAAATGGCAGCGCCAGGGACTTTCTGCAGTGTCTGTTTGGGGCTTCTCCAGGTGCCCGAGGCCTTGAGGTGGGGGAAGCCCACCTTGTGCCCCCCAGGCGAGGGTCAGCCCCCTCGGGCACGCTGCCCTGGCCCAGCCACCAGTGCCACGCTAAGCAGGGGCAGAGTTGAGGGCGGTCGGGATCCTGCCAGGGCTACTGGGGCTGCAGGTTTATAACCTGGGACAAACCTGGGGATGGGGGAAGCGGGGGCTTGGGGCTGCGATTCCTCTCCTCTGGCTCAAGCTGTTGGCTCCCTGGATGGAGAGGGTTCCCCAGAGCTCGGCACGGTCAGAGGAGGAAATTTCCTTCACAGGAGTCAATCCTCTCCCTAGGCCACTGGTAAAAGCTTATCAGTGGCCTCCTTTGCTGTACAGATGAATTATTTGGTGGCCCGGTCCCTGGTACAGCATGTGAATAATTCACATATTGGTCTCCGCCTTTAATTATTGAACATGTCCGTTTTTCCATGGTTCGGTGAGCGCCACCGCTCTGCGCAGAGGGGAAGCGTGATGGGCTTTTTCGTCTTTTATTTAGTTTAAATTATGGACCAGAGCTGGGAAATCTCTAATTTAAAAGAATGTGTAATGAGCTTTTTTTTTCAAAAACCCCATATTTAGGCCCAAGGGCTGGCTAGGGACCTGGCAAAGGTGGCCTTAGTTCATGTCTGCCTCTGGTGCTTGTTCTCTGGGCAGGGGGCTTGGGGGGTCCCACGCTGGGCACCGGGGACCATGGATTAGTGCCAGGGACCCCAGATTAGTGCTGAGGATCACAGGTTAACGCTGAGGACCCCAGATCAGCGCTGGGCAGCACATATTAGCACAGGCAAGGCCCCACAGGGCCAGTTTGGGCAGGGTCATCTCCTGAGCTCCCCATGGCCTCGTCCCAGCCCGGTTCTGGGCACCCATCTCCAGTGTCACATCACACCAGGCTCTCCAGGAGGCTGGGATGTTTGGAGGATTTATTTTCTTTTCCTCTGTGTCTCGATTTAGCAAGAGAGGAGGAAAAAAGCCCCACAACAACCAGCATGGCCAGGCTGGCAGGTCGCCCTGGGCTCGGAGCCACTGGGGTGTTGGGAGCTCTTAGCCCCGGGAGGCGGTGGGAAGCGGCCAGAGGACGTCCTGCTGGGGAGATGAGGGGTGAAGGATGTTTAATCCACGTGCTGGGGTCCCCAGCAGCTCCCTGACCTCCTGGGGGGATCCTTCTGTGTCGCTTGGGTGCCCAGGGCAGAGTCTCCCAAGGGAGGGGGAACCCTGGGCTTCTCCTCATTGCTCTGCCTTGACAGTGCTGCCCTTTGCGGTGGGACTTGCCACCTTTTTAGTGTCCTTCCTGGTAGCAAGAGGTTTTTTTTCCATGGCCACACTGGCTCAAGGCCCATCAGGATCCCTAAATTGCAGCCTCAGTCCTGCTCAGGGTGCGGGGGCTGACTCCCCGCTCCCCAGTGCCGTGCTGGGAGGCGAGCAAGGTGTGTGTGCTTGCAGGGAGCAGGCGGAGGTGGAGGTGCAGGACCCCAAAGCACGAGCCAAAGCCAACTGGCTGAGAGCCTTCAACAAGGTCTGCATGCAGCTGCAGGAGGTGAGCAACCCCGCGGCTGCCCGCCGCCGCGTCCCAGCGCCGCTCACGGGCTGGGCTGGGGGCACGGCCCCTTCCCGCGCCCGGGCATCGTCCAGACACGTCCGCTCCCCGATCCCACGGACGTCCCACACCCTGAGGGCAGTGGGAACCTGGGGGGCCCCACCAGTGGTGGCCCCAGAACCCCATTCATGCCAAGTGGGACCCCCACGAGGGGCAGGGAGTGCTGAGGACCTTCCCCCGGTGTGTGCTGCATGCGGTGTGCTGGTGCGACCCCCTCCGCCCTCTCCCCTCTATTGAGTTGACAATTTTTTGTTCTGTTTTTAGACTCCATCCTCCATCTTTTCTTTTTGTTTTGGCTCTGGATTCGCCCCCCGGGGCTTCGATCCCCCTCCCCACCGCTTCTCTTTTCAGTTGTCCACCACCATGGCCCTTGCGCCCGCGTCTCCCCTTCCTGCAGGGAAGGGGTGTAGCCTGCCTGCAGGTAAGCATGTCCAACGGGAACGACCCAGCAACGTGTGTGCCTTCCCTCTGTGTGTGTGTGTGCAGGGATTGCCCCACGAGGGAGGCATAATTGCCTCTTTCCTCCCTTCTCCCCCCAGATGATCCCCTCCCTGCAAGGGAGGTGGCACTGCGGGACGGTCCCTGCACACACCCCATCCCTGCTGTGCTCTGGCTTTTCCCCGCACTTCTCTCCACCCGGCTGTGGGTCCCTGCAGACCCGCTGAGCCTTTCCAACGATGCTTCTCCAGTCCCCCAACCCCTCAATTTTTGCACGGTGCAGCCATCCCCACTGCTTTGCCAGCCTCAGCCCCTCTGCTGAAACCTGCCCGCAGCTCGCCCACCTCAGCCTCTTCAAGATATTTGATTCCCAGTGCAAGCTCTTTGCTGGAAAGAGCCCCCTTGTTTTAGGAACACGCTTTTCTCCACCCACCCTATAAACCCTTTACGTGCTTCCCCAGTGCTGCGGGTGCCGGCTGGGTGCTCAGCTGCCAACAGCGCCGAGCCCCGGGGAGGGCTGCCACGCGTGCCGGGGGCTCAGCGCTGTGCCCGTGACGGCCGCCCCGTGTCTTGCAGGCCCGCGGGGAAGGCGATGGAGAAGCTAAATCCCTGTGGTTCAAAGGCGGGTGAGTATGTGGGAAAGCCGGTACTTTCTGCCCACCCCGGGGTCTCGCGGGCGGCTCTCCCCTCCTCGGTTGGATGCGCTTGTCGGGGGGCTGGCGTGGGGAAGTGTTGCCGAGCTGCGGGCAAGCGGGGGGGCAGGTGAATGCTGCTCGCTCGGTGCTTTTGGAGGAGCCAGCAGAGAGGCCACTGCTCCGTGTCCCCGAGAGCCGCTGCCGAGGGGGAGAGCGAGGAGGTGAGTGCGTCGGGACGGGACCGAGCTGGGGTGGCAGCTCCCACTTCTGCCATCTGGGGCTCGCGTGGTGCCATGGGGAACCCTGAACCGCGCACCCGGCCGGGCCGTGGGTCTCACCCCCGTCTCACCCTTGCAGGTGGCCCTGGCGCTGACCCGGGCAGAACCTGGCAGGTTTCCTTGAGAACCCACCCGATCGCACCGGGGTTTTCTCGCGGCCAGGGCTGGAGGCTGCCAAACAGCGTTTCTGCCCGAGTCGCGCTGCCTCGGTTTCCCTCGCAGCAGAACCGCTCGGTGCCCACCCTTTGTGTCCCAGAGGGAGACCCCAGCTCTCCCGCTCCACGCTGCAAAGCCAAAGCTAACTAAGCCAAATGGGCTATTTTTTCCCCTGCGTTTCGCTGTCACACCGCTGAAGCAAAACATCTTCACATGGGGAAAATAAGTTTTCTGCCAGAATCCTCTTCCCCGCAGTTTTTAGTCCGGTGATCCCTGCCGGGGTGGTGGTGGGGCCGGGGGTCCCATGGGTGGGTCCCAGGCCACCCAGGGGTTGCTCTGCGGTCCTGTCCGCCGCGTCCCGAGCGAACGCAGGGCCATAGCAGGGGCTCCCTCCCTGCCTCAGTTTGCCCTTCCCCGCTGACTCTTGTCTCTCTTGCAGGCCTGGTGGCGGGCTGATCATTATAGACAGCATGCCGGACATACGCAAGCGAAAACCCATCCCCTTAGTTAGCGATTTGGTGAGGTTCCTCCTAACGCCTTGCACCACACAGCTGCCAGCTTCGCTCCCGCTGCGCCCCGCTGGACTGCGCCGCCCGCCTGCCCCGGCCGGTGTTTGCTGGGCGCCCGTGCCCTGCTCCCCAGCCGCCTCTAACATGGCTTGTGTTTTCTGTTTTCTTTTCTCCGGCCTGGCTTGGCCGTCCCTGGCGGCAGGGGGGCGGCAGTAAGGTTTCTACGCTGCATTAACAGCATGCCCGACATTAAGCCTGGACGCAAATCTCTCCCTCTAGTCAGCGATCTGGTGAGCGCAGTCCGAGGGGTTAAAGAGAGAGCACCCTTGGGTGCTGCCGGCCAGCCCTGCCCAGCCTCCTCTAGCCCTGCCGGCGGGGGGCGGGGGTGTCCCAGGCCGTTTTGGGGGGGCTCCTGGCCCTGGCCCCCTCCGTGGGGAGCTGTGAGGACGGCACAGCTGGGCTCTCCCCACCCGAGGGTGCTTCTCTTTAACAGAGCTCCAGGGCCCTGTCCCCACACCAAGCATCAGCCCAAGGCTTCCCAGGGCTCTGTCTGGTTTCCCGTGTTTTTACCGGCGTCCCCAGTCCATTCCTGTCCCACTTGCCGTAGGCTCCCCGCAGCTCGGACCGCGCTGGTGCCGGGCGGATGGACCCGTGGACCAGCGGAGGGGTAGCGCTGGCTCCTCTGAGCCGCACAGTCCCTATGCTCCTGTCCCCAGCATTGTCACGCTGCGCCGCTGCAGCCCTGTCCCCATGCTGGGGTCCCATCCAGCCCCTGGGCTGTAACGCACAGGGTCGCTCTGCTGTCACCCCCCTGGTGACAAGAGACAGCACTTTTGGAAACCAGACACCCTCTGCACCCAGAATTAGGTGCCCTTCGCCTCCTTCCCCCTCTCTTTACACCCCGCTGCCTCCACTTTGTGCCCTGCCCGGGGTGTCCCCAACTCGCCCGCCCTCTCCCGTCCCGCTGCCCCCCCCTTGCTGCCCGAACCCCAGTGCCCTCCGCCCCCCAGCCCGCTCGGGCAGCCGCTGATGCTTCTGCATTGTGCTGTGTCGGTGTCGGGGTTTTGGGGTGTTGGGTTGTGGGTGGTGATGGGGTGGGCAAAGCGCGGGGGTCAGGCGGTGCCGCTGCCTTTCTTTGCTGGAATTTGGCAGATTGCAGCCAGTGCTGGTTTCCCTGGGTGGGAAACCCCCCAGGGACTGGCCCGGTGCTGGGCGAGGGGTTGGTGTTGTCCCGATTCCCACTCGTTCCGGCAGGGAAGGGGCCAGGACTTGCTCTGCTGTGAGGTGGCTCGCACTAATGGCCTTTTATTCCCCCCTCGCTGGCCCTGGCTGCCTGCAGGCAATGGTAAGTGCCCCCCACCCCGGTCTCCCCAGGGTCTCAGACACACGTTGAGAGGCTCTGCCTTGTTGGGACTGAACTGGGAATGCTGCAGGCTGCTGAACTGGTTCCAGTCCCACTGCACAGCGGGGTAGTGCTTTGCAGCGCTGGCATCGCTGGGAGCTGGGTTGTCCCCACTGCCAGCCCATGCAGCCAGCACCCGCCCCTCTCTGGGGTGGGGGTCCATCCTGGGTGTTTTACGGCCACCACGACCCCAAAGGAGTGCGGGAGGGATGGGAGGGACACCCCATGCTCTGCCGGATCTGGGAACTGTGTTTCTTTCCCACAGTCCCTGGTCCAGTCCAGGAAAGCGGGAATCACGTCCGCGCTGGCCTCGAGCACCTTGAACAATGAGGAGCTGGTACGTGCTGGGGTTGGCTGGGGCGCGGGGCGGCCGTGGTGGGAGGGCTGAGCCCCGGCCAGCCCGGCCAGCAACGGAGATGCGGGGTCCGTGCCACACCAGCATCCTCCTCCGGCGACGCCAAAGCAGCCGGGATGCTCACGGCTGCACCTGGCGATGGTGGCGTTTGTCCTCTGCCCTGCTCGTCCGCGCCCAGCGGTGACATTCGTGTGGCCCAGCACCCGTGGATGGGGTCTGCACTCAGCTGCTGTACGGCGCCTGAGCTTTTCTCCTCCTCTCTCTTCTGTCCTTGCACAGAAAAACCATGTTTACAAGAAGACCCTGCAAGCCTTAGTGTACCCCATCTCCTGCACGACGCCTCACAACTTTGAGGTGTGGACGGCCACCACCCCCACCTACTGCTACGAGTGCGAGGGGCTGCTCTGGGGCATCGCCCGGCAGGGCATGCGCTGCGCCGAGTGTGGCGTCAAGTGTCATGAGAAGTGCCAGGACCTGCTCAATGCCGACTGCCTGCAGAGTAAGGAGCCGTTGCCTGCAGCCTCATCCCTTCTCGCTTTGGAGAGGGAAGAGGGAGCGGCCATGGGGAGAGCTGGACTCCTGCCTTGTGCATGGGGGAGGTGGTGAGCAGGGCAGATCTGTCCTGGGAAGGGTGTAGACCCTTCCGGCTTTGAATTCATTCATGCACGGTGGGCTTGGGGGGCTCTCGGCTCTCTCCTGGATGCCGCCTGCCCCCCATGTGCCACCCATGGCTGCCCTCTCCCAGGGGCGGCAGAGAAGAGCTCCAAGCACGGTGCGGAGGACCGGACCCAGAACATCATCATGGTGCTCAAGGACCGCATGAAGATCCGGGAGCGCAACAAGCCAGAGATATTTGAGCTGATCCAGGAGGTGTTTGGGGTCACCAAGACCACGCACACGCAGCAGATGAAGGCAGTGAAGCAGAGTGTCCTGGACGGCACCTCCAAATGGTCGGCCAAGATCAGCATCACGGGTAGGCACCGCTTGCGCCTGGCACCATGTGCCGTTGGGGACCGGGTGGCTGTCCCCAAGGCTGCTGCGTGCTCCAACCCCCCTCCTGCCCCTCATCCTGCAAAGAGGCTTCAGCCCCCGGGGCTCTGCCGGCGGACACGCGGTGCCTGTTGCGGGGATCTCGGTGTGGCTGTGGCACTGACTCCTCTCTCTCTCTGTTCTCTCCGCTGTGTGTGCCACGCACGTGCCCCGTGTGGCTGGGTGTGCGTGCCGTGCCGTGCCGTGCCGTGCCGTGCTGTGCCATGCTCTGCTGCAGTCGTTTGCGCCCAGGGCCTGCAAGCAAAGGATAAGACGGGTTCCAGTGATCCGTATGTCACTGTCCAGGTTGGAAAGACAAAAAAAAGGACTAAAACTATCTACGGCAATCTCAATCCAGTCTGGGAGGAGAATTTCCATTTGTAAGTTCAGCCCTGGCCCCTCCGACCCCCTTCCTGGCCACTCACGGTCGTGCTGGGCTGTGCTGGCTGTCAGCACGTCCCTGCGGGGTGGTGGGGAGCCTCATCCTGCCCCAGCTGAGGGCGGAGGGGGACTGCCGGCGTCACTGGGAATGCTGGTTTTGTGCCATGGAGGGTTTGGCTCGCGGCGATGGGGGCTGATCCAGACTGGGTTGGGGCTGCCTGGGCACGGCGCAGTCCAACGGGGAGGGTTGGTGCCCCCACATCCACTCTCTTCCCCAGTTCCTGCCCGGTGCTGGGATGGTCCCTCTTGTTTAGGGAAACAGAGGCTGTGGAGAGGCTGGAAAGGTTTCCCCGCTCATCCCGGGGCTTGCCCCTTCTCGCTTCCCCAGCGAGTGCCATAACTCCTCCGACCGCATCAAGGTCCGCGTCTGGGATGAAGATGACGACATCAAGTCCCGCGTCAAGCAGCGCTTCAAGAGGGAGTCCGACGACTTCTTGGGCCAGACAATCATCGAGGTCCGGACCCTGAGTGGGGAGATGGACGTCTGGTACAACCTCGGTAACCGGCTGCCCCGGCACGGCCCGCTCGGGCTGGGACTCCCAGCCCTGCGCTACCGGGGGGACAAGCTACCGGCCCTGGTGTGAGGGCTATGTCAGCGTATTAGTATAGGGTCTGCTGTTAAAAACACTTAATATTGAAAGCCATTGGGATCAAGTGTTTTCCCAGGGTCATTCTCCAAACCCTTAGCCCAGGAGGTCTGGCCCTCTGCAGAGGGGAAACTGAGGCACGGAGAGGCCACATCTCTGTCGTGCCTGCAGACATGGCCAAATCCCTCTCTGCAATGCCTTGGTTGCGTTGCACCCTGGCCAGGCTGCACTCGGTGCTGGGCGTCCCCCTGTCCCTGTCCCCAGGAGCCCCTCCATGCCAGAGCCGTCTGCCCCTCTTTGGGGCCAGGAGTGAGCGGAGTTGCTCTGGGGAGGCCTCACGTCTCGTCCCCCTCCCTGTGCCCCCGCAGACAAGCGGACAGACAAGTCGGCCGTATCGGGAGCCATCCGGCTGCACATCAGCGTGGAGATCAAAGGCGAGGAGAAGGTGGCTCCCTACCATGTGCAGTACACCTGCCTGCACGAGGTGAGCAGCCCGGGCAGGCGCGGCGGGCACGGCCCCCAACCCAGCGATGCCACCGTGCCACCACCGGCCCCGGGGACCTGACGGGACTCATTTGTACCTCCAGAACCTGTTCCACTTTGTGACGGATTTGCAAAATAACGGCGTGGTGAAGATCCCCGACGCCAAGGGGGACGACGCCTGGAAGGTGTACTTTGACGAGACGGCACAGGAGATCGTGGATGAGTTTGCCATGCGTTACGGGGTGGAGTCCATCTACCAGGCCATGACGTGAGTCCCTCGCCCTCCCCCCTGCTCAAAGGGGCTGTGCCAGCACTGGGTGCGGTGGTCACCATCGGCATCTTCCTCCCCTGCTGCCGTTCGCACCCGCCTCCCCGCCACGGGTGCAGACGTGCTCGCCTAGCTCGCCCCGCACCCGGGCACCCCTCCCTCCCCTTCTCCCTGCGTGCACCCCAAACCCTGCACCCTCACCTTCCACCTCCCTCTGCAGGCATTTTGCCTGTCTTTCCTCCAAATACATGTGCCCGGGGGTGCCAGCGGTGATGAGTACCCTGCTAGCCAACATCAACGCCTACTATGCCCACACCACGGCTTCCACCAATGTCTCAGCCTCCGACCGCTTTGCCGCTTCCAATTTCGGGGTAAGTCCGATGGTGCGTAAACACTCCTTCCTTCTTCTCTCTCTTCTCTTGGGAGGGGGTGGGGGGCTCGGGGGGCAAAAAGGGCCGTGCAAAACACCCCGCTCCAAACTGCAGCCAGGCAGCGGGGGTTCAACCCCTGCTTGCCCCAAAATTCATCCCGCTCCTGTTTTTCGGGAAGGAAAAGAGCCACCGCCTTCCTGGGAGAAGGTCTAAATTTGCTCCCCACATTATTATGGTACAACTGTGACTGGAGTCCGAGCGGACTGGGAGTCCGAGCGGACTGGGAGGCTGGGCGACAGCGTGGCAGGAGGGGGAAACCTTGGTGGCCAAATCACGAGCAGGCGGCAAGGAGCCATCCCTGCAGCTCCCGGGGAGTTTCGCACGGCCCCGTGCACTTTGGGCGCACCCCGGGACCGCCGCAAACTCGCCCGGCTGTGCCAGCACCCACGCGTGCCCGCTGGGTGCCTCGCTTGCAGCACGCGGGGCGAGTTTGTGCTGGGGCCTGGTGCGCCCTTGGGGACATGGGCGAGGAGGGGCTGAGCTCTCGCCCTGGCTCCCCCAGTGTCATCCCAGAGGCAGCAACTGGTTGCTCTGGATGCATACGGGGCGAGCCAGGCCCAGTGCCCAGCCCCGACCAGGCAAAGTGCTGGGTAGCCAGGGATGCAGCCAGGGCTGAGCGCAGCTCTGGGCAGCGGCTGCTTTGGCTCACCTCCCAGTTCCTCTTGCAGGGGGTAGCTAGAGCCGAGCGAGCTGTGCCGCTGGGTCACGCAGGAGGAGGAAACCGTTCGAAAAAAAAGTGCCTTTTCTCTAACATGGAGGGTTTTAAAAACTTGTTTCTTTCTCTTTTTTTAGAGAGCCTAAGGTTGGGTCCTAAAGTGCCCGGCCGTGTCGCTTTAACCCCGAGTACCCGTCGTGTCCAGTTTTAAAGCGCTGCAGCCGTTCGGTGGCGGGGACGCACGGTCTTGGCCCAGAGCCTGGCTTTGGCGTCTCCGGCGGGCGAGCGCGCCGAAGGTTTGCGGTCGCCAGTGCAGGCTGCGGGCTTGGCTGAGCCGCGGCCAGGCGGGGCGCGGGACTCGCTGCCCCGTCCCATCCCCTTGTCCTCCCCCCAGGACTCAGGGAGCTGCTCCGGGCTCTCCGGAGCAGCCCTGGCCGGGTACAGCCGGTGCCGTGGGGGGAACCCAGGGCTCTCGTGGGAGGCCCACGGGGTTGCCCAAAGCCCTCCTCCCCTGGCAGAGATACAAAGTGAAATGCTTCCCGACAGAGTTTTGGGGCAGACTGGTTGCTCTGCCCTCAGCTCTGATGCCCAATCTGCAGCCCAACATGGGATTTGCACCCTCCTGCCCTGCGCTCCCTGGACGGGAGCTGGGCTGAGCTGAATTAAAGCCACTCAGCCCCAGCGGAGAGCGGCTGCCTGGGGTGGTTCCCTGCCCACATCCCTTGATGCAGCCCAGTCGGGCGAGTGAGGAGCCCACGGAGGCTTCCAACTCCTGGGGGCCATCCTGGCCTTGTCTCGACGCAGCTCGGCCCCGAAGATGGGTGACCGCTGCAAGAGCCCAGCTGCTCTTTCCCTGCCCTTTTTTTTCCTGAGCTCTTTGAAAGCTTCAGCCTGGGGGGACATGATCCTGCCCACCTCTCCCTGCTCCTGCCCCGAGCCCAGGCTTGGAGGTGTTCAAGTGGGTAGGGCCGATAGAGCAGCCCGTCCCCGCTCCGGCACCGACCGCCAGCGAGAGCAAAGGGGATGCGCGGTGTTGCCTCTCCATCCTGTCCCGCGCCCGGCATGGCCACGTGTGCCCCGGGAGCTGCCGACGGCTGCCAGTGAGCCCCGGCCACCAGCGAGGACACGCTCTTCTCCGCAGGCATCTGGTGCCCGCCTGCAGGGCTCTGATGAAGGAAGAAAGGAAGGAAGGAAGGAAGGAAGGAAGGAAGGAAGGAAGGAAGGAAGGACAGCAGGACAGCAGGGGGGAGAGGGATGAGCCGGGGGTGGCACGGGCTGGGCTAGGGGCAGAGAGAGCCAGGGGCAGCGGGGAGGGGGGACGGTCCCTGCCGCCTTTCCCTTGTTTACCTGGCTCTGGGGCATTTCTCCGCAGAAGGAGCGGTTCGTCAAACTCCTCGACCAGCTGCACAACTCGCTGCGGATCGACCTCTCCATGTACCGGGTAAGGTGCCCGCCGTGCCTCAGTTTCCCCACCCGTCTAATAAGGTCTCCAACAACAGGCGGCTCTTTTCTCCCCCTCCCCTCGCCCCTGTGAGAGGTTTGTGTGCAGCTCCCCTCTTTTCTTCCCCTGTGGCAGAACAACTTCCCTGCCAGCAGCCCCGAACGGCTGCAGGATCTCAAGTCCACGGTGGATTTGCTGACTAGCATCACCTTCTTTCGGATGAAGGTATTGCTGGGTTGCCCCGTCTCTCTGGTGGGGAGCCTGACCCTCACTGGCCCCGGTTCTTTGCATCGTTGGGGTCGTGCTGGCCCGCTGGTAGCCCTGGGTGGCTGGCCGGGGCTGTGGCTCGGCCTCCAGCATTGCTCCCTCCCCGCACACGCAGGTCCAGGAGCTGCAGAGCCCTCCCCGAGCCAGCCAGGTGGTGAAGGACTGCGTGAAAGCCTGCCTCAACTCCACCTACGAGTACATCTTCAACAACTGTCACGAGCTGTACAGTCGCGAGTACCAGACGGACCCGGTGCGTGGGGCGGGGGGAACTGGGACACACTGGGATGCTGGGCGCTGCAGAGGGACCTTGCTGCACCCCGCTGACCTTCCCCATCCCCTGCCCTTCTCCTTTGCACGATGCTCCTGCTCCCTCTCCGGAGCGCTCAGCCCCATGCAGAATGAGCCCCAAGCCTTGGGTTTGAGCCCCACTGCTGCGGGGTTGAGTCGGGGGTCAGACAAGGGGGGGCTGCGTGGGGGCCTCCAGGGTGTTCCCAGAGCCCTCCTGCCTCCTCGTTAGCCCCGCCATGAAATCGAGCCCCGTGGGTGGGGTGACCGGAGCCTCCGCTGTGTCCCCATCACTCCAGACTAAGAAAGGCGAGGTGCCCCCCGAGGAGCAGGGCCCCAGCATCAAAAACCTGGACTTCTGGTCCAAGCTCATCACCCTGATAGTCTCCATTATCGAGGAGGACAAGAACTCCTACACGCCCTGCCTGAACCAGTGAGTAGGTGCTGGGAAAGGGGACCCTGCTTCGCACCCGGGGGGGATGCCCACACGGGGGCAATGGTAGCTTTAGTCCTTTGGAAGTGGGTTGTAACGTCCATTCTACAGATGGGGAAACTGAGGCAGCTGGGAGGTGTGGGGGGAACATATCTCCAAGCGGAGGGCTGGTCCACCCCGTGTCCGCACTCTCCCCCCACCCCAGGTTCCCCCAGGAACTGAACGTGGGGAAGATCAGCGCCGAGGTGATGTGGAACCTCTTTGCTCAGGACATGAAGTACGCGATGGAGGGTGAGTCCCCCCGACGCTGCCCCAAGCTGGGGGGGGAACCAGGCAGGAACCACACTCTGCTCCCACCTCGCCTGGTCCCTGGGCAAACCCATTTCACCCCCTCATCAACACGATGCCTAAATCCCACCCAAGAAGCACTTCCACCTTCACCCCATCACCCTGGCGTCCCCGGAGCTGCCCTTGGCGCAGCCGCCCCCCCCCAGGGTTGGGGCTTGAAGCAACCCCTGTGCGCGCTCGCCTTCCCCGTGCAGAGCACGACAAGCACCGCCTGTGCAAGAGCGCGGACTACATGAACCTGCACTTCAAGGTGAAGTGGCTGTACAACGAGTACGTCACCGAGCTGCCCTCCTTCAAGAGCCGCGTGCCCGAGTACCCGGCGTGAGTGCAGCCCCTGGGGGCCGGGGAGGGGGTGCTTGCGCCCCGGGGGCTGGCTGGCCTCACCAGGGACAGGCCTCTCTTCCAGCTGGTTCGAGCCCTTCGTTATCCAGTGGCTGGATGAGAACGAAGAGGTGTCGCGGGATTTCCTGCACGGAGCCCTGGAGCGGGACAAGAAGGATGGGGTATGAACAGGACTGTCAGCGGGCATGGGAGCAGCGGCCGGGCGTGGGGCTTGTCCCTCGATGCCCAGTGTGTCCCCATCAGGGCCAAAATCTCCCCCCCCGCCTCCTGCTGACGCTGCTTTTCACTCCCCCAGTTCCAGCAGACGTCGGAGCACGCGCTCTTCTCTTGCTCCGTGGTGGACGTCTTCTCCCAGCTCAACCAGAGCTTCGAGATCATCAAGAAGCTCGAGTGCCCCGACCCCCAGATCGTCGGGCACTACATGCGAAGGTTTGCCAAGGTGGGCAGCTGCCGGGGCAGGAGCCGCTGGGCCAGCAGCACCCCTGGACCCCGGTCCCAGCCCTGGCCCGGGGCTGCTGGGCTCTCTCTGCCACCTCCCACCCCGCTGCAGGCAGTGGCATAAAGCACAGATTGCACCGCCTTGAACAAGCGATGCTCAAGCGAACATGCCACCAACACACCCTGTGGCTCTCCCAGCTTTGCTAGCACAGATTAGCTAATTAATGAGTTAATTGGTTAATTAATCTAGATTAATTAAATGCCACTGGCTCGCTGCAGTGTGGGGGGAGTTGCGTGCAGGCTTGATGGCTGATGCCTTCACAGCTGTGCTGGTGGTGGAGCTGCCCGTGGAGACCAGATGTGCTGGATCTGGCTGCCAGCGGCTGTGCCCGTGCGGGTCCTGGCGCATCCGTGGGGCAGGGGATCGGGGGGTCCCAGGGGGTATCCAGGCATTGGGTTGTTTCACTGCTGTGGGACTCATGGCCTCCTTCTCTCCCTCCTTCCTCCTCTTTGCTGCCGTCTGGGTGGGTCCCATCCCTCATTTGGCTACAGACCATCAGCAATGTGCTGCTCCAGTATGCCGAGATCATCTCCAAGGATTTTGCCTCGTACTGCTCCAAGGAGAAGGAGAAAGTGGTGACGTATCTCCCTGCTGCTTGCCAGCTGCCTGGTGCTGCCAGGCAGGACTGTCCCCACGCGGTGACCCCAGCCATCACCTCAGCTCCAGAGGTGGTCCCCACGGCGCAGGTCCTGCCCTCGGTCTCTGTCCGACGGCGGGCCCTGAAATGCTGCCAGGCAGGGCTCTGTGCCGTGACTGCTCTCGTGTCCCCCAGCGCAGGGTGGGAGGGACCTGGGGCGGTGGGCAGCTCTTCCAGCCACATTTGTTGGTGCTGACGCCCCTCTCCATCCCACCCCTCCAGCCCTGCATCCTGATGAACAACATCCAGCAGCTCCGCGTCCAGCTGGAGAAGATGTTCGAAGCCATGGGTGGGAAGGAGGTGCGTATCGGGGGTCTCCAGGAGGGAGCCCTGTGGAGGGGCTGGATCAGTCCCTTCTCCCCAGAGGCAGCTCTGCAGTGCTGGGACCAGACCCCAGTTCCCCACTGCTGTATGGGATCACGCCGTCCCACCCCATGGCACCCTGCTCTCCCACCACGTCGGATGGGCTTCACCCCACCCAGGGGTGCATTTGGGGTGCAGAGAACCCCCCAGAGCTGGGCCAGGGACCCTGATGGCTTCTCCAACCTGTCCCTCCTCCAGCTGGACACAGAAGCCAGTGACATCCTCAAGGAACTGCAGGTGAAACTCAACAACGTCCTGGATGAGCTGAGCCGAGTCTTTGCCACCAGGTACACCCAGGCGAGAGGGTGTGGGTGGTGGGCCAAGGCGAGGTTTGGGGGTCCAGGAGCTGCGGCTGGGGCCAGGCTGGGGGCTTTGCTCGGCCAAGCGGGTCCTGGGCGCGGCCGTGGGGGACGCTGAGCTGCCTGCGCGTTGCGGTCTCCAGTTTCCAGCCGCACATCGAGGAGTGCGTGAAGCAGATGGGCGACATCCTGGGCCAGGTGAAGGGCACCGGCAACGTCCCCGCCAGCACCTGCAGCAGCGTTGCGCAGGATGCTGACAACGTCCTGCAGCCCATCATGGACCTCCTGGACAGCAAGTGAGTGTGGGAAGCAACAGGGACCCCCACCCTCCCCAGTGCCCCTGACCCGCCCCGGGAGGGTGGGGGACCAGGGTGACGGGGCACGGGGTGGCATCGGGGGTGCTGTGCCAGGAACTTCAGCCCCGTCCCCTCTCTGCAGCCTGACGCTCTTTGCCAAGATCTGTGAGAAGACGGTGCTGAAGCGGGTGCTGAAGGAGCTCTGGAAGCTGGTGATGAACACGATGGAGAAGACCATCGTCCTGCCCCCGCTCACTGACCAGACGGTGAGTGACAGGGAGGGGGACCAGGGACAGGGGACCCTGGAGCTGAGATGCAGGTGGCTGATTGGGGCCAGGGTGGGACATTGCTGGCCAGGTGCCCTCACTGGCAGTTGAGTTGGTGGGGACTTCAGTGACCTCCCCAAACCTGCCCCCAGCTCATGGCCAGGGAAGGGATGGAGGAGAGGTCGGTCATCCTTGACCCCGGTGCAGCCCAGCACCCTCTTGGGTGGCTTTGCCGTCTCTATCGTGGCACCAGGAGGGGCCACTGGTCCTTCCCTCTCCATCCTGCCCTCTGAGCTGGGGCAGCATCCCATGCTGTGCCCGTCAGCACCGGCTGTGGGCGCAGCCCCTGTGCCATGAGGTGAATCGGGGGCTCTCGGAGCGCGGGGAGCCGCTGCACGTCGGCCTTGCTGTGGGGCTGGGGCTGCTTGGGGAGCAGGGTGGGGGTGATGTGGGGATGGGGGACGTCTCCCTGCAGCAGGGCTGAACTCTTCCTTACTCGTGGGCTGGACAGGCTCTAGGGGGGGCAGAGCAAAGCCCAGGGAAGGGTCCCTCCTCAGAGGGAGGCTGCCTGCAGGCTTCGAGGCTTCGTATCGCATCGCTGTGTGTCTGTCCTCCTCGCATGTAGCCATGCACCCCGAAGCTTCCCAGGGTGGCTGTTCCCTTGGGTCAGGCAGGGAAGGGTGGCACCAAGGGCTCTCAGCCAGCCACATATCCGTCCCTGTCACTCTCGGTGGCTTTTGTCACTGTCACAAAGCTGGGCTCAGGCTCTTACTTGGAGTCCCTAGAGCCACTGGCCTCTGTGTCACCTTCCTGGGGCTGTGGGCCTCCTCGTGCTGTGTCTGTAAGGGACAGCGCATTGGTGACCTGTCAGCCCTCAGTGGTGCCACCTCACTGGCACCTTCTCACAGCCCAGAGCCCGGCTCAGGTCAGCCCTGCATCGCTCCTGGCCAGGCTCGCACACCCTTGGCCAAAGGTGGCCAAATCTAGCAGGAACACTGGTGTCACTGGGACCCAGTCGCCATCCTGGTCCCTATCTCTGTCCCTTCCCAGCCACACGTGGCTATGCCATGTTCTGGGGGCAGCGAGCCCTGCGCTGAGGGCAGAGGAGGTGGCACACGTGGATCCGTTGGGTGATTTTCCTGAGGGGAGGCAGCCCTTGGAGGGGGCCGTGCTGGCGCTGGTCCCCACAGCCAGGGACAGCCCACCCAGGGTGGCTCTGGGCCCCAGCCTGGGGGTGGCTGGGCCGGTTGGTGGCATGGGGCTGTGTCAGAGCTGAACGTCGAGTGGGGTCCACCAGCTCCCTGGAGCTGAGTCCCCCAGGGGCAGAGCCCCCTGCCACGGGGAGGAAGGACTGGGCAGGTTGGGATGGGGCCGCTTTGGGGCCGTGGAGACCTGCGGTGCCGGTGGCAGGGCATCGATGCCAAGTGCTGTGGCAGGTCAGACGGGGGACACCCCTGGCCCTGCCGTCCCTCCTGGCTGGCGGGGGTGGAGGGGTGGCCGGGGCTGGTACCCAGCCGTGGGGCAGCTGGGGCTGGGGAGGATGGAGGAGGGGGCCGACACTCATGTCACGGTTGTTCTCTCCAATTCCTCCGCTCGCCTTTCAATGGCAGATGATTGTAAGTACGGCAGCTCCCTGTCTGTCTGTCTGTCTGTCCGCTGTGTGTCGGTCCTGGCCTCGCCGGTTTTTGTCTTGTGTGGCTGCCCGCGCCCTGCCCACGCCCTCCTCCGGCTCCCGACTTGGTCCACCTCTGTGGTCCCCATCCTCGTGCTGCCCGCTTGGCGCTGGCTCCTGGCGGGCACTTGCCCGCGGCCCCAGCTGGGTTGGGGGGTGGAAAGGTCCTGGACAGATTCGCGGTGCCTGGATGCGGGGAGGTGCAAGGGTTGGTGATGGGGTGGGAGGGGACGGTGATGAGGCAGTGCCATGTAATCGGGGACAGCCGAACCCAGGCTGATCCCATCTTCTTGCTCTGTGCTGAGGGTGAGAGGCCACTGGAGGCACGAGCAGGAGGAGCGGTGCATGCCTGGCCGTCAGGGCTGCTCTTCCTGACCCTCTGTGCCTCAGTTTCCCCTTGAGGCCCTGGCTGGGCTGTGGCTACGGTGGGGCTGAGGGCAGAGGCCTTCCCTGCCTGCGGAGAGGAGCACCGCACTGGGACGTGACCGTCCCTGGCCCGGTTGCTCGGTAGTGGGGCAGGTTGCTGGCACAAGTTGTGAGACTTTTTCCTTGGTCAGGATACGGCCCTGGGAGCCCCTGGGTTCCCTTCTCGGCATCACTGCTGGGTCCCTGCATGGCTTTGACTGAGCAGTTTCCTTTTGTCCTCTTCTGCTCAGTCTGTGGCCATGGGCTTATGCCCTGCGGGGCAAGGGAAGGGCCACATCCACCCCCAATCCTGCCCCTGCCCCTGCTTCGACCGCAGGCACCTTTGCAAGGAGGAGCAGTGGTGCGGGTGCTGGTGGTTGGGTGCTGGGTGCCGGTCCCTGCAGCTTTTGTTTCCAACAGCAGCGTTTGGAGAGCCCCCGGGGCTGAGCCTCCCCTCGGACCTCACGGGGACTCCATGTCCCAGCATTGCTGAGGCTGCTGGGAGCCTGGGGTGGTGTCAGCTCTGTGGGGTACAGGGTCCTCTGGTTCCCCCATCACCCCCTGCCTCAGTTTCCCTCCAGGGCAAGAAACCCTCCCGGCTGCCCCGCTTGGCCCTAACTCTGCTGCTCGTCCCTCCCGCAGGCCCCCCTGCCACCCCCTCCTGATTCAGATGTGCCCCAGTGCCACCCAAGAGGCCGCTGAGGAAGCCCCGACGCGGCACCACTGCCCCATTTCACGCCGTTTCTCTTGCCGCTGCTGGGCCTGGCTTGGTGTGGGGTTGTCACGAGGCCCAGCACTGCATGGAGCAGAACTCGGCGTGCAAAACCCGGGTAGAGCTGCCCCCTCCCCGCTCCGTCCCCAGCGCTGTGAGCATCTGCCAGGGCTGGAGGGGACGTGGGGACACCAGAGGCTGCCCTACACAGTGCCAGCTGGCTCCTGCCTCCCCGTATCCCAGCGGGGACCGGTCCCCCATGGGCTCAGCGTCCCCGTATCCCAGCGGGGACCGGTCCCCCATGGGCTCAGCGTCCCCGTATCCCAGCGGGGACCGGTCCCCCATGGGCTCAGTGTCCCCGTATCCCAGCGGGGACTGGTCCCCCATGGGCTCAGCGTCCCCGTATCCCAGCGGGGACTGGTCCCCCATGGGCTCAGCGTCCCCGTATCCCAGCGGGGACCGGTCCCCCATGGGCTTAGCGTTCCCGTATCCCAGCGGGCACCAGCTACCCAGTGTGGGGACCAGTTCCCCATCAGTGCAACATCCTGCATTCCAGTGGGGACCAGTTGGCCCAGCATCCCAAAGACACCAATCCCTCACTGACTCAGCATCCCTCTGGGGACCAGTCTGCTGCTAACCCAGTATCCCAGTGGGGACCAGTCCCCCATTGGCCCTGGCCGTCCTTTAGAGGCTCAGCGATGTCTTTGCCGCCAGCTTGCGGCCGCCCCATGTGCCCAGTCTTGCCCTGCGCCCCGTGTCCCGTCCCGCGCTCTCCCCCCACCGCTCAACCTCTGACGTTGCTTCTACAGGGCACGCTCTTGAGAAAACATGGCAAGGGGACAGAGAAGGTAAATAGCCGTGGGCTCCCTGTCTGTCATCGCCCTGTGGCCACGCTCGTGGGCCCACACCCGCCTGCTGCGGAGGTCCAGGCTTGTCCGTGCTTCCTCTGTCGTGCTGTCTGGATGTGCCGTTGCCTGCGTGGCGTGTTGTCGTGTTGAGGTGTGCCGTGCTGTCCGGGACGTGCTGCCTGGGTGCAGGATGGGGGCAGTGACGTGTTTCTGTGTGTCGCCCGGGGTAGGGAGCGGGTGTCGTGTCGTGTTTAGCCCTCGTGGGTGGGTATGCGGGGTGTTACCCATCCCCCGGCAGGCATGGGGGACGCTGCCCCACGGCGCTCAGCACCCCTCCGGGTGCCTGGCTGGGACAGCGTGGGGACGGGGTCCCCAAGCACGGGAGATCCCGGCCACAAACCCGTCCCACCGCTGGGGGCTCAGGAAGAGGTGACCCCCAGGACGCTGGGCCATGCTGGGGATGTGCAGGTCACACTGGGGGCCATGGGGCTGCTGAGATCCCCTGGACCTCTGAGCCTGCTCCCCCAATGCTTGGGGGGCCTCAGCAAGGCTGACTGAGCCCCAAAACCTGCCAAAGGGCTTTCTCCAGGCACACGGGCTCCCCTTCTCTCGGGGTGCTCCCCACCGCTGCCCTCCAGGCTGCCTGCTCCCAAAACCCGGCTCTCGGGAAGAACCATGCCGGCATCCATCTGGGCAATGCCCGCGGCTCGCCCCAGCTCCCCCCTCCTCTCGCAGGGGACACTGGGTCCTGCCCAGTTTGCTGAGTGTGCTGGGTGAGCTGCTTTCCTCCACCAGCCCCAAAGGAGGCGGGGAGCAAGCCCGGCCCCGCTCAGGAAGAGACCTGACATGCTCATCACAGGTTCACCAGCAAGTGCACGGGGCTGAGCCTTTGCAGGTGTGAACTGGTGCTGAACCAGTGGCACCAGCGGAGAACTGGGCGCAGCCAGAGGAGAGTACAGGGCCAGAGCCTGCACGGCCCGGGGATGTGGGGGGCCTGGACCCGCGGCTGGCCGCTGCTGGGGCCACCAGTAACTGTCCCTTGCTGTTCTCTTCCAGAGCAGGGTGAAGCTGCCCAGTCACACTGAAGTAAGGACATGGCTCTTCTGTTCCCCACTTGGCTCTGGTCCCTCCTCTCGCCTCCTCCCCGTCCCTTGTTCCGTGTGCTGTGGGGTGGGGGGTCCCAGCTCAGTACAGTGTCCCGTCGTGCTCTGTTTGGGTGACACCAGTGTCCCCAGCTCCCAGCCTGTTCACTGACTGGGGGAGATGGGGACAGCAAGGGAAGGATTAATGGGACAGAACTTGGGGGGGCACAAAGGGTTAATGAGGGGGTGCAAAATGAGGACATGGGGGGGCAGACCCCTGCAGAAGGTAACGGTTAGTGAGATAGATGCTGGGGTTTCTCATTGTTGGGAAGGACTGGAGCTACTGGTGCCGGGAGGGGGAAGGAGGTGGGAATCGCTGGCTCTGCCCCAGTTGACCCAGTTGCATGTTGCACACTGGAGGGCTTGAGAAGGGGAGCGTGCGCTCAGCCCAGTGAGCGGGTGCCAGAGCAGGGAGGTGAGCGGGACCTGCCCTGCCGTGGGGCTGCGTCCCCAGGAGCCATGCCCGTGGGCCCCAGGGAATGGCTTCATGGCCCCTGCCCGTGGGGGTGGCAGGGCACAGGGCAGGCGAAGGCGGCCGGGGGCTCCCCTCCGCGGTGTTCCCTGGGGTGCAAAGGGGCCGGGAACCTCCCTGGGGCTGGGACAGGGCAGGGTGGCAGGGGGGTGTTTGGCTTGGCCGCCAGCGCCACGGGGTACAGGGGGACCGTGCCGCATCCTCCCTGTGCCCGCTGTCCCCCTGCACTTGCTCTCTGCTCCCCCTGCCCCGATGTCGTACGATTGTCCACGCGGTGCCAGTGCCGTGCCGTGCTGGGCTCTGTTGTATGCAGAAGCAGGTGCTTGGGCACCCCAGGGAGCAGGATGGGACCCTTGGGCCAGGTGAGGTCCCTGATGCCAGGGTGATGTCCTGCCCTGGGGGTCCCCAAGTCCCCAGCCACATACCCGTGCTGAGAACCCGGGGGCTGGGACGGGGGCTGCACCAGCTCCCCGCACGCCCATCGCCGTGCCTGGCATGGCCGGTGGCCCCTGGGGCTCCCCGAGGAGCACCCCTCTGACCCCCTGGAGTCTGGGGGGGCTGGGGGAGCCCCTGGAGCTGCAGCAAGCTCCTGGCACCGTGTGCCCAGCCTGGCCGTGGTTCCCCCAGCCCGGCCGCTCACTGGGGCCGTTCCTGTCTCTTTGCTCTCTGCAGGGCACGCAGATGATTTTCAACGCAGCCAAGGAGCTGGGGCAGCTCTCCAAGCTGAAGGTGAGGGCTGGGAGGCTGGGCTGGGGGGGCCAGGTGGTCTGAGCTCCTCTGTGCTAGGGTGGGTGGCACTTTGTGGGCTGGCACTGCACCGTTGCAAGGACCCCACCAGTGCTCGTTTGTTGGCACGGCTGGGGCGAGGGGAGCGGGGCCCCGGTCCCATGCCGAAAGCAGGATTCGTGCCCTGCAGGACCACATGGTGCGGGAGGAAGCCAAGAGCCTGACCCCAAAGCAATGTGCAGTGGTGGAGCTGGCACTGGACACCATCAAGGTGAGGGCCCTTTGGGGTACGAAGGGGTGCCCCTGAGGGCTCTAGCCCTGGGGTGGCACTGGGGGGCTCCAGCAGAGCCGCTGAGGACCCTGCGGCCGTCTTCCCCCTCCAGCAATACTTCCATGCCGGCGGTGTGGGGCTGAAGAAGACATTCCTGGAGAAGAGCCCCGACCTGCAGTCGCTGCGCTACGCCCTGTCTCTCTACACCCAGGCCACCGACCTCCTCATCAAAACCTTTGTGCAGACCCAGGCTTCGCAGGGTAGGATGCACTGCCCTGGCCCCCACCCGGGCCCCCTACCCCCACACATGGGCTCGGCTGCCCCACGGCCCCACTCTGCCTCCATCCTGGTGGGGCTGGGGGTCCCAGGCTCACGGAGGGGTGGGAGGGATGGCTGGGGAGGGAAGGGAAGGCCTTTCTCCTCCCATGGTTTGCAGGTGAAGATGGGCCATGGGTGCCCAGAGGCAGCTTGGCACCCCCAGGTTCCCCACCAGCAAGAAGAGCGTGTCCCCAGTGCCAGGGCTGGCACAGAAATGGGGCCTGTGGGTGGGGGAGAAGGTCACCCTCTGGCCACGTGTCACAGCATTTGTCCCCTCTGGCTGGCCCCTGTCACCCAGCACAGACACCCTGGTCCAGTGCTGCCTTGGAGCTGCCGGTCTCGGCCAGCCTGGCCAGGGCTCAGCCCTCTCGCAGGATCGGCTGGATCTGGGTGCTGTGCCAGGGCCTGTCCTGGGCACGCTGGGTGCCCCACGTACCCCATGATTTGGGATCCATCCAGGGCGCCGGGTGCCTCTCCGGCACTGCCCCGTCCCAGAGCCATGTGGTGCAGGGTGCTGGGCACCCTCCGGGGCAGGACCCCCCCTCGGCTCTAAATGCTGCCCTTTATTTTGTCCCTTAGCTGCTGAAGGAGGGGACAGAGATGCTCGGTGGCGGTCATGGGCCATCGCATAGTGCCCCAGCCAGGCTTGTCTGCGTCCTCGGGGAGTGGGACATTTGCTGTCTGTGCATCTCCTGCAAGGGACGTCTGTCCTGTCTGTGCCTCCTGTGCCAGCCATGTTGGGGGCGCGGGGTTGGGTCCGGTGGGTGCCGGCACCCCTGGGTGCAATCTGGCCCCAGGACCCCTTGGGCTCAGAGCTGGGTGGTGCCCGGCACTCCCGCGTCGCTGCAGTGTTGTCCGGATGCTCGGCCGTCCATCTGTCTGCGAGATCTGATCTCTCTTTCTCTCTCTTTGTTTTCTCCCCCCTCTTTCGCTGTTCCCGTCCCCCACGCACGTCGTCTCCTTCCTCCTCTCTTCGTCTACTCTGTGCTGTGTCTCTGTCTCTTTCTCTCTCCTTCCCACTAGTTCATGGTGGGAAAGGTATTAGGTTTACCCTTAGTGAAGAAATTTATCCTGAGAAGGGTACGTGTGCTGCTCACCCGCCCCTGCACCTGCCTGCCGCCGCCGGCCTGGGCTAGTAACAGTCCCGGCACTGCGGGCCGGGGTGGCCAGGAGCCCCGTCCCAGCACCGCCGGCCTTGGGGACCCTTAGCGTGGGCAGACTCGCACTCCCAGGGCTGCTTTGGGCTGAATTTGGAGGAACTCAGCCATATTGACCACCCTCCCAGACCAGGTTGGGGGGCTGTGCCCCATGGGGATAGGGGTGCCCGCCTTCGCTTGCAAGCTCTGGGCACCCCGCATTGGCCCCAGTGCTGCTGCCTGGGGGTGGGCACCTGCCACCACCTCCCTGCAAGCCAGGGAGTTGTCCCCTCGGGACACGTGGCCCCAGGGGAGGCCATGACCATGTCCGTGTCCCCCTCTCATCCACCCTGCCGCCAGAAGGACCATTACTAGCCTTGCTCCGGCGAGCTCCGTCCGCCTGCCCCGGGGCGTGAGGAATGAGCCCGGCTCCATGGGCCCCGCTTGGCCTCCATCGCACCCTGCCAGAGGGGCCGGGACTGCACCCCATGCTTGGCCTCCCGTCCCCAGACACCCCCTCCTCGCCCGCCATCGCCTCCATTTCGGCTCAGCATGCGGCGCTGCCCGGGTGGCGGGTGCCTGGGGGGATGGGGCGCCGGGGGTGGGGGCGGAGGATGGAGAGGAGCGTGTGCCATCACCAGCCTCCCCCCCGCCTGGCACCCTCATGCTGGGGGCCATGCGGTGACACATGGCGATGTGTCCTCCTTCGCACTGTTATTTCCACCCTGGGAGCTTGCTGCTGAGCTCGGTTTGATCTCCTTGGCCCCGGCTGACCCACGGAGCCTGTCCCTCTGCCTCGCACCCCCTCCTTCACCTATGGGTGCATGCGCGGCTCTGGGGGGAGAGGGGGTGGGCTGGCTGTTGGTCGCAGGTCACCCGAGTTCCCCAGGCTCGGGGACCCCCAGGGCTTGATGTGGCCCCTGAGCTGGAGGGGATACAAGAGGGACAGGTCAGCCCCAAGCCCCTGGCAGGGCCACGGCTGCCCTGCGGCACAAGGGCCGGATCGGGTCCCTCCTGCCCAGCGCTGTGCCCATGCTCATAGCCATGCCCGGGGCACCAACACCCGCTCTGTGCCCGTAGTAGGGGGGGAGCTGGGCCACTTGCCCCCCCGCACCATCCCACCCAGGCACCTCAGCCCCTGCCCGGGCACGGGGGGCTCGCCGGGCCCTGCCGATGTGGGGTGGGTCGGCAGGGAGCCAGCCTGGTGCTAGGGATGTCCTGCCATGCCCCAGCCCAGCCTGGTGCCAGCCCCCGCCGTCCTCGCCAGCTGCTGCACCCATGCTGTGGGTGCCGATCTCTTTGGCAGAGGCCGCTTTGGGCCAAATCCTACTGCCCACCCCCTCCCGCCCTGTGGCGGGTGACCTGCCTCCTCCAGTGGGGTTGGTGGTGGGCAGGGGACGTCAAGGCCAACAGGGGGAATGGGCACTCACATCTCCTCCCTTTGCCATGCAGGCTCCGGTGTGGATGACCCTGTCGGGGAGGTGTCCATCCACGTGGAGCTCTTCACCCACCCCGGCACTGGCGAACACAAAGTCACCGTCAAAGGTGGGTTCTGCTGGCTGGGATGCCAGGGGCTGGCGTGTGGCAGCGCCCCGGGAGCCTCACGTGCCCCCTCCTTGCAGTGGTGGCTGCGAACGACCTCAAGTGGCAGACGTCGGGCATCTTCCGGCCCTTCATCGAGGTCAACATCATTGGGCCCCACCTCAGTGACAAGAAGAGGAAGTTCGCCACCAAATCCAAGAACAACAGCTGGGCCCCCAAGTACAACGAGAGCTTCCAGTTGTGAGTGGCACCGCGGGGCTGGGATGTGGGGCCGGGCTGGGGGATGCGTCCCCACGACGTGGGGACCCCCTCCTCCTCCTGGGCTCTGCCAGTGAGTTTGCTCATTGCCCAGGGGATGTTTTAGATGTTTTCTCATTGGTAAAAGCAGGGATTGGGGAAAAGGCAAAAAAAAAAACCAACCAAAAGGCTTTTTAAGGGGCAGTGGGGAGGCAGCAGCACTGTCTGCTGCTGCGCTGTTGCAGAGCCGGGGGGCCTGGGAGTGTGACCCCCTATGCCAACGCTGCTCATCCCTTGCCCCCCGCAGCACGCTGGGGATGGAGACGGGCCCCGAGTGCTACGAGCTGCAGGTGTGCGTGAAGGATTACTGCTTCGCCCGGGAGGACCGGACGGTGGGCATCGCTGTCCTGCAGCTCCGCGATATCCTGCAGAGACCCGGCTGCGCCTGCTGGCTGCCCCTGGGCCGCCGCATCCACATGGATGACACTGGCCTCACCGTCCTCCGCATCCTCTCCCAACGCAACAACGATGAGGTGGCCAAGGAGTTCGTCAAGCTCAAGTCGGACACACGCTCGGCCGAGGAGGGCAGCAGCTAAACCCCTTCCACCCCCCAGCCCTCTCCCCCCACTCCTTGCCCCTTTTCTACAGCATCCTCCAGCCATGTATAAGCCATAAGAGCAGCCACAAGAGGAGGCTGTGGGTGTGGGGGGGAAGTGGCTGCAGTGACAGACCCCCCCCCGTCCCTCCCTTGGCCAGACTGGTCGGGTGACGGCGGTGCAGAGCACGGCCATGCCCCCATCCCACCCCGCCAGGAAGGTGCTGGGGCTGGTGGGGCTGCAGGGCAGGGCAGGAGCCCGGACTGGGTGAGGGGCCAGATCTGCCCCTTCCCAGCCTGTCTGAGATGGAGGAGCCCCAGTGGCCCATCCCTGACCCTGCCCTGTCCTACCCAGCCCCAAACCTCATCGAGCGACACAAGGAAAGGGCTGGGGGGGGGTGGGTGGGGGATGGTGTTTCATCCCACCCGGGGGTGTTGGTGAGTGGCTGGCGCAACACGGTGGCCCCTTGTCCCCATCCTTTGAGCATCGCTGGGTGCCCCGAGGGACAGGGAGGCTCCCACCCATTGAGCACCCTGTACATATGTAAATAGCTGTACATACACGGGGCAGCCGGCCGATGCGGCTGTGTCCTGCACCAGGAAGGGCTATTTGGGCTGTTGGGTCGGCGGGCGCAGCCCCCGCATGCCCCGCACAGGGTCCCCTCCCTGGCTGGCAGCGGCATCACCGGGGCCGGGGAGCGGCAGGGAGCAGCCCCCGGTCCCTATCCTGTCTTCCCTGCCTTGCCGCCACTGTGGGCTGCCCCACTGCTGCCCCCGGGGTGCCGGGCTTGGGGGCGAGGGCTGGGGGCACTGGAGCAGAGGGACCCATCTCCCTTTGCTCTGGCTAGTGGGGACCAACCATCCCTGTGCAGTGCAGCAGCGCCCATGGGACCTCCTTGGCGCAAGCGAGACCCTTCCTACCCCCAACCCAGCGGCCCCCTCCGCCCCCGCCAGTTTCCCATTACCCACCATTTCTGCGTGATCAGTGGTGTGCGTGTCTTGTGCGAGTGCCCGGGAGGCCAGGGTGCATGGTGTCGGGGATGGCCACCCCAGCTGGCCAGCTTGCCCTAAGTACCGGGGAAGACAGAGGCCTGATGACCCCACCAGTCAATATACCTCTCTCAGCCCCCCCTCCCCATCCCAAAACAGGGTACGCCGACTGGCCCCCACGGTCCTTTTTCTCTAGGGTTTGCCTGGGACCAAAGGGTTTAGCTTTCCTCTCTCGTTTCTGTTCAATGTTTACACCCCTTTTCTAACCGCTGCTCCCGCACGGCCAGGCCGGGGCTCAGCCCTGCACCACCCCACCGTGGTGCCCCCGGCCCCGTGCCCCCGGCCCCGTGCCCCCTCCCCAAACCGTCCTGTTCGGCATGTGATTGAACTGACCAATTCTGCTCCTGTAGCACATGTGTCACCGATGCCTGTGTGTCTGTACCACCCCGTGCGGCACCGCCGGCGGCGGCTACCATGGATGCATGACAGTGAGATGTTTTGCACTATTTTGAATTTTTTGGGCTCTGTAAAAATATTTTATTATAACTGACATTAAAAAGCACACCCTTCACTGCGGCTGCTGGGGGAGTGTGGGCACCCAGGGGCTCTTCACCCCCACTCGCACCCCAGTGCAGCACTTGCACCGGCAAGGTTAACACCAAGGACAAATAGCCCAGGGATGCTGCCACGACTCTGTCTGCCCTCAGCCTCCCCCGGGGCTGCTCTTCGCTGCACCCACCCTTTGCAAAGCCAAGAGCTTCAGGACAGGGGTCAGGTGGAACTGGGACAGACCTGTCCTGAGAAGTGACGCTGTCCTCAACCACCGTGCTGCAAACTCCCAGGCACGGGAGTGATTAGAGGCTGCCAACACGGCTTCACCAAGGGCAATCCCATGCCTCACTGATCTGGTGGCCTTCCACGATGGAGTGACTCCATCAGTGGACGAGGGAAGAGCTATGGATATCGTCTAACTGGACTTCTGTAAGCCTTTGGACACAGTCCCCCAAAACATTCTGCTACTAAATTGGAGTGATATGGATTTGATGAACATGGGGCCCTGATGCCCTACAGAGACCTGGGGCTTTTGCCGGCCTTTTGCTGGGGCCTGGGCAGGGTCCTGCTTCTCTCCAGAGAGCCCCAGGGCTTTCGCTAGGCTTTGCCGGGTTCCGGCTGGGACCCTACAGAGAGCAGCGGGGGCTTTGCCGGGACCCGGGCAGTGCCCTGCTGCCCTTTAGAGAGCCCCAGAGCCATCACCAGGCTTTGCCCTAAGCCTCAAGGGCGCCTGCTGCCTTCCAGAGAGCCCTGGGACTTTTGCCAGACTTTGCCAGTGCCGTAGCAGAGCCTTGCTTCTCTCCAGAGTTCCCCAGGTCCTTTGCCGGGCTTTGCGTGCACCTGGGCAGGGTCCTGCTGCTCTCCAGAGAGCCCCTGGGCTTTCCCTGAGCTTTGACAGGGACCAGGCAGGGTCCTGCTGCTCTCCAGAGTACTCCAGGGCCTTTGCTGGGCATTGCCAGGGCCCGGGCGAGGCACTGCTGCCCTCCAGAGAGCCCTGTGGCCATTGCCAGGCTTTGCTAGAATCATGGAATCATAGACTGGTTGGGGTTGGAAGGGATCTTTAAAGATCACCGAGTCCAACCCTACCCTGGCTGCTGGGAGCTCTTGTCTTTTGCCAGCGATCCCTGATGGATACCTTGAGGTTTTCTGGGTTAACGCAGCACCGTCCCAGCACCGCAGCACCTAGGGCTCCAACACCGCAGTGGCCAGGACTGCAAGCTGTTGGAGACAGGGGTGAGGGACTCAAGCACCCAGCTTTCCATGGGGGGATGAGGGACTACACCTCCCAGCAGGGAGGGCAGGAGGGACTACAGCTCCCAGCATGCTGGGGGGGTGGTGTGGGAGCACCACCTAGAGCTGCTACACAGAAATGGCCAGGACTGCAAGCTGTTGGTGGCCCTCACCTTCCCTTGGCAGCCCCTTCAAAGCCCCACCAGCACTGGGGCTCTGCGCTTGCTCTGCCACCTAACCCCCACCCTTGCCAGATCCCAGGTCCAGCATGGACACCCACCACCGAGGGCATGAACCCACAGCTGGCCGGGACTGGAAGCTGTTATTGGCCTTCAGGAGGAGGAGGAGGATGAGGACCAGGACAAGGACGAGGACAAGGAGGCAGCAGGAAGAAAAAGGATGATAAGAAGATGGTAATAGGACGAAGGAGGAGGATGACGATGCAATGGAAGGAAACAGGAGGAGTAAGAGGAGGAGGAGGCAGCAATAGGAAGATGGAGGATGCAACGGCAAGAGAAGGACGATGAGGCAACAGGAGGTCACAGGGGGAGGAGGAAGAGGAGGAGGTGACAGGAGGCTACAAGAGCACGATGAGGAGCAGGCAACAGCAGGCCCGAGGAAGTTAAAGGAGGAGGAGAGGGAGAAGGAGGCAATGAGAGGCAACAGGAGAAGAAGGAAGAGGAAAAGGAGGAGGTGGAGGAAGAGGAGGCAAAAGAAGAACAGGGGGAAACAGGAGGAGGAGAAAGCAACAGCAGGCAACAGGAAGTTACAGGAGGAGGAGGAAAAGGAGGAGGAAGAGAAGGATGAGGAGAAAAAAGAGAAGGAATAGGTGGAGGAAGGAGAAGACTGGGGGAGGAAGCACCAGAGGAGGAAGATCAGGAAGTTTAAAAGGAGAATGGGGAGGACAAGGATGAACAGGAGGAGGAGGAGAACGAGGAAGAAAAAAAAAAAGGAAGAGAACAGAGGAGGAGCAATAAGAGAAAGAAGAGAGGAAGATGAAGAAAAAACAGAAGAATAGGAGAATGAGAACAAAGAACAGGAGAAGGAGGAGGAAGAACAGGAGAAAGAGGAGGAGCAAGAGGAACAGCAGGAAGAGGAAGAGAGGAAGGAAGAATAAGTGGAGGAGAAAGCAAAAAACAGGAGCAGGAACTTTAGGCACAAGAGGAAAAACAGGAAAAAGAGGAGGAGAAGGAACAGGTGAAACAGGAGGAAGATGAACACGAGGAATGGGAATAACAAGAGGAGGAAGAAAAGGAGGAGGAGTAGAAGGAACAGGAGGAGCAGGCAGAACATGAGGAAGAACAGAAGGAACAAGAGGAATAGAAGGAGAAGGCAGAAAAATAGAGGAGAATGATGAGGAGGAGCAGGATAAAGAGGAGGAGGAACAAGAAAACAGGAGGAGGAGGAAAAAGAATAAGAGAATAAACAGGAGAGAGATCAAGAGGAGGAGAAGGAGGAGGAACAAGAAAACAGGAAGGGGAGAAAGAAAAAGGAATAGTAAGAAAAGGATTTGGAGGAGGAAAAAGATCAAAGGGAGAATAGGGAGGAGGAGGATGAGCAGAAGAGGAGGAGAAAGAGGGAAAAAACATGACGAGGAGGAGGAAAAAAACATAAGGAGGAGGAGGAAAAAGAGGAGGAGGAACAGCAGGAGGAGCTGGAGGAAAAGGAGGTGGAGTAGGAGGAAGAGAAAAAGGAAGAGCAGGAGGAGGAAAGGAAGGCTGAGAATGAAAAAGAACAGGAGGAGGAAGAACAAAGGAGGAGTTGGAGGACGAGGAGGAGAAGGATGAGGAACAAAAAGAGGAAAAGGAAAAGGTGGAGGAGATAGAGGAGGAGGACTAGGAGGAGGAAGACCAGTAGGAGAAGAATGAGAAGGAGGAAAGGAGGAAGAGGCGGGAAAAAGGAGGAAGAGGCAGAGGAAAAGCAGGAGGAGGAAGAAGAGAATGAAGAGGAGGAGGAGGAGGAAGAGCGGAAGAAGAGGATAAACAGGAAGAATAGCAGGAGGAAGAAAAAGAACAAGAGGAAGAAGAACATGAGAAAAATGAAGAAGAGTATCATGGTTTAACCCCAGCCGGCAACTAAGCCCCACCCAGCCGCTTGCTCACGCCCCAGCAGCGGGATGGGGAGAGAATTGGAAGGGTAAAAGTGAGGAAACTCGTGGGTTGAGATAAAGGCAGTTTAATAGGGAAAGCAAAAGCCACACATGCAAGCAGAGCAAAACAAGGAATTCATTCCCTCCTTCCCGTCGGCAGGGAGGTGCTCAGCCATCGCCAGGAAAGCAGGGCTCCATCACGTGTAACGGTGACTTGGGAAGCCAAACGCCATCGCTCCGAACGTCCCCCCCTTCCTTCTTCTCCCCCCAGTTTCTATACTGGCCATGACGCCATAGGGTATGGAATAGCCCTGTGCCCAGTCTGGGCCAGCTCCCCTGGCTGTGCCCCCTCCCAGCTCCTTGTGCACGGGCAGAGCACGGGAAGCTAAAAAGCCCTTGACCAGTGTGAGCACTGCTGAGCAACAACTGAAACATCAGTGGGTTATCAACATTATTCTCATCCTAAACCCAAACCACAGCACTGCACCAGCTACTAGGAAGGAAATAACTCTACCCCAGCCAAACCCAGCACATTTGTGTTCATAACAACCTCCAGCCGGGGGTCTGTCTTTTATCGCCACGCCAGGCACGCAAGCTTCCGTTATTCCCTTTTTCCTTAAGTGTCCCGTGAGGTTAGCTCTAGTATCGGAGCAGAGTTAGAGCAGCTTTGATGGGACCTTTTCTCTTGTTTTTTTTACCAGTAGAAGTTGTTTCCCCATAACCGCTCCGTGCCTGTCTGGGAGGGGGAGGGAGCACAGGGGCCACCAGGAGACAGCGCCCAAGAGGTACAAAAGCCCCGCTGAGCCCCAGATCAGAGCCGGTGAGCCCCAAAGGGCACCGAGCCGCCCCCAGGGCCAAGTCACCGCCAGCGGGGCAGGCACATCGCACAGGACAGCCAGTCCAGTGAAGAAAGAAATGATGTAAAATGTAAGCGTCCAGCTACAAACAAACCAAAGTACCTTAGAATCCCGTTCATTAACCACCAAGCTGCCATTCCGTCTATCAATCGCACTCATTCAAAGAATGACACTATTAAGGCAAAAACATACATTAATGTGTTCAAGGTTTGCCCAGATCATAACAGGAGTGGCTCTTTGCATGTCATGTTCAACAGACTTCACAAAGAGCAATTCTTCTGCTTTAGAGATGGCAGAAAATAGGAGAATCCCGCTGACTAAAACCACTCAGATAACCATCCCAAACCTTCCCAGCACCAGCAGATGCATTTGTAAAAGTTAAACAATGCCAGTCTCTCTCCGAGGCTTTTGGGGATTAGGCATGCTAAGTTCATTATCATGTAAAGTAATTCATCACTGTCATGTTTGGTCTCGGTCAGGAGTTGGTAATGATTTACCCACATTAAACCCACACAGAAGTACATATAAAATATTTGCCAAGTTCACTGGGCAGAGGCAGGTCACACAATATACACGCATATAGTAAGGAAGGAGAGGAATTTCACCCCAACAGAATAAACAAGTTGTTAATAGACTAAACACAGGAAATCTTCATAGAATCGTTAAGGTTGGAAAAGACCCTTAAGATCATCGAGTCCAACCGCTAACCCAGCACTGCCAAGGCCACCACTAACTCATGTCCCCAAGCACCACATCTCCCCGGCTTTTAAATCCCCCCAGGGATGGGGACTCAGCCCCTGCCCTGGGCAGCCTGTGCCAGGCCCTGACAGCCCTTTGGGGAAGGAGTTTTTCCCAATCCCCAACCTAACCCTGCCCTGGCGCAGCTTGAGGCCGTTCCCTCTCGTCCCATCACTTGTTCCTGGGGAGAAGAGCCCGACCCCCCCGGCTCCAGCCTCCTTTCAGGCAGTTGCAGAGAGCGATGAGGGCTCCCCTCAGCCTCCTCTTCTCCAGGCTGAGCACCCCCAGCTCCCCCAGCCGCCCCTCCCCACCCTTGTGCTCCAGCCCCTTCCCCAGCCTCGCTGCTCTGCTCTGCCCACGCTCCAGCCCCTCCATCTCCTTCTGGGGGTGAGGGGCCCAGCGCTGAGCACAGGATTCGAGGGGCGGCCTCACCAGTGCCCAGCACAGGGGGACGATCCCTGCCCTGCTCCTGCTGGCCACACCATTCCTGATACAAGCCAGGGTGCCACTGGCCCTCTTGGCCACCTGGGCACACTGCTGGCTCATGTTCAGTGGCTGTCACATATTGTTCCCTGCCATAAACATGTCAGAAAAGAAAAATTTGTCTAAATCTAGGAGCCTAAAAGCAATTCTTTTTTCCCCCAAAGCTCTGCAGGGAGGAGTTTGGAATATTAGAGAAGCTGACATTATAATACAGAATAAAAATTTAGAAAAACAATATTAATTTTCTTGATACATGTCTCAAAGGACAGAAAGCAATCAAACTTTCCTGACACCTTTTTGCTTCTTGAGCCCTCTTGGACTCATGAATAGAATCAAAAAGATCCTCATCAGCTGCCTTTCAGAAAGATTCTCAATGGCAGGAATGACTGAGACAGTTGGGTTTGTGTTTACTGGACGCTACTAGCTCCATAAAAAATTGGCTGTTGTGATATTGACTCTTCAGAGCTCGTGCTCTCCTTCAGACCAGGCACCATTTAAGTTCTGCACTCAAAAGGATGTCAAAAAACCATAAATAGCCTTCAAAAACCACAATAAAAATGCTTTTCATCAAGCTGGGGACCTCATGAAGAGAAGAAAAGGAACTCCCGCAAGTGGAGTTACTATTTCTGCCCAAAAAAGCGTGTCCTAGAAAACTCAGCTTCTAAGGCTGTGATGATGGCTGCACAAGTACACAACTTCAGGGCTTCGGAGTTCAGACAGGTTGGTGAACCCAAGTAGACTTGGGAGGTAAGAGCAGATAGTTTAGACATCCCCAAGCACCACCATTCATCGCTCTTTCTTGGCAGAGCAGAGTCTCCCCAGACGCTGTCTGAGAACGTGGGAAGAGGGCACCGACTCAGAAGAGACGTGGTTATTTTGATCAGAGCTGAGACACAGCATTAGCTCCTCAAGCACAGCCTGCAGAGGTGGCAGCAGGAATCTAAGCTTTGCCACACGGCGACAGAGAAGCCGAGTCTCTCGGAATTACCTGTGTGACAGACTGCAAAAATAAACCCCGTTTCTGTGGATTTAGGTGGACTACAACAGAAGGACAATGTAATAATCACTTTTCACTGTATTTGTTCTCCTTCCTGCCTGGAAGCTGCTATCAGTCTGAGAAATCTCTACTCTCTCCTTTATCTCTTTAATATAACTCAAACACGAGAAGATTAAGAAAATTAGTATTTTATATGACTTTCACCCCTTTGTAACAGCTAACAGGCATTCCTCACTCAGCAGGTAAGGAGCACTTTTGGCTTAACATCAGATGCACTTTTCAGTTTGGCCAGCTTCTTTGCTGCTCTGAACACAAGCACCTCACAAAGTCCGTTGCCTTCCAGCATACAGCCTTAGGGTAACAACAGAACAGCCTTTTCCTTTCTTTTTTCTTTTTTTTTAAAAAAAAAACAGAAATGAGGAAAACGCTCCTCTGCCTTTTTAAGTCTCCTGATTATCCTGATAAACCTCAGCTTGGAGACACATCAATCACCAGCACAGTCTCACATCCCACAACCAGTTGTCCCAGTTGGCCAAATGGGAGACTGGCTCCTTCGGAGGACAAACAGCACCTCTCCAACACACCTTCCGTCTGGCTTCTGCAAAACTCCCATAAAACTTCACATTGCATTTGCAAAACAGGGAATTACCTTTCGATGCTGACAAATGATGTAGATAAATAAGCATTTTCAAACCTGGCTAGCCAAAATTCAGATGTCTGGCTTCATATTAAACATCGTTATCCATCCCGGACACACTCACCGCACGCTCCGATACCTGACTTTAGTCTCGCTCAACCGCCAGTGCTTCCTAAAACCTACCATCTGCTCTGGCATTAAACGGTTCCAGAGGTGGAATTCACCATCAAGCATTTGGTTTGGGGTTTTCTGGCAACTTTAAGATTAATTTCTTTTGTCCTTGTACTACTTGAATGTTGACCATTACACAAATCTTTCTAAAAATCACCATAATCACAAACACGTTCCTCCAGCCTCGCGGCCAGCTTTGCCACCCTTTTCTCTGGGAACAGTTTTCATTGCCGGCAAGAAAATCTTCCCTCAGTTTCATCATTTTTCATACAAAGGGCTAAGAGCGCAGTACCGAAGACTCAACTACAAGCTGCCTACGGGAGGACGGAACGGCTTCGCAAAAAGCACCGCTGCGATCGCCTGCTCTGACCTTGCTCCCCGCAAAGCAGCTCCACACAACCCCTCATTCCCGCACCGGTTCCACACGATCCGGCTGCGCTGCACCCGCGGCGCGGAAACTCCTCCGGCAGCGCTGCGCCAAGGACTTTTCCTCTCCTCCAGGTCGCCGCGGCCACCAGGAGCCCACCCGGCCCCTCCAGCTCTGCCCTCAGAGCTCCGCCGGGGCGGGAGGTGCCGCTCCCCGCATCCCCCCTCTCCCCCGCGGCTTCTGCAGAGCGAGCGGCAGCCCCCGCGTCCCCGGGCTCTCCCCCTACCCTCCCGCCACCGCCAGCCCCATGGGTTAACAATTTTAAAACAAATACAGGGACTTGTTACTGTTTTCTTGCTTCCACATTTTGGTCCACATGCTCCGTTCCAATCAAGCAATACACAATCAAGCTCATAGCAGACTGATGGTTTGAATCAACCATAGAATCACAGAACGCTTTGGGATGGAAGGGACCCTCAGAGCCCACCCAGTCCAACCCCCTGCAATGGGCAGGGACATTTCCAACCAGATCAGGGTGTTCAGAGCCCCGTCCAGCCTGGCCTTGGATGTTTCCAGGGGTGGGGCATCTCCCACCTCTCTGGGCAACCCCTGCCAGTGTCTCACCACCCTCATCGTAAAAAATCTCTTCCTTATATCCAGTCTGAATCTCCCCTCTTTTAGTTTAAAACCATCACCCCTTGTCCTATCGCTATTGGCCCTGCTAAAAAGTCTGTCCCCATCTTTCTTATCGGCGCCCTTTAAGTATTGAAAGACCAGCTGGCTTAAGTGTTGAAAGGCCATTGAAAACAGTTTCTGCTCCAGTAGCCAGGTTGCCACAAACAGATTAGTATCTGGGCAAACGAATCAGTGAGTGTATTTGCACGAGGTAGTAGGGCCCTGGAGTTACAATCACGTCAGGAATCTCTGGACGTATCAGAGCCCCTTGGGGGGACCCCAGTGCTCCTGCATGCAGGTCGTGGTCCTGCAGCTCGTCGTGTGGTATCACCGAAACCAACTTAAAACAGCGCTTGACCTGCAGCGTCTGTATTTATAAAGCCAGCTTTTCTGGGTCTGATCCAAAGCCCACTGACGTCAATGAAAAACTCCCACTGACTCCCAAAGGATTGGGATTCGGCCTTCCACAAGCAAAAATCTGCTCATTTCAGGGTGTGCAGAGGGTGAAACAAAACCGTCTAAGACCACTGGAGTGAAGGAAGGGGCTGCGTTCAGGGTGTCATTTCTCTTTTCTATTTTTCCTTGGGTTAGCGGTGACTCTCTGGGTTACAGAGGTGGAATTTGAGTCCTGCCGCTCGGGAGGAGCAGCCTCTGCGTAACCACCAGAGTCACCAGCGCAGACCCGCAGCATCCTCAAAGCACAGCACAAACCTGCAAGGCTCCGCGCAGCAAAGCAGCTCAGAACACAAAGCCTCGCGGAGGAGCCCTGCCCTGGTGCACAGGGATATGACCCGTGTGTGCCTCGTCAGTTGTATAAATCATAAATTTTATAAATCTATACATCAATCATATATAAATCAGAAGTCATTTTGAACTATGACTGTGAGAGCTGCCCCTCACTCCCACTGTAGCGAGTGCTCCCTTGAAGCCGTACAAGTGACCAGTCTTTTGGGGATATGTACCTTGGGACATCCAAAGGGGTCTGAAACACAAAGATGGACACACGGTCTCTAAATATCAGGCTCCTTCAAGTGGTTTCATGAAATAATTAGGATTTGAGGTACTTAAAAATCACTTATCATTTTAGAACATGGGCTGCTGAACCCCTGATGGGTTAGTATTTATATTACAATATATTTATGAGTAAGAAAACCAGTTTTTTTAAAAATTTAATCATTTATCCACCAGCTGCCCACTGTGAACAGGACGATACTGTGTTCAGACGTCAAACAAGTCCTCTAGTTATAGCCTATGAAAGAGTCACCCCCCGAAATCCATCCAACAAGCCCAGATACCGCTCTGTCCGGGCCTGAGGGTCAGTTTGGCCATGATCTCGCCGATGCGACGCTGGGTTATGATGTGCTCGACTGGAAAGCCCGAAGCGTGGCCTTCGCCAACGTTGACAGCACCCTCGTGTGGAAAACCACTGACGCAGCTCCGCTTCCCCTCCTTCCCACTGCCAGCCCCACTCCAGTCCCCTGGCGCAGGTGCCTGCCCTTGCTGTGTCATTTGGTGTCTCAGCTCTGATGTTTGGGATGACAGAGGGGCCTCAGACGCGCCACGTCCCGGTGCTTATTGCAGTCCGCTTACCCACTTCTGCTGCCGGCGTCCACTGCGCTGCCTCACTCGCACATCTTTCTTCCCATGTATCAGCCCAACTTGGTTGTCCTTGGGTAACCTTCCAACCTTGGGTATCTGGAGAAGGTGGTTTATTGCCTGGTGCCAAAGTTCAGTAGCTTGAGCCAAAGTTATAGATTTGTGAGTATAACAGAAAAAAGAGATGCAGACACCATGAGGACTTTGGGATGCTGTGCACCCCGCTCCCCCCAATCCCAGGCCCTGTGGGGAGGCACACAGGAGCAGCTTTGTTCCTATTTTAAGTACAGACCAAAGCAGCCAAGAACCATTTTATCTGGCAGGATTTGTGTTACAGACCTCAAAGGACTGCTACTGAGTGTGCTGCTCCAGGGATTACAGGCAGGAAAGCTGTCCCTCCATCTCTGTCCTTCTTGAAAGGACTTCTAAAGTATACGACCTGTGGCTAATATTAGACATGGCGACTTCAGCAAGCGATGCAACGCCCTTTCTGTACCGCTTGGCTCTGCCCACTCCTGCGGCGATCTCCGCCTGCAGCACCATTTGCAGGGTGAAGGTCAGGACCCCAGGACTCATGTCATGGGGCACTTAAGGGTCCCTTGATGGGGTCCCTGCTCCTCCAGCCCCCTGCTCTGCACTCCTTGAAGAGAGGGAAGTGTCCTGAGAGAGCCCAGCAGAGCATCAGAGCATCCCCCCCCTCCCCTGGCACAGCCTGGGCAGCAAAGCTCAGGGTGATACACTGAATAGGTGATTTTATTTTAGATAAAACCAGTTGCATTCGCTGGTTCTCTGATACCCACATACGAGTCCCACGATGGATGTGTGCAAGTGGTTGGGCCAGGGTCACTTGCGCTAACACTGAATGCAGGCAACACGTCTCACTTTTTTATGGCCGTGGGCTGTATTTTGCCTACACCGGCTTCCAGTCAGCAGGGACCTCCCCAGACTCCCAAGACCTTTAGGAGATGATCAAGAGGGGTCCTGCCCATACCATCCACCAGCTCCTTCAGTACTCCGACCTGGATCCCATCAGGCCCCGGGGACTCGTGAACATTCAGCAGAGAGAGCTGGTCCCTGGCAGTTTCAGTGTCCACAAAAGGAAAGTCACTGTTCCTGCACTCGTGGTCCTCTGACTCAGGGGACCGGGCAGCCTGAGGTCTATCAATATTATTAAGGACTGAGCATTGAACACCTCTGCTTTTTCTCCATCCCTATCAGTCAGATCACCATCTTCAACAAGTATCGCTCCAATGTTTTCTTTACATCTCCTCTTGCTATGAACATACTTCAAAAAGCCCTTCTTGTCGTCTGACACAGCACTGGCCCATTCCAGCTCTGATTGAGCTTTGGCCTTTCCTGTCTTCTCCCTGCATATATGAACCACGGCTGTCATCTTCCTGCGAAGCCTGGCCTTGCTTCCAGAGATCGTACAACTCCTTTTCCCTCTGAAGCTGCACCAGGAGCTCCCTGGTCAGCCAAGCTGGTCTTCTGCCCCGCTTGCTTGACTTCTGACACAGGGGAATCGCCTGCTCCTCAGCTTCTCCAAGGCGCTTCTCAAAGACTGACCAGCACTCGCCCACTCCTGAGCCCTCAACAGCGGATTCCCAGGGGTTTCTGCTACGTACCTCCCTGAAGAGCTTGACATTTGCTGTCTTGAAATCCAGGCTAGCAACTCTGCTGTCCTTTTTTCCCATTACGCTGACAATGTTAAACTCAACCATTTCATCATCACTGTGGCCAAGACCATCCCATCTCCCACGAGTCCTCCTCCATTCACAACTAGCAAGTCTAGGAGGGCATCTTTCCTACTTGGCTCCCTGAGTACCTGTGACAAGCAGCTCTCTCCCACAAATTTCAGGAGCTTCCCAGACCTGCTCGTCACAGCAGTATGGTATTCCCAGCTGATGTCCAAGAGGTTGAAATCCACCATCAGGAGAAGGGTTACCGATCCAGAGATTTCTCCTCATTGCCTATAGAGTAACTCATCAGTGGCTTGCCAGAGCCCACGCAGGACCCTGCCACCATCCAAAGAGCCCCAGGGCCCTCTACGGACCCAGCTGCCCTTCTGGGGCAAACAGAGAGAGCAGATTTAGATTGGACTTAAGGAAGAAATGTCTTACAATGAAGGTGGTGAGACTCTGGAACAGGTTGCCCAGACAACATGTGGAACCCCATCATTTGAAGCATTCAAAGTCAGGTTGGATGGGCTTTGAACACCATTATCTAGTGACAGATGTCCCTTCCCATTGCAGGGTGTTGGAACTAGATCATCTTTAAAGGTCCTCTCCCATCCAAACCATTCCCATGAAAAGCCCCAGTGATGGTCCTCGAGCCCCCTCACACCCCCCTGCAAACAGTGCACCCACCTCAGACAGCCTCAGACTCCAGAGTTATCTGCAAAGGCTTTTATTAACTTCAAAGGATTAAAAAGTGGCCAAAACCCCCAGCGCAGGACTGCCACGGGCCCTGGCTGTGCCACAAACAAGGCACCTGAGTTTCAATAAATAAACAGCTTCCCAGAAGAACGGCACGCATTAAAAGTGCTGCGTGATGGCCTTCCCACACCTCAGGGGGCTCAGACACCCCTCGATGGGGCACTGGCAGTGGCCTGGGGCTGGATCTGGGCTCAGAGGCGGACAAGGAAGGCCAGGTTGAGGGCATCAGGGATGCGGAGCTCATCCAGGTGCAGAGGGGAGGCGGTGAAGGGCAGGTGCACAGGGAAGAGGTGGCTGGTGTCCACCAGGAGGTGGCTGGGTTCCCCTCCGTACTGGTCCTGCAGCCGCTTCTGTGGGGACACAGCGTTCACATCCAGGGCTGCCCCAGCGAGGGGGCCATGCGGGACAGCCCCCCCAGCACTGGACCCCAGGTCCCGCTTACCTCAACGCTGCTGATGAAGTTGGGGCTGATGCGCTCCTCCAGCCCGACGGCCGGTGTGTAAGCCCGGAGGATCTTCACAACCTGGAGAAGATGGTGGGGACCATGAACAGGGAAGGGCTGGGCACATCCAGACACCTCTGGGTATGGTGTGGTCCCCAGCCCAGCGCCAGGGCATCCCTGGTGCACCCAGCAAGGCCAGGGAGCCCCAGCACAGGATGAGTGCCCAGCAGGCAGCAAGCCCCAACCCTCCCAGTACCTGCTGGGGTGACAGCACCGTGCACAGGCTGCAGAGAGCTCCAGCGTCCTCCTCTGTCACCTTCTTCACCTGCAGCAGCTGGGCAGCCTGGACCAGGGGCTCCAGCACCTCGCGGGCCCCACTCTGCTGCAGCCCCTCTGCCCGCAGCCACTGCTCCAGCTGGCTGATGTTGTACCTGCCAGGGAGCCCAGGTCAGGGGGAGGCACCGGCCATGCCCCAGCTCCCCCAGATTCACCTGTCCTGTGCGGGGACTGACCTGAGCTGGATGCCGCGGCTCCAGGAGCACGTGTCCTTTCTCAGCAGCAGGTAGTTGAGGGTGGTGCCGCTGACGAGGAAGAGGAGCTGGCGCAGGGCCTGGTGCCCCACACTGGGGGCCAGCCCGTGGCGGTCCAGTGCTGCATGGAAGGAGCCCAGCTGCTGCAGCAGCTCAGGCAGGGTGTGGGCAGGGGCTCCCAAGGACCGGCGATGGCCAGGAGGGCAGGAGGAGGACAAGCCTTGTATGGGCTCACTCTCCAGCATTGCAGCAACTACGGGGTAGAAAAGGCTCATCAGAACAAGGCAGAGACTCTGCGTTGTGCCTCAAGCAGCCAGTACACTGCTCCTTGGCTCTGCATCCCAGTCTGGGGTGCAGGGGCCAATGACACCTCCAGGCTAGCTGGCCCAGGCTAGCCCAGGGCTGGCCCTGCTCCATGAGCCTGCAAAGCAGGGCATGGGAAAATAGAGCTCCCCATGGAGGCAGCCCAAGGTCCCCGGGGTGCTGAGCCTGCTTTAGCTCCCCAGCCACCTCCTCCAAGCCAGGAGGCTCAAGGAGCAGCAGGTCCCTCCTAGAAGGGGGCCCACAATTCACAGCCTACCTTCCCCCTCTGGGTAGAGCCTCTGTAACAGAGCAGGCCGTTCACAGCGCTCCCGCCCTGAACCAGTATCCCCCGAGTGCTCTGCAAGCCTCCCAAGCCCAGGCCATACCAATCATGGGCTTGAGGCTCTTCTCGGCGGTGCGGATGAGCTGCTGGTAGAGCTGGACAGCCAGGGCACCCAGGCTGCGGCAGGAGCTCTGGGGGTCCACGTTCTGCAGGCGATGCTGGTTCTGCCGCGCCGTGTTCCCCTGCCAGTAGCTCTGTGGGCACAGGCTGGGTCAGAGCCAGCAGTACCAGGGGACACAGCAGGGTCCCCAAGCGAGCGTGGAGCAGTGGCAGCCCAGCACATCCCTGCCTACCTGGGTTGGGGGCAGAGAGGATGCAGCCCCAGATGGGGACAGACCCTGTCCCTGCTAAGCTCCCACCCTTCCCAGGGAGGTGGCAGACCCCCTGCAGCCCAGCCATACCTCGTCCTGGCCGTACTGGCGCAGGCAGTTCAGGAGCCGGCAGGTGTTGGCAAGCCAGAGTGCCACCATGTCAAAGTCATCGCTGTGCTTCTGCGGGTGGGAGCAGAGAGCACTGGGCTCAGCAGGGCTCTGGCGGTGGCAGCCACAAGCCCTCATGGCCCACGGTAGCTCCGCGAGCCGCACAGAGCTAGCTGCAGCCTGATGAGGGCTGTGGGGGTGCTGAGCTGTCAGACCCTCTCACAGGAGCCCTGCAGCACCCAGGGGCACCCCTCACTCCAGGAGATGCTCAGCCTGGACACTGCTGTCAGGCACAGGCTGTGCCCTGGGGGCCAGGCTGCCGCCCCAGTGCCACCCCAGCTTTGGCCAGTGAAGCTCCTGCTCCTCAGCCCAACCAAAACCCCAAAACCCAGCACCTTCATGACCCTTTTGATGGCATCGATGGCTGCATCCAGGAGTGAGCGGGCCCGTGCCTCGTCACAGCAGTGGTCCGCGTGTCGGAAGCAGAGGAAGAGGACATAGGCTGGCAGGTCTGGGAGCGCCCCAGGGCTGCTCTGTGGTTTGTAATCTGCAGGGGAAAGCAGGAAAAGTGGGATCCAGGCAGCTATGGAAAGCTGGTCCCGAGCCAGGCAGGATACTGCCCCAGCAACACTGAAAGGATGAGCTCACAGAGGTTGGCAAGAAACCCTAGCAGGGGCCAAGCTGGGGTAAGGAGTCCCCATCTCTCCGAACCCTACCTGTGATGACAGCCTTGATAATGCGCCCTTCATCCTCCATCCTCCATGCTAGCATGGCCTGGGACAGCCCAGTCAGGGGTGGGACCATGGGGGACCGGGACAGGACCACAGCGGACGCTGCCAACTCCTGCGCTGGCCCAGTAGCCTCTCTCTTCACTGGGGGAGAGGAGCACAGGTCACATCCTGCTGTGTCCTGGGCTGTGAGACCCAGATGAGGTCCCCTTAGCTCAGTCCAAGCAGATCCTCCCCAGCATCTCTGTCTGGAGGGACTCTGCTCCCCATGTTGATGCTGGGCGATGCTCCAGCCAGCCCTGTGCCTCCCTCCCTTGCAGGCACTTGCCTGTGAGCTCCTGGATCTGCTTCGCATAGGCTCTCAGCTGCTTCTGGAGCTTCTGTGTGGCTCTCTCCTGCTTCTCCAGCTTCTGGGTCAGCTCCTGGGCAGCAACAGCCCCGGTAGGGCTCAGTCAGCCTCCCTCAGCTGGACACCCCCACCAGCACCCACCGAGTGGAGCAGAGCTGGGGAGATGCAGCAGGGTCCCCCCCATTGCTCCCTAAGGGGCTGCTGCAGCTCACCACAGGGCAAGGGGGTGGGAGCCACCCCCAAGCCCGGTCCTGCCCACCACCACCACCCTCCCCTTACCCAGTTCTCCTCCTTGAGCCGCAGGACATGGTGCTGCAGCCCCTCCTGCCCCTGGTGCCGCTGCAGGTCCTGGATGAGGGCTGCCTGCTGCTGGCTCAGCTGCTTGAGTGAGCAGATGTCGAGGTGCAGCCCTTCTACCTCCTCCTCGTGCTGCTGCTTCTCCTCCCGCAGCTGACTCGCCAGCAGCCTGCACACATGCACCCAGGGAAACTGAGGCACCAACCTCCTTCAGCTGCCACACCCCGTCCCCTGGGGAGGCTGCTGAGGAGGTATTTCTCCCTTGAAGCCTCAGAGCTTTCCTGCAGGCACCCTGCAGGCAGCACGGACCCAGCTGTGCTAACAGGGCATCTCCCCTCCGGCTGCACCGAGCCTCGAGCACACAGGACACAGCCCAGGAACAGGCTGCACCAGCCCTGCCATCTTAGGAGGCTCCCGTTGAGCCCAGGGCACCCAGTCTGCTCATGCTGTGGATGTGTCGGTGCTCAGAGCAAGGTGGGATGCTCCAGCCCACCAGGAAAACACAGCTGGGTGCGCTGGAGAGAAGGGAAGGAGAAGGGAAGGAGAGCCAGGGCTACCCCACACCCAGGCAGGCAGCGAGGGGCAGGCTGCCCTTGCTCTCCCAGCCCAGCTGGGGCTATGGTACCAGTAGCACATGAGGAGGTGGCTGCTTCAAAGAGAATTTGCAGCTGCCCAGCACCACAGACACCAGGCAGCTGCAACCCAAGCCATGGCTGGCTAAAACACCAGGGAAAGCCCCACCAGCAGCATAGATCCAGCAGCCCATTGCGGGGAAACCAGCCTCAGCTGGGGACCATCCCCTCCCTGGGACCATCCCCTCCCTGGGACCATCCTCACCTATTGGCAACCTGCACTGCATCATATGCATGCTTCAGGTCATCATCCACTGCCACCTTCTCCGGGCTCCTGCCCAGCCCCAGCATCTCCGCTATGTTCTGTGGGGAGAGGAGAGCAGGGTGAGGGCAGCCCCACCAGCCTGGCCCTGGCCCTGCTCACGGCAGCGGGGCAGGAGCTCACCCTGCGCTTGAGGAAGTCCAATGGTTTCCTCTCCTCCGGCTCCGTGGAGGCCTTGGACCTCCGCAGCTCCTCCCGGGTCCGTGCCAGCTCCTCGCTGACGGTGTTGAACTGCCCCAGGAGGAGAAGGTACGCCTTCTCGAAGGGATCCTGGCCCACACCGCCGTTCAGCAGCACCTCACCGCTGGGCTGTGGCCCCTCTGGCACCGGCTGCCAGCGCTCCTCCAGCCCCTGGGTGCAGAGACAGGGTTTGGCACAGCAGCCGGTGCTGGTGCCCAGCACCAGAACATCTGCAGACACCCCTCCCCGATGGGACCAGCTCCCAGCCAGGAGCCCCAGGGCACAGCTGTCCCCATAGCCAAGGGAAGGGACAGTCCACTTGTCACCCCCACCCCTGTCCCCACCGGTGTCACCACTAGCCTCAGCCTGCTGGTCGGAGCCATCTCGTGAGGGAGCTGTGGACATGGAGGACAAGTAGCTGCTCTCAGAGCCCAAGAAGCTCTCTGTCGAAGGGGACCGTCTCAAGGTGCTTTGCTGAGGGAGGAGAGAAGGACAAGGTTGTTCCCTCGCACCCCAAGCACCTGCTGGTGCAGAGCAGCGATAGCCGCAGGATACCTTGGCTTGGGGATCCCCCAGCACGTGAGCCCACTCCTCCCACGGAGGGTGCCCTGGACCAGCCAGCGCTGCCTAATCCCCCCCAAGGAGCCAAGGGAGAGGTTGCCCTGAGCCTCCCGATGTCCCTGCCGGCCCCTCACCCTGTGGAAGGCCACCTCATCCCGCAGGTTCTCGTAGCCCTGCTCCAGGCGGGTGTACTCCTGCACCAGGCTCTGGTATCGCGCCCGCTCCTCCTCCAGCTCCTGCAGCAGCCCCTGGCTCTCCCGCGCCGCACGCTGGTGCTGCTCTGTGGGGACGGACACAGCAGGGAGTGGGGACAGGCAAAGCCAGGCCCCCTCTGCAAGGGGATGTGCAGGACCACACCAAGCCTGCAGGACCAGCCCATACCCAGGGGAATGGGATGAGGGGATCAGAGGACCCCTTTTACCTTTCAGGTCCTGTGACTGCTCCAACACGCGCTGGATCAGGGCATCCCTCTCCTCCCCCAGCTGCAGCTTTGTGGCTTCCACCTCTACCAAGCGCTGCGGGAAAGTGGAGGGGTGGGTACAGCCAGAGCCCTGCCCGGGGCCAGCGCTGGCTGCCAGAGGTCCCCTCCGGGGACCACCCCACGGGAGGAAGCACAGCACGCTGCCAGGTCCCTGGAGAGCTCCGTGGAGCCCCGGCAGAGCAAGAGCATCCCCCGGACAGACAGACTGACCTGCCTGAGCTCCTCAACCTCCTGGGCCAGGCAGCTCTTCACACTGTGCCTCTCCAGCTCGGCCAGCCGCTCCTGCAGCTGCTGGACCTGGGCGTCACGGGCCGCATCCTCCCGCAGCTGCTGCATCTCGGCCCGCAGGCGCTGCACCTCCTCAGCATGGGCAGCGTTCAGCCCTGAGAGCTGCTCCACCAGCCGCTGCTTCTCCTGGGCCTGGGGACAACAGGCAGAGCACATCATCAGGTGGCTGGGAACAAGGGCATCCCACATCTCCCATCAATGAGAGCCTGTGCATACTCAGGCTGCCCTTCTGCAATGAAGCTGGATACCCCATTTCCCACCCATCTGGACCCCTGAGGCCCCAGTATCACCTCAAACAGAGCTCAGGCCTGGGACAGCAGCTCTCTGTGACATGCCACCCCACACGGAGCTATACATGAGCTTTGCCATGGCTTTACAGCCCATTACCCACCTCCTGCCAGCAGGATTTTCCAGCCCTGCTTCCCCCAACCCCCAGAGAGGATCACAGCACAGGAGCCCTCCCTTCCCCTCCACAGACACCCCTAGAAATGGAGTGGTGACAGCCGAAGCAGAGACACTCACCCAGGTGGTGACAGCAGATGCTGCCGGCCGGAGCGTGGTAGGAGAACACACCATGCCAGGACTGTGCTGCAAGGCTGCACCCAGCCAAGCACCCAGGAGGGTGCCCAGCCCATCCCCAGGGCCACCAGCCCCCCATCCACAGGAAGCATTGAAATCCCCAGAATGAGACCCAGATGCACAACTCCTGCCCAGGGAGCCACGTCGGGCAGCGTCAGCTCCCGTCCCAGGGCTGGGAGGGGACTGAAGACAAGGGTTTTGGCTGCACAGAGGCTGGTAAGAAGTGGTCAGCAAAAACCAGCAGCCCCCACACCCTGGGACCGTGAAGGGCTGAAGCCAGCACCCACCTGCTCATCCAGCCTGCACTGCAGCTGTATCACCTTGATCTCCATGCCCTTGTGCAGCTGCTTGTAGTGCTCGACCGAGCGTGCCTCGACACGCAGCTGCCGCAGCTGCCGGCATGCCCGCACCCGGCGGTAGCAGCACTGCAGGTAGATGATGGCCCCACGCAGGCGGGCGTAGCGGGTGCGGGCCAGCCAGCCCCGGACAGCAGCCTGGATCACCACGGCTTTCTGGTGCCGCACCATCTATGGAGGAAGAGATGGGGCAGTGGCACCGCCAGCAGCGCAGCCCCCCCAGGGGGGACTGGGACACCCACTGCCCTGCCAGGCTCCTACCTGTCGGTAAAGACGCCGGGCAAACATGCCCCGGGCAAAGGCTTGGATGGTGACGACAGCCTGGCGCGTGCGTAGGTAGGAGCGCCGGGCCAGAACCATCCTCAGGGTCTTCTGCAGCATCACAGCAGCCCTCGTCCTTCGCAGCATCCTGGTGAACCTGCAGGGAGGGCAGAGCACTGGGCAAGGGCTGACAAAGCCTGCAGCCCAGCCCAGAGCCCGTACAACTGCCAGCTCAGCCCAAGGCTGAGCTCTGTCTCAGCTCATCGCACCTCCCTCCGAGCCCCATCCCCTGCTCACCTCCGGGCCAGCATGCCCCGGGCATGGCGCTGCAGGCAGACTGCTGCGGCACGTGCCCGTCCGAAGCGCCTTCGTGCCAGCCAGCCCCGCAGGTGCCTCTGCAGCAGGGTGCAGGCCGCTCTCAGCCGCCGGTACCGCAGCTCCTCCAGGTAAGCCACTTGGCCAGCCCGGAAAAACACCTTGCTCTTCCCACACTGGTACTTGCTGGGGTCCTGCGTGCAAGGGTGGAGTCGGTCCCAGGGATAAAACATACCCCAGCCAGGCTCCCCCAAAAGTGATGCTCCTCATCCAGCCTCCCTGGAGGCCAAGTTCCTCCCCATCTCCCAGCTCACCCATTTCTGTACCCCACCGGGCACCCACACATAGGGAGAAGCATCTGCAAGGGACACTCTGGTACCACAGCTGCACCCCTCAAGCAGGACCCTTACTTGAAGCAGTCTCTCAAGGGCAAGGCTGCAGATCTGCTTCTCAGTGGTGCCCATCAGCTCCTCTGTGCTCACCAGAGCCCTGTACCTCTCTAAGAACTCCTGGTACGTCCACCTGTGGGGGGACAGAGCGGGGTCAGAGGTGCTGTGGCTGGAGAGAGGGAGAGCACCCAGGGTGCCGCTGAGCTGGGGGTACCTGGAGGGGTAGCCTGAGGCACTGATCCGGATGGTCTCCAGGACCCCACAGGCTCGTAGCTGCTCCACTGCTCGCCTGGAGTCAAACCTGGGGCAAAGAGAGGCTGATCTAGAATGGGTCCCAGCCAGCTTGGCACACTCCAAGCTATGCAGGGCCAGGGCAAGAGGGACAGCAGTGCCCCACAGTGTCCCCAGCCCCTCCAGCCTCCCTGGCCAGGCACTCACACGAAGGGCTGCTTGCCATCGTTGGGTTTGATGCAGCGGATGTAGTGCGGTGTGGTGCTGCCCAGCACCTCCATCAGCCGGTTCAGGGAGGCTTTGAACTGCAGAGGACAAGGCAAGCGTGGTCAGGGCCAGCAGGAACATCCTGGGGCTTGTGGGGTTCCCCTGGGGCTACCCCAGCCCTGGTTGTCTGGGGCCAGCCCACATTTCCCCCCCACTCCATACCTGGCTGGAGATGGACTTCTTGCTCTTTTGGCTACCGGGCAGCGATCTGCGGCTGGTGCGACCAGCCATCCTGGGCCCGCTGGACCTGCGGGACATGGGGCCATCCCCTTCCTCCAGGAAGAGCTCAGCGAGCAGGGCAGACTGCACAGAGCAGAGCTGTGAGAGCCAGGCAGCCCTTCCAGCGAGCAGCACCCAATGCCCAGAGAGCCATCACCACCAGGAGACGCAGCCCCAAAAGACCCAAAAGATCCAGCTGTGCCCCTGCCTGCTGCTTCCCCCAGGAAAAAACTAAGTGCAAGCCATGGGCACCTTCCCAGCTGTGCTTGAGAGCCCTCCAAGATGTCCCTTACCTTCTGCCAGGGCCAGGCGGGGTGGAAGGGAGAAGTGACAGCGTTACAGACCTGGAAGCAGCAGGACCCTCCAGCCCTCTCAGCAGGGACATGGCCAAGGTGTCCCCCAAGATGGGGAAGCCCAAGGCAGGGGAACGGGGTGGGGAGCACCCACATCTCAGGGCACCCGTGGCCAGAACTGCCCAGGGCTGTGGCAGCAGGCAGACAGGGATTTACCCTGCACGGCTTATACCTCCTACACCATCAGTCCTTCCCAGCCCCAGGCTCCCGGGGCCACGAGCCAGCCAGGCTCTGCCCTGCACAGCCCTTGCTCAGGGTGGCTCTCACCTTGCTGGCTCGCAGCAGCCCCACCAGCTCCTCGGGGACAGCGTCCCTGTTCTTCTCCACAAACCCATCACACTGGTATTCCACCTGGCAGGAGAGAGGGCAAGCACCAGCAGTAGCCTGCAGCTTCCCAGACCGGTTTGGTGCAGGGCTCTGCTTGGACAGAGTCCAAGGCTTTTGGAAGATGTCCTTGCAGGAGTCAGAGCTGGTGGTGGCCACACTGCCTGGACCTCCTGCCCTGCTGCAAGGCTACTGATGGGAACCATCACAGCCAGAGTTTTCATATTTCTAGCCTCAGTTAAAGAGTTGCAGCCCAGCAGGCAGCAGCAGCAGCGCCAGCAGGATCCACTTCCCAGCCTGGGAGGCTGCAGGAGCTGCCACCACCAGCTCTAGACAGGGCAGGCTGGGTGCCCATGGGTGCGGAGCCACTGCCGAGCCCTCCCCGCCCAGGGCTGTATTGCCACAGCTTTCCCTACCTTGCCAGCAAAGTGGCAGACAACGAAAGCATCTGTGGGCCTCTTGGGCTTCTGGAAGTGGGAGCTGCTGAGATGGGTCTGGTAAAGCTTCTGGGCCCAGCTCCCATCACTGCCTTGGGGCATCTGAAAGGCAAATGGGTCAGAAGGGGCAGCAGGGGGGCTCTGGGTGGCCACGGCAACCTGCTCCCAGCACCCCTTGCCCACCTTGCACTCCTCATTCAGCAGGTCCAGGATGCCAAGCCGGCCCTCGATGAGCTCAATGCATGGCTGGTTGTCACAGAAGTCAATGAAGACCCAAGGGATCTCCTCGGTCACATACTCCTCCTGCTCCAGCTTGAAGACATACTGGAGGACAGGGAGAGAAGAGAAGGACTGAGCCAGGAGGGGACAAAGGTGGCCAGCCACCAGGCAGTGGTTTGGTTTCCATAAAACCACCTGAGCAGCCCTTCTCCTGGAGCAGGAGCACTTTTGGAGAAGGGAGGGGACTGTGCCCAGCTCCAGCAGCCTCCCAGAGCCCCACGGTTGCAGGGACTGAAGCACCAGCCACACTCAAGGCAGAGAGCACCAAAACCAACAGCACGGCGGGGATGTGCAGGGCCAACCCTCGCTAGCTCCCAGCAAGGAGACACATCTGGGTGACACCCACCGTGTTGAAGAGCTGCTGCAGCTTCTCGTTGGCGTAGTTGATGCAGAACTGCTCAAAGCTGTTGAGCTCAAACATCTCAAACCTGCAGGCAGCAGAGACGGGCATGAGGCATCTGCCAGGCAGAGCCACCCCAGCCAGCCACGGGCACCCCACTGGCCCCGCCGCAGGGACGGGCACTGCCCCATGTCCCAGCTGGAGCAGTTGGTGGCTGCAGACCTGCAGCCACAGCTGGTGCAGGAGCAGGACCATGCTCTTCCAGGCAGCCCAGGAGAGGGGAGCTGCTCTTACCCATAGATATCCAGGATGCCAATGGAGGTGTGGTGGCCCTCCACTGACCGCAGGGCACGGTTGACCCTGCTCACCATCCACCTGAAGACCTGCCCATACATATGCTTGGCCAGGGCATCCCGGGAGTCGAGCGCCTGCTGCCTGGAGAGAGGCTTCAGGTAGGTCTCACCGGCAGTGACCAGCTTGCGGTGGCAGAGCCAGCGCATCACCTGCGATGCCTCGATGCCCAGCAGTGTGCAGAACAGCCCTAGGGCCTCATCGGCAGGCTGCAAAGGGACAGACCCTGTCACCGTGGTATTGCCGAGATGCAGCTCCTGCAGCCAGCGCAGCTCAAGGACCAGTTTGGGAGGCAGGGTGCAGGCAGCAAGCTCTCACCCACCTCCACGAAGCAGCCATCCCCACGGCGGTCCCTCCCTCTGACCACGATGTTGCCCAGGTGCAGGATGGCAGCCAGGATGCTGAATAGCTCCAGCTGGTCGGCCTCGGGGACACCTGCGGGCACGGCACAGGCATGAGGGACTCCCCAGGCTCCCCACGCTGGTCGGCCCCCCTGCATCGCACAAACCAGAGGGATGGGAATGGCCAGTAGATAGCCAGGCTCCCCAGCACGGGGATGTGTGGCACCAGTACTCCTACACCAGCATCGGGGTGAGGGTGGTGGGACAACCAGCCCTGGGGACCAGCCCTGCCCGCCTCCCCAGCCGTGCCCAGCCAGGACAGTACCCAGGAGCGAGAAGGCATGCCGCGTGCTGTCCAAGTCGGCCGCGTCGTCGGTGCTCTGGGCAGCGGTGCACTGGCCCTGGCAGGTGTAGTGGAAGGACTCTGCCCCGCCTGTGGGTGAGATCAGGCTGTGAACCAGCACGACCTGCCCCGCGGGGCTCCCAGCCACCCTTATCCCACCTTGGGGTGCCCGGCAGCAGCAGAGCCTCCTCCAGCACCCAGCTGGGGAGGGTGGGAAGGCCTGGTGCTGCCCAGCATGGGATGGGCTGGCAGCAAGCTGTGCCATGGGGCTCGTGACGGGGAGGTGGGGGCACTCACGGAGACCCAGGCCCTGGAGCTCGGGCAGGGTGGCCGAGGCACAGAGCTGGTAGAAGATGTGGTAGTTCCTCTCCGCTTTCGCCTGTGGATGAGGAAGAAAAATCACCAAGAAGCCAGGTCACCTTGGGCCACCCTGCTCCCCTGCAGCACTGCTGCAGCCCCAGATTTGGGGACAAGGGACGCCTTCTCCTCTCCCAGTTTGGCTCAGCAGTGCTGGGGTTGCTTCTCTGGGGGAAGTCCCGCTCTGAGGACTGGGGCTCCCACTCAGCCCTGTCCCCATGCCACCCCAGAAACCCACCTGGAAGGTGACACGGGACTTCTCCAGCAGGTAGGTCTTGATGGTGGCCCCTGTGACATGCGCTTGGCTGAAGCCGATCTCGATGTACTTCCCAAAGCGGCTACTGTTGTCATTCCTGGTTGTCTTTGCATTCCCAAAGGCCTGGCGGGGAAGGAGGGCAGAAGGTTTTAACTGGCCCCAGATCTCCAGGTGCCCTGGAGAGGTCCAGTCCCTGCCACCTGTTTTACAGGGCGGGACAGACACGGCATCCATCAGGAGCACAGGGAGAGCCTGCAGGGACACCCCAGCTATCCCCATGCAGACCCTGGGGACGCAGGGGGACCCACCTCCATGACGGGGCTGGAGGCCAGCACCTTCTCCTCCATGCTGGAGTCACCTAGGCAGCCCCCGACGGTGGTGAAGTATCTCATGGCATACTTGGCCGACACAGTCTTCCCCGCACCCGACTCACCACTGATGATGAGGGACTGGTTCTTCCCAAACCTACCGGAGAGGAACATGAGTTGGGGACAGCCCGTGACCCAACAGGACCGCTCTCCACAGACCACCATGGTCCAGAGGGGGCTTCAGCCCTTCCCCACTGCAGCCCTGGGGATGCTCCCATGTGATGCTCGTACCTCACCATCTGCTTGTACGCCTCCTCCGCCAAAGCAAAGATGTGAGGATCCATATCCCCAATTTCGCGTCCGCTGTAGGCATAAATTACCTCCTCCTCGTAGATAGGCAAGGGCTTGTAGGGGTTGATAGCGACGAGGATGATACCTGGAGGAAGAGGGCTGTGCAAAGGGCAGGGGCAGGAGGGGCACCTGGCCCGGGGAGCCGTGGGGAAGGGGCACGGGATGGGGAGCAGGAGGGGTTGCACGGGGCTCACCGCAGTAGGTGTAGATGGCGTTTCCCTCCAGGAAGCGCTGGCGGAGCGAGTGCAGCACAGCCGGCTCGTGCAGGTAGCTCAGGGCCACCAGGTCATCGGCGCCTGAGAGGCAGTCGGGGTTGCAGAGAGGTGGCAGCTGGAACTCGATGGGGTAGGCCAGTGCCTGCGGGGATGAAGATGGAGCAGCACACGTGCTGAGCAGGGTCAGCCAGCCCGCAAAGGCAGGGGGAGGTCTGTGGGGACTGGCACAGCAGGAGGGATGCTGTCTGCAGGCCATGCTTGGGCTGGTAGTCACCAGGAATCACAGCCCAGCCAGCACGGCGAGCAGAGCTGGAGGCCTTTTGGGAAGTCAGGCAGGAGCAGGCAGCGAGGACCAGCTCACCGGGCAGTCAGGGGGCACGGTGAGCCAGACACAGCCGCGGTGGTCTGGGCTCCTGCTCAGACACCAGACAGGACACGTCCAGGCAACGTTTGAGCCTCGCTGCACCCTGCTGAGGAGCCCAGGCTGGTTTGGGGTGCAGAGGTGAAATATCTCCCATCTGGGGATGCCCGACCATGTGGCAAGCACAGAAGGGACCCGCTGGGCTGCACAGCTCCAGCCTTACCGAGCCATCTTCCAGGCGGAGATGGAGAATGGTGTCTCCTTCCTTGTAGCCTCTGGTTATTTCTGCCATCCTCCAGACTTCGACACAGTCAGGGATCCACACCCGGGCACCCTGCGGGGACACAGGAGGAAGGGGACCCCTGCAGAGAGCCGCGGCCAAGAGACAGGGAAAGCGTCTGGCCACCAGCCTCCGAACGAAGCATCGCAGCCCTCCCCACCGTTCTCACTTAGGACAGTCAGCCCGGTGCTCAGCATCGCCGTAGCGGGGCGAGCCATGGGACCCAGCACCCTGCTGGGTGCCCCACGGCCCCTTGGCCCCAGGGTCCTACCCAGCTGCTCTCCAGATGTGCAGGAAGGTGCCTTTGCTGGAGCCCCGCTCCTCCCCAGCTCTGCTGCCCAGCCCAGGAAGGTCGGCACCTCTCCTGCCCTCCCCTCGGCATGGGGGGCTGCCTCTGCCCAGCCCCGAGGATGCGATCACGCCTGCTGCTGCAGGGAAGGCTTCTGGAAGCACAGAAGATGCCAGCACGGGCATTTCCGAACACCCGGCGCGCTGGGGATGCAGCCGCGTGGTTTGGCTGGGCAGAGATACCAGGCTTGAAAGCAGCTGGGCGCAGCACAGAGCCCTTGCGAACTACGGAGTGGATCCAGACACCGTCGCCAGCTCTGCAGACCCAGCTATGGGCCAGAGCACAGGGACGGCGATAAGAAAAATCACCCCATGCCCTTTTCACCCCCAAAATTTGCAGCTCCCTAGGGCCAGTCGCAGCAGGCCACCTTGTGCAAGCTGGCACCCATGGGACCGGTGCTCCCTGCCTGCTGGGGGCTGCTGCCGGCCTCGGTTTCCCCACCGCAGACAGCGGGTGCTGATGGAGTGGGAGTTCTGCAGCACGGCGAGCCCCAACTTCCCTCTGCACCCAGACCCGAGCATTTAACACCTCTCTCACGCCTGGAAAAAGCCTCTTCGGAGCCACCCCGCAGGGAGCAGGATCCCACGCTCGGCAGGAGCGAAGCAGCGCAACACCACGGGGGTAGAGAGGTAAAAACTAGGCCAAAAAACCCTCAAAACCCTGCTGCAGGCACCCCATTAACTGGCAAGAGGGTGAATACCTGGCCCGGAGCTGGCACAGGGTGACCTCCTGTGCTCCCGGGCCGGGGAACCGCAGCTCCTGCTGCCCCTGCTCCTGGCACGGGTGCCCGCAGCCCCGCTCTGTGCCAAGCAGTCAGACACCATCTCAGCAGCTTCTGCCAGACTGGGGGGAACAGGGGCCGCTTCCAGGAGGCCGGTACCTCCTGCTGCTCCGAGCAGGCAGAGGTGAGGCCATATTGCAAGCGTAAAAAAGAGCAGGGGGGGGATCTAACGGTTGCAGCTTTGCTCTCAGGCTGAGACGGGAGCGTGCATCTCTTTCCACAAACTCTGGGAGCAGTTGCAGAGCTCTAACACATCACGCTCCCACCCCGGTGGGCTGGGGCCGGCCTCTTGCTAGAAACCGGGGCTTGAAAACCCATCCCGGTTTCACTCATTTTGCAAATCCAGGGAACTTGGCTTGCAGCAAACGTTTCCAGGTCCGCAGCGTGCAAAGCACATGTGTTAGTGCATCATTAAAGTTGATCAAACAAGCGCTCGCTAGACTGGAAGTCTGGGGAGGGGGAAGGAAGGGGCTGAACTTTGGGTTCACATCCAAGGAGTCATCGGAAGACCGAACAGCCTGGCTTTGCAGCTGAAATAAAGAGGGCAGGAGGGGGATCGCGTTGCAGGGGCCGCTCAGCGGAGGCGCAGCAGCAGGAAGCCATTATCTTTTATGAGCAGCAACCGCTGGGGGGAGCGAAAATTGCACGATGTACGGCTTCCCGGCAAGGCGCTAACGGATTCAAGCCCGAAATCACAGCTGGATAAAAGAGCATCCCTGCTAGGGCGCCCGGCCGGCCCCTCAGCACCCACCGCCGAGGGTGCGCCAGGCCGGCGCTGGAGCGGGCACAAGCTGCGACGTCAGGGCTCCGCGGGGCACTGGGCGAAGTCGGTCCCGCAGCCGCTTCGGTCCCAGCCTGGCCGGTGATCTGGGACAAGGCAACCCGCGATGCTTCAGCACAGAAACCCTCCTTGCTTTGCCCAGGTTGGCACCTCAGTTGCCACGATGATGGATGCTGCGCCTCTGACCTCTGCAGAAATATCAGTACCCTCCAGCCCCGCAGGTTAACGCCTCTGGGAAGAAAGGACCGTGTTTAGGGTCTGCCCTACAGCTGTAGCGATCATTTTTGGCATGCAGCAGTGAAAGTGGAAGCAAGAGCCTGTCCTCTCCTGCTGCCTGCTCGCAGCAGAAGCATCCTCGACTGGCAGAGCTGGCCCAAGGCAGAGGGAGGAGGATATGGGCCAGGATCCGGGGGATGAAGGCGGCCAGTCAGGTGAGAAGCAGGACAGATGGGTGCCCAGGCAGCACCGAACCCTTCGCACCTGCGACCAGCACCCCTGCGAGGTGCTGCGCTTGCCGGGCCATGGGTCCCCATGTCTCAGGGAGCCCTACGAGCAGCCCAGCTGGGGTGCAGCAGCCACAGCAGCACCACGGCTGAGGCACCACCAGGCACCCTACACCCCACCAGGTGCCACCAAGCCAGGCACCAGTGGGGAGGTGACCCGGGGGACACCCAGGCCACAGCACCTGCAGCCACCCAGGGTGCTGAGCTCCCAGGGGAGGCACAGGACCCCCCAGGTCTGCAACAAGCACCCCAAACCCACAGGCAGGGCTCCCCCAGCCCCCCTCACCTGCACGTACAGGTCCCCCGCAGCCATGGTGGCCCCCTACTCCTACCAGCACTCCCACTGCCCTGCCCACAGCCCCTTTATGGCCACTAATTGCCGCTAATTGCCACTAATTACTGCTAATCGGAGGGGGAGGGGGGTGATGGGTCCCCACCCCACTCCGCCTCCTGTTCGGCCCCACAGCCCCTCCCGGGCCAGAGGAGCTCCTGGGGGCGCTGGGACTGGTTCCCTCCCCCACTGTGGCACCCCAAGATCCCTCCCAGCTCGGGCACCCCAGGGCCCCCCGTGCAGGGCACCTCGAGACCCCCCATTCGGGACGCCCTGAGAATCCCCACAAGGGGCACCCCAAGACCCCAGCTGGAACTTCCTGAGAAGCCTTATCTGGGCCCCCCCCCAGGACACCCCAAGCTCCCCCCCTACCTGGGACACCCCAAGACCCCATCGAAGGCACCCAAACCGCCCTCCTATCTAGGACACCCCAAAACTGCCCTCATCCAGGGCACCCTGGGCCACCCCAGGTCCCCCACCCAGGGCACTCCAAGCACCCACGTGCCACCACGGCACAGGGCCCCGCTCCCCTCATTACAGAGAAACCCCGGTAACGATGAAAACCTGTGGCCACGGCACCGGCGGTGCACTGACAGCTGTCAGTGGGTGCTGCTGCCCGTGAGTGCCACTCTCTGTGGGTGCCACTGTCTCTGGGTCCTTGTTGCCCATGGGTGCCACTGTCTGTGTGTCCCTACTGCCCATGGGTGGCCCTGTCCATGGGTCCTCCTTGCCCATGGGTGCCTCTGCCTGTGGGTCCCTACTGCCCATGGGTGCCACTGTCTGTGGGTCCCTACTGCCCATGGGTGCTGCTGTCCATGGGTGTCACTGTCTCTGGGTCCTCCTTGCCCATGGGTGCCTCTGCCTGTGGGTCCCTACACTCTGTAGGTGCCACTCTCCATGGGTGCTACTGTCTGTAGATCCCTGTTGCCCATGGCTCCCAACTGTCCATGGGTCCCCACTGCCCAAGGGTGCTGTTGCCTGTGGGTCCCTGCTGTCCCTGCACGCCTGCGGTGGCCCGGCCAGCTCCACGGAGCCGGGATGAAGCCTGGGCGACTGGCTACCATGCGGAGGTGGCTGCTGGTGGGTGCAGCTGGGGACAGGGTGACAAGAGGATGCCCAAGCAGGGCGAGAGGTGGGGGACAGCGAGCAGCACCGCCTTGCCGGGAGCAGGAGCACCCGTGGGGACAAGGAGAAGGCCAGACCCACAGCAGGGTCACCCGGCCCGGACAGGGACAAATCCACCCGTCGGGAGGCAGACGTCCCCATCGGTTCCTGCTCCTGCCGCGAGCACCCAAGCTGGCACCCGCTTTTTTCCCAGCTGGCTTCGCCGAGCCTTGGCAGCCCCACCTTGCCGCTCCGGTGCTGGCACAGCTCCGGGGATGCCAAAGCCATCCCAGAGGGTGCCGGCTCCGGTAACCCAGCACACTCCAGCAGATTAGCGCAACATGGTAAGCAGGGCGACGAAAATGTTGCCCTTCTTCCCCTCCCCCAGTACAAATTGAGCACATTCTGCAACAGGGAACACACAAAGACATTTTCTGATGAAAAAATAATGAATCCCTAATTGCCCAAGGGCTGTCAGCGGCGTGTGGCTCATTAACAAATCACGTAGGCGGGTTCACGCCATGTGCAGCCTGTAGACACAGACCGGAGCTCCACGAATAGCCGAGCTTTCAGCCGGCGAGAAAACAGGCGCCCAGGCAGCCTTTCGGTAGTTACCGCTCCCCAAAGGGATCGATGGCACCTTCCGACAGCCGCCTCGCAACCCCGGCACGGCCGGGGAGAGCTGCGGCAGCAGCCCCGGCGCGGCAAGGCGCGGCGGCGAACGGTGCCGCCATCACCCGACGCGGGATGACGGCCCCCGGGGAGGCAGCGAGGCCCCGGGGCGCCCGAGGGGTGCGTTTTCCCCATCGCCCCATCCCGCCTTGCGCCCCGGCCGCCCCAGGGAGCCACGGCTTGGCCGCGGGGTTTGCAGGAGGGTCCGTGCCCCCGGCGCGCGGGAAGCAGAGGGTAAACGCTGCCGAAAAGCAAACCGCCGGCGGATGTACGGACCGGCAGACATCCGACCCAGCGCCAGAGCAGGGTGGCCGGTCCCGAGGACGCCGGGACGGGCGCCGCGAGGCTGCAGACAGTGAGACACCATGGGTAGCAGATGTATTCATATATAGTAAAAAGTCTTTATTAAGAAGGCTTTGAAGTCAAAAAATAAAACTCTTGATACAATTTTCATAACCGTCAAGTCAGCTCAGCAAATATATAATCAGTACTTTAGCCATGTAAGGTTAAAGGTCCGTTATTTTCTTTTTAAAATAAAATATATTTTAGTTTTTAAAATTTATTCAATAAAGTACATATTTTCCTATAAATTCCCTACATATACATAAAGAGGTAAAAAATAAAAAAATAAAACTAAAAAAAAAAAAAAACCCAACAAAACCAAAACAACCAACCACAAAATAAAAAGGAGATAGAAATCTGTCTGGTCTTTGCGACATGGCGTGTTAACTGTGCCCCCTCCGTCCCGCGAGCTCCCCGGCCCGGCCCCTCCGGCCACGGCCCCCCGCCTCTCGTCACGCGTTTTTTTGGGCAGTTTTCACATTGGCAAAATAGAAGATAGACCTGCGTTACAAAAAAAAAAAAATATATATATATATTTATAGAACCATCAAGAATCATCCAAAAAAATAACTACATACAAAAAGAACGCCAACAAAAAAAATTATAATAATAATAGAATGATTTTAAAAAAATAAAAGACAACCCTTGCGTGTCCTAAAATAAAAAGTGCAACCGGACCTTTTCTTTCTGTTTATTTAACTTTGCAAACTGAATACTGTTATTTGGGAAGGACTGTTGAAGAACAGCTGGGCTTCCTCCTCCCAGCCGCCGGGTGAAGAGTTAAAGCTATTCTGTAAACATCGGAGTTTCCTCCTCTCTGCAGTTTCACGCCCCTCTTCCTCCTCGTCTTCGTCGGCCCCTCTTGCCCCCCCCGCCCGACCCCCTGTATTTCGGCCACCCTCCCGCCCCGCCGTCCTGCCCTCTCCGCCTCTCCGGCCAGCGAGCAGCAGCCTCTCCTTCCCTCCCCCACCCCCTGCGCCCATCGGATCCGTTATTAAATAAAAAGGTTGATTTAAACAGTTTAAAGTCCTTAAAAAGCTGTCTTGGGGTGGAGGGGAGAGGGCTGGCCGCCCCGGCGAGCCAGACCCGGCTAGGAGAAGATGTGGATGGCTTGCGTGGCGGGAGTGTGGCAAGCAGGACACTCGGGCTCGGCTTTGCCGCAGATGCGCATGGCACACTCCATGCAGAAGAGGTTGTGGCCGCAGGGCACCAAGGCGGCGATCACCTCGCTCTCGAAGCACACCATGCACTCGCGGGAGCTCTTGCGGTGCCCGTCGGAGCTGCTGGAGTCGGTGGGCGAGCCCGAGGTGGCGGAGATGCTGCCGGGCAGGGAGGAGGAGGAGGAGTAGCCGGTGCTGTTGGAGAAGGAGGACAGAGAGCCTTGGGTGGGCAGCCAGGACAAGGTGCTGACGGGGTCGCTCTGGATGCGGCGCGCTAAGGGGTGGTCCAGGGCCACGCCGCCGCTCTCGGGGAGGGTGGGCGAGTGGCGCGGCGTGGCCGTGCCGCTGTTGCGTCTCTGCGAGCCGTTGATGGAGGAGCAGCTGCTGAAGGCTTGCAAGGGGTTGCCTGAGCGCTCAAAGGGCGACCAGATGGTGGTGGGTGTCGTGAGGTCGAGGGCCAAGAAGTCGAAGCCGAAGTCGCACTCCTCCGAGCCCAGAGGGGCCGGGGGCTCGCTGAAGGTGAAGCCGCTGCTGGTGCTGTAGGGACTGGTGGGGCTGGCGTCCGCCACCCGCCCGCTGTAGTAGGACTCGGTGGAGGCGCTGCCCAGGGAGCTGAGGCTGTCGTTGCGGAGGGCGGCCGAGGGGCGGCGGGCAGGGTGGGGGGCCTTGGCCCACAGGCTGGCCGTGCTGCCCTGCAGGTCGAGGCAGACGTCGGTGCCGTTGGAGTGGAAGTCGTTGTCGGCATTGACGTCGATGAAGGAGCCTGTCCGCATGGTGATGTGCGCCTCGATCTCCTCCCGAGCCCGGTCCACGTTCTCGGGCATGCCCGTCACCTCGAAGACGGGCTCCTTGTCCCGGCTGGGCGTCACGATGTAGGTGTGCGTCTGCTGCTGGATCCGCTTGATGGTGGCACCCTTGGGCCCCACCACCAGCCCCACCACACGGTACGGGACCCTCACCTGGATGGTGGTCTGTCCCGGCAGGTTGGGGGGCCCCTGCATCGCTCCCGTCAGCCCGTTCACTTTGTTGCGCGTTGCTCGGATCATGGAGAAGTGCTCGGCGGCCGAGAGGATCTCTCTCTTCGCCATCTCCACGTCCTCCTTCCTCCCAGTCACGATGAAAACAGGCTCCTCGCCCCTGACCGGCGTCTTGATGTACGTGTTGGTCTTGGCGCGCAGGGCTTTGATTTTGCAGCCTGCAGGGCAAGAAGGGGAAAAAAATGACACATCAAAGCTGAGACCTCGTGGGGACCCCCTGCTCACCCAGGGTGGGGAGACGCAGGACCCGCGGGAACCAGCAGGTCCCTTGGGTTCTGCACCTGCAGCACGGACGCCCTCGGGGAGGAGCGAGGGGTCCCTCCTGCCTCACGGCTCAGCGCTGGGGGGCTGCACCGGCTCGCCCGAGCCACACCAGGCTCCTGGCACCGGCCTGACCCTCTGCCACCCCTCCTCTGCACCACAGTAGGGACTGAGGACCCGCGGGATGCAGCCTGCAGCCCGGCTCCCAAGGGCTGGGACAACGCGCGGGCAGAGAGGGGCCGGGGCAGGCGGCCACGCGGGCACCTTCTGGGCTGTTGAGGGGATGCGAAGCCGGGTTTACTCGAAAGGTGTTTAAGGACGTGCAAGGAAAAAAAAGACACTGAAGATGGAAGGGAAGGAAAAGGCTTGCGTGGATCCTGCAGGTTTGTCGACACCTCTCAGCCAGCAACTAAATCTGAGAAATGGCCCCGGCTGCACCCCAACGGCGGCAGCGATGGCCCCGGGGGGACGGGGAGCTGGGGCTCCCCACGGCCGGGCGGCACAGGCACCCCCCGCCTCCCTCTCCCTGCCCCGAGGGAGGAGAGCCCAGGGCAGAGAGGCTGCGCCCTCGCCGGCTGGGGCAGGGGTGCTCGCGGGACACCGGCTCTCCCCGGTCCGGAAAGACCTGCTTCCCCTGCACGAGGAACGTGATTCAGCAGGCAGAGCCCAGGCTGGGACGCAGGAGACCGGGGCTTTGCTGCCAGCTCTGCCTTCGCCTCGCACAACCCCGGGGCAAGTCCCTGCCTCCTTCCTCCCGTGGGCGAGCTGGGCTCCAGCTGCGAGTCCCTGCAGCGCCCGTCCAGCAAAAGGCTCCTGCTCTCCTCCGGGACCGGTCGCCGCTGCTCTCGCCGAGGCACCGCCGTGGGCCGCAAGCGCAGCACCGCTCCCTGCAACCCCAGCCCTGCTAATTGCATCCGCTCTGCCTGCGCTCCGGTGCGCGCACTTAATTAAATTCACACGAGCCAGGCGCACCGCACCGGGAGCTCGGCCCGGCTGGGTGCCCTCCGCTCCTGGCACACGAGGGTGAGCGATCCCCCCTCTCCCACCTCCCACGCTCCGCACCCAAAGCAAAGCCGGGAGCCCGCAGGGACGGAGGCTGCCCGATCGGAGCCCCGAGTCCGTCCCTGTCCACGGCAAACGCCGCTGCTGCAGATCCACAGCGATAAATAGCTGCGCACCAGCGGGGAGAGCTCGACTCCGCGCAGACACAGCCAAGGCAGCCGCAAGCACCCGGCTGCCTCCTCCGCAAACGGCTCGCTCGGGGCACTCCTCCTCCTCCTCCTCATCCCAGATGCTCCCCGAGGAAGGGCAGGGCTGCTCTTCCAGCCGCAAGGCTGGAGAAGGGAAAGCCCCGGGAGGCTGAAGGGACTCAGCCGGGGCTGGGGCGGCGCAGGACGTTCAGGCAGGTCTGTCCCAACCAGGCGAATCAACCCGCGCCCGCCAGCAGCCGGAGAGCAGAGCCCTAACGGGGGCCGTGCTGTTCCTAGAGGCCCGAGCGCGGTGCATTTACCAGGGCGTTAAAAGCATCACGAATAACAAGAAGTAAAAAACTGTCAAGAGAGCAGCAGCTGTCCTGCGTGTCACAGCTCGGCTTTTTGGCAGCACCGACCCCTCCGATAGCCACGTCGGGTGATGACATCGGCCTCTCCGGACACTTCCTCAGCAAACCTCGAAAGCAGCTTGCCGCAGCCAGCGCGGCCCCTGCCCGGCTCCAGCCTGCCTTGGGGTGCTGGCAGCTCCCCGCGTGCCCTGCCTGCTCCCTGCCAAGGTCCCAGGACGGCGACAGGCAGGTTGGAGGGGAATCCGGGAGAGGAGCAGGCAGATAAGCAGCCAGATGGAGCTGGGGAGGCAGGAGACCCGCTGGGATCTCCCTCCTGGGGGGGGGAACCCTCTGGATTTCATACATGCCAGGCTGAAAGCATTTGAAGGCCACCTCCAAGCACTTGTTGCAAGGAAAAAAAAATGTTCCTCCCACCTTGCATTGCCCCAGGGATCGGGCAGCGGGATGAGCCCAAATTCAGCCTTTCGAGCCCAAATTCAACCTTTGGTGTGACCGGCCGGGCTCAGCCAGGCAGAGGCAGGGCTGGGGATGGCACAGAGCTGCCCCGTTCCCCGGAGCCGGGGAAGCCGCTGAGCGGCTGCGGGGACACCCAGAGGAGGAATGTGGGTGGAGAAGGGTTTGTCCAGGCTTTTCCTAATTTAGGACAACTGGAAGGTGTATTTATGGCTGGGGGCATATGGTGGGGCAAGCAACGGCCCGGTCACTGGGGCAGGGCAGAACCAGCAGCCATCAAAGGTGAAGTTTTTTGAAGCATGTGCCAGCTTCTGCGAGGCCGTCCGGAGCGAGGTGCCTGCGACCCCCGCGTTTCCCTTCCTGATTTATTCTGGTACCTGCTATAAGCTCTCCCCCTGCTCCGCTGCTTGGCAAACAGGGACGACTACGGTGGCAGCAGGCGAGGGCAGCCGGGCTGGGAGCCGCTGCAGGGCTCTGCCGGTGCCTCCCGTGGACACCAGTCTCACACCCAAGGTCCAAAATTTGCCCTTCGCAGCAGGAAGCGGCAATTTCAAGATCCAAAGGCATCAGCCACTGCCAGGAGCTGCTCAGGAGCCGCATCCCGCAGCGGGCACGTCCCGGCACAGGGAGGCTCTTCCTCGCCCCGCTCCAGCACGCTGGCTGCAGCGGTGGGACCGAACTGGTGCTATGGCAGCGCAAAATGGAGGAAGAGTTTATCCGGCTGCTCCTTGCGAACCCTTCCTAGGGGCAAAGCCAGAAACCTGGGTTAAAAATGAAAGGGGTGCCTGGCTCGGCCAGCTCCACCCTCCTCAAACGAGCAGGGCAGGAACAACGCACACGACCCGTGGCTGCCGGGCGCTGCCGGGGGCCACCGCGCCCATGCTGGGGCCACCTCTGGCACAGCAAAACGCGCCACGGGTCAGAACTGTTTTTTCCAACCCTGGCATAAAGCGGACGGTGGCAGGTCTGGGGCAGCGGGGGTGCTGGCTCCCCTCCCTGCCCACCCGCAGAGCTGCGGGGGGGGACGTTGCAGAAGAGGAGGCATCACCGGGGAAGCCGCTTGCCCGAGGCCACGTGCTGGCATCTGCACCAGGAACCGCGCTCGCGCTGCTCAGCGCGAGGAGCCTCCGTCATCGCGACGCACCGGTGAGTGCTGCCGGACGGGCGCATCGGGGACGTGGTGGGAGCAGAGCCGGGACAGCACCGTGGCCCCACCCAGGGACCAACCCGTCCTGCCGCTGCCCCCAGTCCCAAACTCCACCTAAGCCAGCCCTCGGCCGCGGGGCTCCCAGGCAGCAGGTCCTGAAAGCCCCGACCGTGAAGGACGGGCAGCCTGCCCGGGCTGGGATTCAGTAAAGCATTTAAACCCGCACGGCACAGCGAGCTACGGGTCTGCAACAGCAGGAACCGGTGAAGAGACACAACCTCACAGCAGTAGGACCCCTGTCCTCCATCACATCTGCGCCCCAGAGAGGTGGCTGAGCCAAGGCTGCTCCTGCCCACGCTCAGGGAGATGCTGACACCCTATGGCCAAGGCCTCCAAAGGCCTCCCGAGAGCCAGATGGACTCGAACCGCACAACACCGGTGCTTTAACCGGCAACCCGCAACTGGGGGAACGATCCGCACCAGTATGAGATATTTCAGACGAGTCTCCGCAAGCCGCCGCCCAAGCACGCTGTGCAAACGCCATCCTGGATGGCTGCGTCCCTCTGAAGTTGGTGCAGCACCATCCCATCGGGACGGGGCCGTGGAGAGGACCCCACCGCAGGCATCGCCGGATCGAGCGCCTTACCTCGACCACGCGGCAGCAGTTGGCATTGCCATGTTTTACCTTGCCGAGGGCCGGCGCGCAGCGTTAATGACGAGGGAGGAGGAAAACAAGGTGCCGGACTTTGCTACAAGTCTATAACCGAGGTGGCTTTAAAAGCCCTTTTCAGAACCAAAAGAAAACACCCCAAAACCAGAGGGGAGACGGGGGGACAGGCCTAGGGGTGCTGCAGCCCCAACAGAGCCCTTCTCAACACCAGAGCCCGGGTTTCACCAGAGCCCGGGAGTGGCTGTCGCCACGTTACAGCTCTTTGGCAGAGCTCCGGGTCCCCGTGGGCCCAAACTCCCCTCGATACCGCGCCACCGTGCTCAGCTGCAAGCGAACACCCTCATTCCGGGGGTCTCAAGCACACGCGACCCCGCCGAGTCACAGCCCCTCGCGCCACCACCCACCCCTGCCTGCAGAGACGGCACCGACGGAGGGCTGCGAGCTGGATGCTCCTCTCAAACCCTCCCATCTCCAGACTCCACACCCTTCTCTTCCTCCCACTGTTGCCACCTCCGAGCCGCGCTCTGCCCACCCCGCGCAGCTCCCGGCACGCTCCGCTCCGCAAAGCTGCTCCGCGGAGCCGCAGCGCCTTGGCTGGACCCGTCCCACCTGCCCTCGGGCTGAGAAATCACTGGTTTTGGACAAGAAACAGAATCCCAGGGGATTCTGCCCGGGATGATGTGGTGATGGAGGTGGCACCCCAGGAGAGGCGGCTGCTCTCCCTGAACGTCCTCTCTTGGCCCCACCAAAGAGGACTTTGCCCTCTGTCAGGAGCCCCAGTCGGATCAGGGCTGCCGCTATCGCAGGAGCCCATGAAAACCAGTACAGCGCAGGCTGGGGCGGCGGGCTGGGAAGTGCCTCTCCAGCCTCTGCTCCAGGCAAGAGAGAGGAGACCCGACGCAGCTCAGCCACTCGCTGACCCCAGCGCGGCCCGGCCAGCATCTGCTTTGACGTGAGGTGGCCCCCTCCGCGTAAGGAGGACAAAGCCGGCCGATCCCCTTGGCCAGACCGCGTCTCCGTTTGCCCAAGGAGCTGCTTCGCTCTTACAGTGCCCAGCTCCGAGCTATGAAAACCCAAGAAGGAGCAAACGGAGCTTTTCTAGAGGAGCCTTTGATGGCATCGGCCAGGAGGACCGTGTTCATCGCAGCCTCCGCAGCCCAGCAGTCAGCTGACGCCTTGCACCCAGCCCTCGGGAGCGTGCTACCCGCTGCAGAAAGACGTTGCCCTTCCTCTTCCCCAGCTCTGCAGCATCGCCTGGCCTCAGATCCGGCGTTCCGGCACTCCCGGTCCCCTTCGTTACAAGCACATGGCACAGGATGCGCCAGGACCGGGGCCAGACACGGAGGAGAACACGTTGCACCTCCATCGCATCTCATCTCCCCTCTTGCTGAGCGCTTCTTCCCACCTCTCTGCAAACAGTAATTAATTCATCCTTGCAGCCACGCTGCGGGAGGCAGGCACCTCACACCTTTGTTTCTTCTCCAGACGCTGGGAAAAGCGAGGCAGGGAGACTGGGCTCCTCGCCTCGGGCCAGAGAGGAGGAAGCCGGTGCCAGAGCCGAGATGCGCAGGCAGATACCTCGGCGACCAGATCAATCTGTGCGACTGACTTCAGGAGTTCCTGGCTCTGCTATGACCCAGAGAGGTGGGAGGAGACAGCCAGGCCAGCCTCAAAGGACGTGGTGTGATGGGCAGAGGACGGCAGAGAGCAGCAGCCCAGGGCTGAGAAATACGAGAGGATCCATCGCAGTCCCAGGAATCCACTGCAAGTTTACAGATGCTCGGGCTGGCCCAGAAATCGAGGCCTGTGGTGTCTCTGTGCATCCTCCGAGCGTCGAAACGCCCGCCGTGCTCTGGCAGGGAGGAGAGCTGCCGTATTTCATCCTTCCCTGCATCTCCCCTTCGAGCATCCCAGCGTCTTCTATAAACGGCAACTTTCCCAAATCCTTCGCAAAGCTGCGAACAGTCCCCGCGCGTCGCAGATGGGGAAGCGGAGCCCGAGAGAGGAGCCGTGGCTGGCCCCGTCCCACGAGAGGCACGTGGCGTAGGAGGGGAGAGCAGAGCCCAGGGCGCTCGGCTGCACCGGCCGCCTGTCACCCTCGTGGCCTCGTTGGGGCAGAAGCTGCTGGAAACGTCACCTCCAAAGCCGGGACACCAGGGAGCAACGCCGGCGCGGTGCCGACACGTGAGAGCCAGGGCAACTCCAACGTCCAGCCCGCCCCATGCTCCCCATCTCCCTTCTCCCCAGTGATTTCCATTGTCCCACCGCCCTTTTTGCTGGTTAGCGACACGAGCCCACACCGCTGCAATCAATGCCCACAGCGCTTTTTGGAGACGGTCCCTCCCACGGCAGGAGTCATGAACGGGCTTGCACGCAAAGGCACGGCCACGTAATCCCGCCAGGCCACGCTGCCTTTCGGTAGCCGCGTGGGCAGGGAGGAGAAGAGCCACAGATCCTGGCTGGCAGTCGCCGCTCTGCGCCATCACCGATGCCGATCCGGACGAGGGGCCGTGGCAACCACCCCTCCAGCTCGGTCAGGAAAACACAGATTTGCTTTACACAACAAAGATTCACCTGCTGAGCTGCTGCTGCTCCCTTCTGGGAAGGGTTAAATTAGTGGGTCTGGAGGAGAGAAATTCAAGAAAAAGGAGAAGTAGGAGAAATCGCGTCCGACAGCCTCTGTCCCGCCTCAGCCCGCGTAGGACAGCCGTGCGTTCGTCTGACGGGCAAAGCGCTGCCCCGGCTGCCGGGACCTCCCGGCCACGTCCCTGCTCGCCCCCACGGCAGCGAGGGGCTGCCGGGCTCAGGGGACAGCAGGACCGGTCCCAAAGCGCCCCAAGAGCTGCTCCTCAGCACACGGCGTACGGGGAGAGAAACCCAGCCTTGCCCCAACGCGAGACCCTTCCAGGGCACGCGACACCCACGTCTTCCTACGGTCCGAGCGCGGCGGCACCACAAGCGCCCGCTCCCCGGGTCACGGCCGGGCTGGGTAGCGCAGGAAAGACAAGAGCGCCGGGGACACGGCCTGAGGGAGTCCGACCCAGCCCCGCAGCGTCACCAGCAGCACATTTTGCCACCGGAACGATGCCAGGCCCGACGAAGCACCTCAAGGCTCGGCTCCACGCTGCTGCGCAGCCAGAGCTCCGCCGCCACGGGGCCACCGAAGACCGAGGGAGGCTCGCAGCGGGGGACCTGGGGACCAGAAGGAGCTGGGAGCCAGCACGGGTGCAGGAGGATGAGGCGAGGGAGAAGGGCTCTGCTCACTTCTGAGCTCGGTGCGAGACCTGGAGAGCTGGGCAGCTGCGAACAATCTTGGTATTGCCCCTGCTCGGGCTGCACCGGCCTCGCACATCCCTGATTTAAAACAGCTGCCGGCGGCACCGGAGAGCAGCCGGAGCACGAAGACACTCTGCTGACAGCCCCGTCCCTCAATCGCTGCCCAACCGCACCCCCCGCCAGCGAGAACTGGGGGTGCCAAATGCCGAGCCCCACGTCACACCAAAACCCCAGCACGGCGTCCGAACAGGCTGGGAGCTGCAGAAAAGCCGAGACCAGGAGAGGGGCAGGGAACCCATGGGGGAAAACCCCCGGGAGAGCGGCTCCTGCCCGCGGGCTGGGGTGGCAGCAGGTCGCTCCAGCCCATCGCTGGCCCCAGCTCCCCTCCGACGGGACACAGAGCCCCCCAGCACCCCTCCTCAACCTGGTATAATAATTCCTTTTGCAGCTCTTAGCCAGGAGCCCCACGAGCCCGTGGAGCTCAGCGAGCACCCAAACTCTGCACGAGGTGTTTGGGGCAGGTACCGGGGCGCACATTTAACTCATCGGGGTGCCGGAGGCGCAGCACCGGGGCCTCACCGCAGCCCAAACACCCGACCCCAGCCGCTGCGAGAAAGGGTGCCAACCGACAGCTCGCCAGCCCGAAAGCAGCCGCTCCTCCAACCTCCTTGAGCTCGCAGAGCCAACGCGTTTCCCAGCGGAGGCCAGACCCCGTTACAGGTTTCCTTTCAAGTTGCCAGACCCCAGGGGTTTGCAGAGCCCCGCCGGCGAGGCCACCAAATCCAGGTCCCCATCCAGCCCAGGGAGAAGGAGGATCCTCCCGAGCCGGGCGCGGCGCCACGGTCCTCTCCTCCGGCGACGTAGCGGGCTCTGCCACGCCGCTCGGCCGCCCTGGCTGGGCTCGGCAGCGCGGTGGGACCCCACGGCCGGGGCGGTGGGACCGACGAGGGGTGCGCGGAAAGTTGGGAGGCCGGGAAGCGGGGCCGGCTGGGAGGCAGCGCAGGCCAATGGGAAGCGCAGAGTATGATGTCACCGCGCTCATCACAGCATGGCTCTGGCTAACAAAGAGAACAATGAGGCTGCCCAGCTCCCCGCTTCCCCCCAGGAAAAAAATGCCCCCCGGCCCCTCGCCCCGCAGCCCCCCGGCCAGGGAGGGACGGGAGCGGCGGGAGCGAGGGCAAGGCCGGGGTACCAGAGCCCTGCGAGGCGAAAACGCCCCGGAGGTCAGGCTCCCCGTGAGCCGAACTGCCCGTCGCCGCCGGGATTCCTGCGGGCAGCGGCTCCCTTTTTATTTTTCATTTTTTCTTTTTCTTATATCTTCCTCCCTGGGGTCTTTTTTTTTTTTTTTTTCTTTTTTTTTTTAAAGGGGAAACTTTGGTTCAGGGCTATTTGGGATTTCCTGGAGACAAAGCCCACGCCAGGCACACCCACCCGGGCGAGGGCTGGGGCTGCGGCGTGCCCGGGCGTCCTCTTGTGACAGCGGGGTGCGAGCGGGGCTCCGCTGCCCGCAGAGCTTCACCCACCGACCCAGCGCGTAAATTCTCCTTTAGCTACCGGGTCGGAGAGCCGGCGAATATCATCCACACGCCGAGGCGGAGATCCCGAGCTGGAGGGGAGGGGGGGAGGCACTCAACTACAATAAAACCGAAGCTTTCTCCTGCGCTCGGTGTCCCGCCCGTCCCGCGGCCCCCGTGGCGCCGGGGAGCTCCCCCCCCCGCCCGAGGCGTCCGGTGCCCCGCGCCCCGCGGCCGCTGGAATTCGCGTTCACCGGGGAGCGGCACAAAGAGGAGCCGCTCGCTGCCGAGCGCCGCGGCGGGGGCGCGTCCGCGGGAGGAGTTTGAGGGCCGCGGGATTCGTCGCCGTTAAGTTTCCGCCTCCGCGCTACCGGGCAGGGAGACAAAGCCCCAAACTGACCCAGATCCAGCGGGGCCGGGGCGGGCGCATCCCCGGGGGAGGCGGACAAAGGGGTGCGGGGGTCGCCCCGCGGCTCCGCGCCCCCGCTCCCCCCCACCGGCGCGGGGCGGGGGTTACCTTGCCGGCCCACGATCTCGGCGACGTGCTCGGAGCTGGGCACGGGCACGCACTCGGTCATGTTCACGCTCTTCTTCCTGCTCCCCAGCGCGCCCAGCGGCTCGGCCAGCAGCGCGGCGGGCGGCCCCAGCTGCGGGGCGAAGTTACCGAAGGCGGCCGGGGGGGAGGCGGCTCCGGCGGCCGGCGGGGAGCCGCCGCGCTCCCGCCCCTGCAGGCCGCCCGGCCCCGCTCCTCCCGCCGCCGCCTCCGGCTCCTCGCCGCCCGCCGCCTCCCGCAGCCCGCGCTCGCCCGCCTCCTCCAGCCCCAGCAGCGAGAGCTGGTCCAGGGCGAACCTCAGGGCGGCGGCTTCGTCCTGCGCCGCCGGCCCCTCCCGCTCCCGCTCGGGCTCCGGCGGCGGCTCCTGGCCGGCGGGCGGCGGCGGGCTGAGCAGCGCCAGGCAGCGCGGCGGGCCGCGGGCGGGCTGCCCGCCCTCGGGCTGGTAGATGGAGCCGGGCATGGCGGCGGGAGCGGCGGCGCGGCCGGGAGCGGAGCGGAGCGGGCCGGGGCGGTGGCGGTGCCCGCCGCACGCCGCCTCTCTGCGCGCCCCCCGCCCCGCCGCGCCGCCCCCGCCCCGCCCCGACAATGGGCCGCGCCCCGCCGCGCGCATGCGCCCCGCCCCGGGGCCACGCCCCGCCGCAGGAAGGGGGCGCGGCCGGCCCCGCCCCGCCCCGCCCGGCACCGGCACCGGCCCCGGCCCCGGCCCCAGCTCCCCCGGCCCCAGCTCCCCCGGCCCCGGCCCCCCCGGTCCCGGCCCCCCCGGTCCCGGCCCCCCCGGTCCCGGCCCCCCCGGTCCCGGCTCCCCCGGTCCCGGCTCCCCCGGTCCCGGCTCCCCCGGTCCCAGCTCCCCCGGTCCCGGCCCCCCCAGAAGCGGCGGGGAGGCAGCGAGCGGCTGGCGGCAGCGCCTCCGTCCCCGCCCCACGCCGGGGGGGTGCGGAGCCACGGCGCAGCTCTCTGCCCTCCACGGATACATTTCCTATGCATATATACTTCTCATATATATATATAAATACAGGTTTCCTCTATATATGTTTCCTACGTGTATTTTTCATATATATGTTTCCTATATATTTCCTACATATATGTTTCATATATATATTTCCTTCTTCCCAAGTTACAAGAGTTAAGAAAACAGCAAACCTTTCTCCCTTCGCCCACCTTCTTTCCCCTTGGCTCTTCGGTTTCTATCTCCCAAGGGTTATCTGCCATTTATCACATGTAGCCATATATATTTCCTATATATATTTTCAATATGTTTCCTACATATATTTTTCATATATATATATTTCCTATTTTTCATATATATATATTTCCTACATATATTTTTTCATATATATATATATATATATATATTTGCTTCTTCCCAAGTTACAAAAGTTAGGAAAACAGCAAACCTTTCTCCCACCTTTTTTCCCCCTTGGCTCTTCAGTTTCTGTCTCCCAAGGGCTACCTGCCGTTCATTGCCCGCAGCCATCAGTTTCGGCTCCGGACAGAGCCGCAAACAACCTCAGCAGCCTGGATGCCCCCAGACCACGGGGATCCCAACCCCCTTCCCGGCGCAGGCCCCCGCTGCGATGGTCTCCCCCCAAAGGCAGCTGGCTCACTGCAGAAGTCCCCTCCCAACCATTTGTTCCACCTGGGCCGTTGCTTTACGGGGACTTTCCGCAGACGGAGCCTTAAGAAACCTCTCCTGGCAGCGATGGCACAGCACGCTCACTCACTATAACGATATCGAGACCGACGACCAGCGCACCCTCCGACGAGCCCAGACGCTCCAATTCCGCAGGCCCTGTTCTCGAGCCTTTCTCCATTTTCACGTAATTGTCTTTCCCAGTCGCTGTCTTTGGGACTAATTCAACCATTCGGCTTGGGATTGGTTTTAATTGCAAGAACCATCAGTGTCTGGTCTAGAAACCCCCACTTCGAAACCCCCACCCTCTGTTCACCTTGCACAGATCCCGGGAAACATTAACTCCTGCTGGCCAGTGGCCCAAAACCACGAGCCACGTGGTCTGTCCTTGGGCTTCCAAGTGCCCCCCTTCAGCTGGGGACTCCTACGGAGGACTTTCACCCTCTGACACCGAATGGGTCACCTTAAACTTCTGCGGGATCTTTCCAGTGAGATAACAGCCACCAGCACTGCCTCCTTCCTCCTTTCCATTTCTCCTACCTGCCAACCAAACCTAACACCTCCCAGCTCCTGAAAAGTTTCATGCAAACAGGTAACAAGCTTCCTCTCCTCCTCTTTTACCTTGGCAGTGAGCTCCCACCAGCTCCTCCTTTCTGGATGGCTGCTGCAGCGGAAGCCTGTCGCAACTCCTGCGTCCCCCCAGAGCATTCAAGGCTCAGTTTCAGCGAGATCCTCAATTTCACAGAGATCCGTCCGTATCCATCCGGACTCCTCGGTGCTTACAGGGATGCATCGGCACGAGCGCAGCTCTGGGAATCCTCCCACTTCGGGCTCGTCGTCCCCATGCCGCGGAGCTGTTCCGAGCCGGCAGGCGCCAGGCGAGGTGCGGAGAGCTCGCACCTACTGCGGACTGAAGCTTCTCCTCCAGGGACAGACGCGACAAAACCGGCAGATTTGGGCCACGTGAGCTGGCTGCGAGACATCTCCCCCTCTCAATTCCCAAAATATTTAACTTAGTGAGTTGAAACACCCCACTAAACTACTAAAAATAGTGGATTTTCCATTACTTGAGACAGAACGGTACAACCCCTCCCCTTCTGAGCTTTCTCCATTTCCAGAAAATGTAGAAAACTCATTAATGACCAACACCACTAACTTCTCTGGGCAACCTGCCCCAACACAGACGACTACCCCTGTATCTGAACGGCTCCGTACGTCCTTGCTGCCACTCCGACAGCGACCACGCTCCTGGCCACCGCAGGCCAGCGGGTCACCATCTCTCAGCCCCCAGGAGAAGAGCTGTACGTGGGCTTTCAGACTCGCCCCAGGAGCTGCGCCGCTGGCTCCGAACCCTGCCATTTTTGCCTACTCTGTACTCGTGAGTCCTTTCGGGAAATCACTATGTCAAGTCCAACAACACCTAGAGAAACCGCCGGTTATTTTAAGTGCTTTTGGCAAACCTGGTTTGTAGATGTTATGCCTCTGATCTGTTCCATTTTCAGCAGAACTAGCTCACGCTTTCTTCTTAGATTCTTAATTTCACTCATGACACCAAGTCGCCTTTGTATTTTTTACCCTGAGTAATTAGCAGGTCTTTAAGAGACTCGTGTCTCCCATTAACAGAGAAAATGGATTATACAAATTAGCAAAGTTCTTTGGCACAGCTCCGTTTCTTTACCAAAACACAACCATACGGAAGATCCAACTTCCCTGAACACAAGAGAGAAGGCGCTTGCTCGCTGCTTCCAAGCCCATCGCTCCCGGTGGCTTCCCCATTTCCTATCAGGGCTCATTCACAGTTGCTTCTGCTGCCTGTAATCGTTCGGTCTCGGATCATCCACAGCACAAAGATGTCCCCCAAAGTGACCGATACAATCCCCTGTGTACGTACAGGGGATTAAAGAACACTTTACTAAAGCAAAGCAGAGGCGTAACAGCCCGTCAAGCTGTTTTCTGTACGAAACAGAGCAATACAACTACGGCAGAGTAAGTAGCACCAGCACAGCTACGCAAGCCTAACTCCCCCAAGTACAATTCTGCAACAGCCGCCCTTATTCCAGGTCAAGTGTGCAAAGGCAGAAGTTACAACGCCCTAGCCAGAATATCTGTTCTGCTATAAAGACCATCCTTTCGTAGATCGACCCCTAAAGAGGGGATTACTGAACCCCCCACCCCCCCACCAAGCCCAAAACCCCCGCAGTTACCCCTTTCCCTAAATCACAGCACATCAGCCAAATGCTATAAACGGGATCCAAAGTTTAGGGGCAAAACCCCCACTTTTAGAGAACTATTGTAGTTGCTCCTCTCACTCTTTAGGAGACCAAACTCTGCTTTCTGCGCTGTTCTTCAAGCCCGTGCAAACATCGTGCAAAAAATACAGGCTTTGAGCGCGGCGCAAAGAGGTGGTGCAGCTCGGAGAAGAATTATAAAAAAGTCCTTACTTGTGTGTGGGCAGGCTTAAGGGAATATTTCAGCACATCAGGAGCTGAATCACTGCATGTAGGTGGAGCCAGACAGATTGACAAGATCTGTAACTTGAAAAGTGACCTAAGTCTGAGATCAATCATCTCACAAGGAGCTGACTGAGGGAACGCACGGAGACGGCTCAAGGTGAGGAGGCTCAATGCCAACATGACATGCAAAAAAACTGTATGGGGGCACACGCCACAGCTGACCAACGCTGATATAACTCGAAAGGCAGACAGCTGTGATCCCCTCCGCACCAACAGGCCGAGCCGTCTTTTTTCTGTTACCTCCTAGTATCGCCGCCACGACGTTATCTTAACAGGCTTCCCTACTACGGCAGCACATAAAAAAGGCACTTTGGGGGAAGCCGTTACCAAACACCTCTTTTTCATCCAGCAGATTAATGAAGAATCGAGCTCTCAGGTAATGACTTCTCAGAAGTTGTGGAGCAGCCACGAAGAATTAGTTGCAGATCAGATCAAAGCGTGAAAAATAAAAGATGGTATAGCAAGCCTTCAGGTTTTACAGCCCAGATCACTAAAACCCCCCAAAATGTGCTTGACAGGCTAAACCAGGACACAGAACTGGACCCAAATTACAAACAAACCCAAGTAATAACTATTTAGTTTTTATCTCCTCCCGAAAGCTCGAGCTTGGGGGCCTAGTTACCAGAAGAGCTGTATTTTGTACGTGCACGTGAAGCCAGATTCCTACAGCTAAGCGGTTCCTGAATCTCGCCACTGAAGACAAACCATTTAAGAGGTCGCTCATTGCCCTACTATTCCAATTCTGCATGGCCTCAAACTATTTCCATTTGTGACTCTGCAAGGTAAGAAAAATCCACTAAACATTAAGAGATTTATTTAATGAATTAAAGAAATACTAATTTACCACACTCGGTAAATATTATTTATTACTAGCAGTTAGCACTATATCCATACTCATCAATACCAAATTCGATTGCTAACCAACAACCCTGACAATCTCAAGTGCAATTTGGTGGGTCATTCTGAAGTTTGAAATGGTTTTTTTTCCTCCTCATTCTCATAAATGCTCTATCACTGTAAACATCATTTAGCAAACGCTGTTCTGTGCTGTTCTCTCATACACTCCAGCTAGTCATGGGGTCAGACTGAAGGGTCATGGTTTTCCCTCATTAGTTCAAGGGAACAGCCTTGATCCCTGCTAATCTGAGAACAAATCCAAGTTTTTAGCTCACTACATCCCATACAGGACATTATTTTCTGTGCTGCAGAATTAATAGGCCACCTTCTCACGTTTATCTGTACGCTTATTTAACGCGGGGAGCTAAAACACGCAACACCGGGAACCTCGACCAACCGCAAAGGAAAAGCCCGTTAGGAAGCAGATCCTGCGTACGCAGAAATTTCTGTTCAGAGTGACAACGGCTAAGAATCTGCGTTTTATTTGATAGGGAATAAGTGGCATCATCCAGAGACGCGCACGGGCATCTGGACTCTTGGAGATTGTTCTTATGGACGGAATCCCAAATAAATAGGATTGTCTGACTGGAGAGTTAATCCTGAAAAACTTACTTTTTCTTCATTAAACAAACATTCTCCCGCCCCCTTTAAACATGTTAGCCTACCTTCTTTTGGAGACCGGGAGAATCAGTCTAGATAAAATGGGCTCTCTTTAAAGCAAGACAAAAAGGACATGACTCAGAAGTGCTGAAAGCCCAGTTATCCTTTCAGATGTTCTGCTGTAGCTACCTCCTGCAAAGCAATAAAGAGTAGGAGGGGGGAAAAAACCCAAATAAACAAAACCCCAAGCAACCAGGTCGAGAGTCAGAAGGAAGAGCTGAGTGCATAGGGAGGTTATCAGACCCCAGGAACAGATCCGAACAGAAGGCAGCGAGGAATCCGGGCGCAGATGACACAGCCACGCTCCCTTTCAGTGCAAGGCTTTGCATTTGGGGTCCCAACCCCTAAGTGCTGCTGGGGAGCCGGGGAGGAGCCGCCGGGCTGGGCACGCCGCTCTCCTTCATCGAAAGGGCGACCAAGGGGGCGAGTTGCTAACATACATTCCCACGTACGGAAGCATTACAGCTGCCACAGAGGTAACGTTCAACGGCACATAGCAGGGAAGAAAGGCAAGAATATACTTCCTAATGATCTTAAAAGCACAATTAGAAGTTGATACGCGGGAGCCAAGACAAAGTTAGACAGGGATGAGTAAGTATTAGGTCAGGAAATTTAAGGATAGAGGATTAGAAGTAATATCCAACAACAGAAATAAGCCTGGAGAGAAAGCTTCAGGTGAACAGCTTCTCTGTTTTGCAGGATAAAGTCTTAAACCGGGGAGGCTGCTACGGTATGGCTACACCACGCACACGACAGACAGAACGACCCAGCAGCTCTGTAGAAGGTACAGGAGCATCAGTGGATTTAAAGTCTTTTAAAAATACACGGATGCAGCCTTGAGCTGTACAGCTGGGTGCCTTTCACAGGACTGGCACAAATACTAATTTGACACAACGAAACTTGTAACTAACAGGATAGCTTGCTGCCCCTTCCCTCTAGTCCTCAGATCACCGCAGCCAGCTCGCACAAGATTAGTTTGCAGCAAGACGGCTGCAAGAGACGTAATTTTTTTAAACTTTCACTCATACTTGCATTCAACATTTTCTTACTTTATAGAAAAGAGCAGTAGGACAGTTCTCTCTGCTAGAAAGAAGCAAAATCACCTCGACCGGTAGCTGATAAACCAGCATTGATGAAAAGCCTTCATTCAGCAGAGTCTGCCTTGTACACAGAGATCCTGCAGTAACTAAAATGTGTTTTACTCATGAAAATACGTTTCTGATTTGGAAAGTTAATTTCAGCTAGCCTCCTTTCTCGTGGGAAGTAGAACAAGAGCGTACATTTCCCCACGAGTTCTAACTTCAAAAATATTTTTCCTGTAATATTATCGCTAGCCACGACACCGAAGCCTCCATACGCGGGGTTTAACACGCCTGCGTTCCCGCAGCCCGGCCATGTCATTCATGACTGTTTTCCCTTCCTGACCTGCCCAGCTGACGAGCAAGAAAACTCCTCCCTTTTCTTGCTCAACAGCCAGTTCAGCAAGTTCAATTTCAGATGCGAATCGAGCTAACTTTTCCTGGGCAAAACCACCTACAAAAGCTCTGCAGGCCAAATCCAGACTGTACCGATAGCCATGCAAATCCGTTATTTTTATTGATTGCACAAAATTTCATCCAACTAAAATTCAGTAAAAATAACACTGGTAATACAAACAGGGAGATAATTACATTCCCTGTAAACTTTGTTAGTTTTGCAAAGCAAAGCAGAGAAAAAAAAATTGAGCCATCCTAATGGAACAGTTCCAACACACTTTGCCCAAGATAAAATCAGAAGTTTTAAATAACAAGGAGTCTCTTTTTACAAGTTACCTTTGCAGAGTACAACGGCATTTCGAGGGTTTTCATCCTATCTACCAACATCAACCAAACCAGTGCGGGATGGACTCCTCCAACCAGGGCCCTCTAGAATTAGAGGCTGCTGTTTCCAGATAAAACAAGAAAAACCTGACTGGGCATGACACAGCATAAGAAACGTCGCTTTTGTGAACTCGGGTGGTATGTATCAAAAATCACACCGTCTACGGAAAAAGATGCAAAACCGTAGCTGTACTGGACCAGGTCCTACCCCGTAGTGAAGCTGCGTAAGGGGCAATAAAATATGCTTATATATTATCTTCAAAGAGGATTAAACTATGTCAATGTAACCATCCGTCCACAGAGCCTGGTACTATTATTTTAGTAGAAAATAATCACAACAGTTCACCAGTGCAAAGAGGGCGCAGGACAAACCTAAGGCTATTTCGCATTGCAGCTCCGTATTACACACATTTGTAATATCTGAGGGCAACGGGACGGTGTCGTTACCAGGGACGGACAGAATTACCGGGTTCAAAAGCATCCCCTCGCTAGTACTTCTCCAAGCAGATGAACTTGATCTCAGATGGAACAACGGACAACGCCACTGTTAATATGTTCTCATATTAACAGTGCTGTATATTAATAAAAGGTAATTATATGTTCTCATATTAACTGCTGTATATTAATAAAAGGTAAGTTTTGCCCCAATGTGTTCTTCCCTAATCACCTGCTTAACAAGATCTACCTCAAGTAACAACTGCTTTCTCCATCTTGGGGACACGTTCGGTGCTGGCAGACCACTATATGCCCATCAAGTCACCTCCATGGCAGCAGGCTGTGATAAGACAAACTAATCCAGTTATTATTGCAGCAATGTGAGAAAGACAGCAGGGTCAGTTAAAAGGAATATTTTATTTACTTACCTGTCTTGGTAAGCAGGTAAAGTTATTTAAGTTTCTTTGGATAGGAGTCCCGGGCCCCTTTTTGGTACTTTGAGCAATCAACTCCTCCATACGAATGAAAAACATTAATAAAGTTTTTAAAGGACTGAAGGAAAGAGAGAGAGCTGGACAGGGAAAGTAGAGGGGTGAAAAAAAAGAGTTGGCGCACAAGTTGGCTGCAATTTAAACTTGATATTCAATGCATCAAAATATTAGTATCAACATCTCAATCATCTAAGTTCTGGTGCTACATATGCCTACAATATATTTAGATTCAAATAAAAGACATCACTAGATATTAAATGAGTTTTAAAAAAGAAATGGTGTCAGAACAAGATTGCCATGGTCCAAAGAACCCCTCTAGTACGGGTTATAAACTGCTAGAGCTGAGATTCGAAGGCCCACGCCAGCACCTCGCCCGGTAGACGGGCCACCCTGGCAGCCTCTCACTGGGTGAGGACACAGGAAGACTCTGCAGCAGGAACGAAGTGGCTTTCCACACGTTTCATTCTGTATTCCCCTCTGCCGGGTCCCAGATACCAAGATCCAACTCTCAGATTGGAGCCCACAACAAAAAAGTCTCAGCTGAAACGACTGGAAGGGGCGTAGCGCAACCACTCCAGGCCGGGGCTTGACGCAGACTAGAAGAGTCTCTACTTTGTGAGAAACATTTAATTCAACACAATGAATTACAAGAGGACAGATTTACAGAATAATAACCGTAACAGACTGCTCAAAAAGGAAAATAATTTGCACTGGCTGCAGTACCAGGTAAGGTTCCCCAAAGCAATACCTGGTAGAGCAGCAGCAAAGTACAATTCAGTCTTCTTGCAGTACTCCAAATGAGCAATATCAAAGATTTTTGTATTTTCAAATCTTTAAGAAAAGAGTTAATATAGTATCAATCACTTTGGCATGGGATATTTTTGAAGGAGCTTAAACCTATTCAGATCACTAAGCTGAACTACTCCCAAAGGCTATTACCTTCCAGGCAATTCCCCTGTCCCCTGCTGTCACTGCTAATCATTCTTACGTGATAAAGGCTCTGGGAGCTACTTTCTTCCCCAAGTTTTGGGATACCGACAACTTGTACAATTGGTTAGTGGCACAATATTTAATCCACCACTTTATACTGTACTCTCAGCTGAGATGTCCACGCATGAATTACGCAATGGATACCCTAAGACTAAAATAACGTTTGCAACCTAATCCACACAATCTCCAAGCTATAGACGCTCGTCTTCCTCCCCTCTCCCTATCCCCCCTCCCCAGATAAACCCATTTTTAGCCACAAGTTACCCCAATATGCTCACAGATGTACTAGAAGAGACTGAGGAATCAATCAAGGTACCCATGGTGAAGCCAAATACTTATAAACACATTAAGGCAGGTTTCACATCATTTCATTTTTTGGACACAAAATGCTGGTCACTTCACTGCACATGCAAATAAGAAAGATTTAATACTTAATAAAAAGCTTTAAATTCGTTTTTAGATATCAATTATAGAAAAATCAACCTTTTTTCCTTTCTTGTTTTAAAAGAGGTCAGAACATTACTGCACACGAAAGCAGATGTGTAGACACACCTATTGGAATGGATGCCCTTCCCTCCACACACAGAGGTCAGGGTTCTTGGCACCAGAAGAGAACGGAGGAAGTTTTCCTCATTGTCAGTCAGAAATGAGTCATCCTTCCATTCCGACTTGAGAAGGTCCTTTTGACCGGACTTAAACCAAAGCAAAATATACCATAGAGTGGGTATATTTATCTTCGAAACTCTACTCGGCTATGCTTGGACATACACACAACCCCGTATCAAAAATGCGCACGGTAGTGCGTTCAGTGTGGTGCTGGAACTAGCTAAAAAAACCGATTGCCATTGACGTAAGACCAATTCCTCAAGTGTAACTTCCCCCTACTAATCAAAACATCGGGTGGAAGAGGCACTGGCAGTTCATCTCTGAGACTACGCTTCCAAGACCAATGTGGTCTTGCGAGGAAAAGGAAATTCAGTGACCCGAAGTGACACACGGAATGACAATCCACAACATAAAATGACCTCCCTACAGTCTGGTACAAACAGGTAGCCTACAGCAGAGTAGCCAAGGAGTGAAACAGCATCTCTCTCACTCGGGTTAGAGAGAAAATTGTTTCTATGGGTCATCGTTAAAGGTACTTTGATAGAAAAGCTTAAAAATGGATTACCTATCACTGACCCACAACGACAGAAAAAAAAAAAAGGACAGGAAATTTGGTTCCTAGTATTTTCCCTCCCACCATTTTATATTCCTTTATTCCCTCCCACTTTTGCATTCCCAATTACCCTACCCCTTTAGAAAAAGGAGGGGGAGTAGAGTTTAGTCAAGTTCCATCTTCAAAACTACCCAGCAATTAATGAACCATCAGCTTCCCAACGTTTCCTGAAGTGTACATCAAAACGCTCGTAGGTACAGTTGGATTGGTGGTGCAATTTGCTTGGCAGACGCTCTCGGCTTTGTTGTGCTGACCCTGCTGATAGGGTTGATACTGGGAATTCTTAGATGGAACTCCCTAGAAGAAAGAGAAAAAAAGACCTGGTAAGTCAGTAAGAACTTCTTATATCTGTATAGCCAGTGAGCCCTTAAAAGAATAAAGCACCATTGAAGCACCATTGCTTTATCATATCTATTTTTTTTTTTTACATATCTATTTCTTTATCTCCTGTTTTTCACCTTCAGCAGATGGTTTGCTCTGGTTCTTTGCTGTTGCCAGACCTCTGTAGTAGAAAGGAATGCAAGATATTCGCTGTCCAAATAAAGCTACTGTTAGTGATGTGGTACAACAGGGAAATACAGAGAGCCCAGCTATAAGATGGTATCTCCCAAAGGCCAAACAGATTTCATGTTATCATCAACCTTTCGGTTTGAAAGATTAACATAAATCACTCTTCCTTCTACCTGAAATACAGCTGCCGCGCCCTCCAAAGGGGCTTTTCTTCTGCTAGTCATCCTAAAAATTCTTTTTTTTGTTCCCCTCCACATTCTTGATTCTTGCCTCACAGGCTCTGGAGCCTACATAATGAAGCACCCAGGGTATTGGCTATCCTATTTCAATGGCAGAACACTAATTGCTTTTCTTAGGCTAAAACTTAAAACGATCAAAAATTAAAAGCAGCAAGTTCTGTTTTCCTCTGGCTGCATGAGCTCCACTGACGATACACACAGCGCTCCTGGCTAGGGTTACATCAAAGGAACACGGCAAGGAAAACCCTGCTTCGTAGCATGGTGCGCTGGCCCTATCTAGTGCAACATAAAACATTTAAGGGAACTCCTCTCGGCCTTGTATAGAATCACAGAACGCTTTGGGATGGAAGGGACCCTCAGAGCCCACCCAGTCCAACCCCCTGCAATGGGCAGGGATGGGGCATCTCCCACCTCTCTGGGCAACCCCTGCCAGTGTTTCACCACCCTCATTGTAAAAAATCTCTTCCTTCTATCCAGTCTGAATCTCCCCTCTTTCAGTTTAAAACCATCACCCCTTGTCCTATCGCTACTGGCCCTGCTAAAAAGTCTGTCCCCATCTTTCTTATCAGCCCCCTTTAAGCACTGAAAGGGCGCAACAAGGTCACCCCGCAGCCTCCTCTTCTCCAGACTGATCAACCCCAGCTCTTTCAGCCTTTCCTCTCCTTTTTTCTGCATTGCTACACAGTAATGACTCATTATTCAGAGCTATTTTGGTTTACAAGACAATTAAAAAAATCTTAGTTGCATGTTTAAAAAGTTCCACTGCAAGTCAAAGTCAGACATCTACTTGGGAACAAGCAGCAAGCCCGTTGTGATACTTTTAAGGGACGCACAACGTAAAGGCACATTTCTGTGAATCCTGTAGTTATTACTGTTACGCTGTCTTAAACTTTTCAGATGTTTCCAGATTTTGAATATATCCGTTCTTCTGTTACTTTCAGTTTATAAATTCCCCCCACATATGAAGTCTTTTAGCAACTTCCCTCTTGGGATGGTCAGGTTGCCTTTTTCTAACTTTCCAAAAATTATTTTAAAAATTCCACAAATGTGCCCTCTAATACACCCTGCAAGAAAACGCGTACTAAAAAATGCAAGAGTGAGAGAAAAAGGCAGGCAGGGGGAGAGACTGAGTCCATAAGATGGCAGCCGTCCCTTCTGCCCACCGTGTCCTCTCGCCTATCATAGGAAGTGATAAATAAATAAATAGGGGGGAAAAATTGACATCACAAGACATAAATTTTTAAGAACTGATCCACTTTGAAGACCGAATCCTTTGAGCACTTACATACGTGTTCTGGTTGCACATTCAGCCCATCTGACACAGACATAAGGCCCAGACACTCCGTCACAATGCAAGCTCTCACCAGTCATCGCACACATCAAAATACTTGACTTTTTCCTGAAAGCATGGCTACTACACCTTTAAAAGTGCATCCTAAAAAGCAAAGATCGGTCAATATATACTAAGATTCCTTCTGAAAGCATTTCTGCCTTCAATGAAGTACAGTTTAAGGTGAGAAAGGATGCTGTCACATTACCTGGACTATACATTCTCCATCTCCTGGTCATGGTCCTGCTCCTCCTCCTCCTCTTCCTCTTCTCCCTCTTCCTCGCCTCCTTCTTTCTCTGAAGGAGCTTCCCCATCTCTTGCTATCTCCTCTACATGGGCAAGCATGTCGGCCATCAGGGCTTCCTCCAGCCTCTTCCGCACTTGCTGCACCAGTTCCTCTTGCTTCCTGTCCCAAACCAAGGCACACCGACATCAACCCTCCCAGCTGCCTCTCGCGAGGCGAAGGAATCTTAAACCCCTCATACACCAGGCTGGGCAGGCAGGCATGGCTGTGAAAGAGCCCTCTGTAAGAACTGCACTGTAAAAAAACTGCCGGGCACTGTACTACAAGCGAAGCTGAAAGAAACACTTTAAGAAGTTTTCCAATGTTGTCTATTACAAGTCCTTAGCAGTGATTGTAGCATTTTTAATTCTGGCTGAAGTTTTCCTAATCTAGCAGCTGACTCAAGACTTTTTTTTTTAATTCCTAGTACTAACATTAATTTAAACAAGAAAAAAATCAGCCTACCCTGCACAGATTTCCAAAAACGAGACTGGAGAAAATTAAGCTTCTGACCATTTCAATCTTTTTGCTCATTCCCCCTTTGAGTCACAACCTGAAATTTCACAGCTCCTTTTCTGTCAAAGTCATAGTAAAGTAAAGAAATGATCGACAATCTGTGGCTCATGGGACTCCTATTTCATCTCAGCCCCAGGGAATCATAAAGTTATAAACAGACCATTTTTCCTGGTCGTTCATGTATAAATCAAGCACAAAAAAAAAGTCATCCTGTATTTCAAAAAGATTTATCAAACAGTCAAAACAATTACTACCTTTAAAGGCTGTTAATGAATGCAAAGTAGCACGCTTTCAGGTTAGGGTCTTTGGTATATTCAGTTCTCTATCCAGTGCTTAAAGCTGATTTTGATCAGTCTTGATTTAGCAATATAATTCATTACTGAAAGCAAGCTACATCTAAATAAATGGCATCACGTTCGCTGCCACCGCAGCCGTTAGTGCTTTTATTTGGTCCTGTGCTGACACAGAGCAAGGCGAAGAGAATCAAATCGCACTGTTCAGGATTTCTCCAATCCCTTCTTTGCTTAGAGGTGCCTTAATCAAGGTTACTCAAATTCAGACACCTTTTTCAATAAAAGGAGACATGAAAACAAATACGAACCTGAAACCTCAGAGTAACTGAGCACGGTCAAAATAAAAGTAATGGGGTTTAAGTACATGCCTGCCCGAGAGCAGCTTCGTGTAACAATTTTTTTCTACTCTACTGATAAAAAGCCATTCAAATTAATTCAGCAAGCCCTAGTGCTCCATCAGACATTTAAACTTGCCATTAAAAAAAAGGGGGGGTATTGTTTTACCACGAGAAGTGATATTTCTGGTTAATACCTAATATCTTCATCTGTCACCATAAATGCTTTGCAAAGTGGCTGTGAGGTGTTTAGCCAAACTCCAGGATTCTTCTCCACGGCCGCGGAGAGCTGTCCGGTGATAGGCATAGTGCTCGTGTGCAGAGCGCTAGCTATAGCGGAGAGAAGGGTTTCATCAGTGCAACCAGGTCCAACCCCTGCAGGTGGGAGGAAAAGCGATAATCGACATGGCACAAGACAAAGAACAGCAAGTCAGGACAGCAGGCATTATTTCGATTTTAATGGCAAAGCATGTACTGTCATTGCGAAAGCTAATACGACATAAATCTCAGTCCTAAACCCTTCTAACAGCATCTGTGCAACTCTCTCCAAGGTTACTTAAACCTCATTGCGTTACACAAAAAAAACAAACAAACAAAAAACAAGTTGGGAATGGAAGCTGTTTCCATTCTGCTTCTGGAAAATGAACAACAACAAAAAAAGTGTCAAGCAGCTTTGCTTCTGTATCCTCAGGACGGAGGGCACCGAGCCGCCCAGCCAGAGCACTAGCAGTTCCTGCCGAAGCAGGAATGGTCCCCAGCACTGGAGAACAAGGAGGTCAAACACAATACCATCGGATCACCGCTGACTGCTAGCAAAATGCCACCCCTGGAGTTAAGGGCAGACTCTGATTACCTTGTAAACCTTTTGGAAGGTCCATTGTTTTCACCAGCTCCTCTGCAATGTCAAAAGCGTTCAGTCCACTTAATTTCTTCTCCCAGAAGAGCTGACATCAAAGAAAGAGTTTATTGGCACAAAGCAGAAATGGAATTGACAACTACACAAAGCACCTGCTTCCTATCAAAGGAGGGAAGAGCACCGCCGCAGACAATTTTATATTGGATTTACTAGGGAAGGGGTCTGCCGTGTCCGACGGCGGGGAACAATCCTCGGTGCCTGTCAGTCCCACAGCTCTGTCCTGATCTGCTGCCTTGAAAAAGACTTTTTCTTCCAGGGACTGGTACTTTAGTGAAAGCTTCTGAACTGGACCAGCAAGGCGAGGCTTGCTGGCTTTCATCGAAGGGCACATAGTGTGGGACAGCCTTTTTTACACTGCTGTTCCTCTCCTGCTGTCTCACATATACCACACAAGTTTAGGAATGTAATTTTATCCAAGCTCTTCCCAAGGTAAAGCATTATTTTATTCCTCTCTACCAGTTTCTGATGAGAACAATCACGTCCAGTCCTTTACCGTATTTTGAATCACAGGTTCTCCTCAAGCTTAAGAACACATGAACGCATGGGTTGGTGGAAAGTCAGATACGGTACCTAGCTACCCCTTCGACTCCCAGTCTCTGTGTGTAAGGGTGATCAATGAATAGCTGCGGTACCATTTGTCTTGCAAGAAAGCAATTTTATCTAGATTTTGAGAAACTAAGAATTTACCCCAAACAGTCCACGCACGTCCCCTTTTCATGCCTCTCAACACCTGAGCGCAACTGAACGCACGGTACTTTTCCGATGAGCAGCTCCCACCAAGGGGGATAAGGACAGTCACAGCCAAAACTCATCGGCTGGATCTTCTCTAGCCCGTGACTTTCAAAGAGGTGAATTTTAAGCCAGCGCATGCTGGGACTTAGCACTGCTTTCAAATTTTGAAGAAACATCTGGAGTCTGCTGACCAGAGGTTAAAATATACTATGGTCCGGTAAATTATTTCAAAGTTGTAATTTAACAGACTCTTAGGTGTATAATGCAGAGAGAAAGACACAAGAAAGAGCAAGTTTGCCCTATTCTATGTTATAGAATAGAAAATAAAATATATAAACCAATATGTGTATATATATTATACATACAGTATGTATATATTTATATATATACACATTTTTTTTATAGATAGATACATTTTTTTATATATATACACACATATATACCTAAGAACTTCTAAAGGACTTTCTCAGAAAACAGGCTCCAATGTTGTCATAAAAAGAAAAAGGATAACATAAGGCGAGCAGAAGCAGAGTCTAGGAAGCTGCATTACAACGAGTGGTAACGGAGCAGCAGAGCTACTCAGGCCAGGTTACACCACCTTCGCGTACGGGGGCCGATCTCTGCTGTCTAAGGGGTGGCTCTCACACCAGTCTGCACCCACAGATCAATCTCTTCCACAACAGGGATACAAATCTCTATCCAGCTCAGTGTTTGCCATATCAATGTCCTATCTTCAGCGTCCTCTCTTATTTTCTGACCTAGCCCAGGGGTTTATAGGAATAGGAACACCACTATGAACACACATGCTCTGCCTCCTTAGGAAACCGTGCTAAGACCCCACCAACCTGTTTAAAAATCCAAACCCAACAAAAAACAAACAAAAACCCACAAAACCCAAACACGCCACCCAACTCCATTTCCAACAGAACCTAACTCACACTTCAGAAAGGTAGTTTTTAAGTCTGCAGAAAAGGTTTTCAATGTGACAGGTGGGTGTGTTTTAATTTTATTGAAATCACTTCCCCTCTTGGAATGATATATTTGAATTCCACCAGACCTGCGAGAGTTTAAAATGTACTGATAACTGATACCGATGACAGCACCTGAACAGACTCATGAAGCTGAACATCAGGTTTCCAAAAGGTATAAAGATGACACATGATGTTTGGAAACATCTGGTTTCCAAAAGGCACTACAGGAAAGGACTCACGGGATCCCTGGTGCGAGCTCTGTGGGGGCAACAGGCTGTCAGCTCTAGGTAATATTAATGAAATGAAAAATGCCTTCCAAAGGCTGCTTTGAACGGTACATCTTATTTTACCAGCGCCCAACTTCAAAGCCATGCTTGTCCTAAGCACGCTTTTCACATCCTTTCACTAGATGAAGTCAAGCTGAACGATTTCCTTTAATTTTGGTGTATTCTCTTGTTTGCAAATACACAGTATGATAAGAAAAACACTTTGATTTTGTATTAATAATGACATTCCAAGTGAATTTATGACCTTATTCATACAGGTAGAGATAAGTACTAATGATACACGCATCTGAAGAAACGGCCCAGGCAGGGGGTACAACCCCTTGCACTACATCACAACCACCGCATTGTATGCGGTCCGTAGGGGAACAGGGATTTCTTGAAAGACAGAATCCTTACACAATTGGAACATTTGACAGTGATTCTAATTACAATGCAAATGTCCCCTAAAGTGGTTACGACGTCTGTCTAAATTGGTAGATAATACTTAATTTCAGCATTAAGGAAATGAAGGCTTCACTACAACATAATCGTAATCTCAACAAAGGTTGGAGTCTAGTTATAGAACACAGGGCAGAGAGCACATTAACTATATATTGGAAACGGGTTTCGTTCCGATTTTAAAAGCTGGGAGCACTGTAAGTTATTTTTTGTGAGATATCAGAGATTTCAAATTGCCATGGACTATTTGTTCAGCATCACAGAATGAAAGTGGTTTATTCTGGGACCCTCCCAGCAGCAAAACCAGGAGTTTCTGCGTTCTGGAGAAGAAGGTACTAAGCTGCAAGCCTTACCTGCCGGGGCTGGTCCACAGCTTTCTGAGGATCACTCTTCACCTTATTGCTGGGATGGTTTGTGATCTTTGTGACAGGTTGTTTGAATATGGAGGCTGTCTGTCTGACCGGCAGTGCCGTGTTCAAATCAGGCTTGCCCTAAAAATGTCAAACAAAAGGAGGGGAAAAGCTCACAAAAATAGTTTCAATTTGCTAAAACGCTACTACAGCCGTAAAGATGTGCAACGGGGAAAAGAAGAGCTCATGGACTTGAAAACTTGGCTGATCTCAAGCTATACGAGTTAGACTGCTAAAAATGCACAACTACATTCAAATCTTGCCTTAGACCTATCAAAATTAACCTAAGTTTTCCACTCTTTCACATTCTGCTTCAGATACTAGCCTCCCCTCGTTCTAGTTTATACACATTGGTTTTATCCCAGTTTTGACAGAATTTAGGAGTCAGAACACTGAGTTTGCACTTTGACAAGCCACCTGTACATCACTAAACCAGAAGATTTTGACACAATAGTTGTAATAATTAGAAAAATTACAAAGTGGGATTTAGAGACCGTTTTGTGAATCCAGAAACCCTTCTAAACCATTCTGTTTAAATCCAGTTGTGGGCGCCAATAATCAAATCAATACAGCTGGAACCTCGATCGCCTTCTTTTACCTTCAGTTCTTAACAAAACCCAGTTTTAAAAGGGAGCTCACAACAAACAAGTTTTCCCTACATGGCTGCATTTTATGTTAGTGGAAACACAGAGAGACCGTTCCTCGTCCCCGAGATCGAACACGCAAGCCTTGAAATGGCTGTAGGACACACTTTGTTCTTGAGGATGCAGACACCGCGTCTGCTTAACATATTTATTCATGAGATGTAGAAAAGATGTATTCAGGACAAATATCATTCCGAATCATCTGCGTGCTAATCCATTTATAAGCCAATGGTAATTAGTCGTACATTTATCGAAAGGTTTGGGCAGAATTTTTAGCCCATGAGATGTGTGTCAGCTGCTGGGCTCTGGAGCAAGGCATGTTTCTTTTAAAATATCTCTACAGCACCCAGCGCTGTAAGTAAATGTTCCAGTCACTCCGATGATGATGATTCCTGACTGGTTGATATACTCAGAAAATAATGCTTATTTTTCACATTTAATGTTTAGGTGCATAGACATAAGCTTTTGGGTTCTGGAAAAGCTTTTAGCATCCAATGAAGATACCTAAGAATGACTCGAGCCAACCTATCCAGACAGGCAGTGTATCACTGTAATCTCGACTGAACCTTAACAATTAAAATTACCAGGTGCCAAACACAGACTCTTTTATTTTGTTCTACAAATAGGCCTTGCCATCCTCTTGTCTCTTCAGCTTTTTGCCCCAAATGCATCCCCTCCTTAGCTCAATTCCAAAGCCGAGGTACCAGCATGGCGCAGCTCCAGGGAGTCGCTGGCGGGGGTTGCGTTACCTCCTCATCCCTGCTGCCCTGGGCCGCTCTTCCCTCCCCAAACCGAATGCCAGAGCGGAGCTGCAGCACAGCCACAGGAGCCAGCTGGAGATTCGGGGTCTGGAGGAGATCGTGCTGGAGAAGGCGATCTCATGCTCCAGAGAGGTGAAGAGAGAAAGGTGCCAGCCCTCTCGCCAGCCCTTCTGTACACAGGATTTCGCAGTACCGCAATATTCTTCCACGGTACCAGTACCCTGGAAGAACCCGTGAACCGTAGTATTTGTCCAACACCCCGTAACAGAGATGTTGTTATCTCATACAACTCCAGTTTCACACATTAATTACAAAACGCTTAATTTTCACGCTATCACAGATACTGTTCTGAGATGCAGCCTGGCCAGTACAATAGCAGACGGAACGGGGAAAGCTGCCACTGCATCTTAGTCTTACTTTGGCTTGGTTGGAACAGTCATAGCGCATCCTCTGTCGGTTCTTGTTCATTTTATTCATCAACATTTTCCCTGTGCGGAAGTCAAAAGTGCTGAGGTCCATCGAGCTGCCCAGGTAGCGTGCCAGCTGGGGCTTGCTTCGGAACTTTTTACCACTTGGGCTGAAAAACCACAGAAAAGAAACAAGGAGGGAAATTGAAACGCTCTGGACTTCAACACCAGCGCTCGCTGCAGCTCCGGAGAGGCAATTTTTATGTCCTTCATGAAAAACAATGCGTGAAGAATGAAGCTCACATTAAACTCTAAGTGGATATTATTGCTTTCATATCAACTCCTTCTCATGATTATTATAGAAGAGACAAATTAAATGCAGACCACGTTAAAATGTTTTTATACATAAAGAGAAAGATTCAGACTGGGTATAAATGAACATAGCGTAAGTCACACAATAACCGACATGGGAGATATCAGCACAGATGTACTTATCACTCGGTTGTCTCAAATAATAAATGCCCGTTTTCAAGCATAATTTCTTCTCCCAGGAGTCTTACGTTTGACTGGCACCACAAACAGCTCCTCAGATCCTTTCCCCCACCCCCTGGAACAGCACATTCAGCTCTGATCACAAGTCTTTGGTAGCATTCTGACCACTTAACTTCAGGACTAGACAGTAGCAAGGAGAAAGAATTGTTAATTGCTGACAAGCTGCAAAGCAAAGAATTACAAAGCTTAAGTCATGCAAAGCTAAAGGTCAAAACCTTGGAAAACTTTCCATTAATGGCAAAACGGACGAGAGATTCTTTTAAAACACCTGGTTTCACATGAAAGACAACCTGGCAAGCAGGCACAAATTACTCCAACTCCTTGTTCTTGGTTTGGTGGGGTTTTTTTGTTGTTGGGGTTTTTTTTTTTAATAATCTAACATAACCTTTTGTACTACTACAAAAAGCACTGCTAGGTAAGCTCTTATTTTTTATGCATAAAGCAAAAATAAGCCAATGTGTTGGGACTGCAGTGTAAAACCATAAGCACAAAGAATTCTTCACGTTCTCATTTAGCATCACAACAAGGCCTCTTTATTCCCTTAATTTCCCTCATCTCTGGTTTTCTGCACCTTGCATATTCAATCTCAGCACCCATCTGGCAGAAGCCCACTCCACATACATCTATCATACTGAACACGGGTTAGTTGGGTGAAAGGCATTTTAAACCAAAAACGCCAGTTACCACTCCACCCCTATTTATCCATTTTCTTCTTTTAAAGAGCAGTTAGTAGTGTTAGAACATTTCTTTTCAGCCACATTGCATGGAAGCGGGGTGATCTCCTCCCTAGCCTACAAATACCCTCCGCTCTCGATGTACCACGGATCTCATTCAGAAGATCTAAGGTCACATCCCAGTGAGAGCCACATCCCAGCGGCACCCGTGAGTTCAACAATCACAGAATCATCATGGAATCACAGAACGCTTTGGGATGGAAGGGACCCTCAGAGCCCACCCAGTCCAACCCCCTGCCATGGGCAGGGACATCTCCAACCAGATCAGGGTGCTCAGAGCCCCGTCCAGCCTGGCCTTGAGCGTTTCCAAGGATGGGGCATCCACCACCTCAATATCCAACAACTCAATATCCAAGCGTTGAACTTGAGATGAGTAGAAGCAGTACCTACATATTAGTCTCTGTTTTTTCTACTGAGGAGGGAAGTGGTATCAATGCAATTTATACCTGCCAGAGACAAACTGATGCCAATGGGGTTCAAACGCTTTCTGAGGACAGTTGGAGCTCTGTGAGTAGGGTTACCTTCTGTTATTCCTGAAGCCAGAAACGCAGGCTACTTCTTGCAAGGTTTCTACTTGAAGGCCAAGAATAACTTGAAATAATGAAGTTGTCACAGGATGAGAGGAAAGAAGTGTTACTATTTCAGCAGCACAGACCCCGCTCTACCACAGTGGTGGTGCTCACAGTGGTAAGATACGAACAGCCTCTCTGGGGTCTTCTCAAAGGGAAAAAAGCTCCAAGGAAAAAGTCTCTATTCAACACAATATCTGCTTCCTTGAAGCCTTTATTAGGGGAAGGTCTGAAAAAAACAGCATAAGCGTAGAATTTCTGGTATGGGACAGTGGCAAACCAATTAGTTCAAGTCAGACTGCGTATGCAAAAAAATAGATTTAAAAAACTAGAAAGAACCAAACTATTAAAAACTCTCCAAAAACTGAGAGACAGGGTTAATATGAATTATACTAAAACTGCAATCTGAACAAGTCACTCAAAGGACTTACGACCAAAAGGTTGTGGTCATCCCCCACACCGCATCTGCTTGGGGAGCTCCTGGCCCCGATGGCTCCCAAGCCGCTTACCCTGCCCCACATCTGCTCCCCGCCACCACCACTGCTCAAGCATCAAAGCATTCAGGCAAATGCACAGTTAACTGGGGGGGGGAATAATCCATCTTTAGAGGGCAGGGAGAAGAGGAGGAAACTGTCGCTGGTTATTCCTCAGCTGGACCAGTTCACTACGGAGCTGCATGAACACTCAGGCCAGAAGATGACACAGAGAGCAGGAATAAGCAGACAGGAACAGAGACTGGGTCCAGACTCAAATTTGAAACCACTTTTTGCAAATATAAAGGGAGTTATATGCCTCAATCCAGAAAGAGGAATAACCAACTCCAGCAGCTCTTAGGCCAGAGCCGTCGCTGCCGTCAGTGAGGCCAAGAAGAGAAACTCCTACTACATGAAGAATATTACACTGCTTCCTCTTTCAAGATCCGCAGCTCCAATTTACGGTTTAGTGTCTTAGTAATTTTTAAAATAGTACATTACAGTGAATTGCACACTTCGAAGCGCAGCGTAACTTGCAGAACAACAGAGCCAGATACACTCAGAGACAGCATTTTAAATTAACATAGCCCATCAGCTTTTTCATTTAGTATGCATTCTAGTAATTTTGCAATGGATCTTAAAAACTGCAAAGTCCACATACGTCTGAAAAAAACCCACCTGAAATGACTCAGAGTCCTGTCTCTTCCTGGGGAAGCTTGGCCCAAAGGAAAAGCACTGAAATGTTCAGAAGAAAAACTTTTATTCTGATTATGTATTGAAAAAGGCAATACCATACCAAGCTTCTCGGGAACAACGGCAGGCCGAGGAACAAAGCTACAACTCAAAGCTGACAGCGAACTTGCTCAGTAAATGCAAACAGAAAGGAAGTGGCTGGGGCGCTCTGGGGCTCCTGGGGTCCCTCCGGCAGGAGCACGCTTGGTAGGGCACAGCCATGGAGGGCACCTACGGACACCTGAGAGGGTCAAAGGGGAAAGACAGGGAAAAAAAAAGAAAGAGGCAGGCAAAAAACCATAAAACTTGAGCAGCGGGATTGCTTGCTGCACGTCACAAGGCACAGAAACAGTAAACCGGCATTTATGAATTCTGAACATCGCTAAAATGCTTGCGTGCCCTTTAAATGTCACAAGAGATGAAATTTATCTCCTTCCACTCCAGAGCAAAAGCTTTGCTCTGCACTCCTGGTTTTGATATACAAAGACTTTGAAGAGACCCAGGAGAGAGACATCTTGGTACAAAGCTGCAAAAACCAACCTCTTCTACATAATGCTGCCGGCGCCGATACTGCGAGCACGCCGCACTGGGCTCCCGAATTAAGGCCCTTCACACTTCACCGTGTTACGAAAAGCGAGGCAACTGCAAAGTTGCAAACGATTTTACATGCTCGTCCATCAAATCTCCAACGCATTATCTGCCTGCGCAGCCTGCCTCAGCGCTAACAAAACGAACCCGAGGAGGACGGAGGGCTGGTACGGCCAAACCCGAGCCACCCGTGTTATTCACGGACTTTTTGGGCGCGGATTAAGCCGAATGCGTGGCAGCCTATTGAAGGGCCAGGGGCTGCCAGGTGCCCGCTGCTCTCCATGTGCAGCTCACCCTTTGTTTCCTGCCTTATATTCTTAAGGAGAGATCAACTGCAAGCCCAGGCCCTCTCCCCTCCTCCCTCATTACACAAGTCTCCTCCCCTCCGCTCTCCCCATTTAGCCTAAGCAGGATCTGCACAACTTGGAAAGCAAGGGACAAAAGACAAAACAAAAAAAACCTGATCAAACGCAGGCGTCGCCTGCCTTTTAAAGAAATGGAGATGGGAATCAACTAGGTAAAAAGGGTGATCGATAGCATATGCCCAAAGCCTCGCCTCCTCGGTGGAGGGGGTGATGGGTATAATGCAAAATGGGTATAATGCAAAACGTTTTTCCTTCTCCATTTCAATCGTGCTCCCTCCTGCACGGAGCTGGGGAGTCACAGCCCACCCCAGCCTCCCTCTGCTGCACCTCTCTCTGCTCCAGGCAAAGGCCGGCGCCGGGGGCCCTTCGGGTGCTGTATGCCCCCCGACACCGCTTCCCAGGGAGAGGTGCGTACCCTGGACACCGCGCACGCTGCCGCCGTTAGCCCCCCTCTCTCCCAGCATCTCCACGTTATCCCTGGCTGCAGCATCTGCAGCAAGTCCTGCCTCGGCGGTCCCACACGCCAACGGCTCCGTTATCCCGGGACAGGCTAGCACAGCCATGCTCACAGCGTTCACCAGCGCACGTAAAAAGCACCGGTGTGAACAAGCGGGACCAGGTGATTCCTCCGGCTGCCATAACCCACCCCACGTCTTCACACATCCGTGCAGCAGCATCTCCCTGTGATAAAGCATCTCCCTCCATAAACGGGTGCCCTCGGCTCTGCACCGAGCAGCCTCGGGGGATCGAGCTGTCCCTTGCCACCGCAGCTGTCCCAAGCAATATTTACGTTTATTAGGAAGCTCCGCACCGCTGCCAGCAGCAGCAAGAGATGCTCCCTGCCCCGCAGTGCAACGGGGTTGTCTTTGTTCAGTAACTTGGGCTCTGACAACAACAACAAAAACCACCCAAAAAAACCTTTCTTCAACTTTTTACATAGGTGCTGCATAGGTAAGAAATTCACAACAAAATCAGCTTCACCCGAGAAATCTGTTAAGTTTTCCAGAACAGCGATGCCAACAACTCCTTGAAGCAGAGACGAGCAGCAATCCCAAACTTCTCAGACACCCGGTCATCAAACCTTCAGCAGAAAAACACTATGAAGAAAAGCCGCAGAAAGCAGCACTAAATTCTCCTTCCTTCAGGTGAGAACACCGAGTTTGAAGAGAGCCTTTGCAGCCAAAACTCTCTCAAAGACAACCCGCCACTTCCACAAAATCCCTGATCCACTTCCCTCCCTGAAATCCCGCATCCCTGCACCTTTCCTGCTCGCTCCGCATTTGGCCCACAAGCTCCACCGCATCAGCCAGAAACCCTCTTGGGTTTCCCAACTCCTAAACCACAGGCAGACGAGAGAATGCATTCCGGTTAAAAAAAATTCTGCACGATCAACAGCTGGTAAGCGCGAGGTTATAGGACTGTTTCTAAAAGCCTGCCCAGGGACTTATACCTCAAGAAGGGTTTAATTTCCAGGCAGCAACCGGCTCTTGCACAGACTCACATCTCACGGGCTGAACATACTTGGCACAACCCATTTGTCATAGAATCATAGAATCGTTTAGGTTGGAAGAGACCCCGTGTCTTTTGCACAAGGCGGCGTCCAAATGTGGACGGCGTGTCTTGCACGATCTCATTTCTTAGTGAAAGAATCACAGAATCACAGAATCGTTAAGGTTGGAAAAGACCCTTAAGCTCATCGAGTCCAACCGCTAACCCAGCACTGCCAAGGCCACCACTAACCCATGTCCCCAAGCACCACATCTCCCCGGCTTTTAAATCCCCCCAGGGATGGGGACTCAGCCCCTGCCCTGGGCAGCCTGGGCCAGGCCCTGACAGCCCTTTGGGGAAGGAGTTTTTCCCAATCCCCAACCTAACCCTGCCCTGGCGCAGCTTGAGGCCGTTCCCTCTCGTCCCATCGCTTGTTCCTGGGGAGAAGAGACCGACCCCCCCGGCTCCAGCCTCCTTTCAGGCCGTTGCAGAGAGCGATGAGGGCTCCCCTCAGCCTCCTCTTCTCCAGGCTGAGCACCCCCAGCTCCCCCAGCCGCCCCTCCCCAGCCTTGTGCTCCAGCCCCTTCCCCAGCCTCGCTGCCCTGCTCTGCCCACGCTCCAGCCCCTCCAGCTCCTTCTGGGGGTGAGGGGCCCAGCGCTGAGCACAGGATTCGAGGGGCGGCCTCACCAGTGCCAACTTGTCGCCCAAAGCAGAATTCATATTCGACAGAAGCCTTCGTGCAGAAAGCACGTGCTGGTAGTGCGCAGGGTTACAAAAGGAAACCTCCAGATGGAGAGCGCGGTAGCCCTAAACAACGGTTCAGGAAAGCAGTAACTGCCACCCTGCCGCTGGTCACCTCGGCTCAGCGTGAACGCTCAGGGCTGGTGACCGCACACGACAGCGCTCGTTTCCAAACCACGCATGCAATTTTCCACAAACACTTACTGCGTCTGTACATTCAGCGTAGCTGGACAAAAAAAATCATCCAGGTAAACAACAGGTAGAAATAGCAGAGGTATTAATAAATTGGCACACACATATTTTGCACTCTGAGGTAAAGCAAAATGCAACAGTAACCAAAAATTAGTGCAGCAGGGCCCTGTTATACCTTTGATCTCTGTCCAAATTGATATAAGGGGAAATCCATTGTAACTTGGGAATAAAAATATGCTACTTATCCGCTCTCCCCCTCTTTTTTAAGTTCAGCTCTGAGACCACAACTTCACAAATAAGTTCTCGGGAAAACCAGGAATCTTTCAAGCTTTCCGCTGCTCCTCCTCTAGCTGCTGCCGGTGATCTTTTCCTCTCCGGCAGACTCCAGGCTGTGGCGGTGGAGCCGGCACCTCCAGCTTTACGCTCTCGAGGATGATAGCTGCTGCTTCGCTCGCCACCCAGCACGCCACGCTTTCCTCAGAACCATAACCCCATTTAAAAAAATGAAACCTAACGCGTGCAGAAGCTGCTCGCGTACGTTTTGCCCACTAGAAAGGCCAGATAAGGACACCTGGATAACTTCGGCTACGCTCTTCCAGCTCCCGACGGACCCAAGTTTCACACATCGGCTCGCGGGTGCACTGAGGCTGCCTCTATGGGTGCGGGGAGGATCCATATGGCCCACCTACAGCCATATGAGACATACATTGATATTAATAGAAATCCTTCAGGCAGAGCAAGCAGCTCCCGGGCCATACGCTTCCCGCAGCAGCGATGCTCGCAGGGTAACGCACCCCCAGCCCTGCCCCCGGACTCTCACCTACAGCAACAGCCATCACCCCCAGGCAGGCAAATGCTTCCTTCTTCACCCTACCCCAAATTCCTGAATATACAGAAAAAGCAGCAGAGAGAAGGCGGGCAACCGCTCTCGCCGATACCCCGGCCGCTTCGCAAACACCTTATTTATTTGATGTTAAAATAAAAACAACCGTGCTTGCCAGGCAGGAGCCGCTCTGAAGGGGCGAGCGGGGCTCCCAAAGGCCGCTGACAGAGCCCCCCCGGTACCTACGGCCCTGCCGGCCCCCGCCCACCTGTAGCGACAGGGGGGGCCCGGCGCCTCCCCCCCCCGCCGCCCCGGCCCCCGCCGCAGGGGAGCGCGGCCCGAGCCCCCCCCATCCCCGGGCCCGAGGCCCCGCCGAGCGCTCCCACCTCTTCCGCTCCATCGCGGCCCGGCCCGGCCCGCGGCCGCTCCCGCCTGGCTCCGGCCGCCGCCGCCGCCTCTTCCCGGCCGCCGCGCTCTCCTCCCGCCGGCGGCTGTTCCGCGCCCCGGCCGCTCCCCCCCCACCCCCGGGAGGCGGCGCTGGGGCCGCGGCTCGTCCCGCTCCCGGCGCCGCTCGCCGCCCTCCCCGAGCGCGGCCTCCGCCGCCGCGGGCGCCCGCCGGGCCCTGGCGCCGCTCCGCGCTGCGCCGCGGCCCTCCCGCCTCCTCCGCGCCGAAGGCGGCCGCTCGGCTCCAGCCCGCCCCCGCGGTTCCGCTCCCGCCCCTGCCGCCGCGCCGCCTCCCGCCGCGCCTGGATCCCTCCGCCCGCGCACGCCGCGGGGATATAGTCCCTCCCCGCCGCCCCCCCCCCGCTCGGCGGGAAGCCGGCCCCGCAGCCCGCCCCGCTCCCCCGGAGCCGCCCCCCCCCCCAGCGCCCCGGACCGGCCTTACCCCAGCGCCGGGCGCCGCGGCCCCCCCCGGTGTCCCGGCAGCGCCGCTTTGGGCATCTTCCCCCGCTCCCGCCCCGGCCGGACTGGCGGCCCGACCCCCGCCCCGCCCGATCGCGCCCCCTGCAGCCCCGGACCCGCGCGGCAGCACCGAGCACCGCCCGCCCCCACCCCCTGCCCGGGCACCGGGGGCACCGGACGCGACGGGGCTGGAGAGGGGGACGCGGGGCACGGAGGGGCCCCCCGGGCAGGGAGCCCCCCGGGCAGGGAGCCCCACGGAGGGGTCCCCCAGGCAGGCAGCCCCATGGAGGAGACCCCCAGGCAGGCAGCCCCCCGGGCAAATAGCCCCCCGGAGGGGCCCCCCGGGCAGGTAGCCCCCCATGCAGGTAGCCCCCCGGGCAAATAGCCCCCCGGAGGGGCCTCCCGGGCAGGTAGCCCCCCATGCAGGTAGCCCCCCGGGCAAATAGCCCCCCGGAGGGGCCCCCCGGGCAGGTAGCCCCCCCAGGCAGGCAGCCCCCCGGGCAAATAGCCCCCCGGAGGGGCCTCCCGGGCAGGTAGCCCCCCAGGCAGGCAGCCCCCCGGGCAAATAGCCCCCCGGAGGGGCCCCCTGGGCAGGTAGCCCCCCATGCAGGTAGCCCCCCGGGCAGGCTGCCGGCAGAGGCAGCCCACGTCCCGGTGTTACCCCCCACGGCACCCGAGCCCCTGCTTGGAAGAGCGGGGTCCGTTCTGTAACGCGGCTTTTTCCGAGGTGGTTTTTCATTTCGCGGGGCCAGCGGCACTGCGGCGTAGCGCCCGTCCCCCTTCTCCTGGGACGATGCCCAAAAAGAGATCCACACAAAAGAAAAACCCACAACAAGGAGGAAAATCTGCTCTGGAGGAGGTGGCGTGAAGACAAAGCAATAAGTTTTTCAGGAAAAAGCGTAAAGCACAACCCATCACAGATGGCCACATCGCCTACGGCAGTAGCCCGGGAGAGAGGCGGCCGCCTCCCGTGGCCGCGTAGCGTCACCCGGAGCCCCCAGGTTTGGTACCGTACAACCCAGCACCCGTGTTTCGCCAGCTGGGTGTCCCTCACCCCTATCCACGTGCTGACAAACACTAAGGCAGCCTGCCTTCCCAGCCAGAGTCATTAATTTTCCTTTAACGAACGACACGCTAGGTTTTTGTTAAGAACCCTGCACGGACCAGCAGTCCCGAAGCGATCGCCACCGGACTTCAAAACAGCAGCGCCCGCGGGAGCGCGCCCGGACGCTGCCCCATCGGCAGGGCTCGCCGCTCCCCGGGCCGCGGCTCCAGCCGCCGCTCAGGTCTTGACGCTGAACTGCTTCAGCTTATTCGAACTTCCAGCGCTTCCTCCAGCCCACGTCTGCGCAGCAAGCTGTCCGTAGTTTTATTTATTTTTTTTTAAACAGGGCTCGCTCATTCGTTTCAAACTCCCCTACTTGGGAAGCGGCAGGGAGGGCGAGGAAGGATGCGGGACGCGTGTCGCGGCAGAGGAAACCCAGAGTCCCCCGCGCACGGGGTCCAAGTCATCCAGACTCGGGGGTAGAAATTGAAAACGACTTCAAAGAGCCGGGTGCGCCTGTTGCGTTTGCTTCGCACAGGAATATTTTTATATTTAAGATAGGCGACGGTGGGGATTTTGTCTCTAATTTAATCACTACGGAGCCTCCCGTTGCCCTGAAGGCATTCCATCTCTCGAGGGATCGGTTTTGGTTTTGTTGGTTTGTGTTTAGCATTGGCTCCTTCTGGGCTCACGCTTATGAAGTATCTTGTTCTGCTGTCGCCGTTATTTCCTGCGATCTTGAACGCACGGATCAGAAAAGTTCTAATTGCCAGTATTGATCAAAAGCGCATTATTTTTCATAAATGCGCTTTCCTCTTTTTTTTTTTGTAAGAAGAAAAAAACCTCACAACCCAGCCAAAGTCACGCTATTCCAACCAAAACCTTGTCCTGAAATACAGCTTCTTGATTAAAAATGAAATAAGTGTGTGAGGGGAAACTGAGGCACAGTGATGCGGTTTGCTGTCGTTTAGCATGGCAAACGGGGAAACTGGGAGCAGAACTCGGCAAGGGTGAGAGCGCAGCGCTGCGTGCCCGAAAGCGAGGTAACCCCCTCCATCCCGCCGGCGACTGCGCCTGCGAGCCAAAGCACGCGTTGAGCCCTGCCCGTACCCCATCCCTCTGCTCCGAAACCCCAGTGACCCTCAGCACCAGGGATGGACACTGGTACCCTCCTCCCCACCAACCACTTCACTGCTTCCTCTTTCACTGATTAAAATCAGGGCCAATGGCACCCTGGCTTGTATCAGGAACGGTGTGGCCAGCAGGAGCAGGGCAGGGATCGTCCCCCTGTGCTGGGCACTGGGGAGGCCGCCCCTCGAATCCTGTGCTCAGCGCTGGGCCCCTCACCCCCAGAAGGAGATGGAGGGGCTGGAGCGTGGGCAGAGCAGGGCAGCGAGGCTGGGGAAGGGGCTGGAGCACAAGGGTGGGGAGGGGCGGCTGGGGGAGCTGGGGGTGCTCAGCCTGGAGAAGAGGAGGCTGAGGGGAGCCCTCATCGCTCTCTGCAACTGCCTGAAAGGAGGCTGGAGCCGGGGGGGTCGGTCTCTTCTCCCCAGGAACAAGCGATGGGACGAGAGGGAACGGCCTCAAGCTGCGCCAGGGCAGGGTTAGGTTGGGGATTGGGAAAAACTCCTTCCCCAAAGGGCTGTCAGGGCCTGGCCCAGGCTGCCCAGGGCAGGGGCTGAGTCCCCATCCCTGGGGGGATTTAAAAGCCGGGGAGATGTGGTGCTTGGGGACATGGGTTAGTGGTGGGCTGGGCAGTGCTGGGTTAACGGTTGGACTCGATGATCTTAAGGGTCTCTTCCAACCTTAACGATTCTGTGATTCTTTCACTAAGAAATGAGATCCACATTTGGACGTCGCCTTGTGCAAAAGACACGGAGTGACTGGAAGCAAGCCAAGAGGAGAGCAATGAAAATTATGAGCTGTCTACAAAACAGCCTGTGAGGGAAGAGGAAAGAACCAGGGTGGTTTAGTCTCGAGAAAACAGCCGAGATCTCGTAATAGCCTTCCAATGTGTAAAAGGGAAAGAATTACTGGGTTTGTATTGCAGGAGGGGAGAGAATTTCTTTTTCCCAAACATGTAAACTGAGAAGTTAGGCACAGAAACAGACTGCGTAGAGGACTCTGACATCTCCCTCAATGGCATTTTTTAAGAATAAACTGGAAAAGCTGGGGAGCGGATCCTGCTGTGGGGTGGGGAGGGAGAAGGTGACCTCTTAAACATCCACTGAACCTCGAGCTCATGGTAACAGTAGTTAGAAAATCAGTTTTCACTGACAGCTGGTGCAGCAAGAGTTTGCAGAGGGGAAGACATTTACTCTCCTAGGACTGCATGAAATATTTGGGTAGAAACTCTCTCTTGAGCCCAAGGGAAAATATTCCAGTGTTCCCTTGGGAACGCTGTCAAGGTACAGAGGATAAGGTCTTTGCAGACACTGCCACCAGCTGAAAGCGTATTCAGCTGCCAGAGAGCCCGTGTTGTTCGAGGACTAGCAGATAATCCAAAAATCACCAAACTCAGCTGTTGTCAGCCATGGAAGCAAGCAGCAGGATATCCTGACAGAAAAAACTTCCATTTAGCCCTGCAGGCAACTAGTTGAAAGCTTTCCGCTCTGCAGCCAAATACCCCAGACCCAAGAGAGGAGCTTATTTCAGAGCAGGATTCGCCAGGGAGCACCCAGCCTACCCGCAGAGGGGCAGAGCCTGAGGCTGGTCCAGGAGACGACCGCAGGAGAGACCAACAAGGGCTGAGCGCAGCAGACCGACAGCGCTGAGGTGGCCGCAGCGACGACTCCCTGTCCCGTCTCCACTTACGCCTTTCGTGATAAAAGCGGAGGTACCAGCATGGACAAACGCTTAGAAGAGGCAGGCAGGAACGCAAGCCTTCCTCTTCTTAGAGGCAGTTCTGAAGTTCCATCACGAACCCCGAGCTGAAGGTGCTTTTTGATTTCCGTACATCCAAAGCGCCGTGAGCTTGGCCGCCGCTCTGCCCTCTAGTGGAACTCTCCAGGTTTTGAAGGGGAAGCTTCTCCTCCTGTCGGGTCGTTGTCTTTTAACAAATTTGTTCACATAATGTATGTGACGTTTGGTTAGCTCATTCTGAAAAATAATTACCTGTTAGAAAAGAGGCAATGCTAGGATATTAAAAATTAGAAAGATCGCTCGTGACACTTGAACAGTGATTATTTAACAGAAATTTGCCCAAGAACGCAGAAGATATTTCTAATAGAGTATTTCTGAAGAGTGCTTGCTCTTGCAGAAGGAGAAATACTAGAAATTAAATCAGTATATGCTAATCCTAGGGTTAATTAGAGACAAAGCCATCATTTGAAACGCTGCAGAAAACACAAGCAGCTAAACAATCGCCAAAGGGCAAACAAATCCAAAGTCCGTACGTTTCTTGCAGTGCCTGCCTGTGCAGGCAGTTGGTATTTTGAATATGTTTTTCTCCTTTAAATATCTTCTAATCTCATCTGCTGTGCACAATGCTATCGCTGGGGCTTTGCTAAAGGTAACTCTCACCACTGAGATCCGCAGACTGAGAGCTCGGGGAGACCAGGGTCCGCAGAGGAACGGGCAACACAGACCCTCGGTTCAAGGCCGCCTGAAGAACTCTCTCAGCTGTGGGAGCAGAGGCTCACCCACGGGAACAAGCCAAAAGTAGGTCATTTCTGAAGTCAGCAGCAGCGTGTTATGCCCGTCCTGTCTGGACACGTTAAACAGGTAAGTAAGAGCAGAGACTCTAACTGTTCAAGTCTGAGTTTAATGACGTGTGAGTACGGGCTAATATAACGTCCGCTTTCAAGGCGTACTTTGGATGAAAATGGATCAATATCCCTATACATAGCACAGCGCTGTTGTCATCAAACCTACGTTCTCAGCACTTCAAGGCACAGTGGCTTTGGCCTTTTGGGAGTCAGGCAGGAGTTCAGGAGCGCTGCTGGAGCAGGGGAGCGGGACAGACTGAGGAAACAGCACGGTTATCCCATCACGCCATAACCTTCTGTACCGTCCTATCGGACGCAGCAGGGCAGCAAAGAGAGTTTTGCATGTGAAAATGATATTCCCTGCCCCCCAATTAATTATCAATGATGCTGCCGAGGTAATGCTAAAGCAATTATTCTGTTAAATAAGTGTCCTGCACAGTGCCACCATTTAGGCAGGTTTTACGACAGTTTTTCCATAGAAGCAGCACTCAGAAGCCTTCAGCCCTGAAGGTGACACCCAAGCAGCACAGCTACCACAACTCAGATTTTTCCCTAAAAAGATTCGAACCTTTCATTACAGCCAAAAACTATGAGGTGAAATTTGGCACTAAACAGAGAGAAAAGTGACCCTGTTCTCACACAGAGATAAGTTTGTTTGCAAATTCTGGTCTTTGCAGAAAGGGATAAACTTCCCCCTTCAGTCTGAGTCGTCTGCTGTGGCTTAGTGGCAGAGACCAGATGAAGAATAATCCTTGTGTTTCCTTTTCCTAACAGCTAAAAACGTTTTCATCTAAAGGGCTCTGGTAGTCGTTTCATCACCGATTTATGTTGATAAATATAACTACACCTATGAAGTACAGATACATATTCTTTTCCTGCTGAAACCCCACATTAAGACAGTAACCGAGCAGCTCTCTAAAGCGCTGGTTTCCACCCTGGCACACAGAAAGCCTCCCAGGGTTTGCGGACTGCCTTCCCCGAGCCCCTAGATTAAGCCAGAAAAGCTAGCCTGGTTTCAGACAGCACACACTGCTTTAAAATGGTGTGCGCCCCATCGGACAGTTTAAGGGGTCCACGCATTGATGTTAAAAAGAAACAAAACCTTGCTTTAAACTAAATGCCAGGAATCTGTGTTACCACAAAACTCTGCAATATTGGGTATGAAAAGGGAACTGCATGCAAGAGTCCACAATTGCTACTGACCTAAGAATGATTAGCTTAAAATCAACGCTTCACTAAGAATAGTTCAAGAACTAGAGCAGTATTAAGGGCGATGAGCAACAGCTACAGGGGGACAAACAAAAGGCTCATCAAGCATCCCAGCAGCCACTGGTTGATGCCCGAGGAACCCGCGCAGGAAGAGAGGCAAGCACGCGGCAGGCCTTCCTTAGGACGCACATTCAAACAAGCCGAAGACGTAACCCCAACCCAAACCAGGAGTCTAGTCTAAAGAATGTGGACTAAGAAGGCAACACAAAACCCCCAAACCATCATTCACCTGGTTTATTTTGTACATCAGCTTTATAAATTACTCCCATTAGGACAAGATCTGCTGTGAAAGTGATCAGAGGAAGAGTACCAGGCAGGCTGGTCAGCGAGGTGAAATGTGTTCACAACTGTTCATGGGGGAGAGAGGGACACCACGGCCTGTTGCAATGTATTGGGCATTTCAAGATCACCTCAAAGCAGGGTCTCAGCGGACGGATGGCTCCAAAACATTCTATCCAGCAATAAATTTCCTACAATAAACACAAAGCAGTCATTAAGCAGTGCTTCCTGCAAAGTGCTACAGCAGCCAACACTACAGACAGATTTCAAAAGCCTCCGGTATCCAGCCAAGAAGTTTCTGTTACAGAAGCCGACACAGGCACAGCAGAATGCAGGCATGCAGGCCGGGAGTCTCTTTGGAAGGAATCACAGACCACCACAGAAACACCCTCTTTACTCTTGTAGAGGAATATTCTCTTTCCAGATGATTTATGCACAATGACACATCAAAGCTCTTGCTTCAAAACAGAGAACATATGCTGTGGTCTGAGGAACGTATCCATGTTCCTACTACTGGCTAAGACAATTTTTAGGTAAAGAAAACCTTTTCTTAAGTAATTTAATTGCCTCTGCATGACTTGAGAGCTTTTCCGCTGGCTTGCCCATAAACATCTAGGGTCGCCCGAGATGCTACAAGTGCAGCCGACTTTCATGGAAAGTTTCTCATCCTTTGGTTACACCGAGGCTCTGTGTGATACATATTTTGAAAACAGGGAAGACACAGTAAATTGTTTAAACTGCAACAAGTATCTCTGGAACGATTTGCTCTGTGACTTCCAGACTCACTGAATTCCCTACAAAACACTGTGTAGCTTGAAGGCAAGCATCTTACTTTCATTTAGCAACATTTAAATGTTATTCTGACTGGAAGAAACAAGTATTGAGATCTATATAGTTTCCTTTGGACCTTTTTCCAACAGCATCCTTTAATGCAAGGCAAAAATCTTCCTAACTCCCTTCTGTCTGCAGCAAGGAATAAAAAAGTTCTAAGCCTGCCTACTGCACACATATGCATTTAGAGGCCCAACAGAAGGTATCGTCTAATCGCTGCTCTAGCTTTATGGATGGTCAGTCTTCTAGAAGATTCAGAACAGCGCATTTCATATGCAATTAAAGAAGAAAAAAAAAATTGAGAAAGCCAATTTTCCAATGAATTTGTGGTACATAGTAACCAGCTCTGAACATTCAACTTACTTTTAATAACAGTTACAAGGAACAGAAAGCAGTCTGAATTTGCCTAGCAACAAAACTAGTCACAAGCTTGAAGCCATTCTAGCTAGGATTAGAAGTAAACAGATCTGTCAAAAGTTCCAAATTGCCACAGAACACTTGATGTGACTTCTCAAGAACCACATTACATTGTGAAAAATCCACTGCTTGCAAAATAATCACTTGAAAAACATATTCTTATTAATATTTCATCCTTCTGGCACGCTTCTGAAGCCTCGTATTAATTAAAAAAAAAAAAAAGCCCTGAACAATCAAATTGAGCAGTTCTGTTTTGGACCAACAATATGATTGTGCCCTGGTCAAACAGGACACACCAACTCTCACATCAACGCAATACTACTGCTTAAGCTAAGAGATGCACAAACAAAACTTACCATTAGAGGGAAGCTTAGTCTTCAGTTTTAAACTTGCCACCGATGTAGGGAACATACTGAAGGACCAGCTTCCAGTCTGTGAACCATATTACACCAGTACCAGCTACACCACCCCATGTAACAAGGGTGGGAGTCCTAAAGAAGACACACACACATGTGCAGGTAAACAACATTAATTCTCCACTGTGAAAGGTCTGGCCAACGCTCATTGCCAAGGCGCCTGGGAAAGTAATTTCAGTCAAGAAAAAAGCTTGGCAGAAATCTTAAAAGAATCTCACATGCACAGAAAAGTGCTAATCCCCAGGGCGGTGAAGATATTTTACAGTTTCCTGTTGATATGCTTTTATTTAAAAAGGGCATTACCAAGTTAAGAAAAGACACACTTACTCATTTAACTATTCTACAGCTACATGGATAAGGGCATGGTCCTGCCGGAGCGAGTCCAGAGGAGGGCCACGAAGATGATGAGTGGGCTGGAGCACCTCTCCCATGAGGACAGGCTGAGAGAGCTGGGGTGGTTCAGCCTGGGGAAGAGGAGGCTGCGGGGAGACCTTATTGCAGCCTTTCAGTGCCTGAAGGGGGCCGGCAAGAAAGCTGGAGAGGGACTTCTTACAAGGACACATAGTGATAGGACAAGGGGGAATGGCTTTGAACTGAAAGAGGGGAGATTTAGATTGGATATAAGGAAGAAATTCTTCACTCTGAGGGTGGTGAGGCCCTGGAACAGGCTGCCCAGAGAAGCTGTGGATGCCCCATCCCTGGAAGTGTTGAAGGCCAGGCTGGACGGGGCTTTGAGCAACCTGGTCTGGTGGAAGGTGTCTCTGCCCACGGCAGGGGGGTTGGAACCAGGTGAGCTTTAAGGTCCCTTCCAACCCAAACCATTCTGTGATTCTACAGCTCGCGTCACCTTTATTCTGGCCCACAGGCTACTTCATTCTCCCTCACGCAACACTGCAAAGCAGCACCTGCTGGCACTGCGACAAACATTTACAGCTCTGAAATGCTTTGAAGACAACCAGAGCAATCCGGGGGGCCAAAGCCAGCTCAGCCCAACCACTGCCAGGCAAACCCCCCCCAATCCGCCCCTCTCAGCCCTTCAAACCCCGCTCCAGCGAGGTCAGCGGACCTCAACACTGAGCACAGAACGGCGGAACAAAGCGGAGGGAAACGGGAAGGGCTCGGGAAGGCCTTCAGGCTCCTCAGGTGCGTGGGGAGGGGGGCGCGGCCTGTCCCGGGGTCCACGGTGAGGGAACCTCACCGTGGACCCCGGGACAGGCCGCGCCCCCCCGCCACGCAGCCAAGCCCCACTGTGAAGGAGCCCCGGGGGTGGAACGGGCAGCCCCGGGCCGTGTCTCACCAGTTCTGGAGGAGCTGGACGTAGCGCGGCCCCACCAGCTTGCTCAGCATCCCGCCGCCACCGCCGCCTTCAAAGTCACCCCCAGGGCGCCTGCGCCGCCAAGGCCCCCGCGGCCCGCGCATGCGCGCTGAGCGGGGCTGCCCGCGGCGCTGCCTGAGGGGGCGGTGTCGCTATGGCAACGCCCGCCCTTTCCTCGCCGTCCTCCCTCAGCTGGAGAGGGGAGACGGGGCCGGAGGGGAGCGGCTGCCCCCGCAACGGGGAGGGGACGGGAGCACCGGGGGAGGGGCTGCCCCCGCAACGGGGAGGGGACGGGAGCACCGGGGGGAGGGGCTGCCCCCGCAACGGGGAGGGGACTCGAGCGCTGAGGGGCCAAGCTTGTCCCCACACTGGAGAGGGGACGCAAGCACTGAGGGGTGCAGTGTCCCCACACTGGAGACAGGCATGAGAAATGGGCCTGTGTGAACCTCATGGGGTTCAACAAGGCCAAGTGCGGGGTCCTGCACCTGGGTCGGGGCAACCCCCAGTATCAGCACAGGCTGGGGGATGGAGGGATGGAGAGCAGCCCTGAGGAGAAGGGCCTGGGGGTGCTGATAGACGAAAAGCTGGCCACGAGCCGGCAATGTGCTCTGGCAGCCCAGAAAGCCACCCGTCTCCTGGGCTGCATCCCCCGCAGCGTGGCCACGGGGCGAGGGAGGGGATTCTGCCCCTCTGCTCGGGGGAGACCCCCCTGGAGCCCTGCGTCCAGCTCGGGGGTCCTCAGCACGGGAAGGACAGGGAGCTGTTGGAGCGGGGCCAGAGGAGGCCCCAGCAATGGTCCGAGGGTGGAACAGCTCTGCTGGGAGGACAGGCTGAGAGCTGGGGGTGCTCAGTCTGGGGAAGAGGAGGCTGCGGGGAGCCCTCAGTGCGGCCTTGCAGGGCTTAAAGGGGGCTGATAAGAAAGATGGGGACAGACTTTTTAGCAGGGCCAATAGCGATAGGACAAGGGGTGATGGTTCTAAACTAAGAGAGGGGAGATTCAGACTGGATATAAGGAAGAAATTTTTCTACAATGAGAGTGGTGAAACACTGGCAGGGGTTGCCCAGAGAGGTGGGAGATGCCCCATCCCTGGCAACATCCAAGGCCAGGCTGGACGGGGCCCTGAGCACCCTGATCTGGTTGGAGATGTCCCTGCCCATTGCAGGGGGTTGGACTGGGTGGGCTTTGAGGGTCCCTTCCATCCCAAAGCATTCTGTGATTCTAGGATTCTATGAGCCCTGAGGGGCCAGGCTTGTCCCCAGGCTGGAGAGGGGCCATGAGCCCTGAGGGGGTGGGACTGTCCTGGCACTGAGGGGTGGACTAGTATTTGAGAGCAAATTGGAGCTATTGCACTGAAAATTCCTCCTATGAAATGTATGAAATGTAAGAAAACATCATAGACGTGCAGCAAGTTACAGGGAGGTACCTTGTGGAAAATGAGTATTTTGAACATGGCATGCTACAAGGGAGACAAAACCAGGAAAACTAAAGCGTGTGATGTGTTTGGGTCAGGGATGCCTTGGTTTTGGCAGCAGCTCCCCCCTCCGAGGGGGTACGACACCCTCCTTGTCTGCCTCCCTCTGCTTCCCGTCGCATCTCGGGCACCTCTCTGAAGAGCCAGGAGCTTTTCCTTCTCCAGGGCAGGTCCCAGCTGGCTGCCTCCTGCCTGGGGAGGGAGGGAGGGGAGAGGGGGGTTGCCCCGGCTCCGTGGCCCTGGGAAAAGAGGGGGAAATCTGTGCCTGAACCTCAGGGCCTGCCTGCTAATGGCGAGCATGAGAACGAGGAGAAAAGCTGACATCTTACCATCTCAGCTGTAGTGACGTGCGGTAATTGTTAGCCAGCCCTAGAGACCCTGCAGAAAGAAGCAGGTTGCTTTGAGCAACCTGATCTAGTGAAAGAGATCCCTGCCCATGGCAGGGGGTTGGCCTAGGTGATCTTCAAAGGTCCCTTCCAACCCACACCCTTCTGTCATTCTGTGGGACTGCTTCTCATCCTCCGCGCTGGAGGAAAGCGGCCCCTTTCCAGAGCAGTTTCCCCAGTGCCCCTGCAAACCCTCCTCCTCGCTGCCGCTCAGCCTCTCCCAGCACAAGAGGGAGTTTCAAGCCAGATTCTTTCAGCAGAGGGTCCTAAATCCACCATCAATTCCACACTGTTCCCCAGGCTCCGCTCCGAGCCAGCTCAGCCTCTCGTGAACCTGTGACCCTGGGGGACACTGGAGCCCGAAGCGCTCGTCTGCCCGAGACCCGCGGCCGGACTGCCAAAGCTTCAGGGCTGCAAACGCTGCCCGTGCTCCCCGGCGCAAAGCTGCAGTAACAGCCATCGTCTTCCCTCGCGCCCTGCGCTGGCTGCCGAGAGCCGAGATTCACAGAGCGGAGCCTGCTGCAAAAAATCCAGCTCCTGTTTTTTCTCACCAGGACACGGAACGACCATTTTATCGGCCCTTTGCGTGACTGACTCAACACCGCGTTTCACACTGACTGTTCGAGTGTTTCCCTGCGGGTGCCAGCGGGGCGACGCGGGTTACTGAACCATGCAGACCTTTGGGTTCAGTTCTGCGAGCTGTTTCCCACGCAGCAGCTGGTGCACGAGGAGGTCCGACGGGAGCTCCACGGCGTGCGTTCCTGCAGGAAACCGGTGCCTTTGCCACTGCGCTACCAAGGGTACGAGCCAACAGGATCCACACAGGTTTATTTTCTTTTTTAATGTCTGTTTAGCTCCGTGAAGTCACGCACACACAGGAGAGGCTCAGCTTTCACTTTGCATTGAAAATTTCCTAGATGCCAAAAAAAAAAAAATATTAATAACAAAGGCAAAATAACTCAAAACTCAACAGGCAATGAGAAAACAGCTCAAGGTTTATCTTCAAAAAAGCCTTGGGGTTTCGAAGGCAGTTTGGGGGGGTTGTTGCTTTACCCCAGTCAAGGCAGACAGGGAAAGACCCAGTAAGACTACCAGTTTCCTGGTTAAACCAAACCAACGGCAGTATTAGCAACTCATCCTTTCAATGTATTTTGCTGTCATCTACAGTTCAAGCACTGTGCAAAGGGATTTGCGGTCTGCTCGGGACACCACGCTACAACGCCATGCTCCCAGCTGCTGGGAGAACGCTCACGTGGCGACAGGGACGGCTACGCCTCCGAAGCCTGACTCCTGCGGGTGAGCTGCCACCGAAGGCCAGCGGCACTTTCTTCTCTTGGTGACTTGTGTGGCACAGGTGTCATTTGAGATTCTGAAGCAGAAAAGAAAGGGCAGCGAGCGTGGTTCTCCAGAGCTGCCTTAGGGCCACCGCGGTAACGCACAAAGCTGTGTTCAACCATTAGAACAAGCGATCTGCATCTCTCAGGCCACCAGAGCAAGTGGGGGTGGCTCTGTTGATGCCTTGCATCGACAAAAATCACTCCCCGTTTAAAGCAGTGAGGTGGTGTTCTGCTCCCAGAGAGCAGAGGGCTCTGCGATAGCTTGTCCTCGCTTTAAGGGCAGTTCACGGCCACGCCTGGCGGGACCAGCACGACGTGACGTTTGCCCACGGGATCTGATAGTCTCATCCCACCTCTCGACTCATCTCCAGGGAGAAAAAAGCTTCTGAGCGTTCACCCAGGCACCTCCAGCTCCGCATCGGTTGGTGGCCACTGCTTGGATCTTGGGCAAACCGTTTGCTTTCAGCCGCTCAGCGGCAACCCCCGCGTGTTGCTCCTTGTTCCCACCTCATCTCCCAGCCCAAGCCTGCTCTGGCCACCGGGGCTTGCCTGCTTTACCTGCAGCCTTGCACATCTCCAAGCCTCTGTCTTCCAAGCTGCAGCCTTGCTCCCAGGCACGCATTTCTCCCTTGTCTGCATCTGGTACAACCTTGGATTCTTCGTCCTCCACCCTTCCTTGTCCTGCTGGGGTGGATGCCTCCCCTCCTCACTCCGAGGCTGCCCCTCACCCCCTGGCCTGGCACCTCACATCTCCAATTTCTCAATAACCAAGGTGCTTGGTGTCTTTGAACAGCTTGGCTTCTCTGGGCTTGTCCTGGCTTTTATCCAGCTCAAGGGAGAAGAGCAAACAGGCCCAGCCCAGGCTCCGGCCACGGGGCAGTGCAAGCCCCAAGGCTGAACTAGCTCTTCTACGCGAGAGCACGCAGGGAGCAGCCCCTGTGAGGAGGGAGCGAAGGCAAAGAGGACGAGGTGAGGCACATCAGCCCGGAGGAGACACAGAATTATAAAGACTATCATTCGGTGCAGTCGGTGCAGCTCGGGAAGGGCAGTGCGCTACCTCAGAGCCTGCTCGCTGCTGAGAGGAGGGCAGCCGGGGCTCCACGAGATTTAACCAGCTACTGCAAGAGCCACTGCTGGGTTAATTGGGACTGTTTTTCCTGCTTGGCCCTATGTGAACAAGCTCTGAGCTGGAGAAGCACAGCAGAAACACAGGCAGCAAACCTGAGAAAGGAGGGCTGCTTTCAGGCAGCATCTCCTCCTTGGACCCAGGGTCTCGGAGAGGATCCGCGAGGGCTCAGTGCTCCAGGACGCAGCTGCCACAACTCTGTTTCCCCCAAAAGGTAATCGCTAATGTGCCGGGCGAGCTGGTGGCGGAGGGCTAACCCAACCACTGAAACCACAAGGGCTGAAGCTATGACAATTTGGGGAAATACCTGCCGATGGGAGGGGCAGCCCAGCGGGGACCTGCCCGGCGAAGCCTGGGGGATGAGGGCAGGGAGAGCGCGGCTGGGCAGCGCAGCGCAGCCGTGGGTTTGAAGATGCTGTGGTCGGGGCTGGGCCCTTGGCAGAGGGTGACGGAGAGATCCCACATGATTCAGCCTGGCCAGGGCATAGCCTCACCCCATGGACGAGGCTGGGAGGGTGAGGACCTGCGAGGCTGGGCTGTCTCCTGGTACCGGATCCAGCCCATTCTTATCGTAGAATCACAGAATCGTTAAGGTTGGAAAAGCCCCTTAAGATCATCGAGTCCAACCGCTAACCCAGCACTGCCAAGGCCACCACTAACCCATGTCCCCAAGCACCACATCTCCCCGGCTTTTAAATCCCCCCAGGGATGGGGACTCAGCCCCTGCCCTGGGCAGCCTGTGCCAGGCCCTGACAGCCCTTTGGGGAAGGAGTTTTTCCCAATCCCCAACCTAATCCTGCCCTGGCGCAGCTTGAGGCCATTCTTGCAGGGTTTAAGCCCTCTTAAACGCTCTGCCACGTTGTCTCCCCCATTACCAGTCTGTGCCAGGCTCCTGGTACAGGCTGGGTGCGTTTGACCTGACTTCCAACTTGCACCCTGCCGGTACCGCCCTCACTGGGTGCTCCCCAGGGCAGGGCAGAGGCAAGGAAGCAGCAGCCGTGCTGCGACATCCCCTCCTTCCAGCCAGGCAGGGGCTGCATTCCCAACACAAACCTTTCCAGCAATAAAAAAGGAAGATGAGATCTCTGCCACGCGTAACCTGGGCTAAAACGCCCGCTGCCCCAGGAGCACAGCACCCCGGCGAGGTGGCGGAGGACCCCACCGACCACAGCAGAGCCACGGGAGCCGCTGTGCGTCGCCGACGGCTGCTGGGGAAGGTGCCCAGATCCCATGGTGCCGGGCAGCGCTGGAAACCTTCACCGGAGGCCGCGTGCAAGGAGGATCAGAAGCACCCGCAGCGCGCGAGTTCCGGCTGTGCCACGGTGCCGATTCAGGTGGGGAGGACCCGTGCCCAGAGCACAGGAACGGTGTGGACGGTGTCTGAAAACCTGTCTTGGCTTGTCTTTTCTTTCCTTTTTTTTTAGTACAAGGTAAAACCTTTATTACAACTTTTCATTCATAGGTATACAACATCTGCAAGACAGATATGGGGAAAAAAAGTAATATTGTTATAAAATGTCACATTTATTGCTACATTACTGTTATATACAGGACAGTTCTCAAAATCTACTTTAAAAAAGTTAGGATTATTTAAAAATTCCAAATAATCCAGCCAGCTGTTTTGACACTTGTATAAAATTATTTAAAAAAATGAAAACAATTCATATCTTGAGGCACTCAGAAACACAATTTTATCCCCCAATTGTGATTCATTTCAAAGAACAATGCATTTCCCCACCCCCAAATACTTTATTTTTTTTTCTTTTTTGCTGGGTTAGGCATATATATATATATATTTACTATATATATAGTTCAAAACTATAATGTGTATCTGATTTAAGAACAAGGATTTCAGCCACTTAAGTACATCTGGATTTACAGGTAGGCAGCATAAACATCAAAAGCAAGGACCATTTTTTTTTTTTTTTTGAAGGCCAAAAACCAAACCCCAAAAAAAAACCAACCCAAAACTTTCTACGGGGTTAAAAATAAACAACTTCTGCAGGCGTCTCCCATCTGCTCCCCCCCCACCCCCCGTCCTACAAAAATATATCGAAAGAGCGACCCAGTAACGCTGCGTTTCCCCAACGGGCTGGAGCCCTCCGTTTCCTGCGGACCGCGTGTGGTTGGGGTCATCCCTGCTCCGCTTCACCGGGTGCCTCTTTCTCCTCTCCCCGCAAATTAACCCCCGCTGGCGGGAGGGCGCACGGCTTCCCCCGGCTCCTTCCCGCCCCGAGAGGCCCCGTGGTACCAGGTTTGCTCGAAAGCTGCTGGGTCTCAAGTGATTTGGGAAGACGTGGCACCAGGAAGGGGGAACCGCGGTGCCCCCGGCTCGCTGCCGCGGGAGCTCCGGGGCTCCCCAGGGCGCAGCCCAGGGATGCTCGGCGGCAAAAGGCCTCGGTACCCGGGACGCCCCATTTTGAAGCACAAATCCCTTTGCTCTCCCGTACTGGTGCCCGCAGCTCCGCTGTGCCAAGACGTAACAGGGCGCGAGTTTTATTCCCTCTCCTTCCGACGCGGCGGGTGCTTGGCTGGACCAGGGTGGCTATTGCAAGACCCGAGGCGTACAAAACCAGAGGAACAGAAACACCGGCGTGGAGGCCCGTGGCAGGGCTGCCTCTTGCCCCCCGAGGGCGGGATGCAAGATGGACACAGAAGTTTCGGCAGAAAGGACGCCTGCGGCCTGCGCCGCCCTCCTAACCAGAGACGACCGCCGCGCTCGGCTCGTGGGAGTCCCGCAGGCAAAGGCACCGCAGGTGCCGCCTCTCCGGACGGGGCGAGCTGCCCTGGAAACCAAACCTCTGCACAGAGCAGCGGGTCCCCCCACGCCTGCCCCGAGGGCAGCGGGGCAGGGAGAGGCAGCCGTGCCACGGGACCGACCTGCAGCATCCACCTCCCAAATCCTCCCGCCTCCGTCTGCGGGCAGCTGGTGGCACCGTTCTGCTCCCCGGCGAAGAAACCCACGGTGGCTGCGCACGAAGGGGAAGAGCTCGCAGGTGCTGGCCGGAGAGACTGGGGAGCGCGGGAGGAAGGACAACACACCTTCAGGCTTGCGGCGGTTAAGGAAGCCCAGCCAAGCCCAGCCTGAGGCTCAGGCGTTAACGGAGCAGCCCGCAGAGCCGGGCGGCAAGGAGGTGGGACGCAGCTTCTCCAGTCAGGGGGACTGGGGGAGATGGCGCGAGATGAAGGATACTGGCGGTGAGCTGCCAAGCATCGAGCAGAAGGCACAGGAGGGTGAAGGGTGCGTGGAGGAGCCCTAGGACCAGGCCTTGCCCCCTCCAATTGAGCGCTCAGCTCCTGCAGCATGAGTTGGAAGGGGCGTTCCTGCGGTTTCACCCCTCGTCTACCCACCCCCGGCTCCAGGGCAGAGGTCTTGAAATGCTTTTGGAGCTGCTAGAAATGAAGCTGGACCCTGAGAGCAGCAGGGAGCGGGAACTCAGCAGGCATGGACAAGAGCAGAGCGAATGGGCTGGGCTGGGATCTGGAGAGCCCCGGGGGAGAGGAGAGGGGGTTGCATAGGATTTAACAGGGCAAAGACCTTGTGCAAGCTTGTGGTACGGAAAACAGGTCTTGCTATTGCTGGTGTCGAGCAGGAACGGGGGAATCCAGTGGCCACGGCTTGCTCCGGGTTAGCCAGCGCTGCGCCGCGGGGGCCGATGGCTTGTCCTGGCCCAACTCCAGTACCAGCTTTGCTTCACCTCCCCATTCACAGCTCTTTTCTAAAACCCCGGGCCAGGGGCTTTGCTGAAACTGGAGCTGGCCCAGAGTCACCAGCGCAGCGCAGGGCCACGGGCTCCGCTGACACTGAAGCTGGCAGCCTCCCCATGGCAGCAAAGCTGAGGGACACAGGGGATTGGGGGTTTCAAAGCCTCCTGTTTCTCAAGGCCGAGGGGGAGGATGCGCTGAATCGCCCAGCAGGGCCCAAAGGCCGTGCTGGCCTCAGCGGGTACACGCACGAGACACAAAGGACCTTTGAGAGCAGCTTCTGCACTGAACCTGAAATTGCAGACTCCTGGGGAAGTCCCAGCCTGGTTCTGTCCTTCCTGTTCAATCGCTACCGGGCAGCGAGGGCAAAACCTCTAGGAGCCGGCTCATCGCCGACACATGGGTAGGGGAAAAAGCTGTTCACCAAAGTCACAGCTGGGGAGGTTTCACATCACACTTCTGCGCTTCTCCGCTGGAGAGGGCAAAAACCCCAACCGCAAAGCAGCCAGAGCCCGGCCCTGGAGCGATGGCGCACGGGGAAGGGGCAGCAAGCTGGCCTGGCGTGGACCTGCTGCCGACAGCCAGATGCGGGATCCTGGGGTGCCCGGCGAACTCGACTGCCCCGATCCCTGCAAACCCAGGCACTGCTGCGCTCCCAGGCCGGAGCTCAGTGCAGACAGGAGGGGCACAGGCTGGGGTCCAGATGTCCCAGGTCCCGTCCCTCCTGCCACCCCACCTCCGCAGGACGGCAGGGCAAGTGTCAAAGCAGGGGAGCAGAGAGCCCGAGGAGATGCTGGCAAAGAGCTGGAGCTGAACTCAAGCCAGGCAGTTGCTTGGCTGTGAGTGGGTCTGACTGGCGGGTCACAGGCGGGGGAGCGACTGCCAAACCAGGGGTTAGCTGGAATTTTGCTCCCCGGGGCGCGCTGGCAGCAGCTGCGGGGTTGTGAGCAGGAGCAGGCAGGCTGCCACCGCCTCCCGTCGATGCCGAGCACCGTCGGGACGAGACCGTAAAGGTGCAGTCTCTGGGAGGCTGCAGCTGTTTTGCTCTGGGGCAAAAAGCAGGTGAAGAGGGAGAAAGAACAAAAATCTGCAATTTTTACTGTTAATAAATCGGATTCCAGACACTCCCCAGCACCTGGTGGCACGCACCGCTCTCGGGCAGGGTGTGCAGGGAGGCAGGGGGCTGCCCGAGGGGGAGGGAAGAGGAGGTCCCTGGGGCCAGGGACCCGAGGACTGCGCCGCAGCGGCTGGCCCTGCCACGCAAGAAGCGTCCCATGGCAGCTCTGCGCCCGGGCCCCCCGTTCTGCTGTTTGACCGCGATGCAGCTCAGCTCCTGCGGCCGGGGAAAAGAGAAGCTAGAAAACGCGCACGGGGGAAGGCGGCCTCTCCCGATTCCCTCTCTGACAAAGGAAGCTTTGCGGGGGCTCTGTGGCCCCAGCGCTGAGGGGCACGCAGCCCGGGAGAACCCACGCGTGCAAGGCTGAGAGAGAAAGCGGAAAACCGAACGGCACCCCGCAGCACGTCACCCATCCGTGACACCTCTCTGCAGGACCAGCGGCGCCAGGGACACGCGGAGAGGCAGAGAAGCAAGTCTGGGGAGAAGAGAGATCCGTAAGGTAGCACAGCTGAATGCCAGCAGAGCCGCGGGCTGGGGAGGGTGCAGGCCCTGGCCCTCTCTGACCGTGACACCTAAAGACGAGAGTTCCGTTGCGACAGGCTGCTATTTCAGGACCGGCCCGGGGGTATTTTGGGGACAGCAGCTGACAGTGCTCATTTTTAGAAAAGCCGCTTTCCCTGGCAGGTTACAGGCACCACGCTCACGCTGAGCCAAACACACCGGCAAGCCAAAGTAATTTTTCCTTGCCGCACTCCGCAGTTGCTCCCTACGGACCTGGAGAGCAGAGACGGCACCGAGGCTGCGCCGGGCTGGCGCAGGGAGCAACCGCGACGGCGCACAGAGCGCCCCGCGCCATCGGGGCAGCTCCCGGCACAGCGCTACCGGCCCCGGACGTTGGGCTTTGCTGCTGGAGGAACCAAGATCTCCTCCAACCCCTGGCACCGGGGGTTTCTGCCCGAGGACCTTCGTCCAAGCTTTGCCAAGGAAGTCAGCTGGATTTGCGGGCAAGAAAACAGTATTTAAGCCAGCTAAATGCAGATGAAAAGCCCCATCTCTGTTGCAAGGCCCGGTGGTTTGGGGACGATGGGAAAGGCTCGCTCTCGTCAGGAGGCCCCCCTGGCCTGCAGAGCGTCAGCCAGGACTCGGGGGGGATGAAGGAGTTCAGCAAAATTTTGAACAAAACATAAACCTTCTCAGATTTCCAATTTTGCTGAGTTTCTGGATTTTTCCGGACTACCATCTCTTTTCTTTAAATCCAGTTGCACGTGACTGCCACCTCCAATTCTTGTTGTAAAATCAAAGCGTGGGGGAAGCACTTTTAAATTTTTTTGTACGGTTTCAAGCTTGCCAGGGCTGGGACATTGCTCCATCCCTCCCCGGTCCTGGGGCAGCGGCACTGAGCCAGCAGAAAACCTCGAGCAGCGAGCGCCCTGCCAGCCCCGGCGCTGTCCTGCCGACGGGGCAGAAACGCTCGCGGGATGAAGCTGCACCTTACGGGCTGCAGACCGCAGCCGATGAGTCCCCAGTTCCTACCCGAGAGCATGAAGCAGGGTTGTCTGAGCAGCCGGACCCGGCTGGGGGGGCTACGGAGGGGCACTGCCCCCTCCCCGCGTGTTTTACCATCCCCAAAACGAACTCGCTCCAGCAGCCGAAGCACAACCCCACCCCGCAGGATGCTTCAGGAAGACACGGCTTTTGCTGCACGGGGAGCTGCTCCACAGGGGCAAGGCTGTCACACACGGAGGAAAAACTCATCCATCTCACGCTGCCCAGTGCTTAAGCAGGCAGAAGAACCCAAGGGAGGGAAGAGTGTCATAACCTGACGAGCTAATTAGGCTGAAACAGGTCTGTTGACACAGGCGAGAAGAACGCGTGTTCCTGGGCCGCAGGGGACCACAGCCACTGACCTTTCCCGGCCTTCCTGGGGACAGAGCCGGAGGCGGCCGTGGTCTCAGGTCTCACCACACAGAAGCGACGGTGGGAGCAGCGGGCTGTGGGCAGGGAAAGCCAGGAAGACCCGAAAGCCTCAGAGCTATGGTTGGACCTTGCAGAGCCCCAGGGCAGTGCCGGTGCCAGGGGCAGCAGGGAGAGACGGTCCCATGCTGCCCCGGGACTTGTAAGTGGCTCCTCTCTGAGATGCTACAGGGGCTGAGCCCACGGTACCTGGGCGTAGGTGGGAGATGAGCGATGTCCTAAGCATTTCCAGTAGGCTTTGCTGGAGCACAAAGCATAGCTACAAGCACAGAGGAGGAGGAGGTTATGCCAAAGCCTGGGGTGCTAGGAAGTGCCACAGGACCTAATCCTGTTCACCAGTCCTTCCCCTTCCCTGTGCCAAAGCAATACAGCTTCCCCAGGAGCAGCGGCCAGAGAAGCAGAGGGGAGAGATGGACCCTGCTGCTGGGGGTCTTACGGTACCCGCTGTCCCCACGTCCCCCCCCCGGCCAGCACCCGTGCCCCATGAACCATCCTGCCCGACCGGGCTCTGCCAGGCATCTGGGCAGCAGCCGGGCCCAGTCCGAGCGCGTTACAGACACTGCCGAGGTGGGATTTACCGTCGCCCTGGGGAGCTGACCCCTGCCTGCAAAGCTGGGAAGAACCAGGCACAAAATGTTTCAGAAGGGGAAGGAGAGGGAAGAAACAAGAATAAATTCCCGGTGGATGCTTTTCTGTTGCCAACTCCAGAACGGCTGCCGCAGCACAGCACTGCTGAGCCCCTCTTCGTTTGCTCCCGCGCCTCCGGGGCACCCTGCCACGCGGTGGGGCTGCCGGGGGTCTTCCTCCCGCTGAGCGCGCAGAGCGGTCTGGAGCGACACTGGGAAGCCCTTGGAGCGAAGGCATCGTTGGCCCAGCTTGGCTGCTGGAGCATCTCGTGCAGGACGGGCGCTCGCTGCTCCCCTCCTTTCCAGCACGGAGAGAGGAGCCCACGTGCAGGTGGCAGCGGCCACTCTGCGTCCCCATGGCAAGCCGGGCGGCAAGCCGAGCCGAGTCTGCTTCCAAGGATGCTTTGGAGATACGACAGCGGCTGAAGGCGGGGCGTGAAACCACCCCTCTCCCCACGCCTGCAGCGTTTTGCCACTTCTGATGATGGTGGCTCCAGCGTGGGGAGAAGCTGCGTGGAGACGGGGATCCTGCTGCCGGTTGCGGCTTGCTGAGGGCTGGAGCGGGCGCACGTGCTGGGTAGCTGCTCCCCTTCCTGACGCCTTGGGCTCCGCTGCCAGCCGCCAGTGTCGGCGGGTCCGTCTGCTGCAAGGTCGCCGAGCGCGGTGTCCCACTGCTGCCTTCGCTCCGTCCGCCTCTGCCTCTTCCCAGTCCTCCAGCTTTGTTCAGTTTGCCTTTGTTCAGCGCTGTCCCTGGAAGCGCCTCTGACAGCGGGCGTTTGCTCAGACGCACGGGCAAGAGGTGCTTTCCTCCGCCCTGGGCTTTCCTCTCGCATCTGTGTTGCTTCTTTGCTTACCTTGGAAGCGCCCCAGTCCCTCGGTTCTCTTCCACGCCCCAAGGCCCGCTCTCTCCCGGCAGCTCGTCCTCCCCATCACGACGCTCCGGCACGGCCACGGGGCACCTCCTCTCCCAGGCGGGACCGCGGCCTCCGGGATCCTCCAGGAGTAAAGCAAATCTTGCAGAGACCCTTGATGGAGCTCGGTCACCTCCCGGGGGGAGCGGGAGCGCCGCTGAGGGACACTGCTGTAACTTGCTTTGCTGTTGAACTTCCTTTTCCCAAATCAGAAGTGGCCAAAGCAAAGAGATGGTGAATTCAGCACATGAGTTTGTTTTTTTTTGTAATGGAAGGTACAAGCCAGGCAAGGAAGAACATCCCCTCGCTGTGGCTACATTCGCTTTTAGTGGCTTTCAGAGCCGAATCTGAGAATTCCTCTCTTTATATCCAGTCTCTCTTAATACAATTTTAATATTCTGGTTGATCCTAAAGATGCAACGTTAACTATAGAAACAGCAGCAGAAAAGCGTGGGGTACAAGACATTTTTTTTATACAAAAAAAAATTCTTTTCGTTGCTTACAAAACATATGCAAAAGAAGCTAAAAAAAACCAAAAGGCATTGCTATTTGTTCTACATAAAAAATCTCATAACTAATGTTCTTTTTTTTTAAAAAAGAAATATCAAGCTTAGGCACAATTTTGCTGCTGGCTGCTTGTGAACAAGCCAAGAGAACACGCCACCCCCTTCTAACTGAGTGATATGTATTGACTGTTCCGCACTTTATACTTAAGGCAATGTTTTTGTTTTCGTTTTGTTTTTGACAAAGTGTTTTTTTCCACCCCTTACGTCATGCCAGGATCCGTCCACGTGTGTCAGTATTAGCAGTACTAAAGTTTATGGTTCGAGAAGGTTGCAGGTCACACCGAGGGTTTTCTTCCTACAGATCTCTCTATCCAGAGGAACGAAAAGATCTACAAATAAAAAAAACCAAAAGCCTGAAGTGAGAGAAACCCAAATGAGAATAAAACTCTGCTCCTTGCGTGGGGAGGCCGCAAGCCCCCCTGCCGCAGCCTCATCTCCGCAGGAGAAGCCCGCCCCGAGGGCTCGACACAAGCTCGCTGTTCTGCCAAGACATCGGCTTTGCCTTGTTGTTTTTTCAGGGCAGCCCCAGGCACCCACCGGCGCGGGGGACGTCGGGGACCACGGCCCCTCCGTGCGCTCCGGGGCGCGCGGGTGCTACGGGCTGGGGCATCGCAGCCCCGCGCGGGGCAGCCTCTGACCCCGCCGCTCCTGGACCTGCTCAGTGCCTCACCGCCACCTCCGCACCGCTCGGGCCAAACGGGCTCAGCCGCTCCTGGCCAAGCACGGGGTTCCCTTAAAACCAGGGACGGCCCAGCAGAGCCTGCGCCTGCCGCGGTCTCGCTGGGGGAATTTCACCTTCTGTGTCCTTCTTGGCATTTCTGGGATCTGCCCGTTCCCTCCCATAGGGCCACCGGGCAAAGGAGTTGCTGCTTTCCAGTAGCCAACTGGGGCAGGGCTGGGAGGTGCAGAGCAGAGCTGAGCTTGCTCAGGGTGGTGAGAGCACCGAAACCCTCCGTCCCGGCTACGGGGCTGCACCTCTCCTGTGGGGCAGAGGCTTTGGGTGTCCACGGAGGAGCAAACGACACGGACGTGCAAGTCATTTACTCAAGGTGAATTACGAAGGACGTTGGCTGGCGCCAAACGAGCGGGGCTGAGCAGCCACAGCAGAGCAGCGCGCGTCGGAACCGCAGTGGGGTGCTGGGATCACGGGGCGGGGGACGATACCTTTACATGTGTCCAACAGGATTGTGACCATCTCCTAGACCAGGATGTGAAGCTGAAAGTGTCATCTGGGGATCTCCTACTACTCCGGACACTTTCTCCTCTTCCCGACGCTTCAAGCAGGCTGCTTTAGGGTTCAGATTGCGCTCTAGGCCAAAAACAGCAAGGAAGGGAGGGAAGCGACCTCAGTCTGGGCAACAGCATCGCGCACGGCAACAGCACCCGAAAGAAAGAGCGAGGACAGAGTCCCAGGACAGACACACGGGACCATGTGAGGAAACAACCTCAGTGCAAGCTGCTCTTTGCCTGCCGCTCCTTGCAGTGGCTGCAGTAACTTGGCCGGACCCCTGCTAGAGCAAAAACCCCATGCCCGCCTGAAACACCATGCCAATTTAAACGTGCTTGCTTACAGAAAACCCCAAGTGCCTCAGCCAGCTCTCGGAGTTGAGGACTGAGTTTTCCAAAGCTGCTTAATGGGATCCAGGTGCCAAATTCCCATTAAGCACGAGGGGAGACGGACAGAACGGCCTCAAATCCCCCCCAGGCCGGGGCTTTGGAAAGCTCAGCCTGCCGCGCGGCGCAGCCGAGGGTGCCGCTGGCGATGCAGACGCACAACCTCGCACCGAAAGCAGGAGTCACGACAGAGATGCACGCACACGCAGAGATGTGGGGGGAGAGAAAGGCCCCGAAATGCACCTGCCAGCTGTTACCATACCTCGTACTTGCTGCTCCAGGCCCAGAATGACCTGCACCGCTTGCTGTAGGATGATCAGTTTGGTCTGTGCTTTGTCCGTTTTTAAGTGCATCTGACACATGCGTCCCAGTTCTTTAAAGGCCTCGTTAATGTCCCGCACACGCACCCTTTCCCTGGCGTTATTGGCCATTCTCCTCTCCCGGTCCCTCAGATCTTTGTCCTCCAGTGACAAGGCCTCGTCTGTACTGCTGGGTTCATAGCACCACAGGGATTAGTCAGGGGGGTGGTACCGAGCGGGGGGCTATACGTTGCCGTGCTGGTAGTGCTTCTGGTGTCCACTGGAAACGGCTCAAACAGCCTCGCTTTGCAAAGCCAATTCGTCTCGGGCGCTTCCCGGGCTACTGGGGCTGCGCGTCACCGCTGCGAGTCACGGGAAGGTGCTGCCAGCTCGGGGCCGGGCTCCCGCGGGGCTGGAGGGTGCTGCCGGGGGCGAGGGCGGGCGATGGACGCAGTATCGACACCAACACCTCCCCTCTGCAAAATCTGGCCTTCCTGTGTGTTTTCGGCTGAAAACTAGCAGTTCAGGGCGGGTCTCAGCCAAAAACATTGGGTTCATCCCCCAAGGAGAGACTTTTTGGCAGAAAGCAAATCCCTCTTTTTAAGATTTCCTTCAAAAATCCCACCTGCAGCAAAATCCTCCCAGTGCAGGCGTTTCGGGCAGCCGTGCCGCAGCAGCGTGAGGGCAGCCTGGCCCGGCACCCGCTTACGGGTGGGGGGCAGCACCGGGGGCAGGAGCCGAGTGCCCCTGGCTGCTGCTGAGGGTCAGTCTCGGATGCAGACACTGAATCCAGGTCTTTCAACACAGCCAAAATCACTCCGGAAGGGGGGGGAATTTTCTTTTCCAGGCACAGTCAGGAGCTTTGGGAGAGCCTCCACTGCTGGCAGCACCCGAGGGGGGCCCGAAACAGGCAGGAAGAGGGGGGAAGGCAGAGTCGTGCTGGCAGCACCTTAAACCGTGGCCTCGCCCGCAGCCCGTCCCCTCCAAACCCCCAATTTACTGTACAGACGACCTTCTCCCCCAGAGCAAAAATTCTTGCAGGAAAGACACCTATCTGAGGAGGGTCCCTGGGTGAAACTGGGACAGACTGTGGCCTTCGGCTCCAGGGGAGCCACACGGGGATAACCAGCTCCAGGGGAGCCATGCGGGGACAAGCCTTCACCGAAGAGGGGCCGCAGAGTCAGAGCCTTCCTGGGTGCGCTGGGGGTCTGGAGGGCCTCCAGACGGTGCCCGACTGCGTGGAGGGAGAGCAAGGGCTCCCCAGGCAAGCGTTTGCCTGTGTGGGACAGAGAGTTGCCCGCTGTCCCTGCCTGCATCCTCTCCTCGCTGCCCTGTCCCTGCCCGTGTCCTCCCCTCGCTGCCTCGGTGCCCCAGCCGGCACTGCCACCTTCTCTCCAGCACGCCCGGGATGGCCGGGGGGAGCGGGGCCACCCGAGCCCACCCGCGGCAGGAACCCAGCTCGCTCCTGCGAAGGCACGCCGGCAGCCGCGGTTCCTGGCTGGTGGCTCCCCCCAGCAGGGACGCAGCTCTGGCAGCGCCCTGCACGCCACAGCCGGGCAGGATGGAGCCGTCTCCCCGCCACCGGCAAGCGCTGCTGGCGGTCTGCACAGCCACGCGGGGTCCTCCGGGTTATGAGGACGTGCGGTGCCTCGGCTGCCTTGTGCCCCGCTCAAAAGGGGCCCTGACCTGCCTGCCTGGCTCCGCACAATGCCCCCCAGTCTTCTCCTTTCCCCTCCTGCCCCGTTAGCTGCGGACGGCGGCAGGAGGATCCTGGCAGCCCCGGCTGGGCGCGTGGGGACCCGACGGCCCCACTCCCACGGCAGCCCGGCAGGACGGGACCTGGGGGTCGGCTTCTCTCCTGCAAAGCAGCCTGAAGGCCAAACCCGCCGGAGAAGGGACACCCTAGCTGCCTGCGCTAACGCCTGCGGACAGCAGCACGCGGGGCTCGGCTCGATTCCCCGGCTGCGTCCAAGAAGGGTTTAAAAAGGGACAAGCGTGGGAGACCAAAGTGAACACGGTGCCAACTCTGTCTGGCCCCTGCCCCCCGCCACCCCTCGGCTCCTGCCTCGATCCGCAAGCAGCAAGTACAAGGTAGAGAGTGGGACCACCGAGAGGTCACGGCTGGGGACTGTCTGTAGGAGATCGGAAAGAACAGAACCAAAAAATAAAAACTCGAAATAAAAAAATAAAAAGGAAGGGGAAATTAAAAAAGAGACAGGAAAAAATATACATGTTATGAAAGGCAAAAAATTACAAACTGAAGAGAGGCACAAAGGACTCCAACATCAATGCAACAGCAGAGGCCAGCAGAGAGGAGCACAGCCAGGCACAAACCACCGATGCGTGTTACAACAGCCTCTGCAGAGAGAAAGGGGGTTAACCTGCCACGGCACCCTGCGCAGCGGGGCCGGGAAGCGGGAGCATGCACTGCGGGATGCAGGAACAAAGCAGCAGAGTCCTCCGGAGCGGGAAGCCAAGCCCTCCGCTTCCCCTCCCACCGGGACACGGCACCCGGGGCAAGCACGGGCGGCCGAGACGGGCGCACACGCGTGTGGGAAGGCAACGAGCGTGCCCTGGCGAGGGGGAGAGCCCGTGCGCGCCCGCGTGCAGCTCCAGGCCCTGCTAGGGATGCGCCGTGCTCCCAGCTTGTGTCGGAGACCGGTTTGTACAGGCAGCGCGGGCTGCCCAACCCTGGGCTCGGCGTCTCCGTCCCGCTGCCCCTCGCACGGCTCCAGCGATCCCCAGGGGTTTGCCGGGTGCCCGCAAACCCAGGGGCACGGCGGTGGGGACAGGAGCGCAGAGCCCCGTGCTGGGCGGGCAGGGAGGACGGGGCATTGCTCACTGCCGCTGCGGCTGCAGGCAGACGGGCTCTGCGCTCGGAGCAGCCCTCACGGAGACGTCAAATCTGGGCCCCCTTTGGGAGATTTACTGGTTTTTTGGTTGTTTTTTTTTTCATTTTGCTGGCCAAGCAGCTGAGCAAAACACCTGGCTGCGGGAAAGTGAGGACGGCGCAGGTGCCCCCTCGGGGACCAGCATGCAGCACACGCAGTGGCAGTGGGGAACAAGAGAGAACAGCGGGGATGCAAAAAAGGGGAAAAAAAAAAGGAAAAAAAAAAAAAAAGACATCAACAGCCTTGGGACCCCAAGGCCACAGGGGAGAGAGACAGTGCGAGGCACCACAGCACGTGTCACAGGAGACAGACAGACAGACAGCCCCGTGCCGATCAGATACGTAAAATATCACCACTCCGGGACCCTCACTGACCTCTAACTTGTTGCTCCAGGTTCAGTATGACTGATACGGCCTGGTGTAGGATTAGCAGTTTGGTCTGCGGTTTTTCGCTGTTTAGGTGGAGTTGGCACATGCGTCCGAGCTCTTTAAAGGCCTCGTTGATGTCACGGACCCGCAGGCGCTCACGGGCATTATTGGCGACCCTCCTTTCTCTCTCTCTCTCGGCTTTTTGCTCTGGGGGAAGAAGATCGTCCTCCTCATCCTCATCTTGACTAATGGTTTAAAATAAGAACGAGACAGGGACATTCCTCGCGTGCACTCTCAGCACTGGTCAACTCACAGAAAAGAAACACACGTCAAGGCACCGAGACGCCAAGCCCCGCACGTGGCCCCGCGAGCCGGGCGCTGCGCCCCGTGTGCCCCCGCTGGGACGTGCCGGCCCGGTGCCCCGCGCTCAGACACGGGGACACGCAGTGACTTTGGAGACAAGCAATTAAGGCTCTTCTTCTGCCTCTTTTTTTTTTTGTTTGTTTGGTTTGTTTTTAAACAAGAAAGAAAGATACCACAACAATGCGATTAAGGCCTGAGCTTGGTGCCGGGAGGTTGCAGGTGGCCCAGAGAAGGTGCGGGGGCCAACCCTGGTGTCCCAAGCTGGCGTTTTGGGAAGACGCAGCCCTCTGCCTCCAGGGCAGGAGGTGGCTGCGGTCTGGCAGGAGCGGGGCTGGCGCTGCCCCTCCGGGCAGCATCACCCTGGCGAGGTCTCCAAGCCAATGGCGAGGTTGCAGACAAGCCAGCGTGCTGGAAGGCCTCTACCTGATCCGCTGCCACATATCTGGCTGGATGTGACGGAGGATACAGGAGCCCGAAGCAGACAGCAGAGATGACCCGAAGCAGGGAGGAGGTCAAAACCTTCCCCACCCCTGGCCGAGGGGAGCTGAGCACTCGGTCCTTTCCACGCACGGCCACAAGAGATGCCCTGAGCGACCACGCAGGCGGGTGCAGCTCGTGTGGACAAGGCGCGAGCCCTCAGCTTTATGAGCACTGGGAAGCCCTGTGGCCACGGGGACGGGAGCCAGCAGGAGAGGGCGGCAGGGACCCTTTCCCAGCACGGCCCAAAGCGGCCAGCTGTGGGAAGCAGCGGGAGCCCGGGCTGCGCCGCCTCTGCGAGGACGGACGAGGCTCCCGCGGTGGGCAGGGGCTGGCGGGTCTGCGCCGCAGGACGACCCCCGGCCTCACCAGGCCGAGCCCAGTGCCCGGCGGGTCATTGCGGCCGTACCCCAGCCCAAACGCCCCCAGCCTGGTAACAGAGTAAGTGAAGGGAGAGACCTGTTCAAAGAGCACCTTGTTCTGTTCCGGGAGGGTTTCAGCTCCTTCTTCTCCTCTTCTGAGTTATCTGCCACTGACGTGTTCTCCTCGTCCTCCTTCTCTTCCCTCTTTATTTCGCTGGTTCCTGAGGAGACGCTGCTTCGTCCCAGCCCCCCTGACAAGCCTGCTGAGGAAGCAGAACCACAAATGGAGGGGCCTGACCCACACGGAGGCTGGGGGGTCCCCAGGCCCTGCTCCTGCTGCGCTGCATTGCCAGCGTGCAGCATCCCGGACTCATCCTGCATCGCCAGTCTGCAGCAAGAGGAGCCGGAGGGTGCCGGCTCTGCCCTGCTACCACCCCCGGTTCTTCTCCCCCCACCTCCCAGGCCCTCCAGAGTCAGAGCCCAACCTCCCCCAGCAGAGCAGGGCCCGGGGGCATCGTGCGCCCAGAGCTGGCAGGAGGGACAGGAACACCTAGGTCAAACCCCTGGAAAAGGCTCAAGGTAGAAACTGCCCTGTGGATGCTGCAAGGAAGCACCGGCCTTGCCAGAGCACCCGTCTCCCCCCAGGCTGCTGCTGCACAGGGCTGGACCTAACGGGTGACCCGAATCACGCCCGGGGCAGGCGAGCCTCAAGCGTGCGCGCGTGCAGAGCTGCCTTACCGCTGTACGTGTCTTGCTGCCTGTTGAGGTCAGGGAGTGAGCTGGGCTGTGACGGAAGTGTGACATGGTTGTGGAGCATGCTGGGGTTGCTGGACAACCCATCTTCGGGGTGACCTCCTCCCACCTACAGCAGAACAAGCAGAGCAAGCCTTGAGGGGGGGAAGTGTCACGGCCAGCGGGCATGGGCGCAGGCACCCAGAGCACGGCCGCGGGGCTCCGCAGACCAGGCTGAGGCGCAGCCGCGTGCCCTCCTCGCACACCCCCACCACCCAGAGCGCGGGCATGCAGGAGGGAAGAGCCAGCCTGCTCCAGCACCAGCTCTCCTCTGGGGACCGTGGCGGGGACACTGCAGAAAGCAGCCCCATGCCCTGCGCATCAGCTGGGCCAAGCAGAAAGCCCCCATCAGTGCTGTCTCCCCCCTGCTGTGGAAAAGCCTCTCTGCCTGGATGCAAGGCTGGCACGCTGGAGAGGACACCCTGCCTGGGCTGCACGTGTCCTGTCTCCATCAAGCACCAACGTTTCTGCCACCTCCCCAGTGCCACCACAGCAGGGGACATCCCAGCAGCGTGAACTTCGCTCCGAAGGGCCTGGATGCAAAGGGCGAGGGTCAGGCAGCCTTTTTGAGCCCGCGCACCCCGAGGCTGCGCTACGCCGGCCGGGGACCGGCAGGACAGAGCCAGCCCTGCTGCAAACGCTCTCATTTCTGCAGCTGCCAGCAGTTTGCAACAGAGGACACACATATGATTCATTGCTTAGTAGCAGAGTCCGGGGAGCTCGGAAGGGAAGCACGTCTGGTTCTCTAGAGAGACCGGAGACGCGTTAGCGTTTGCTGCAGCAGGCAACCAGCTCTGCCAAAAACATGCTCCTGTGGTCACCAGCCTCTGGACAAGAGGGGACCCTGGTGACCCAGCATGGGACCCCAGCATCCACGTGCTCAGGGCACCCGGGACCTGTTGCGCTCCCTGGAGCCCGCGTGAGCCATCACCCGTCAGCGCTCCCCACGTGCACGGAAGGACGCGGTGCAGAGCAGCTCTTGGAGCAGAGAAGTCCTGGAGATACCAGGCTCTCTATACCCGCGGTCCTGCCCCACACTGGATCCCTCTCCTCCTTCTCCCTGCATCCCCCGGGGACAGCTTGAAGCTATTTTGAGGGATTTCCATCCATGTCGCAGGGAAAGAAGAAGAGCTTTCACCACCTCTGCCTGCCCCAAGAAAGCGCATGAGCAAACTGCATGCAGGGCTTGTGCCCGAGAGCCACCACCGTTCTGAGCGTGGATTCAACCTCCCCTGCATGAAGACGGCAAGCCACTGCGCTGCTGTGCACGTCACCCGTTCAAAGCTGTCACAGGCTGACCCAAGCTGGGCCACACTGAGCTACCCTCACACCAAAGACATCGTCCCTCTGGATGCCAGGGGACTCCGTGACGTGGGTCCCCGGCACGTCCCCGCCAGCTGCCGCGATGCTTCCACACTTACCAGACTCGGGTGCCGGTTCCCCAGGGACATGACCGAGGCAGGGAAGGCCTGGCCCAGGCTGCCCACGGTGGCACTGTGGGCCGGCGCCGAGCCCAGGAGCCCGTGCATGTCCCCGTGGTTGCTCGGCATGGCGGCTGTCTGGCCCACGGCGTGATTCCTCAGCACGTGGATGGCTTCGTCCAACCTGTCTTCCATTTTGTTTTGCTTGAAGGACAGGACAGAAAAATAGGTCTGCGTTAACGCCTGTAAGGCCAGCAGCCCGCTGCACCTTTCTACGCTAAAGAGCGGCTGGCGGCAATCATGCACTCAGCTACCACAGGGCATGGGAGAAATAACCCCGTGACACCGTCAGTGCCATCCCCGAAAGGCACAAGGGGTCACACAAGCAGAACCGCTCAGGGAAGGGAGGCAGAAACCAGACCGAACTCAGTTTGGTTGGGCCAGACCCCCAGGGATGCGAACGGGCCCTAAACAGGGGGAGGGTGCAAGGCTGCGCCTCTGCCAGCCAGGCTCTGGGCTCAGCGAAGCAGGCGCCCAACTCTGCTCGGCTGCTTCCAACCAAATGGCCACCTACCAACCAACCGCCTTCCTTCGGGCCCCAGACCTTCGGGGGAGAGGACTTTACCCAAAAGCCCTTTACCGCCAGGCGCGCAAGGGACGGAAGAGGAAAGGAGAAGGCAGATCTTCCGGCGACACTTACTAAAGTGTGGAGGCTCCCTTCGTAGCTGGGAGATAAGGCACCCTGTCCGCTCGCTCGCGACCACTGGGATGTGCCTGCGAACAAATGGGGAGAGCTTGGGACTGGGCACAGCTGCCGCTAGATGGGGCTGGAAGCTGGGCCACCACGCTGTGCACCGGCCACCCTGCCATGCACGGCACCGCACGGGCCACCACGGCACCGCACGGGCCACCATGGCACTGCACGACCGCACGGGCCACCACGGCACCGCACGGGCCACCACGGCACCACATGGGCCACTGCGGCACCGCACAACCGTATGGGCCACCATGGCACCGCACGGGCTGCCACAGCACCGCACAACCGCACAGGCCACCACAGCACAGGCCACCATGGCACCGCACGGGCCACTGCAGCACCACACAGGGCTGCACGGGGACGGTCACACCGCACGTAGGAAGCCAGCCACGCCACGGGCACAGGTTTTTCCCCTGCTCCCCGTCACCGCTCTGCCAGGCGGCGGGTGCCCGCAGAGGCGTTTCATCTCAGAGCAGGCGCCTGCCTTTATCTCGCAGCGATGCTGCGAGGGGTCACGGTCTGATCCCACGTGCCCCCCGCGGAAATCTCTGTTCGGCCCCTGCTGAGGGCTCGCCTCTGCTCTGCCTCAGCAGGAAACTGAGCTCAGACCTTCAGACCTCGAGAGGTTTTTAAATTTCTATCACCTCGGTGAGCGGACAGCCAGCACGTGGGCTGCGCTCGCTCCGACCCAGGGGAGCAGCGGGCTGGTGCATGGACGTCGCTCTGCACCCCGGGCACCGAGGAGCCTCAGTGGGCAGAAACGAGACCTCTCCTGCCGGACGGGAGCAGAGCCGGGCTTTCGTCGGGCACTGGAAATGGTTTTTAACTAGTTGGCTGCTTCCCAGTTCCCCCTGCGCTCCTCCCATGGGAGACAAAACCAGGGACACTCTCCCAGCCTCACCAAGAGAGGACACTCAGGGACAGGGTCTGTCTGAACGGCAGGAGCGGGTCCCAGGGGGTGGCAGCGATGTTTTAACTCAAGCACCGGTGGTGCTACCCTGTGGGCCAGGCCCGCGCCTCCGGCAGAGCCGCCTGCTAAAAACTCCTCCGCAGGGGCAAAGCCAGGAGCAGGCAGAGCCATCGCCCTCACGCACGCAGCGTTCGCCGCACCCAGGCACTGCTCAGCTCCAAACAAGAGAAAAGCTACAACCGATTAAAGGAGACGGATGTGCAACTTCACAGGAGACATTTAAAAAGTATCTTCAAGTTTGCTTGTCCCTCCTCTTCACTCTCCTGCTTTTAAAAATAAATGGGATTTGGTGAGATGATTGCCAAAAGTGTCTTTAATGGGGTTTGGGGCTGATGTGGGAAGTACGCTGCCTTGGACCTCCTGAAAGCAAACCTGACACCCCCCTTCACACGAAGAGCAACGTTTTTCACCTACCTGCAAGCCCCTGAGGGGAGCCGACCGGTGTAGAGGGGTTTGACGAGAAGTTATTGCTAGAGTGATCGGGGGAATAAATCTGGAGCGAGAGAAGCAGGGCACGGTCAGCAGCGCCCACCCCGCGACGGCTCTCCCCCTCCCCAGCAGGGCCACCGAGCCCAGGGGCGGCGAGGACCACCCGACGGGACCACCCGACGGGACCACCCGACGGCACCTCCCTTCCCATACCCACGCCGGGCGACGGCCCCGCCCGCCAGTCCCCCCGCAGCTCCCCCATTAACACCGGGGTCTCTCTCTGTCCCCGCTGCCACCACCCCTGCAGCTACAGCCCCCACTCCTCAGGCCCCACCTCGGAGGGAAGCGAGAGCCCCAAGAGATTATCGCAGGGTGCAGCGCTGGCACCCCTCTGCCACCATGCAGAAGCCAAGGTCCCTGCACTGAACGGGACAGATGCAACTCTGATAGCCCAGTGGGACCAGTGCCTTCCAGTTTGAACCAGCATACACAGGGCCAGGACTACTGGGACCTGCAAGTCCTGCTATGAGGGCTGCGTAGGATCGTCTTGCCAGACCAGTACCAGGCTGGACAGCCGCAGAGCCAGCTCACGGGCATGGGTCTGCAGGGCCACCACCATAACATCCAGTGCCTCAGTTTCCCCATCTGCTTTTGCCCAGTGCCAGGACTCAGGATGGCAGCACACAGAAGGGGGAGAACCCTCCCCTCAGAGGCTGCCATGTTTTTGGGGTGCATTCACCCAAACTTCTCAATGTGTCCATCTTCCCTGCTGCCTAGAGGGTCTCTCTTATAGAGGGGAGGTCCAACACTGCAACGGGACAGGGACCGGGTCAGGGATCTGCAGAAACTCTTACTGAAGCTAGTGCCTTCCCGAGCGCGTCTCCCGAGCTCCCGGCTGTGGTTCCTCTGTTACCTGTTGAGAGAGGACAGAGACATCACTGCCAGGGCGCCAGAAACCCAGCAGGACCAGGCACCCGCACAAGACCTTCTCTGGGGTCGCCTGCTCCGAGACTGAAATTTCTCATTCTTAGTGCTTTGCTTGAAAATGAAATGGATGCCCAGCTCAGAGCAGCCCGGACGAGGGCACGCACACCCCCGCAGCTTTTGTGGGGCTGCAGGAACGTCTTTATAAGATGCTGGGTCGAAGGTGTCATGCCATCAACTGCGATCAAGTGTCTCTGCTGCGGCATGGCCCATTTTCACGGGGCATCTTAAGCCCCTACAATCCTGAACTTGCCTCCCCTCCTTTAAACAAGGGTTTTTCTACGAATCAAGGTCAGGATCCTCATTTCCTGGAGAACACGAGTTCATTTCAGGTTTTGTAACAGGTTCAGCAGGGTTAGAAATTAAAGCACTCGGAGGTTTAATGTGGTATCCAAATGCAGCACAAACATTCCCATTCCGGATTTAGATGAACAGCTTCACACATACCCCCGCCTTCCCGCAACTCATTTAAGCCACAGCACCTCCAAGAGATAATGTCACAGATCCTGGTCTCCTCCCGGATCCCCCAAGTGAGGTGTAAACCCCCAGGCCAGCACCCTGTCCCCCTGCTGCAGCCCGCCCAGGTATCCGGCAGCGATAACCCCGCTGCGCCTCTTCCTCGCGCAGTAACTCCACGCGTGGGTGACACACGAGGGATAAAAAGCGTCTGGGTACATCGGACACAGATATCACAGCCTCGGGCATCAGCGGTTTGCACAAGACTTTGATTTTCCGGTTAAGCCTGTGTGTGGCAGTGGAGCAAGGGGGCGATGCTGGGGACCACCACGCGCCCGGGGGCCGTACGTACCCATCATGCTGTCCGTCCCGCTGATCGGGGGCGTGTGACTGGAGACACCGTACGGCGTGGAGGCAGAGGAAAAGCCAGACACAGAGGGGAGTCCGCCGTTAACCTCTCCTGAATGAAGCTGGTAGTTCTGGCAGAGAGGGGGAGAGGGGTGAGAGGTACCCTCGAAAGGCTGCCGGGCTTCGGCGGCCAGGCCAGGACCCAGGTCCTCCCTGTCGGCAGCCGACAGCTAGGGGACGAAGTGACGTGCCGCCACCGGCCAGCCGAGCAGAGCCCCCCAGCCCGCCCGCGGCAGCGCGGCGATGCGTTACCATGCGTTCGTGCTGATGTAAACTGTTGAAGCCGCTGGACTGCGGGAGCGGGGAGGAGGAGCTGCCCAGCATGGCACCGTAACTCGACTGGCTCATGGCACCCGGTGAACTCCACAGGTCTGGCGAGTTATGGAGACCGTCTGGAAGGAAAAACGGAGCTGAGTGGGACAGAGACGCCGGCATGCGTCCCACAGCCCACGCCGGGGCAAGTCAGCCTGGACTGAGGGGCTGCATCTGTCCCCATCGCGTCCTGCCTATGCCGAGCATCACCCGCTGAGCAAATCGGAGCCATCTCAGGGCTGCCTTGCTGTCTCGTACGCTCCTGCCCCGAGCTCCCTCCATCTCACGTGCTGCGCAATTCCTCCCATCGACCGTAATGGGCCAGGCAGCCCCTGCTGGACGCCGGGGCTGTTAATAACTCACCTGCCATATAAAAGGCTCCGGGATACACAGTGCTGGGAGGTTTTGAGGGAGTATATCCAGCTGGATCCCTGCTGTAGTCATCACCTGAGTTGGATGGATACACCTGCGGGGCAGGAAAGGGGTTGGAGAGGAGTGCTTGGCCACCCCACGGCCCCGCAGCCTCCCCATGGGTCACCCCACCCCGCGCAGCTTCGCTTTTATTCATCGCAGTGAATGACAGAGTCGGTCCCACAGCAAAGCCGGGGTGAGGAAAACGAAGCAGCTCAGCTGAAGTCACGGCGGCGGTACCGAACGGCGCAGCTCTGCTGGGGAGCGGCGCAGGGGACGGGGCCATCGCGCAGACGCGTCCCGGCTGCCTTCCCGTAACAGCGCCGATCCCCGCAGCCCCCCTCCTGCAGAAGACGCCAGCAGAAGTTTCAACTCTCTGCTCTAGTTCCTTTTTCTGCGGTTATAACTTTTTATGGGTAACCGCAAAAGCCATCATTTCTGCGTGCTAACCCCGCACCCAAGGGCGTGGGGCTGGGCGGTGGCGACGGGGACCCTGCTGCACGCCGGGCTGCAGCACCGTGACGGCAGCAGCCGCTCCTGAGCGCAGCCTCTGCCCAAACCCTTCATGGAAATCAGCCCGTCCCGCTCGAGGGGAAACTGAGGCACGGGGGAAGCTGAGGGCTCAGCAGGCCTTCAAAAGGGATGTCACACGGGAGGGGATGGCTCTCGGACAGCTTTTGGTCAGATTTCTGCAGCACCGTTCAGCTATGTTATTCAATAGCATAATAAGCAAAAGAAAAAGCCTTTTTTTTTCCTTCTAAATTAACCAAACCCATCCTAGAAAGCCCTTACCGAAAATCACCCTGTGCCAGTGCAAAAATATACTATTTTTTTTTTTTAAAACAGAAATTCAACACGCAAAGAAACTGAAATGCCACTCAAAATTACGTGAGAACTTTGGTTACAGCTTATTTTCGTCTCCCTTGATTCATTCTGAAACCGCCAATGATTTTTTTTTTAAATACAGGCGAAAGCAGAGGCGGTGCAGGGGCTGGCCAGGCACGCTCAGCCAGCTCTGCCTGGAAGACACAGCTCTCTTTGGAAAGGAAACCTGCCCTGAGTTTCTCTTTCCCCACACCCAGCCAGCTCCCTCCGACCCCTTGTCCTCATCCAGCAAGAAGGGGCAAAATTCTTCTCTATTTCTGTAGCTGCACAGAACACGGAGAATTTCTTCTTTTTTTGGGGGGGGGTAATACAAAATAGAGGTCTTTTTGTTAAAAAAAAGCAGCTCTGAAAAGCACCAGCAATTGCACTTCAATGTCTTGCTTCGTCTTCCCCTGGCAGCCCAGGCTGCTGCTTCCCGGAGCAGCTCCCCTCAAAGCTGGGGGAGTTCAGAGCCCCGGCGGCAGCCCCGGCCCCTCGCTGCCCATCGGCTCTTGCGTAGCGGGTGGCCGGACCCCGTGGGGCAACCGGGAGCCAAAAGCAACTTGTGGGCATCGGTGCTACAGATTGAGACTGGGGAACTTGTAAAAGAAAGAAAAAAAAAAAGAAATAAAAATAAAATAAAGAGAGGGGGAAGGGAAAAACCTGAGAGACGCCGGCAGCTGCCCTTCGTCCCTCACTCAAAAAAAGAAAATTCACGGCGCTTCGCCTTTGCGTGGCATCGCAGGACAGCGTCGGGGCGAAGCGGGCGCGCGGAGCCGCGCGTGGGCAGCGCATGCGGCCGGGGAGAGCGGGGGAATGGAGGAGGCTGCAAAGAACGAGAATCCAGTAAATTGACTTTTCCTATAATTTGATTAAATAGCGGGAGCTGGGACAGGGAATCGAATGAAGCACGTCTAATAGCCCCGCGCCATCTGCCAGGGGCTGGCACCTGGCCAGCGCGCGAGGCAGCTGTGCGGCAGCGGAGCGGGCGCGGGGGGGCCGCGGCGAGCTGCAACATCCATTTAATAAATCCAGAGCGAAAAGAAGAAGAAGAAAATAGCAGGGATGAGCGGACGAGGCTTGCAAAGAAGGGGGAGTTCGCCTTGCTGCGTATCCGCCCCGCTCTGCTGTCCCCGACCCCCCCATTTCTGCTGGATCCTGGGGGGCCAGGTTTAACCCCAGGAGGGGCCCTGGCCCCTCCAAATCTTTCGTTTCGCTGCTCAGCGCAGGGGGGGCTGTGAAAAGCCAACCCCGCTCTTCCCTGCACCGGCCAAGCGAGGAGCATCCCAGCCCCACGGCGTGCGGGGGAGCCGGCCGAGCCGGCGGCCGCCGGCCAAGCGCCGCAGGAAACGGTAAATCAGGGCCAGGTCTCTGCTCCCCACCCCGCGGCCCCAGCCCTCGCGTCGGCAGCTCCGGCGGCGGCCTCGGGGACCTCCAGGTGAGGTCATTTCCTCTGGTTAAAATTGCCAGCGCAGCGAGAGCGCCGCTTGAAAAGCCCCAGCGCTGGGATTCGCAGGGCTTTGTGGTGCTGGGGTTTTCCCCCCCCTCCGGTCCCTGTTTTTCTTCCTTAAATGCATGAACTGGGGTGGGACTTGAGGCAGACTAAAGCTAAACAGAGCAGTGACCAGGCTGCGAATTCACAGGCTGAAACGGCTCCCAGCCACCGCACTCGCTGGTAACAAAATCCTGCAGGAACCGACTTGCACAAAATCCCTCCTCGCCTTCCTCCGGCAAAGCCGGCCGAGGTGCAGCAGGGGCTCGGGGGCCTCATCCAGCCCCGGGTCCTGCGTCTGGACACGCCGGCTCGCAGGGGAGCGCAGCCGCGAGCACTAACTCTGCTTTCCAGCTCCACGTCGCAGGGAGGCTCAAAGGGGCTCCCTGCCCCGCACTGGCCCAGGCCAGCACCTATTTCATAAGAACTAACCCCAAAAAGCCGCGGGTTACAAGCACGGGTACCCCCGCGCCCGTCCGCAGTCAGAGCCGCTCGGTCCCTGCCCCGCATCGTCTGTCACATCCCTCTTCAACCATCCCACGTCGCCAGTGCCTCTTGGTGCCTCTGGCAGAATCACTCCCCTTTCAGCCACCCTCAACTATTCCAGCCGCTGACCTCTCCCGAGTTTTCAAAGCAGCTAGGGAATTACAGATTAAAGCACTTTATTTTAATAAGATGCTGATGAACCTATTTATTTTGCACGGGGTCCAGCGATAACACGGGGCGGGCTCCTGCACAGGCAAGTCAGCCACGAAAGACCCTTTGATCCGCTGCCTTTGAGGCCGGCGACTCCTTTTGCTCCGCGCTTCTCTCGCCGCCTCGGTGCCAATTTCCCTCCCCAGGTGTGGAAGTTCAAAAACAAACCAAGAAGCCGGAGGTCACGGCAAAGAGAGGGCAGCGGGAAGAGGCAGCACCGGCCCGTACAGCACAAACTGGAGCTTTGCGGTCAAGGGGCAGGCGAGGCGAGAGCCAGCGCTTTCTGGGCTGGAAAAGCCCGCGTGCCGGTGTCGGCTCAGACACGGAAGGGGCTGAGATTTGGCAAACGCCGAGCGGCTCCCTGTGGGAATCGGGGGCCTTAGGGCACCGCCAGCACGACGGGCAGCAAGCCCCGTCACCTTTGAAATCTGAGGCCAATAAAGGGCCATTTGTCGGGAGCGATGCTTTCCCCACATGTCCACGGGGGTTTAGAAGCTCTGAATTTCACACAGAAACTCGACGCAGCGATACAGATTCTGCTTCGAGCAGGTTTTCCCTGTTAAAACACAGACTCTTGGAGCAACTCAGCACCGCTGACTGGAGGTGGTTTCTGCGTGATGCGGGTCCGCAGGGACCCTCCGCCACCTCCCGGTCTGCCAGCCCGATCCGGCAAGCCCCCGCTGCTTTCCTCTCCCTCCATCCTCCCAACATCGGCATCTCGGGGGCCATTTCCAAAGGCAGAGCCCGTGGTGGAGCGTACCGACCAAGCTGGCACTGAAGGAACGCCGCAGCACGAGATTTCCCCCGCGGGTGGACGCATGTAGGTGTTCCCCGGGGAACGGGGGAGCGGGCACGCGCTCCACGTCGCATCAGCATCAGCTTTGGCAGCGAGCGGCACGACACGCTCAGGCACGAGCACGGCTCCAGCGCAGCCCCGGCCTGGGCTCCCGCTCGCCTGCGGGACAGAGCCCGCCCGTCCCCCTGCAAGCACGCAAACGCTCCAGCGAGGAATGCAACCTCGGCCGCCGCGCAGCCAGACAGCTCCCATATTCCTGCAGGAACCCTCCAGCCCGCTCCAATTAGCTTTCCTGGAGATCCTATTACTTCTAGCCACAAAGACATTGTTCAGTTTATTCCCCTGTAACAGCCGCGGGAGCATGGCTAACATATTCCTACAGGCTGCTCGGCTTTCTTATAAAACAGCCCAGGCAGCGCACACACCTGGAGCAGCCCCAGCTGCCTGCCCGCGTTACAACTGGTTTGGTTTCCCTTCTGGAGTGAAATCCGATCACACCGAATATTGCATTTCACTCGGGCACTCGCGACATAACGTCAAACAGAGGAGAGCCGGCGAGGGCAGGAGGCGATGGGTCCGGGCTCTGGCTGGGGAGGTGCCACCGCCGGCTGCTCCGCGCGGGGAGCGTTGCAGCTCCTTCTCTCTGATTGCTGCCCCGGCACTGCAGTCTCACAGCGTTTCCCCATTTCTCCTGCTGTAGCTGGGAAAACCCTTCCTCCTCCTGCTAAAATCCAAGCCCTCGATGTTTGGGGTGGCTGGACGCGGAGGGCCGGCAGCTCTCGCGGCAGAGGGAGCAGGGACGCCCAGGGGATGGAGGAACGGGGAGGGGATGCCTGCGGGGAAACGCTCCTGCCACTTACCGAGGAGGGGAGTCCAGGAGGCACCTTCCGAACCTTTTTGGGCTGTCCATCTGGTTTAAAGAGAAGAAAAGAGGATCTAACTTTTGAAGGGGGCTAGCAGGAGGGAAAACAGCTATAGCTAAAAGTCTCCGAGGATGGAAGATGCAGGTACAAACAGGGCTCAGATCCCAAATGCCCCATAGCCAAAGTCAATAGTGAAAATGTCTGAGGATGAACCTCTCCTCCTCGTCTCGACTGCACCCTTTGAGGGTGGGTTTCACCCACAAACCGAGTCCACAGGGCAGCCTCTCCCCTGAAACACCACGACAAGAGGTGGCACCACGCAGAGAAGGGCCGCGCTTGCTCTTTGGAAGAGACTGAGCCCACAAGTAACCCCTCCTTGGGGTTCTTCTTGAAACAATTTAACTTGAAGTGGGTTTGCAGAGAGAGGATGCAGAAAGATGCATTTGTTAACGCAGGGATGGGGTTGTATTTTCATTTGCTCCTTATACAGCGATATACTTGGGAAAGCTTCCCTGCGGGAAGGCCGGTCCCTCCCCAGCCCATCTCATCTCTCCAGGTCCAGCTCCGAGGCGGGAGGACGCAGCGTCCTGGGGGAAGGGAGACAATTCAGGGAGGTGGGGGGGGAAACAGCCCGAGAAGTGGCTCAAGGGGAAGCACTGCTTAAAAATTTGGGTGTTTTTTTTTTTTTTTTTAGTTCATAATTAAGGAAAGCCCCAGCTGGGGGGGGTGCAGGATGCCAACACCGCAAGTCTGCCAAGCCAGGGACTCTGCCGGGTTGTAGCTCAGGAGGAGAAATTCATCACACCTGATGCAAAAGAATCATTTTCCAGGCTGACAACATAAACCAGCAACGTTTTGAAGTGGCAATATCAAAGTGGGTGCCTTTTTCTGAAAAGCACTGGAAAAAATACACGTAACACTGGGTCGCTTCTGGTTTCGTTTGTTGGGGAAAGCCCAAAATAGCAGCAAGAAAGTGACTTTGGAGGGTGCGGGGCGGAACTATGACAAGAAACACAAGTTCTGGAGAACTGGGGCTTGTCTTCAATCAGAAGTTAAGTTCACACCCAGCCTTAGCCTTCGTTAAAAGCAAAATGGCTTATTCCCAGGTAGATCCAGGCGTGGGCAACTCCTGCCCTGCAACATCGAAGCAGGCAGGGAGAGGTCTCGGAGCAAACGCTGCCTGCGTCCCAGGGCGCAGCTCCCGCGCCCCGGCAGAGCGCCCGGACCTCACGCCGCTTCTTAACGACTTGTTCCTGGCAGTCCTGTTTGCTTGCAGCAGGACAGGGGCTCCAAGGAGGGCCATCGGCCATAAAAACAGCCTCGAAGGTGGCCCAAGGCTTTCCAGGAGTGACTACGGATGAGCGGTGTGGCTGGGGGCATTTTTAGAAGAACCTCAAGCCATTTGCTGCTTTCACCTAATCTGACATTTTCCAGAAAGAAGGAAATTCTACATGATTCTGAACCCAAACCCCCTTTTTAAAAAATTATATATATATATATATATATATATAGATTTTCGCCCCCCTAAAAAAACCGAATGCCAATTTCACGCCTATGTGCACACATGGCAACATCAGTGCTTTTATTCCCGAAGGCGCCCACCCAGTTGACAGCCCCTGTGGTCGCTCAACCAAGCTGCAGGACAAACCGGAGCGGTGGCACCCGAGGGTGACACGAAGCGACTTACCTATGTTGCTCTCAGCACCTCTCCTGCGAGGATTGTTGGGGTAAGAAAAATACTGAGACCCCCCTTTCACCCCGGTAGGGGAAAGCGTGCTCGGACTCGCGATTCCCATTTCGCTGGGCAGGAAACCAGTCTGCAAACAAGGAGACAGAAAAGCCCTTCCATGTCATTATGCTGGAAAACCACCGCGCTCGCTGGGAGGGAACAGAGATGCCTTGAGCTGCATTCGCACAAAGGCAGCCGAGGGGAAAAAAAAGAAAAAAAAAACCCCAAAGGCCAGAAGGAAAAAACAAATATGGGGGGAGCTATGGGGGAATATATGTGCAACAAGAAAAGGGTCTTTCAAGCTGTGTTTTCTCACTGGATCCCAGCAAGGAAGCTCTCTGCAAACCAAGGATGCAAACGAGCAGGTGCCATCGCAGGGAGCATCGCAGTCCCACGCTCACCGCGCTGCCCGCGAGGGCAGGATGAGACCCTGCCGACGGCTTTATCGGCCCAGCCTGCTGAAGGAGGCGACAGTCAGGCGGAGGGGCTCGTTTGGCAGCGCTCCCCGCCAGCCTGGCCAGCCTGCCCGCAAAGCCGAGGGGTCGGAAGCATCTCCCGGGGGCAGCGAGCTCTGCCCACGCAGGAGCTTGCTCGGGACAAAACTCTTCCCTCACCGTCTCCAAGGTTTTACAGCAAGGGATTACAGTTTCTGATGGGATCGGTGCTTTGGTGCCTGCGAGGGACACGCCTGATGGGCACAGCGTGTCCACCCATCCTCAAAATGCACAGCCGACCAAACGGCCCCACGCTGCCTCTCACCCCCGCGATGCCGTCGGGGACCCGGCCGGGGCAGGGGACGGATACAGCGCTCACCCACCGGCAAACCCGGGAGCCCCCAGGCTGTCACATCTCTCGAATGTGCCTAAACCGACTGCGAGAGGTTACGCGGCCGGCGGCCCATCTCACTGTGCCTCTCCCAGTCCCCCCAGCCATAAAACCCAGCCCGGGGTGCCAGCACTGACGGTTTCTCTCCCATCCCCAACGCCGCGCAGCCGGACCCATCGTGGACGATGCAACGGAGCTGCAACGCCTCTGCTGGGGGTGGTTTTCTCTTGCATTTTATCAGGGAAAAGTCAAATCCCTCTTTCTAAAAAGAGGGAGCTCCTCTCTCGTGTTTATCCCAGCTGACCTTGGGCACTCTGGGAAGCAGCGTGGAGCCGGCAGGAGCCGGAGCCCAGGGCGCTCGCTGGCTCCGGGGATGGAGCAAGCGTGCCTTCGCTCCAGGAGCACACCCGCTGGCATTGCCCCTTTCACCTTGGGAGAAAGTTAAATGTATTTACGTGGAATTTAAGAGGCCTGGCAAAGGGCCTGTAAGTAACAAAAGCTTAGCTTTGACCCATCTTCCGAGGGCAACATGTTGAAATAAAGGAGGATTTCAGGCTTTTGAGAAACTGGAAAGAAAAACCCACTGCTTTAAAACGCCGTCTCCTCCAGAAAGGGGTCGGGGAGGGAAAGAGGAGCTCATGTATTCACAGCTGGTGAAATTCCTGCAATCTGTTCCACCGGTCATATTACCTTTGCACTGAAACCGCTACGCGCCACGGAGCAGCGCGGCCAAGAAAAGCAAGCGGCACAGCACCCTGGAGGAGATCCCGGAGGGCCGAGTCGCTGCCGCCCAGATCCTCCAGCAGGTACCTCCAGAGAGGCACTGCGATTTTAAGGCCATTTCCCAGAGAAAAGGATTTTCTTCCCCTTCCCTCTCCCTGGGGATGCCTCCAGAGGTGGTTAAGGGTTAAAGGAGGGGGGAGCCACCGTTCTGCCCTGGAGGAGGGCGTTTTGGGGAAGAACGAGCTCCCCATCCAGGGCATCTGCCACTGGACAATTTTCCAACGCTTTTCAAAAAGAAAAAAAACCAGGTCATCTCCCCCCGGCTCCTCCAAAACTGGAGCCAGAAGCAACAACTGTTCTGGGGGCCACAGCGAGCGTGCAGACGGCCCCGCTCGCCTCCCGCCGCCCCGCACAAGAGGGGTTTTGTCTCCCCTCCACATCAAACGGGCTCCGTCTCCCGCTCTGCCACCCGATCCGGACCCGCGCGCCCGCGCCAGGGCCTCTCCCGGCCCGCGGCACCATTTGCCCACCCCGTTTCTGTTACCTTATATCTCCCCCTCCTCCATGAAACCCCAGCAAAACCGTAACATTAAAAAGCAAGGCTTGGCATCTGTCCCATTTTTATTTTAGCAGCTTCAGTGGTAAATTAAATCCACTCTGGCACAGACAGCCAGCACAGCTGTTTCAGCAAAGGAAACATCCTCAGTTCAGAGAAGAGGAAATTATGACAAATTTGTGTAAAATTAAAACATGTAATATGTGTGTGTGTACATGTATAAAATAAAAAGCTGTCCGGCCAAAAGCTGCTCCCTTGAATAAAATGGTGGGACTGTTTCCCCGGGGCCATGCTTGGGCACTGACGGGGCGGTTGCAGCAACACATCAAAGCGGAGGTGCTCGCTCCTTCCCGAAAAACTATTTCTGGATGCCGGTGGCAGCAGGCTAGATTATCTCAGGGCTGGCTGACTGCGTTCCCGGGCTCTGATTTACGCCTGTGGAATTCCCCACGGGAAGCAAGTTTTTCCCCACGGCACAGCCCTGGTCCTCCCACCGGGGTTCACACGGGGTGACCCAACAGGGCAGGGTTGTTGCTGCAAGAGGCAGCTCTCCCATGCCGCGTCCCTCCCTGACTGCGGAGCTGAGCATCTGCTGCACGTCCTGCATTGATGGAACCACCATAAAACCAAAACACCGCCCGATATCCACCGAAATGCTGCTACAACAGTGCAGGAACCGTCTCGTGGAGTCTCCGTCCCCTTAACTGGCGAGTGGGGGGACACGGGGACGCTGGCCGGGTACCGGGGGATGCTGGCTGGGGTACGGGGGGACGCTGGCCAGGGAGGGAGGGCGTGCAGCACCAGGCGCAGCGCTTGGAGGCAAAGCGAGAGCCCTGAGGCAGGCAGGTGGAGGGAGAAGGTGCCTCCCGGAGCGCTCCTCTGCCCGCGGCCACCCTGTCACAAGGAAAGGTGTTGCTTGGCTCCGACTCACTGAAACTCCCTCTGAGGGCAGTGTTGGCTAGGTCATATCTGATTAAATACAAATCAGCTAGAAGCAGGATTAACAATAATAAAATAAGTGAGTTTGAAGAGGTTTTGAAAAGAATTGAGAAGCTGCTACAACCCCCTTTTCTAAACTCTGACAACTCTTCTGAGCCAGCAACACACCCCCGTATAAACCCCTGACACTCAGCAAGACGTTTCTGAGCAGAGCAGAGGCTTTCCAGGACCTCGTGCAGAGAGGTGAGATGCAAACCGCCAGGTTCCTTTTCATCCCCAGGCTCTCACTCCTAGCAGCTTAGCCAGTAACTGAAGCAAAAACATCTCAATGGATTTTATCGTTACCTGGTTTAGTCCTGGCATCCCTGCGTCTCTTCCGAACGTGGAGTACGAGGCTCTTTCACTGCTCTTCCCTACAGCGGAGAAAAGACAAGACAAGGTTTTGTGAAAGAGGGAAGGGGAGGTTTGGCGTGCACCCCCGCCCTCCCGGGGCGTCCCGCCGAGGTGTGAAGCCCACTCTCGTAACGCAGCTTCCTCCGCCCATCTTCAGAGGTGACTGCCTCCCGAAATAGCTGGTTGCTAAAACAGGAGCTCTTTTAAGTTCACGGACAGCAGGGCTCGGCTGGTCCATAAACAGCAAAACCCCAAAACTGCAGCGATGCAGGGAAGTGCTTGTGGCCATGGAAACTGGCAGTGTCAGACCAGAGTAAAAAAAATCCCTCCAGACATATTAAAAAAAGCCAGCCGAATTTGGCAGAGGCAGTGACAGAGCAAACCGAAAGCCAGGCATGAGTGACCAGACTCTGCGGGTGCTTTCCATACAATAGGAAATACAATTCCAGCGCACGCTGAGCAGCAGTGTGCGGAGCTGAGCTCCCGCTCCTTACGGCGCAGGGTTTACCTTCTTCCCCTTTCCTGGTGGAAATTCAACTTTCCAAAAACCCATCCAGATCTAAAGAGCAGGCATTCAATAGAAAAGCATTTCCTTCCTTTCCAAGCCCCCTCCGTTAGGTCCCACCGGCCAGGCTCCTCCCAGGCCGCGGGGCTCCTCGCAGCCGGAGCATCCCCGCCGACCGGGATGCTGCGCGGGAGCAGCCCCGTGCGAGCCGAGCCCACGTGCTCCAGCGCTGCCAAGTGAACTTTAGCACCCAGCAACGGCTTTTATCAAACGTGCTCAACCTCACCCTGCCCACACGTTGCTGAAAATAGTGTTTTCAAGGGGGGGGGGGGGGGGCAGAGAAACCCAACGCACATGGTGAAATGTTTCCATTCGGAAATGTCCTTGTAGTCTCCTCCCTTGTGGTCACTGCCCCGGAGCACACGGTGGCCCCCAGCAAGCAGCACCCATGGGTGCCAGGGCAGTGTCACAGCCCCGGGGTGGACCCCAGGCCAGGGAGAACGGGAAAAGCTCTACCTGGGGCAGCCAGCAGCACAACAGTCTGCTTTGGGGTTTCGCCCCCCACCCAAAGCAAAATTAGACATTTTTCTAGTGGGGATCACGCACTTTTTCATTAAAAAAAAAAAAAAAGAAAAAATGGAGTGAAAATATATGTGGAATTTTTCCCTTCTGTTAATTACAGCCTATTAACGGTGCCACCGGGGAAAAGGGGGAGGGAAGAGGGAAAGAGGAGATGATGATCAAAAAGGCTCTGAACCCAGGACAGGGCGGCCCCGCTCCCGCAGCTGCCCCATGCTGGCGCAGGGGCCTCTGCCCGCGATGCGGCCGGGAGGCGCTGGGCTCTGCCAGCCCCTCGCCGCCCCCCAAAAGCCCTTCCCCGAAAAGGGGCGATCGCATCCTGCCTCCGGTCTGGCTTAGTAAGCAAAATTGGGAGGGGGAGGATTTTGCCAATCAGCTTAATCTAAAGCCATCACCGACGCCTGCTAAGATGCAGGTTAATGCACTGGGGCGACGTTTGGGCTGGCGGGCAGCTCCACACGCGGTTAAGAGGTTTTGGGGAGCAGACGAAGAGGGGCGGGGAGCAAATTTCCCCAAACCAACCTCCCTGAAGCACAGGGCAGAGAGATGGGAAGAGAGAGGAGGCTGCTCGGTTTTGCAACCTTAGCGTGGGGGCCTTGAACTCAAGCCAAAATTTCAGAGCGGGTTCCCCCACTACAACCCCCAAACCCGAGACCTCCCCTTCCCGACGGTGCCGGGGGTCACAGTGCGGCACGCCAGCATCCCGCCGCCCCTCGCCTCCGGTGACAGCGGGACGCACCGGGCGCCGCTGCCATTTCGTTTCAGAGGCTTAAACGTTAAGTAAACAAAGGTCAAAATGTCAGAGGACGGATCTCCTAAATGACCTAATTTTTAAAAGAGCTTAGCAGCTCTATTTGGCGCAGCGCCGGCAACGTTGCACAAATAACTCAACAGGTTGTGGCATCAGGCGGATCGCGATTACTCCTAAACCAGAGGAAAACCAGGGTAATGCCACGTTAGTTTATCTGGTCAGCAGCAGCCAGGCCTCCCCGTCTGATAATACGCTGCTGCTTCCACGCATGGCTTGCGTGGTGAAGCACCGAGCCAAACGCCTCTGCCGTCAGCAGATAACCTCGGAGGCCGAGCCCCAGGGCTCTCGGCACAGGCGCAGGAAGACGAAGGATGCAACCCAGTGCCAGCTCTGCACCGTATTGCTCCGAAACCTCCTGCCTTCACCTGAGGGTCTTTCATGCCGCGCTCGGTTCACGTGGGACAGCAAGCGTGGCCGGTACCAGCAACCTGCTCCATGCTTGGGTCAGCGGGCGTCTTGTGGGATGGGGGAAATAGGGAAAGGGAAGGCAGCCCCCCGGACAGCCCTGCACCCTCCTTCATCATCACATAAAAAAGGGAAAAAACAGCAAAACCCTCAGCAGTAGAAATTTTACATTTAATTGCCTAGGAAAACAAGGCAGAAGGAAGAACGGCAAACTCTTCTGCATGGGAATGTATCTAGCCTATTGAAATAAAAAAAGGTCACAAGTTGGGCAAGAAAAAGCTGAACTTGCCAGCAGAAGGTGCTGTTTCTGCTGATGGGGAGATGCCAGCTGGCACATGCGGCAAACCCGGCTGAGCTGGGACTCGCCCAAGTTGCCCCTTCGCAGCCACAGCCCAGGGACACCGACCAGAACGGTGGCGAAACCCCAGGACCACAGCAAGGACCGGGACGGAGGCAGGTCTTGGCAGAAAACACCAGGAATCTCCCCAAATGCCATCTCACTCCTGACCGAATTACTGAAATCCCGCAGATGGGTGTTAAGGGATCTCGGGGGGGGAATAAAAATCAGAAGATACTGGGAACAAATCCCTTGAAGAGGAAAGGGGTTTCCCTTGGAAATCCTATCTGTTGGATTTACCTCTGCAAATTTTAGCATGCAAAGGCGGAGGGCACCTTGAGCAAGGTGCATCCAGAAACTGGCTGGGAGCATTTGGTATTTCCAGCTCTTCATGGCATTGCTTCATTGGGAGCCCTGGCATCCCCCTCCCGCCTTTCCCACCCCCGCCAGCTCTTTCTATTAGGAAAAACTCCTTCCCCAAAGGGCTGTCAGGGCCTGGCACAGGCTGCCCAGGGCAGGGGCTGAGTCCCCATCCCTGGGGGGATTTAAAAGCCGGGGAGATGTGGTGCTTGGGGACATGGGTTAGTGGTGGGCTTGGCAGCGCTGGGTTAGCGGTTGGACTCGATGAGCTTAAGGGTTTTTTCCAACTTTAACGATTCTGTGATTCTATGATTCCCCTGCCCCTCGCCTGCCCACGCTGCCTTCAGCCCTGCTTAATAAGCGATTTCCCAACCTCTCCTCTCCCCAGCATGTTCTCTCTTTCAGGATCCCGCTGTGCCAGGCTCAGACGAAGCCTCCTCAGGGTCTGCCTTCACCCAGAGCTTTTGCAGAGAAACCCCCGCGCACCATTTACGCTCTCTCCTCCCAAAGGCAGATTTGTTCCCGGGCTCGGAGACAAAGCAGCTGAATCAAAACTCCTCTTTCCCAAGGCTGCCGCGAGCTCCAGCAGTGGCAGGGTTTGGCTTCGGTGCCTGGGACCACAGCAGCATCTCACCTCCACCACGGCAAACCACAATTTTAAGTAAACTTGTGGTTTTGCCATTTCTCTCCCCAAGAGAAGCCCCGTTCACAGATGCATACAAATAAGCCAAGAAAAGGCGATTCAACGCTGCCTGTGGGTTTTGCCGGCGCCTGCCGGGAGGAAGGCGGGTGCTTTGCCGAGGCGCAGTGCCCCGCGCTCCTGCCAGCCCACGGGGAGTTCGCGCCAGTGCCCCCGCATCGCCCCGTCCCCGCGCTCCGAAACGGAGCCCCGGTGCAGCCCCGGCACCCACCGCCCCGGCCACGGCACAGCCACCCACCGCGCGCCTCCCCGCAGCCCCGCACCGGTAATTCCATTAGAGTTATGGCCTGAGGAAAAAGGGGAGGAAAAACACAGCCGAGAAGTAAAACAGGGGAGAAAAAAAATGTTAAAAAACCAGGAGCAGCGACAAACCCCGTCCGTGGGCAGATTAAAACCATTGTCCAGGAAGAACCCAATCCACAACAGCTCACAATGCACACAAGATTAGAAACACTCCTCTGAAAAGAAGCTAATTACTAGAAATAATTACTATAAAGAAATCTGTTATGGCTTATCAGTTTCCCTGCTGTTTAAGCAATCCCCCCCTGCCTGCCCCCGCTGAAGATGAATGGTAAAAGAGTGGCAGATTTTGAAGACTGGTGATTTAAAACAAACAGAAAAGCCCTTCTCACCCTTTGGGACGAGCCGGTTCCTCACCGGGTTGTGTCCTGGCACCACCCCGGGCAGCCAGGGATGGTCCCCGTCACCTCTCCCACTCGAGGCTGGGATGCTCAGACCCCACCGGGACGTCTCCCGTCCTCCCGGGAGCAGCACCAAGGGCTCAGAGCTTGAAAACTTGGAGGAGGGAGCGATGGAGCTCGCAGGCATTGCTACTGCACCCTGCTCATCGGGTTCACCGACCCCCGCCTGGCAGCCTCTGGTGATTTTTATTCAGAGCACTGACAGTATTTCCATTCAGAGACTGACTTACTTTTTTTTTTTCCTTAATTTAGGTTATCCCATCCAGTGCAACACAGGCCACAGCTCCCTGCCCAGTTAGTCTTGCAGACAGCTCTGGTTTTCCCCATCACCTTGTGGAGCTGAAGCTGTGGCAGAGGGAACCTGGGCTTTGGAAAGTATCCGACTGAAGACTGCCCTCGCACCGTCCCCTTCGAAAAGTGCACGAGCGGCGTCACCCGCCGCTCTCGGGGAGCCCCGAGGGCAGGGGAAGGCCAGCCCTGGGAGCAGCACCCACAGGTCCCGCTGTCAGCGCAGCCCCTCTCCTGCTCTGCGCTCCAGGTGCCTCCCAAAGCCAAGCCCCCCTCGTGCCAGATGCTGTACGTTCATCTAAACAACATCTGTAAGCCCCAAACACCACTTCTGTGTGCCCCAGCTGAACAGAAATCAGTATTTTTCCTTCCAAAGCATGCTACGTGAATTCAAACCGGTTCTGGACTAGGCGTGCACCCTGCGATCTGCAGGGCCGTCATCCCGAGAGCGCCTTGGACTGGGGCCGCCCGCGGATGAGCGGGCAGGCAGCCGGCCCTCCAGCCAGCAGCGCCGGTGCCTCCCGCTGCCGGGACTGCTGCCTGCTTGTCCTCTGGGATTAAATCTGTCCAGCACTTTGCACCAGAGCTTTGTGCTCCCCAGCGTGGGCTGTTGAAGCGCCTTCCTCCTCCCCAGGAGCTGAGCAGCCCCCTCCACACCACACCTGGGGGGGGCCTGGGCGTGGGACGAGGGTGCGGGCTGGGGTGGTGGTGCAAGGGACCTGCCTGGGCAGGCAGGCAGGAACAAGAGGCAGGGATTCAGCCTCGCGGGGGGTTCGGGGATGTGCTGGCAGTGTCCTGCTCCCCCAAAACTCAGATCCGCTTTCCTTCTCTCCCGGGCCATGCAAATCCCTCCAGCTCTGCTCTTCTCCTGGAGTTTGCTCTCAATTTTCCCCCTCCCTAACTAAATACACCCAAAATCAATGCTCTGCGCTGCCTCCTCGCGTGATCACCGACGCTCGCAAGCCAGACCCACCTGCAGCCGGAGCTTCCCTGGCCAGCCCTGCAAAGCCAGCTCCCAGCACAGGGACGCGCTGGGAAGAAATTTGGATGAACAAGCTTGCACGTTCCCCTGCTCCTTTATCCAAACAGCCACTACAACCTGCAGTTCCCAAATCTCTCCGCTCGCACCCCTGCTCATGTCAGATCGGTTTGTGAGCGGCAAAATGGCTCATGCGGGAAGGGGAGCACCCGGCTGCAGCCCTGCTCCTCCTCCTGCACACCACGGCCCCAAAACACCGTCAGCCTTCAGGGGCAGCTGAAGTCTCCACCCTCGAAAGGACACGACCACTGCTTCAAAGCTCAGGCTGGCAAGAGTTCCCCAGCCCACCAAAGGCTGGTGAGAGTGGAGCCTCCTTTCCGTTTGCCTGATGCGTGTGGAAAATAGAGCCAAAAAATCGGTTTAGCTCCATTTCTCCAACAAGTGCTGCCTGGCCAGCAGCGTGCCTTCGCTGCGGAAGGGTGCTCGTTGTCCCTAACGCACGCTGTTAGAGGATGGCTGGCTGAAGGCTGCCTCTGGGACGCTGCGCTGACTCAAGAAACACAAAAGCTGAGGACACGGGTTCCTGCAGGAGGCCGGCACCACCCCAGCCGAGCAGCAGCAGGCAGAGACCAGCGCTCAGAGCCCGTGCCAACGGGGGATGCCAACGCGCACGTCTTCTTTGTGGGGCCCTTTCAGCTCGGCCTCCCTCTCTAGCCGCCCAAGTCCATCATTTCCAACGCAGACCGTGTTCTTCCTGAAAAGTTTCTTCCAGCAGTTTCTGATCCTCCTTGAAGAAATAGAGGTTGAGGAGGAAAGAGATACAAATTCTGGTTTTGGCGAAGGGCTTGGACGATAGTCTCGCGCACCTTTTGTCCACTCAGTACCACTGGACGTATCCATCCTAATCTGCTCCTTCCATCTCCTCACATTTTAAAATCCATCGGTTCCACTCAATTCCCCGTTAGCACGAGCTCGCCCGGCCCGCTGCCCCCGGGGGGACCTCGCTGGGAACCAGGGACTGGCAGCTGAAGTGACGCATCTCCAAACCCCACCTTTCCTTCCCACTTTATCACTGCTTTTACACTGTTGTATGCAAAAGCATTATTTTTTTTTTTCTGCTCTCCTTTCTCTCCCCTTCCACTTAGCATTTTGCCACTTGAAAAGTTTTCAGAAGCAGCTTGGGAAAGAGGAAGAGAAAATCCCACCCGTGGCCTTCCTCCGGTCCATCCTTCTCAGCACACAAGCACAGAGGCAAAGCAAAACTTATTTATGTATTTTGGAACCTGCTCCAGGAATTGATGTTTTCTACTTTAACCACATGCAATTTTAGAACAAAAGCAACTTTGAAATGTGAGGAGCCCCGTGCCCCTCCTGGCTGCTCTCTCCCGGCCTCCCCAGCTCCTCTTTCGGCGGTGGAGCTCCTGGTGCTCCAGCCGACCGCCCAGGCCAGCGGCCGAGACCTTGCACCGGCGTGGGGAGACGCAGGCCCAGCGGGCACTCGAGCCTCCGGCACAATGCGTGGCCGCTGTCCTGCCAGCCACGAGGCCGCAGCTCGCCCTCCACTGCGGAGACAGCCGGTGGAAATCGCCCGCTGGGGCAGCAGAGGCTCCGGCTCCACGTGCTGGGGACCGGTTGGGCTCGCAGCCTTGCTGGGGAGTGCCGTGGCGCTTGCCAAAGACTGGGAGCCCTGTCTTTGAGAGGAAGCCAAACGCGTCTTCCCTGCACACATCAAAGGGGAAACCTCCGTGTTCCTCCCCGGGCAGCTCCTTCTCGGCTGGAAACTCTCAAGGCTGCCTCAGCCCCAGGCGTGGGACGGGTTGGGATGGGTCCCCCCCACGCACACCCCCAAGAAACCTTGCTGAACTGCATCAAGGCTCCCCCGACTTATTAAGAAACAACTCTTCTGCTTTGCTTACATCCTCCTGGGGCAGAAAATGAGAAGGAATAACTGCCCTTGCAGAGGGACAGGGGGGAGCTGCTCAGAAACGCTCTTCACGCCTGCGCAGGACCCCCGAGGGGCAATTAAACATCGTCCCCCCCCGACAGCAAGAGGAGCGAAAGCGGGGAGCAGAGCTGAGAGCGAGCCCCTCGCCCCAGACGCAAGCCAGGAGGAGCAAACACATCGCTTTCCAGCACAACCCCGCTCCTCTCTTCCCCTTTCCGACCAGCTCCCCAGGAGGAACCTCCTATCGTGGTGGGGATTTTCTGTTTCAAGCACAATTCCCTCTTCTAACCCCACCCTTCAAACCACGAGCAAACACCGCTAGCTGCGGGGCCCTGCCCCGACACCGCTCCTTCCACACTCGCTGGAGGGTTTTAACCACCGCTGCGTGGGCAAAGGTGGGGAGGACTAACCCCAATTCCTGACCTAATGTCATTAGAGCTCTCTAAGCCCTTCAGGATGGATATTTTCTGCTCTTAATCTCTCCGCCCACCCCCGTGCTGGGAGAGGTAACTGGGTAAATTGTCGCACGCATCCGGTCACACACGATCACCATCTCCGGCACAGCAGGTGGGGCCGGGGCTGCACGGCGCTCGCCGGTCCCCGCGAGCTCCTCATGCTGCCCGGTTGCAGCAGGGGACGGAGGAGCCGGACAGAGCTGCCGGAGCCTTGCAGAACACAAGAAGAGGCCCTCCAAACCCCACTGCAGCGAGGGGAAGCACCTCCAGCTCTCTGCGGAGACTGCGCCGCCCCAGGGCTGCGAGGCTGGAAAGCAAAGCAGCCATGAGCCTGTTGCAAGACCTTAAGGATGAGCTGCGTCTTTTCTCCCCCTCTCTCCCGGTGCTTTTCCACCCTTGATTACCAGCTCCCAAGAGCAAACTCAGCCCATCCTGTGCCAACACTGCAGGCATCAATCTCCGCTACTGCCTCTGGATGCTACCGTAAAGCAGGGAAAAATAATCATGCACATAAAATATGGCAGCTGTCATGCACATCAGGTACTGATGAGACCCTCTGGACAGCAGCTCCTTTAACAACAGCTTTGAAAACACCTTCTGGAGCAGGTCTGACATGGGGAGCAGCGACGCCGGCCAGCGCAAACGCTCCCACCACCGCGTGCCCTTCTGCGTTAGATCTCCCCTGCTTTGACCGCCCACCCGCCGGGCAGCTGAAAGGCACTTACCCACTAGTCCAGCTCCCAGGAATGGTGATGAAGATATGCTGTTGTGAGACGGCAGGTCCCTGTGCTCGCCGTAGTGGGGGCCTTCGCCGTAGCTCTGCTGAAGCAACACGGGAGAGTTACCGCTGGGTGCGTGGGGATGCCGAGCCAAATACCAAGACACAAGGCTGTCAAAGCTCAGTCTCGCCCGCAGAAGGAAGGGTCAAAGTCAAAGGCTCCTCGTAAAAAGGGCACAGAAATTATCTTATCCTCATGGCAAGGGAGAGCAGGGAGGCGCAGCCACGAGGCTGTGGCACTGGGAGGGGATATGGCATCAAAGCAGGGACACACGAGGGGTTTGCCCCATGCTGGCAGCTCCTAGGCAGCTTCTGCCTTCAGCACCCACCAGGTGAGAGCCCGGCAGCCCCCTCCCCAAGCCAGGGGGGCGAAGGGGCAAGGAGAAGGCCTATAAAAATGAGAAATGACACCACAGCACCTGCTCTGCTGCTGACCTAAGGGAAGGGAAAGGTGCCATTGCAAAAACGAATCACACAAACCCATTAACAGGAGCATCTGTCAAAATAACACCATTTCAATTAAGTTAATGTCTTTTCTCTCTTCCCCTCCTCAGGCCCCAGTTACACGCTACCGCAGCCTCGACTCCTTCCCTGCCAAACCCTTCCCGTGCTCTGCATCCCCGCCGATGGTGCCTCGGACGGCCGATGTGGCAGATTGCCCCCAGAGCAAGCCCCAGGTGGCCCCTGGGGCTCCCAAAGCCATGCATGGCGGGTGCCCAGCAAGCTCTGCCGAAGGCACAGCCCATCAGGTGAATCCCTCAACCCACTCTGCTGCCACCCCATTTTGGGGACCGCTCCCACCCCCGGCCAGGAGGCCTCCTCTCCCCACGCCAAAGCCGAGCGTGGAGGGGAGGTTTTTGGAGGAGAAGCCTTCTCCAGGGGGACCTCAAGGCAGCAAAGCCTGGGGAGATGGGGATGGGGGCCCCTCTCCCTGCTGCCATCCCCACAAGGTTAACAGAATCAGTATCCAAAATGGGGCAAAAAAAGCTGGTCCAGGGTTAGACCCAAACGGGGCACAAACACAGGCGCTGAGAAGCCATGGTAAAGCCCTCGTTTATTTTGGTTGGAGCTTGGTGTTTGTGCTTCGTCCTTACCCTTCCTTGGTCAAATGTGGAGCTGTTTTGATCTCCCGTTCCCCAGGAACCTGATCCTGGTCTTTCATCCAAACCTACCGAAAAACAGGAAGAACAAAGGTTACTCTTGCTTTATCAGCAAAGCCTCAAAGGTGTTCTCGCAAAATTAACTCTTCCTTCTACAAACAAAACAATATTTTCATTAATAAACCACTTCCACTTGGCGTGACCGATCCTCCCCACTCCCTCCTCACCTTCCCACTCCAGCTGGGAGTTTATTCCACAAACTTCAAAGCAAATCCCACCACAGCCTGGAAATGCTTCAAAACACGGGACAGTGGGAAGAGGAGAAACAAGTATTTTAACTTGCTTTATTCCAGAGAGCACCCACGAACCTCTTCTCCCCAGAGACCGATGGCGAAGAGGACTATGAATTAAAAACTCATTGCACCCATCCCAGTGCCCCAGTGGGACCTGATTTTTGCCCGTGGTGCTGCTAGGTCCCAGGCCAAACTGTTCTTCATTGCACCTGAGCCGATTAAAAGAGCGACCAGACCTGAAAGGGCCTCGGATGGGAATTGCTGGGGGTACAACGTTACCTGTGGCTTAGTTACACCTGTTCAAAAGCATCGGTTATTTAAGCCCCATCCCGCTCCCGCAGAGGAAGGTGCGCTGCCAACACAGGGCTGATCAGCGCACACTCCCGTTCGTCTCATTTTTAGCCCTCCCAAACGTATCCTTGGCAAAGGGGATCCGACCCAAAATGGCAAGGGACCAAACAGGAGGGTTTTGCAATGTGCCTGCACGCAGGCTGCGGTAGGAAATCATCTCCTTTCATCGTCTGCCAGGTCCACCCAGGCTGCGCCTCTTGGGCTACCAGCACACGAGGCACCCAGGGGAGAAGGTGAACATCCACCAGCACAAAAAAAGCCCAGGGAGTCACATCAGCAAAGCTCTCGCAGTTCGAGCTGGCACCACGACTGCATGGCAGAAACCTTTCCGGGCAGCCGAGCCTCGACTCAACTCGGCAGCAGGATTTCCGACTGTGCTGGTCCATCCCCTCCGCTCCGGTGGGTGACCGGGGGTCGGTGAGCAGCAGTCGGCGTCTCCCCATTCAAAGGCTCATGGGGGTAAAGCCGGGGATTTGAGAGGGGGCCGGGCAGGGGGGGGGCATCGTTCTGCCCTGCGGCTGGGCTTTGGAGATGCTACGCAGATACCGCGAGCTCAGCCGGGGCGGACAGGGAGAAATCCGGGATCTGCAGGAGGCCGAGCAGCGCGGGTGGCACCGGCCAGAGCCATCTCTCTGCCTTGTCCCACGGAAACCCCAACCCCACTGTGGGGGGCATATGGCCACATTTGCCACGGGGCGGCACGAAAAACCTCTCGCAGCGGCTCCCGATGGCCTCCAGCATCACCCTGTGCCACCCCCAGAGCCGGGGCCCCGGGGGCTCTCCGGGGACCCCCTCCGCACCGGACCTTCCAACGACAGCGACGCGCCAACAGCCGAGGTGCCGGCAGGGCCTTACGGGAGATTTTCTTTTAGAAGCAGAGACCTGCTCGTGGCAGCGGTGACAGCGGAGGCGCAGGACGGTGGCAGGGACAGGGGTGCGTGCGGGAGCAAGGACACGGCGGGGCAGGGTTGCAGGGCGCACTCCAATTTCATTTTAGCAGAGCTGATTATTATGGCAAACACGCCGTGTATTTGTCTCCTCCGCTCCCCTTACTGTTCATTTAACCAGAAACTTCTTTCAAATTACATCCTTCTATTTCTGTGCCTTTGTGTTAATCATTTCCCCAGAGAATTGGTGTTTAATTGCTGTCTAATTTGCATAATTATGCATATTAATCTCCACACCTAATGAATATTCATAATTCTCATTTAGATTTTGTTTTCTAATCAAAAATTTCCAATGTGATTACTGTGCAGAGCAGGGATAAGCCTCTAATAATACCTTGGATACTAGGGAGAATTACTGCCAATTCTCCCACCTCCTACTTCCTAGAATAAACTTTTGCTTTGCTAATGTGTTTTTCTAAAGCAATTCATCTGCATACCCTGCAAACACCAATGGAGATCAGGAGGCAGAAATGCTCCTTCTATTCATTTTGCTTTCATGGGTATTTTTAAAGCTCCCCAACGGTCAGGGTGAAGACAGGAGCAGGAACCGCAGCCTCAGACATCCTTGGCAAACTCACCCCTTTGCGCTGGAAGGACGAGGACCGGGGCACCGACCAGGCTTTGGCTGTGGCCGGTGCCCCCACGAGGCGCCTCGGGAGCCCCAGAGCCAGAGGGGAAGCTGAGGCACGGGGGTCTCGACTCCCACGCCCACCGCTGCACCGTGCAGGACGGGCGTTGGCGGGTCCCGGGTCACCCTGCCCTCCCGCAGAGCCACCCCGTCCTGTCTCTAACCCACCCGACGGCAGAGGAGCATCCCCAGGCCAGGATGCTCAGGGGGGCAAGGCTGGGGGGGCTCTGGAGGGGGCTTGGGGGCCTGGAAGCCCAGGATGAATTTTTTGCCAAAACTCCTGGGGGGGGGGGGGAAATCACTGCCAGGCCTCACAAGGAAGGAGGGAAGAGGAGGAGGCAGGTGGTATGGGTGACAAAAGCGGAGGCCAAGGGGCTAATGTGACCCCTAGACACGGAGAAACCCTCTGCACCAGCTGCTTCCACGCTGCGGTGCTACCAGCGCACCCCAAAGAGGGGTCAAAACCACACCGGGTGCTCCAACGGCACGTACCACGGCAGGCTGCGGAGGGCGAGCTGCTCTCCCAGAGCGTGTGCGAGCCCCGGGCACCCCTCTTTCCCGCTCACTGCTCTTGGGGAGACGCGGAGCTGGGGGCAAGCAGCCCCCCCATCCCCTCCCCACGCCAGCCGAGCAGGAGCCAGGAGGGAAACCCTCGCCTCCTCCCATCGGCTCCGCAGCGTGCAACCGGGCAGCACGCACAGCGGTGGCCAGATCCTGCAACAGCAAAGCAACCCCCAGGGAAACCCAAAAGGCCTTTTTTTCCATCCAGGCGCTGGTGTTCACGTGGTCACGCGGCTGCCAAGGCGAAGCGAGGTTATCGCTCTCCCACCCGAGCGGCAAAGAAAGCGGCACACGGCTCGGGAAGCGGCCCCAAAGGCTCAGCCGCCTCCGAATGTGCCCGTGCCGACGTGCCACGGCAGAGCCAGCCCGCTGTCCGATGCCTGCTGGAAAAAAAGGTCTCACACCTTCCCCGAGCTGCAGTCACCGGCATGAAAGGTGCCAGCAAAAATCTCCCATTTTCAGCCTGCAGGTGTTTTAAGGATTCAGGCATTTCTGGGATGAAGCCAGGAAAAAACAGACTGCCCTCTTTCGACTTCTGGCATCTGTCCTACATTCAATGCCAACCTGCTCTTTCCTCCCTTTGTATCGGAGTCACTGTCTAAAATCTGGCAGCAAATGCCCTCTGCCAACCCTGCGAAAACCCAAAGTTCGGCCAAGGGCAGGCCCCATCAGCAGGGTTTTGCTCCACTCGCACCATAAAATCCCCGAAAACGGTGCCACCACCAAACGCGGTCACGCTTTCCCCAGCACGCGGCGCGCACCGGCGGTACCCTCGAGCCCGGCCTTCCCACGGGCACCGCCTGGCACCCAGCAGCCAGGCTCGAGCCAAGTGGAGGAAGAGGAAGGAGCAGAAGACGGGGAAGCCTGGAGTGAGGAGGACACCGGCATCCCTGGGGCTCTCCCCGAGTGCTCGCCCAAGGGTGCCCAAGCATCCCAGCCGGACCCTTTTGTCCCAGCAGCTCGGGAGGCGAGGCCAGGCGCCCGGGGGACGGCCAGAAGCACCTTGGGGCACCTGGTGACGTGTGTCCTGCCTACGGGCGTTGCTCACATGCTGCCGGGCTCCCTCGGGTGAGACGGAGATCCCGAGGCATCTCCCTCGCCCCCCAACTCTGCCTCACCCCCGGGCACAGATTTCCTGCATTAAAGCACGCACAGTCGCGGGGGAAAAAAAAAAAAAATCATAAATCCAAGTCACCAACCCAGATCGTGTCAAAACTCACGTGGCACGGAGCTGAATTACATTCGCACAAGCGAGCTTAATTCTGGCATCTCCCAGCTTTGGAGTGCTCGGCTTTGCAACATTTACAACGCTCTTCCAGCGCAGGGCGCGTGTGCAGTTTTAGAGACGCCCACACGTGCGCGCAGCTGTCGGGAGCCAACTTCATTTTAAAATAAACCCATTTTCCAACTAACCAAGTTAAGGCACACTTTCCAATTCAGAAAAGACAAAAATAGGACCTACCTCCTCTCTCCATTAATACAGTTATTAAAAAGCGTACAGATTAATTGTGCATTTTAATAACCCTGATCATGAATATTCATAACACATTTCTTGCTCATGTTCTAATTAAAACATACTAATAGAATAAGATGTAGCTGTCAGACAGTAATTTTTTTTTCCCTTACGATTTTTGTGCCGCAGCTAAGAAGAGCTGATAGACAAGAACCGTCCTAAGCTCTCAGCATGGATAAAAATAATTTGTCCACATTTAGTCTCAGCAAAAAAGCCCTTCACCCGATAACGAGCCATAGTAAAAGGCTACGCACAAGTGACCGGCAGCCGTTCCCCACCCAGGAGGAACAAACCCGCTTTAAACACACAACACTTGAACAAGACAAGGCATTAAGGAGGGTGTAGGGTTTTCTGCCCCATCCCTGCATCCCAACAGCCACTTATGGTCCCTCAGTTCCCAGTCTGTGGCTTCCAGCCCTCACCCACGGGGTCCCTGGAGCCGAAAATGCCGCACCAAGAGATGCTGCTCTGGTTTCGATAACCAGAGCCCCGAAAGCTACCTGGGCACAGCTGTGAGCCCTGAGGTGTTTTGGAGCTCTGAGACCCCCGGTCCGAGCACAGCACCGGGACGCAGCTTGGGAGGGAGCGTGGCTTCGGTGCCAGCCCCTGCTCGGCCAAGAAGGACTCCCCGAGGCACGGCCTTCGCGTTCAGGCCAAGGCCTTTCAAAACAAGCTCAATCCCTAACGATTCCTTTGCAAGCAAAGCTCAAGGGGTGGGCAGCCGGCCCTCTGGACCTGGACGACACGCAGGGATGCAGAGCGGGACATTTTGCTGACACCTCGAGGACACCATTTGTGCAGCAAGATCCAGAGTTTTTGCTCTTAAATCTTGCACCAAGGGATCCCCGGAGGAGAGCATGCACTGCTGCAAAGCTGCGGTCCAGCAGGCTCAAGTGACTCGAAGGTGCCTAGTTTTCAGTGTCAGGAGGATGCAGCGAGGGGACCGTCACGGCAGCCCCAGGGGTGACGGTGGGGGGCACCGCCAGGGATGCTGCGCTGCTCGAGCTGCGGCTGAGCGCTTCCCTCCCCAAGGCTGCCCTGGCCTCCGCAATCTGCCAGCATCGAAGCACCCTCCCTAATCTGATTCCCATCAAAATGACTAGGCTAGGCTTTTTTTTTTTTAAAGTCTATTAAAAATATTTAGGCCAAGCCCTTCGTGTGGCTGGACAAGGTTCAGGAGCAGCCACAGCTGCCATGAAGATGGCATCTTCCGTCTTCAAGGGTCTACGAACCACAAGGTGCCCGCAGCGAGGCTTTGAAAGCCAGGCGGCAAATTCAGCTCTGCAGCCGGTGCCGTGCCCATGGGCCGGAGCAGGATGGGGATGTGGTGGCAGCTGGGAATAAAAACCCCGCAGCCAGCAGCCCACCACGCTTATGGTATGAATACCCTCAACCTCTGCTAGCCCCCAAGCCACCCCGGGAGAAGCACGGGGGACCCCGCTCCCTGCCTGCCTCCATCGGAGGTGGGATGGCACGAGCCACCACGGATAGAGACACCGGTGCCACCGTAATTTGATTTGAAACAGAGGTGACAGAAGGCTGCTTGATAAACACTTCCAAATTAAGCGGCTTTGTGTCCTAATCGCTCTGGCAATCAGCCTCACAGCAAAATCTCTGCTAAAAGGGATTTGAAATCAATAAAATTAGTCGACTAGTAATTAGCTTTAGTCCCAGTCAAACTAGCAAAGTTGTTTTTCCTGGGGAGAGTTGGCTCCCTGGACCCGCGCATCACCGCTCGGCGAGGAAAAGCCCCCTGACGCACCTTGGCACCCAGGCATCCCCCGGGAAAGGCCCCTGGGTGCAGGCAGAGCCCCTGCAAGGGGAAAAGCGGGCGCTGGGAGCAGCCGCCAGCTCTGCCTGTTTATTTACCAGCCCTGTCTACCCCCGAATAGGAAAAAACAGCTGTGAATGGAAGGCAGCCGGTAGCTGTTTACAGGACGTCGATTGTGGATGGGACTATACAATTTGTTCACTTCCTTTTCCCGGCGCACGAGAAAACAATTTAAAAGAAGAAAAAAAAAAAAAAAGGGCAAAAAAAATCCCCCAAAAGCAAGCGGTGCCGAACACCTGGAGGGCAGCACGGGGTCCCCGGCATTGCCATCTTGGTGGCCCTTGCTCATGGGGCAGACTGGGAGTCCTCACCCCAGGTAGGAGAGGCTCCGTTTCATCCCCTCCACTGCCTCGAAATTTGAGGCTGGACCAAAGCTGGCTGGCTGAGACAGCAAGGCTCAGCTTTGCTGCTGCCTGGGGAGAAAGAAAGTATTTCAGTGGATCTCGCTTGAGAGTGGGAGGTTTCGTGCCTTGACCGCGCAGCCCATGCTGCGCTGCCGGTAGCCACAGCCCAGCTGGTCCTGGGAGAGGGATGCAGCGTGGCCGGACGCAGGATGGGACGGCTCGAGTGAAGACAGCTGCTTGCCGGGATGTGCTCCCCCAAGCCCACAATTTGTGGGGCACGGGGGTGATCCCTGAGGATGAGCACTGCTGCGTAACTGCCCCCCAGAAGGCAAAGTCCCTCCCTGACCGGAGGGACCCAAAGCCACCGCGTCACGCCCCAAGAAGGGGATGGAGCCACGCCGCCCAAGAAGCTCACAGCTCCCCAGCTCGGTCCTGTCCCCTGCCCCTCCATGCTGCCGCTTCCCAACCCACCCAGGAGGAGCAAGCGGGCCAGGCAGCACAAGCGGATGCCCTGGACCACGACAGCCCGGTGAAGCAGAGGGCAGCGACGCCGTCCTCCAGATCGGGCACCCGAAGCAGGGACACATACAACTGCGCCAACACGTTAAACAAACAGGTCATCTCGGAGCTCGCTAACGCGGATCCCTACAAGATTTATGGGGCAGACTCTGCCCATTTATCTTTGTGATGATGAACGTACCGAGAATTCAAAGCCAAGACACGCACATCCACCCCGCACGGGCCCCTGTGCCCCTGTCCCCAGGGAAGCACCCGCTGCTGTCTCCCTCCTCCCCAAACGCGCACTCAGGGATAATTTTTGACTTAAAAAAAGCTGATGCCACCACTTTGGTGATCATTAATTCCTCCGCTTAGCATCTGCTCTAGCATCTCCTGCGCCGTATTCTGGTTCAGCAGTTTCTGCACAGTCCACACTCGGAGCTGGGTTTTGGGAAATGTTTGGGGCTGGGGAAAGATGGGAACGGTATCAGGCAGAGAGTGGGGAAAAATGATTCATTCCCCATTGGATTTGGACAAGGGATGAGTATGGAGAGAAATTAAATCTACAGCCAACATCAAAAAAAAGCCAGAAAGAGGGGGAAAAGAGCCAAAGAAGTACTTTAGTTACTCCTGGTCTTTTGGAAGAAGGTCTGGGAGACGATGCACATGGCGTTGCAAAAGGAAGCTGCATTCGCAGCTTCTGCTGTGGGTCAGGACACTGCTTCGCTCGAATGTCACAGCCCACGGGCGGCTACAACTGCTCTCAAAGGGTGGGGCAGGCTCCAAGGCAGGTCCCGGCCTGGGGCGACATCCCAGAAATGCCCCAGAAGAGACAAGTAAGTGTACAAAACAGTGCCCAGCACAGGGGTGAGGAAGATCTGGGGGGAAAAAATAAGAAAAAAAAAAAGGAAGGGAAAAAAAAAAGAAAACTCAACAAGCAAATTCAACCACCTTTCACTTTAGAAACAAGTGTTATTTGCAGACCCTACAGGAAGGTCCCCGCTGCGTTTTGGGGGTGGCTTTTTGGTGATCAAAATGAGACTTTGCCTGCTTACAGTCATAATTAAGGAAATAAATCACCTGGATCAGCCCAAACCTCCTCAAGGCCTTGCAGAACAACTGCACACAGCGCCAGCGGTGGGACAACGCTGCACCGTGGCACGGCCACCACCACTGGTGTCCACGGCGCGGCCAAGGACCGGACCCGGAGTCCCGGGTGCCAGCGCCGAATTGCTGGGCTACCCTCTCCCTGGAGTACAGGCCAAACTGGACAGGATTTATTAAGCTATCAAAAAGCCAGTGAGAGCAAGGGACAGCAGTGAGGCCATCGGGCCTCCCGAGCGCAGGGAAGAAGCCCGCTCCCTCCAGCAGAAAGGCACGGAGAGCAGAGATGGTCCTACATCCCAGCCCCTAGGAAAGACAGCAAGATGCCACAGGGAGAAAGAAAACAAACCTGTGACGACAACCAGAGGGAAGAAAATAAACTTTAAAGCTCAAAACACTTCCCCCAGCTGTAAAAACAAAGGCACAGCAATGACCAAACAAGAGCACAAAGGACCAGCATGAAAAGGGGACGGAGAATAACACGGGGCTCGACCAGTCGGTGCTTTCAAAAGGTCAGCAGCCTGCGGGACAAACCCACTGCGTCCCTTGTCCCCAGCCTCTCTGGGACAAACCTACCCATGTCCCTTGTCCCCAGCCCCCATCCAAGCCCAACAGCCCATCCACGCTCTGCAAGAAAAGGAGTATCAAGGAGGGTCTAAGGGACAAAAGCACAGGGCAATGGGCCAAGAATAACACTGGTTTGAGTCAGACCAGTAACAGGTGTCGGAGAATTCACTTTTTCTTTGCTAGCACCTCGGATCAGCGCATAATTCGGAGGAGCAGCTCTGCTACCCTCCTCGTGGATGGCAACAGAGACCCCAGGCGAGGTGACAGCTGGAACCGCATTGCACCGGCCGGCCGGCCCTGCCGTCCCATTGCACCGTGACATGGCAAAGCAGGGCTGCAGGGACCGCCGCGGGCGGGAGAAGCACGAGGGGCTGCTCCAAGGCCTGGGGATGAGCCCACGTCTGGAGGTGAGCCCATGTCTGGAGGTGAGCCCACGTCTGGAGGTGAGCCACCCGCAGTTGCTGGTAGCAGCTCACGATAAAACCAACCCTGCAGAAGAGCAAGGAGGCGGCTCAGAGCTGACCCCGTGGGACCCCGTTACCAGGAGGGTGCCACGAAGCACCTCAGCCCTCCCCAAACTGCTTTTTGACCGGCGGCTGGGGAACTCACCCACGCATCAAAAGCGGGCTCCGACTCAGGGCTGCCAGATCTCAGCGCAGAGAAACGCAGCGCAGGACACCAGCAGCGCCGCCGCATCACCTCCGAGCGCTCCTTCAACCCAAGCTCACTGAACGCTGCCAACACGCTGGCTCCTCGCTATTTCCAAGCAGGCAAACTTGAAAATCTTTAATTCTATTAACTAAATAAATCCATGGAGCTACAAGGAGTTACATCCTTGGCCTGAACACCAGACTCGTGCCACTCAGGAGCCCCCGGCTCGGAGCCCATACGTGTGTCTACAGGACATCTGCGGGCTTGGGGAACTGCAATCCTGCGAGCAAACTGAAATGCGAAGAGAGCCCTGTAGAGAACTTTTACTCATGTTCTGCATCACGTGCATTCAACACCACCAACACGTTTGCTACCACAAAACCATTTAAATTCGGTAGATACAGGCTTATTCACAAAGCAAGGGGTTATATTCCATTAAACAGAAAGCTTTGGGGAGAAGAGCGAGAGTAAATCCACATCCTGTTTTTTCCAGCTCATTTATTTTACCACAAAGTTGCACACTCATGAAAGATGCAGACACTCGACACTAACGCACGTATTGTTGTCCAAAGAAAGAATTCATTTTGCTGAGCGCGCACAGCAGCCCGATGCCAGCGAGGAATGAAATACGACGGCTGCGGGTCCCCCGAGATGCTACGTATCGACCTTTAGTATTTCGCACGCAATTGTGTATTTTGCACATACGTGTAGATGCACAGAATAGGCGCATACACCCCCACTACTTTACTTAGAAGCATATACCTCTGTTTCCACTCTGATTTGCATCTTTCCAAGTATTGTTTAATTTGCAATGTAAAATAAAATTACAGTATCAGAGATGCAACCAGAACACCGTCCTTTTGCTGGGGAATAGAAACCTTTTTCCACTTGGTTTCCATTACTCACCGAGCAAGAAAATAGGGGACAAAAGCCTGTTTACTTATACCTGACCAAAAAAAAAAAACCCAAAAGTTTGCAAGAGAGGCATTTCAGATCAAACAAAAAGGCTTTCCCTGGCGGCTTCCCCGGGCTGCGGCACCAGCCGTGCGTACGTGAGGCCTCCCAGCCCACCTCCACACTCCAAAGCCAGCAGCTAGCGAGGCCAGAGGCAGTTAAAAATTAGACAAATTAAAGACCATTTCCAAATAATGTGGAAGTTACGTGGGGAAACGGCCAAGCACACGCACACGCAACCCCAGTGGCCTTGGTAGTTTATTTGTAAGTCTCCTCTTCCCTGGGAGCGGGATGGTGGTTAATGACTTTGTACGCGTTATTGCTAACGAGCCAGCACTCACCCTGCAAACCTCCCTGGAGCACGGGTCAGAAACAGATCCCAAAGGGGAGAGGAAGGCTGAAGCAAACGCACATCCAGGAGCGTTTATGCTAACCCAAAACCCAGGGGCTGCAATCCTGCGGGGTGCTGGGCAGCCCAGCGCACTCCGACTCCTCCGGCGGCGCAGGATGCCCTGGACCGCACAGGATGCGGCCGCGGGGCTGGCTAGGATAGCTCGCGTGTTCGCCGAGACGATGATTCAGCCCACAGGAAGGATCATCTAAGAAGAATTGTTCGACACAATGAGAAAAACTTTCCCAAACAAAGTGTTCTCAACACCACCTGCCTGCCTCCCTCCGCGGGGCTGGGGCAAGCCCTCAACTCCAGCTTTTGTTTGCCTCTAACTTCAAGACCGTGGTCGCCACAACAAAGGTTCGTCTTTTGACCTTCTCCTTTCCCGAGGCGAGCATCGCTGAGCGCACAGCGGGCTCCCGGCCGCCATCCTGTGCCCCGAGAGCAAGCTGGCGGGCAACACAGACGCTACCAATACCTGCTTGTTGCCGAAACCCCTGGCCAGGCCCAGTTACAGTGCTGTAACTGCAGGATTGCAAACTTCAGTAGATGAATATGCCCAAAATATACAAGCCAGGCTTACTAAGACATGCCTAAAGCAAAACCAAGTGCCAGGAGTATACAAGGTGCAGAGTTCTGGGGGCAACTGCACGTGTCCCCCCCCAGGCACCAGTTCTTACAGAATTTGGTCAACACAACACAGCACGGTGAGACAGTTACCTTAAGAATAGTTTAAGGACAGATGTGACCTATTTAGAGCTCTGCCAAATATTTCTGTAATTGAATATGCCATCGATTATTTAAACTGCATTAAAAAGGGCTGTATTCGATCTACTTGCTACTAAGAAGCACCACTTCCAAGAAGCACGACTCTTTTTTTCCTCTTCAAATATAAACACTTCAAGATGTTCACTTGTCCCTTCCTCTGCGAAGAATCCACATCTTTGCATAACCATACTCCGTACCCCAAATTCCCCTTGTACCCCTAAAGCCAAAAGGACAAGCCACAGGAAGAGCTTACCTGAAAAAAAATATACAATCATCAGCTTTGTTTTAAGGTCTGCAGAGGCTTACGGTGTAGATGGCGTAGAGCCCATCAGGCAATGACCTCAGCAGAAATCAATGATGCGTTGCACCGTGGGTTTAGGCTGTCAATCAGCCTCTGAGACCCTATTTCTAATCACACGTCGGCCAGGGGACACCGAAAAGTTGCTCCAGCCCCTTGTGCCCTGGTTCCCCTCGTCCGTAAAACCAGATCGCAACACCCGCCTCCAAGCAGCGCCTTAGCCCAAACGTTGGTGAAGAGATTAAGGGACTGAGCTGGTGGTGATGGGTTGGTTTTTGTAAAAATCTAGATCTGTCACCTGGTCTGGTTCGGTATGCAGACACGTATCTGGGGCCAGCTCAAGGGAGAGGACAGGAACGGAGGGTGGCATGCTTCTGCCAACAGCAGTGTAGATGCACCCCATGTTACATCAGTCATGGAGGTACGGTATGAAGCATCCAGCTCAGGCTGGGATGTGTCAGCCCCAGCAGATACCTACTTCTGGGCTCCTCCTGCACTGGGTGGGACTACAACTTGCTTGGACAATGAGGACATAGCTGAACGAGCGGAGGGGAAGCCCATCCTTCCCGTCCCTTCGTCAACAGGCTGGGCACAACGAGCCCTCCCTCCGTAAGCCCCTCGGTGGGTCCCGTGCTGCTGACCTTCGCCACAGCTCTCCCTCTCCCAGGGCAAACACGCCAATACCATGGATGAGGTGCCAGTAGATGGCACTCAACGTGTAGCACGGCTCCTCTGTTTTCTAGGACTAACCAACACTTTTTTCCTGCGTGTGCACTTCAAACCATTTCCTGGGTGCAACGTTAGCATCGCTTAACAACAGCCAGCACGAGCTGGTTCTCCTTGGTCTGATCTCTCATGCTGAACGACAAAAAAAGCCCTGAGAAAAACCCACCGCACAGTTCCTAGGAAGCCCCACGAAGATCTCATGCAAGCAGGTTTTATCTTCTGACTATTACAACACTAAGGAGCAACATTTCACCTAATTTACATCTTTCACATTACCCCAGGCACACATCGACCCATTGTTCGGGCTGTGGACGGGTGATGCGGCGCTGCCAGGAAGGGTGGGAGTCGTTTTTCTCCCCCTGCTCTGCAGCCGGCGTGGTGAACCCACGCGAGCATCCAGCCCGGCTTCACGCACTGCGTGCAAGCCCTTTAAATGCTCTTCACATCAGTGCTCTGCCCTATTCAGAGGAACAAGTCGGAGACAAAAAGAGACCCATTAGATTATCTCGTCTGCGTCTCCTCTACACGATGTTTCGTTTTCTAGCGCTTTTGTCTAGACAAGCAGTAACACTTCTTATCAGGAATGCCAATATAACTGTCTAGTAACATTGACCATTGAGAAGTTTCTCTGATATTTTGCTTAAAGCTTGCTTTCTCTTAACTACAAGAAGCTCAAAGGAATTTTTTCCTCCGTGAACAAAAAGAGCTGCATCAGTGCCCCTAAGTGCAGAAGCTCTGGTTGTCTGAAGGGGGGTCAAAAACCTGGAGCTCCATGGTTTGCTGGGACGGTGAGAGCCGAGCCACGTAGCGCCCGCCAGGCCTGGGTGAAATGCTGAGCGTGCTCAGAAGCTGCTGCCCCGCAGAAAAGTGGCTGCGTTTTCAAATGCAACTTTGGAAAGAATATATATGCATAAAAATGAGGAGGAGCGGAAAAAAAAGCACCACTCCTAGCCTCAGTGCTGCACGGAAAATGTGAAGGACCAAAGTCATCACCGAACGACCGGGCTGGCGCCAGCGCACGAGCTTTGCCGGCAGCTCCCACCCCTGCTCCTGGGGAGACCCTGGGCCACCCTGGCTGCAGACCAAGCTCCCTCCGGTTCCTCGCTGCTCCGGGTTCATGAAGTGGTCCAAGGCATTGCACTGCCCTGGAAGGAAAGGGCCCTTCTCGCCCTGCATTTATCTTGAGCAAGTTCTGGGGCTTACCGGACTTTCCAGGGGCTGCTGAACGTGTAAGAACAGCAGGAAACCCAACGAAAATGAGTTCCCCATTTGGAGCACAACGTGCCCCAGAAGCCCCCAAGACGGGGCAGGCCAGGACGGACGGGAAGAGGAAGACCTCAGCTGGCAGCAAGCGACCGTCAGCTCAGCTGTTTGCAAAACCGCAGCTCCACACCTCTCGCCTTTCAGGCGACGCGAGAGCCCCGTTTGCTTCTGACACCGCGGCGGAGGGAGCAGGTCAGAGGCTGGAGGGGACAACCGCCTCCGTGCAAGCTGCCTCGGCTGCTCCACTGGACCCCCCTCAACCCCAGGCAGAACTGGGGGGGAAAACAAGCGGGTTGTAAACCTCTCTGGTGCCCAGGATCATCGTGCTCGAGGGTTTGGCTGTCCAGCTCCTGCCCATGCTGCTCTGATCAGGACAAGGAGCACACATCTACCTCTGGTGACCTCAGGCACGGAGGTTTAATTAACTCTCTCGTGGGAAGCGAATTCTGGGCATGCACAGTTTTGTCCATCCTGCCCATTCCCCCTCATCTCAGCAGCATCCCAAAGCCTCAGTTGCTCCCTGGCATCCCGGGGGAAACCCTGTCCACTACAGAGCACACAGCAAATCACCGCACTTAAACACAAGCTACGTTTATTTAAAGCTGAGAGGTGTAGGTTTCCCAACCAGAGCAAGAGCCCTGTAGCCCACCTCGTTTCAAAGCACGCACGCTTTGCAGCGATTCAGAGAAACTGGTTTCTCTCAAGTTAAAACTAGATACGCACGAGCCGCTCGAATTAAAGCAAGACCATCTCCAGAGAGCTGGGCATTGGTTCGATTTGTTTCTAAAACCAGTTGAAATGAAAACCATCCCACAAGCCTCTTGTAGGGAAAGGAAACCCCGCAACCAGGTCGCGTTACCCACCTGGCTACAGCAGTTAACCACGCCAGCTACCGGCTCCCGGCACGGGCGCCACGGGTCACCATCGCACTCAAGAAACCCTCGGCTAGCAATTAACTCCGTCGTGTGCTGGAGCCAGCCTCCAGCTACGTACCCTTCACCTCTGCTTGCCATGCCACTCGCCGCAGCTTGCTTTAATAGCTTTTAAGGGACTTACATATACGTTACGGGGGAAGGCAGGGAAGCAGCAGAAAAAGATGAGCTATTCTTGCAGATCCACGCGTCTTGCTCCCAAAACAGGATTCTGTGTCCTCAAGCGGCATTAACGCTCTCCGCTCCTGCCCAGAAGTGGAACGGTACTGAAAGGCAGGTACTCGGAGCATGGGGAGAGAAGGATTCCTGAAGCCTTCCAGCCTGACACTCCAGCCCACCTGCCTCCAAATCCCTCGAGAGCAGAATTCCCAACTGATCCGCTAAAAATTATTCCTTCGCACTCCATCCTCCCACCCTCTACCAAAAAATCCCAGTGTCGCCAGATGGCTGGCAGGAAGACCTACCCCAAACCAGCTTGTTCTGGGATGCCATGTCCATTGAGTAGCCGGCAGCCGAGGAGCCCAGCGCCCCTGTGCCGAGCGGTCCGAGCCCCAGCGCGCTCCTCCCACCCGTCCGGGAGTGCCGGGGAGGAGCGCAGCTCCCGGTTCCTCCGTCCCTGCCCACTCCTGCCTGCCTTTGTTTGGGGGACTATAAAGGAGTTCACTCTAAGGACAGGCAAAGGCAGTTAAAAGAAAGTTAACGAGGTTTATGGAGTGGATTAAGTTTACCAGGGGATTTTATGATGCACTGCCCGGAGAGCAAAGAGCAACTCGGCAGCATCTCTGCCAGACCGGGTTCGCTCCCAGGAGCCCTGGGACAGCCCGAGGTCACCCGGGGCAATGGGAAGCGCAGGGGGAAAAACTCACCTGTGTGCCTCAATCGTGCTCTTATCCACAGATGTTATCTCCTTAACAGGAGCCCTTTTAAAGGCCAGGGTCGGGGCTCAGCTGCACCCCTCCTGCTAGCAGGGCTCCCAACCAAGTCTGCAGCGGCGGCTTCTGGAGCAGTTGTTTGCCCTCTAACAAAAGCCATCTCCACCCAATCCTGCGTGGCTCTGTTGTGGTGATACGGGGTATTTCTTTGGCACAGCCCTGGTCACTGTTTATTGTCTTGCTTTCCTTTATCTGCAGATCTCAAAGCATTTTATAAATGTTAAACCTCAAAGCCTCTCTAGGGAACAAAACTGTTTCTAGCTATTGTACATATGGAGAGACTTGCCCAAAAATTAGGGCAGAGCTGGAAATGCAGCAGAGCCCAGAGCTGAGACAGCCTCTCTTGGCACAGCATAAAGCGACACAGATTATCCCTTAAATACCTGCGCGGACAGACACATCTCCAGCTATTAACCCACATGTTGTCGAGCCACCTCTTGGAACAAGCACTTGCGCTCACCAGGTCTGGAAGCCTTGCACGCTGGAGTGCGCAAAAATCTTTACAACTGGCAATCCAAACCACAACGTCTCACTAATCTTTCAGTTTTCTTCTTTGGGTAAAAAAACACCAGTCCTACAGTTTCAACTTTTTAGAAAATTATTTAAAGAAAACAGAACAAAAAACCACAATGCTTTTAAAAATACAAAGCAAGCTGGGGGAGAAGTGCTGTTCTCTATTTTTGAGCTGACCCAGAAGGGCTGGAAGAGGCGGCGTGCTGTAGGCGATGCTCATCCCTGGCTCTCCTTGCCGTGCGGCACATGTCCTGCTGTCAGAGGTCCTAAGCTGCAGTAGTTTCACAGCGGGGAGAGTAAGTCAGCTCCCCATCTTTTTACTCGGCTTTATTTTCCATGCACTTCAGTTGAAAGGAACCTGAGGAGCGGCAGGAAGCGGGAATTCAGTGCCATCCAGGCTCGGCTTTTCCCATCGCTCCGGGGAAATGCTGCGGTGAGCCGCGTGGTAGGGGAATCATAGCAGCGCTTTACTTGGGAGATCACTGCCTGCAGACTCCAGCTAGGGGAGAAAACCGAAATAACTGAGTGTCTGGGGTGGGAAGGAGCCAGCACAAGGGTGCCCTAGCTAGGGGAAGAGCAGCTTGAAAACCTCATAGGAATGAGAACAAGCAGCAGCAGAGGCAGCCTAGCAGCCGGCACAAGCATCTTCTCGGATGCACGAGCTCCTGTGTGACCTGAAACCGTTCCGCTTGGGCTGTAAAGGCTTTGGGATCAGCCAGTTCAGTGCCTGGCCCAAAGGACCTCCAATTTTGACTGCAACAAGCAATCTAGAGAAGACCCCAGAAGTTTGCTGTGAGCTCACGGCTCCGGACATCAGTTCCCTGAGATGCCTCAATTCCCAGGCCCTTCTCAGAGCATCGTCTCTCCCCCCAGCCCGGGATCTCATGCGACACTCCTCTGGTTTCTGACCCGTACCTAGTGCTCTGCACCACAAGAAATCTGGAAAAGCAAAATCGGCTACGAAGAGTATGTAAAAACCCCACAGGACAGAATTCAGGACTCATTTTCCACTCCAAGCCGCTCACATCCGAGTGGCGTTTCCAGCGCAGCACAGCTCCATTTGGATCAACTTCACACTTCCCTGCGGAGCCAGGCAGTTCCTGGAAAGTCAGCGCAGGCAGAGCAACACCTCTGTGCCACTAGCACAGAGGAAAGAAAGGAGGAGAACCAGAGAGAGGCCAGGCAACAGCCAGCCCCCTCCACTGCTTCCCTGCAGCCCCGCTCGGGAAGGGTCCAGAGCCAGAGGGGCTACGAGGCTGCTTTTACCAAGGGGGAGAGGACAAGCAAGGGCTTGAAGGCACCTCGGCTAGAAACAGCAGCTTAAAAATAAACAAGCACTGAGTTTTGAGTTCTGAACTAATAGAAACCGAGAGGACTTCTGCAGGATCTCCGCTGACCACAAGGCAGCAAAGACTTCTTCCTCTTCAGCTGTTTTGCCCCCGGGTTGCTTTTGCAGGTCGTGGCTGCAGCCGCTCTAACCTCAGAGGCTGCTCGTTATATCACGGATGAGAAGTAGCTAACGAAGGAAACGCAGCCGGGATGGGCACCGCCGAGGTTCCACCTCGGAGCATCCCACTTGGCCAGGAGGAGAATTCAACTAACCGAACCCAAAGCGGGAGTCTTATGCCCCAATTTCAAGCAAGAAGATCCAAAGAGGACCTGGGCTGTTTGGGCAAGGAGGAGCTGCGGATGGCAGCCGTCGGGGCCCTGGGTGTTGCTTCCCAAGGAAGCTCAACCTGCAGGTCCCTCCCAAAGGTTCAGACCAGCTGAGTTCACCAAACACCCACCCTGCCCCTTCTCTCCATTTTGCACACCTTTGCTACCCACTGATTTCCAGGGAAGGGCTTAATTAAAACCGTGATGACTGCTGGGTCTTGCAATATCAACAGTGAGTTAACTGCAGGCAGATGGACAGAGGAGGAGCACAAGAACCAGGAGAGCTCCAGAATTTAGGGCAAACACTGCTCAGATGGGACCACTGCCACCGGGCGAGCGGCCGCACTCGCATGGACAGGAGCTCAGGACCCGCTTCTTCCATGCCCACCACTGCCACGTCCCCGGGGCTGGATGCGCTGCTTCTGCCAGCATGGAAATGGCTTTCGCCCCGTGCAGCCCTGGGCACAGGCGAGACCTTTGGACTGCCCCGATTAACACCTTCAGAGGGGCAGCGACAAACAGGCTGAACCAGAGCGCAAAGGTGCAATCCTGTGCTGGTGGCCTGGACTGGACCAACCCTGCACCTGGGTTGCAGAGCATCCCGAGGCGTCCACGGCACAAGGTAACTCCTGCAAGCGCACAGGCGCTCGCCCTCCCCTTAACGGCACTGCCGAGCCTCGTGCCTTGGTCCTCAGCACCTGCGAGGCCGGCTCCAGGCCCGGCGAGAGCTGCTCGTGCCATTCGAAGGTGCCGCAGCCCTCCCGGGGCACAGACCCGGGCTTTTCCTGGGAGAGCTTTTAGAGTTAAAGCAACACCGGTAGTGGGATTGTCAGCAGCAGAAATGCACAATCAGGAGGGGAAGATGTGGGGGGAAAGCATCCAACTGGTGAATATAATACTTGGAAGGAAAAGCAGATTTTAAAAAAAATAAAAAATGAGGGGGTGGTAAAAAAAAAATCTCAGGAAGTCATCTAGTCATTCCTGCTCTTTGCTGAAACAATAGACTCGGGATGCTGGCTAAGTTATAAATAATCCTGCTGGCTACACAACACAAATACAAGACAGGAGCAGGGTAACTATCGGCTCGATGGAAAGTGACTCACTACCTTATTACAGCATACCCAAAGAAGGGCAAACACCACGGCCCCGCTCCCGCTCGGCGGGGCTGTGCCGGTGCACGGGCTCCGCCGGCCGGTGCCTCCGTCCCGGGAGCGGCTCAGGGCTTCGGGAAGGCAAAGCCCGCGCGGCTCCGAGACGCAGGCGCCCTGTGCCACGGTGTGCTTTTGTAGCGGCGAGGCTGTCTCCAAACCAAAGCAGACCGCACAGCCTGACACTGGGGGACCGATGGCAAGAAAGCGCTCAAATTGGGGAAAATAATGGGAAGCCACTAACTCCGCAACATCCTTCTCTTTTTAGAAAGGAAGTTGCCATTGCAAGGCGATTTGGCTGAGCTGTTTTCCAGATCGCTCCTCCGAAAGCTGAGAGTGAGCACAGAGATGAGCAAAGCCAATGCACCTCGAGACGCTGGTGAAACTGCCCCAGGGAAGGGCATGCGTGCAAGGGTCTCGCCCCAACCGCAGCATCGGGGGACGTACACGGCCCCTTTGGCTTGGCAGCTCTCATGCGGAAGGGAAGACCCATCTTTTTGGGCACCCAGGACAACCTCGTGGTTGCTCCAGGTCTGTGGCCGACCACGGCACGGAGCACAAAATGCAGCAGCCCTTACGCCAGGACCAGGGTGCCGCGCACATGGCCACGGTAGCAAGGAGCCCTCGTGCCAAGAGTAACTGAGAAAGGGAAAGATCTTCCCAACTGGAGACTTGGATAATTTGGAAATGACATAAATTCTCCTTTTTTTTAAAAACAAAAAAAAGGAAAAAAAAAAAGTGCTTCCTGACTTGTTATTCCATTACCCAAATCTGGAAATGTAATCATATTAGTTCAGCTGCATTAACACAACAAAAAGCCCCAACAAAAACTGTCTTAAAGATTGAACTGATCTCCAAGGGGCCAAGAGAAAGGAGAACAAAAGTCAGAAACCTGTGGCAACCAGCTCCCCCTGTGAACAGCACGGCTGGCCCGGCACCCAAGCGATCCTCCAAAGACAGATTCGCAGAGGATGTGAAATAATCAGGATATGAAGTGATTTTTAAGGTTTTTTTTTGCCAGGTAGGTGAGGTAAAAGGTTATTAAGAGCTGTGTGAGCACACCCAGCTCAGCAACGTAATGCTGAGCTTGTTACAGAGCTTAACTCAGTTTAAATGTACCTCAAATGAGGAGAAAAATCCAGCCTCCAGCCAAGTGGAAAGTCCAGGCAGCTCTAAGAGACTGCGGGGATGCGCTGCCACAGACCCAGCCGCTGCACGGCTCCCAGAACAGCTCTCCTTCCAGCAGCCCAAGCAGCAGCGAGATGCCACCGCTCCTGTTTTACAGCAGCCGGGGAACGCAGCCCCACGCTGCCGGAGAAGCAACGGCCACAGAGAAACCATGGCCCTGTCTGGGAAGGGGTTTGGAGCTGCCGGCATGCCAACAAACTAAGAATAAAAAGCCAAAATTCTTCAGCCCCCAGCTAGGAAGCTGTGGTCGGTGCACTTTCAGCAAAGCCCTGCGTGCCAGGAGACAAGCCGAGGCGCACGTGCACAAACCCCATCCACGGCAGGCTGGGAAAACGAAGGGAATAACCCTCACCACGCTCCCGCCGCGGAGGCAAAGGCGACTTGGACCCTGCGTGGCCGGGCCGTTGACTCCCCTTTGGAAAGAAAAGGCGCCTGTCGATACCAAAGTCTTTTTTTAAGTCAGCAAAGGAGATTATGAACCTACGAGGAGAGGACAGAGCAGCCCCGGCTGAAGCCCAGAAGCGCGGGGAGGCTCGGTAGCAGGCTCATCTCCTCGACCCGGAGCGGAGCTGCCACTGAAAACGTGTTGCTTAAGAGTAAATCCAATCCCTCTCCTTCGGGGGGCTGGAGCCTCTGTACTTCAGAGGACGCAGGAATGACCACCCAGCCAGACGAGGTCACTTAAGGTTTTAGAGGAAAGGTGCAAACAGTTTGAACCACAGTACAAGAAATAAAGGAACTTTGCGTTAATTTTTTTCTTTAAAAAGGAAAATTTAAAAAAACAAAAACAAAAACCCAAGCACACATGACAGGGAGGCACATCCACCTTCCCACAGCCTCTCAGGCCATTCATCATTTGGATAAAATCCAGTTTCACATTGAAATTCAGCTGGACTTTCAAATGCAAATACGAGGAGAAGAGCAACATATGGTAGAGGTTAGTACGTATTTTTCCTAATTAAATGGCCTACTGCTGTTTTGTATAACAATGTTAACGGCACATTAAGAAGCCTTTGGAAGAGAGACCACCTCACTTTAAAAAAAAAAAAAGTCCCAGAAAGCAGAAGGGGCCCAGCACCTCCCCGCTCTCCGAGGAGCGGTCACACACAACCACAAGGACGCGTTTCGTCACTTGTCACAACCAAGCCACCTGTCCCCCCCCCGGTTTTGCAAGATGAGGCAGAAAATTAAGAGAGGTGATTGGCAACACTGGTGTCCTCCAAGGCTTGTCCTGCAGGAGTTTGGCTGGGTCTTCTTCCAGGCCAGCGCCACGATGGGTTGTCCCCTGGGGCACTCTGGATGCCACCACATCTGCGACTAAGGAGCACCATGATGAAGACCCAGGAGGGCTTTTGGATGGGGAAAAACCTCAGCGATTCCTCGTCCCCCGGTGTCAGGGATGAAGGACGGGCAGAAGAGGCTTCAAAACTCTTTGAGAAGGAGAGGAACAGCTCTGCCTCAAGTGGTGGCCACCCGCCACCAAACCTGCTGCCCACCGGTTCCCAGGAGAGGCCAGTGCTGCTGCCGAAGGAGAGCCCAGGGCTCGCTGGCGGTCCCCAGCGCCCTGCAGACAGGACACAGGGAGCGTCACCCACTTTCCTGGAAGGTTCTTCCCGTTTAGGATGGGCCAAGGTTTTGTAGATGACTGTCTTTTGCCCCACTTGGTAGGAAAAAAACCACCTCCACAAACACCCCGGGGTGCTGGAGGCTGCCCTTCCTCCCAGCCTCGTCCCCAGACGCTCTGAAACGAGGCCTGTTTCTTTATTTTCGGTCCCTGTCTAACCATGAAGACTCCACTGCTAGAAAAAGCTTATGCCACATTAACTTCACCTCCCTCTTGCTCGTGACGCAATCTCCAGCTAAATTTAGAGGGAGACGTTGCCTTAGGTCACTTTGGAGGTGGGGATGAGCTTCTCAGGGTTAACAGGCAGACAGACAGCATTTTTTAAAATTTTTCTCCCTGCTGGCTTTGGAGCTAGGCTACCTGGAGAGTTAACTGAAAAATTCAAGATAAAAAAAAAAAGGGGGGGGGCTGGTGTCCTGGACTGCCTCTTTCCCTGCTTTAGTGGGGGAGCAAGGCACCGTGAAGACATCCTCCCTCCAGAAACATTAATCACGGCAGCGAGAAGAGCATCAAAACAGCTGCTACAAAAATTCTCAAAAGCTGAATCAAGAAATCTTCACTCACAGTTCAGCTTTTTCCTCTTCTGATGTTACTTCATATGCATTGCCACCCTGCAAGGCCACCCGGGACAGACAGACCCAAAATCTCTATCACCAGACAGCAAAACTCCCCATCCTACCCCAAACCCGCATTGAATCGGTTTCAAGACGGCAAAGACGCCAGGGCCAGAGCAGCTGCTCCCGCTGCATCCCGGAGAGGACAGACCCCAGGGAGCCGCAGGCGCGAGCCCTGTCTGCCTGCGTGGCTCTGGTGGTTGGATCCTCCGGCAAAAAAACCAGTGACAAACCCTTGGGCGCGACAGCGTCTTCAGACGCCGCTTCCACTTTGGGTGGGGAGGTTGGCTCCCCCGGGGAGCACTGCTGGGGCGCGTGTCCCCCCGAATCAGCTCGCTGCTGCCGGCTGAGAGCCCGGCTGCGCCGCCGCTGCCAGATGCGCACGTTTCGGTGCCATGAGAGCTCTGGGCCCCAGCTTGCCTCAGGTGATCTCCTATCCTCAGCGCTCGCTGTGCTCCCAGTCCCCCGTACAATTACGCATTCAGCACCACAATATATTTCACACTGTATTTCATGCCTCATTTGGCAACAAAATTAATTAAACTTTAAGTCGACACTGAAGGAGTGCAGTACCTTTCTTCCCTCTGTGGCATACATAACTCAATTTGTTTAAGCTAATGCACTAATCAAGACTTGCAAAGTATTTGGGAACCTTTTGGCAGACGGGCCTCCGAAGCGTGCAGCGAGATGCTCTCCGTGCCCACTGGTCTCCGCTCAGAGGTCCGGCAGGGGCACAAGCATCGACCCACTGACAACAGGCTGCCTGCAGCCACCCTGGGGAAAAGCCCCGCTTTCTTAAAATGCAATCCCTTCCCCAACAGCCCCGGTCACCACCAGGCGCCCACATTCAGGCCAGCACATCGTCTGAGGGTTTTTTGCAGCCTCCAAGCTGTGCACTAGCTGGGAAGCGTGACATCAAGCAGGTCACTGCCCGTCCTCGCCTCCCGAGTTGATCGCGTTCAGGCAACGGCACATATCCAGGTGGGCTGGTGGCCTGGGGATGTGCCGGGGAAACCCAACGCTGCCCAGGTCCCTTCTCCTTGCCACACAGGGACAGGCGGGCGAGCCGGTGCTCCTCCTCGGAGCCTGTGGGCTGCCACCCCCTTGCCGTGCTCCTGGGATTTTTCAGCTATTTGGAGGCGCTGGGAGAGGGCAGGATAATCCCAACCCACGCGGCTGGGAATCCAAGAGGCAGATGTGGGCAAACTTTTTGGCATAATTGAGACAGCTGCATCGGCCGCACGTCCACCACTGGCTCGGCAGCCCTCCACGCGATGGAGAGGGCACTGGGCAGCCGCCAGCGCGCGGGCGGGCGAACCCCTCCGCTCCCGCGCCCGGAGCAGGTAAAACAGGCTGAGCAGAAGCAGCAAGGAGCCTCGCCGGGGAGCGAGCGCCAAGACAAAAGAGAAACAACAGCCAGCAATCAGCGACCCAGGGTTTACCTGCACCACGATCCCTGCACCGCGGGGGAGAGGTACCAACCCCGCTCCCAGGAGCGCAGCGTGTTTTTCAGGCGCAGCCTGGCCCACGCTGCTCCCGGGGCAGGTTTCCAGCTGATGCAGCCAGATCACCCCCGCTCCCGCAGTGAGCTGATCGTGCCACGCTGCTGCCAACGGGCAGATCACCCCTGTTTAGAAAATCATCTCAATTTGGCCTCATCTACGAGGGGACATGGTGTTTCCCGAGAGGGCTTCACCTGCCCATGGAGTTTAGTCGATGGTCTCTTCTCGTGCTCTCGGCTCTGCGGCTCAAAGCGCTCAGGAAACAGAGGCGCTCACGACTTCAATCCGATGACCACGGGGAGGCTTGTGTCAACATTTCCTGCTTCCAGCTAAACTGGTAGATCTCCATCATCTTCCTACTTATGAAAATGTTGCTTGTGAGTAACATCATTATCTGGTTGGGTTCAGTTTGCTCTTGTGTTAGAAGAGCATCGAAAATACCACCTTTACCAGGGATTTTGGGCACTAGTGAGCAGAGAAGATGCATTTATAGCATCCTTCAGCCATGGTAACACTGGAGAATGTAGTGCCAGGTTAAAGATGAGGCCATCCAGAGTAACAAAATAGCACTATGCATTAAATCCATCCCCTTGAGACGCCCATTTGCTGTCTCAAACTAAAAAAAAAAAAAAAAAAAAAAATCCAGTTTGAGTTTCACTGCATATAAACATTAACAATGGAGATGCAATAGGCAGAGTAACTGGTCACATGCGGGACACGTGCTGGAGCAGGGCACCCTACAGAGCATGCAGAATTTGAAATTAGCAGCAGCGAGGTCCAGCAGAAACGCTTGCCAGACCTGCTGGGCCCCTTCCAAAGCCATCACTCCCCTTTGGAAAGGGCACAACAAGCGTGCAAGGCTTCGAGCTGGGCTGCTGAGCCAAAGGCTCGGCCCCGCACCAACACGTGCCGCTCGGGCAGTCCTGCGTGAGCGGGATTTGAGGTGGGCTGAGGCAGAGCTGCTGCATCCCAGCGCCAAGCCCCAAGCGTGCCGCCCTCCAGAAGATCATTTGTAATGAGACCTTGGCCTTCGCGACTGAGAAGACAGCAGTGTGAACAAGGCAACGGCATTAGACATGCAATTAATGCACAACCAGCTCCTCTTATTAGAAGGAAAGCAGGTGCTTGAGCTTGTACACGTTCTTTTGAAACACAGAAGGTTTGCTCCTAGCCCAGCTTCATGTCGGCTTTAATGCAGGCAAGGCACGGGATTTTCACATAAGATACACTCATCTCGTCGCAACCCTTCGAGCAGGCACAGTTACACCAGTACTGAATTGCCTCATCTAGGGAAGGAAAAAGCTCTGCCGGCAGGAGATAGCTGTACTGCTTTAGTTCTTCTGGCAAAGTTAAAACTGTGCTTAAACAAGGTCTGTGTCAAATTTGCAGTTTCTAAACAAAAGCTGTCACTTATCTCAGTACAGCTTCGGCTCTCTGGCACTCCTGACATTCCCCCTGCTCTTTCCTAGTTCAAAATCTCAAATCCAGCCAGGAGGACTCTTTCCCAGGGTGAGAGAAGAACAAAAAAAAAACCAACCAAACCAAAAAACTCTCCCCTGAAAACGTGCACCCTTTCACCCCCTGAAGTTAAACACACACCAAGACAGGGACCAGGTCATATCTGCCTCTCCCCAGCTGCTGGAGAAGCCCTGAGCTGCTGTCAGAGCATCCCCACTGCCCCAAGAGCACGGTCGCCCTTTTCCTGCTCTTCCCAGGCTCACTCCTCGCATGTCGGTTAGAAACCATCTGTGCCTCTGGCAGGACGCCCTCGCTCTTAGCCTTGCCCGAAAATTCGAGGGAAAAAAGTAGATTTGAAGAGAGGTAACAGAGAGAGGGAGAGAGGAAGGCCTTCATGTTTCAACCTCACTGCAAAGGCGCTGGAAAAACAGCTGCCCAGGCAGGGAAGCCTTGGGAGCAGGAACGCGCACCCCAGGACACGAGGATCAGAGCTGCGACCGGGGGGTGATGCTGGATTAAGGGAGACAGGCGTGAAGATCTTCCCCTGCCATTTGTTCCCCCACGCTTGCTATTTCCTGCCGACCCGCGTTCCCTGCCCCCAGCTTTCGGGCCCTCCAAGCCTTTTCTTCCAAACCTTGCTTTCTGTATCCCGGTTGATGGGACCCACCCCACGGGAAAAACAGGGAGCAGAGAGAGGAGAGGAAGGAGAACGGGAGCTTCCCGAAGGCAGAGACAAAAACAAAGCAGAAAGCCGTTTAACGCACCTGACTAGCACGTGGGAGACGAACTTCACTGAAAGTCCTCCAGGCTTTGTTACTGGAAAGGTTGGGGCTGCGGCACCCTGGGTGTTTCCCTGCCATACCCTCAGCGCGCCGGCAGCATCCTCCTACACCCCGGGAGCGGGCTCTGCCGGCGGCAGGAATGGAAACGCTCCAGGGGCGCGGAGAGCAGCGGAGGGCTGCAGGGATCGCCTCTTTCCAGGCTAACAAGACCTCACAGCTTCGCAAGCTTGACTTGTCCGTGGCAAGGCTTTTTTTTTTTTTTCCCCCTTTGATAATGGCTAAAAAGTAATTTTTACTTTGAAAGAAACGGTCACGCCAAGAGGCAGGCAAGTAAATTTTCCTGCTTTGACTTTTTTGTTGTGGTGGCTTTGTGTTTAGTGACAGTTTTGCAAGCCTGCTGTATGGGCACGCACGCAACCGCAACATAAACAAGCAGCCTGAAGTACGTACTTCAATGGAAAGTGCCAGTTTTAAATATCAAGTCACATATTGCGCACCTCATGTCTGCCTTTCATCATCTATCAAAATAGCAAGCAAAGCCCATCACTCCCACTTCAGCATAAGTAAAACATGTGGGAACTAGAGGCAGTTAGTAGGAAAACGTGATACATCCTTACTAATAAAAGCTCCCGCTTTCCTCACTAGGGTAAATAGTTGCCAATGCGTTTCTGCAGCCTGAAACTCAATTGCTGACAGCATGGCAACAGAAGCGCTGCGCTTAGCTCTTCCTAACTCTCTAACTTAGATGTTTTTACTGCAAACTACCCAGCCGGCCGCTCCGCAAGCGAAGCAGAGCCCAGCACCGCTCCTGCGCTCGCAGAGCCGCCGGGGCAGGCGCCGCGCGCCCAGCCGGTGCTCCAGACCCTCCCCTCCCCACCTTGGAGCTTCCCAATCCAGGGCTGCGTGCACACACAAAATAATTAAATCTTCAAACAGCTCACCCGTAGCACCAATTAAAGAGACAACCTCATCTTTCATAGAATTTATTACTTTCAGTGCTGTTGCCACAGGTATCCAAGTTTGAACGTTGTTTAAAGCAGGCTTTCAAAGGGGATACAGACTCACCTGCCTCCAGGGAAAATGCATTTACTTTGTTTAGTAGACTATAACTTAAAATTTGTTACATGCACCAGCTTGTAACTCTTTGAAAAACTCCCCGCTTAGCCAGCTTCAAATGTATTTTATGAACTTGCCCCGATCAAAGCAATTCCCTCAACAATGAGCCTCATCTCACCATCTCGCTAGCAAAAAAGCACCGAACAAATTTTGGGGGTGGAAATCACAGCACAGACCAGGAGGGGACTCTCCCTTCCAAACCCACCTAAGAGATCCCAGGCAAGGGAGCTCCCTTCAGCACAAAGCAAGAAGGAAAAGGCATTTAATGGTGAATTCACTTACTCAAAAGGAAATAAAATGTTTAAAAAAGCTATTTTCTTTTAGCAAAGCTTTTACTTGGTGCGAGCAGAATAATCTGTCAGCAGGAGACCGCCTGGGCTCCTGCTTCAACAGGACACAAACCTGGCATCGCGTACCATTTTTGAGGCGAAGGGGAGGTGGTTGCACGCTCTCCGTGTTAACCGCGGACGCAAAGCGCTGCTCATGAGCTGCTCCGGGAGATGCGTTGCCTCGCACAACCATTTGCCTCGGTTTTACTTCCCTGCTCTGCAGAGCCCCAACTCATTTGCCGAAGCAAAGGCGCAGCTGGCACGCACTGACCCTGCCGAAAACTCAGCAGCCACGAGGCGACAGCCCCGGCACGGCCCCATGCCGTGGCGGCAACGCCGCGGCCCAGGCTGGGAAGAGACAATGAAACTTCTTTGCCTCCTGCCACTCCTACTGTCTTAATGTCAATTAAAAATGGTTATTTCCATGTGAAATTTAGCACGCGTGGTTTCCTGCTAGAGGCGCAGTTTAATTAAGCGCGCTGGGAGGGAGCTCGCTTCTGATCAGATTAGTCATTTATGAACTATGACATAGGGGGGATGGAGGACACGGTTTTAAATGTTTTGCTACTGCAAATAATAAACAAACAGTTTGATGAGGGGACAACCAAACCGCAGGCTTCTAGGACCAGGACAATAGGCATACGCTGAGCGTCCCGGCTAAAATAAAATACCAGCAGCAAATGACACGGCTTACGCTGAAAAACACTAGTTGCAGCTCAAAGCCCCAGGAAGACCAACTTCCCCGCGGTGACCTATATGTGCTATAAATGCTGCAGACACGGGCTGCATGACGTAAGCTCTATCCTAGTGGCAATTGTTGGGTTTCGCCTTGCCAAGAAAATGCAAAGCGGAGGTGCTGAATTGTCCATGCGGCGGGGTAGCTAAACCAGTTCCTCCCTGGTGCATTTAAGGACAGAAACGAGGGAAACAGTGGCAGAGCTTAAAATAAAACAAGAGACAAATATAAAAGCAACGGGATCTCAAAGCCGAAGGGCTTTCATTAAGACTTTGAATTTTCCTGGCCTGGGAGAGAGAAACAGGTTCCTCTTTGCGAAGGGGCCACCCGCACGAGCGCCAGCAGCTTGGCCAGGGCAACTATTAATTGGGATTTGAAAAGGATTTGAATTTGGGGCAATTTTATCCCTGTGATTTTCTAGTAGCACTGTTTCAAATGACCGCACTACCTTATTTACCAGCTGGACTTTGGAAGGAAGAACCTCATCTTGGCAAGTGGGGTGTTTTGGCCGGGAGTCATCAGAGGCACTGCCTTGCTCCCTTCATTCCTAACTTCCCCTGGGGAGGAAAGAGCCTCGAGTTAATAGCTCCTCCCGAGGGGAAAAAAATAAAAGCTACACACTGCCCCAGGATTTCCCGGAGGAGGAGGGAGATGAAAAGCGGGAGGCCACGAATTCACATGTCCAAGGGCGGGCAGAAGCATGGAACACCAATTTCTCTGGCACATAAGACAGCATCAGTCTGTTGTCTTGGGGTTACTACGATAACCCCAAATAACGAGGCAGCGGCACTACGGTGCACACTGCCGACCTAAGACTTAACCAAATCGGTGTTTGCTTCTCCTTTCCAGGCAGAGGGATGGCAGCGGAGGGGAAACGCTGCGCTATCTTTATCAGGGATACGGGATACCGACCGAACGGGAGCGTTTGAAAAACATGAGGCACGTTGAAGACAAAGTCTAGGCCTTCCTGCGAGGCAAGAAGATTTAGGGAGCTAATCTCCAGGTCCAGATTATGGCGTGGCTGCAAGGCGCTTGCTCCCTCAGCAAGTCCAGGTCCCCAAATCCAAGGACCATCTGCTCTTCACCCTCTGACCACATCGGGGTTGGTGATGATTCGACTTCAAATCGAATTTTGAGCTGGATGGCTGGCTATGCCTTTGTGGATGAACTAGTATCCGATTGTAACTTGCTGTCAATTAGTGAATTAAGCTAAACCAACATCAGCAAACTATGAAACCAACCCCTGGCCACTATCCAGGACCTAGTTTAGACACCTTAATGGATGCAGTGCACCCCTGCGCCAGGAACATCTTGTTAACGGCTTACTGCAGTTATTCACCCCACCAGCAAAAATCAATCGTCAAACATTCAGGACCAGAGCGAAGTCACAAAGTTGACACGCAAATGGAACACGCTCCCTGCTCTCCCAAGGTGAGGCCGAGGATGACTGGCCGAGGGCTAACTCCACTGCTGGAGCAAAAGGCTTCCCCTAAACCAAGCCCCGAGCTGCGTTTCAAACCTGGGATGCCCACGGCAGGACGGAAAGAGCCACCGCAGAGCCCCGAGACCGGGACAGCAGCGATTGTGCAACTGCCTTCAGTGCAGTTGTATAACATCAGTCCTCTGTTTTTATGAACCGCTCACAGCCAGACTCAAAAAGCAGCAGCCCAGAGGAAGGGTGGTGTCAACATTACCTTTCACTCACCCGAAAGAAAAGAAGAGGCGGGGGGGGATAAAAGATTTTGTGTCGTTTCGGCTGCTGCACAGCCAAGCGGAGGGGGGTCCGGTCGCTGCGCCGGCTGTACCGCAGAGCCCTGCTCGCAGCCTCTCCTCGCTGGCCAGCGCTGTAAGCCCGGCAGCCAAGCCAGCCTCCGAGCAGGAAACAAATTAACGTGAGCTTGCTCCATTACTATTCTCTCACTAGCGTGTAGCACGTCTTTTGTGGATTATTTTAACAGCAAAAGTCGCACACGGGAACACTCACTGGAGAGATCAGCTTCCATCTGGGTTAACCCAAGAGTTTTCTCCCCTCGAATTTCCTCCAGCGCCCACTCAACAGCTTCCCTCCCTGTAAAAATGTTTGCTCAAAACCATCTTGACATGCAGCTAAACAGCCCAATCTGAAAGCATCAAACTTCCCTGGCCAAAAAGGGCAGGAGCAGGGCAGGGCAGAGCACACCCCTCCCGTCCTGCTTCTGCAGGTGTCCCCAAGAGCTGCCCCATGGCGCGCTGCGGCATCAAAGCTGCTATCCAGAAATCCCACCCCGGTCTCCGGGATGCCTCCTGGTGTCGGGGCACAGCCATTCCATGTAGCCAGGAGTTTCCCTGGACAGCTCGAGTCAGCCCAGAGTAGAGAAGGTCAAGTTTTAACCATCCACAAAGCGTCAGCGTGTTTCAGCAAGAAGGGCAAATTAACTGAACTTCCTGCGTGCCAGGGGCCGCAGCGAGCCCTGCACAGAACAGCTTCCCCGGGCATGAAAAGCCTGGCATGGCACCGCGCCGTCCGCCTGACCGAGGAATTCTCCGCTTCAGCCTCAAATTAACCAGCGCCGCGTTTCCCAATCAGACATCTAAAGCTACGCACCCTTCAGAGAGTCTCCTATCACAGCCCCATCGCCAGCCCGCTCCTCCCTGCAGACGCCCTGCTCCCGAAGCCCTTTGATCTTGGCACCCCTGGCCCCTCCTCGGCAGCCGGGCCGGCAGAGATGCGGCAGCTCAGCACTTCTGGGGAGTGGGGCCAGCTGCTGGCTTCGGGGGCACTGCGGCAAGGCAGGACAGGCAAGGCTCTGCTCCACAGCACCCCAAAACGCAGCGGGGTCCAGCGCGGAGGCTGGTGAAACGGCTCCAGCCACCCTTGCTGCCCACCTACCCCGGGGCGGCCGTGCTGCCTGGAGGCATCTGGCCAGGAGGACTTGGCAAAGGTCCCTTTGGGAATGCCAAGATCCCACCCACCAGCAGGGAGCTGCTGGAAGGGCTGAACGGAGCAGACAGCCAAACTGCACCAGAGTCTCCCTTTGGGCAGCTGAGCCCCAGGAATGAACCACCACCACTGTGTCTTCTCAGTGACACACAGCAAAATTCTTCCAGGGCGTACGTCTGCAGACACGCGTTCGCCTAAGCAGCTTAAGGGAACAGCGTTGACTGTCTGCTCTCAGGCTGCTTCAATCAGAACAGCGAGACAACAACCTTCAGCTCAGGTAGTGACTTCTTAATGGGAGACAGATCAGCAAGAGCGGCTTTGACTACCCAGGGACGCGTGGAGCAACAAGAAAATCATCCAGAGAAATAGTAGCAGACCACCACCAGAAAAATACATAACACAAAACTACAGAAACCCCTCCTTCTGGGTCTCTGGAAGCAACCACAAATTTATTGCAAGAAACATCACAGCATTAAGGAAAAAAAAAAATTAAGATGACAGTACCTGATCCTCCAAACTGAGTGCTCGCTAGGGTCGTGGGTCTGTTTTTTCCATTAGCCACTGGCAGGGGAAACATCTAGAAAAACAAGAAGATGAGAGAGAAGGGAAGAGAAAAGAGATTTCAGTATGTTAGTTTTACTGTGCTGCTGCAAAGGGGGTCAGATTGGGCAGGCGGGGGGGAGGAAAGGGGGAAGAAAAGCACTTTATTGATGCAAAAAACTTTCCTCTCCTTGTGTCCCTGCTACATAGATCAGCTGCAGGAGGGACAGGAGAGCAGTGCAGCTGTGCGCTAATATACACACACATTCCTACGTGCATAAACTTCTCCTGTGTACACAGCGTGTCTGGTTCCTTAGGTGCAACTGAAAACCATCCAAGAAGCATCATTGCTGTGGTCAAAACCAACAGTTTCTTCCCTAACTTATTCACCAAGGCCCAGACGAGAGGGTGCCCATGGGGCCATGGAGAAAGGCCGACTCCATTCATAAAAAGCTAGCAGGAAAACGACAGCACCCCACCAAGACTGCAGCACCCAGCAAAGCTCGTTTTATCCCTCAACACCCCAGCACCCGCAGTGGTCCGGGTCTCATCCCGCGTCGCCCGCGCTCCCATGCCCGTCTCCGGCAACGTGCAGTGCCTGGGGAGGACGCGGGCTGCCCGCGGGCTCCAGCTGGCACGGGCAGAGACGATTAAGCCACGCGCTCCGGCGACGCTCGACCTCGGCGCGGGAAGCCTCCTGCCAGCTCTCGGAGGGACGAACCCTCCAACCCCCCCTGGTCCTGCGGGGGCTTCAGCAGCGCCGTGAGCTAACACAGCCCTGGGGTCCGGTGGGAGAAGCCAAGGGCAAAGGTATTTAACTCACGATCAGAAATATTAATGTACTGTACGGTATCAGTCAGTCTGGCAACTTGTTTGCTATACTGCTGCAGCTTCAGTATCACAACTAATCTTCTCCTGCCAGGGAGCTTCCTCAAAAATACTGCATACCTCGTCAGCTAACCTGTATAAATATTTTTAATATAAGTTGGGAGGGTTTCAGAAGCTGTTATTTAAAAATGTATATGCACCTGCGTGCAGCAGAAAACTAATTCTTCTCCACACAAATGGAGCTCCAGCCAATAAAACAACTGGTGGGAAAACGCTTAGTGAATTAACATTTTAATATCCTTTTACTACTCAACTCAAGATACTTTCACCACCGAGTCATTTGAATTTTTATTATTTTTAGCTTTGCAGTGTCTCAGTAACTCAAAAGTTTAATGCTTTGAAGATTAAACAATGTAATGGCACAAGAGCCTACAGAAATGCAGCATTTCATGCCCTGACATAGCTGATGTCTGGCTGTGGTCAGAAACATTCCTTTGTACAAAACCGTCTGCCTAGCTTTGTTTTTACAAATGCTGGGGAGGGAAAAAAAAAAAAAACACACAACAGTTAAATGTGGTAGAGATGCAAAGAGAGCAGTTAAGAAACCAACTGCCATTCAAAAAAAGAACACAAATTTGGGAGCATCTATATGCATGCACACACGCACATCATGTATATGTTATATATATGTATTTAAATAAAGGTGAAAACAGCGTTTAAGGATGCAGCCCGCGTGTGGACAACCACTCCCGCCAGCAGCCAGCCTGCAGACACCTGCCTTCCTACGGCTTCGCCCCCGGCCGTAGCCCCGCTCTCCCTACGCCCTCCTGCGCGCAGCCTTGCAGCGAGAGCCGCTGGACGTGCACCGCTGGGGGGGCTCCCGCTGCACCCCCTCGGCGGCTGCTGCCCACCCGGGGGGGGCTCGGAGTCACTCGCGGTGGGCCAGCGGCCCCGCCATCGAATACGCCTTGTTTCCTCAGGAAGTCGGGCTAGAAAACAAAAACAAACCCTGACGACACCAAAGACTTGCAGCCTACCTTCCTCTGCAATGCTACAGGTTTTTCCTGCCCCCTCCCCTGGCAGAGCAGCGTTGTTTTCCGCAAAGATCTCCAAAATTACTAAAAATGGAATTTACGTGGCTGATCCCACCTGGCCTGCGCTCACTCCCTCCTCTTAAGGTAGGGAAGAAGATTAAGTGAAGTGGTTAGAAAGCCCCTTTCCGAGCGGCAAGAGGCAGTTCTGCATGTGCGAGCAGGGGGGGATGGGATGCATGAACATCATGGTATCGAGCAGCAAAAAGCAACAACAACAACAACAAAAAAAAAGCACTGCTGGCTCTTTTTCACGAGCATTTCTGCTTAATACTTGCTGATGCTGAAAAACCCAAGGTCTGAGCGGCAAACGCGAGTGGAGAAAATGAACAGCCTTGTTCCATTGTGCAACGAGCGCTTTCTACTTCTGCAAAAGAGGGGGTCCCCCCGCCGCCGCCACGCTCGGCAATCCCCAGCACGCCCCCACACCCAGCCCCGCCGGGGGATGCCCTCCCCACCTCTCCCCTTCGCCGCCTCCGCCTGCTTCGAGAGAGATTTTCGAGACTGATGCAACACCTTCCTGCGCTCCCTCCCCAAGGGATTAAGGAGTCACGGACCCCTTTCGGCACCGGGGCGAGCGGGGATGCTAAAGCAGGGTGATGCCGGAGAGGGGGGAACCCCGGGTTACCCCTCCTCGCCTCAATACCGGCTCCAAATACACTTATCGCTTGCCAGCTCCAGGAAGCGTTTTGGATTTTTTTTTTCTTGCTGCCAGCTTGTTTTTCCACCGCGGTGTGGGCTGAAGCCGACCGGGTAACGCTGCCTCGAGGAGCGCGGCGCAAGTCATACGTGAAGTGCCGTCTGCCTTCGCTGGCGTATGTCACTCACAGGCAAAGTTCACCCACCCACTCCGAATTTCCTTTCTGCTTTTAAATGCTGCTTTAAAAATAAACGGGGGGGAGGGAGGAGATGAACCAGAGCTGGCACATACCGGAGGGACCCGGGCATCGAGGAGGGACCCAGGCACGAGCGTCTGAGGAACTGTAATTGGGTCATTACTTGGCCTTTGTTGGATTTGAATAACGTAGATTTAAACGGTTATGTAAAATCCCCCATCTTAAGTAGCTGCATTTGGTTTCTCAACTCCTATCTCCAGCCTCCCCGACAGCTGACAACAACTTCTATCTACCCTGGTAGCTCAATTTCCACCCCTCCCAAAGAATTTATTCTCCCTCCATTTCTCCCAGGTTAAAAGATGCAAATCCAGCGCACGGGAAGATCCAAACGCCCGCACCCACCACCAGGGAGGTTATAGCTAAGAGACCTCACACATTCAACAGTGAACTCGTAAGCAAGAAAGGGAATTTGCCAGACACAAATAACAATATCAAGCAGCATTTCATTTATTGTGTACTTCTACCAGTGCATCAGTGTTTTCAAATTAAATAGCTGTTTTCACTTCCTCCACTCTTCCACCTTATGAACTCCAGGCTGAACCAACCTCAGGCCTCAACTCAAAACCTGAAATCTATTTTGCAGCGTGGAAAGTATCCAGCTGTTAATTCGGGGAGAAGAGGGAATTTGACTCAATAAACATTGCCAGCAGGATATTTTATACGTGTTCATTTAAGACAGGCCTTCCTGACTGCAGCCCCAAACGTCCACTGCGGCGTAAAGTCAAACTTTACGACTGCTTCACTCTAAACAAAAGCGAGAGTTTTATCATGGAAACACAGGCGCTGCGCCTTGGCCAGAGCAGGGCGCAGGGCACGGCTTCGGCATCCTCCAGCGTGTCAGAAGCAGCAGCGGCGAGGGCAGGAGGAGCTTGCTCGAGCCCTGCTTGCTGGTAACAGTTTGGCTTTCACCCCCAGATCGACGGCTGGAGCCACGAGGGCTGGCACGCAACGAGAGCAGTCGCTTGCGGAGAAATCAGACGACAGGTCCTATGTGACTGCTCAAGCCCCTGCCCACCCTGCAACGTCTCATTGAGCTAGAAACCCACCCTGACAACTAGCATCCCCGCAGCATATGGTTAATACTCTGCTAATAATCATGGCTGTTAACAGCATTTCACGTCTGCCAGAGACCTAGGCTGGCACGCAGCCGCCTGCCTCTATCTAGCTTGGCAGGCGCGCTCTGCGGCACGGACAGGCCCCCAACCCCGTTCGCATGCCCGCCTGGGCTGCTCCATCCCGGCTCTCCCCGTGCCGTGGGGTGCTCCTGCCCTCCGAGCACCCCTGCCTGGCCAGGATACCTGCCCGCACCTTCCCACAACGCACCGACGCCGGCAGCGTGGCACGGCCGAGACGCCGCCCGGGATAACCACGGCGAGTCCTCGCGGCCGAGCATCTCCTGACGGCGCAGACCAAGGGCCCGTCAGGCCGAGCTGCAAAGCCTGGCAACCACGGGCCAAAGGATAACGCACCAAAACCCAAGCCTCATAAATAGGTTAAGCCGGCAACTCGAATCTATAGGCAGGATGCTTTCTTGAAAGCTCTCCTCCAGATTTGCAAGCCCGTCCTGGACTGCTGCCAGGGAGCGGTGGTGAAAGAAAGCTTACAAATTACCTGTACTTTGGGGCAATTATAAAAGGCAATTTGTTCAGAGGTAGAGGTGAGCACGCTGCCGCGCACACCCCAAAGCAGCGATCAGACTACAGAGCTGGGTGTTTGGCTCCGGCTCACTTAGACGCACATTACAGATTCCTTTGATTTTCGCCCTTATTGGCAAATTACATTGCCACAAAGCTTTGGGCAAGTGCTTTGCCACTCAATAACTACCCAATGTATTTATTTATTAAAGAAGGCAACCGGTCTTTCTTTTCAGGACCATAAGCCCAATTTATAGCATCTCACACAACCCTGCCATTTACTGACCCCAGGAACTCACGTCTGACTGTGCAACCCCGTTAGGGACGGACCTTAACATTCACTCACTGCACAGCAAAACGCCGCGCAGAGCTGGACCACAGACTGCTGGGGCTGAACCTGTTTTCCCTAGAAAAAAGGAATCGAAATAGCGATCTGAAGCAAATGCTCCCAGCTGCTCTGAATCTCTCTCTCTAGTCTTCCCTCCCATCTACTCTCCTGGAGAGGATCAGTGGACCGATGCTCTGCTCCTGATTATTCAAAGAAAAATAGAAATATACTTGAAAGAGCGAGCCTTGTGGTCAAAAAGCCTGCATCCCAACGGCACAGGGAGAGCAACCCACGGAGCAGCCCCTTCGACAGACCCGCGCTGCGCACAACAAGCTCGCGATGCCGGGGTGAAGACCGTCTACTAGCCAGGAAGCTTTCCATTTTAGCTACTCATCCTTCAGGAGAGATGTTAATATTCCCTTTATGCAAACTCAGGAGAAGGGTGCGCGTGTGCGGAGATGAGGGTTTGTGAAACAGATCTGGCTCAAATCCAGACTGCGTCGGAGCCCATCGGCCAACTTATCCTGGAGGGAACGTCTTCGAATCATTTGCTGGCAAATGACATTTGCAGGCCCTGATCCTGCAAGCAGCCGCCCCCGCTGCCGAACGCATGAGCCGTACACCAACACAGAACAAGTTCTGGTTGTTCCCAGGTTTACACCGGCATAAGAGCGTTGGAATTGAACCCAAATCCAACCGTTAGGTGTAGATTAATCTCCAAGGACAGAAACAATCGTGTACAGAGGGAACAGGTCAGGACCCCTCCAGGGAATACAGCTCTGAGCATGCAAATGAGGACGGTTCGTTAAATTTGAAAATAAGGTCTTGGGGTTTTTTTTAAAGCTCTAAACGGTGAGTGGGATTTGGTTTTTTTCTAAGGGGGAGAAAAAGCAAAGTGGGAGCCACTGCAGCCCCAGCCAAGGAGCAGACTATGGATTACTGACCCAAAGTGTGGTTCAAAACCTGGCACTCTCCAGTGCAGGAGATGGAAAGCGCCAGGGCTCCTGCCAACCCGCAGGACCTCCGAGATGAGAGGGACAAATAACCACGCACCCCTCCCCAGCGAGCCCTGAACATATTCCTGTTTTTAAACGCACACTGTCGCTGCAGTCCCCTTACCAACCGTAAAGCATACTACTGTAAAAATACATCGCTGGTAATTTAACGGAACCAGCCTGCCAACAGAAGCATTAAACTGGGAGAAATGGGCCTCTCCTCTTGCAGGAGAATTGCTCTTCGGGGGACTGAGAGACCCCACCACCGGCTCCCCCTCCAGCGCGGAGCCCTGCTGGGACAGGTACAAGCCCCAGCCGCATACAAAGTTTTATTTCCCATTGCTAAACCTCAGCGCTCGGGTGCAGAAAAGCGGCCGAGCCTCAGCACTTCCCACAGGCCTAACAGGTACCAGGACAGCGGGTGCCCCTAGTTCTGCCACCGCTTTTCCCCCCCTTTACTCCCTTCTTCTCCAAGAGGCAAGAAAATCAGCCCAGCCGCAACACTCATGGTTATTCCTCCTCGTGGAGCTGGTTTTTCTATCTTCACAGCACGTTTGCTTATCTAAAAAGCAAGACGCAGGCTCCAAGTGCCATGAGGGTGCAGCACACAACAGAGGAACCCAATAGAAAGTTATTTTCTTTTGAACACGAGCTCTCCCCTTCACAAGTCACCTGCCAACAACAGCCAGCACCGGCGCGGCAAGCGCACAGCGCACACTGCCTGGCACATTGCTGACCCCGGACGGCAGCACAGACGGACGTGCCGGGGACTAACCCTCGCTCTGCTACCACTAGAAGGGACTTCTCCTCCCTCCGAGCTGTGCACACCCTTCTGGGGGAACTCTTAGGTCCTGTTTCTTTGAAAATAAACAGCTCCTAAATGCAGCTAAAGGTTTCCAGGGTACAGAAGAGCAGAGCGTGGGGAACATAACCGTCCAACTCCTGCAAAAATAATGCGCCGGAGAGCTTGGACACATTTCAAACTGTGACAAAATAACCTGTGGGAGCAAAAGTTTAATAGTCTGGATCTGGGGAGAGGAAAAAAGCCTGATTAATCAGCTACTGAAGTTACATCTTTGCGTGGCTTCAGAAACAGTCACCCAGCCCCTTTCACGGTGAGCATTTAAACAGAGAACACACAACTCCGTTACATTTCCCATCCAAAAAAAACTCAACCCACCTCTCCGTGCTCCCTGCAAGGAAACAATATACGTTTGAGGGGAAGGGGGGGAGAGGAGGGGCAGAGGCTTTGCTCTAACTTGAAAATAAACAAGTTGCAGCACATGTGCATGCACACAAACACGGCACATCTGAAACCCATCATGTCCAATTTACAGGCTCACATTTCCTCCCTTCTGCAGCTCCAAAACACTGCACACAAGCAAAGCCCCGGGGCCTTTAAAGCCCCCCGGCCGCGCTCGCTTACCATACTGAAGTCCAGCAGGTCACTGAGCTCTTTGTCTGTCCCAACTGCAGCCATTCTCTGCTGCTGCTGATTCATACTCCCACAGACTCAACAGTGGCAGTCCTAGAGAAAGCGAGGGGGAGGGGAAAGAGATATTTTAATGACTAGAGCAAACTACCCACCCCATTGATGAATATTTTAAAAAGACAGAGCGAGAGAAAGGGGAAAGAAAAGAAAAATCCTTTGCGCGTCTCCAGCATCCAACTCCTCCGCTGAGAGCACAGTCGGAGTCCTCACATAGCACCCAGAGGCAGGAACAAGCGCTCTATTGACCAGACACACTTGTATGTTAGTTTTTTGCTGCCAATTCCACTAGTTCAGGCCAATTCTGTTCCTGGCGTGTGGCGAATGAAGAAAGGAAAAAAAAAAAAAAAAAAAGAGTCAACTCATTTATCAAAGGGTTCAGGCAAGTTATCACTCAGGCGCTTGTCTGGCTCGGCTCGCCCCCTCTCCTTCCCCCACACTCGCTCCCCGCAGGAGGCTCTCTTGTCCTTGCCTAGTTTTGTTTAAAAAAAAAAAAAGTCTGATCTTACGCCTCTTTCCTTCGGGTTGCCGAGCACCTGCAGCTGCTTTTTCAGGGGCTGAATTTGGGGATGCCCAGCCAGGCCATACCCGGGGAGAACTGAACCTCTCTGCTCCCAAAAGAGACTGGAAAAAAAAAAAAAATTTGTTTTCGGAGGGTTTTGCAAAAATAAAGCCCTCCAGGCAACCTTGCAAGATAGGTAAATATTATTCTTCCTAATTTTACAGATTATTTTTTTTAAAGGGAGATTGATCTTTTTGGCCAGCTCGCTATGATAGAAAAATATTTCTTTGGGAGGGAGGAAGAGAGGCCTGGGATGAGATAAAAGATTCCTTTTTTTTTTTGGGCCTTTTTTTTTTTTAGGAACTCATTCATGGTTACAAAGGGCAGCTGGCCAATAAATTTAACTCATTAATCATAAGGTTAAAAAAAAAAAAAAAAGAAGAAAACTCCATGCGATCCAAAGCGTTTGTAGGCTGTGCTGGCTCAGCCACCACATTTCAATGAAGTTTTAAAAAAAACACACTGAAATCAGCCCAGCATGTAAAAACCCTTCGCCACTATAAAAAACAGCCAGGGGATTTTTTTTTTTTTTCTTTTTCTTTTCTTTAAAAAGCCTTTTCTTTAAGTGTCATCAATGCATCTGGTCAGTATTTTTAAAGCAACTTTACCAACCCGCTGCCCCGGTGCTGTCAGGGGAGACGAGCTCGTCCCCGTTAGACCCCGGAGAAACCCCCCGTAGCAGATTCACCCCTTCAGCAGCCCCCCAAACCCCGCATCCCTCACCAACATCGCTGACAACTTGAACAACACGCTCTCACCACCCCAAATTCAGTCCGGGTTTTTATTTTTATTCCCCCAACGCCTCCTATTTTTAACTCCAAACCAGCCCCCGGCAAGCCAAGCGCCCTGCCCCGGCCCGGGAAGGGCTTTATCCGCCCCGGCGGCACAAAGGCCGGGCAAAACTTGACCCGGGCGGAGCAAGGGGCGGCCGGGGGCCCCGCCGATGATGCCGGGGGCCCCGCCGATGATGCCGGGGGCCCCGCCGATGCCGGGCTAACGCGCAGCAGATGTCCGCCTCTCCCCCCGGCCCGCTCGGGTTTCCTCCGGCGGGGCCCGGCGGCACCTTCTCGCCTCGGACAAAGGCCGGGGGGACCCCGAACTGCTCCGTCTCCGTTTGCCACAACTCCCGGAGCGGCCTGGGGGCAGCCCCGCTGCTCCCGGGACAGGCGTGGGCCCAGCCAGGCCGGACCGGGCCCAGCCAGGCCGGACCGGGCCTCGCTCGCCCCTTGCCAGGCCCGGGGTCCCGCCGGGAGCGGGGTAACCGGGCCGAAGCAGCCCCCCACCCCGCTCCCCGTCGGGTTCCCCAACTTTCGCATCGCCCCGACCCGGAGCCGCCTGCCCCGACGCGGGGAAGGGGGCACAGGGAGCCCCCGGGGGCGGTGAAGGGGAGGGGGGGAGCCCGGCTGAAGTTCGCAGCAGGACGGGGGAACCGGTCCCCACCCCGGCGGGGATGGGGGACCCCCCCCGCCTCCAGACACCCCCGCAGGCGCGGGGACCCCCCCCAGCTCGCCCCGGCGAACTTTGCCGAGACCCGGCGGCGCCGGGGACAATAGAGCCGAGCCCCGGCCCGTCCCGCCGCTGCCGGCCCGGCGCAGGGAGGGGGCCGGCGGCCCGCAGCGACTCCGACCTCCACCACCCGCAGCACCGGAGAAGCGCATCCCTATCTTACGCTTTTATTTACTTTATTATAATTATTATTTTCTTTTTTTTTTTTTTTTTTACCTGTTCCGGGGCAGGCGCGCACCCCCCGTGCGTGCGCGGGGGAGGGGAAGCGCATGAAGGTCCCGCGGGCGCGGAGGAGCGGCGGAGCGGCGGGCGGGCAGCGGGCGGGCGGCGGCCGCGGCGCCCAGGGCCGGCGGGCGGCGGCGGCGCCTATTGTTCTCACGCCGCCGGCGGGTACAATGTAGCGAAGCGGCGCGATCGCCCCGCACCGGGCGGCGCGTACGGCCCGGCCCGCCCCGCGCCCCCGCCTCCCTCCTCCCTCCCTCCACGCCCCGGGTCCTAACGCTGCTGCTGCTGCCGCCGCGGCCGCTCCGCCTCCCGCTGCTGCTGCTGCTGCGCCCGCCGGCCCCGCTGCCTCCGCATGGTCCCCCCGCGGCGGCGGCGGCGGCGAGGGACGCGGCGACCCCCCCCCCCACGCCCCTCGCCTCACGCCCCGCCTCACGCCTCCGCCCCCCCCGCCGTATCCCTCCGCCTCCCGCACGGGCAGCGGGTGATGCGGGGAGCGCTGCCCCACACCCACACCGTGTGGCCGCGGGGGGGGGGAGGCACCGGTTGCGGCGGGATCGGCCCCGGCGGCGGCGCGGCCGCCTCGGCGCCCCCTCTCCTCCAAAGCGGGGAACTATGTTTCCTGGCGGAGGAGGATGGGCTGACGCAGCGCCGAGAGAGGGGGCGGGAGGGCCGTGACGACACGGGAGCTCCGGGAGATGGACTGATAAGGCCGCGGGACGCCGTCCAACGGGAGGGCCCCGCCGCTTCGATTGGCAGGCGGCGCGGCCAACCAAAGCGCGCCCTGTCCCGGTCCCCGCCCACCGAGCGCGGGGGGCGGGGCGCGGCGGCGGCCCGGGGCGGCCGCTGGTTCACGTTGCCGCCCGCAGCTCCCCCCTTCGCTTCGCCGACGGGGCCCCCGGCGGGGTGGGGTGGGCAGGGCCGGGCCGGGCCGGCCGTGGGCCCGCCCCGGGGTGGGGGTCCCGCCGCGGGGCCGGCGGCGCTCCGGGAGCCCCCGCCTGCCAGCAGTAGCCGCCTCATAGCTGGACACCCGCTCGGTGCCCCGCCGGGGGGGTAGCTTCGCCCTGGCGCTGCAGGGGGGGACCCTGTCGGGGTGCCCCGGGCACCCTCCGCGGTGCTGGGGACATCGGGTCCCCCGCCACAGGGGCAGCCCCACCGCCCCCGGGCCGGACCCACCAGCACGGGGGCTGCGCTGCCAGGCCTGCGGCCGGCGACACCTGCCCGCGCTCCTGCCCGCGCTCCTGCCCGCGCTCCTGCCCGCCAGCAGCCTCAGCTGGTCCCCGGCAGCGCAGCGGGCGTTGCGATGTAAAGTCCATCTATTTTATATCCAGATTCTTTACATCTTTCCGCCCGTTTATCCACCTGGTTTAGCTTTGCAGCTGGGTGCCGGCGCTTAGAAGCCAGCCGGCGGGTGCTTTGTATCAAAGGTGCCGACAGGCCGGCCCCGGCGCCTTCTCTAACGTGCCGCGTGTCCGCCCGGTTCACCGGGGGCGAGGGACGCTGCCGCTCGGCGGGATCCTTCCCTGGCACCCCGGGAGCTGCTTGCCCCACGAGGGCCGCTGGCTCGTTCGGTGGCTTTTTAAAATGCCGCCTGGCGAGAAGGGAGCCGGGTTCGGGGGAGCGGGGCTCTGCCCAGCCCGACGTCCGTCCCTGCTCCGGGTCACGGCGCGGCGGAGAGCCAGCGCTTTGCCCCCGGTTCAATTAATTCAGGCAGGTGGAAAAGCAAAGGCAGAAGCGTGTGGCTGCTGTGGGTGCGGGCTGGGGGTTACCTCTTCTCATCGAGTCCACGCCGGGATCCGATGGAGGGATCGAGGAGGAGCTGGGCTGCTGCCCGCCCTGGAGCGGGCGCTCTCCCTGTGAAGGCCTGCTGCTCCTGCCCAAAGCCATCGGTCAGCAAGGCTGCTTTCGTTTTCATTTTGCCTGACCCCCTTCTGCAGCCGGGGCCCTGGGCCAGCTGTCACCTGGACCTTCGGGCCATTTGGCTTTTTTTTTTTAAAAAGCAGAAAGAATTGCCTGCATTTAAACAGGGTCAGTGACCGAAGCCATCTCTTGTCATCAGGGATGGATCTTCCCAGGGGCGAGAACGGCCCCCACCCCGATTCGGCAAGGATGGGGATGTATCTAGGCTGGCAGCGAGGTGCCGGTTGTGGTGGCCGTCGGAAGGGGGAACTGCCAGCCGCCACACTCGCACGCAGCCATCTGCGCCCCTCCGAGAGGAGCGCGCTCCCCTGGGAGGATTCTGCTGCCCCGGGCACATCCCACACCGATCCCGCGTGCGACACGGCGGGCTGAGCATTGCCCTCGGCCCTGCCGCTTCCCCGCAGGCAGCCAGTGCTGGGCAAAGAGCCCGACCGGGCGAAACGCTGCCTGGGCTCGGGGCGGAAAGGCGCGCAGGGCACGGATGGGGCTGGCCACAGCGTGCAGCTGCTTTTGGGAATCGGTGCGGGGCTGAGCCCTCGGCTAACGGGATGGCAGAGATGCAACCCCCTGCCCGCTCCCCTTGGTCCCGAAGGAAGGGGAGCGCTGCCTCGTGCCCTGCTGCTCTGTAAAAGGAGGCCATTTGCCCTTCTCCTGCATTTTCTCGGTGCTCAGAGGCCCCTCGGGCTGCTGTCGCCCCGCAGCACCCCAAGCCCCGGTGCTCACCCCCACTGCGAGGGGCCAGCGCCTCCTGCCAGCATCAGCCCTCTTCCTCCGCTCCCCCTCTGCCTTCCGCTCTTGGGGATGACAAAGAGAAGATGAAACATTTCCCTAACACAATTATATTCTAATTTTGCGTGTGTGGCCATAATTTCCCTGTCAACAATTGTAATTAAACCTCAGAGCCTAGCTCTCCTGCCGCTGGTGGCTGCGCGCAGCCGCGTGATGGAGAGCCGTGGCGGGCAGGAGTCGGCGTGAGCCTCGCCAGCTTTCCCCGGGCATCTGCCGCCGGGACGGTGCGGGGGTGAAAGTGGTGGGGAGATTTTCCTGCTCTGAGCTGTTTTGGTCACTGTGCATCTTTGTATATATCAAAAATAGAATTTGCCTTTGAAGGCTCCTCCTTCCCGGTGGCAGTATCATGGCAAGAAGTGTGTCCCCGGGCCTGCCCGTGGGGAACTGGGGAGGCTTAAAGCTCCTCCAGCATCATGGTTTTTTTCTTGAAGCTGAGAAGTTCCCCCTTCCAGTTCACGGCGCGGCCCCCTCAGTTTCCCATTTCAGGCTATTTTGGCATAGGGCAGGAGGAAGCAGAAGGGATGGGGGGATACAGAAAGGGGTACCACAGGGATGCCGTGCGGACACCTCCGCCCGGGACGCCGGAGGGACTCTGGTGGCATTCCCTGCCTGGAGGTGCACTGGAGCCTGCAGGCCCAGGAGCAACCTCGACGTCCCCTGAGCACCTCATGGGGCGAGACAGGGACCAGCCCCAGCCCCTTGCCCCTGCGTAACAGCGTAAAACACAGCAGCGTTGCATGGGCAACACCTCGAGTTCTCCTCGTTTCCATCCCCTGAACCTTTGGGATAAGGGTAGCAGTTTTCATCATCTTCACAACTGTTAGTGCTAATAATGTGCAGCTAATAAATAAGTGAATGGAGCTGAGATTGTATCGCAGTCCTATGACACCAAGAGCTGTGGCTTAAATAAAACAGTTTCACAATGACTCTTGCAATACTCAGAGCTGGCGATGCCAGGGGAAAAAACCATTGCGTAGCTGAGGCTCCGGGGCAAGCACTGGCTGAAGGAGGGCATGGAGACCTTCCCCCGTGGGCAGGTTATCCCCCGGGGCTTAGCTCCCGGCCGAGCCTCGCTGGCAGGGGAAGAGCCCCTCCATGCAACGCTCCCTCTTTAGATGAACAGCGGCCGTCGTTGCAAAAGGGTCTAGAGAATAAGCCTTATGAGGAGCGGCTGAGGGAGCTGGGGTTGTTTAGTTTGGAGAAGAGGAGGCTGAGGGGAGCCCTCATCGCTCTCTGCAACTGCCTGAAAGGAGGCTGGAGCCGGGGGGGTCGGTCTCTTCTCCCCAGGAACAAGCGATGGGACGAGAGGGAACGGCCTCAAGCTGCGCCAGGGCAGGGTTAGGTTGGGGATTGGGAAAAACTCCTTCCCCAAAGGGCTGTCAGGGCCTGGCACAGGCTGCCCAGGGCAGGGGCTGAGTCCCCATCCCTGGGGGGATTTAAAAGCCGGGGAGATGTGGTGCTTGGGGACATGGGTTAGTGGTGGCCTTGGCAGTGCTGGGTTAGCGGTTGGACTCGATGATCTTAAGGGGCTTTTCCAACCTTAACGATTCTGTGATTCTATGATTCTATGAAAAGCATTTGCTACCTTGGGGAAGGGTTTTGCAGCCCTGGAAGCTGGTGGTGAACCCAGCAGTGCTGGTGGGGCTGGAGCAGCCCCAGCAAAGAGCCTCCAGCTCTACCCACCCTGGGTTTGCCATCGTCCCGCCGGCTCCCGTGGAAATGAGTCTGTGGTTGCTGCATAAAACGCAGCCAATGTCCCTCAGCTTTGGTTCCAGGGCTGCTCGCTGTCCCCTTCCCAGGGTCCCTTCCCATCCCCTGGCCCCGCGGTACCAGCTGGCTGTAACACGGGGCAGGGCGCGGACAGCCCTGGAAAGCACGGGTGAGTTAATAGTTCTGCAGGAATCAAACAAATCCCACTGGAGCCAAAGCCAGGTTCATCAGTTGCCCACCCCCAACACATTGCCGTGTTCGCAGCACTGCGTCAGGAGAAACAAAAAGCCATAAAACACCAATAAGGAACAGTGCTGCCGGCAGCTGGAGGTGGTGGCAGAGTGGTGGTGCCCTCGCCAGCCTGCACAGCCCTGGCTTTTCTGCTTCCCGCTCCGGGGATTTCCCTGCGTTAAAAGTTTTGCAGAGAAACAACATCCCGTTATAGCCCTTGACTGAGGTCCGGGGGCCCCGGCCAGCTCCGAGCTCCGGCCACGACAAACTCCCTGCCCTGGGTCTTGCTCCCCATGTGCAAAGCGGAGCCGTTGCGGCAGCCGGCTGCGGGCGTGCAGCTCCTGGCGCAGCCGCCTCCTCCTCGCTGCTGAGGCCTGGGCAGGTCGTTACATGCAATAAGGCAGAAGTCAGCAGAGAGAAGCCACGAGCTCCGACAGCCGGCAGAGCCATGGACCGTCTCCACAGTAAGATGAGCAGTTATTCTGGTCGGGTCTTTCTGATTGTCTGTGGCCCCAATCTCTGTGCCTCAGTTTCCCCTCTGTGAGATGGTGGCAGGGACAAACCCTGCCCATGTGAGACCCTGGGAGATCTTTGCAGGTGCTATTGGGGATACGGCAGCGGTGTGCCAGCCCACACTGGCATCCCCGGGCAGGGGAGCCCTGGACCTCGCGGCAGAAACCTGCCCCAGCTGGAGGGGCTGCCTTGCGTCCCGGCCTCGTTCCCAGAGCCAAAAACCCGCTCAGCCATTTAATTTCCCGCCGAGGGGGTGCAGGACCCATTGCTGCCTGCGGGGAAAAGGCTGCTGGTGCAGAAGAAAAGGCTGAAACCTGAAGTGGGATGGATGGAGGCTTGCACAAAGGTGGCTTTGGAGCAGGTTGTCCTGCCTCTGAGCCCCCACCCTGGCCTGTCACTGTCCCCATGTCACCTCCCAGCAGTTTGGGAGAGTCTGGGAAAGGCTCCTTGGCCAGGAGGGCTTGGGAGCGCTGGGCTGGCCCAGCCCAAGTGTTGCGGCAATGTCTGGGGGAGGCTCCGGCCCCGGCGGGGGCTGCAGGACGCCGGCCGCTGCCGCTTCCCCTGGAGCCTCCCACCCTCCTCTTACAAAACTGAAAATGAATGAAAGTTCAGGCCAGTGCTGGGCAGCAAAACAGGCTTAGAAAAAAAGCAAAATCCCCGTTTGCCTGGAATTCCCTTTGAGCAGGGCTGTTTTTCCAGGGTGTGATGTGATTCCCGGGGTATCGCGCTGCTTGCTGGGACCTGCCCCCCGTTTGGGACCCAGGCTCCTTCCTCGTCTATTAACGACCGGGGACCCCGCGTGACAGCCACCCGCACCACGAGGGACCTGATGTCGGGCGCAGAGGAGATGGATGGGCCGGGACCACCCAGCGAGGCCGGCGGCGGCACAGAGTCCCTGCGCAAAGTCCCCCTGCCCCTAGAAATGGGGGCAGCCCGAGGAGGTCCCCTCGGGATGGGGGACAGCGAGGGGCAGGACCGGGCGAGCATCTCCCACCCAGAGCCGAGGTCTGGGGGTGCCGTCCTGCCCCCAGGCTACCCTTTCGTTCCAGTTTCAGGGAGGTAAAACAAACTGGGAGGTGCAGGGCATCGCTAGTCGCTGTCACCGTGGAGGATGCTCCTGCAGGTGCCCGTCCCCAGAGCCACTGCGACATGGGCCAGCACACGGCCGGGCTCGGGCCACCTCGCCGGGAGTCATCGCCTGGGAGCTCGGGGCTTCGCACTGGATCCCGGTGACTTTAAGGAGCAAGTTTGAGTTCATATTTGCATTTAGTCACAGTGTGAGTCAGACATTCCAGCCCCGGCTGCCGAAATGCCTCAGCTCTGACTTCTGATTTCCCACTGCAACCTCGGGGTTTTTTTTTTTTTTCTTCTTTTTTTTTTCCCCTTCTCTTTCCCTTTCTCCTCTTTTTCTTCCCTTTCTTGCCTGTCCTTTCTGGCCAGCCCTGTTTCGAAGGCAGGTCGGGCTCCCACGGGAGCGGAGTCGGCACTGGGCATGGGCCGGCCATGATGCTGCGTGGGGACGGGGCAGAGGGATGGTTGTGGGCATCCCGGAGAGTTTATTTTTCCCCGTAGCAGTGGGGAGCCGAGGTGGGGTTAAAGCCCGCCAGACTGTCCGGCCGGGGAGGGGGTTGAGCCAGGGAGCCCCCCACATCCCCCCAGCAATGGTGGGGGGGACGTGGGGGTGGCAGGAGCCCCACTGAAGCCACCAGCAGCTTTTGGCTACCCTGGCCATCCCAGCGAGGCCCCAGGGCAGGGCAAAACTGGGGGGGAAGAGGGAGAGAAAATGGGGGAACCCCCCAGGAAAAGCGCATCAAACCCTCCGCTCCCGTGGCGGGGTATGTGCCGGGCTTGCGCAGGTTTATTTCTCCTCAGCAAAGCACTGGTTCTTGATTTGTAACATTTTTAATTAAAGAAGACCTGGAGATCAGCCAGCACGGACCAGGGAGCTGCCTCCCCACTGTGCCCCCGCCAGAGCCGGGTCCCGCGGGAGCATCGGGGACGCCCAGCCCAGACCCGGGGGCTGCTGGACCCCCCGAGCCGGGGGCTGGGGGAAGGAGATATGCCGAGTATTTGGACAGAAAGGCAGTTTTGTTTTTGGTTTCCTGAATGATGCATTCCACATGGCGTTGCATCACGCACAGCTGTTACATCACTTTAGCCAGGAAATTTAAAACAAGTGGCCTCGGCTGGAAATGGTGGTTTAATTATTATTTATGGACAACAACAACAACAGGGAGAGAGAAAAAAGGCCTCCAAACTCTTTTTGTCTTTTTTTAAAACCCACCCATCTCTCACATTACAGCCACTTTGTCCCCAGCTCCCTCCCAGCCTGCGTGATGGTGCAGCAGCCGGGCTGCCGCGGGGATGGGCTCTCGGCGAGGGCAGGCTTCGAGCTTGACTCGCGCTCTCCAGGTTACGGACCCTTTGGCCACGCCGTCCCCCTCTCCTCCGAGGGTGCCCCCTCCTTCCTGGCCGCCCCGGCAGCACCCGCAGCAGAGCGGGGCACCCTGACGCAACGCGTGCCGCTGGCACAATTCTATCAGCGGAGCTGTGACAGTGAGTAGCGCCCGCAGGACGGTCTGGAGTCCAACGACAGACCCGAGGCCATCCCTGCCTGCTGGGCAGCGTGGCCCATCAGCGTGGCCTGCCCATGGCCCCACGGGGACCGACCCTCAGCACGGCCTTGGGGACGTCGGTGGCAGTGATGGGTCCCCTCCTCTGACCTATTTTGCTCCATTTCTTCCAGCTGTGGGGACAGAAGTGATGCAGAGAGTGTGATCGTCCTCCCATGCGAAGGCATGGGGCATCAGGGACCCTCTTCTTCCTCCCTTCCTTCACCCTCCCTTTCGGGCGCAGTGTGGAGCAGGGACATCAGTGGCCCTGACCCCCCCACCGCCAGCACCCAGGGTCCCCACTGCCGGCGCTGCGGGGAGGACACCCCCCTCCATCGGGCTCGCCTCCTGGCTGAGCGTGAGTGATGGCTGCACGTGGCCGGCCGGGGAGGGAGCCCACACCAGGGCCACGTGTGTCCCCAGGGACCCGTGGGCGGGCAGAGGACGGCCCCGGCGTGAACCGCCCGGCTGCTCCCCCAGACCCCCGCTCAGGGGAGTCGCACAGCCCCCAGCCCCCTTTGCACGCAAGGAAACTGAGGCAAAGGAAAGGGCCGTGGCTTTTCTGCCGGAGCACAGCCCTCAACAGCGTGGGGTGGCCATCGAGCAGCTCCGCGGGCACCTGCCAAGCAGGGCCACATCCCCGCCGGAGCAGCAGCGGGATGGAGGGGAGGCAGCGATGCTGGGGGGAGGCACCGGGGGGGACGGGGCACGGCCCAGCCCTCGCTTGGGACCCGCTGGAGAGCCGGGCGCTGGCGGGGCCGGCCGGATTGAGCCCTGCAGAGGAGCACGGCCACGGCACCCGCCTCCATTCGCCTCCCAGCCTGGGCAGAGCTGAGATGGAAACTTCTCAACCACGCGTTGCAAAGCTTCGGGGCAGCTCGTTGGAAAATTCAGCGGGGAATTCTTCCGTGCGCAAAACCCCTCGTTTTGTGCAAATGTTGAAAAATGCAAAAATGCTCCATCAAAACACTGCCCCAGTGCATCAGCGACGACAAACACCCCGACTCCCTCCCGCCGCCGCCACGCCGCTTCTCTCCCTAATTATACCCAGAATAACGTTTTCCAGCCCATCGTCCGCACACCACTGGGTGCTGATGGGACCCCTGGGAAACACGCGGTCGTGCCACGTTGCTGCGCACCCCAGCCCCACGGGCTCTCCGGGGGCTCAGGGGAAAGTGGCCCCCAGATTGTAATGTTTAGATGACTCGGTTGTAAAGAAATCCCACCCTGGGTGCCCCAGGTCGAGGGCACCCTTCATCCCCCTGGCAGCGGGATACGACGACCACGGCACAGCAGAGCCTGCGGGTGCTTGTGCCTGCCTGGGGGGTGCGATCCTGCCCAGGGGGATTGGAAAAGCTGCCTTAAAATCCACCAAAAATGAACTGGGGTCATGAGAAAGCCCTCGGCACGGTGTGCCGGAGGAGGCAACGCGGTGTCCCCGGCCCCCGGTGGGTCCCCCCCGCCCCGCGCCGCTGCAGCCCGCGGCCCAGGATAGCATCCGCCTACGAACAGGAAACCCTCTGTAGGTGTGCGCCGGGGCGGGGGGCCTGGGGAATCTCCTCTGAATGGAAAGAAAAGGCACCCCCGCACCCAGAGACCGTCTTCACGCCTCCTCCGAGGCGGGAGGGGATCTCCGGGGGTGCCCTTGTCGGGGTGTCCCGGGGGGGCCGGTGGGGACCGTCTTCCCCTGCCAGGATGCAGGGGTGAAGGTTGCTGCCGGCTGAGACGGCTGGTGGGTGGGAGAAGGTTAATGGGGGGGGTGGGAGCAGGTTAATGGGGGGGGGGTGGGAGCAGGTTAATGGGGGGGTGGGAGAAGGTTAATGGGGGGGGTGGGAGAAGGTTAATGGCGGGGGGGTGGGAGATCCTGCTGGGAAAAGGCTGAAGGGAGCCTGGTCCCCGGCTGTGCAGGCAGCCCCGGCCTGGGCAGAGGCACAGGCGGGAGGCTGCGGGAAAGGGGGATGGGGACAGGGGGAGGGAGAGGAGGGAAGGAGCCAGGCGGAGAGGAAGAGAGAGATGGAGGAAAGGAAATAGCTGTCATGGGAGCTGGGTGCGGAGCAGGGGACAGGGACAGGAGCCTTGCCTGCGGGTGCTGGCTGGGATGACAAATGCCCCATCCAGCACCTCTTCACAGTGAAAACAGCAGGATCTGAGGGCAGGTGTCAGACCTGAGGGTAAATATTCCCAATGGGCAAGGAAGGTGGCAGCACCCATCTAAAGGACTGCCAATATACCCCCTGCCAGCTGGAAAACTCCCCTCCACCCACCCCAGAGGTCCTGGAGAGGAAGGGGCAGGAGGAGATGGCAGGTTTTTGCCTGGATCTGGGGGTCTGAATACTGCTGGGATATAAATGTGTCATTAACGGGGCGCTTTTCCAGCTTCTTCAAGTTAAACAGCTAAATAAAGACATCATCGCGGTGGGTGAGGCTCAGAAAGTTTCGATTTGCAAACGTGCCCCAAAGCGGAGCTGCTCCAAGCGCCGGGACACCGGGGACCGCGGTGCCTTTGCTGTGGGGGAAGGAGAGGACACAGGCGGTGCCTCTTTGGGACCGGCCAGGGGATTTCCCTTCCCTACCCAGATTTCTTCCCTTAGCGGGTTTCATGATATAATGTCAAGTTTCAGCATCATTTGAGGAGTAATAGAAACCACCCTGGGGAGGTGAGTCCCTGCTCCAGGCTCCTTCCCCGCTGTGGGGCACGGCCACGGGGGAGGATGGCCAGATCCCGGGGACACCTCTCTCTGCAGCAGGAGCGGGCTCAAGGCTCTTCTCCAGCAAAGTTTGCGGTGGGTCCCGTCTCAGCCCCATTTTCCATCCTCCCTCCTTGTGGTCTCAGCCCAGGGCGGGGTTTGGGCATCGCCTGCCCCCCAGCTGCCTCCCCGCTGCCAGATCCAGCCCCACCGGCACGGGTAAGATCCAGTTTGGCTCTGTCCTCTTCTGTGCTGCCCCAGTCCTTGACCTCTGTGTCTGCACCATGTCCTCGTCCCTCTGCGTGTGGCTCTGGCATGGGTGGAAGATGCTGAAAACTCCCCCAAAACTTGGGCTTGGGCACAGGAGCGAAGACCAACCTGACCGTGAGCAGGCACCTAAAAACCGACCCAGTGCCCTGGAGAAACTGGCCCTGAGTCACCTAAATTTATCGATCAGCTCCGCAGCAAGGGGCTGAGGTCTGGATGTGCTTCCCCTGGGAGGACACACGAGCCCAGATCACCTTGTCCCAGAGGGTGCAATGACAAATGACACCCCCAAATCCACCCCTCTCACCCGGGAAGGGCCGGGCACGGGGATGCCGTAGCTCTGCCAGCTCTTGCCCGTCCTTTGCCACGGCTGCAGGTGCATCTCCGCCGTGTCCTCCCACCCAGCCCGGCCCGTGGCACCGCTTCTCTTTCGCTTCCCTGGGCCGACATGGTGCGTGGGTGGGGGAGCCAACCACACCGGCACGGCGATATAATTAGACACCGGCAACCCCGGGAGCTCACGTCATTTCGGCTGAGAGGAAGGAGAAGCAGAAACTCCCGGGAGGGCTGAGCCGCCGGCGGGGGGGGTCCAGGGGCGCTTCTGTGGCCTGGGGACGTGGCAAAGGGCAGCCGAGGGGAGCAGAACATCCTTCCCCACGCTGTGCCCTGTTCCCGCCTGTATGGCTGGGGCAGAGGCTGCTGCCGGGGGGGTGTCACCGGGCGATGTCCCCGCGTGGGGAGCAGCCAAAAATCCCGCAACCCAGCCGTGGATGCCTCTTCTGCAGCTGGAGCTGTTGGGTGCCTCCCCGGCCTTTTGCAGGGTGCTCCCCCTCTCCGACCTCCCCAGCTTTGTAGGGTCTTTGGGGAGCAGCGGGGTGCAGAGGGGAGACGGGACGAAATCCAAAGGCGGGTTAAGGGAGACCAGAGGAGGAGGAGGCCAAAGAGATGCTCAGCCCCGGGCACGGCAGCAAAACCCATCTCCCCCAGCCGTTGCCAGCAGGCTGCAGAGTTTGCGGGTGCGGGTGATGAGAGGGGACATGGGCACCCCGGGGCTGGGTTTCAGGCTGTGCCCAAGTGGCAGGGGACGTTTAGGACAGAGCGGCATGCTGTGGCTCTGGCCGCGGGCCGGTTGGTTCCCAGCAGCCCAGCCAAGGGCTGGGGACACCTGATGACCCCCGTTGTGCCATGGCCCCCACCCCGTGTCCCCGCAGGGCCCTGCCACCCCCACCCTGGCAGCGGGGAGCCCTGGGTGCAGCCCCGAGCCGCAGGGAGGTGGGCTGGGGGGGGGGGAGGGCGCAGGAAGCCAGATTAACGGCAGCCAGTCGTGAAATCTAGGGCAGACCCATCTGTCAGGCATCTCCCGTTCGAATCCGGCTGCGATGCCTCCCCACCGCGTCGCCCCCCACCTCCTGCATCCCCTCCCCACCCCGCTCCCTGCAAACCCGCATCCGGGGGGGCTGCGGGGAGCATCCCCGGTGGGGAGAGAGGAGGCCTCCGGGTGGCGAAGGGGCTTTTTACCCTTGTTAAACCCTGGCTGTGCCTTTTGTTCCCATGGACAGCCCCGGCCTGGGCTCCCAGCTCTCCTCCGACCCAGTTGGCAGACACCCGCGGGCTTTCTCTTCTTTTGAGGTCTCCAGAAAGCTCCAGGTCAGGGAGTCAGGGGGGTTCATGATAATTTTGTTTAAAAGCAGAAGCTTAAGAGGGGAAAAAAGCACATTTGGAGAGGGGAGAGGAAGGTGGCTCCGGCTGTGCCAAAGGCTCTGAACTGCCCACGCATGCGGCCGAGCCCCGGCTCTGTGGTTCCTGGAGAGCCTGGCTTTTGAAGCTGCTTTCAAAGCTTCCAGGGACTGGTGTTGGAGCCCCTGGGGAGGGACGCAGGGTGCCAGCCCCAGGAGGTGCCAGGGGTGCTGCCGGCAGGACCATGGGGCTGGAGCATGGGGGAACCGGGGCAGCAAGAGGAGGCTGGGAGCTGGCAGCACCGTCCCCTGCCAGCCGAGCCCCACACCAGCCCCGCGTTCACGCTGGGAGGGGAAACCCCCAACACCTCGCTTGAGCTGTGAAATAGAAAAACCCTGGCTGCCTAAGAAGCAGCCCCTCTCCCGCAGAGCATCCTGCTCAGATTTTGAGCAAAACTAGGCAAAAAGTGGCTTGGAAGCCCCTGGCCCTGCCATCAGCTCTGCTCGACGCTGGGTGCTGTGTGAAACGGTGCCTTTTTATCAAAGCGAGCAGGAGAGCCGGGTAGAAGGCCACGAATCTGCCCAAAATGAAAATACACATCTGGATGTGTGTGTGTGTAACCTGGGGCTGCGGGGGCACGTTCACCCGCCTGGGTTTGCAGTGACCTCAGTTTAACTTGGCAGCCGTCAGACGCCTTATCTTATCTCTGCATCTCGCTGTAAGCTCACAGCTAAACAAGTGCCAAGCACCTTGGCTTCCCCTGCTCCCTGCCTGCTGGGGCACCCGCATCGCGCAGGCACAGCACCCGCATGTGCAGGCACAGCACCCACAGCGTGCAGGCATGGCACCCGTGTGCTCATCGTTGGGGGAACGGGCTGCTCCGCACGCAGCGCTCGCAGCTGGCACGACAGCTTTCCCCGGGTTAATTCAGGGGAACAGGGAGTGGTGCCATCCCCACATCCCTCCTCCAGCCCCCCAGGAAGGGGAGGTTGGGATGCCAGGTATCAGCCTTGTCTCTATTTTTGAAGCTGTGCTCTAGGTCCGGAGGTGCCCAGGGCCCGCGGGTGCCGTGGTGTGGGCAGCCAGGACGCTCGGGGCTGGGCGATGGGCTGCGGGGCAGAGCCCGGTGTTTATTTCTAATCCTGCCTCCGTATGCGTGCTCCCAAAATAAAGCACTGCTGCAAAAGGCTTCACCTGCTCCAACCTGCTGCTCAGCAAGGAGCACGTCACCCTGATATATAGTTTGCTGTTTTCCTCTCCTGGTAGCTTATAAACCCAAATATTGGCAGCTTTTTTCCCCAGAATAGGGGAAGGAGACAGGGATGGGGAGCTCAGGAAAGGAACCTGCGAGCTCCTTGCCCGTGATGTGCCCCCCCGCAAGCCGTGCAAGGAGGATAGGGGGGCGATTGGACTTGGCTCAGCTTTGGTGTAGATAGTTGCCGTTTTCGGGGTGCAGCCGGAGCTGGACAGAGGGACGTGCCCCCCCCAGCCCTGCCTCTGCTGCCTCTGTGGTTTCCCTACCTGCTCCAGGGGGCCCCCGGGCCGGGGTGACAGCGAGACGCAGAAGGCAGGATGTCACCTCAAACCTCAAGAGGAGCTGCCACCGAGGGGGAGGGCGGCCGGGATGCCGAGGCGGGGGAGTGGGGGGGGATTTGCAAGTCACTGTATGTAAACACGGGTGCTCCTCTCCCAACCGTCCTCTTCCGCAGCCTCCCAGCCTTGCGGGGGGCCGTGCGGCTCTCGTGTCCCCCCAGGGACGGGGAATGGCCTAAGAGCACCACGAGCCCCCGGGGGAGGGGGGACGCCACCCTTTGCCGGGCCGTATTGGGACCCGGCCGTGAGGATGACTGAAGAAAATGCCCTGATGCCCTCAGGGGTCCTTCTCGGGGCGGTGGCACGAGGGTGTCCCCTTCTCTCGGGGTCAGCATAGCACCCTGGCCCCTGCCATCCGCCATGAGATGGGTTTGGTAGCTTTGGGGCAATGGTTGGGGACCCTGCGACCCCCTAAGGCCATGGGGGAGGGGGGGGTCTGTCCTCAGGGCCAGGGGGGTAAATCTGGGTCTTTGCCCTCAGCCCACTCCATTTCTGGGCTCCACAAGAGCCAGTTTGGTTTCAATTTGTCAGCCATCACCACCGCAAACCCCTTTTGCTCATCCCTCATCCATGTAACCCTCCGAACCCCCACCCCAGCCCACCCAAGGCACAAGCGCCCTGAAAGCCAGGAAACCCGGGACCCCCGACCGCATCGGGCTCTGCCGCCCTGGACGCGGGGCTGGGATGCGGCAAGGAGGGAGCCGTGCGTCGTTCCTAAAACACCCCGCGCTGCCCAGAGCCCGGCACCCACTAACGGGGCTGAGGAGGGTGGCGGGGAGGGGGACGCCCAGGTATGCCAGTGCCCACCACGGCTCCACAACGCCATTGCTGCCTGGCGGAGGTGTCGCACGGGGAGAGCACCCGCCTGTGCACGCACCCACGGAGCACCCAACGCACCCGCGTGTGTACACACCCGCAGAGCACCCAACGCACCTGCCTGTGCACGCACCCACAGAGCACCCACAGCACCCGCCCGCGCATGCATCCACAAAGCACCCACAGCACCCGCGTGTGCAAGCACCCACGAGGTTCCCCACCTCCCCAGGGATGGGGCATCGGGGCTACGAGCCTCCCCTGGCAAAAGCCAGCCATTTCCCTGCTGCCCGACAGCGAGAGGGTGAGCGTTGGGGGGGGGGAAATGGAGGCAACCCTCCGCCCGCGCCCCCTCCCCGGCCCCCCCGCACCCCGGCTCTGGGCTCCACCGGGGAGATGAAGGTTTCCGGCTTCGCAGGTGCACGGTGGGGCTGAGCGCGGCGGCGGGGGGAGCCGGGGGGCTGCGGCGGGTGGGGGCCGCGGGGGATCGCTGGGTTGCGTCTGCCAGCTCGGCGTGGCTGCGAGGCTCCCACATGCCACCCTGGGCACGGGCGTGCACCCAGCCCTGGGACGTGCTGGTGAGGACTGTCCTGCTGGGGACGGTGGGTGTCCCCTGCCGGCTCCGAACCCCACGGTCCCCCGGGCAGGGAGGACCCTTCCCTCCGAGCGAGCCAAGGGGATGCCCTGGGATGGGGACGAGCTCAGCTCTGACTCCCCCAGCCTTCAGATGGCAAGTGTGGCTTCGACCTCTGGCCACCAGCCATCCAGCCACCCTCGCCACTGCAGCGTGGGGCAGGAGGGGCCTCCCCGCGCCCACGGGCAGGAGGGGCCGTGGGAGGGGGCTCCCGAGCCTGCGAGCAAGAACTTTTGTGGCTTTGAAAGAAAGAAAAAAGCCCTGCATCTCCGGGGAGCAGCTGCTCTTGTTTGCCCATCTCCTTTCCTGACTTTTTTTTTTTTCCTCTCTTTTTTTTAAATCTTCTTCTTCTCTCGCCTCGACCACAGCGACGCTAAGATGGAGCCGGTTCCCTCCCATCTAACCCGTAACCGGCTCCCTCCGCCTCCCCCAGCCTACCACCTTCCACCGCAAGGATGACAATGACAGCTGCAGGGGTTGCGGGCGTCCCTTCCCCCTCTTCCGCACCCCTTCCCGTCCCCATCCCCGTCCTCGTCCCCCTCCTCGTCCCCAGTCCCCCCCCGCCCCAGCGTCGAGCCCCCCGAGCTGGGCTGCCTGGCGGCCCTGCAGCCTTTCGCCTTGACATTTGAAAAATGCCAGGCTGAGCCGGGAGACGGCAGCTGCAGGGTGGCACCCGGCCAACTATTTCATTTTGGGTGGGTTTCGGTTTGTTTTCCACGGCGGACACCGCTGGCGGGAATGAAAGGGGAAGGCTGCGCCCTGGCTCTCGCCCTCTGGGTTTGGGGGCTGCGGCGGGGGCTGCCGGGGGGACGTGGCACCCATGGGCAGGTCGGTGGCAGGGTTTGATCTGGCAGACGGGGACTGAGCCCATGCCCAAGGGCTGGTGGCCCTTTGGCTAGTGCGTCACTCACACGGCTCAGCGGTCCAGCTGCCCCTGCCACCCCAAAACCCCCACATGTCATCCCCCCAGTTTGGGGTCCCCACCATCCTGGTGTCCGAGGGTCCCCGCACCCCCCGTGCCAGCCTCGGTTGGGTCCTGGCCCCCAGCGCGCTCACGGGGTAGGCAGATACAGACGGACAGCGTTATTCCCGCTCCCCTGGGAGTTCGGCCAGGAGTGGGATGGGGGATCCTGATGGATTCAGACACTGGGTCCCCACAGTGCCACTGGGGGAGCCCAACCATGCGGGGAAGAGTCACCCCCTTGCTTGAGTGTCCTGGGTCCCTCTTCAGCCCCTGGGGAGATGGAGAGCCAGCACAGCCCCGGCACAGGGCTCGGTGCCAGTGGGCACCACAGGGCACGGCACCAGGACGCTGCCGGTTGGGTGGGGTTTGCCGGGGATGTGGCACCGAGTCGGGGGGGAAGCAGAGGCTGTTTGTCCCCATTAGTGCAGGTGCCCACGTCCTCTGGCTGCCGCCTTGCCTTGGCGATGGGTGACACCAGCCGGGCCGGTGCAAGGGACAGGGACGTTGTGCCCTCTGCCCTCCTCCGTCTGGGGCAGGGGACTGCAGCAGGCAGCAAGGACAGCTCTTTGATACTCATATTTTATATTCATGTAAGCAACATAAATCCGCCTGGCTGCTCTTTCCCTGACAATAGAATTCATTATGATGGAAATATCCTCCGGAGGACTGCAGCTTAATTACCTCCTGATTTGCATTTTTGCATATTAATGACTGCAGAGCTGCTAATTTTGCTGCATTATTTTAAAGGCAAAGCAACCCCGCTCCTGTTGTCTCGCCTGCCATTTTCTTTTCCCCTCGCTTTCTCCCCGTTAGGGCCGGAGCTCATCGGGTGCCTCTTTGGTCGCGACCCCAGCGCGACAGCCCAGCTCTGTCCCAGCGCCACCCTCAGAAACGTCAGGCCTTCCTCATTAGCACAGTGCCCTCGCCAGCCGCCCGGGCCACCCAGCGCCGGGTGCCTTTGCGGGGTGTCCCGGGGATGTGCCCCGGTCCTTGGCGAGCGTTGGGGGCAGCGTGGTTGCCTGCGTCTTCCGCGCTCCCGCCCATTGTTCTGGTGGCGGCTTTTTGGGCAGTGGTGTCACCGCGTGTTACTTCCACTCCACGGCTCCAACCGCAACAGGCTGGGCAGGGGTAGGGGGGTCGCCTCCCCTCGCTCCCCTCCAGCCTCGGCCGCTCGCCAGCCCTGTGCGTCCCTCCTCCGGGACAGGGCAGGGCACCGGGCTGGGCATGGAGGTGCCACCTCCCGAAATAACTGAGGGAAGAGGAGGGATGCAGGGGATGGCAGGGAAGGCTGAGCCCCCCTCTTGCCTCTTTACCACCCCGCTGGGGTAATGGGCAGGGCTGGGCGCTGCCCAGGTTGGAGGTGCTTTACCCTGGTCCGGCTTCCCTGGTGGCAGTGAACCCCACCCCGTGTGTCACCGCCCCGGGGTGGTGTTTAGGGCTTCCCGTCCCAGCTGCCAGCACCCACTGCCTGGTCCCCAGATGTGCCCTGACCCCAGTCCTTGGGGCCGGAGTTGGTCTCCGTTCCCTTTCCACTTCTCACCCCACGTCAGAGGGGCAGAAGCAGAACCGAGGGCTTCCTGTCCCTGGCCGAAGCCTGTGGTCTGGCTACGCGTCCCTGATGGCGAGCTGGCCCAGGTGCCACCAGCCCCGGGGGGCTGCCCAGGGTGACTCAGCCTGGCGGGTGCCACCAAGGGCTGGGCGCAGGGAGAGCCTGGGGGTGTCACACATCAGCTCAGCGTTAGGCAGTGGGGTGAGCAGGGCAGGGGGACAGGGATGGGACAGAGACAGGGACAGGGATAAGGAAAGGGCCAGGGCCAGGGCCGGGGCCGGGGCTGAGGCTGGGGACAGGGACCGGGACGGGGATGGGGACCAGGACCGGGACCGGGACTGAGACCGGGACCAGGACGGGGACAGGGATGGGGACGGGGATGGGGATGGGGACAGGGAAAGGGACCGGAACTGGGACCGGGACAGGGACGGGGACAGGGATGGGGACGGGGACAGGGACGGGGACGGGGATGGGGGTGGGGATGGGGACAGGGATGGGGACAGGGAGCGGGACGGGGAAGGGGACGGGGACGGGGCTGAGGCTGGGAACAGGGACCGGGACGGGGATGGGGACCAAGACTGGGACTGGGACTGGGACTGGGACGGGGACAGGGATGGGGACAGGGATGAGGTCGGGGACGGGGATGGGGACAGGGACCGGGACTGGGACCAGGACCGGGACAGGGCCGGGGACAGGGCCGGGGCGCGGCGCGGCGCGGAGGGCTCATGGCGCCACCTGGCGGCCGGCGGAGGCGCTGCCGGGGCCGGGGGCGGGGGCAGCGGGAGCCCCTGGGTGCCGGGAGGGGACCGTGGGGGGGGAACGGTGGGAACCGCTGGGTGCAGGGAAGGGGACCCTGAGGGGGGGGCAGTGGGAGTCCCGGCAGGGCTCCCGGTGGGGCAGGACCCCGGTGGGTGCCCCCCCCGGCAGGGCTCCGGCGGGAGCGGGGCCGCCTGGGGGCTCCCCCCTGGGGCGGGTTGGGTGCCTTTAACCCCAGGCCCCGCCCGCAGCTCCCGTCCCCCCCCGTCCCCTTCACCCTGGGGACGTGTCCCCGACGTGTGTGTCCCCCCCGGGGGGTGACAGCAGCCCCACGCAGGACCCAGCCCGCCCGGGCGCTGTGCCGGGCCCGCCGCCCCGCCGGGTGCCGGGGGGCCGGGTCCCCCCGCCCCGCTGCTCCCCTCGGGTGGCTGCGCCACGACACGCGGGACCCCGTGTTCCGCCACCAGCCCCCCCCCCCCCCCCGCCAGAGATGGGGCGGGGGCGGCAGCCGGGCCCCCGGCGGCGGCAGCGGGACGGGAGCGGGGACAGCGCGGTGGCCTCGGCGGGGCCGGGGCCGGGGCCGGGGCCGGGCGGACCTGCCCGCTAGAGGGCAGCGGGAGCCCAGGAATTGGGGACCCCGGGAGGGACCCGCATCCTGCACCCCTCCATCCACCACCCTGCACCCTGCCCTGCACCCCTCCATCCTGCACCCCTCCATCCACCACCCTGCACCCTGCCCTGCACCCCTCCATCCTGCACCCCTCCATCCACCACCCTGCACCCTGCCCTGCACCCCTTTGTCCTGCACCCCTCCATCCTGACCTGCACGCCTCCATCCACCACCCTGCACCCCTCCATCCTGCACGCCTCCATCCACCACCCTGCATCCTGCCCTGCACCCCTCCATCCTGCACCCCTCCATCCACCACCCTGCACCCCTCCATCCTGCACCCCTCCATCCACCACCCTGCACCCCTCCATCCTGCACGCCTCCATCCACCACCCTGCATCCTGCCCTGCACCCCTCCATCCTGCACCCCTCCATCCACCACCCTGCACCCCTCCATCCTGCACCCCTCCATCCACCACCCTGCACCCCTCCATCCTGCACCCCTCCATCCACCACCCTGCCCCCTGCCCTGCACCCCTTTGTCCTGCACCCCTCCATCCTGACCTGCACGCCTCCATTCACCACCCTGTACCACCCTGCCCTGCACCCCTCCATCCTGCACCCCTCCACCCTGCCCTGCACCCCTCCGTCCTGCACCCCCCCCACCTCTCCACCCAAACCTCCAACCTCCACCCTATACATCTTCCCCCTTCCCTGGCCTTTCTTCCCGCTCCCAACGGCTCCCACCTGGGGCCGGCACTCCTGGGTTCCTGCTGTGCCACCCAGGCATCCCTCTGTGCCTCAGTTTCCCCAGGGAACACCCCACACCAACCCTCACTGGTGACTTCTGGCACCCCCATCCTGCTCCCCTTGGAAGGGACCTGCCCCTTGGGGTGCCACCTGGGCCAGGAGTTTAACCCTCGCCCTCCCCAAGCCGGTAGCATCCCACTAACGCACCAGCCTTGACACGCTGACCTGCCCCGGCACCCCCCTGCATCCCGGAGCCCCCCCATCCATCCCTAGGGACCGCTGGTGTCACCGTGGCAACCAGTGATGGTCAGCAGCCGGTGACCTGGGCGCCCTGGAGGGAGCCCTGGCCCTGGCCGGGGTCACCGGGGTCAATCAATCTCATTGCTATGCACCGAGCCCTTCGTTACCGCCAGCGCTGGTAACGAGTGCCAGGGCTGGCAAAGCACAGGAAAGGGAGAGAAAAAGGGACAAAACGGGGGGAAAAATTATATAAAAGCAACTCAAGGAATTTTGTTTCAAAAGCCTGCCCCAGTTCCCCCCAGTCCCTCCCAGTCCCTTCCCAGCCCCTGTCCTATTAGAGGACCCCCGAGATGGGCCCAGAGCTCTGCAGGGACCTCGGGGCAGAGGGGCTGTGGGGGTCTTGGGGTCGGGCAGGGACGTGCCTGGGTGGGTGTCCCCGGGCAGGGTGGGGGCCTGGGTGCCCAGGGTCGGGCCGAGGCAGCGGGGCAGCCGTGCTGCCGGCTACACTGGTGTCTGGGGGCTGCTGGTTCCCGAAACCCCCTGCCCATGCGGGTGAGCCCACTCCCACCGGCGTTACCGCATCCTGCCGGAGAGCGTCAGCAGGCGGCTGCGGGAAGGGGCAGGGGAGAGGGGGGGCTTTGCTGCACCCCACCGGCCTCCTCCTGCCCCATCCCGAAGCGGGAGGGAGGCAGGCAGCCGTGTGCCCCCCAGCAATGGGGAAACCACCCTGGGGAGGGCTCAGGGGTCCCTGCTTGCCAAAGAGGCAAGCTGATGGCAGCCTTCCTTCACCCCCATCGCTCTGAGCCTTCCTCACCCTCCTGCCATTCACATCCAGCCCTGGGCCAGGAGCTGCGGCTGTGGGGCCTCCTGGCCTGGCTGAGGCCCAGCAGACTCATCTCCCCAGTGGGATCCCTGCCCGCACCTCCTGCCTGCCCTGCCCAGGCACTCGGCTGGGTTCGATCGGCTGCTGCCGGCTGGCCCCGGCTCCGGGCTGTGCTGGGATGAGTCTGGGCAGCAGAGCCCTCTCCCAGGCAGGGGGTGGGATGGGCACCGAAATCTTCCCCCAAACAGGGTCCTGCTCCTTGGGAGCACCCCAGCTTGGCAGGGCAGATGGGAGCATCCCCGGAGGCTGTGCGGGAGGCCGACCGGGTGGGAACCCCCACTTCTTGTGCAATGTCTCATCTTGAGGTGCTCCGCGGTGCAGGGGTGCAGCCGCCCCTGGGGTGCAGCCACCCCTGGGGTACGGCCACCCCTGGGGTACGGCCACCCCTGGACGAAGTCTCAGCCGAAAATCCACCAGGTCCCAGCAGAGGCTGCTCAGAGCGGCCAGGTCCTGCATTGCCACCTCCTGACCCCCAACCTGAACCCCCAAGGGACAGCCCAGAGTCTGGGGGGGGGGGTGACTTTGGGGAGGGGGCAGCGGCCGTCCCCAGAGCTCTGCCGCTGCCCACCGTGCCCCCACTCAGCTCCCCGCTGCTCCGGTCTGGGGCTGGAGCCTGCGGAGGACAGACACGGCGTCTCCAGCGCACAACCACACTCACCTCGGAGAGGGGGGCTGCTGGGAAAAGGCTCCCCCCCGCCTCTGCCGGGTCGCCTGCATTGCCAGGATTTACCGGTACTGGGTTGACAGCACCGTCTCGGGGCCTTCCCGGTTCCTCCGGGGCCTCCCCAGGGAGGCAGAAGGTCCGAGCCCATGGGGGGTCCCATACCCTAGGTGCGGTGACATCCCAGTCACTCGATGCTCCTGGTGACCCCGCCGTCCCTCCGCCGAGGCATGACGGACCAGCAGGGTGGGAGCTGGGTGCCAGCGGCTGCTTCTTCCCCCCCTTAACATTGTCCCCAAGTTCCCATTTTGGCTCCAGCCCCAACGGGGACCCTGGGGAACCCCCTGGGGGCCACTGGTGCCGGGATGCTCCTGTGCCTGCTCCCCCCGAGCCCAGCATCCCGCCCGGAGCCGCATGTGAATGGCAACGAAGGCAGATTGTGGCTGACGGCTGGAAGATGGATTTATTGCAATGATGCAAAAATTAGTTTATAGAATATATATAAATAAAGATTTCCTTCCTTGATGGGCGAACTCAGCACGGCAGCAGCTCTTCTGGCAGGATTTATTAATCACCCCAGCGCACTGCTTGTGCAGCGGCAACTATTTCCCTGGGTGAATAGGGCCGGCAGTGCCCCAAGAGGGGGCAAAAATCCTCAATTTCAGCTCCCTCCTCAGCCCAGTGCCATTCATCGCTGCTGCGAACAGGCCTGGCCACAAACCAGGGCAGCCTGGCAGAGCAGGGCCTCCCCTCACCCCGACACCGGCTGGAGGGGAGGCATCCTGCTAGTTAAACATGGGGAAACTGAGGCACGGATGCAGCGTGACTTGTCTGAAGCCGAAGAGAGCCCAAGGGAGGAGACGGGAGCCTGTGCTGGATGGAGTGTAAAAGGGGGATGCGCTTTCTTTTAGATTTGGGAGGAGGAGGCGGGTGTCCTGGCGGGGACGCTCCCCTGCCAGACCCCCTGCTCCTACCCAAGGAGCCACGCTGCCTCCCAGTCCCCCCGCTTTGTCGGCAAAGGGGGAACCCCCCCAGGACGGCTGCGCCCCGACACCGGCCAGCTCCACCATCACCCGTCACCCATCCACCACAGGGAACTGGGGTGCGGAGGGGCTGCGGCGAGGGTGGCAGCGGGGGCCGCCGGGTCCCTTGGCCGCCCCGCGGGGCGCCGGGCGCAGGCGGGGTGCAGGCTGCTGCTCTCTGTGTCTCCTTGTTGTGCGGTCGATCCCCAGACAGACTCCTCGCCTTGCTGCGTGTGCTCTTTCGAGCCCATTGATTTCCCTGAGTAAGTGAGTTTGTATGGATCATGCAGCATGCAGCCCGGGCTGCCCAGTGGTGCAGCAGCCGGCGGGGGGGAGGGCGGGCGAGGGAGGGGGAGCTGGGGAGAGAGCAGAGCCGATCAATATGGACAGTGTGAAGTGAATTAATGGAAGACGTAGAGGCTGGCTGACAGCGCTGCCGAGGCCGGGCTGCCCTTCGGGGGCTGCTTGAAGGCAGCTGGCGATGCCGCGAGGGGTCCCCGGGGACCCTGGCTCCGATCCTGCCTGGGGGCTGGGGGACACCGGCGGGGCAGGGGACGGCTGCGGGGACCTTGTGGCTTCAGAGCCTCTCCCCAGCAAGAGATTTGGGACCCTCTGGTTCCTGAGCCAGCCCCGGGTGCCTGAGCCCCGGCTCTGCCAGCAGTTGCCAGGGCAGCACCGTGCCCGGGGAACCGTAGGGTGCCCAGCTCTCCAAGAGCACCTGTAGCCACTTTCCCCACAGCCAGGCATCTTGGGTTTAAAAAGATGATATTTTTGTGTGGCAAACAAAAAGCTTTCAAGGAGGCTGTTTGGTCAGGATTTTCATGAAAACATTTGGTGGGGTATGTTGAAAATTAAAGAAGAGAAAAATCCCCAGCTTCTCATTAAAATCTGCTGTCTTTCCTTTCAAGAGGGCTCCCCATACCCAGAGAAGCCGGGTGTAACCGGGACCCTGCCTACAACAGCTTGGAGCAAGCGCGACAGTTCCCGACGTTCATTTGCCTTCGCAGAGCATCTGGTGGTGAGCTCAAAAAAAAGCCGAGCCTTGCAAATGCCCCCCAAGAGCTCTTCCCTTGGCACCGAGGGGCCAGGAGCAGCAGCTGCTAGCACCAGCATTTCTCTTTCATAGCTCTTGGGTGCAGGTGGGTGATTCCTGGTCCTGGTAATGGAAGTTAAACAGAACCACCTGCCGAGCACGGGGTCGGTGCAGAAATCTCCCAAACTCCACCCAAGATGGGACAATATGCAGCCCCTGCCACTTGCTGGGGCTCGTTAGGGTCTTAGAGCTTAATTACTCTTCCTCTTTCTAGCACGTCTTTGCTGGGATTGAGATATAGAGGAGGCAACCTTGGCTGGTATCATTAGGTTTCAGTGTTAACGCACTTAGGGAATGGAAGAGTTCCCACCAATACAGACTCAGGTAGGGGTTGTCTGGCTCATTTGGCTCAGGCCGCACATTGAGGGGCTTGGGGAAGCACCATGGCCACCTGAGAAACTGTCTCCAGGTCCTGCCGCTTCTTTTTCCCTTTTATAACAGGAGCAAAGCAGGTGAGTGGGGCTGGGGGGAGCATCGGCAGGGCCCGTTTGTAAACCTGCTGCAGCTGGGACCGCGGGTGCTTGAGGAAGGGGATGGTGCCTTGAGGGCACGGCGTTGGGTCCGGTAATTCGCGATGCAGGATGGGGTTTGTTACGGCGATGCCCCTGGTGTGCGCGGTCCTGTGCGAGGTTGCTCTCAGGAGGTTTTTGCCCGGGGGGGTTAAAGCCAGCGAGGGCTGCGGGGAGGTGACGGCCACTTCAGGGGCTTTTAGAGCTTTCCCTCCTTGGTGTTGAAGCAGGAGGAAAAGCTAAGGATGCTTCGGGAGCCGGACTGGAAACGCGCCCTGGGGCCTCTTGTGGCACCTGGGGGTCCCGGGTGCTTTGGCGCAGGAGGGGCAGCTCCCCAGGGGTTTGCCTGGGGTCCCCCGTGCCTGTCCCCCAGCCACGGTGACGTGTGCGGGGAGATGCTGGGCAGGGGCTGGAGTGGCTTCAGGTGCTGCATGGATCTGTGCTCCAGTTGCAGCCCGGACACCATCAGCTCCCGGGAACTGGAGGGATGGAAAATCCTGTTGAGCAGGTGGGCTGACGGAGCGCGACCCGCTTTTTGCACGCTTTGCCCGTTGCTAGTGTGTGTGTGCGCACATGGGGAGGCTGCGGTCGTGTTGAGGAGGGGAAAGCTGTGGAGCTGCAGAGCAGGAAAAACGCTGCCAAGCGGCGAAGGCAGAGCCGTGGCCTGGAGATGGGCACCCACGTGTCCATCGCAGGCTACGCAACACGGACGTGGCGCAAAGAGGATGCGATGGGTGCAGAAGGGTGTCACCACCAGCCCGGCGTCGTGTCCTGCCCGGCAATGCCTGGTGTGCGAGACCTGAGGGCAAGCGGCTCCTCTGGGCCCAGCGCTGGGTACCACGAGGCAGACGGACCTGGGGAGGGGGAGGAAGAGGTGTGCTGGCCCTTTAAGAGAATAATTTCGGAGCTGGCCTACTGAGTTATTGATTGGCGCTATGGTAACGTATATTAGATTATGTATGGCTGGAAATGTGTTGTGGACTGGGAGGCTTGTTTGGGAAGCCAGCACTCTTCTTCTTGTAAACCAGCTCCCCGCAGAGGGTTTGGGTTGTGAAGGGTCTGCAGCGCGTCGGCTCAGCCGGAGCTGAGGATGGGCAGCGCTCGATGCACGTGTGAGCCCGTGGGATCCGGTGCTCTGGGGCACAGCTGCGGGCATCTTTGGGCCAAAGGGATGGACGCTGAAGGGTTTGTGTTCAAAAGGGCGTTATCAGGTGGGTGGGAATACCTGTGGAATTGGTCAAAAGTGGGAAAACCCCGCAGCCGGCCCCTTTCCTTCCAAACCAGGCACCGGCGACTCCCACCTCCCGTCTTCCTTGGGAAAGATGAAAGGCCCAGGGAAGGACCCAGCCCAGGTGAAACGGCTGCGTTCACCCCGGCCTCTCTAGCCCATCTGCCAGGGCTTCGGCTTTGGTTTATTTGTGTGAGCTGGAAAAATACAATTTTTTTTCCTATCGCTATGGCACAGAGGGGCCAGAGGGCTTCGAGGGAGGCAGGTTTACCAAAAAACCTCCTTTGCCAGCCAACTGCTGCTTGCAATCCGGGTCGCTGGGAGTGCTGAGAGGGAGCAGCTCCTGTTTGGGCAGATAAAGCTCCCAAATCCCAGCAAAAGCCCTCCATGCCCATTCCCTCGCCAGCAAGGTGGTAGGATGGGACACGGCTCATCCTCCTGCTGGAGAAGGAGAGCCCGGAGGTGCGAGGACCCTCATCCACGGCGGGGTCGGGAGATGAAGGTGCCGTATTGATCCCGGCCTCTCGCCGTCACCTTTTGGCGCTGACCGCCGCCAGCCGCGGGGCAGCTTGGGGAGGCAACGGACCGTGCCGCCGTGCTTAGAGCGCGGTCGGGGGTATTGTGCTGGAGTAATTGGGCTTAGAAAATGAGAGGCTTTGCAATCGTTTAAAAGCAGGGAGGGAGGGGAAGGCAATGGGGAGAGGCAGCTGCTGGAGGAGCCGAGGGAAGGAGGGATCAGCCCAGGGGAGAGTCATGGAGCTGCCAGGGGGGTGGGATGTATTTTGGGGTGCCCCCACAGCAGCCTTGGGGTTTGGATGGGAATGTGCCTGCTCCCCTCTTTTTTCCACTCCCAGCTGCCCTGCAGAGACCCCTTTGCCCCGGGGCCACCCCGGCTCCCAGTGCTGCCAGAGCATGGGGGTCCCTGACCACCCCTGCCACGGTTCTGTGACCAGGATCAGGCCAGCAAACCCAGGCAGGGACAGGGATGCACTGGGGACAGCGAGCAAAGGGAAGGGGACAGGACCCTCGGAGCAGGAGGTGGTGTCCGTGCACGGTGCTGGGGCAGCGGGAGACTGGCTAGAGATGGGACAAGGGAATTTGGGGGGGGAAACAAGGCTATTTCTTGCATCTTTCAGGGCTGCCTTTTGCTTCTGGCACCAGTGCTCACAGCTGGCGATTCGGCAGCGAGACGGGGACCTCTGGGTCCAGCAGCCACCAGGTATTGAGATGTTTCACTCCAGGCAATTATCAGCAACTGCTCCAGTGTTAAATACACCGTCTTCTCCTCCCTTGCCTTCTTTTTTTTTTTTTTCCCTTTTTCCTCCCAATGTAACATAAAAATCTATCGATCACTCAGCCGGGCGCTCCAAGCGTGCGTGCAATGGGAGGGGGATGGATCCAGCCATGGGGGCTGCCCGAAATGCCAGCGGCTGCAGCGCCTGCGCCACCTCCATCCCGGGTGCCCGGCGGCATCTCCCCGCTCTCTGCGGGAAGGCAGGGATGGGGCTGCCAGCTCGGGCTTGAGTCGGACCCATCGAGCCCGGAGGGCTGGCCCTGCAGCCGCGGGGCTGGCCGGGGAGCCACTGGCTGGTGCCGAGGTCGTGGCGAGTCCTGAGCTGCTTTGGGAGCCGAAGTTGCTTGGAAAGGGGTTGCCTATGGCCAGGTTGGCGTTTGGTTTTTAAAGCCTCAGGTCATGAATTTTGGGAGGTTTTTAAGTGCATTTCTGGCTTTCCCATGCACAGGGAATTGCCCAAGTAGTTGCTTGAAGGGCTGGAAACCCTGGGCAAGCCCCTCTATGGGTTTTGTGAGTTCAGGGAGCTGGGATGGGTCCTGGGTGCCCCAGCCCCAGCCGTGCCGGGGTGTGCGAAACCCCCAGTTCCCAGCTCCTGCTCCTCACTGGGCTGGTGGCTCCGGAGGCTCTGGGCGAGTCTCTCTGAACTCCAAACGCTTGTGCAAAGTGGTGATTCCTGCTTGTCCCCCTTTTCTTTTTTTTCTTGTGTTAATTCTTGTTCCTGCATCCTGGCCGGCTCTGAGGGCTGGATGAGAATTGAAACAAAATAGAAAGTGAAACACAATGAGAAAAAACCCCCGTCCCTGTTCCCCTTGGATAAGCATATGCAAACATCTGTGGGTGCACACAGATGCTCTGCCCTGAATCCTCGCGGGTCCTGGGAAGTGGTGTGTGGTTTGGGTTGGGGTTTTTTTGGTTGGGGTAGGGTTTTTTATTTTTCCTTTCAGCTGGCTTGAGCTGCTGCAGGGAAGGGTGCCCAGTGCCAGAGCCGGGAGCGGGCCTGGCAGTGCCAGATCTCCTCCGTGGGTAGCAGGTATTGCTTGGGCTGGGGGAGAGGAGAGGACCATGCCGGGGTGATGGATGGAGGAAGGCGATAGTGCTCGGCTCCCCAGCACATCTCCGATATTCAGCTTGGAGCACTTGCCAATCAATTAAGCCAACGCGCTCGGACTCCTTCAGATCTATTTAAAGAGTCTGGCTGCCTGGCCCTGAAAGGGAGAAGCTGCTAATAACCCCCTCCGCTCCCTCCTCTCCTCCCCTGCCCCTCGCTCCCCCTCTCCCGGGAGGTACCAGCCGAGCAGAAGGGGAAGGGTCCCCACCAGGGCCAGCTCCCCTTCCCTCTGCCGTGGGGACGTGCTAGCCTTTCCCTGATGTCCCCAAGGGTGCAGCCCTGCTCAGTCCCTTCTGGGCCGGTGACAACTGCCACGTCGCCCTTTAGCTCCAGTCGCTGAACTGGGACAGGAGAGCGGACCTGCTCGGGTGCCCCGTGGGCGTGGAGGAGCTGCTGAGGGTCGGTCCAGCCCGGATGCCATGTGCTTGCCGTGGTCGCAGCTCTGAGAGCGGGGAGGACCCGCTCTGGCCGATGGGACCCACCGGCAGGGACAGGAGGGGTCCTTCTGGTGACCCTCTCCATGGGAGAGGTGGCCAAGACCTGAGCCCCACTGGGGTTAATCCTGCCTGAAGGTCTTCTGGAAGGGAGAGGAGCCTGGGGGCAGCGATCTCGGACTGCGGGGGCACAGAGACACAGCCCCTGCTTTGGCCGTGGGCGCAATGAATGCGGTGGGCTCAGGGATGGCGGCGGCATGGGGCGCTTCTGGATTTGGCCCCGGCTGGGCAGCGGGTGCAGGCAGACGAGGAGGCTCCAAAACCCCTTGGCTTCAGGGATTTCTGGAGAAGCTGCCTTTTATTTTATTTTTTTATCTTTTTTGTCTTGTTGAGAAGAGCCAGCAGCTCCAGACCCAGTGGGACGTTAGGGAAAACAAATGGGCCAGAGTGAAGAGGGAGAAGCCCTGCTCAGGCTGCATTTGTCAAGATCCATATTGGCATGTGGCCCATCCCTCAGCAGCCCATTAGACCTGGGAACAGAAACTGGGGAACGCTGGCAGGGGGGAGAGGGGGTGAGGAAGAGGAGGGGGAAGGAGAGGTAAGGGGTGCTCGGGGGCATCCCCTGTGGCATCGGTGCTGAGCTGCCCGCAGGGAGGGCAGGATGTGGAGGCAGGGGCATGTGCCGGGGGGGCTGCAAGGAGATCCCCTTGCTCACCAAACGCGGCGGTGCCGCCGCACCGGAGCAGCCTCCGGCCATTCGTCCCACATCTCAGAAGGGCCGCTGAGACACGGGGACTGACATGGGCCCTGGCCGGGGACCTTCTGGGCTGATGAGGGTTGAGTGAGACTATTTCTGCAGCGCTGGTGCGCAGGATGCGGCCCCAGCCTGGGAAGGCAGCGCTCCCCCTCCGCCCCAGCACCCAGAGCTGGTGGCGCTGGCGCTGGAGGTGCCGATACTGGGAGGCAGCTGGGGAACCCGCAGCGGGTGCCAGCCATGCCGTGCCCCCAGTGCAGGAGAGGAGGGAGGTGACGGTCATCCCAGCTCCCCGCGGCAGCGCGTGGAGCGGTGCTGGGGCTGCCATCGAGCTGGTGGCATAAATGGGAAGCGAGTGGGAGGAGGGAGGCAAAGTGGGGGGTGCGGGGGTACCCCGCTAGTGTTCGTACAGATTTTCAGCCCCGGAGCCGTTGGTGAGGAGGGGGCTAGGAGAGGAGGCAGGGTGATGCCTACTGACTGTGCTGAGCACCCGGCCTTCCCCGAGAGCAGGGTGCTCTGTCCCAGGGGCTCCTTTCTCACTCGCCCACCCTGGGGAGAGGGGTACAAACCTTCGTCTCCCAGGGGAGAAGGGCCAGTGGGGCCGTTCTCCTGCCGCTCAACCATTTGGGGACAAATGCAGCCAGGGGGGAAAAGAGCAAAGGGGGGGTTAAGTCCTTCTTTGGCTTTAAATGCTCCATTTTGGCTCGGGGCAGAGGCGTCCTGGGGGGTCACCCGTGGCCACATGGGTTCCATGTCCCCCGGGGGGGCAGAGACCTGCACCCCTCAGCCTTCAGGGACCCCCGTCCTCCCGCCACGCTCCTCGGCACCGCGCTCCAGCTCTCCTCTCCTGATCCCCTCATTAGCTGCAACACGGAAAGTGTTTTGAAACCTTTGCAGAGGGGTCTCTCTCCGCGCCCCCCCCTCGCCCATACCCCCCTGGCCTCGGCCACTTTTCCCGTCACGCTCATTAGAGCCCTGAGTATCAATCAGGCGGAGATGAAAGCCAGCTGGGGATACATTACAACACCTTGGAAAGGGATGAAAGGGCCTCTTTAGTCCTAACAAACCTCTCGAAGCCGAAATGCATATGGACGTGAGCCTGGCGCACGCTGCCTTTCATCTCAATTTTCGCCTTTTGGGGTGTTCGGCTCTTTGCCCCCGCAGCGGGGCACGGCCATCCCAGTGGCACCGCGTGTATGGCCAGCGTGGTGGCCTCGGGTCCCCCGGGATGGGTGGCACAGGGTGCTGGACATGCTGGAAAGATGTTAGGAGGTTTTATGGGTTTTGCTTTGCCTATCTGTCCCCTCTAATATCTGAGGACCCAGAGGATGACCCAAAACCTCACCGGCCAGAAGGACACCTCTGGGTGCAGTGTCGGTCTCCTCTCGGCTCCTGCTGAGGGAGGGCGGCAGGATCAGGCCCTTACTGGGTTGCATTCTGCAGATTTTAAATTTAGAAATTGTTCAGATTTGTACTTTGAAAAAAATCCATGGGGCATTAAATATTTACAGAAAATCAGCAGCTGTGTAAATAATAGAAAAATCCAATATTCTGCGAGCGGACCGGTTTTCAATAAATTTGAAAATTTTATGATATTGTTATTATTATTTATTGCCTATTTTATTTGTCAGTGTCTCTTTTCACAGGCTGCATGGATCTGGGTGTTTGACCACCTCGTGCCAACCGAGCGTCCGAACTTTCCCTGCCGAGAGCTGTCGGCTCTGCGCCGGCGGCGCCGCTGCCCGCTGAGACCTGGGCTGCTCGCCGCACTGATGGGCCGTGCCCAGGAGCGGGTGGCAGGGCGAGGTTTCCTCTGCCATGCCCTGCCCCGCCAGCGGTGCCCATCCCGGCCCGGCGGCGGTGGGACGCAGTGGCACTGGGAGATCCCGGCGGGGCCGAGGGCGCAGCAGGAGCCCCGCGGGGGCGGAGGGCTGCGGAGGGTGACGGCGACGTAGCACCTACTCTAATGGGATCCTCTCCACAAGTAATTAAGCCTCGGCTAATGCTAACCGTAATGTGATGTATGTATGCCTTTAACTAATCATTTATTAGCCTCGTTGATGGTTTGTCAATATTAATTCATTTATTTAAACAACTCCGAGCTGTAATGAAGATGTTTGCTTTAAGGGGGGAAAAAAGAGATGGAGCTGCCAGGAGATTTTTTTGTTGACTCGATGGATGTCGCCCTGCCCTGGGTGATGGGGCTGCGGTGGGATGAGGAGCTGCGGTGGGATGAGGAGCTGCCGCCACCTCTCATCCCCAGGCTGGCGGCCTCTCCCGCAGCCCCGGGGTGTGCAGGGAGCTGCTACAGGGAATGCGGGTCTAAACAGAGACCCACAGGTACCAGAGGGAGCTCGGGGCTTCCCGCACTGCCCAGGGGAGCAGGATCAGGCCCCGCTCCCTGCCCCTGGGGTGATGGGAGCACCCCGAGGGGATGCCGGGCTCCGGCACAGCCCGCTGTGCCGGCTCGCGTTGGAGCAGCTCCAGTGCCAAGCGGCTCCAGCTCTGCCACCGAAGCAACTTTGTTTGGAAGAATTTCCTTCGGTTTGACCTTAAAATGTTTGAGCTGTGCCTCGAAGCCTGAAATCAAACCCGAACATGCTGCCCGACCCAGAACAATTGGTTTTTGCTTGACTTTCGATTTACTAATGATTTTGAACCGGTTTTCATTTCAAATCAAATTACTTCTATTTAATTTTTTGAGGGGGGAATGGGAAATTGCCAATAAACTGAAAAAAAAAAAGTATTTTTGGTCCTGTTTGGTCAGATTTGGCCCTTCTTCTGGACCCTTTGGGTGTTAAAGCAGGTGGGATGCAGAAGAGGGGAATGGCCACGCCTGGGGAGCATCCCCGGGGCAGCTGAGTCCAGTCCTGGGGCCGTGCTGAGCAGATTCTGAAACGGGGCCTTTGGCTGGACGTTAGATCAGCTGCTTCCAGCTCTCCTTGGCAGCTTCTTAATATCAACTAGATTACAGTATTAAAGTTAACTTTCTCTTAAACAGGCTTAATTAGCATCCTTCAGACAAACATAAATTAATCCTGGGTTGCTCTGGAGGATGCGGAGTTTCCCCTTGATCGATTGCCAGCCCTGGCTCCAGAGAAACTCCTCGGAAAGCCAGCTCTCGCTTTTGGTTTTCCATGGTGTTGCACCCGGGAGCTGGCGGCATCCTTGTGTCCTTGGCGGTCGGCCCTGCTCCAGGCTGTGGGCATAGAGATGTGGCTCTGGATGTCACCACAGCCATGTATGACCATGCATGGCCATTCACCACGATGCACAACCATGCATGACCACTCACCACCATCCATGAGCACACGCAACCACACATGACCACGTACAACCATATATTACCATGCACAGCTGTGGATGACCACACATGACATGTTGGAGCGAGTCCAGAGGAGGGCCACGAAGATGATGAGTGGGCTGGAGCACCTCTCCCATGAGGACAGGCTGAGAGAGCTGGGGTTGATCAGCCTGGGGAAGAGAAGGCTGCGGGGAGACCTTATTGCAGCCTTTCAGTGCCTGAAGGGGGCCGGCAAGAAAGCTGGAGAGGGACTTCTTACAAGGACACATAGTGATAGGACAAGGGGGAATGGCTTTGAACTGAAAGAGGGGAGATTTAGATTGGACATAAGGAAGAAATTCTTCACTCTGAGGGTGGTGAGGCCCTGGAACAGGTTGCCCAGAGAAGCTGTGAATGCCCCATCCCTGGAAGTGTTGAAGGCCAGGCTGGACGGGGCTTTGAGCAACCTGGTCTGGTGGAAGGTGTCTCTGCCCACGGCAGGGGGGTTGGAACCAGGTGAGCTTTAAGGTCCCTTCCAACCCAAACCATTCTGTGATTCTATTCTATTCATTCTATGACCACTCACCACCATGCATGACCATGCACAAGCGTGGATGACCATGCATGACTGTATATGACCATGCATGACTGTGAAACGACCACCCATGACCACCACACATGCAGCCACCCTGCCCCAGCTATTCCCTCAGACCCCAGCTGCAGGGATTCCCTTGCTGGATTGGTGTCTTGGCCACGCATGGTCATGGATGGTTGGTCTCCCATGAACGTGCTTCTTGGCCCTGACCACCCTTGCAGTGCCTACAGCATCTTGCCATTGCGGGGTGACGTCTCAGTGGAGAAGGACCTTCTCCTGCATGGTTTGATCGTGCTACCTGCTCTTTTCCTTTGAGGCCCTTCAGTCTATATGAGAAGGGCAGAAGTGGTCTTTGCCTCGTCTCCTTCTCCAGGGGAAAAACAGGGAGAAAAAAGATGAAGGTTTGGTAGGAGGTCAAAGGAACCTGGGGGTGGAAATTGCTGTCTTTTGGGAAGCTGCCGAAGGGCTTCCAGCACAGCAGGAATCCACATGGATCCCCCAGGAAACGGGGGTGGAAGAAACCAGGTTAATTAATCTTGAATTGGTGGTGACATTTGCTCGTTTTGATAAAAGCAACACCCAGAGCTGCTTGAGCCTTAGTCTTCAGTTGCCTCCAGTGTGGAAACCTGCAGGAAAAGGAGGGGGGAAGATGCTGACTTTGCATGCAGGGAAACTGAGGCACGGAGGATTTGATGGCCTTTTTGGGGTGCAGCACCCATCCCAGCCCCAAAGTCCTTGAGCAAGGGGCTGAGAGTCTTGAAAGTCACCCAGACCAGAGCAGGATTTCCCTTTGGGATTCACCCAGCGCTGTGCATGGAGCAGCTCCAAGGCCGTATCCCGCTCAGCATCACCCAATGAAGCAGCAGAGGGGAGGCGATGGGGGGCTGAAGGGCCCATGGCCATGGGAGGACACGGTGCCTGGGTCCCCGTAGGGTGTGAGGCAGGCAGGGAGCGAGGGACCCCATCCCAGCTGCAGACGGAGGGATGAACCAGAGAGCAGGCAGGAGGACGCACGGGGCGGCCGGAGGCGGGGGGGGCTGCCCAGCCTGACACCGGGTCACGGGGCCGGGAGTGTTGCGAGGTGCCGAAGGGATCAATAGCAATTCTAATATCATACGAGTCAATTTTGACCTGTCATGGGCAGCTCGGCAGGCTGACTCCAGAGCTGCAGGACCTGATAAATGGGCACTCAAAACCATATTTATAGCAAGAAAAAGCTCATAAAATTGAAACAAGGGCAGAGCGCGGGAAGGAGGCTGCAGCCCGGCTGCAGCCCGGCCGTGATGCTGACCGTGGGAAGGAGAAAGGGGAGATACGGAGTGGGAAGGCGGGTGGGAAGCTGCCCACCCTGGGGGCTGTTTGGGGGTTGGGATTCGGTGCTGGATGGGTTGTGGGGTGGAGAGCCAGCCCACGGGGCAGGGGAGCACCAAATGACGTCCCGGGGGTGAGCATGATGGGGACGTGGCTGGGCATGGGGGGGTGTGGGTGCTAACCCCAGCAAAATTCTGCCCCTCCAGCCCTTTGCAAGCCCCCATCGCCCACGTGCGCCTCAGGGAGCAGAGAGGTCTGGGTCCAGCCCAAGCCCCGCAGTGGGTTCCTGACCTATTTCTGGGGGAGACACATGGGGAAGGCGCCTCTCCCCCCTTATTGCCCTCAGGGCAAGCGGGACCTGCAGCCACTTGCCCCGGCTCCCCTCTCGGGGTGGCTGCCAGGAAGGCAGCTCCCCCCACCCGTCCCTCCTGCCTCCCTGGCCCCCAGGAGCAACCCCTGCCCAACATTTCCAGGAGCTGCAGTTTTCCTCCAGGCCTTGATGTGGAAAGATACTTATGAGAAGAATTAGAGAAAAAAAAGAGGGGGGAGATGGCAAAGTGACATTGGCTCCTCCATGCCCCAAAAACTTGTGTCCCCCCTCCCCTTTCCCAGCCAGAAGGACACCCCGGGATGGCCCCTCTTGTGGGGACACGGCCAGGAGATGCGTGAAGGTCCACGGTCCCCATGCGGTCCCCCTGCACTGATTTACTTCTTCATCTCTTTCCCTTCCTCATCCTCCTTCCCCCTGTTTCAAACCCCACACGGTGCCAGGGCGTTTCCCTTCTCCACCCCTTTTGGCACTTTCCCTGCTCCCAAATTAGCTCCCAATTAGCCCGGGGTGGGCAGGGGGAGGTGACCACCCCTCCATCCTCCCTGCAGCTCCCTGGCCCTCGTGGATGCTGGCGGGCACTCAAGGAAAACCGAACAGCCCTGAACACGGAGCATCCCAATGATTTGTCCCTGTCATTCGTGCGGTGTTGACCGGGCTGTTGGCTGAGCACGGTGGCTTCGTTGGATCTGGAGCCCACCATACCCAGGTGTTACAGGTGTGATGAGCTGGCTGGTCTCAGCTTGAGTCCTCCGGGGCGGGTCTGTGGGGGTGTGAACACGAACGGGGCTTGAACTCGGGGCCCTAGGTCTCCCCGTAACTGACGCCTCTCAGCTGTGCTCTTTGCCCCAGGTCCTCCGCGTGCCTTGTGGTTGGCATTTTCGGGGTGCTCAAGGCTGGCACTGGGGTGGGACTGCCAGGAAGGGGGGGTCTGGTTTTCTGCCTCCCTCTAGAGCAACAGAAGGGGCAGGAAAACACCCTCCGCCAGATTTCCCCCTCTTCTTGCTATTTTCTTCCACCCATCGAGCTTTTCTCCCCCTCCCCGGCACAGCAAATACAATGTCCCGATAACACTGGGATCAATGCGACCGGAGTCAGTCACCTCGAGAGGGATCCTGCTGGAAACCCATGCCCTGCCCGCTGCTGTTCCTTCCTCCTCTCCCTCCTCATCATCCCAGCAGCCTCATGCTCCCCTCCTGATCCCTCCCGCAGGACTTGGCAGCAGCCTGGGGTGACTTTATCCCCCCATCGCTGGCTCTGGTTGTGCGACAGAGCAGTGACTCCCTGTGCTGCTGTTGCGTGAATCGAGTCTGCGGGGTCTCAGCTCCAGCTGCTGAGTGCAGGGGGGCCGTGGGGCGAGGAGTGGGTGCACCCCGGGGCTTTGTGAATCCCGGGGGGCTGCTCTCCCGCTCCATACCTCGGTTTGCCTTATGGCCCAGGAGGGCAACGCACTTTCCTTCCTCATAGCCAGCAGGTGGGACTCTGCTGTGCAGGGACAAAATCCTCCCAGGAGTATTCCCATGGGATTCCCGGTCTGGTGGCTGTGAGCCAAAGCGTGGTTCACCCAGGGCTGGCTGGGATGGCTGCAGTGAGGTCCGGGCAGGTTTTACACGTGCCAGGAGCCGACACCAAGCAGGTTGAGTCCAGAATGAGAAAAAATAACACAGAAGTCAGAGGGATTTATGGGCGAGGTGGTGATTGCCTCGCTGCCGCTGCCTCGCCGGCCTGCTCCTGCCCGGGAGGAGGTCTGAGAGCTCACGTGGGCAGCAGTGATTGCAGGGAGGGAATCAACTCTTTGCTCAGGTTTTGCTTCAGGTTTTCTTCCAAAATGGGAGATTTTCTGCTTCAAATAGGAGAGGAGAAAGGAAAAATCAGTATGTTGGAAGAGACAATTTCAGTCCTGTCTTCCTCCCTCCCCTCCTATCAAATCCACTGGTTTCTTTAAGAATTAGGGTCCCAAAGACCTTTGTGCATCTGGGCTATTTTAAGTTAAAAAGTGCAACATTCCCCCTCAAAAGCTTTGTATATGTTTGGGGGTTTTTTTAATAATTCTCTATGGAAAAAATTGGCTTTGACACCTCATTTCTCATCACGTGAGTGAGTTTATCAGGCAGGTCAGATAGCAGGGATCTCGGCGAGGGTCTTTGCAACACTCTTGCCCCAGTGCCGGCACTGCCCAGGAGACGCGTACGAGTCCGAGCGCAGCCCAGGTCTGCACGAACGCATTTCTGCCTGCAAACTCTGCACCAGGGAGGAGCTCTTGGAGGGGATGGATGATGGAGGGCTTTGGAGGTGGCTTTGGAGGTGGCTTGAATTCTGCTCTGATTGACTGGGGAAGGCTACAAAGAAGAAATAACAGGGCAAGGAGAGATGCTTTTCCTAAGCTCCCTGCTCGTAACTGCCAGGGAAAGGTGTTTCCAAAAGGCAGACATGAGCTGCGCAGCCTTTTGGGATGAAGCAACGTGGGGAGCAGGTTGTAGGACTGGACAGGAGAGTTTGATCTTGCTCAGGGTGTTTATTGCATTGCAAAAGCCCTCTCCAGTCCTGGCTGGGTGAGACCTGGATGCACAAGAGCAAATGTCCCATGGGGCTCAAATGCCACACTCCTTTTTGCAGAGGGAGCCCTGGAGCTCTGGTTTTCCCTTCTGGTGAGGATTTCAGGAAAGCATCTGAGCAAAGGCTGGGCCATCAGGACCTGGTTTCCCCACCTCTCCTCTTGATGGGTCCCTTGAGGACCTGAGAGAGGCTGCCTGGCTGGGTGGGATATGTAGGATGGCCACCCCTCTGCCATTGGGCATCAAGAGCCTCACACAGAAACCTGAGTCCCCCAAGAGCTGCCACCGTGCAGGTACCAACAGCCTGCCATCCTCCCCTCCATATTGCTACTGCAGGCACAACTCAAAGGCTCTCAACAACCCGAGCCCCTGTCCCGTCTTCATCGTGCCCCATGTGCTTTCCTGATGTAAGGGAGGTTATTTCCAAATGGGACAGAAAGAAGGCAGGAAATACCAGTTTGGAGCTGGTATCTGGAGAGCCACCACTATGGTGGGAGATGAACTAATGACCAGCACCTCCTGGTCCTGAATGGAGCAGAACAGCTTCTGGGTGTCCCTTATTGCTGTGCTCATGGGGACTTTTGAGCGTTCGCATAGTGGTGGTGGGCAGCTCCCTGTCCCTGGTGACACTGTGTCCACCACCAGCTGCACCACCTCTTCCTTAAAGGATCTCCACCAGCATCAGCCTCGTACCAACACCCCAAGGACTCAGCACCACAGCAGCAGCTCCTCTTCCCAAGGATGGACACAAAAAGTCCAAGGCAGACAAAGGCCAAGAAGAAACATTTTCCTGCAGCGGTGAGAAGCTGAGTCCAAGCTCCCGAGATGCGGTGCTCCCACCACTAGGCTGTGGCACATTCCCTTGCAGATGGAGACAGACGTGTCCCAGAGGTTCTGCTCCATCCCTTCTGCTCCTTGGCCACCTGGGAGAGCATCTCCTTGGGCACAGACAAGTGCTCAAGCCTTGCTTGTTGGAGACGACCCAACCACTGACATCCCAGGCCTACATCCTCCATGTAGGCCCATTCTCCAGGTCTCCATTGCCTCCATCATTCGTTACCCTTGGGCCCCACTATGCCAATGTGCCTCGGGAGAAACAGGGGCGGTTGTGTGGAGAACCCATGCGTGGCAAACAACAACGAGCATTGGGAGAGGACACATCCGCATCTAGCCTCTCTGCCAGCCCTTATCTGGTGGAGGCGCATCCGGAGGAAACAAGGAAGAGCTAAAGGGGACATCTGGCTGCTCGAACCCTTGGCCCCCATCTCCACGTACCAGGTGAAGATCCTGGCGTCCTCTTGACTGAAGCTAGGCAGAACGGCTGCATCTCCGGCCTTCCTATCTCCTTGCAAAGCGTGGCAGTTCCTGAATTGCCCGGCCGCGGCGGGCCCTAATGGCCCAGAGCTGATGTTTTATTGTCGGGTTTAAAAGTGTAATTAGTTCAAGTGTAAACAAAAAAACCTTGCTTAATTAAGAATTTTTAAACAGGGCAGAGAGAGATTCCGGAAACATTAATGAACCCCAGGCAAGCACCATAAAATTGATCGAGGGAAGAGAGACGGCGGGGGACGGGGGAGGGCTGGGATGGGATGCGTGATGAGAGGGTATTACCGCAGAAATCGCCTTCAGTTTACTTTGGCCGCTTAATGCCGGAGTGCATTTGGAAACCTGTGTTTATGGCGATGGGTCTCCATAGAAATGCCTAATGATTTTTTATGCATTAATGGGAGCGATGGACAGCGGTAATACATTGTTTAAGGAGATGGAGAGGATCCTTTTAAGGCTGACTTGTTATAGATCAAGAGTGATGGGACGGGCCCTGGATTGAGGTTCCCCGTGCCATGGCCTGTTGGGCCCCATGCCTTAACAGGGATCAAATGCCAGCCTGTACCTTTAAGAGTCCATAAAAAGAACAAATAAAATCAAAGTGCTGTTTTCCCACCACCCCATCCCTCCCTTCAATGCTCTTTTTGGCTAGTGCCAAGAGAAGCTAAATATATCTGCCTTTCCCGTCTGTGGGCAATTGGCTCTGTGGATGGGAAGAGGGTCTGAGCGTTTCCCATCCAGACAGGTCCCAGGACTGAGCGGCAGATGTGTGTCTCCAGGTTGGTACCTTCTCTGTAGGTTGAACACTCTGGAGCAGGGCAAGGTGCCTGGAAAGTCTTTCTTCTTCCCATTGACTGGGAAGCAGCCAATGGCTCCATTGGGCTCTGCTCAAGGCCAGCTGGCCCTTCCCTGCCTGGTTGGGTTGTTTGTGTGAGCTGCTGGCGAAGGTCAGCAGAAGGAAGAGCCTGGAAGGCTTTCGGTGTGCGGCTGTCCTCTTGAAGGTCATGGGTGGGAGAGCTGGAAGGGTCCAGAGTAAAACAAAAGAGAAAGAAAAGTGATCTTCTAGCTTGGGAAAGGTCACCCCTCTTATTCTACAAACGGGGGTGAAGAGCTCTCTGCTCAAGAAAGAATTCCTGCTCTCTCTCTCTCTCTGGGGCCAAGAGCCCAGCTCAGCTCAGAGTGAAGAGCAGCCCATGCTGTTGGCAGCTGAAGGGCTTTGAAGGTCAAGGTATGTTTTGGCTTTTCCCTTCCTGGCCCAGCAAGGAGCCCCAAGTGCGTCTTGCACAGTCCTCTGGAGCAGCCAAGTCCTGGAGAAGTTCAGCAATTTTCTGTCCTTCTGGTCAAAGTTCCCTTTGCCAGACCTCCATACCACAGGCAGCGTCTCTTGGAGTTCTGCAGGAGCATCCACCTTGTTCTCCCCCAGACCTCTGTAACAATCATGTTTGGTGTCACCACTGGCCACTAAAATCCTGAGAGAAATTGGCTCCAGCCTGGGAGCCCATCGTCAACCTTACATGGTTTCTCCTGTCCTTCCCTCAACAGAGACAGAGAAGAAACCAGCCAGTGTCCTGTCCTACTAGGCTTGACTGCTGATGTCTTCTCCCTTCTGGAGTAGATGAACTCAATGCCTTCTACTCTTCCTCAAAGGCCATGTCTTCCAAACATCTTATTCTTGTTCCTTCCCTCCATGGCTCTCCAGGTTGTCCACATTTGCCTTGTAAATCTGGAGCCCAGACCAGGTGAGGTGCTCCAGCAGGGACCTCACTAGAGTCAAGCAAGAGGGTGACTGCCACTCTGTGAGCTGCACTTGTCCCTGTCATTGCCACCATCCGTACTTGGACTTGCCTCCATGGCAGGGCATCACCGGGCAGAGAGAGGACCCAGATGACCAACGTGAGATAAAACAAGTCCTCATAAAACGAGCCTCGCTCAAGCTTGCTCATTTTCCCAACAGCTCTGGGAAGCATTATCTAGAGGTAGGAAAACTGAGGTTTGGGGAGTTTAGACCATACCTACTGCTTAGGCGGGTACACCACCAGCCATATGGGACAGGCTGTGCTGCTAAGGGAGGGATGGCTCCTGCCAGCAGAAGGAGGTGGAGTTACACCACGAGGTGGTGGAAGAGAAGATCCGAGGTCAGCAGATTATTTCCTGCATGCTGTTTGGGTCTTGCTGGGGTATTTTTGACAGCAGAGCAATGTTCATTACTTTTCACGCTCCTGGCCACAGTGGGCAAGAAGGGACAATTTAGCAGGGCCGGTCCAGGGCGTTTTGCTGTTGCTGTGATGCCGAGGGTGCACGCACACCTGCAGCAGTGACGCAGCCCACACCTTGCATTCAAAAGAGGATTTAGATATTCACATAGGCACCAGGAGGTCCCTGCCACGCCATCGCCTCTCCCGTCCCGTCAGACCTTGTGGCACGCAAGGCGCCCAGGGCCACGTGCCGGCACAGCACCCACCCGCAGAGCTCCCACTGGGCGAGCTGGGCTCCACGGGGCTTTGTCCTCCCGCCTCCTCTTCCGTCCTCTCCTCTCTGCCTCTTCCTTCATTATTTCTCCGCTCCTCCCACCCTCTCCCTGCCTCTCCTCCCTTCCCTTGGCTTTTGTTCCTTCTCTTCTCTTCCCCTCCCTCCTCCCAGAAGCCTTCCCCCATCTCCAATCCCTGCTCCGGCTGCCCAGCCTGTGTCAATTAAGTATCGATCCCCTGTTCTCTATCAGTGGTCAGCTGAGCTAACCAGTCCTGCTAGGTGCTTTTCACAGTGATGAATAATAACAATAATAATAAAGGGGTAGGGGGGGAGGCAGCTGCACTTCGTGCCTACAGCCCTTCACCTCTCCCTACCCCGCGCACGCCCGCCCTCGCCCTCTCCACAGCTACAGGCAAAATCGATAGCGCGCGGAGTCAGGAATGGAATATTTTTATCCTCTAATTGGGAAATGTGCTTTGACAAAGCCCAAGGAGCAGGGAGGGGGCCAGGAGATACTGTACCGAGAGCCAGGGAAGGCGGCGGAGCCCAGCCAAAGCGGGGACGCCGGGGATTTTCTGCTGCAGCTGGCGACAGCTGGGAGGAGGCGACGGCAGTGGAGACTTTGTCTGGGTCCAGGGCATGGCTCTGGAGGACTGGGACAGTGTTGGTCCCATGGAGGAACTAGTCTTGACCCAGGGGATGTCAGTGCAAGGATAAAAAGAGGACAAAAAAGCCCATTCACCCCCTCAACTCCCTGCCACTGCTTTGCTGTTGCAGTTGCAAGGAAGAAAGCAGGTGCATTACTCCCTGCTGGCGTCCAGGGGCCCCACATCCCATGGCATCACGTGCCACACGTGCTTGCCCAGGCCTGGTGGTGCTGAGCAATGTGGGACAGTTGCGCATGGGACGCCAAAGCGAGGTGCCACCAGCCCTCCCTGGGTTATCCTTGGGAAGATCCTTATCCTGCAACATCCCAGGCAGCTGGTACTGATGTGCCTGCGGAGATGCAGGTTGAACTCGATGATCTTAAAGGTCTTTTCCAACCTAAATCATCCTATGATTCTAAATGATTCTATGCCCAGGGCATGGCTCTGGAGGACTGGGACAGTGTTGGTCCCATGGAGGAACTAGTCTTGACCCAGTGGCAACCCTGCAATGAGCCTCACGCTGCAGCTCCAAGTTTATCACGGTTAGAAACATCTTTCTGTCTCCGATTGCGTGGGCTGGGTGAGTTGCACTGTCTTTAAAATATCCCCTTCCTCCAGTCAAACCAGCTGCCGGCGGGTTCTCAGGCACCGTTGGGTCTCCAGGCACCATGAGCTGCATCCTGGTCCAAGAGACAGGGGTGCAGTTCACCCGAGGTCAGCACAAGGGATGCGGGGAAGGGCTACAGCCCCGTCTAGAGGAGGGCAGCCAGGAGGTATGGATGAGCCCTGGGGATCTCGGGCTGGAGACCCTGCGGAGCCTCAGCATGGCTAAGGAGACCAGATGAGGCCATGGAGGGACACCAGAACACAACTCCCAAGCCCAGGTCAGCCTCCCTCTATCGGACCAGGGCCATGGCCTTCCCCACCAATCCTGTGCTCCTGCTTGGCTCCAGTCCAATCCCAGTCCTGCTTCTTACCTGCGAGGCTTGTCTCCCCCACCAATCCTGTCCCACCGCCCGCCTCAGCTCTGACCAACCCGGGCCCACCTCAGCGGGCGTACGGGACCATTACCGCAGCCCTGCAGCTCCTCTTAGGGATGCTCTGGCTCTGCAGGGAGGAGAAGGATGAACATTTTCAGGGCTCTGCTGAGCCTATTTTGGGACAAGTAAAAGACCATCCTTCCCCAGCAGCCGTGAGGCACCAGCGTCTCTTTAGGGCTGTAAAAAAAATGAATTCTGTTTCTAGTGCTTCTCCTTCTTTCTGAGACTCCTGTAGGCTGCCCCAGCCAGCCCAGGGGGTCTGCAGCCGGCAGAGCTATGGGGCACCAGGGCAGTGCAGACCCCTCAAAATCCCCCTTCCCCAAGAGCAAGGGCTCCCACAGCCACTACCAGCCCGAATATTGGGGCTGCACTGGGCAAATTCTGGAGATCAAGGGGATTTGAGTCCTGGCTCTGCAATACAGCCCTGCTCCCTTCCTCAGGCTGCAGAGTTTGGGGTGAATTAGGTTGTTGCCTCTGAATTAGGTTGTTGCCTCTCAATTAGTCTCCAGTCCTCAAATTAGGAGCATGTGGTGTTCTGCTTGGCTTTTAATTAGAGCCTCGGTGCTTCGGCAATATCAGGGCCCAGGGTGACAGGCTGGGGAGAAATCCAGCTGGGGAAGTGTGCCAGGCACTCAGGACCTCGTGCTTTAAATAGGCGGTGAGGCAGGAGCCTGGCTGCTCTGTTTGGGGAAAGCTGATGTGAAAATCAAAGAAAAGATGAGCAGAAATGGCTTGGGAACCTGTGCAGCGGCGACTCCTTCATCAAACAAATACAAGGAACGGTGTTGACTTCAGCTGAATGAAGTGTACAGGGGAAAGCTCTGGAAGGAAATGTCACTTAAAAGCTGAAATTAAATACTTTGACCTGCCAACATAGGATGTTTCAAATGATACTTAATTTCCATGTTTAAGATGCCTATAGTGTTTCTGGGTAAGTTAAGAAGTTACTAGATTTTAGTCTAATTGTGTCTTCCCCAGTTTTATTTCATAGGAGATGTTGAAAAGTTCTAGTTTAGGAAAAAAAATGTAAAGGCTGAAGGTTCTGTTTCTCATTACTCTGGGCCAGACCCGCGGAGGTCTGGCTCCCACTCAGCCCTGCTCTGCTGGGCTGGTGACCCTGGTCCTCAGCAGAAGGGGTGAACCTGGCCCATCTGCTTCAGAGGATCCTTGTGGAAGCAGAGTGTGACCCAAAAAACGTGGCTTCTCTGCATACCTTGGGACAGATCTCAAAACCTATTGAAATTCTGTCTTCAGCAATAAATGACAGGTTGGAAAAAGCCAACAGAGTCCTCAAGTGCTGGTGCTACTTTGCAGGGGTGTTTCAGATAACCTCGACAGGAAGGAGTTTGGGTGAAAGTCCAGGATGATCCTAGCAAGGCACCCACAGCATGAAACCCATAAACAGCACCAAAAAAAAATCTCCTTATCCAGTCCTGGGAGGGAGTTTGTGAGCGAGGTCTGGGCTCCCCCAGGGTCTCAAGGAGACGGGGCTGGGGCTGGCCAGGGACCCGAAGGGGCGATGACTGCCCGTGTGTGAGCCGGGGTGGCTGCACAGACCAAATCTCACCCATCTCATTTACTTTAGTCTCAACCAACAATCTCCTCGAGGAGGCTGAAGTGATCTGGAGAAGGCTGGGGTGTTTTTATGCCATGCAGTGGCTGTCTTTTTGATCTGGTTTTAGGTTTGCTTTCAAACCTTTTAAACATCTCATCTACTTGCATCCAGCCCATGCCGTCGCCATAAGAGCACTCTTTGTCCGCCTTTGGTTTATTTTTAGGCACGCCAGGATCTCTGCCTTGTTGTGACCGTGCACACGAGCCCTTTGCAGGGATGGAGGGACAGACCCAGCACCGAAACCACAACTCTGCTCCTTTCCACCCAGCTCCAAAGGCTTGTCGCCACTAGATCTGACCTGCTTCTGGCTGCCCCTTGCCCTGCCAGCGGTGCCCGGGGCTCGCTGTGCTGCCCGCGGGTGAGATGCCAGTTTGCCCACCGAAGGAGAACCTGCCTCGGTGCATGCCGTGGGCTGGGGCTGAGCCAATCTTCTCAGAAATAAAGACAAATCAGCAGCTCTGCCTCCCGCAGCAGGGCAGGGAGTGATTGCAGTTGCCATAGCAGTGGGCACAGTCCTCTCCCGCCAGCCTGCCCTGGCAGCCTGGTTTATTTTTGGCTATTATTTTCCAAGCTGTTTTGAATGAAACCAAGAATGAGTTCGAGGGAGAAACAAAAGAAAGTGCTCCAAGCTGGATTCCCCTGCTTCTCCCCATGACAAGGGGCACGCAGAGAGGTGTATGGCAAAAGTTACTGGGCAAACTGGTAGGGATGTGGGGGCTGCTGCATCCTTCAGGACACAGCATGGCTGAAAGCCAAGGGGAGGTGATGCAGCATCTCCATGACTTGGTTGGGAGTGGAGATTAAATGGGACGCTTTCATTCATGGGATGAGTAGGGGTATAAATCCCAGTCCTCTCCTCGTTATACAGACCCTGTGGGAGCAATTGGATCTGTCTTTGAGGAAAGGATGCCTGGATTAGGAAGGTATTTGCCTTTGCCTACAAAGCACAGGCTGGCCTTCAGCCTGGCTGCTCCATCCTGCTGTTACAAACATCTGAGTAGCAAGGAGAAGGTGAAGACTTGTGCCAAGGAAGATGGGGTGGGTCACAGGTGAAAGGGCAGCTCTGAATCCCCTGCCCAAGGAGAGCCTGTCTCTGAGCACCTTTACTGGGGTCAGTGCCCTACGCTGCTCCCTGGCTGACCCAGTCCCTGGGATATGGGCTTCATTGCCTCCACGTGCTCCTGGAGATCACCGGGGTCAAGGGCCCTGCAGATATCCCAGGAGAAAATCCTGCCCTGCAGGTTCCCAGGCCAGAATTTCTCACATGGGATCCTAGCCTGGGGGGTGGATGAACTGGATAGATGGACCTCAGGATGGACATGCCCATGCAGGACAGCAACAAGGGCTTGAAGACAACATCTACATGGGCAGAAGCCTTGTGCCTGGGTGACAGACCTTCCTCAACGGTCCTGATTATCTTATGGGATCTGTTGCTGTTCACTTCCCTGTTCTCCGAAATTAGCTCCCTTCTTAGGCAGTATCCTGGGCCTGACAGAGATTTGCTTCTCCTGGAGAATCTGGGACCAGAAAAATGGCCAGGCGGAGCCTGGATATCATTTCTTCAGCCTGAAAGTGATCCCCATGGAGGACTTCCATGTGGGGTCCACAGGGATCAGTGCTGGGACCCACTCTGATCCATACTCTCTTAAATAATCTGGGAAAAAGCAGAAAATAAAGCAATAAGGCTTGGTGGGGAGGCAGAAATTTTCAGGGTAATGGACACAAAGACTGAGTGGGAAAGTTTGCAGAAGGATCTAAGGACACAAGGAGACTGGGCAATAAAAGGGTAGATAAAATACAATGTTGATAAATGCAAAGTCATGCACATGAGGAAAACAACCCTAACTACCTATATACCGCGATGGGCTCCAAATTAGCTATTACTGCTGAGGGAAGAGCTCTTGGAGTTAATGTGGGTAGTTCTCTGGAAATGTCAGCTCAATGTTCGGCTGCAGTCAAAAAGGCAAATCGGATGTTAGCAATGATTAAGAGAGGAACAGAGGAGAAATCAGAACACATCATTATAGTCCTGTGTCAATCCATATTCAATACTCTGGGAGCTGAGCAAGGAGAGGAACTGAGGGTGGGATGGGCTGGTACCCACATGCAGGGACATTAAGGGGCATATGAGGAGCCCTAAAGATGCTGAGCAGCCTGGAGAAGAAGGGAAATGGTTATGTTCTTGTTTTCCTAACAGAAGAATGAGGCAAACACTCAAATCTCTCTGATAAGCAGGCTCAGAGCAAACCAAAGGGAATCCTTGTCCTTCTGTGTTTCCTTGTGTTTAGGAACTCCCCGTCTCTGGGCTGCCAAGACCCAAAGCGTAAATGTGTTTGGAGGGGCTGGAATAACCCCTTGAGGGCAGTTACATGGGATGGCCAGCGCAGCCTCAGCTAAATAAGTCGTTAAGCTGAAGATAAGGAGAAGTGGTTCAGCATGAGAAGTGTCACCTTATTTCTTACCAGCTTTCCCCCTAGCATCTGTCCCCGGGGACAGGGATGTGCAGAGGGTCCCAAAGGTCTCCTGGATTTCAGGGGAGGGAAGAGTGAATCTGTAGGGCAGGAGGAGGGTGGCAGAAGGAAAAACCTCTCCCCATGAGACAGACCCGTGGAAGCCTGTCGCTGCTCCAGGCAGATCTCGGTGCTGGGCTGGGAGTGAGGGCTGGGTTTGGTCTGTGCTGCCCCAAGTGAACTCTGAACCCAGGAGATCTAGTGCTCTGTTCCTCAGTCTAGTTGCCCCCTTCCTGATGCTAAGCAGACCTTGGGCTTAAAAACTAGGAAACTGGCTCTGGAAAATCCCACGTTTCTTTCCCTCCCTCCTGCAGGAACAACAAGGTCCCCCTTGCAGCCAAAACTGGGAAGATTTAAAGCAGAAGGAACATCTGAGCAGGGGCCCGAGGGGCATCCCTCCTGTCCCAGCCACTTGGAGCATCATTTAGCTTCTCTCCTCACCTCGGTTTACCGAGGCAAAGAAGACCACAGGACGCAGGGTAAGAAAGCCAGAGGGGAGACACAGCAGGTTCTTCAGGAGAAGTGGGCTTTGGGGAGGGGGGGTGTTTGCGCTACTACTCCTGCCGTTAGCACTCCGGTTAATGCCTCCACACTACCTTGTCTTTCAGTGGCAAACGATAAAGCTCAAGGTGAGCATCACCTCTGCCCTATCTCTTAGATTCGCCTCTCTCCTGTCCATCCATCACACGCTTGCTCTCCTGCAGCCGATTGCAGCCAACCTGCATCAGCTATTGATTTATTGACAGAGGCCGGGTCTGGAAGATTCAGGGAAGCAGCTCCCCACAGAAACGCTTTTCAGAAGTAGAGATTTGATTTTTTATTTATTCTTCTCTTCAATGTATGGATTTAACAAGCTCTAGGCAACAAAGAACTTACTCCTCCAGCACGCAGGCTCTCACACTCCCTCCATCTCCTCCCCTTCTCTGGCAGTAAAGTCATCTTTAAGGGATTACTCTTTAAGGGCAAAACACAGCCCTGTGGATAGAGGCAGCCCGTGACGTCCCTGGGGCTCCGATGCTACCTAACCTCTGGGCTGACCTCTTTCAAAGGGGTAAATGTCTCCCTTGGTCTCCATGTTTGTTATGTGCATGTGGCAGTGTCAACACGAGACCAAAATTCTGTTTTTTTTCCTATATCGAGATGATGAACTTCCAGCTCAAACAGGTGCCAGGGATCAGGGGCACCCCTGGGGGTGCCCACCAGCAAGGCAGGGCACAGCTGGCAACATCTGCACCTTCCCCTTTCCCGTGCCTGCGGCGGGCGTTGCTTCTTGGTTTGGTTTTCTTTCCCTCTTTCCCAGAAGCTCGCCAGCCAGGAGTTTGGCGAGCCCAAAACCATGAGAAAAGGCCCTTTTGCCCTCTATATTTGTTTTTCCCAGCTCTAAAACACCAGCCCGACACCCAGGCTTTGAGCCTGAGCGATTCTCCTGCTGCACCAGCCGGGATGTCGCTATGGGCTTTGCATCTCCCGGGACAGCCCCAGCCCCACGTGTCCCTTCCTCCACCTGCGCCCTGCAGCTCCGGGATGGGGCGAGGGGTGGGCAGGGGGCTGTAACGAGGCAGAGGCGATGCTGCCTCGCTAGCAGGGGGCTTGTGACTGGCCCTGAGGTGAGGGATCGGCAGCATTTACAGGGCCAGGGAGATGCTGCTTTAGCAAACTCTGACAGGCCATTCCCCCGGGGACCCAGCAGGGCCTGTTGTGGGGCGTGGGACCCGGCCACGTTGACCCCTCATCCTTCCCAAATCAGTATTTTTTGATGGGTATCTCTGGTTTTGCACCAAATAAATACACTAGCTGGGCTTTGGTTCACCAAAGCCATCCCCCTCCACGGGCTTTTCAAGCTGGTGAAAACCTCATCCATGAGCATGGCTGCTGGTGCTCCCGGGTAGCCCCGGTGTCCCCATCCATTTAGGGCTCATAGCCCTAAAGAGGTGACTTCAGCCCCTCTCCAGCTCCCCGTGCCCTCACTCCAGGGGGGATTTATTGGGCTGATCCTTTACAGACCTTTTGGTTTGAATAGTTAATGATGGGTGATTTCATTTGCGGCTGCATTAACCATCTGATTACTCTCCTGTGGAAGACTAATTTGCAGACGATGGAGACAGATGCCTCCCAAACTATCAGCCAAAAGGCCTAATTCCTGCACAGCCAACTTTTTTAATTTACTTCCTGGCTGATTAAAAGAAAAATGTTTTAAGCAATAGCAGGGGCCAAGCTGGTGCTAAGGCAAACCCTGCCAGAGACGCTTCGAAGCCAGCTCTGCCTGCAAGCTGCCAGCACCCGGGGCAGCCACTTTGGGTAGCAGCTCTGGTGGCTCCAAGGGTGGGATTTACCCTCATGGAGGACAACTGCTCAACTTCAGGGATGGGCTGGTGATGCTCAGGAGCTGCTCCCAAAGCTCTCATCCAGTTGTGATCCCGTGTGCTCCCAGCCTGCCCCTCTTCAGACCATCTCCTCCCTGCTCTCTTCCCACCGCTCTGTGCCTGTTCCTCGCTGCAGGAGGGACATGACTGCTTCAAGCACAGGTTGGCCATGGTTGCCACCACAAGCCCTTTGACTCCTTGCAAGGAAACCTGTCTTGCAGTGATCACTCATCCCCAAATTCAGAGGAGGCTGGGAGGCAGCCGGTGGCACCCGGCACAGCTGCGCGGTTCTGCCTCGCCAAGGTCAGCCGCTTTCTGCAAGGACATTTGCAGCAGTATCTCACTCGCTGTCTCCCCCAGCTCCACGCAAGCTGCATTGCTCGTAAGGGCTTAATGATTACCCTTAGATAACTTTATTGGCTGAGAAGTATTGGCTGGCTTTGCTGCAAAGACAGCCTCCTGCCTCTCTGCTCGGCCAGCCACAGGTGAAGCCCAGCATGAACGGTGGGCGAGAAAACCCCAGGAGCAAAAACCCTGGAGAAAAAAACCCAGGAGCAAAAACCCCAGGAGCAAAACCCATGGGCAAAGCCCAAAGGGGTGGTTTGGGGGCTTTGGTATCATATGTGGCTCCAGGTGTCTTTGCTTGCATGGAAACAAAGCAGGGGATGTCCATCCTTGGCTGGGCAACCTCTAGCTCCGTTAAGGTTTCTGACCACTTTTCTCAAGTGCTTTTCATTTCCAGAGCACTTTAGAGACATGATCTAATTAATTCCTCCGAGCCCCCGGGGAAGGAGGCAGGTAGGGAGGTGGAGCCGGGGATCCTGCACGGGCACACAGGCAGTTGGGAGCCACGATTTCAGGTGCGGCCTGTTGGAAGGAGGAAAAACAGGATAAGGATTTTCTCCGCTGTTGGCCGTACCGTGGTGACACCCCACGTCACATCATGTGAGGGGCCTCATCCAGTCTGCGGGCAGAGCTGACCGAGGAGGGGTTTGACCCCCATCGCTGTGGCCATGAGGGCAGCTGGACCCCCATCACCCCTGGGCGGAGAGCCTGGCGGGACGGCTGCCTTGCCTTGGGGTGCTGAGCGGGGTCCCCAGCATCGCTGCAGAGGACAGGGTGGCGGGAGAGCAGCCCATCACCATGGAAACGGTACATCCTGTGGCGATGCGCATCCTGGCAGGGTTTTTTTTATTTTTTTTCCCCTCCCTTCCTCTCCTTCTGCGAGACCTCGGCATTGATCCGGGAACGTGCTCTTCGCATGTATGATCCATGCAAACACCGTGTTCCTATTGATCAGGCTCCTTTGCTGCTTGGGGTCCGCGCTGGCAGCAGAAACAAAGGCCGGAGGAAGGAGGGGAGAAAATTACCCGGCACCGCACCGAGCAAATAGCGTTGACAGCATCTACGGGGTCTCTCCGGAGCCGCCTCCTCATCCCTTCCCATTCCTGCCATCTGCCCTCGGTCTTCCCCTCATTCGTCCCTTCTCCATCTTCCCTTCTGCCGTCCTTCTCTCACTCCCGCCCACGGAAAATGGCCCAAATCTCCCCGCTTTGCTCTGATGGTGACTTCTTGGGGGCTATTTCCAAGAACCAAGGAGCTAACGTGTCCCTGCGTGGCAGGGGGACCGTGTCGCTGCCGTCCCCCTCCCAGCCCTGTCCAGCATGGCGGGGACACGTTGTGTAGGGGGGTCCCAAACCCGCCTCCTTTGCCAGCCGAGCTCTGTGTGAGCCTTAATAATTACAGTGACGAGTCAATAACAATTAGGCCTAACAGCCACTCAGCAGAATTGACGCAAATTATTTTAATTTTATGTTTCTATCGATGAACTTTTCCAGGTTGGCACCTTCTCCCCCATTCCCGCGCCTCCCAGCCCCCCGCTCCCTGGGGACACCCTGCTGCCTGCGCCCCGGCTCGGGCGATCGCTGCTGGGGGACGGTGGGGCTCTGCCAGCCTCTTCTTGCATCCTTGCTCCAAAAAAACCGTATCCAAAGGGCAGAAAACCTCTGCTTTTTCCGAGAAGGTGATTCCCAGTCAAAGTCGTTCAGCAGGCAGAGCCGGAGGGAAGAGGCTGGTTTCAGGCTTGGTTTGCTGGGGAACCGGTACCAGGCTTTGTTTCTCAGAGCTGAGTGCAATCTCCTACGATATGATTTTTGTGATATTTTACACACACATCTCGTTCATGATGGGAGTACGTCGCGTCAGGTTTTGCTGCTATTGGGTTGTGTTCATTTTTCAGACTATTCTACACAATTGACCCACTTAATATGTTTATATTACATAGAAATTATAATGAATCTAATCAAAACAATGCCTCAAAAGCAATCATTTTCATGATCCCACATCCAAAGCTGTCTTAAATGGCCTCATACAAGAAACACAACCATGCTCCCACTACCCAGCAGCTGCGGCTCATCCCGCAGGTTCAGGCTCTGCGTCTGGGGGTTTCCAACACCTCCAGCCCTTCCAGTAGCCTAAGAAACCCCCCAGCATGGGATGTGTACCCCCACAGGCAGCCACTCATTGAAAGCAGAAAAAAAAGCATAGATAAATATTTTTTTTATGCTGGTTGCTGATCAGTGAATGATTGCTCAGATTGTTTCCTTCCTATTTACGGGACTGAGCAGCTCGTGGCATGACCTGCTCGACATCCCCTGGGATGCCGGGAGCTGCAGAGCTCCGTGGACCAAAGGTTGACCCTCAAGCTGTGGTCATCAAATCTCCCACCCATCCCACGAGGGACCCCTGGGGAGGCTTCTCATGGCTCCTTTCCTCCTTCTGCCTCTTCAGGCAGTTTTTTCTGCCCCTCTGAGAGCCAGGAGCTGGCACTGCAAAGCTGTAAATCGCCAGCATCCCCATCACTGCTGACCTGCATCTTTTCTCTGCTCCTGTCATTAGGGCGATGCAGCCCATTCAGTAGGTGACAGGTGCTCAATTGCTCTTAAGTGGCTCCTAGATAATTGGGGAGGTCTTTAGCTACTTGTAACTTCCAATAATAAACAATAGAGGGGGGGAAAATATCCACACGGAGCACTTAACCGACAGTCTCACTGTCAAAACTGCATTAGGGCTCTTCTCCTTCCTGCGGGCCAGCCCCAGGCCATTGCTTGCATAACACCATGCCACCTTGACAAGCGAGAGCCACCTCCTTGCTGTCACTTTGAGGTGGTGGATGATGAAGGACGAGACCCCGGATTCGGCCCCACTGCTGCTGGGTGTTGGGAGCCGGGGGGGCTGCGCGGGGGCTTGGGGGATGGAGGTTTGTGAAGCCCTCCTGGATTTTTTGGGGTGGAGGGGACTCAGGTCCAAACCCCAGATCCAAAAGCCAAGTCTTACATCTCAGGAAACGCTGCTGAAGGACAAGCTGATCTGGAATCCCCCATCTTCGGTGCAGTTTGCAGGTGGCCGAGTCCACTTCTGGATCTTTTCTTTAAATTTAAAACCAGGGTGTTGCTTCTGCCAGCTCTGAGCCATCCACAGTCGCTCGCCTTGCAAGGTTCCTCTGCTCCCAGCGAGGCTCTTCCTGTCCCAAAAGGGGCTGAGAAACGGCCTTTTCTCCTTGGTGGCTCTGCAAGGAGACACATCCGTGACGCTTTCACCGCGTTAGCCCAGAAAGCTGCTGGTGTGGCCTCATCCTTGGTACAGGGAAAACCAAAAAGGAAGAATGAACCCCTTCAAAATTGCTCAGCCCAGTGTGCAGCTGTGGTAAAACTGCAATTGCCCCAAAAGAAGCTCTCAGAAACACATCTGCAGCTCGTCAGCTGGTGTAAATTGGCCCTAGGAGTCAATGGAGAGCTGCTGATTTCAGTCAGGATTTGGCCTCCATGCTTACACAGGCCAGGCAAAGGGGAGGCGTGGACCCACGCGATGTGAACCCCGCCGGGCAAAACCATCCCCTGCCCTTCGGAAAAACTCCCTTCAAGAGCAACAAGCTCGGAGAGCTGCAGGTTTGGGATTTATCAGACAGAGCAGGTGCCAGAGCTGGAAAACACACCCAGCTCTCCCACGCCTCCCCCCTGCCCCCTTAGCGAGCTGGGATTGTGTCTGCGTTTGTGCCACGGCTTCATTCTCCAATTAAGATCTGACTCTTGGGAATCAGGCAAAGAAATTCATTCACTCTGACTTGGGCTGGGAAGGGAAGCTCCGCCCTGCTCGTCTCCCCCTCCGGTGACCTGGGGGTGGATCGGGGATGGGATGCGATGGGATGCAATGGGATGCAATGGGATGGGATGCAATGGGATGGGATGGGATGGGATGGGATGCAGGGCCCAACACAGTATTAAATACCCGCCTGGAGGCAGGAATGAGATTTCCTCTCGCCCCACTCCAAGCTGAGACCTCGGAGCCGGCGGCAGAGCTGGGAAAAGGGTCCAGGTCTTCTCCTAGGAGTTTCCTTGGACTCCCGAGCACCGGAGTAGCTGCACCGTGTACGGAGCTTTCCCGGGAGCATCACTCTGCTTTAAATTCCTCTAGAAGAGCTTTCTCACAAAGTTAAGGCCCTGCTTCAGGCTGGCAACCCCAACTTCCTAATTAAGCCAGTGAGGATGTGAGGAGACGTCTCTGAGCACGTTGGGCTCTGCCGTGTGACCTCTGAGCACGTGTGTCCGTAAACGTCCCCGTGCATGGGGTGCTCCCCCCGGCTGTTCAGGCGTTGCTGCGGGGGGTCTGAAGTCATCCCTCCCACCATGGAGCATCCTCCCCTTCTGCTTCTGTGCCACCCTCAGGTAAGGGCAGGCTTGACTTTGGCCAACGGCGAGCGAAATCCTTGCGGCTGTGTCTGGGGTGAGGATCTCTGTGCTCTGAGACCCAGGGAGAAGGTGGCAAATACCCCTGTTTTTGCAAATGCTGCCATCCACACAGCGAACGGTCCCTCAATAAGGGGGACCCTCTACCATAAATCGCCATTGATTCACCAAGAGAAGAAAAGGGCAACAAATATTATTCTCAATGAATAATTCAAGCAGCCCTAAGCCATGCATTGCGCGTTCATTACCCTCCACGAGGACCTGGGGGATACAGCTTGAAAGGCCCTATAAAAGGAAACAGGGGAAGATTTATTTTTAAGGTTGGGCAAATCCTGATAACCCACCGCGGGAGGGGTCGTGCCGTGCACCGGTGTGGGGTTTGCTCAGAGGCCATCGTGCTGCTTAGCCCTCACTCCTGTCCTCCCGCCTCGCTGATGCTTTGTTAAAAAAAGAAAGCACTTACGGTGCTGTTGGGGGATCAGTCCATTCGCCTTTCTTCCCTGCCGAAGCTTTCAGGGATGAAAGCACTCTAAAGTGCTGGCTTCGGTGTTTGGAGCTGAGTAGTGAATAATCCCCCTCCTTCATCCCCCTGCCTGCATGGGAGGCAGCGGCAGGGTCACCGCACTCGCACCAGCCTTCGGGGCACAAGCTGGGAGCGAATCTTCACTCCTTGGAACACCGGAGCCGGTGCCGGGTGCGGGTCGGTGTCTTACGGAGGCATTGAGGGCACTGGGGTGGTGTGACTTACCCAGTGCCACCAGGAACTGGGTACCAAGATGGGAAACAAGGATGCATGAACATCCTTCTGCCTACCCTACCTTGGGGCAGCAATTTCCATCACGTCCCACTGCTGGGGACATGCATCCATCACACATGCTGCTGTGGGGCGCGGCTTCATGGTGCCACCTTCTCTGCACAGCCCCTTTCATCGCCCTTAAACCCCCTCCCCAGGGAAGCCAGGACACCTGGAAGTTTGATTTTTCGAGAGGGGTTCCTGAAGCCACACGGAAAGGGAGGCACTTTTCCTGGAAATGTTGCCTTTTCCCTTGCAGGAAAGGTACTGGGTTTTGCTTTTTTATTTTAAGAGTAGATAAAAAGGCAGGATTGTACGATTTTGATGCAAGTCTGATACTGCTGAGATTTGGAGTCAGGTGTCAGCTCTGCCACAGAGTCACTAACTGGCCACTAGCTCCGCAGCTCACCGGCCGTGGCCGTCTGTCCACGCTGCTGAGCTCCTTGGAGCAAGTACTGACTCTCCCTGGGTTTAACCCCTGTCTCCGGATGCTCCTGTAACAGAAATAACAGCTTCTGGTGGCTCCACTTACCTGCTTGTTCAAATAAGCAGCACCATTTCACCGAAGCTGGCCTTGCCGTGCCCAGATGGACCACCTGGGCTGAGATGCTTTTGCTTCCCTGACTTGAAGCTCCCGCTCTCCTCTCTGTTTTCTCTGCCAATAAAACCTGCTTCTGAGATTGAGCCCTTGATCAATGATGGCAGGATCCATCTCCCATCACCTGAGTGGGATGAGAGTAAGGTGGCCAGGGCGGCTGGATGGGGAGACACGGCCTCCTCGAGAGGACAATTCATCCTGGCTATTGGACACCAGCCGTCAGAAGGGACAAATGGCTCTCTGGAGGTGGCAATCCTTCTCTGCCAGCCATCAGTGTGATGCGGGTGACCATTCTGGATTTAACACCTTAATTATGGGCAGCTGAAGCCCAAGGCTCAGCTGAGGAAAGCCACTGCTGACCTGACCCAGTGGAGGTCCCCTCCACCACCGCTCCCATGATCTGAGGGGACAAGTGCCACCCCAGGGCTCAACTCGTTGTGTTTGCAGTCCTGACAGTCCTGGACCAGGAGTAGGACTCTGCCGCCCTCCTCCACGTCTAACTGACACCTTGTACATGTTTCACTAAGGCAGCAGATGTCTTTGGTTACTCACGTGTGGTTTGATCCATCTTCTGTCGAAGCCAAGGGGACATTTCCCATTGCTCCCTAGGCTCAGGGGTGTGAAGGCCACGAGGACCATCACAAGGCACCGCTCCATGTCTGTCTCTCTCTCTCTCTCGCCATAATTTCTGCCCGAGCCAGGGCACGCTCGGCAGGGAGGTGCTCAGTGGCGACTTAGAGTCCAAGTGATGGAGAACCCATCTCTAGCGCTAGATAACCGGTGATGATTAATTACCCATGCTATTAAGAGCATCTGCCCTGTTCCCAGCTTGGATCCCAGCAGCGCAAGTGTCTCATTAGGTCTTTATCACAGGGACCCCATGTCAGTATTTGCAGAACAAACCCATCTTTTGACCTTCTCACGGACCTGTGAAACAGCCTCAGACTCATAGCATGGACGCCAGCCTTTGCCAAACGATGGTCTGGTGGTGTCAAACCCTGATCCCAGACAGAAGCGGGGGGGATGCAGCGTTGGAGGGGCCACGGATCAGCTGGGAGAGGCACGGCAGGAGAGTGGCCCCGTGCCGTACGCACGCACGAGGGGGACTTTGCCATGGCACAGGGCTGGAGGCTCAGCAGGGGGGACGGGGACACCCATCTCTTCCGTAATTGGGCTGCGGGTGCCAAAGCTGTCACCCACAGAGCAAACCCAGGCTCCCACCCCCTCCCGAATCCAGGCACCGCACCCCGTGGGATGGTCCTCAGGCCTGGCCTCCGTCACTGCTCCCCCCAAACAGCGCAGCACGGACGGACCCATCAAGTGAAAGGTGGAAAAAGGTAATTAATCTACAGAGAAAAAAGTGTTAATACCTCTAAGACACCGGGGACACTGGCTGTCAGCTTCCACCAATTAGTCACCTAAAACCCTGCCTGTATGATCTCTGTGGTACAGCTGAGTTGATTACTCTAATTAATTTTGCATTGATCTGCATGGATCTGCAGCACCAGGGCCTATCACGGGCGAAGGAGGAGATGGATGCGTGAGCCCTGCTGAAGTGTGGAGGAGGGAGCACATCCCGGGCACGCTGCTCCCAGTTCCGCAGCCCGGCTTTCACGGCTCATCCCGGTCCCCCCTGTCCCGGGGCTCCCGCGGCGGGAGGTGACAGATCTGTCCTCGAAACCAGGGGGGAAGGAGCAGAGACTCCTTTTGGAGCATCCTGACAGGGGTGGGACATCCCAGCGGGTCTTGTCCCATCCTCTTCCACCCCCTGTGGCTGTCCCTACACATATTCCCGCACCCTTTGCTATTTTCCCCATCTCCTAAATGGTGCCTTGGGGTTTTTTTGGAGCACGGTACCCTTTGCCATCTCACATCCAGCGAACACCATGGGGCACCCATAAAGCCCCAGTGCTGGGGGCCGCTGCTTTCCCCTTGCCTTGCCCAGGCGAATCCCACCCCTCCTGCCAACAGAGTCCCCCCCGGTTCCCTCTTTGCATCCTGCCCAAATCCTGAGGTTTATTCCACCTCAGGTAGGCTCAGCCTTCCCTTTTTGGGGACCTTTCTCCCTGTGTTTATTTTGGGGGATGTTTTGTGATGGTGGAAAGCTGAGCATTTGGTGTTTTCTAATACATTTTTTTTTCCTCTCACACATTTTTCCCTTCCTCCCTGGCTAAAATTTGACCCCAATTCACAAACCTGCTCTGAATATCCCACAAGCCCCAAACTCCTCCCTGCTTCCCTGGGCAGACGGCACTGGCAGGACCTGCACATGGCAGGATCAGGCACTGTGCAGCCATGCTGCCCTGCTCAGCGGAGCCTCTCCTCCTATTCAGGAATTATTTTTTGCCCTCCCCAACCCTCTCTTAAAGCCTTGCAGGAGGAGGGATTGCTGACTGCAGTGCTGGAGGTTTCATGGCTTATTTTCCCATCTCCTGGGGCTCCGTGCATCCCTGCTCCGGCTGGCCCTGGGTACCAGTGCCCACCCTCTGACCCTGCCCCGACGACACAGCCGATGGGCGGCACGAACCCGGCATGGTTTGCTGGAGGAGCACGTCCTGGAAGCCAGGACAAGCAGGTCCGCAGCTGCCTTGTCCCCGAGCGGCTCGCCGTGGCCCAGGGACCACTTGCTGCCTTTGATGTGGTTTTTGCCAGGGAGGCAGCAGCGGGTTTGCAGGAATGCCGCTGCTCTCGGCAGTTCTTTGATCTGCTCTTAACATTTCAGGTGTGCCGTCTCCCCACCGCATGTAGGTTTGGCACAGAGCTGCACAGCTCCCTGCTCTGCATCGTCCCGAAGCCACGAACCAACAGCCGGCATGAAACCCCTCCCGGAGCAAACCCACCTCGGGCCCAGGTCTTGCAGGACCTCCCCAGCCATCTCCTTGGCAGTTTGTCAAAGGTTCAGCGCTAACAAAAGCTCCTCGCTCAGTGCTTTAACCAGTGCTGCTTTCAACTCAGGATTTATTAATCTTGAAGAAGGAAAACTGAGGCACGGAGAGATTTAAACCACCCAAGGATAGGATGAGGCGAGCGAGCAGAGCATCCTTCGTGCAGAGCCCTAGCACACAAAGGGTTAGCCACTGCCTTCATAAACATAATTTCCTGGGATTAATATTAAAAATGTTTCTAATGGCTCCCACTTGTTTACTAAATAGCCAGCATGGAGATAAGTTATCAACTGCAGCTATAATTCGCTATTAATCAAATATTCAAATCAGTACTGCAGTTGGCCACAACGGGACACACACATAATTCTCCAGCTCTGGTAATAATTAATCTTTTTCCCCCCTTTTCTTCCCTTCACTTTGGACTCTTGCAAATATCTTTTGGTGTTAAGAGGTCCCCAGAGAGACCTGCCTCTAAATGAGGTGTAAAAATCTAAGCCGCACAAAAAATAGCATGCGGCTGGGATCGATATTCTCTTCACAGCTACATCGATTAACAACAATATTCTTCATTTATTAATTATGAAGGGGAATTTTCCATCCTTGCATCTCTTTCTGTGCTTGTTGCTCGGGTGGGTTGGCAGGGCCCCGGCATGCCCTCCCGTCCCTCCCCACACGTCCTCTGGGTACCGGCCAGGCAAAAGGGGAGATGGCAGCTGTCAGGGAGGGTGAGGATGGACGGGGCTTGGTGGGTGCATGGGAGAGGGAGGAGAATTTATTTGCCTGGGAGGTCCGAGCAGCTCAAGGCAGCCCTGCTCGGTGGGCTGAGACCTTGCGTCATGAGTTGATGCGCAGGAGAGGAGCTGATGCAGAAGGAGGAGGGGAGAAAGAGGGAAGGGGCAGGCTCCAGAGCAGCTCGTGTGCTCAGGGAGGGGGATATGGCCCTGCCGAAAGCCTGGTTTCTGGCTCAGATCCGTGCAGCCCCGGTGTTGCTGTCGGACACCCGCCCTCTCCCCACCTCTCCCTGGGTGCTCTGCTCCTGCGGAGGCCGTCTCCAGCAAAGCTCCCAGTTCCTTCAAGAGCTTTTTCTGGACTACAGCAAAAATGTGCAAAGCCCTCGGCAGAGCTCGGCCGTTGCCATCCGTTTTTACTTGGGCACTGCAAGCTCCCCGGCCAGACGGGGAGGTCCTGGCTGGGTAGGCGATGCTCCGAGCGAGAGGATTCCCCCAGCTGGAGCACCCAACTGGACAATCCCCCCGTGGAGCACCCTGGCAGCTCCCCTGGGAAAACCCACTCTTCAGCAGAGGGCTTTGCCGGGGACACGACACTCTGCGGAGCCAGCCTGCCTTCTCCAGGGTGCACAACGGTCTGGGGTCAGGGAGATGGGAAATGGCGGGGGCAGAGAGCAGGAGAGGGCAGGGGAGATGAGAGGAGGTGGGCAGCAGGGTCAGAAACCTCAAGGGCTGAGCCCCTTTTATCTTGCATCATTTTTTCTCAGGGTGCTCTCGGGAGCCCTTCGGCTCCGCCTGGTGCCGCATCGCGCTCTGGGTTTCCGAGATGCTCCTTTAGCAAAGCCCCTTTGCAAGCAGTGATGGATCTCGTATCACCATCTCTGCTTAAGAGCTGCATCAGGCCTGGCATTGGCACTTCCAAATAAAAAGTTTGGCCCAAATCCCTCCTTCTAAATATAAAAAGGACTGACATGACGGGTGCAAATAGGAATTGCACTTGCGGAGCACTGAGCTCTATCACTTGGGTCCTGCCCTGAGTGAAGAGAGCAGGCAGGGACCGCTCCTCAGTACTCGGTCCGGAGCCCAGGCACACCTTGTACTTCGAAGCGTGTAATCGTTATTTAAAGTGAAAATTACCACTGAGCTCTATTAGACTTTAAAATAAAAATTAGAGATTTTTAAAATAGATTTTCCCTAACGAGGAGCGTGACGGATGGGCGTATTGGAGACCGCGCGAGCGGAGGGCTGCTAAGTGAAATGAAATGGCATTAGGTAGCATCCCTCGCCCTCCCCACTGCTCTCCTCCCTCGAAAATCCATACCGACACTGTCCTCCCGGAGTGGCACTGGGACGGGGGCCAGGACACGTCCTTCCCTCCAGGTTAAAGTGAGCAAAGACATTTCCTTCCTCTCCAGATACAGCCGTTTCCCTTCTCCTAAATCAAAGGCAGCATTGGAGAGGCAAACGGTCCATCTCTTCCCCTCCAAATGCATTTGCACCTCCCAGAGCAGCACATGTCACAGGGAAGCAGCCCTGGCCGGTCTCCCGTCCCCTCCACCATTCATTCCCAAATGCCCTCAATTTTGGAGCAGAATTCTGTTTAGATGGCAAATTTCTATTAAAAATCCAGCAGGGTTAAAATACAGTTGTTGGTTTTTTTTTTCTAGATGACCAAAATCTGAAAACTTGAGCTGTGGGAGAACGATAAACATCAAACACGGGGGTGAGGAACAACATTTGGGTTTTGTTTGCTTTCTGCTGGTTTTCTTGCTTAAAGCACATTTTGCAAATCAGCACGTGGGGCTTTCATATCTGTTCCAACGCCGAAGCATTTTCATGGGGAACATGGAAATGAGGTCTCTGCAATTCCAACAAAATACAATTGACGTTTTTCCCAACTTCACTAAATGTGCTATTTTTACCTTGCAAGGTGTAATATCTATCTATGCCTCGGTAGCACAGGGGTTGGGACATGTTTAAAGCAGTAGCTCTTACCATGAAGTTCTGTTTGACTTCTGTGTTATCTTTCCAAGCACCTTATCAGCCACTCTGGGCTATCTGCCTTCCCAATCCCTCCCCTCGCGCGCTGTCAGTGAGCTGGAGCTTGCTGAATGCAAAGATCCTTTTCCATCAAAACCTCAGCGCAGGCGATGTCGATCCAGCCCTCAGCCAGCCCGGCCGAGCCAGGAGCACATCCCATAGGTTTCTCCTGGGAGCTGCAGCCCAGGATCACTCAGCCAGGGCTGAGGACCTCCAGAGGCCCCTTCCAGCCGGATCTCCTGCAGTGCCACCAAGCGTGGGGTAGGTCCTCGCGCATCGTGCCCTTTCCATCCAAGCACTGTCGGGAAGGACAGGCTGCTGGAGGGTTCGCCTCTCCCATCGTTGCCTTTGGTTCAGCCCCATGAGGTGCAAAGGTTGCCCTCAGCCCTCCTCTTCCCACCATCACGATGACCCCAGTTCATCCATCCCCCTCCCTGGGAATCTCACAGCTTGGATGCGCCTCTCTAAGAGTCTCTGAACCCCACGAGTTGTCCCAAAGCAAGGTGGTCCCCAAGACTGTGGTATGAGCCCACTGTGCAGAAATGCCCTCAGAGGCTGCTAACTCTTCCCTCTCCCTCCAGCTGATAGTGCCACCAGTGACACGAGCCTGCAAGGTCTCTGCTTCCTCCTAGGAGCAGGCTGGGTGCCCCTGCCAGCCTGGAGCAGGCGGCCAGGACGTGTGCTGGGAGGGAGCAGCAGAGCTGGTGTTGGGGGTGATGGTGCTGGGGGAGAGGCGGTAGCTTGGGGCTCTGGCGTGAGGTTAGCACTGAATCCGCAAAAATCACCGTACCTTGAAAAGTGCTCAATACGCCTATTGATCAGTCCTTTCGCCTTGATCAGTTTGCTGGTGTGTGCTGCCGCAGTGCTGCTTTCGGGAAGGGAGGGAGAGGCAGAGGAGGGGGCAGGGAGGCGAGAGCACGCCTGCGCCAGAGATGTTTCAACTTCCCAAGGCCAACTTTGCGTTCTCCTGCTGGCCTTGGGGCCGTCTTGCCTTCTGCGGGAGGCAGGCTGAGCTCCCGCCTCGCACGTTGGCTCAGGGAGTGTTTTCGAGGCAGAGGGTAGAAGAGCAGTCCAAAAAGCCTCCTCTCTCCTGTCCAGCAGCTTTCTTGCCAAAGCCTCCTTAGATGCCTAAAACTGGGCATCCATCCAAAGCCAAGAGCAGAAGCCAAGAGCCAAAGGAGGGAGAGGTAGGTGTGGTCTCTGTCCTGCCTTGGAGCCCACTGGGGGCACCCAAGGGAGTGTGGGGAGCTGTGGGGCACCCATTCCTGCTCCCTGGAGGGCCCATGTCTCTCTATAGGACAGTCACCGCGTAGGAGCAGGTATGGGGCTGAGGTGTCCTATCCTGCCCAAGAACCTGTGCATGGCAGGATCAAGGGGCAGTCAGATACCCAGAGCCATCCAGAAAGGTGTGATGGGACGGAGAAGAGCAGGGAAGGTGGGCTGGCATCAGAGAGACCCTCTGGGTTCAGGCATAGAGGTGTGTGAATGCACACCAGGACAGCTTTGGATGTGCAAATAGCCTGGGCTGGGACACCTGCATCGTACGCCGTCCCCATCATCCGAACACCCTCAGCAGCCTTAGGGATGTCTGCCGGGAGCTTGTTCCCAGGAGCAGCCCTGTTTCTGCTGAGAAGACTGCTAAAACACACTGGGCTCGAGAGTGGAGGGAGGCAGGGAGGGAAAAACCCACCCCCAAAGGTCACGGAGTTAATTTCCAGCTCTTGTCCCCCTCTCACACCTCGCTGATTAATAATTGAAGAAAATGTATTTCTTTTTCGGCTTGGCATAAATCAAAAATAAACACAGCATCCATATTCTGCCCCAGGGAGAGAGCAGGCGTGTGGGCTGGAAGATGCTGAGCCGGCTCTGCAGCGAGGTCCCCCTGGCCCCTCCGAGTTGCCTTGGAACAGGGGGAGGATGGGATGGCAGTGGTGGCTCTTTGGAAGAGGCTGGTGTTGGCTTTGAGTTTCTCGCAATGAAATTGGCACTAAAAGGCTTCTTGGGATGAGATCTGAAAGGGGCCAGTGGAGCTGGGCCGTGAGCCCATTGCTGTGGGGAAAGCCTGAGGTGTTTCCAGTGCCCAGGTCCTCCATCCGTCCTACTCCCAAGTCCTCCATCCCTCCTGCTCCCAGGTCCTCCGTCCCTTCCTGCTCCCAAGTCCTCCATCCCTCCTGCTCCCAAGTCCTCCATCCCTCCTGCTCCCAGGTCCTCCGTCCCTTCCTGCTCCCAAGTCCTCCATCCCTCCTGCTCCCAGGTCCTCCGTCCCTTCCTGCTCCCAAGTCCTCCATCCCTCCTGCTCCCAGGTCCTCCGTCCCTTCCTGCTCCCAAGTCCTCCATCCCTCCTGCTCCCAGGTCCTCCGTCCCTCTTGCTCCCAGGTCCTCCATCTCTTCCTGCCCCCAGCTGTGGCCTGCCAGAGCTACCAGCAGCCTCTGAGGAGGCATTTTTGGGTTGCTGGAATAGTGCTGGGGGCAGTCACCAGCCGGAGCTGGCATGTCAGTGCCTGCCACTCGCACAGTCCAGGGAAACCTGGAAAGGAAGGGGGAGGAAGGGCAAGGATGCTGCCCTGCCTGTACCAGGGCCACCTGCCTGAGCAGGTCTTGAGCACCAGCCATCCCTCCTTGCCACTCGTTCCTTCTCCCATCTCTTGGGGTTTCTGTCCAAGAGGGTTTTGCCTGGAGCATGGCCGTACCAAACCACTTGCCCTCTCCATCCACGCTCCCGGGGGGTGATCCCGTCCCCACTGCTTCTCCCTGTATTTCCCTCCTCTGCCTGCACTGCCTGCCTGCTGCCCATCCCCTGGGCTGCCCGCAGGAGCTGGCCCCCGACGTTTCAGATTGCCATAACATCGATGCGCTATGAACCTATTGAAGGACTCCCCAGGACGTACGGGCAGCCTGGGGGCCTCGGCGGCATGCGCAGGGGCAGAGCTTTAAATATAAAAGGACGATTGCATCTTCTTTCATCTGCGAACAGGGCCGTGGTCTAGGGAGGCTTAAAAATGGGATTGGGTGTGCGGAGGATAAATCAGGATTGCTTATGGCCTGGCTGGCTGGGGCCGCGCGGGCGCTGGGGCTGCCTGCTGCCATGATGGATGCTCGAGGAACGCCCAAGCAAGACGCAGGCATCCTCAGCCAGATCCAGCTCCTCCATATTCATCTTCCAGTTGTCGTGGGTGCGTACGTGTTGTCTGTAACCTCACATCTGGGGCTGGGTAGGTGGGTGTGCGGCGCTTACACATGCACACACAATTATGCAGATCCCCGTTAAGGTGGAGCTTAATTTTACCCTTCCAGCAGCAGTTGAAGCCCTTTGTTCAGAAGATGGAGTTGTGCAGGTAGAGCAAGGATGGCGTGGAGAGAGATCTTGAGGTGGAAGAGCTGCTGGAGAGCCAGGTGCTGTCACCAACACTCGCAGCACCCTCCCATTGCATGGGTGCATCTGAATCCCTCAAAACACCCTGGGGAGCCTGTCCACTGCTCCCTGCAGCTGGGAGGGATCTGGAGGATGCAGCTGTGCCCAGGCAGACCCTGGGGGCCGGGTTGCTCTGATTTCTGGCAGCTGCCTGCTGGCTCCCTCCCCTTTTGGTTAAATAAAGCTTTGGGCTGTGATGAAGCCCATTAAAGTCAGAGGCAAAGGTGTGGGATTGAAATGTAGGACAGCAGCCGCTGCAGAATGTGGTTGCATGGGATCGATGGGAAATCAATACCCGGCTCTGCTTCGTGGGTTCCTGCCTGGCCCCGCTGCTGCTGCACTCCCTGGGTGCTCCCAAACCTCCTGCACCCCACGGGACGGCCCCCGGCGAGACCCCTCGGCCAAGGACCCCCTGCGCAGCCCCTCAGAAGGGAGGGAGGAGAAATTTTGGCATCCCAGGGAGAAGCTCCACCAAACCGCTAGCACAAGGCTAAGGGCAAAGTCTGCGCAGCAGCGGGGGGCTCTGTGCTTTCCAGGGGGCTCGGATGGGGCTGAGCCATGCCCTGAATCCCCGGCAGGACCAGAGGGACCGGACTCCCAGACAAGCTGAGCCCCAGCCGCTGCATTTCCCCAGCTGATTCGGGAGGGTGGTGAGGAGGCAGCCCCGACCTGCAAAGGGGGTCAGGGCTTGGAGCCGGTGCCAGCTCTGGCGTGGGGTCCCTGTTCCCAGGGCAGATGGAAAGCAAAGAGCACCCAGCAGCTCGGGGAGCGGGGCTGCTCCCGCTGCCGCAGCCACGGGCAGGGATCACCCAGCAGCACAGCCGCGAGATGCAGGAGAAACGCGCCGGCAGCGCAGCCGTCTGCTTCCCCACCGCTCCCATCTGCACCTCGGTCTGAAACTACAGGTGGTCCCCAGGGCTCGTCCTCTCCCGGGGTTCCTCAGCACGGCAGCCAGTCCACACGGTGTGGGCCGTGAAGAAAACTCCACATCCCTCTGATGCGCCATGCCCGTGGCTGGTGTCGATCCAGCTGCAGCAGGAGAAGGGAGCATCCTCCGAGTCATCGCCATCACCCTCAGTCGGAGCAGCCCGGCAGGGAGACGGAGACACAAAGGGATCTATCAGAAATGATAGTTTAATTGGAGGGAGGTGAGCACAGCACTATTTAACCACCACTGCGCATTGATGGATTGATCCAAGTCTAGTTACACCGTGTTTGTGACATTCAGAGGGCTCCCAGCCAGCGTCTGCCGGCTCCAGTGATTTCGGCTGGATGGAGACCTGCACAGCTGGGAGCCGCTCCTGGGAGCCCTGAGTTGGGGAAGGGGCCGCTGACCCCCCCCAGCCCCGCCTGCGGCACCCAGTGGTGACAGCCACCCAGTGGTGACTCCCACCCGATGGGTGTCATCCTGATGCCCTCCGTCATGGCAAGGGTGCCCACCCAGAGCACTGCTGTCACCCACCCTGTGCACAGACACCCTGCGACTGCCTGCTCCCGGCAGAGCCAGCCCCCCCGAGGCCCCACCGTGCTGTCCCCCTCCCCAAATGGCTCCTTGGGTCTCCTGGGGCGTCACCTCTGTCCCTCCTGCAGGAGAGGTGACAGCCCTGGGGAGGGCTGGGAACGGGAAGGGATCTCCAAAAGCGCCATTAAACAGTCAGTTTTATCATCCCAGCTCACGTGAATACGGCAAAACCATGACATGATCAATCAGGGCTGAACATTAGTTATGATTACACCCTGGGATCTTGATTGCGATTGATTAATTGATTCCTGGGCCCCTTGCAGCAGCAGCCCCTCCATAGGAATTGCACAGTGGTGAGATGGCTGGGCTGGCCGTAGGTGAGATTTGGGGACAGAGGCTCAGGGGATGCTTGAGAGGAGAGAGGGGACGTTGCTTTTGAGAAGAGGAGAGTGGGAAAAGCCAACGTCCCCTCTCCCGCCATACCCGAGTGCTAACACCACGGCACTGGCTGCGTAACGTCACCTTCTCCATGCAGCCGTCTGCGGCAGAGAGGGGACGCAGCCGCCGGGGACCCTGGGCACTGCACAGCAGCTGGGGACACTGATCCCGAGAGCAGATCCCAGGGTGGGATCCTGCTGAGCCACGGGCTGATGAAACCTCTTTGTCGCAGGGTCTGCACAGCCCCCCATGCCTCCCCGCTGCTGATTTCCATTGACCTGCTATCGAAATCAATGCTGGCTGTACCAAGCCCTGCTCCGGCGGGGAGGAGGGACGGGGCTGCAGCACCTAATAGGTATTTTTCCATCATTAAGCTCCTGAAGGAGATGCCTCTGGGCTGCACACGCTTGGTACATCCAGCAGCGCTTCCCAGCCCGGCTTGATTAGCAAGGGCAGGAGAACAAAGCCGCTGCCGGTGCCCCGACGGGGTGCGCGCTGGGGATGCTGGGATGCGGGACCCCGCTCCAGGCGTCAAGGGCATGTGCCTGCAGGGCTGCGGTCCAGCATCCTCATCCTCACCTCAGCTTTAGGGCCATCTTTCCAGCTTGGCACCCCATCAAACCACCCGAAAGAGTGGTTCATCACCTCCAAGCTGCTCGGCGCTGGCGCTTAGCAGGGCTCCAATCTGCTCCTGAAGCAGTATCGGCCCTGGATAAAGCATGGACGTGGGCGGAAAGAGCAAAGTCACGAGCAAATGCTTGCTGAGCTCCCACGTGTGCTCCTCGAGCCGCTCTATAGGCTGTGCCTGGCCCTCACCATGGTCTCGGGCACCAGGTGCCAGCTCACCCGTCCCTTCCAACAAACCGCTGCCAAATGATGCCCGGGGAGCTGCCAGCCCCAGGGCCCCGGTGCCGAGCTGAGGTGAACTGATAGCTTCTGGGGGCAGCCAGGCTGCCCAAGCGGTGGGAAAATAAATGATTTCAAATAAACTGGTACTAATAGGATATTGATAAACAGAGCGGGGCAGTACTGAGGGGAAACAAGCGGGGAAAAAGCTTCCTAGTGAATCTCCAGGGGAAATTTTTCCAAAGGTTAAAAAAAAAGGGAAAAAAAAAAAACAAACCACTGGACAATTAATTTATTTTGACGGTAATTTTTCTGGCTGCCATTTAAGGCGGACACTCGGGAAGTGCTGGGGTTATCGACGTATAGACCGAGGAGATGGCAGGACCCCCATCCCCCTGCCCCTCTGCAGCAGGCTGTGAGTGGAGGGCCTGTGATTTATTTAGTATCCATGAATACTGAGTGAAATCAGAATAATGGGGCACTTAGCCATGTTACTGAGAAATCACTATTGTGATGCAATTTACTTCAATTAATTAAGCCTTTTTTGTTACCATTATTCCTTGTTTTACATTTTGTTTTAAATTTCAAACGATTGGGCGCATTGTGGTGGGAAGCTGATAGCTCTGGTTAGAGCTGTGCAGCAGGAGGCCATAAATACCCCCCGCACCGTTTGCTCGCCGTCCCAGCCCCACGCAGCCCCTGCCCCACGTGCCACCATGCCCGGTGGTGCCGCTGCCCTCCCCAAAACTCAGCAAATGCAACTTAGCCCCAACCCGCAGTTCCCCCCGCTGTGCCCGGTTTCATGCTCCAGTGGATTTAACGTGATGGTGATGCAGCCCCAGGAGGGCTTGCTCAGGGCTGCAGAGTCTCTGAGTCTCCTCTAAACTTGGCTTGTGCAGGAAAAGCCTGAGCTTTGGGTGGCCCAAGTGAAAAGGAGATTTTTTTTCTCCCAGTATGAACAGGGAGATAGCGGCTCAGCTCTGGCAATGTGGAGGGAAGGATGTGTCCCTTCCCTGTGGCTGCAGAAGTAGCTTTTTCCAGGGTGGGAAGGCAAGTTCCACCATGTGTCCTTGGTGTTTCCATGCTGCTCCTCCCCAGGAGACCTTGGCCAAAGCCAGAGCTCGGGGAGGAGAAGCCCACAGCAGAGCAGCAACCAACAGGGACCATGGAGGCGGGCCGGCCCTGGAGGGTCAACATCTCCCCGTTGCTGAAGGGCAATAACCTGCGGCAGAGGAGCACGGCAAGAACCAGGACCACGCTGGTCTCCACCACCAGCCACGCACACAGCCCATCTTTGCTTATGCAGGAGCAGAGAGCCACGTCCTGTGGGACATCAGGGGCTTCACACTTCTGCCGGTGGACGATGAAGCGAAGCTTCAGCTGGTTTTGGTGTGCAGACGAACTCCTGTGTTTCTGTTTTCCTTTCCTGGTATGTCTGGGGCTCGGTCACAGCCCTGAGGACGTGGCTCTGGTGGGCTGGACGTGAGCACTGAGCAGTTGGAGACTTCCCTGCTTGACCGCGCTGAACCCTGGATGCTGGTGGGGGTGGGCACCTCAGGGTGAAGGGTTTAATGTTAAACTTGACCAGGATCTCCCCAGAACGGTGCATCCCACTGCCTTCAGCCTGGATCTGTTGTTGGGATGAATCCCGTCCGCAGTTATCGATCCCCCACCAAGGGAGCTGACGTTCAGCTACGGGGCACCCAGCGTAGGTGAATCCCGGCACCATGGGGATCGCAGGTATTTCGGTCCTCCCACATCTCCAGCTCAGCGGCCCTGGGACCTGCTCAGCATCCCAGCACCTCTTCCCTGCATCATCCCTGCCCCTCTCCCTGCATCCCCAGCCACCAGCATCACGCAGAGCCAAGGGATGCAGGAAGCCATTGGCAAAAAAAAGAAGTTGTTTGCTACAGTTGGGAGTTTTCCTTCCAGCCCTCTGGGTGATACCATTTAACCTTCCATGATTTTTATCCCCCGTGTCATCATACCCACTGCCATGGCGTAACTCCTGGGCCAAACACAGCAGGGGCCTCCGCATCAGGCTGGTGCTATCTCTTTAACGGAGGGGAGAGAAAATATTGGTGCCTCGGACCCCCCTGGGAATAAATTCATACTGCCGTATTGATTCGATTTTTTTTCTCCTTTTGCCTGATTCCTACAGCCTCCTGGGTAATGAAGATTAAGCTTCAAGCTCTTCTGATATTACTTTGAAATGCAGAAACCTTCAGAAAAAGAGACTACATCTTCTCTCTTCTTGGAAAACGGCAAATATCTTTAGGGATGGGCCAGTGCTTGTCTATTTTCTTCCCGCCTCCAGAGCAATCGAGCCACATGTGTGCACGCTCGCAAACACGCGCACATGCACCTGTACGCGTGTGCGTCTGCACGGAGGTGCCTGTCTCCCCTCTGCTCCCTCTCACTGTGGATCACGTTAAAGATTCAAGGACTCACTTCATTTAACTGGTGTTAAACTGCGGCAGGGAGCTCGGGTGAGCGCAGGAGCCAGCCACCTTAATATCAGATCAATTAATTATCAGCCCTGTTATGACGAAGGCTGCTGAAATGTGGGTTGAGAGATCTCAGAGTGCAAGCAAAGAGCTCTCATTTCCCCAGTCCCGTAATCGCTGGAGGCAGACCTGGCCTGTGATCTCGGTTACACGGGCATAAATCTGGAGCAGCTCCAGTTATTTAATTGGTGCCGCTTGGGAATTGCCAGCGATGCAATGGAGAGCAGCATCCAGCCCTTTGGATGGGAGCCTCGTCCTTCCTGCCGGCAATTTAACCGCACTGACCGCAGCAATTATTCAGTTGGGTGACAGCGGTGGCTGGAGACTTCATTGTGCACGGAGCTGGAGGTAGAAATTTAGGACATTTAGGAAATTTAGGAGAGAACAGGGAAAGCTGAGATTTGGGGAGCAATAGCTGGAGGGTCCTGAGCCTGTGGGGCTCCTCGCTGCGGGGAGATGAAGGCTGGGGAAGGAGGTGAGGAAGAGGGGATGGAGGTGCTGCAGGAGGAGGTGTGAGATGGAGCGGGAGTGAAGCAGCCACACACAGAAGGGTGGAGGGGGGACAGGGACAGGGACATGGACAGGGACAGTGCAGAGGGTTTTTATATGGCCATGGGGTATTTGTTTTCCAGGATCTTGGCCTGCAATGGGCTGGTCACTGCAGTCCCCACGTTGGAAAACACCAAGCAATGGAGGTTTTTGCACAAGCCTGGCCCTGGTTGAGTGTCTGGGACCCACTAAGTCAAGTCTTCATCAGTTGAGCTTGTTTGGGCTCTTCCTTGGTCTCAGCCACACACTTCCCATGAAGGCAGGTCCTTCAAGCTTGGCGATGCCCCCCCCAAATGCTGCGCTGTGTCCCTTTCTTTGACAACGGAGTCCTGAATCAGCCCAGACTCCTCCGTGCCTGGTTCTGCTCTCAGCCTTGGCATCTCCCTGTCCCTCTCATAATCAAGGCCAAGTCTGCTCCCTCCCTCTTCCTGAGCATCCTGCAGCTCTGGCCATGTCCTTCAGGCTCTGCAGCATCCAGACCCAGCTTTGCTGCCTGCCCTGGGGTCTACAAAGGGGGAATTTCACTGCTCCCGGCCCCTTCCCGAAAGCTGGCCTGAGTTTTGTTTCCCTGCAAGGAGTTTTAATCTCCCCTTCCAAAGCCCTGGAGATCTGGAGGAGACCCATCACCTCAGCCCAAATTCCTGAATGTGCCCACCTCCACATCTGCTTTAAATGGGTGGCTCTGGACACCTGCACTCCCTCATGAGCCTGGCCCTGGCAAAACTCACTTTGAAGGACCTTGTCATCGAGTCTTGGACATGCCCAGAGAAGCTCGGGGAAGCTGGGAGCCACGTTCACCACGTGTGTCCATGGGTCACCGCTCTGCAAAGCCAACCTGGATTTTTGAGGCAGGGACTTTTCCTCTCCAAACCCTCCCAGGCTGCGAACGAAGTGATATTTTGACTCTTTATTTTTCTATCAATAAACTTTATTGTCCGTTTCTTGCAAACCCTTCAGCAATTAAAAAAAAAAAAAAAGAAGAAGAAGAAGAAGAGGAAGAAGAAGACAAAGGGAGTTGATGTTTGACTGCTGGGCTATCACTTAAGTCCTTGTTCCTGTTTACTCAGGACTTATTAGAGCTCATTCAATGCCTATAGCATGGCTGGATCAATACCTGCTGGGAGCAAGAGAGATTCCGCTTGGCCACTGTAGCCCATGTTGCAGAATTGATCTGCTTGGCTGCTGCAATCTGAAAATCCATCTTTTTGCGCTCTCTGCCTCTCTCTCTGCAGCGGGTTGCTAAGCAACGGGGGCTCCTTTGGGCGGCCATTGGTCAACGCCGCGGCCGGGCGCCGTGGTCCTCCCTGGTCACTTGGCCACTTTGGGCTGCAATTCCTCCTCCAAGGATGGCTCCGGGCTGCGGGGAGGTGGGGAAAGGGCAGGGAGGAGGGGAAGGGGGCCAGGGGGTGGCAAGAGGAGGGACGGGGAGAAAAGGGAAATCGATATCACCTCACATTTAACCTTTCTTTAAAAAAAATCTTTGAGAAAACTATATTGACCCATTCCTTATCACTTTGCGCCACTGCCGCCTGCTCAAACGGGGGCTGCGCTGCCTGCACATGTACTTCATAAACACTTCTCCCTCGCCTCTTTTTAGGGTAGATCGCGCTGCTTCTTTCCTTCTCCCTCTCTCTCTCACCTTGGCCGGACACAAAGTTATGCCAGTTTAGCTAAAGGTGTGTTTTTAAACTGATTTCATTAAACTGGGGCAAAACCTTTGTGCGGATGTACTGAAATCAATGTAAACCCCATTTGCATCGATTTCGCTTCGCTTTGGTAAAGGAATCGAATTATACAAACCAATACCAACCTGCTTTAAAATGATTTAAGAGTGTCTACACGAGACCAATTTTGGCTTGCAATTTTGCGTGTAGACAAGGTCCATCCCTCCTCTCCAAAGAGCCATTCATTAGGCAAATCTCACTGCCACAAAAGCCTCCGAGCTCTCATTCCCGTGGCCTCCCCAACGGCATCATCTCTGCAGCCTCCAACAGCTCATCCTAAAAGTGGTGCCCAGGCTTTGCTTCTCTTCCATCAGATGAAGATCAGGGGTGGGGTGGTTGTTTCCCCGTTGCTGCAGAGTATTTACTGTACAGATATTGATCCTGCTCTCAATCCATCCCACTGTAGATACATGCATCTCGTGTGTGTGTGTGTGTGTGTGTGTGTGTGTGTGTGTGTTCTAACGATGCCATTTACTATGGTCCCTAGATGATGTCGTATCTAGATCCTAAAGTCTTTGTACAAGAGCTTTACAATCCTTATTTTGTGATTATCTTCACACGGCCAAAGGACAGAAGGGTTAATACGAGACCACAAGTGCTCACAAGTGGACGCTTTCCCTTGTGACACCTGTGTGAAGTGGCCTCATTTCCACAAGTGCTGATCCTCTCCCTCAAAAGCCAGGAAAAGCCACATTTCTCCAGGGTCATCAAAGCCAACCACTTTTATTAGCTACCACAAGAGGTGATTCACATGCAAAGATGTTTCCCAGACAGAAAACGTGAGACCGGTGCTTGCTCAGCAAAGATGGACCTCTGGTCCCAGCCCTCAGCCCAGGCACAGCCTGTTTGCCTCCACTTAATCCCAGGGTCCCCCACACTGGTATGTCCGTATCATCGCTGGGTCAGGTGTTCTTTGGGTCACCTCTCTGCTTAATTTTTGTGTTCAACACATGACTCTGGGGCTCTCTGTCTTAACAGTTCAGGGTCACCCTGCAGTGGAGAAGCTCACTAACCCATTCCTGATGGAAAGGCAAGTCAAGGAGTACCTGCATCGCATCTGGGTAGACCATGGTTCACCAATGGAGATGAGAAACCAGGTTAGATGGGTCCTTGATCTGACCCCCCAGATACTGTGTGCGGGTTCATAGACCCTCATCTGCCCTTGCATCCTTCAGCCAAAGGAAGAAGCATCAAAGGAGATGTATATTATTAGCCTATTCTAAAAATACATTATTATCTTTAAAGATATATTACTGTCTTATTGTAAATTGAAAATCCCAGTAGTTTCATCTCAGATAGGAGAGCCAAACGTAACTCAGCCCAAGGCAGGGTCATGATCTCTCACTCAGACTTTACACGCAGGCATCCCGGTAGGGCTGAACTTCAGCTGTGAGCCCCAGGCTGCCACAGGGTGATGAAAGGAGCCAAGTCCTTTGCCATAAAGAGTCATCCTGGCTCTGCCACTACAATTTTCTCCTCCTCTGCAGTGGCCTCCTTGAATTTTCTTGTCCAACACTAGTTTTTCCCCTGGAGGAAGGCAGGACACAAACCTTGGAGGAGAGGGACGACAGCTTGAGAGCCCTGTCAGTGTAGAGCTCCATTCCTGGGAGCATCTAAAGCCCTTCCCCATCCAGCAGAGATCGGGGGTGCTCCAAAAGTTTTGAAAAATCAGAAAAATGCCACTTCATCAAAACGAATCCTTTTCCCAAAGGAGCCAGCTGTTTCATTAAATCTCCCTTTTCAAACATTTCATTGGCCACATGAAAAGAGTGGGAGTCATCAAATTGTCCTGTTTCAACATTTTGCAAAAGAGTAATTTTCCTCTTCCAGCCCCATGTGATTTTATTTTTGTTTTAAAATCATGATTAATTTACACTAAAAGGAAATTTGAAAAACCGCCCAAGCTTAAATTTAGCTGCAACTTTAAAGCTTGTCAAAACCACCTGCTTTGATTGACAATGTCTGTAATGGTTTTGAATTTTTTTTTTTTGCAATTTCTTGCATTTTTTCCTAATTGAAGAAATTAAAATTCACATAAATTCTCACACAAGGAGAAACCCATCTCCCATCAGGTCCCAAAACTGTCCTCCAAATTCCCAGGGGGGGTTAAGCGGGTACTTACAGGCTCTGATGAATAGCACCGCTTCCTCAAATCGGGGCAGTGCTTTCCTCTTCCCACTGGGATTTTTCGGATATTTTGTTTCATACACATGTTAATGGCTGCTGAATGACCACTTTACTAAGCAGCGCATCAACCCCTCGCAAATCATCCGCCCCAGGTTCTGCGAGGACTCCCCACGCCAAGAGGACGGCTCGGGAAGACCATTAACTGATTTTTGCTTTCACTTAGAGCTTGCAACATTGACGTGCCTGCTCAATATTTGACAAGCTCTCCACTGGCCCCGAGAGCTGAGCAGCGTCTCGGGAAAATATTCCGGGTCTTCACCACTACAGAAACCTTCGGGGTTGATCCTGAGCCCCAGCATCCTGGCGAGATGGATGCTTCCCTGCTCTCCCGACTGCCTCTCCCCAGCTCCGGCTGGGGGCCTCTCCAGCTCCGGCAGCCTCTGAACAGCTCTGCCTTCAAGAGCTGTTGGATGCCAGAGCGATGGGGAGCGGGTTTGGTCCCCACCTCGAGCCCCTCGTGGTGTCCCCAGGACGGGCAGGACTGCAGCCATCCCTGCCCCAGCCTTCGAGGCACCACGCTGGCATCGAGGCCATTCCATAACCGGCTGGAGTTAAGCATGTGCGGAAGTGCTGGTAAATAGGGATTCTTGCCGGCATCTCCGCCGGCTGCTCGGGGAGCCCTGAGGAAGGTCCCACAAGAAGAGGCCCAGCTGCTGCCTCCAGCCAGGCCTGGTTTCACGGCGGGGTGGTGAGGGTCTCCCCGGGCTTGGGCACCTGCTGCTGGATTTGGGCTCTGGGCAGGGATTTAGCAGGAAGAGACGAAGGTGGCATCTCGGGAGGGACCTACCCCAGTCCCCTCCAGCAAGACCGCTCAGGGGTGCATCACTGAGCTCGCTGCTTGGCTTCAAGGTGGAGATGAAATGCAAACATCAGCTTCAGCATCTCATGCACCCGGGCGCTTGGCCCTGGCAGGGATCCGGCTGAGTCTCGCTGGAGCACACGGGCTGAGTCCCCAAATCCTTTCGGCAATTACCCCATCTCTCCCCGCGACCTCCTGCGGACTGCCCCGAGGCTGTGCAGGGCCACCCTCCCGGGGAATTCAGGCCGTGAGCTTTGATTTGGCTGGACGCAGCACGCCGGGACGTTGCAGAGCCTGAAGATGCACGGCTGAACTGGAGCCAGGAGCCAGCCAGCAGCCGGCGGGGAGGGTTCCCCTTCTCTGCAGAGATGGCGTGGCTGGGAGATGAACCCTGAGAGGCCGTTAAAAAGCTCAAGTCTGGAATTGCTGAGGATTAACTGGCTTTTTTTATTCTCTGCTTGTTTTCCATTGAACATCTTCTGCAGACAAGGAGAGGGAGGAAGAGGAGGGGAGGCGAGCGGGAGGGAGGGGAGGTGGGGGGGAGGAGAGAGTCCATTGACAAAGTGAGGTTATTAATTTTTCAGAAAAGAAAATGCATTCTACATTTTGAGGAGAAATATTGATACGTTTGAGCTTTAATGCTCCTTTATTTTTTTCGCTCTCTCTTCTTTCTCGCTGTATTTTTTGTCCTGCAGGTCCTGTGTTTTCATAAACCCCTGTCCCCTTGCAAGCCCCCAAGCACCTGAAAGCCTCTTTTCAAATTTGCTTTGAAGCTGCAGTTATTTGGAGGAGGAAACAGAAGCTCCCCCTTCCCAACACACTTAAATTTGTTGTATAATTAACATGAGAAAGTGTTGAGAGCAGAGCCCACAGCAAGAGATCTCCCCTGCCCCAGCGACCTCAGAGCCAGCCTGGGCAGGCGACGGACCCACGAAGGGGATGATAACGTTGGGGTTTGCTCCCCAGGTCATGGCCAAGCCACCAGGCCCCCGTGGAGGGAGCAGAGCAGCATCTCCTCAGCAGCTGCGGCCGCTCCCCGCGGCTCCGCGCTGCCAGGCTTTGCTGGGCTGGGGCTCGGCAGGGGCTGCAGGTCTCCAGGCTGGCTGGAGCTGGCACCAGCCTCCCTCGCTTGCCCTGCTCAGGTCCCTGGGGACGTCAGAGCTGTTGCTCTGGCTCTACGATGCTTTTCCAGCCTCTTTTTGCTCTTCACTCTCTTCTGCGTCTTTTTTTTTCTAGCCCTCTCCATCTGCTCCTCTCCTCTTTGCGTCATTTAACTCACAACCCCTGGGGGGTTTTCACCCACCGCCATCGGCTCCGCTGGCCCAAGGGCTCCAGCGCCTCGGGGGAGAAGGAAGAGCTATGAAATAACCTCCGTGGCCAGGTGACACAGGGTCTGTTTGTGCACCGGCTGGATAAATCAGCCAGAAGACTCTGTCCGGAGCACACGTGTGTGCTTTCAGCCCTTTATAAGCTACGTAAAGGAAGGGCAGGAAACAAAAACTTCATCCATTAACATAATGACAGGTATTTCCCTGTTCTTAGGCCAGGCCTAGTCAAGCAAAACACTTCAGTACATGATTAATTTGAAGTCTAAGAGACTTAAGCACATGCTTAAGTGTTCCGCAGCTCCGGACCTAACAACAGAGGTTTCTACAGAGCAATCCATGCTCACGACATGTTACAGTGGTGCTTAGATGTATGGATTAAGGGTGCCATAAACAGTTGAGATATTCTGTTTAAACAATCCTTTGTTGACAAGACTATTCTAAGCCCATCGAATCCCTAAGTGATAGATGTATGTTGTCTTTCTGAGTCTCATGCTGTATCAGCCATTGATTATTTTCAGCCTGGATGCTAAGGTAACCTTTACCTGAGAGCTTAAGCAGAAAGCGATGGGTGTATGCTCACCGTACCAGCCACTGTTTGCATTGCTGGAGCCAGGATAAAGTGTAGGCTCAGCTTTGCATCCGTCTGCATAGCACAAGGCTGCCCTGGACCGCTCGGAGGGCTGGGGATGAAGGAGCATGTCTGGGCAGCATCGCTGGCTGCTGCAGCGCCCAGGCTGCGGGGGGGGCGGCTGGGGACGTCGGCCGAGGGATGCTTCCCCCTTCCCCAGAGCCACGAGCCCTTGCCGGGGTCTTGCTCCAACCCAAATGATGTCTCGGGGCGGTTTCTCGTCCCCAACCCACCATGGGCCAGCCCAGGGAGGAGCAGCGTTGTCCTGCCATCCATCTCCCCACTCAGCACCCGCTTCAGGAGACGTTTGTCTCCGGAGACCCATGGGTGCCCCAATGGCTCCATCCCTGCGTGGGCACCGTGTCGGGACACCCTTCTTTGAGACCTGTTTTAATCACATTTATACAGTGTAACCAGGGGAAGGAATCTATTGACAGTCTGTCTTCACATTTCTGTCAATTCTTCCGGAGACATCATTAAATCCAAGAGTGGATCTTAATTTAACGTGTTAGCTAACGGGTTATTTAATTAGTTTTTCAATACCCCCCCCCAAAAAAAAGTGGGGGGTGGGGAAATGGCCTAAGTATTAAGGGGAGGGGAAAAAAAAAACAAAACAGAGAGCAAGATGATGAACACATCCAGGTTTCCCGGATTTGCAGAGAAATCGTCTCCTCGGCCCCTTCGCCCCTTCTCTTTCACAAGAAAGAGCCCTGTTGCGTTTCCCCTTCTCCCCACTGTGTTCAATAATAAATGAAAATGGTAAAAAGCAATTCATACACAGGCTAAGCGTCTGGATTTATTATCAAGACAATTACACCGAGGAGAATTCCCGGAAAATTACTCTTCGAAGTCTTTCTCTGCCACCCCCTCCTAGTTTGGATAAATACAGCAGCAATTACTGCTGCGGGAGAGAGGAGGGCACGGGGAAAGGGGTGCCACCGCCTCGCCCCCCAGCCAGGCCGGCTCTCGGGTGGCATCTGCCATGGGGACGGCTTTGTGCCCGGGGCAGCGGCGGAGGTTGGTAGGAGGGGGTGAGTTTGGGGGCTGCGGATGCAGATGTTTCCCTTGGACAGGTCTGTGCGATGGGTATCGGCTATGGCCGGCCAGCGCTCTGCCTGTGTGTCTGTGTGTCTGTGTGTCTGTGTGTCTGTGTGTCTGTGTGTGTAATAGCCCTGCATGGATATTTTGCCCGCTTTGGATTATTGCAGCAACAAGCACAGCGTGACCGAAGGAAGCCGGGGTGGGCGAGGGGCAGGCCCGGGTGTCCCGTCCTGCGGGGACCCGCTGCCCGTCCCCGCTGAGCCCAGGGCTGCTTGGTCTGGCTGGGGGTCGGCAGGTCCCTGCCTCGTCCCTGCTTCATCCCCCATTCCTGCCTCGGCTCCTGTTTTACCTCATCTGCATCCCTACCTTGTCCCCATCCCTGCCTCGTCCTCATCCCTGTCCCTGCTTTGTCCCCTTCCCTGCCTCCTTTCCCATTTTCCCTCACCCCCATCCCTGCCTCATCCTTGTCCTTGCCTGTCCCTGTCCCTGTCCCTGCCTGTCCCCATCCCTGCTTCATGTCCCCATCCCTGCCTCCTCCCATCCCTGCCTATTTCCATCCCTGCCTGTCCCCTGTGCCTGCCTGTCCCTGTCCCTGCCCGTTCCCACCGCTGCCCATCCCCACCGCTGCCCGTCCCCACCGCTGCCCGTCCCCACCGCTGCCTGCCCCTACCCCTGCCCATCCCCGCCGCTGCCCGTCCCCACCGCTGCCCGCCCCCACCCCTGCCCGTCCCCACCGCTGCCCATCCCCACCGCTGCCCGTCCCCACCGCTGCCTGCCCCTACCCCTGCCCATCCCCACCGCTGCCCGTCCCCACCGCTGCCTGCCCCCACCCCTGCCCGCCCCCACCGCTGCCCATCCCCACCCCTGCCCGTTCCCACCGCTGCCCATCCCCACCGCTGCCCATCCCCACCGCTGCCCGTCCCCACCGCTGCCCGCCCCCACCCCTGCCCGTCCCCACCGCTGCCTGCCCCTACCCCTGCCCGTCCCCACCGCTGCCTGCCCCTACCCCTGCCCGTCCCCACCCCTGCCCGTCCCCACCCCTGCCCGTCCCCACCGCTGCCCGCAGGACGCGCTGCCTCGGGGCGCTCCGGGTCCCCGCAGCCCCGGGGAACGGCGGGACCTGTTGCGGGGGGCTGAGCCGCCGGGATCGGGGGGGCTCCGGGCCCGGCAGCCCGCACCCCCTCCCCGGGACGTACCTTCCCGCTGCCCTCGGGCTTGGGGAGCAAAAAGTCTCCAAAATCGGGATTTTTTCGAAAAAGCAGAGACGCTTCCCGAGCCGGGAGAAGGAGCCCTGCGGCGACAGGAAAATACCTGCGGGAAATACAGAGAAACAGAGAATATATATATGTATATATATCGCATATATATAAAATAAATAAGGTCTCTTTCTCCCTATATATCCTTATATATATTGTGTATAAAATCACTCTACTGCATTTGCGTGCTTTGAGTGCACGGTGCGATGCAGGGGCGCGGCAGAAAGCCCCCGGTTCTTCTCGTTCCCTCGATGCTTCCCAACGCCCCGGCCCCGGCTCCTCGCCCCCGGCCCCCGGCGAGGCTGCACCCGGGGCCCCCCCGCAGCCCCCCGGGAGCCCTCGGGGAGCCTTTGGGGTGCTCAGAGACCCGGGTTTGAGGGTCCCCGAAATGCACAAGGAGCGAAAAGTGGGAGAGGGGAGAGGCGGGGGGGGCGAGGGGCATTTCGGAGGTCTTGGGGACACCCCCCCCCGCGCCCCGCCGAGCACCGACAAACTCGTTGCATGGCTCACGTTGTAGTTTATAAATCCACCCGCACCCCAGCCCGGCTTGGGGACGGCCGGGCCCGACCGCGGAAAGGCGGAGAGGGGAAGGGAAGGAGGGGAAAAAAAATAGGGAAAAAAAATATATATCCCACCTCGGAGCTGGGCGAAATCTCAGCGATTTTCACCACTTTTCCGCCGAAAGCCCCGGCGGGGCCGAGCCCTCCCCGCGCTGCTGCCAGGGTGTAAAGTTCAGGGCTGCTCCGCCGGGAAGTTTTGAAAACAAATTGCGGATAAAAGAGGCTCTCGGAGGCCCCCGTTGGTTTTCCCGGAGCGGGGGGCAGCGCGGGGGGCCCGGCCCGGTCCCCGGCCGCGGGTGGGTGCGGAGCCCCGTGGGCGCACGGCCCCGGCCCGGGCAGCGCCGGAGCTCGGCGGGGCCGCTTCGTTCGGGGGAAACCTGCGGGGGTGACATCGAAAAGAGCAACCACCGGTCCTCAAACTGCCCCTCCGGGGCGAAATTGGATGGAAACCCCCTCCCGGCCCCGCTCCCCGCCGCCGCCGCGGCCCCGCCGCTCCCGGCCGGTGAGTTTCAGGGCGGCCCAAAGTTTCGGGATAAACGAGAAAAGTCTCTGGAAAGGCTGTGGAGGGGTCGGTTCTTCCCCTACCCCCTTCCCGCCGCCCCGCCGCTTGATTTCCCCCCGTTGCTGCCGCTTTTCTCCGCTCCCAGCCCGGCCCCGGCCCGACCCACCGAGCCCCGGGGGAAGGCGGGCGGGGGGGGGGCAGCTCCCGCTCTGTCCCTCTCCCTAAACGCCTCCGGGGCCGATTCTGCAGAGAGAGGGAAATTTTTCACCGGGGGGAATTAAAAAAAAAAAAATCTCCCGCAAAAGGGAAAGGAAAAGAAGCCGGGAGCGGCGGGGAAAGGGCCTGATCTTGCAGCTAAAATTGTCTTAAAATAAAATAAAAGCCGCCGAAGGCGGGGGGGGGACCGGGGGGGGTGCGGGATTTTTAGCAGAGGAAAAGGTCGCTGGGGAAAGGGCCGGAGTTTGCTGGCGGCTGGGTTCCTGCCCGAAGCGCCCCAAACCCCGGCGCCGGGCGCTGGGAGCCGCGGGGAAATCGGGGAAGGGCGAATCGCACCTGAAACCGCAGGAGAAGCCGGGGAGCGGGGGGGGGAGGACGGGAGGTGCGGGGCTGCCCCCGCCCGCGGCCGCCCTGGGGGGCGCGGAGCGGCGCGGAGCAGCGCGGAGCCCCGGGGCCGGGGCGCGCAACGGGACCGGCGGGGATCGGGGCTTCGCTCCGGGCGCTGCCCCCCGGCGCGGGGTTCCCCATATCCCGCTTTAATAACCCCAAATCCGGGCGGAACTTTGCCGGCGTCCCTGGTTTTTTTCCTGCCTTGTTTTGTTTTGGAAGCGAAAGCGTTTGAATCCCCTTCAAGAACCGGTATCAAAGTCTCTTTTTTTAAAAGCTATTGATTGCAAAAGTCTTATTTAAACCAACACATTTTAGTTTCTCACATTTTAAAACATCATCTGGGGCCCATTGTATGGAAAATCGATTAGCAGAAATTGCCACGCTCTTTGCCTCCCGCTTGATTGTTGTAAAATCGAGACATCCATAGGCAAAGCCTGGGCTGGGGAAGATTTGGAACCGAAATGAAAGGGTTTGCGAGGAATCTATAGGCACTAAATAATTCACCTGCCAGGCGATGGTGCTGTTATTTTGAAGCCTTAAAGAACTTTAAGGAACTTGGGCTCCTGTAGGGGCAGGGCTATGGCGGGATGCGCGGGAGCCACGTTGCCGGCTCCTTCTCCTTCCCTGCCCGGCCAAACAAAATGGTTTATCCCCTGCCTTGTACCTGGTGGCCGGCTGCAATAAATGCTGCCCGCCGGTGCAGTATCCCCGCTCCTCTGGGTCTATTTCTGGCCGTGTCGTTTGGGTTTTCGAGCTGTTCCTAAGTGGGAAGGGAGGGGGAGAAATAAAAATAGAAATAAAATAAAAGTAGAATTCCGCAGCGGCACGGCCGCGGGAGGCAGGGGTACAGGCAGGGAGCGGGCAGCAGTGCCAGCCCTGCCTCCGACGCACCTTCCCCGGGCTCCGGCGCTGCCCCGCCGGCCCCGCCGCTGCCGCCGCCTCCTGCCCGGGCCGGCCGGGAGCGGGGCCGCCTCTCCGGTACCGGCAGCCCCGAGAGCCCCGCTCCGCCCGGGGGGCAGCGAGGAGCAGCCGGTGGGTGCTGAGCGGGGCTTTGCGTGGGCAAGGAGGGGTTTATTTGGGGGGGGGGGGGGAGTGGGTCCGCCCGGCTGCGCCTCTCTCCCCGCTCGTCCCGTCTAAGCGAAGCCGTCGGTCCCTGCGGGGGGGGGCTGCGGGGTTGGGGGGGGCCGGGTGGAGGCTGCCCTGGGCCCGGGGTCCCCCTCCGCACTTACCGCTCTCCGCCCCCGGGGTGCCGGCACTGCCCGGCTCCTCTCGGAGCGCTGCCCGGGCGGCTGCGGGGGAGCAGAGGGATGGGAATTAAATAGGGAGAGGGAGCTCAGGAAGAAAGAAGAGGCGAGGGAAGGGATCAATAGCATCCAGCTGGCGAATGGAGACCGGGCCTCTCCCCCGCCCTGCGCCCCGGCCCATCGCCGCAGCCTCTGGGCGCTCCGAGGGGCTTCCCCCGGGCTGGGGCCGCCGCCGAGGCAGCAAACCCCGCCGGGCTCCGGCATCCCCGCAGCGGCTCGGGCCCGGGCCCGGCCCCCGGGACCCGGCCCGGGGGTCTCCTGCCGCCTCCCCGCTCCCCCGGCCCCGCGGTGCCTCTCGCCTAATGATATTGCATCGATCGGGGAAGAGCCGGGGGGGGGGAGCTACCGCATTACTCAATTATATCGCACTAATTACTAAAAAGTCGCTCTCTTTTTTGTTGTTTGCTCGGTGCAAAGCTCGGCGGAGGGCAGAGTCCAGCGCCTGCCCCGGGGGGGGCCCGGTGCTGCGGGCCCGGCGGTGCTGGGTGCGGGGGAGCGGGGAGCCCGGCCCGGGGCCGCTGTGCGGGACGGCGGGAGCGCCGGGCAGCTGCAGGGATAGATCTATCGATGGGCGATCGATGGGCCGGTCGATGCGCTATCGCCATTATTACACTCAATGAAACCCTTCCAGACGCGGCTGCTTCAGCCCTGGTTTGTTGCCCACCTCCTCCTCGCTGCGCACCTCGACACCCCCCTCCCCCAGCATCCTCTGGCGCTGCCCGGCTCCGGACCCCCTGCCCGTCCCTGCCTGGATCCGGACCCCCTGCCCAACCCTGCCCGGCTCCGGACACCCCCTGCCCAACCCTGCCTGGCTCCAGGCCCCCCTGCCCGTTCCTGCCTGGATCCGGACACCCCCTGCCCAACCCTGCCTGGCTCCAGGCCCCCCTGCCCGTTCCTGCCTGGATCCGGACCCCCCCCTGCCCGTCCCTGTCCTGTTACCTGCCTGCCTCCCCCCCCCGGATACTGGGGACTTCTCATCCCCGCCGGAGCCTCCGGGACTCGGCTCCCTCCCGGTGTCGGGGTCCTGCTCCCGGCCCGCGGATCCCGGCAGCGGGGATGAGAGCGGGGAGCGGGGCAGGGACCCAGGGGGGACCGGATTCTTCCCGCATCCCGGCCCGGCCCGGCTCCGGCGGGCGGCACCGCGGTATAAGGGGGTTACAGGGGCAGAGAAGGCGCTGAGGGGGGGCCCCGCTCCCCCCGGGATCATCCCTGCTCCACGGGTGAACGCCCTGCGCCCGCGGCCCGGGGGTATAAAATATAAAATAATAATAAAAAATGATTAAATTGAGCACTTAAGCAACTTGCTGGGGGCGGGATGGGATGGGGTGGATGAGATGGGATGGGATGGATGGGTTGGAATGGGATGGGGTAGATGGGATGGATGGGTTGGAATGGGATGGGATGGATGGGATGGGATGGGATGGGTTGGGATGGATGGATGGGATGGGTTGGGATGGATGGGATGGGATGGACGGGGTGGATGGGATGGATGGGTTGAGACGGATGGGATGGGTTAAAATGCGCTGAGTTCAGACGGGATGTTAATTTTTGCTGAATTATTCACTACGGGTGACCGGGGCAGCCGGGCCCCGCCGCCCCCCTCCTGCCGCCCCTCCCCGGCGCCCCAGGCCCGCCCCGACCCCCTCGGCCGTGGGAGCGGCGTGGAGCCCGGCAGTGGCGGGGCCCACCCGCGGGAAACGGGGCATTTTATTTATATTCGTGTTTTTTTCGGGCTGTTCAGTAAAGCTTGGGGAAGCCGCCCGGCCCGGCCTGGCGCCCTGGGCACCGCCGGGGGCCGCCGGAGCCGCCTCAGCCGGGGCGGGGGAGCCGGGCTGGGGGCGGCGGGGCCGGGGGCGGCTGGAAACCTGCGTGGGAAGGGCACGGAGCCCCAGCCCGGCCGGTGGCCTAAACCCGGCTCGTGTCGTCTCTTCATCCCGTCTTCCTCCCCTTCCCTTTCCATTTTCCATTTTCCCCTTCCCTTTCCATTTTCCCTTTCCATTTTCCCTTTCCATTTTCCCTTTCCCTTTCTCTTTCCTTCTTCCCGTTTTCCCTTCACCACCGCTGCCCAGGGCCCTGCAGCACAGCCCCGTGTGCCGCCCCACGCGTGTCCCCGTCTCCTCCCACCCGTGCCAATGCACCCCCCCCCGGGGGTCTCCCCTGCCCGGGAACGGGGCGGGGGGGGCGGGGGGAGAGGTGGCGATGCTGGGGACACGCGTGGGGAAACACGGGGGGGGGACGACAGGGGTGTTTGGGGTAGATGAGGGCGAGGGGGAACCCGGGGGGGCAGCGGGGGGTGTTGGGGGGGCGCTGGGGACAGGCGCATGCAGGGGTGGGGTGGGGGCCCAGCCGTGCCGGGAGCCGGGTGCGGGGGGTCACCTCGGGGTGCGGGGGGGGGGTATCGCTCCCTTGCGGGGGGGCGGGGACCCGGTACGCGGAGGGTCACCCCTGTGCGGGGGTCACCCCGGTGCGGGAGGGGTCACCCCGGCATGTGGGGGCCACGCCGGTGCGGGGGGGGGGTCACCCCGGTGCGGGGGTTGGGGGTGCGGGCGCGGTGCGGTTCCTCCGTTCTCCCCCCCCCCCGCACCGGGAGGGGGGGGGGCGGCACGGCTCGGTTCGGCGGGGGGGGGGAGGGGCGGGGCGGCGCTGACGTCACGCCGCGGCCCAGAGCGAGGCTGCCGGGAACCGGCGACCGAGGGGCTCCGCAGCCGCCCCGACCGCACGCACCGAGCCCCGCTCCCCGCTCCCCGCCCGGCCGCGGCCCCCGCACCGCAGCCGCACCGAGGCGGGCTGGGGCGGGCGCGGTGCGCGATGCTGGTCTGACCGCGGGGTGCGGGAGATCGATCCCCCGAGAGCGGAGTCTGAATTAATCCGGGGGGGGCGGGGGCGGCGGTGGAGGAGGAGGAGGAGGAGGAGGAGGCGGGGGGGTGGGGGAGGAAGGCAGCGAGCGAACGGGCGAGGCAGCGGCAGAACCCGGCGGCCACCATGGAGCTGGCGATGGAGAACCTGGGCAGCCTGCACGGCGTCCCGCACTCGCAGCCCGCCGAGCTGCTGAGCCCGGCTCACGGGCGGCAGGGCTCGCACCGCAACCTGGTCCCGCACGGCCGGCCCGCCATGGTCTCGGGTATGGCTTCCATCCTGGAAGGGGGTGACTACCGCGCCGAGCACAGCCTGGCCGCCCCGCTGCACCCCGCCATGAGCATGTCCTGCGAGTCACCCTCCGGCATGAGCCTGAGCAGCACCTACACCACGCTGACCCCCCTGCAGCACCTGCCGCCCATCTCCACCGTCTCGGAGAAGTTCCACCATCCTCACCATCACCATCATCACCATCACCCTCACCAACGCCTGGCCGGTAACGTGAGCGGCAGCTTCACCCTCATGCGTGACGAGCGGAGCCTGGCCTCCATGGGCAACCTCTACAGCCACTACCCCAAGGACATGCCGGCCATGGGGCAGCCCCTCTCGCCGCTACCCAACGGGTTGGGCAGCCTGCACAACGCCCAGCAGCCGCTGGCCCCCTACGGCCCTGGTGGCCACTTGCCCAACGAGAAGATGCTCTCGCCCAACGGCTTCGACTCGCACGCCGCGATGTTGTCCCGGGGCGAGGAGCACCTGGCGCGGGGGGGCTAGCGGCCCCCAGCTCGGCCATGATGCCACCGCTCAACGGGATGCACCCGCACGGCCACCCGCACGCCCAGCCCGGTGGCTCCCTCCTGGGCGAGCGAGATCGCCAGGCCTCGGCCACCGGTTCCCAGCCCGGTGGCTCTGGGCAGGTGGAGGAGATCAACACCAAGGAGGTGGCTCAGAGGATCACGGCCGAGCTGAAGCGTTACAGCATCCCGCAGGCGATCTTCGCCCAGAGGATCTTGTGCCGATCCCAGGGGACCCTCTCGGACCTGCTGCGGAACCCCAAGCCCTGGAGTAAGCTCAAGTCGGGCCGGGAGACTTTCCGCAGGATGTGGAAATGGTTGCAGGAGCCGGAATTTCAGAGGATGTCGGCGCTCAGGCTGGCAGGTAGGGCACGGTACGGTTCGCTGCCACGGCCGCCCGCCCCACACCGCCGGGCGGGTGGGCCAGGGGGGGCTGCCAACACGCGTGGGGTCCCCTCGCTGGCGGGGAGCCGTGGCGGCCTGGGGCTGGGCGCTCCCGAGCCGATTTGAAGCCTTTAGGAAAAAAAAGGGAAGGAAATGATATTTAAGGCGAAGCGCCTCCCCCCCCTCCCCGGGCCTGCTCCTGCCAGCGGGCAATGCGGGATCCCGGGCGGCGGGAGCCGGGAGCTCCCCGCCGCTCCCCGCCGCTCCCCGCCGCTGCCCGCCGCTCCCCGCCGCTCCCCGCCGCCCGTTCGGCCGCCTCCAGCCCCGCCGGGGCTTCCCGGCTCGGTGCACCCCCCGCCGAACCGGCGGAGCCCCGGAGAGCCGCTGGCAGCCCTGGCCCCCGCTCCCTGCCCGCCGGTGGGTGCGGGCTGAGCCGCGGCCCCGGGGGCCGCTCCTGGAGCTCCCTCCCGGGCCGTTCGGCACCGCCGCTCGGTACCGGAGCCCCGCTCCGGGGAAGCTCCGGTTCTCCCTTCCCGCTGCGGGGGGCGGGCGGGGGTCGCGGCTCCGCGTTCCTGCGTGGAGCCGCCGCGGGGGAAAAGGGCCGGGGGGCGGCAGGGGGGTGAGCACGGAGCGGGGCCATACCCGGCCCCCGGAGCCGCTCCAGCCCTCCCTTCCGCGGGGCCGTGGGGGAAAAAACACGCGTGTATGGTTTTTTTTTAATTTTGATTTTTTTTAAAGAAATCCGAGCTCCCCGTGGGGTCGGGCAGGGTCCGGGCCGCCGGGCGCTCGGCACGGCGAGGAGCCCGCCGTTATTTATGGAGGAGAGCAGCGTTCATATGTATTTAGTGTAATTCAGTTGCTCTTTAATTAGGGCAGGGTAGTGGCATCTTTTAGTTCCAGTCGATGCCCTATTGAAAAGCAGTTAATAGAATGCAAATTGTTCCTGGCTTTACAAGGTTCTGGTAAATAAAGATTTAAACACTGCCGCGATCGGCCGTTTAATGCCCCCGTTGTTCGGGCTAATTGAGCGGCGGGTGGCTGGTTTCTGACTCGCCAAAATTTGAAATAATAACCATGATGGTGATGATAAAAATGCGGCCCCGGCCGAGGGAGGCTCGGGGGGGTCCCTGCCCCCGGCCCGGCCCCGGCTCCGGCCCCGCTGCCGCCGCTCCGCTCCTCCGGCCGCGCCGGGGGAGGTTGATTCTCCCCCAAAATGGTTTTTATTCCCCAGCGCCGAGTTTTCCTCGGCCCCAGGGGCTCCTTGGAGGCGTTATTTACGGGAATTAACCCCCCAAATTTCCTGGGGACGGGGTTGAATTCTTTTCTTTCTGCGACGACAGGAAAAAAAACAAAAAGCAACCACAAGCCGCCAACCCAGCCACCCCGCCATGACCTCGCCCGCCTCGGACACCGGCTCCCCACGCGGGACCGGGCCGCGGCCGCCCCACGCTGCCCGTGGGGGGGGGGTCGGCCGGGTCCCAGCCCTGGGGAGGGTCTGGGGGGGCCTCCCCGACCTCCCCTCGGCCTCCCCCGGCCCCGCCGCTTTGTTCCCGGCTCCCGGCCCCGCTGCCGCCCCGCTGGGACCCGCTTTCGTTTCTCTCCTCCCGCCGTTTCGCCCACCCGAGCCCGGGCGTGGGGCAGGTTTAAGCCCCTCGGGCTCAGCCCCGGCTCGGTTCGATGGGAGGGGGTCGTGCTGGGGGCGGGGGGGCCGTGCCCGGCCTCCCCGATCGATGCAGGCGAATCCACCCCAGCCCGACCCGCCCCGGGCCGCCGGTCGAGCCCGCTCCTCCTCTCCCCGGGACTGGGGGGGCCCGGAGGGCTGCGACCCCCCCGGAAAGCAGGGAAGGGACCCCTGCCCCGCCTGGGGAGCCATCGGCTTTTCTCCCTCCCAGTGCAAGCGAAAAAAAAAAGAGAGTTAGACTGGGGGCACGGCCGGGACGAGGACTGGTCCTAGTCCTAGTCCTGGTCCTGGTCCCGGCGCCGGTCCCTCCCGGCTGCAGGAGCCCATCTGACGGATTAGTCCGAGTCAGTAAATCGCGGATCAATAAACACGCCGGGCCCCTATAAATGGCAATTGCCGCTTTTCTCCTCTTTCCACTCCAGTTCCCCCTCCCGCCGCCCCGTCCGCAGATGAATTATTCAGCTCCCGCCCGCCCCGGGCTCCCTCCGGCTCCGCTTCCCCCGTGGGGCTCCGCAAAATAACGGGGGTCCCACGGGGAAACATCTGGGCAGCAGCTGGCGGGGCCCGGCCCGGCCCCTCGGGCCATCCATCTCCGTGCCTCGCTGTCACCCCCTCCCCGGCTCCAGATTCAGCTCTACAAACTTCGTGACCCCCCCGGGGTCTGCGTGGGCCCGTGGGTGACGGGGAGCTCCCACCGCGGCACCTTCGGGGGTCCCTGCCCGGCGGAGCGGGGCTCCGAGCACCCACCCGCGACTCCTCCCCACTCGCCATCCCGGTCCCTCGGTGGCCTGGGGGCGAAAAAGGCATCGGCTTCGTTCTCGTGGGACCGTGTGGGAAGCGCTCCCATCCCCGCGTGTCCGCGGAGGGCGGTGGGTGCCTTCCCCGCATGCGTGTCCCTGGGTGCCCTCCCGCCATGCGTGGCTGTGGGTGCGCTCCCACCCTGGGGGAGCCCCCGCCGGTGGAAACCCCCTCCCCGCCACGGATTCATTCCAACCCTCAGGACGAGGATATTCCCTCGTGATTATTTCTCGGGAGGGCGACAACATCGTTGTGTCCCTTTCGCGACACGGCGGCTCCCCGCGTTCATTCGCCTTTAACTCGATTCGCCCTCCCGTGGTTTTCCCCGAAACCCGCGTCTCGGCGCGGAATCCACGCACTCGCGGGAAGCGTTTGGGCCCGGCTGAGGCTGAGGAGCGGCCCCGCAGAGCGGGCTGCGCTGGGAGCGGGGCGGCGCGGTCCCGAGTGGGCCGGCACCGGGGCTCGCCTCTGCCTGCGCCGGGCCGCGCTGCCCGGGGGAGCCGGGGCCGGGAGGGACCCGCGGGGCTGCGGCCGGGGCGCGGGCGGCGCGGCCCGAGCGCCTTCCTTTCCTTCTTTGACATTTTCTTTCCGCTTTCCCTCTCTCAGCTCTCTTTTTCTTTTTCCTTTAGCATTTTGCCCCCCGTTTTTTCGTTCTCCTCTTTTCTTTTTTTTTTTGTTTTCGTTTTATTTTCGTTTTTTCCTTTATTTTCGTTTTTCCTTTCCTTTCGTTTTTCCTTTCCTTTCCTTTCCTTTCCTTTCCTTTCCTTTCCTTTCCTTTCCTTTCCTTTCCTTTCCTTTCCTTTCCTTTCCTTTCCTTTCCTTTCCTTTCCTTTCCTTTCCTTTCCTTTCCTTTCCTTTCCTTTCCTTTCCTTTCCTTTCCTTTCCTTTCCTTTCCTTTCCTTTCCTTTCCTTTCCTTTCCTTTCCTTTCCTTTCCTTTCCTTTCCTTTCCTTTCCTTTCCTTTCCTTTCCTTTCCTTTCCTTTCCTTTCTTTCCTTTCCTTTCCTTCCCTCTCCTCCTCGGAATTTCTCCCCCGAGCAAACAGCCACCGCAGCGCGATTCGTCGTTATTCAAGAAAAACCCAAAACCGCCGCAAAACTGCGATCGCGATCGCGGGACCGGGCCATGCAAATGCCCGAGGGCTTTGGCAGCGCCAATAATTAATGCCGCTAATTAATACTGCCAACTAAGACACAGAATTGCCAGAATCAGGGACGAGATTGCGCCGCGTAAAAACTCAAGAATATATATTTTTTTTTTTCACGAGTTTTGTTTCAATTTCAGCTTCTTTCAAACGACTTTGGCCCAACGACGGCTCCTCCCCGCCGGCGGCCACCGGGCACCGGGGCGGCTCCGGCCGCGGCTCCGGGCGACCCCGGCCCCGGGCACCGGCGGCGGCTCCGGCCCGGGCGAGCGGCGCAAAATCCCGGCCGGTTTCGCTGCTTTCGATCCGTGCGTGTCCGCGGGGCGACGGGGAAACCGCGGCCGCCGGGGGAGATTTGGAGGTTGGAAAGCGAATTATTTCGCCGCCGTAAAACGGGGAAAAAGGAGAGTTTGGGGCTGCAGGCGCCCAGCGGCTCCCCCGCCGCACGGGAGAGGTGCCCACGCGGGGAAATACAGGGAAAGACAGCGAGGAAGGAGAGAAACCCGCTTTCCCCGTTGGGAAAAAAAATTATTTTCTTAAATTTCTCAAATTTTTCTTAATTTTTTCTTAAATTATTTTTATTTTATTTTTGTATTTTTTTTAGCACGTTAATAACAGGGAACTTTCTCCGCCGGCGCGGAGCTGCACCGCACCGCACCCCGCACGGCTCCGCACCCCGCACCCCGCACCGCGCCCTTATCAGCGCGGCGGGGCCGCCTCGCTCCACCCGCGCTTGTTTTCCTGTTTGCTCCTAATCTGCGTGTCAGAAGGGGCCAATAAACCTCCCGCCGGTTAAATATTAAATCGGCTTCCCCCCTGCTAAGGAGGAAATGAGCTCCCCTCCCCGCAGCCCCGGGTACAACCCACCCGTGTCCGTGGGGTCCTGCTCCCCCAGCCGCCGCTCCCCAAATCCCCCCCGGGGCTCCGCTCATCGCCTGCCCGGGGGGGACCCCCCAACCCCAAAGCAGAGCCTTTTTGCCCAAGCCGGGGCCTTTCTCGCCGCCTCCTCATTTTTGGGTGCAGGTTTTGGGTGGGTTTTTGTTGGTTTTTTCTTTTTCTGGGCGTACAATGTGGGGGTGATTTTTTTTTTTTCCCTGTCCTGTCAATCGCCACTGAAACCATAAGGGAGAGATAACAGAGAAGAGAAAACTCTCAGAGTGACCTTTGAATCAATTTGAAAAACCTCATTTAACTGATAAGTCTTGAAAGGCCCAGAACTAATTTGAAAATACATCTATTAAAATCTCATTGCCGCTGCCTGGGAGCTGCTGGGAAGGGTGTGCGAGGCGACTTTCCGGGGTCGGGGGAGCCGGGAGAGCAGGTTTAAGCCCTGGTCAACAAAGAGATTGCAGAGCCACCTGCAAAATGATGGGGCTTAAACCAGGAGAGAAAAATAAGAATATTAAAAGAAAATCGGTCTTTCTTCCCCAGCTGGTGGGGAAAGGGGAGATTTACAGCATTTTCCTGCCATAACCAGGCGCGGAGTCTGGGATCGCAGACAGAATATTGGATTTTTTTTTTTTCCCCTCCAGAAAACAAATCTAATATTTTCTCATTCTGCTCGGAGGCGGTTGCAGGGCCGGGGAGGCTGCGCCTCGGGGAGGGGGCAGCCGTGCCCCCCAGCAGCGGCCGGGGGGAGCCTCTGCCCGCGCTCCCCTCGCAGCCGTTTCTGCCCGGCTTCCTCGGTGCCGCCGAGCAAATGCCAAACCCGGGGCCAAACGCGGGGTCTGCCAAAGCGGAGGAAGGGGAGGGATGGAGAAGGCAGGAGGAGAGCAGAGACAGGGCCCAGGTGCCTGTTTTCCTGCCCTGGGAACATCCCACCCTGCCCCGGGCACGGCCGCTCGCCTCCCCCGGCATCGCTCCAGCATCGCCTGGGTGTAAAGGAACCAGAAATCCCCTACGGAAACCTCCCCGCGCACACGGGTCTCCTCGCGCGAAGCCTTCACAGGGCTCGTGGCAGGGTGGCGATGGCCGAGGTGCAACACCAACAACAAAATAAGAGGAAAAATTACAAAAAACCCCACCAGAGCCTGGCTCGAAAGGGCTGGGGCTTTGCAGCTCGGTGGGGATTTGGAGACCCAACCTGTCCTCCTGCTCCAGACCTTGGGGTGCAGTTTGGGATGCCGCTGCCTTAGCACGGGCTGTCTTTCCCGCGGGAATCGCTGCCTCCCTGGCTGCGGTGGATGCCGGACCCGTCACCTCCCAGCCCCAGCACCTCGTTGGCTGCAGGGAAAGAGTTTTCCCCCCTTGCTGCCTGATTCCCTGAGGTTTCTAGGAAATGCTTGGGCAGAGGGAGCCTGGCACCCAAAATACCGATGGAGCCATTAGACAGCTTTGATCTGCCCTACCTCCCGCATCCACGCACCCACGCGGCTCTGCCCCAGCGCCCTTCTCGGCGCTGAGCTGCCACGAGGAGCACAAATCCTACAGCTCGGCATCGAGCCGAGGCTGCCTCTGTGCTTCGATCAGCCCGGGATGGGCCCCATCATCAGCCCGGGATGGGTCCCATCAGCCTCGGATGTATCCCATCAGCCCGGGATGGGTCCCATCAGCCCGGGATGGGCCCCATCAACCCGGGATGTGCTCTTGGCCGTCGCCCTCCACTCGTGCAGCACCACCAGCAGCACAGAGGGTTTGGGGTCAGCCCCCGGCTTTGTAAACTGCTGAAAAAGGGGAGTTGGAGCCAAAAATTTTCTCCTCCAGCCCACGCGTCCGCAGCCAAAAGCGGCGCCGGGTGGGTGCAACGGGAGCGATGCCGGGCTGCGCCGGGGCGCTGAGGGGCCAGTGAGCAGGATTTGGCAGCTGAGTGCATTTATTACTGGCTCCGAGGAGGACCGTGGCCATCGAGTGGCAAGATTTTGCTGATTAAACGGAAATTCAAAAATCTCGTTAATACCTTGAATGATGTAGAGCATCTCCAGCAAGATTTAAACCAAAGCAGGGTTGGACAGGGAAAAAGGACGACGGATTTTTAAAACATTGGGGTTGTTAAAAAATAGTGAAATAAAAAGGCAACCTGGATTCTCCGTTGCTGGAAGGAGCGGCAAGGACATTTAAAAAATAAAGACCAAATATTAAAATTGAGACACATTTGCACGGACATGGTTAGGATTTCAAGAATGACCTTAATAACTCTGTTTTAACATATATATATATATTCCGTTAGGGATATGCACCGTTGCTCTAAGTCCTGGTGGTTTCTGCAGTGCGAGGCGAGGAGGTCCAGAAATTATTTAAAAGGGATTCAGTGGGATTCAAGGTGTTTCAGGGGTGGTGCAGCAAAGGCACGGAGAAGGCAATGGTCTGCCGGAGCAAAAGCGGGACTGGAGGTGCCGCATGCGAGAGGACGTACACCCACATACACCCACGTACACCCACGTACACCCACATACGCCCACGTGCACCCACATACACCCACATACACCCACGTACGCCCACATACGCCCATGTACACCCACATACGCCCACGTACACCCACATACGCCCACGTACACACACGTACACCCACGTACACCCACATACGCCCACGTACACCCACATACCCCCACGTACACCCACGTACACCCACGTGCACCCACATACACCCACATACGCCCACGTACACCCACGTACACCCACGTACACCCACATACACCCACATACGCCCACGTGCACCCACATACACCCACATACACCCATGTACGCCCACATACGCCCATGTACACCCACATACGCCCACGTACACCCACATACACCCACGTACACCCACGTACACCCACATACACCCACGTACACCCACGTGCACCCACATACACCCACATACGCCCACGTACACCCACACACACCCACATACACCCACGTACACCCACGTACACCCACACACACCCACATACACCCACGTACACCCACATACACCCACGTACAACCCACATACGCCCACGTACGCCCACGTACACCCACGTACACCCATGATGGGTGGGATGCAGGCAGAGGTGATGGGCTGCAACGGGCAGGGCTGCAGCGAGGATGCTCGCATTCCCTGGCTGCATCCTGCTGTGGGTACCGGCTTTTTGCCCCCTCATTAGGGATCAGTGACCTCGTCCCCGGGGTTTTGCCTCCAAGCTCTGCACCGCAGGACCTTATCGCTCCAACCAAACCGTGCCCTGATTTCCTCCAGCACCGTTTCTGAATGCAGGAGAACTCGGTGTCACTGTGAGCTGAGTCTGGGGAGCTGGGGGGTGGAATTTGCTGCCTGGTTTTAACCTGGGGAATGGGATGCCACCAGCGCTGCCCTGTGTTGGACAATGTCGCCATCAGGAGACCTGGACCCGCCGTCCTGCCTCGGTTCTCTATCTCTCTGATTGTCCCTCTTCTTTTTCTGTTTCTAAACCCAAGGCATGGAAATCACCAAGAGGGAGTGACCCCTTCGGGCTCTGGGAAACCTTGTCACCCCTGGCAGGCTGGGGGTGGCTCGGCTCTGCCCAGCTCAGGAGAAGGAGCCAGAAAATCCCCATGCGGGAGCCTGCCAAGGGGAAAGCAGGGGCTGGTTGTGGGAAGGCACTCGCTGGGACTGGCCATCATCTCCTTGCTTGCAGAGTGGTGAGGAAAACCTCGACATCTTGACAAAAAAAAAAAAAAAAAAAGGCAAAGCAAATTGCAGCTTTTTCTGCTGCTGCTGGCACGGGCAGTGGTAACCGAGCCAGCTCTGCTGAGCCTGGGTCTCGGCAGGAGGAGGCAGCAAGGGGAGCGGGGGCTGCTCTCTCCCACCCAGGTCGGAAGAGAATCAAGGTCTCCTGCTGCTGGCATGAATCCGGGGAGCCCTAAATACTGGGGACGCGTGGGCTTCTGGTGTGCTGGGAGGGCTCGGTGCACGGCACGGCTCTGCAGGGCACCGCTGGGAACCCGATGTGTCACGTTTGGCTCTCAGGGACCCTAAAAAGACCCAAAGTGGGCCAAAATCAGGGGAAACACCACGTGCCAAAGCGACCTTCAAAGGGCTGTGAAGGTGATGGTCTCCCCGAGGAGCCCCCGCCGCCGTGCCCGGCACAGGGAGGGCACAGCCCTGGGAAGCCAAGAGCCGCAGCCAGACTGGCTCTGGCCACGGGAAATGTCCCAAAGCCTCATCTCCCCGCCCCAGGCCAAGTGCCACCGTGCAGCTGAAGCGACAGAAGCTGTGACTTGGCCGTGGGGTGACAGGTTGAGCATCTGCAAATCCCTCCGTGCCTCAGTTTCCCCACATGTAAGAGTGGGGGTGACAGTGCTTTTACAGAGTGTATGAAGACACCAGCGTCGGGTTATTAAAGCCGAGGAACTTGGCGATGCCATGTGAAAGGCCAAACCTTTAAGCTGGAAGATGAGCTCCAGAAAGCGATGCCCCTTTGTGGGAGTCACGCTCCCCTCGGCCGATAAAGAGCAGGTAATGAGCAAACTCTCTCCATTAGGGATAAAATTGCAAATGTATTGGGAGCTGCTGACGGGAGATGGTATCAGGGGCTGACAGAGATATCAACAGCTCTGCTCCGCCGCCGGCAAAGGCTGCTCCCACTACAGAGCACCGCAGACCCCGGTGCTCAGCGCCTGTTGCAGGGCCGGCATGGCAACGATGCCGGTGCCTGCAAGCAGCATCCCATCCCTTGCAATTTCTCTGGAGATCTGGCTCTACTCTGTCTTTTTTCCCATCTTTTGAGGGTCCCTTGTCTGCCCCGGGCCTGGCATCCCCCTGGATAAATTACAACCCAGGATGGGGGATGAATCTCCGTTGGGTTTTGCTCAGTGGTTGCTCGGTGGACGGACCAGCATCTGGCCCAGTTTGGCTCAAATGTGATACTTGAAAAAGTGCTGGGGTTGGTGCTGCGGTGGTTTGTGCTTCCAAAGCCCCCCCAGGATGGGGGGGTCCCTTCCCCATCTGCCTCCCAAATTGCAGGGGCTGAGGAGGAGGAGGGAGGGTGGGACAGTGGCACCGTGCTGCGAAGTCACCAGAGGAACCCAAGGCTTTAACAAGAGGCCTCTGGAAATGGATCCGTGGATCAATGCCCGCCTTTAGTTTTCTTTTTGGGGCCAAAATTCAGGATTCTGATGACATTTCTCACGCAGAAGGCAGTGAACCCCAACCCTGATATTCCCAGGGGAGCTCCTGTACAGGGGGCTCCTGCCAGACCCCCCCAAAGCCGCTCGCCTGCCTGCCCGCACGCACAGGCAGCCAGAAGCAGGACCGTGCTTGATTTAGGGCATTTAATTTGCTTTCTGTCGCATTTGTGGTGAGGTAGGGGTTCGCACATGCGTCTGCGTTGCAGCTGGTTTCAGTTTGGCTGCGTCAGAAATGGGGCAAAAGGAGGCGAGTTGAAGCCGTGGCCAAGGGTGCGGGTATCATCGGATGCTTTGCATGCCAAGACAAAAAAAGAAATTGAAAAATAAGTAATCCAAATCAGGGCATTTATTCAAAATAGTGCTGTTCTCAAACCAACTTGCTTTTCCTGGAGAAAATTTGCAAGCATCTCCCTAAAACTGAAACAGCCTTTTCACCCTAAATTGAAGGTACCCAGCCAGTCCTCTGCCTTCAACACCTCCAAGAAAAACCCAAATTATTTATTTGCTTTGATTTTTGGCACCATCGCGAGGCGGTTGCCCCGCCGGCAGATGCCTGGCGATGGAGGAGGATTGGCCCCGCTTTCCGCATGAGAAGGTGCTGCTTAATCGATACAGGCAGAGCCGGGATCTTCAGCCCCGGGGTGCTGTTACAGCACTGTCGTCTCCCCGGGAAAAGGGACCTCGGGGGGACATTTGGGGAATCAAGGGGCTCAGGCGTCCCCCTCGGCCTCCTGCTCGGGAGCTTTTCTAGTGGTGTTTATGGAGGGTTTATCCTGCCTCTGGATGGTTTCGTTCCAGCCGGCTCCTCTCACCCGTCGCTCCGATGCTGCTGAAGGTGCCGCAGCCCAGCCCGGGTACCCGGGGGTGCTGGCGGTGGGAGGGGGCCAACCCCTGGGCAGCGTCACCGTCACCGGGCAGAGCCCCCCTTGGCTGCGTCCTTCGGCAAAACCGGGAGAAAAGAGAGGGGACGGGAGGGGGGGACGGGAACGGGGGGGGGGAACAAAGGGGCTGGTGGCTGCTGGGCGTTGGGCTCGGACAGAGCTGTGACACCCGGCGGAGAGCCACTCGCTCCTCTCCTTTCCATCCCTTTTCTCTTTCTTCTCCTTGTTTTCTTTTTCTTTTTTTCTTTTAAAATATTTTCTTATTCTTCTTTTTTTCCTTTTCCTTTTTTTATTTTTTCTCTTTTTCTTTTTTTTTATTTCTTTTTCTTTTTCTTTTTTTTTCTTTTTTTCTTTTTCTTTTTCTTTTTCTTTTTCTTTTTCTTTTTCTTTCTTTTCTTTTTCTTTTTCTTTTTCTTTCTCTTTTTCTTTTTCTTTCTCTTTTTCTTTTTCTTTCTCTTTTTCTTTCCCTTTTTCTTTCCCTTTTTCTTTCCCTTTTTCTTTTTCTTTTTCTTTTTCTTTTTCTTTTTCTTTTTCTTTTTCTTTTTCTTTTTCTTTTTCTTTTTCTTTTTCTTTTTCTTTTTCTTTTTCTTTTTCTTTTTCTTTTTCTTTTTCTTTTTCTTTCTTTCTCTTTCTCTTTCTCTTTTTCTTTCTTCTTCCGCTTCTCCTTCTCCTTTCTCCTTCTTCTTCTTCTTCTTCTTCTTCTTCTCCTCCTCCTCCTTCTTCTTCTTCTTCTTCTTCTTCTTCTTCTCCTCCTCCTCCTCTTTTTCTTCTCCTTTTCCTCTTCTTTTCCTTTTCCTCTTCCTTTTATCTTTTCCCTTTTCTTTCTTTTTTTCCTTTTTTCTTCTTTTTTCCCCCCCTTTCTCTCCTCCTTTCTTTCTCAGCCCATTTTGCCCCCCACAGCCCCTTTCCCAGCCAGCAACGAAATCTGGCCAAGAGAAACCATTCCCTTTAGCCAACCCCCCACTCCTCCTCAAGCCGTGCCATTACCTTTCACTCTCCCACCTTTGGGCAGAAGCCCCTGGGGACGGGCAGCTCGAGGGAACAACCCAGGGAATAACCAAGATCCATGGGGGTTAATCCCCCCCTCCCACAGCCCCTTCCCCTTCGCCTCCCTCCCTCCAAACCCGCGAGCTCCCCGCCAGTCACGTAGCCATCAAACTGATGTGCCAGCAATATCCAACACGCAGTTAAAGCCACTCGTGGGAGTTTCAATAAAATCGACCGGGAAGGATCAATGGGCTGTGCCGGCCCCGGCCCCATCCCCACACATTGGGAGGGGGGGCAGGAAAAATACCCAGGGCTGTGAAATGGGGGCGGTGGGAGGGGGGGAGCTGATTACAAATCCATCCCATACTCGCCGTGATTAATTGCTGCTTTACCAGAAGGAACAGCTCTGCGTGGGGGTCATTTTTAAAGGTATCGGTGTTTGGATGGGAGGAAGCAAAAGCCCTTTTCCTGCAGGAGTTTTCCTCCTGGCAGGACGGGGTTGGTGAGGGGCAGGGAGCAGGACCCGGGGGGCAGCGACAGCAGGCACAGCCCCGGGGTGGTCGTTCCCTGTGCCCAGCAGTGGTTTGGGTGTTGGGAAGGGCCCTCCCCAGCCGCTTGGGAGCATCCATGGGGATGCTTTGCAGCCACGGGGGGATGCTGAACCCCAGCCAGCCGGGATTGCTGATGTCCCGGTGCCGGGAGCCTGTGATTCCCGGCCTCCCAGCCAGGGAATCGCTTGACACTCAGTCGCCCAGCGGGGTCCAGGTTTCTGGCTGCTCCTCACCCTAAAACCCCTCCCAGGCACTGCTGCCTGCACCCGGGCAGCCCCTTCATCCCACGCCAGCGGCGAGGGCGTCCAGCTGGGCTTGTGCATCCTCTCCCGGTGCTCGGGGGTCTCGGTCCTTGGCCTGCCCTCCCCGGAGGTGCCCGGCTGGAATTAAAACATCATCCATCGTTACGGCGGCAGCGCGTAATCCCTGGCAGATCAGTGCAATTACTCCGGGAAATACCTTGGGAGCTGAACTAATAACGCCGGAGCGGTGTATTAAGAGTCACTGGCTTAGCGCCGGCCGTGGCCGTGCCAGCCCCACACACATGGGGGGACAGGAGGAGCCGCCCCGGGGGGCAGCGGGAGGGGATGATGGCCTGTGGGGCAGCCGTGGGGCTGTCTGTGGGGCAGCGATGGGGTCGTGATGGGGTCGTGATGGGGCAGTGATGGGGTCGTGATGGGGCAGTGATGGGACACTATATGGGTTGATAATGGGGCAGCCGTGGGGCAGCGATGGGGCAGTGATGGGGTAGTGATGGGGTCGTGATGGGGCAGCGATGGGGCAGTGATGGGGCAGCGATGGGGCAGTGATGGAGCAGTGATGGGGCAGCCGTGGGGAAGCCGTGGGGCAGGCGGAGGTTCCCCGCCCCGCAGCCGGCCCGGGAGGTGCCATTCCCGCAGCTGCCTGGCCCTGTTCCCCCCCCGCGGACGCGGGTGGACCGCTCCGGCCCGGCGCGCCCCGTGTGTGCGGGGCGGCTGGAACGGCCCATCGCGCTGAGCGGGGGGGGGTCGGGAATGGCCCATCTCCCTCGTGGCGGGGGGGGCGGCTGCAAGGCGCCATTGGGCAGTACCACTGCGACCGCCCCCCCCGGGGGGGGAATGCGCCCGTCCATCCGCGGGGGGGCGCCAGCGCGGCGGGGACGGCCCATCGTGGCGGGGGGGGGGGCGGATCAAACCATTCCCCGCCGTGCGGGGGGGCACCGGGAGGGACCAGCGCTCCAAAATGGCGGCGGGGCGGCGGGGTGGGCCTCGCCGGGCGACGGCGGCTGCCGGGGCCGTGGGGCCGGGAGTCCCCTCTGCTCCGCCTCGGCCCCGCCGCCCGAGCAGCCCCCGGCTCCCCCTGAGCGGGAAAATGGCGCCGCGGGCCCCGCCGTTGTCCCCAGAGCCCTCCTCAGCGTGTGGGGACCAGCCCGGGCACACGCCACAGGGACGGCTTCGTGCTGGGTGCGAAGAGCCGGGGAATTGGGTTATGCTCGGAGCTGTGTCACCCGTCAAGGTCAGGCTGGAAATGGCCTTCAGAGCGCCAAGGCCGCCTGGAGCGGGGCCTGGCGGCAGGGAAGGGCTCAAATCTGGAAGGTCCCCGCTGCGACGCGCTGCTGGAGCGAAGGGATAACCTGAGAGCAACCAGCGTCCCCGCTTGGGCCCTGCTGCCGGCCTTCGGAGGGTCCCAAACCCTGGTGAAGCAAAGCGTGAACACCCAGACCTGGAGGATTACAGATTTTCCTGTTTTTCACAGCACCGCGGAGCAAGCAAGCCGGCAGCCATCCGGGAATTGACTTGGCCAAACCTTAAGGGAGCTTCCCATCTCACACCCAATAAATCCACCTGAGACCAGATTTAATCAGGAAATGCAGAAAACCGTAGGGTTTTTTCCCCCCCACTGCTTTTCTCCTCTCTCCAGTAAATGGTCCTTGGCTGATAACGGCTCTGGGCCTTCTCTGGACACCATCTCTCCACCGAGAGCGGCTTGGGAGCAACATGCGCTCTGTTGAAATACGCTTCATTGATTGCTGAGTTTGTTTATCGTCCCTGCTCAGAGAGCCAGACCTGGGAGCTGCTGAAGGCAGCGGGAATTTGGCAGGAGGAGCCCGACAGGAACGGGCTGATGGGAGTCACTTAGCAGCAGCCCGTGCTGATGCCAAAGGGAGATCCTTGCCGCTCCTTTCCTGTGCGAAGGAGCGAGGATGGAGGTGGACTGCACGGGACCCACAGCTGCATGGGTCACAGGGCTGTCACTTGCCCCAGATTCCTGGGGGGAGGCTTCTTGTCTGGCGTTACTTGGTTCTCCCTGTTGTTGTAGCATGAATCGAACCCCAAACTCCCTTTTTCCCCCTGGATTCTGCAGCTGGGGCTCTTGCGCCGAAGCTGACCACAAGCGTTGCTGACTCCAAAGAAAACTTATTTCAGGGGTTGGAGGGTTTCCAGCTGCTTCCCCTGAACCATCCCTGCATCCTCCCTCTCTCCCAGAAGGCAATGACCTTCCCCTACCGCTGCCATCGCTCGCGGCACTGCCGGCTTCTGCCTGCTGCGCTGCCTGACTCCAGCACTTCATTAGCACCAATTTGCTCTCGTCACACTAAGTGGCAATGACTTGGGAGAAGAGTAAGGAGAACGGAGCAGCCGGGAGGACTCCCAGGGCTCCTCTGCCCGGCCCTGCCTCACACCAGGCAGCTGGCCCGGTCCCGGGCCGCGCTGGCAGCATGAGCACTGAGCAGCTTGTGACGGCAGTGGTCTCCACTGGAACAATGAGAAGCAGCTGACCCTGGTCCAAAAAAAAGGCCTAGAAAGGGAGGAAATGGGACAAATTGGGGAAGTGACTGGCAGCAGATGTGATGGCAGAACCGGGGGTTGAGCCCGGTTTGCGCAGGTGCTGGGGGGAGCAGAGCGGGGTACCAGGTCTCTGTTGATGAAAGTCTCCAGAAAAGCAAGTGAAAAATCAAATCTCTGCAGAAAGGAAATGCTTTTAACAACAAACCCACACTTTTAAGTCATCTGAAACTGTGTATTTCTGTGTCCACGAGAGGAGTCTGATGCAGCCGACTCAGCCCAGGGCTGCCTCTCGTGGGGCCGGTGGCACCCTGCAGGACAAGAATAAAAACAGGGCAAACGTGGAGGGATGGAGCCAAGCACACCTGCAGCCGCCGTAGCTTCTCTGTGTCCCTTCACCCACCCTCTGACCAAACTCATCGGCTTCAGCACTGGAAAAGCTGAAAATGCCACGCTGTGAAAAAACAGATGAAGCTTGAGAAGTGCAGGAGAGGCAAAACGAGGCGTCCTGCGGGGCTGGCAGCGCCGCTCTGCTGAACGTTTGGGTGGCTCTGCTGGTCTCCTCCAGCCTCTGCCAGTCCCAGCCGAATCCCCCTCTCAAGAGGGACCATTGTCACTCAAGCAGAGGACCGAGGCCTTGTGCTTTCCCTTTTCCCTTCCCTCCGCCTGCCAACCTGCGCTGCTCTGAAAGCCCCTGGGCTGGTGGGGAACGAGCCGGGATGTCGGTGCGGGCGGCTGGTGATGCCTCGCAGCCCCGAATGGGTCGATCAGAGCCGCACGCTGGAACGAGTCACCGAAACCCTTCGCGATGGAAGGAAAATACACCCAGCAATGCAGAGGCGAGCGCTTTGTCTCATCTCATCTCCTCATTTGCAGCATTCAGAGGAAGATTTAATTTGCTGGGCTCGGAAGTGGCTCACCCTGCAGCACGCTGGCTGCATACCAATGACCAGGGGCTCTCCCCGGGCCTCGGGACTCATCCTCCGGCAGCTCCCAGGGACGCCAGCGGGGAAGCCTGTCCCCACCGAGGCAGGGCCACGTGGCACAGGGACACGCGCGGGGCTGGGAGCTCTGGCTGGACTGTGTCGCTCGGACCCAGCAGGACCGTGAGGCTGCAGCTCTGCAGACACATCGCAGCTCCTAACCGCAGCTCGCAGGCTCGGGATGGCCTCTGACCCATGGTTTTCCAAACCTGTGGATTTCTAGAACATGACAGTTTTTACTACAGTGTGGTTCAAAGCTTTCAGATGCTGCAGGACCACAACGGTCAAAATCCCTGCAGGTTTTGGAGCCCAGAAGGATTTTTTTTTTTATCGTCTTCTGCTGAAGTCTCAGGGATTGCAGAGTTGCAGCATTGCAGGGTGACATTTGCAGGGATGGGCAGCACGGGGCAGGCTCTGCCCCAGCAGTTGTGTGGTTGACACTTCATCCCTTTGCCTGCGTGTTCGTTAGTTTTTGGAGTCAAATGGGGTTCAGCAAGAAAAAAAAGGCAAAAAGAAAGTTGGGGTTTGGTTTTTGAGCGCTCTTTCTTCCTGCATTGTACACTGCTGACTGTCTCGTCAGCACTGAGTCTTCCCAGCTAGAGAAGACCCAGATTTCCCCGGAGAAGTCTATTTGTGACAAATCTCTCTGGGCTCTTTTCTTACAATGTAAAGAAAAGTCAAACAAACCTCTCGCAGTTACTAAGTTGCCCCAGTTCTGAGCATCCCATCCGGTCCAGCTGTGGACCAAAGGATTTCTGTTTTGCAGATGAAGCCCCCTGATCCCTGGTCCAGACTCTGCTCCAGCTTTGGGGGAGCAGATGCCATGAAGTTAATTCAACTCGGGATCAGACACCACTCTGCTGGGCTCATCCCAGTTTGCTCAGAGCTGCAGCTCCCAAAACCTTCCAGAATATCAGGGCAGGGTCTAAACCAGCAACACCCATTGCACAACCCTGCACCCAGGCCCCCCTTCTCTGTGAAAGAGGTTGAGATCCCTCTGCCCCTTCAAGGAGAGGGGGAAACTGAGGCAGCCCAGGGGCTAGACCCATCTTGAAGGCATGGAGAGAAGCCAGCTTTGCTCAGGGCCATTTCCCACCCAGTGCCCACCAGTGAAAAGAGCCCATCCCACCTCTGCACCAAACAAACCTGTCCTGACCACGTCCAGGTACCCCCTCTCCATCCCTTCTTCCACCTCCCCTTGAGCCCCTAAATGCTTCTTGGTCCCCTTGCACCGCTGCGAGCTGATTTGACAGGGAGAAAAAGAGAAAAGCTGGTCGTTTTTTTTCCCCCCTAACCTCGCTTACAGCCAGCATGCTGGCTCTGAAAGCCCCTGGCTGTCTTTTGTGATTTCAACAAATCACCAGCACTTAAGCAAAGTGGGCAGAAAATTACAGGTTGTATTGCAAGTGAATGGAGAGGGAGAGCACGCTGGGGCTGAGAAAACAGAGGTTTGCGGGTATAATAGAGAAACCAGTGTCTCGCAGGCTGTGGAAGCCTGCAAAGCCATCAGGTATTAGTTAAATGCTTCGCGGAGTTCACGCTGCGAGGCATAATCGCAGCTTCTGAACAGCAGCCATTTGATTGTCTCTATTATGTCCCTTTAGAAATGATTTGGGAGATATTTTGCTTTGAGCTGTCAAGGTCAAGTCAAGGAAAACGCGCTCCCTCTGACATGAGTCTCCAGGGAGGCAGAAGCCCTCAGCAGAAATCCTCCGGGGAAGCGGGTGGGATGCCGCTACTTTCAGAGGTCTTTCCTCCTGCTTTTCCGCCCGAGGTTCCTCCTTGCCTTTGCTCCCTGTGGTTTTTCCACAGCCAGGTCAGCTACCTTAGGGATGAAATACCGCTAGGGTTGTGTGCCCGGTGTCCAGGAGGAAGGGGGTCTGTGCAGTCACCCCATCCCGCTGCGTCTGGCATTCCCTCCGTGTCGCTCCTGCACTCGTTGGCTGGTTTCAGCCAAGGCTGGCTGAGCCGTGGAGGTCTCAGAGGTGCCGGTGTTGTGAAATGAGCTGGGGAGAGATGGAGAGAGAAGAAAGACCTCCATTGTGGGGGAGCTCAACCCCTTACTGGCCATCGGAGCATCCCCCCTGGCCCTGGGGGACCCCGGTCCTTCTCTCCCACTGTTGGTCCTGGTACCACCAGGGTCTCCTGTGCCGCAGGAGGAGTGGGGAGCAGGACAAGCCAGGTAATAAATCCCGTGCTTTGGGCATTGGCTGGGGAGACACCACAGAGGCAGGGGTGGAAGTGCCCTGGAGCGTGTCCCCATCCCCATGGACTGTGGCCAGACCCAGAGACCCCGGAGAAACCTGACCAAAGAGCAGCGTTAAGCCAAGGATGAGTCGTTTGGATCTTGGGACTTGGGGAAAAAAGGGATTCTGAAGCACAAAGAAAACCCCTCACCCTATGCTGACCTGGGTGGGAGTCAGAGCCGTGCCCCCGGCTGCCCCCCGTCTCCGGCTCCCATCGCCTGCGGGGACACGGGGATGGCCACCGCCAGCCTGCCTGGGAAAGCAGCGCCTGGGGGATGGGGAATAGGAAAAAGATCCTCCGTTGGGGGGTTGATGGCTGCCGTAAATAGATCTGACCAGCGTCACTATCGATTTCTGTTGTGCGGAGCTGTAATTAGATTGAACTGGGGAAGAGGGGTGTTGGGCTGCGTCAGCAGAAAAAGAAATTAATAAATAAACAAACGAGCACAGGAAATGTGGGATGCGTCCGCCGCCGGCGTTGCAGGCCAAAAATAACAGGGGTATCAGGGGGTGCGGAGCAGGGTGTCACCTCTGGCTAAGCAATACTCGGCTCCGGTTTAAATGCTGGATCACAGTTTTACCAGCAAGACCCAAGTGTTTGCCTCGGAGCTTTGAGTTATTAATGGGTGACTAGTTTGTGGTGATTACTTCTAAAAATTGAACGGGGGGGTAGGAATGTGAGGTTGAAAAGCTGAAACGCAGGGTCTCAGGCGGGCTGGCCAGCACCGCTGGTGGGAATGGGTGCCAGCGGGCAGGAGAGCAAGAGGACAACCTGGATCCCAGTGGCTTTGCTAGGGTTACAGCTGGGTCAGCACATCACGCCGCATGTCCCATGGGGGTGTGGGGGTATTTACACGTACCTACACACATCCCTGTGTACCTGGTGTATGTGTGGGAGAGAGAGGATAAGTGCCATCCATGCAGAGCAAGAGCCGTGCTCACGGGGAGCGTGCGAGGTGCCCACCATCGACACGACGTGCCACCTGCGCCACTGGCCCGGGGCTGGAGCCGAGCATGCCGGGGGGACGCCGGGAGGGCGCGTGGCGGGCGGGCGAGGAGTCCGGCAGGGCGAAGACATGCTGCTCCGAATGTGCACGTATGGTGGGGGGGGAAACTTTTTCTGTTTTTTGTTTGGTTTGGGGGGAGTTTGGTGGGGGGTCTTTTTTTTTAATTCATGTCTGGAAAAAAGTCAAATTTTCTATAAAGGCTTTTTTTGTTTGTTCTTTTTGCAAGCATCTGATGGTCATAGGGTAGGTTTCCACTAAACCATTCTCTGCTGGCTGTTTGAGTAAGGTACCCCTGGGACAGGGTCCCCCGGCACCACCAGGGCTCAGACTGTCCCTTGTCCCTAAGGAAGGTGGTTTGCAGCCAAACCTGCCTGGGGGGGGAGAAGGGGAGGGGAAGGCTCTCCATTAACCATCTTTACCAGGGACCACTGATTTTGACTCAGTGTGGTTGGTTGTGCCCAGCTTGGTGCCTCCTGCCCTGGCAGGAGCAGAACCGATGGCTCCCACCACCCACATGGGGACGGGGCAAGGACCGAGCCCAGCAGCCAGGGAAACAAGGCTAAATTTGTCGGATAAATTATCTGCTTCACTGAGCTCTAGATCTCCCCAGCTTTGGGTGGAAGGGGTGGATATCATCCTTCTCTGTTAGTTCAAGGTGATATAAAGAGGACTTGTAGTGCAGGCCAGCTGAAGAAAAATCAGAGGAAGACCTTCCTTGTTCTCTAGTGAGGAAGAAGTGACTTCAAACACCCTCCCGTTATTCCTGGGCTACATGGCTGCCTGCCCTTTTACTTAGCCTGGCCGTGGAGGTGCGTTTTGTATAGTTAGCCTGAGGGGAATACCTGTCCTGTGGACCCAAGATGCCGTCCCATCGTGGTGGCAGTGGCTTTCGGCCTTGGCCTCTGGCCCCTCCAAGGTCTGTGCACCAGGTCAAAGAGGCTCCTGGAAGTGCCTGAGAGAAGAAAGTTGAAATCTGTCATCCAGCAATGTTCCGACAGTGAATGTCTCAAAGGACCTGCACCCTCCCTGCAAAATCCTTTAGAAGATCCGAACCAAGAAACCCCCAAGGCTGAAAACTGCTGCTGTTTGGCGCAAGAGTGGGGCTTTCTTCAGAAAGTCTTTAGCCCATGCTTTCCTGACTCTTTTCTGAGCTTTCCAGGAGGAAACGGTATGTCCCCAGCCTTGGAGGGCCAGATCCCTGCCCTGCCTTGCCCATGGGCATCTTGCACTCCCGCAGTGCCTGCACATGTCTGGCCAAGTCCTGACCTAGCGAAGTCCCTGAGCGCCCTGATCTAACCTTGACAGCTTCAAGGTCATTCCTGCTTTGAGTAAGGAACTGGACCAGCAACTTCCACCAACCTCAGCTATTCTATAATTTTCTAGAAAAATATCATAGCAAAGGGCTCCTCTTCTCACCCCTTCCACCAACAGCACACTTAATATTCCTGCAATTAAAAATTCATATATTTAGCAAAAGGGGCATACTCACCTCCCTCCCTCGCTTGCACGCAGCATGGCGGTGTCAGGGGGGCTTTCCTGGCTCCCGGCAGCCCGTGCCCATGTGACAGCACCTCTGTCCTGACCTACCGCTCAAGCCAAATCTGTAGGGAAGGCTTTTAATTCGGTGCTTCCTCAACTTGACACATGTGCCAAAGGACCCGGTAGCAAAGGCACACAGGAGAGACTGAATTTCCTGGAGTTTCAGGTGATTCATGCTGTTCCAGCCTCCGGAGGCAGGAAAACCCCTTCCCAGAGGAGGTGGAACCACAAACGGTCCTTCCAGGCTGTCTGCCGTGGGACGTGGTGGCTGCAGACTGGCCTTTTCACAATGTCCCTGTCCCCAGCTCTTCCCTGTGTTTCGGAGGTGGCAGCTGGACGTCATGGCCAAGAGACACCAGTTCCCTGACTCCTCCAGCAAGGTCCACAGAGGTGATGAGAAGGCGAGGGAGACCACGCCAGAGTGCAGCAAGGGAGGGAGGCTGGTGCTTGACCCCCAAAATTTAGGGATGGAGCAGGTCCCAGTAACCAGGCTGTGGGAGCAGAGTCAGCCCAGGCGTTTCCTCGTTCTCTGGTCCCAGGGTCAGCTGGAGATGCTGAGACTTGGGCTTTTCCTGGGCACCTGAAGAGGTGATGGGCTTCACCCGGGCTTTTCTCATGCTGATGTCGCAAGAGGCAGCCGCTCAGGAGCCACAGGGAGGAAGAGGAGGGCAGTAGCCTAGGGAGTGGTGGGCAACAAGGCAGCAGGTTTACTGGAGGGAAGGGCCTGGTTTTTGGGAGGCAGCCAGGCAACCTGCAAGCGGGCCAGGGTGGTGAGCACCAATTAATGGCCCTATTCTCTCTTTTGAACATATAGCTTGCAAACGCAAAGAGCAAGAGCAGCAGAAAGACAGGAGCCTGCAGCCCAAGAAGCAGCGGCTGGTCTTCACGGACCTCCAGCGCCGCACCCTGATCGCCATCTTCAAGGAGAACAAGCGCCCATCCAAGGAGATGCAGATGACCATCTCACAGCAGCTGGGCTTGGAGCTCAACACCGTCAGCAACTTCTTCATGAATGCCCGCCGGCGGTGTATGAACCGCTGGCAGGAGGAGCCAGGCACCAACCCCGGAGTCCCCTCTTCTTCTACAAGCACTTTCTCCAAAGCATGATGTCCCCCAGCCCTCCCTGCCCCTTCCCGGACATCCTCCTCATGACAAAGCCAACCCCAGACTCACACACGTGCCCCGAGTCGACCGGGGTGGGTGCTTTTGGATGCTGCGGGTCCATCAGCCTCCCAAACCCTCAGCCAGGTGTCACCCCTGGACGTGGGCCTCGTGCCACATCCTGCTGCCAGGTCCTCCCAGCTCGCGGAGCAGGGAAAGGGTTTGAAACCAGGTCAGCTCCGTCCCCAGGAGGGCTCGGAGGAAACCCCTGTGGAGCAAGGGATGATGTGGGATGGAGGGAGAGGGTGAGGTGCTGTTTGGAAGCATCCCTGGTCCTTGGGGACCACAGAACCTTGTCTTCGCCTGCCCACCAGGGTCTTTGAGGAGAGGGGCACCCCCTGACCACCCCACCAACCTCGATCTCTGCCACAGCCACCCTTACGGCTCCCGCGGTGGAGGGGTAAAGGTGGGGGAGATACAAGAATTGGAGTCAGGGGGTGGGCTCTGGCACAACCCTGCTGAACCGGGGTCAAACTCCCCATGGTTCAAAGGGGGATGAGCAGGGAAAATGCTCCCCGTGTGCCTGGAGGGTGACCCCGAGCTCCTGCCAGGTCTTTGGCTGCTGAAGCTTTTTCCCCCCGTGAGGTGCAGCGGGGTTCCCTGAGGCAGCCAGACCCTCTCTCTGCCATTGACACACAGGCGTTTCTCTCCCTTGAAGGTTTTGAAAACCTGGTCGAGGGCATTCCTGCAGCCCCAGTCTCCTCCACAGGCATCTTCCTCCAACACCATCCGCCCCGGACACCCCCAAGAGCACCCACATCCCCCAGCCCTCCACGCACACATGCACCCTGACCCACAAGAGCACCCGTCCCCGGATCCCTCCCTGAGAAACTCCACGGCAAAGGAGACGCTTCGCCGTGGCTGTCCGCTTCCGCATGCCCGAGCATCCCCCAGCGCCTCGGCTGGAGGGGGACCGCGGCTGCACCGCGTCGCCTGGCGCCCAAGCAGGTCAAAGAAGCACATTTTAGCTACAGAAATCGGGTATTTAAAAATAATAATAATTGTTTGAAAGGAGACGGGAGGAGAGACTTGGAGCGAAGGATCTGATCTGTCCTGGTGACTGGCTCCACCATTCACCGCTGGATTTCTGGTTCACTTTTCGGTTGAGGAATGGACTCAGACAAAGCAGATTTGTTGGCTTTGTGTCTCGCCCCATCCACCCCTCGACACACACTATTGCCCCCTCCCATCCCCCCTGTTCATCTCTGTTACCAAAGAAATTACAAAACCAAAAAACCCAACAACAACAAAAAATTCCCTCCTGGGAACCAACGTCGGTGTACGGTGGGAAAAGAAAAATCCGAGGGATCTGGTGGTGAAATCCAGCCCTGGGTGTGAGAAGGGGGAAAACTCCCTGATGAGATCGAAAGGGAAAAAAAAAAACAACCCAAAAAAAGGAATAACAACAGAAACCACAACCAAACAAGCTCAACGCAAAGACCGGCAACTTACCAAAAAGACGCCAGATTTTTTTTTTTTGTGCCAATTAACAACCTGCCTTAAAACGCGAATTTCTGGAGCAATGGTACTAGCTTCAAAACGATCGTTTCCTCTGAGCTCTCAATGGTGACTTGTGCCATATAAAAAAGCAATCACGAGGCCAAACCCTTACAATCAGCCCTCGTCCCAGCCGCCCCACGGGCTCCTTGCCAGCCCGGGGTGTCCTCGGGAGGAGCAGGAGATGCCACCGGGGGCAGGGAAGGACTGGGAGAGGCTTGGGGATGGAAGGGAGGCAAGGTCCCCTCCTTCCCCCACCACTTGAGGAAGAAAAAAAAATCCTCCAAAACCAACCATCAACCAAAAAAAAAAAAAAGGGGACACTATTGAATTTATGCGGGTAAAATAGTACCATCTGTGTTCTAGCGCTATGGTTTCTTCGATTCACTTTACTTTGAGAGCGATCTGTTGTGTAACAGGAAGGCACCTTGTTGAAAAGAAGGAAAAAAGGAAAAAAAAAGTGTATGTGTTCACCAAAAAAACCCAAAAAAGCACCCCAAAAAAAAGAGGAAAGAAAGGACAAAAGAATGAAAGAGAGAAAGAAAAAATCCCCTGCACACGAAGCCCTGACCGGCCGCGGTCACCGGCGGGTTTAGAGGACGTCTTTAACCAAAGAGCTCCTGGGGTAGGTGGGCGGTGGAGGGGTTGGGGGTGTCAGACTGGACACGGTCACACCAAACTAAACCAATTTATCGCTGGAAAGTGGGCGGGAGAGAGGGATGGAGAGAGGGAAGGAGCGGGAAGGGGCAGGTGCCGCAGCGTATTTTGCCAACCACAACCCAAAAACTAATGGCAAAGCGAATCTCATCCCCCCAGGACCCCGCTCCCCGCCACTGATTTTTTCCCCTAACGTTGTTTCTTCTTGTCTTGTCGTGACGTGGTGACGATGGTGGTGGATTCCTGAACCCCATCGAGTAGTATTCAAGGGCTGAAAAGCCAGGAAGGGGGCCTTGGTTTGGGAAGTGAAAAACACACAGGAAAAAAAAAAAGGGAAAAAAAGGAAAAGAAAGAAAAATAAAAAAAAAAAAGAAAAGAAAAAAAAAAAGAGTAAATGCCACAGGCCCTCAAGGATGCAAAGACATTTCTAGTGAGAACCCGAGAATAAAGGCTACCTCACTTGAGTTTTCAATTTTTGTGATTTGAAAATCACGTCTGATACCAAAGATTTTGTTGCCTTGTCTGGTCTGTGCTGGAAACGCCACTTTCCCTGCTCCCCGCGGACGGGCCGGCCGAGAGCCCCCCCCACCCTGGCCGAGAGCCCCCGCCACCCCCAGCTCCCCCCAGCCCCGTCGAGTCCCCAGAGAGCGAGGGAGAAGGCGAGCGAGCGACCCCGGGATGGCAGCGTGGTAGATGAGTGCCTTTTTCTTGTACCAAAGGTGTGTGGCCATTTCTTTGCTCCTCTGCTTTGATCCTAAAGACTCACTATTACCTCAGCTCTCCAAAGGGACGGATTCTGGCAACTCTTGTAGTCTTTGGGTGTTGGGGTGAAGGAAAGAAACCCAACCCTTGTCCTAATTGAAGAGAAAGCATCCCCCTTGCTGCCCGCAGCGGGAAAGGTGCTGGTTCCCCGGCGTGTCCCCCCTCTCAGATGTCCCCCAACCTGGCGTGGCCCCAGGGTCCCTCTATCCAGCCCCTCTTGCCTCAGGAGCACTGACCTGGTGTCCGGGTCCCTTCTTGCAGGGCATCGCTCCCGGGGAAATGCTTTGCTCCATGTCCTTCACCAGCCCAGCTTGGCGCTGGGACCCTACAGAAGCCCACGAGATGAAGATGGTTTTGTCACAGGGTGTTTCTTCGCTCAGCTCAGACTTGGGCTTCGGTTTCCCTTTTTGGTAGTGCAGGGAGGGCTCGTGGCATTTCTGTGTGGAAAGACGAAGGCAGGAGCAGTGGAAAGCCTCACCCTGGGCTTTCTCCAAACCTCTCCTTTACGGAACGGTTTGGAGCTGTGAAACCTTTCAGCAGGAACCATTTCAATGTCCCCAAAGGGGCATTTTTGGCTCGTTGGGGGAGATAGGTGCAGCCGGGTCCGCTCCACTCCGCCGCTCGGCTTTAGCAAAAGGCAATGGGAGGACCCACCGGAGAAGGTGCTCTTCCACAGCAATCTCCAGAATCTCTAGTTTAGGGAAAGCTTGGGTTGAACTGTACCTACTTGGTTCAGGCTCTGACTGAGGCAGCTCCTTTTGAGTTGGACCAAACTTGCCCAGGGCCAACCCCCCTGGCAACAGCAAGCCCGGCCAGGCCTCCAGGGTCCTCCATCCCTCTGGGCAACCTGACAGAGCAGGTCAGAGCATCCCTGACCCCATCGCCTCCCCGTCCCCCCGTTCCCCCTCCACACTATTGCCTTGGCCAGCTCTTGCCCGACCCCGTGGCCGCGCCACCCCGCTTCTACCCGATACCCACATGGCTTGTGATACCAAAGACGTTCTCTATGCAGGAGAAAGCCTTCTTTTCCACCCAGCACAGACCTTACAAGCCTTTGACAATGTTCTCTGAAATACCTCAAAATATTTAATGTATAGTTTATGTGATAAAAAAAAAAATTACTTAGCTAGTTTTTGGAATTTGTGACTTGAAGCTTTATACTGTTAAATTATAATTTTGCAGAAGACGGCATGTTCTTATTTCTTTGACGCGTTCAATGGGAGACATATTGAATGTTAAGGAAATGAAAGCTGGATAGTTTCACGATTTAAAAAAAAAGAGAGAGAAAGAGAGAGAGAAAGAGAGAGAGAAAGATTAAAAAAAGGACCCTTGGAGTTTACAGATTTCATATTTAAACAAGTCCTTTTAAAAAAAAAAAGAAAAAAAGAAAAACTAATAATGATGACGATACCTTTGCGTTCAGATGTGTTACTTTTCTCTGAGTCATGTCGTACAAGAGTATTTATTATATGTGTTCTGTGTTCAAATGTAATTTAAAGAAGACAAAAAAAAGAAAAAAAAAAGACAAGATGAGAATTTGATTTATGCATGAAAAAAATATACTCTTTCTTGAAGTAATGTAATAATTATTCGGGGAGGGGTGGTCGGGTGGGAGCGGGAGGGGAGAAACTGTGCTTTTTTTGTCCACAAGTTTTCGGTTGATGAGGACTTCTCTGCATGGATCACATTTTTTTCCAACTCACTCAACCACGGGAGAGTCGTCGTTTATCCCCTCGGTTTCTTCCTTCGCCTTTTTTCTTCCTTTCCTCACCCTGAAAATCACGTGGCAGCGACGCGGGGACGCAGGGGGCTGCTCAGAGGACCCCCGGGGAGGACGGGGCGCACAACGTGGCCCTGTGCCCGGCAAACAGGGTAAGGGTATCTGGGGCACAGGACCCCGGTGTGCGCACCCACCCGTCCCCCCCGCCGCCATGGGGTCCGGCCCCTCAATGTGCTTTGGGTTTGTTTTTTGTTTTGTTTTTTTTTTTTTTTTTGCTTTATCCAGCTCTGTGGGTCAAATCCCAACTGCAGATGAGAGGAGAGACAATCAGCTGCCACGACCTGAGCCGGCAAAGCCGCGGGGCTCCTTGCGTGCTCTGAGACAAGGGAAACGGCCCCTGGGCACCCCAAACCTCCCCCCCGGGGCTGAGACCTTTCCAGGTGATGCTCCCAAGTCCCTGTCCCTTGGGGGGACCTCACAGACCTGCCTCTGCCCTTGCCCTGCATGGAAAGAGGCACTGAAGATGGTGCATCAATGCCCAACCGGACCCAGGGATGGACTAGAGCGACCCATTTCTGAGGTTTTTCTCCCCAAGGATGTGGTTTGGGTCAGAGGCACCACCCAGCACACAGTGTCTGCCCCACCAGGCTTCCCCGTCCCACCCAGCCCAGCTCTTGCCCTGCACGGAGGCACCCGCTCTGCTTGAAGAGGGAAGAAGAAGAAGAAGAAGAAGAAGAAGAAGAAGAGTCCAGCTAGTGGAAGAGGTTCTAGAGGACCCCAGCCCACCAGCAGGTCTCAAGGGACTTTGGAGGGTCTCCCTGCCTGCCCTAGACAGCCAAGGAGCTTTCTGCAAATGTCCAGAGAGCCCCCCCTGAACAGGGCTGCATCCCCTGCTCCTTCCTCCCCCTGCTCCTCCTCCTCTCCTTGCTCAAAGACGGGAGGAGAGTAGCAGTAAGGAGTCACATCTTTGGAGGACAGGAGGGTGATGAGGGCCCGGAGGAGGCAGTGGTACATACTTCTTTCTGCTTCCCCACTGTTACCAGAGCATTTACCTTAAAATACTGATTCCTCAGCCCTCTCCAGCCTCTTCACCACTCCATCCTTCGCCTCCATCACTAGAGGTGGCCCCAAAGCTCAGCCCACTGTGAGGAAAGAGATTGCAGCTTCTTCGGGCCCCACCAAAGTGGCCCCCAAAAGCAAAGTAGGGGTTTTTTTTTAATCTGCATCTCTTGTCTAATGTGGTGTCCCTGCAGCCTTCGCCTTCTTCGTGGCCAGCACTGAGATGCTCAGTACCAGGTGGTGGTGGGAGACATGGGACCCACTGACTGAGGACCTGGGTTTGAGGAAGAGATGATATTTATTCCAGCAGCACCACTCATCTACTAACCAACCCTCCTGTCCTCCGGGGAGCTCTGCATCCCCCTCCATGTCCCATTTCCTCCTATGAGACCTTTTCCAGCATGAGAAGCTTTGGTGCTTGGAGGCCAAGACCTCATTTCCAACCACAAGAAGTTCTCACCAGGCTTGGATGCAACCCACAGTCACAAGTCCTCGGACCTTACAGAGACCAGCTGGTTTCCATCACAGGGCATGAACCAAGTGGCTTGGGAAGCCTTGGAGAAGCCAAGAGGCAAGTGCTCTCCCCTGTCCTTTAGCCCAGTGGGACTTGCTGGATCAACCGCAGGCAGGCTGAGCCCTGCCCCACGCCGGATCTGGCCGTGCCTGCTGCCCACATCAACCAAAATGCCTTTGAGGAGCAACTTGCCACGATACCAAAGATTTTTTTTTTCTCTGCAGGTAATGACAATCCGAGCTCTGTCCTAAAGACAATTCTCTCGACCAGGGTTGCCCCCGAAGGGCGTTTTTGTGCTGTGGGGAGCAGGAGCAAAACCAGGGCCCCAGGGGCACCTCTGAGGGCGATGGAGAGCGGATGGTCGGAGGGTGAGGAAGAAGAGGGGACCCGGGATCTCCCACTGAGACCTGCTGGTTCAGCCTGGCCACCGTGTCCTACTTCAGTTGTGGAAGTTTTCAGGGATTTGGGTCATTTCACTACCCATGGTGCCCCCCAGGCACTCTGGCTCTACCTTGGGTGCAAGTTTTCCATCGATGGCTTTCGTGCTTTGAAAACCCACCGTCAGCAGCGGGGCGGCGTTGCCCCCATCCCGCCGGGGGAGCAGGAGGAGCGCAGGCTCCCGGGGACGCCCGGCTGGGTTTTAGCCATTGTCACCCTGTTATGGCACAGCCAGAGCCAGGCTTTTCCTGCTCTAACGATGGCTCTGCTGACGGGACATCGGCAGAGAGCAGGCCAGGAGCTGGCGCTTCTACGTGCCGAGAAGTGGCTTTGCAAAAAAAAAAAAAATCAGCAGTCATCCCTTTTCCTGAGCATCTGGATGGGGAAGATGATCGGCTCCTCCTTACCTCTCTCCCCAACTCGTGTTGGGCACCGTGAAGATGCCACCGGGCTGGGTTGGCTGCTGGCACCGCGCCGGCCGGCCGCCCTCATCACCACTGCGCGTCCCCAGCGTTAAATCGGCTCCTTTTCCCTTGTCTCAGAGGACGCCCACTGCTGAGGCGGCGCTGGCAGCCGGCGATGGGGCTGGACCTGCAGACGCTGCCGCGCAGAATCCAGTTCCTCTTGCGTCTTTGTTTGGGGTTTTTAAAGAGAGGAAATTAAAAATGCAAAGAACAAAATTCAGGGTTTTGTTTTTTGTTTTTTTTTTTCTTTCTTTTTCCCCTTAAATTTCTAAAGGAACAAAAGAAGTCAGACAGAATTAATCCTGGCCAGGAAGAACCCGCAGCCTCGGGTTTGCCAGTCCAGTCACCTCCAGAAAACATTGCTCATTTTTCTGTATAGCAATAGGCAACGCTCGCCCTCGTCCCGCACGGTCCGAGGGCCGCATCCCTGAGTTTTTAATGACTTTTTCCTTCTAATTAAATTGAATTTTTTTTTTTTTTTGCTGCTGCTTCATTGTTACTCTCATGGGATAGGTTTTACTCTACAGCAAAATGCAATTGTTATTCCTCTGTGTCTTGCAACTATATTTGTTTAAGCTATTTACAAACGTTAAAAAAGAAAAAAAAAAAAAGAGTCTTATGTGTCAGGCACTTTATCCAAACTGTGCTGTGTGCTCTGGAGTTTGTTCCTTGTTCTTTGCAATGACTCAAGCAGGGGAAGTTACCAGGAAACTTAACTCCAGCCTGTCAACAGGTTTTAAAAAAAGAAAAAGAAATTAATCTCTATTTGTTCATCCTCTACTGGTCATGACTGTGTTGTATTTCTGCAGCTTTCTGTTTCTTCAATAAATTATTTTCTAGTCATTCACCCTGGCGTGTCTGTGTGTCCCGCAGGGATGCTCGTGGGTCCGTTCCCCATGGCTGCAGTGCCGCTGCCCCAGGAGCTGCTCGGGCAGGAGGAGGCTGCTTCGGAGGAGCAGCCCCGTTTTAACCATCTCAGCCTCTCTCCCCAGCCCCGGCCTGAGACCATCGGGGGCAGATTTGGGGATCACACCCAGGCAGCTGGGAAAGGTTTCTCTCCCCACTTTTCCACCTGGTAGTTGCAGGGGTGAGAGCTTTCCCGGAGGAAGCCTCAGATACTTTTATTTCTTGGCACCAGCCAGCACCCTTCTGGCCAGCGCCCAAAGAAAACACTTCAATTCTCACAAACTCGATGCAGATGAGGCCAAAGCACTTGTTAAACAAACCCATCAAGTCGTGTGTGCTGCAGGCAGGTCCAAGCCCCCCTGGCTGATTTAATTATTTATCTTTTTGCCTGAATATCTTGTCCTACCATGCATTTTGCCCTGGCACAAGTAAAGAGCCGGCGGCACACGCTGAGGGACCACAGGACCTTTCTGTGCAGCTTTCTCCTTTGGAGGCGTAGCAAAGATTTACAGGAGAGGAGAGAAAAGCTAAAATCCTTTTAATTAAAAAATAAAAACAATAAAAAGAGTGACCCGGTCACCAGTCAGTTGTTTACACGCAACTTCTCCGGCAGCCGCTGCTGATGTCCCCAAAGCACGGCTCTGCAGGATGTGTGCTCCCACGCCCGCGGGACAGAGCTGATGCGCGTCACCCCGACGCTTTGCCCTCCTGCCCCAAAAGTACTTTTCAGGGCTTTGCAGCAAAGAAGCTCGTGGCCACAAGCTGTCCCCAACGTTGGGGACATCAGTCCTGGGGGAGTGGGATGTGGCTGCCGTGGAGATGGGGCACGGCACATAGCAGACACCACCGCCGTGTGCACCTCGTGCAGGGATGGCAAAGACAAGGAGGTGGAGATGGCGGGGAGCGACGAGGAGAAGCTGCAAGAAACCCGGCTGGTTTGGCTGGAGAAGAAAAACCTGCAGGCAATCAGTCATACATAGGTCCTCCTCAAGAAAATAGGGGGCATTTTAAAATTACACCGCTTGAGTCTGATCTGTTGAGTTGACGCATGGCAAAGCCACGGGCACCAGATCCAGCCTCGCGTGGGGAGGGCGGCTGGCTCTGCCCTGCGCTCCTTGTAGCCGTGGGAAAACACGACGAGGGTCTTCGTGCAGCCGCTGCAGCTCGGCCCCCAGCGCAGGGGGGAGCGAGCAGGGGCGAGGGGCTGCACCCGCCACCCAGCTCCACCGCTGGCCTTGCATCAGGGCATTTTATTAATTCCGAGGTGGAATAATGAGCCTGGGGCAGCAGAGCTGCTCTTTGTGGGCCCAGCCTGGAGCAGGATCAGCCTCAGGCAGGAGGAAGCCCCGGCTCCAGGGGGGCTCAGCAGAGGGAAGGGGGCTGGTCGTGGGGCTAGTGGCTGAGCGTGGCGGCAGAGGTTGGTGGTTTTCACAGCTTTCCAGGCTCCTGCAAAGCCCATGCACATACTGCCTGGGGGGAGATGGAGCTGCTGGCGGGACACATCCCAAGGCTCAGTGCCCAGAGCAGCAGCCCCCCAGGCTGGGCCAGCCCCTCTGCAGCCACGGGGGCTGCCCACGCTTCAAAACCATCCAAATAAGATTAATAAAATGCCCATAAAAGGAGGGAACCAGCCAGTTCTGTGCCTTGACAGCACCTCCCCTGTCCCAGCATGGTGGGAGGTTGATGCCGGCCAGCACAGCTATGCCGAGGGGCTGGGGAGGGAGGACAAAGCTGGGGCTGTCTCTGGGTGCAGGAGACCCGGGGCAGTGCTGCGGGTGCCCCCGGCGCGCAGGCTGTCCCCGCGGGTGATGAGGCCGGCATAGCCCTCCTGGTGGGAGAAGGCGTAGCTGGAGCGGCGGTGGAAGGACCTGCGAGGGACATGGGCACGCAGCTCCACCGAGGGCTCCGGCTCCTGCTTGGCCTTCAGGCGGATCTTCTGCAAGGAGACGGGGGAATCAGGGCTGTGGCCACCTCCCAGGCAAGCCCTCACCCCAAGGGGGACCACGCAGGGAGAGCCGGGACACCCTCCACTGAGACACAGTTTGGCTCCCAGCTCCACCATGACCTCAGCTGATGTGATGGGATGTGTAACGTGGGGACACTCATGGGGGTCTTCAAAGCTCTCGGCGCTCTGGAGCACAATATCAACCCCTGCTCTCATCTGGGGCCTCTCTGTACCACTGGCAAGGTATGCCCCACAACCCAGATGGGGGTGACCTCTACCAAAGCTAGGGGTGGTACCAAGACCTGCACCAGACCCCAGTGCCTCCTAAGCAGCAGCTCCAGGGAGACCTGGAGGGCAGTTCCTTACTGCAGCCAAAAGCAGACTCTCCCCAAGAGCTGGAGCAGGTCTCTTGCCTCAGGGCCTCGTGTCGGCCCATGAACTGATTCGGAGAGAGGGCCCTGGAGCCAGACTTGTACACCAATGTCACTAGAGATCACCACCAGTTGAGTGGTGCCACCAAGGAGAGGTGATGTCCCACCGCTACAGCCCAGGCAGTGGCTTCCCTGGGGAACCTCACCCTTCCCATCACCAGCAGCGCCCTGGCCAGCCCCGGACACCGATGCTAGCAGGAGGCTGAGCCCTCCCCGTGCCGGCCCCCACACAGCCCTCACTTGCTGGATGGTGTTTTTGCCTGTGATGGTGCAGTACAAGCGGACGGTGAGCGAGGGGATGGTGTTCACCACCAGGGACAGCAGGACAACGAGCAGGATGTAGGGGTCGGTCAGGGCGTTCCGGCTGGCGTCTGTCAACGCAAGAAGTCAGTGGTGATGTAGGGAAGGTGGAGAGGACAGAAGGAACAACTGTTGGGTGACAGGCCCACCCCCACAAAGGTGTTGAGGGGTCTAAAGAGGAGATGGCACCTAAATCGGAGTCAAAAATCAAGAGAGCAAGATTGAGAAGTGGTGATGAAGAGATGATCTAGAAGATGGGAAACAGCTTGTAGCACCAAGCCCAGGCTGGGCTCCCCTGGCTCGGGGAAGGGAAGGACCATGGGGCATCTTACCTGGGAAGCGGAAGATGGCAGGGGCTATCCTGAAGGCATTGATGCTTTGGGTCAGGAAGGAGAAGAGGCAGAAGAGCAGCAGGCTGGCTGTGACCATCAGGAAGGACAACGCCGTCCAGAACTTGGTGTCCAGGATGATCTGCAGGGGCAAGGGGAGAGCACACAGAGGCTGTGGGGACCCTCTTCCATACAGCCACTCATCCCTAATTCCTCCCCTGCCGCAAGGGAGATCATCCCTCAGCCACAAAGCTGCTGGGGTCATGTCAGAGAGCCAAGGGCTGAGCCTGGCTGTGGTGCCTGATCATCTCCCCCAGGGCCAGGATGGGAAAGGGCAAACTGAGGCTCACCTCCATGAGGACCGACAGCAACGCCGACGTAGCCACCGTGACAGCGAAGGACTCATAGTCGCCAACAACCTTGCTGCCGACGTGGTCCTCGAAGGCCCAGAGCGCGATGTAGAAGCTGGCGAGCGAGGTGCTGACGCCGTGCAGGAGGGTGATGCCAAAAACACGGTAGTTGAAGAGCTCGTCTTGCTGCCCGATCACATAGAGCTCAGGGAACTCCAGGCTCTTCTTGGCACTCACGTCCTGCCGGGAGGGGGCTGAGCATCACCGTCCCCACCCAGCCTGGGGAGCAGGATTGGGCCACCCCACCCAACACACCCTTCAGGAGAGCTGCAGTGAATCCCTCCATGAGCTTGCTCTGGGGTGATGGGGAACAGAGGCACCCCAGGCCCGGTGGTGACCAACAGATGCCCATCAATCTGCTTGGTACCATGTCCCAGCACAAAGAGCCATGCAGATGGGGTGCAACGACCACCGGGCTGATTCACACCTGCCGAAGATGCAGCCTCCAGGCACAGGGGCTGGATGCAGCCCGGTGAACCCATACCTGCTCCAGAAGGCCCATGGACAGCACGGGGTAGGTGGTGTAGAAAATGTTGTAGAGTGCAAGGAACCAGCCCTCATACAGAGGCTAAAAGGGAGAAGAAAGCAGCTGTGAGCTCAGTGGTACTTTGGAGAGACTCAGAAAAGGTGCCCAGGCACCAGGGCTGAGTCCAAGAGACGGACATCCAAACTCTGGGGAAATCCCCACGGACTGGAAATTCCCAATTTCCCTCATGGGAAATCCCCAGGCTCTTCATCAGCCCCACATTGTCTGCAGCGATTGGTGGGCTGTGGGGCCATGCTGCAGATGGAGATGGGGGGCTGGAGCCACACAGTGGTGGTCAAGTCACACTGATGGCCCTTGGGATAAAAGCTTCCATTTTGGAGGAAACCAGCTTAATGGTTTAACCTGCGTCTGTCTGAGACTGAGCTGCAGCTCACAAGGACATCCCAAATCTCCCCAGGTTGCTTTTCCCAATCCAGTCAGGTAAAAAGCAGATCACCAGTTGCATCTCAGCCAGGCAGCCCCAAAAAATTGAACAGCCCAATACCAGGGCAAGGGAGAAAGGACACCAAGGCAGTGATATGGACACATGCCCATCAGTACCAGGCACGAGACCTGCATGGGGTCCTCAGCAGGGGGTTGCAATATTGGTGTGCAAACCTCCACAGGATGGATGTGACCCCTGCTAACAGCAGCATCCCTCACCTGAGCCGTGAATCCGCTGTGGAAAGCGAACCAGACCTGGGCCATGAGGCCAGCAAAGGTCTTGTAGAAGAAGTAGCGGAGGAACTTGCAGATGCGCAGATATGCCCAACGGCCGTGGATGAACAGGAGGCGCTGGAGGTAAGAGAACTGCGCCAGGGCGTAGTCGCTGCACTGCACGGCTTGCATGCCCTCCAGCCCGCTGATGCCCACCCCGATGTCAGCGGCTGTAGAGGACAGGAGGGTGTGAAACACAGGTGGGAAGGTTTTCAGGGAGCCCAGTGCTTGATTTCCCTGTGGATTGCCCCCAGGCTGGTGGGCAGAGGGTGAATCCAGGAGTGATGGGCAAAGGGAAGAAGCCCCCTCCATCACATGCCATGGCTGCGGGAGTGACATGCCAGGCATGGTTGGGTGTGCAAAGAGCACAGCCCCATGTCAGGGCTGCTGGAGAGGGGCAGGGACACCTCTGCCAGCTGCCCAGGTTGGGGCTTGAAGTCTCATCAAGGTTCATCCCTGCTGCCAAAGCAAGTGGTCCACCCTGCTCTTGTCCCAGGCTGGTCCTGGTCCTGTGCCTCTTGCTCCCCTCCCGGCACAGCAACATGGAGAACTGGTTTGGGGGTTCCCCTCCCAGCTCCTCACTTCAAAGGAGAGGGTGAGGTGGTGGAAATGGCAGATGGGGCACCACCATTCCCCACCAGTGGGATGTGCCAGCCAAAACCCACGCTCCCCCCTGCCCCGAGCCTCACTTTTGATCATGTTGACATCGTTGGCCCCATCCCCGATGGCCAGCGTGATGGCCTTCTTGTGCTTCTTCACCAGCTGCACGATGAGGGCTTTCTGCTTGGGGGTCACCCTGCAGCAGATCACCGCCTGGCAGCTGGTGGCCAAGTCCACGAAGGCCTTCTCCACCAGACTCCCCTGCTCCTGTGAGTCTGTAGCCCTGCAGCAAGGCAGCTGCCACCACAGCCGCCCCTTCTTCTCCTTCAGCACCTCTCCCGTATGGAGGATTTTGTCCTTAGGGGAGAGCACACGCGGTTGGGACCTCACCCATAGCCTTCATAGCATGAGAGCCCCCCCGCAACTCAGCGATGCTCTTAAATCTTGCAGGTGCCACAAAAACATGACCCCAGTTTTCTCCAAGTTCATCATGCAGCAAGCACTGTGACCATGAGACCAGTTTGTCCCAGTATGACCACAAGAGCATGTGATTACCCCCCCAGCCTGTGTCATCCCAGAAGACTGGTGTGGTTGAAGCCCCCCAACACCAAATGATCAGTGCAAGGTTGTCCCCCTCTCCACTCTTCATTCCCCAGCCCAAAATGGGCTTTTCCCACCCCTTGGGCAGGAGGGGCATCATGTCCTCCATGTGCTGGTGCCACCCAGAACTTTGATAGCACCAGGGCAGAAACTGATCTGCCAGTGCAGGCAGAAGAGCATCCAAGTGCCACCTTACCAGGAAGTCCCCGCTGATGATGATAGCTCTCTTCTTATGGCGCGAAGCCTCTGAGTGCTGCTGGGAGAGGCGGCCGCTGCACAGGGCTTCCCCGCTGCCACTGAGGTGGTTGTTGCTCACCCAGCAAGCCTCGAGGATCTCGCTGTGCAAGGAGGGGGTGGTTGGAGCTGAGCTGAGGACAGTGGGCATGCTGCCTGGCTTCCACTGAGACCTACAGTTGGCCTTTCCCATCTCAAAGCCAGCTCCAGGGAGATGGGGCTGGTACCCACTGGTGGGGACAGTGGGGACAGAGCAGGGGCTCCAAGGGCTCACTGATACCAGAAATCAGCCTGTCTCCCCGTGGTTTAGAGGCTGGAGAGACAGCTTAAGCATTTTCTGGTCAAAGCCTGCTAAGAAAGAGAATGCTGTAGGGGCAGAAACAGATGGGAAGACCTGGAAAAGCATCGGCAGAAGAGGGCCATGGACATCCAGGCTGGGACAGGGAAGGAGAAGCATCTCTGGCAGAGTCAGGCTCTGCCCACCCTGCACAGGTTCCTATCCCCATGGGTGTCTTCAGCAGGGACAATATCCTGAACCAGGAGGTCATGGTTCCTCACCTGATCTCCTTCTCCTCCAGGATCTCCATGTCATCCGTGAGCAGCTTGCACGCGTACCCAATGTTCATTGCAGTCTCTGCAACATGCAGGTGTCAACGGCCGATGGTGCTGCCCCCCCATCCCAGGGCAGCCCCCAGCCCTCGGGTCCAACAGCCCTTGGTGGGCAGCAGCTGTTGGGGCCTCTGCTCCAGCTCTGTGCCATTGCTCAGATGGCTTCCCCTGCCTCAGTTTCCCCATGGGTGACATGATGTGTGGGATGTCCTGCTATTGTATATTAAAGGGAACAGCAGAACCTGATTGCTGCCCCCTCCCAGGATCTCATCTCTTCTCTGGTCCTGATTAGGGGAGAAGCTGAAATGTGTTGGTGGGGTCTGGGGTTGCCTCCACTGACCTTGTTTGTCTCCTGTCAGTACCCACACTTTAATGTTTCCCAGTTTCAGCAGCTGGATGGTCTCAGGGACTCCATCTTGCAACTTGTCCTCAATGGCCGTGGCCCCAAGCAGCTGGAAGGAGGGTGAGTGGGTGTCATGACATGGGGCAGGGCAAGATACGGAGGTGGGAATTGCCCCTGGATGCAACCAGGAACCCTTGTCCATGGATGGACATGACCTGATATATCTAACCCAGTGTCTACTGGCATGTCACAAAGTCACCCCTGCGGGGGAACTCCACCTGCCCTCCCACCCAGGGGACGGGTGTTGGGTTGGACACTTCACCCCCTCATCCTGGAGAGCTGAGCCCCACACTCCTGCCCTCTGTGGGACCAGCGCAGCTGGTTCCTCCTAACCCCCGGCCTCATCCCACCTGCAGGTTCTGCTCCATCTCCTCGTACAGCTTGTCCAGCTCCTGCGCGCGGTCCTGCAGCAGGACGCTGGCCTCGCGGTGCCTCCTGCTCCACTCGCTGTACTCGACCTCGCTCACCTCCTTGCTGGCCAGGCATAAAGTCCTCAGTGTCTCCTCTGCAAAGCGCTGCAGAGATGAGACGTCAGGTCTCCCTTGCCTCGACCAGGATGACTCTCATGGTGGACCAGGGCATCATGCCAGCCAGTCACAATGCTCCCATGGGCAGAGCCAGAGATGCTCCAGGATCTGAGAGTCTCCCCCTGGCTCTGACTCCCTCCCCCATCCTACAGCATCCCCATGAGCATCCTTGCAATGCACCTGGTCCATGCGGAACACCGAAGGTGCACTTGATGCCCTCTTAGCCCCTGTCCCATAGGCAGGTGAGGCTCCTAGAGCAGAAGGAAGAAAGAAGGACCAAAATCCTGAAGCCAGCAGGAGAAAGAGCAGCAGGGGACTCCAGGACACCCAGCCCAAAGCCAGCAGCAGAAAGACGAGCCCTTTCTGCCCCAGGCTGGCATGGGACTCACATCCAGTGCCATCTCGGTGAAGGTCTCATTGGGCCCTCGCCTCTGCAGTCTCTCCAGGATGACCGTGTCAGCCCCCTTGGTGTAGAGCCGGATCGTGCCCTGGGGGTCTCGCACTGGGAGGGAGGGGAAGGACAGCTTAGGTACCCAGAGAGATGGCTCCCACTCATCACTGTCCCCATGCAACGGCCATGCGGCAGAAGGCACCACAGGGGACGCTGGTGCTTTTCTGCCTGTGGTCATGGGAAGCACAGGAATTTCCCCAGATCTACACCACCACGAGGCAGGATCAGGCCTCAAGGACTGTCAGTTCCTTGCACACCTCCTCTGAGCCCCTGATTTACTCAGTCTCTCTTGGCTGCTCAAACACTTCTCAGCTGCCTTCACTGAGGTATCAGGGCGAGCAAAACCACAGGGTTGACCAGGACGATCCTTAGGAGCCCTGGTGCCTGTTGTGGTCAATCGCAGCCATCCCAGTGCCATCCCTTGTAGGGCTGAGTACAGAAGGGACCCTCCGTGTTCCCGGAGGGGCCCCCTGAGACACCCTGTCCTGCTCACCCAGGACAGACATCCTCTTGCGATCGCTGTTGAAGTCCAGCATGGCCAGCACTTTGTACGTCCTCTTCTTCCCCAGCTCACTGATGGTGATGGTGTCTTGCGTTCGGGCCAGAAAGATGTACCCCAAGTTCCTGGCTGCCAACACCAGCGCTTCTTCGTCTGGTGAAGCTGCCTGATAAACCAGCTGGCCTGCAGAAGAGGAGTAGGGGTTAGACAAGGAGAATCCCCGCCAAGCAACTCTTGGACATCTGAAACACCCTCTTCTTGCCCAGCACCAGCATTGTCTGTGGACACCCTAAAGTCCAAGCCACCAGGCTAGGGAAACTCAGTCCTACTTGTCTCATCTCTTCTGCTCATTGCCCCATGCAGGACAAGTGCCCACACTGGATTATCCCCCCTGTGCTTCTGTTCCAACTAATTAGCTTTAAAACAAGCCCAGATGTACATGTCCGTGATGCTAGGACAGCGGCACAAAGCATCCCCGGGCTCTCACGCCACCTGCTCCCTACACAGCAGAGCTTTGCTGGGCGATAGAAGAAGCCATTGCGGCCTCAATGCCTTGAACGGCAGCTTGACCCCTCTCCGAGCATGTCAACTGCCATGGCCAACCCACCACCCTTGTCCTCCACCATGACAGTGTGGCAGATGGCCAGCAGCCTCAGGAACTCCCTCAGCACAGGGTCACTGTCCCGCCGGGCGGCTTCCAGCAGCGTCGCATCGCAACAGTCCATCTTCTTCTCCCTGTGGTGGTTCCAGGTCAACCCTGACCCCTGCAAGAGGCACAGGCAGACTGCAGGCGCCCGAGAGAGACCGAGCACGGGGCTCTGCACCGGGGATGCTGCTGGGTTGCAATACCGCAACCCTGTGCTGGCACGGTCCCATCCAGATCAGAGTCCGTAAGCCGAGCTCTGCATTGCCTACACCAAGGTGGTGAGTATAAAAAGGTTGGGAATAAAAAAAAAATAAAATCAGAACTGCATTATTCTATAAACCTGGGTCCCCTGTCCTTAACTGGCAGCTGAGGACTGGCAAACTCGCCAGCCCAAGGAAACACATACCACCCTCTTACAGCATGGGGCCCCACTGTAAGCAAGCTGTGCTCCAAAACAAAAGGCTGGGCCTGCTGCCGGTGTAATCGATAACTGCTACGACTTTGGCCCCGATGAGGAGCAGCATCTGGTCCCATGTTACATGGGAGAGGGGAGTTACGCACCGATGGCTGCTTGTTCTCACGGCCTGTGTCTGTACCTGCCAAAATAAAAATAATTCAATTAATAGAGGGCTGGCAGGGAGCATCACTAGTGGGGGCTGTGGGCAGTTTCTCTAGAAGGGACTGCTGCTTTTGCTGGCCAAAAGACTGGTAAAAAGGGACAGGTTTTCAGCATCTGCTCAGTGTCGGTCATGAGCCAGGCTCTGTTAGGATAGCCAGGTTTGACTTATTTGGCTCTTGGACTGTTCAGACTTTTGACACGTTTTTAATGTTAAAAATTCAGGTCTAGCTTTCCCCTGCCTTTCCTGGGAGACTGCAGCTGGCCAGAGACCGGCGGGATTACGGGATGCTGCTATCAGAGAGGTGCAACACGATGCATCAGGCAGGGAAAAACTGGGTTTATTCCTGCTTAAAAACTTTGCTAGATTTTTTTTCCCCCCTCTTTGTTTTTATCACTGTCCATTTGTCTCAAGTGCCTGATACTTATCTCAGGAAAAAGGAGCTCCATGCTAAAGCTCTGGCCTGCCCTGCTCACTAAATTTCACTAATTAAGCACTGAGACAGCTCCCAGAAGCCAGCTGAGAGCTCGAGTAAGTATAGCAGTAAGAAGAGGAAGGACTTGGCAATTCTTGGGTTTCTAAGGGGAAAAACAAGCAGAATCATTAAAAAAAAAAAAAAAAAAGCAAAGAGCAATTGCAGGCACTCGCTGTAAAGAAACAACATAAGGGGAATGATAATTTCTTTGCTTCCTCCATAGGTCACCTGAAAGCCTCGAAGTGCCCCGATTTGGAAACCAAGCTGGAGATTCACCAGAAAACAATGCAAAGAAGAAAAGCAAAACCTCCTTTTTCTCTCCAAAACCTTCACAGAAAATAAAAATCCATGGGCTTTACTGGCCCATCACCCTGTGGCTCCTCTGCCTGCCCCGTCCTGGCCACCTGGGCCAGCATCAGCTAATTATTCCAGGTGGGACCCATCTCACTCAGAATATGTGTTTGCCATGTAGCTGTGCTGGGCGCCTAACCCCAGGCTCCCTTTTTTATCAGGGAAAACCTAGCTGATCTCACCTGGGTTTGGGGCATGATACATCTCCCGAAAGGTAGGCACCCATTTTAGGAGGGCAAAATTGTGCCCTAAGTCCATGCACTGGGAACGTGAGACGTGGTGGCCCCTGCAAAGCGCTGATAACATGGGAGATGAGAGCAAGCTGAATTCCTACAGCATCTTCTGTCTACACGCTGGACCACCAAGATCAATCCGCATGCCCCAAGCTTCCTAGCAAGCCAGGAGGGGTGGAAAGAACCAATTCAAGGTTTACCTAACTCAGGAGTCCCTACAAACTTGCTTCCACCAAAAGTTACCGTAGATGGTCCCATTGATACAGCATTTCTTGAAGCTCATGATGTTTTGTGTCAAGGTGCCAGTCTTGTCCGAGAAGATATATTCGATCTGGCCAAGCTGATCATTGAGGCTGGTGCTTCTGGCTTTTGCTGGAATGTCCTTGACAGCATAATACATTTCCAGATCCCAGTTGATAAAAAAGCTGTTCACCAGATAGATGAATTCAAACCTAGGGAGTCAGGTAGAAGAAAACTTACACTGGGGAAGGAGATATTGAATTACTCACATCCCAGGGGCACTTGGGGATCTGACCCAGGGCAGAGGGGAACTCCGCACCTGGATCCTATTGCTCTGAGCTTGGGGGAAGCAAGAGGGTTTTCATTGTTCATGGCCAAGTTTCCAGAAGGTTCATCCTACTGGACTGAGAGCCCACTGGGTCCCAGGCAACTGGGCTCCCCTCTGGAAATCTGGCCCTTGATGACAAAATTCATAGATCTGGAGATTCAGTGAAGGGCTGAAAAGTTTGGAAACTGCTTCTTCCAGCACAAATTTTGATTATTGCCTGCTCACAACGGCTGTGCCCTTCTCTTCCCCACCCTGCTGCTGCTCACTGGGGAAACACCACCTTCATCAGTCTCATCCTCAGCCTGTCCACAATTTCCAACATCAGTACGTGGCTTTGCACCTCTTTTCTGGCTTTTCTCTGAGATCTCAAAGCACGTCATCAATGTTTGTAGGATACACACCCCATCCATCCTTACCCTCTTATGGCTAAGGGAACGTATGGGAATGACTTGCTCAGCTGGATCTTTTGTGCGGCCCCATTTTGTGGCTGCAAACCAAGGTGCCAGCTGATGGCCAAGGGCAGGGAGCGGGGAACCGATCTCTGATTTCTTGCAAGCTCTGTTTTTCTTACGTTATATACATGGACATGGGTATGATGATGCTCAGGAGGATCGTGAAGCCCCAGAAGTTGAAGAAGGCCTGCTGGGCAGGGGTTGTGTGCTTGTAGAGAGCAGAGAGGTAGCTGTGCTTCTCCTGGAACATCCTGGCCCAGAACCCAGAGGCAATGGCGAGGCACAGCGACGTGACCAACAGCACCAGGAAGATCTGAGATGGGAAGCCAGGATGAGAATGTCCCATCACACAGAGCCCACCAGACTCTTTTCTAGGACCAACCATTGCCCCTTCCAGACTGTTTGTCTCATTTAGCTGTAAACCTGCAGAATGGTGTCCTTGTGCCTGAAGCTGGTTCTCAGAGCTCATCCTGGGCAGAGATGAAGGATCACAGCACCTATTTCAGCTTGACACATCCACAAACCAACTTTCCCACCCTCCTAATTGCCTCAGACACCATCTCCCTGGACAAGGGGTGTCCTGCAGCCTTCCTGCTGAAGTTACCAGCAAACAGGAATGCTAGTGGCCAGTCTGAGAAGTGATGACACTCAACCACCAGGAACCCGAATAAGAGCCATCCAATCCATTGTTATGACCACGCTGCTTTGCTTCCCACAGAGGAAAGGGTCCTCCTTCCCCCATCCTCCATCTGCTCTGTGCTGAGCCACAGCCTGCAGATCCCTCGGCACAAACCACCTCCTCGGACCTACATGGTTGTGGATGAGTAAAGCAGGCCAGGAGGGGTTGGAGATCCTGAAGACAGCAGCTCCCTGGTCCAAGGGGCTGCTCTACAGCTGAGGACTGTAGAGCAGCTGTCAAGGTCCAGGGTTCAAGCAACACAACCACCACACAGACTGCTCCAGACCCAGCAACTGCCACTTCCTGGGAACATCACTTGGTATTTGCCCGTAACATGTTAAACCCAAGATATTTTGAGCAAAATATTGCAAGCTTAAGAAAATCAGCATCACCCAAGCAAGCAGCCTCTCATGAGAAGGCTTGTGAGCAACCCCAGGAGGCCGGTGGGCCAGGGCAGGAGGTGTTTGCACCACACTCACTATGATCACCAGCCGGTCCATCATGCGGTCCAGCTTGGTTTTCTTCCGCTTGATCTTTCCACAGTTCCTCATAATTTTGGAATCAAATCCTGGACGAGAAACATTTTAGAAGTAAAAACGCAAGTCCACAGCCCCCAAAAGGTTGACTTGCAGCTAAGTGATGCTGGTTTCCTCCATAACAACATCTCCCCACCTCTGAAGACTTCAGAGGACCCTTGATCAGTGGTTAATCAAGCCATGGCTGCACACTTGGAGAAGTGCTGCTTACACCAGATCTTAACCCACCCCTCTACCCACAGCTACTCATGGCCAAGCTCTCAGCTGCACTGAGCCATCCACACAGGAGGCCACAAAGCGAAATGGATCCAGGACGTGATGCAGCTGAAATATAACCTGGGTTAAGCAGATGTTTGGTACCACCACATCATCTCCCTTCCAGCGAGCCCAACACCAGCAAAGCTTGGGACAAACTTCTAGGGGCTTGGTTATAGCAGCAGGTCTTCCCACTTTGTACCACCTGAGAATGAGACCTCCTGATGCTAGAAGCACTTGGGCAGCTTAAAACCCCGGGGGACCTGAGTATTTTCTGCTCTTCCTGATCTGGGCCTGGGCACTCACCTGCGTAGATAACCAAGCCGTAGCAAATGTCAGTGTTGCGAAGCTTGCAGCCTCGCAGCAAGATCCTTTCGCTGTTGAGCGAGTAGGTCTCGCCCCTCCACTCCAGCGTGCCGGTGAAGCTGTGCATGCGGCTGTTGGGCTCCTCACAAGTCACTCTCCCTTGAGCAGAGGGCACGATTCAGGTAATGGCTTTGGGGGAAACGAGAGGTCCTTCCTCTCCCCCTGCCACATGTGCCCCCTCCAAAGAGGGGTGCTGGGGGCTTCTCAGGGGAGATTCAGATTTTGCCAGGGCATCTCCAGATGCAGCTGGGATATGGATGGCTCAAATTAAGGTCAGGCTAAGGTGGAGGGCAACCCTGCAGTGCTGGGAGGGTGCTCAGTCCAGGAACCGCACTGGGCTATAAAATTGGACAAGGTACAAACCCCCTTCATCCCCAGAGCCTCTGAGAGGGGAGTCTGCATCCTATGGAGGACCAAAGGGGAAAAAAATCCAGGGTCTGAGCTCAGGTTTGGGAGCCAAGCACTTGATTCCAGTGGGAAAATCAAGATCCAGGGCAGGGGGAAGGTGCGCAACCCCGATGGATCCATCACAGAGCCACTCTGCTGGGGAAGGGCCTCCATGCAAGGTCTTTTGGCAAGAACCACCCTCCAGCCTTGCAGGCAGGAGCAAGCGCAACCTCCGGTTAGGCTGATGCCACTTGGTGCCTGAGGGGACAGAGACTTCCCGAGGCTGAACCGATCCCATCCCAGTGGGATGGCCACATCCTCGCCCGGCCGGGAGACTCACCATCAAAGGTGGCCATGCTCTCCTCGCTCACCAGCTCCTGGTGGGTGACCAGAAGGGCTTGTCTGAACTTCAGGTTCGTTTCCCTACAAAGAAGAGCAAGGGAGGGAAAAGTAAAACAAGGCTTCAGGGTGACAGAGCTGTTAATTCTGCTGTTGGACCCATGGGACAGAGATGGCCATTAATTATCAGGTGATTACATGAGTGATGGCAATGAAAAGCGAGATAGGGACCTATCATGCCAGACATCGAGCACTCATGCAGGGAGGAAGCTCTGGCCTGGAGACCCTGCCGTTACATCATCCTGCAGACAGAGGTGGGAGGGACGGGCAGCTGCTGTCCTCAGCGTGGCTGGGAGGGAGCCAAGAGATGGAGAGAGATGCCTGAGGTCACCAGCTGCTCTGTTGAAGCCTCAAAAGTGTTTTTGTCTTCCCATTTTCAAACTTTGGGGCTCAAATCCCATTTCTGGGATGTCTGTAGGTTTAGCTTTTGGTGGATCCCCCACATCCCATGGTTTCAGCTGGACTTGCAGCCCTCCCAGCATGCCTGACCGCCCCCCCCCCCCCCGCCATGCCAGGGGGTCCCCAAGACTGGAGGCTTCAGCCGTTGGCTGGGATGTCTCTGCCCCTCTCCCTCCATGGCAATAGTGGTCCCCTGCCCCTCTCCTCACCCATCGATGTCGGCAGTCTCCACGTAGCACAGGCTGCTGGGCTCCGAGCTGCACAGCAAGAGCATGTCGGCCTTGGAGAGCAAAAAGGGGGAAGAGAGCACCGGGCTGAGCCCCTCCTTGCCAAAACTCCCCCCCGCTGCCCCCGGCACGCAGCCAGCTCTGGGGCCCTGCTCACCGGGACGAAGCTGTCCTTATGCAGGCGGACGATGTCCCCAACGCAGATGTCGCGCCATTTCTGCCAGCAGAACCTGCAGGAGAATTAAGAGGGAAATTTTTATCCTTGCAGAGCAGAGGGAATGGGGACCACAGCTGTTTCTGTCCTCTGGACCAGCCTGTGTCTGTCCCAGCTCCTTGCATGAATGGGGTCTCCAGATTGTAGGTTCCTCTGTCACCATGGTACCATCTGCATGACCGAAGGATGGCTGAGCACTGAGGATGGCACAGGACCCATTTGTCACATCCATATCCCCTGTACCTACAGGTGGCAGGGACTTTCAGCCCCCTGGCCACAGGTGGGAAATGTTGGTCCTTCCCTGGACCAGTGTTTAGCAGGAATATGACTCCATGGGTTAGATATGAAGACTTGGAGGAGCTTCTGTGACCAGGAAACCCTCCTCCCAGAGTATCACAGCAAATTAGGGCTTTTTTAGACCTGTTGTCTGTGACTGGGATACAATCATTCCTACAGGGGAACAGCTGGACCTGCAGCAGCTTTTGGGAGGTGATGGGAGTTTGCAGAGTCAGGGACATTCCCACCAAACCCCTTCTCAGCTGCTATGCTCAAGGATGCTCAGCACTTCAGATGATCCATCGTTCCACACAGGCCTGGAAAACACGGGTACAGCTTCCCAAAGCCCCTCACCTCTTCCCAGACAGGATTTCACATGGTCTGCTGTTGATGTTTCTGTCACTTTGATGACGACCCTGCACAGAGGAGAGAAAGAAAGAGGCCAAAAGAAAGGGATGGGCCATGCCAGACTTCCTTGTGCCATGAAAACAACCTTCTTAATGCCACAGTCTGCCTCCTTAGCCCCAGGGCAAGATCAGCTTTCTGAAGCAAGCAGAAGATGTATTCTGATGAATAAAGAGGCAAAATTCCCCCAAGGTATTTCTGGGGACCAACCTGGGAATATAGCCATGGGTTAAGATATTAATGATGACAGAGATGGAGGTCTAGACCTCAAGGAAAACAACCAGCCAGTCACATCCTTCCCAAGGGAAAATACAAAGCGTTTTGGACATGGTAGAGTTGATGGTACCTCAGGAGCAACAAATGACAGCAACTCCCAAGCTTTTCAGTTCACTCTGCAGCAAAGGGGCCCTTTCAGCTGACCATCCCCCATAGGATCTACCCCCGACACTCACAGCCCTTTGCTCCAACCCATACTCACAATGTCATCGATCAGGTCTCGTAGACCCCGGATGGTGAGAAGGCAGCTCAGGGGGAACAGCAGAGTGTACCAGGGCAGCGTGGAGATCTCAGGGAAGGTCTAGAGAGGGAGAGTTTTACACCACTGGCACAACTTTCATCCCACCTTGGGACACTTTAGGTGACTGAGTAACTCCCCAGCTCCCCTCCCCAGCCAGCACTTGAGGATGGCAGGAACCTGTCTAAGACAAATCAAATCAACATCTCTGTCTACACGGAACTGTTTTGTTGAATTTCCACCTCTTTCTGAACTGGATGTGTGAGATGCATGTGGGTTACTGAATTTGGAGGGTAGGATTTCTATTTAGGCATGGTCTACAAGAGCTTAGCTTACATCCAAATCCAATCAGTTTAAAGTAACCAAACTCAGCGTAGGTTAAACCCCTCAGAGTTCATGGAAGACAATGAACACCACTGAAAAGCAGCATCCTCGACACCATTTTAGACTGGAGTCCCTTACTCTAAAGACCAGACAACCCTCCTTTGCCTGACAGTCTCACACACACTTGCTCTTACCTTGGTGTCCATCTCACCTGTAAGAGGATGACAAAGACGAAGTAGATGTTGGCCATTCGGTGGAACTGCTCGTAGAGGTTCAGCGGCAGGAAGGTAAAGATGTTGTACTTGGCTGTCTTAATGGCATTGCCCTGCAGAAGAAACGCAGGTCAAAGCCACAGTGGGAGTTCAGCCACATGAAATCAAGGATGTCTTTTGAAAATGCCAAAAACATTCTGGTATTTTTAGGACTTCTCAACTTTTTATGGCGTAAGAGATGCCTTTAAAAATTTACAAAAGCCATAAGGAAAAAAACTTTATTAGAGCAAAGGGCCATATGACTTAAAATTGAAACAAAATATTTTGTTTCTGATCATCTAAAGCATACCTAACTGATCCCCAACAATATGGTCATTATTCAGCTGGAAAAAAATCTGGTTTTGTTCAATCAAAATTTCTTTCAAAAAAAAAAAATCTTTCTTTTGAGTTGACCATCAGACTAAAAAGTATCCTTCATACAGTTCTGCTCCTTGTCTGACAGCTTCTGAGGGCATCTGGGGCACCAGGGAGGGAGCAGCCCCTTTCTCTTCATTGAGGGTTCCGTATGTGACTCTCCATCCTCCTGGATGTCACTCCGCAGCATCTCTGTTGTGTCACCCCCAGCCACCACCAGCTCAGGAGTCAGGGGCTGAGTAAAGAAATGGCCCAGGCTGACTCACCGCATACTTCTTCTTGGTCAGACAGAAGGCAAATTTCTTCTTGAACTGCATGTGGTAGTTTCGGTCGTTGGCCCTCACCTCCCAGGTGAAAGCTGGAAAAGCAAGAGGATATCCACCAGCTCTCACCAGAGCCAGGCCCTGGCCATCAGCCTCTGGCCTCCAAGGACACAAGGACCAGTGATGGTGCCACTGGGCTGATGGTGACCCACTGCTGGCAAGATGGGTTTTCCATAGTGCACCTCCAGCTTGAGAGCAGCTGGAGGTACAACTGGGACAGAGCTGGATCTGTGGGGTCAGCTGGGTCACCGAATGGACAGAGCGGGCAGGAGGCCAGAAGCTTCCAGAGATGTAGGAGTGCTGTGCACATTTCTCTGAGCCTCAGGCTGACCATCTGGGCTCAGGTTTTAGTTTAACAGTATAATCAGGCCAGGTGAAGGATGACTCCTCCAAGCACAGTCTTTGCTATTCTGAAGGCTGGTGGTTCCTCTCCTAATTTCATTTTTGCTATCCCAGTGCAGATACCGCCAAGCAAGGGACATCCCACCCATGTTCCCCAACTCCTGCACCCCAGCTGATGGTCAATCCTTCCAGACCATTTCACCCCAGATCTATTTCTTCCCCATCTCACAACCCTGTCCCACATTCAACTTTCTCATAAACTATCTAAAAAAAGGAAAAACCCCAAACCACACTCATTGCACACTGACCTGGCAGCTGCTTCTTTCCGTGCAGGCCGTCTGAGGCTGGGTCTTGCACAGCCATGTTGGCACCGCTACCAGGATCTAGGAACAAGGACAACCCAAGATATTTGCAACACTGAGCAATGACAGCGTGATCCCACCGGGATGCTCCAACATCCCAAAGCTGGGCCCTCCACCTCTCCAGGGCAGGACATCATGCAGAAGGGACACTCTTCTGGGCACAGCTGGGGATGGGTGTCTTTCCTGAAGCCGCAAACTCACTTAGACCTTTTTACCACCCCAGAGATATAAACCCCCAGTCCTCTGTAGCCATCTGAATGTCACAGATCAGTGACATCAGGCTGAATATTTGTCATCAGAAAATGTCTGTCTCCCTTTGATGCCTGATGTTCTTTGCCCTGCCTTTTGCAGGACCAGCCACAGCTCAGATCTGAATTGAAATCCACTTCACCCTGGCATTTTTTCCCAACAGTCACAGATTTGCCCTTCACGGGTGCCTTACACTTACTCAAGCCTTGCGTGGGCATTGGCGCTGGGGGTTGCCTGGATGGACCCCTGCCTTCTCAGTGTCCTCAGGGATGCTCAACGGCTTTGGCGTGGGTCATCTTTCAGACCCACCTCCGCCCAGTCCCAGCTGCCCATGACAACTCAAAGACATTTTTCCCCTCTGAGAAAGTTATGGGAAATCATTTGAAGTCATCAGCGAGGAAGAGAAACTCTCCCTGTCCTGCCATCACACCCGAGCATCCGTCATGCCTAGAGAGCAGCTACCTTCATCAATGACAAGATTTCCCTTACGCTCAGTAGCTCAGTGACCTTCCCTGCAGGGATGTTAGGGAAGATTAATTAATGTTTGTGAAGTGCTTTGTGATGCTTACATGAAAGGAGTCAGTGAGGTATAAAGCATTAATTACCTTATTATGAAATAATCCTGCACAGAAGTCTGTCCCTGCCATTATTTCTTATCTCACTCCTTTGATCACTTCTTTTTTTCCATTCTTTCACCAAAGTGTCTACTTCTCTTCCTCTTGCTCCTCATGGTACAAGGCAAATTTGATATTGGTTTGTCCCGACACACGACGCTGCTCTGAGATGGTCTCAGATGCCACCAGCTGGGCCAGAGCTGTCACCCCATCCCAGGTCAAAGAGACTCTGAACAGCAACACGGGCAGCACCTCAGCCCCTGCGTCCAAGAGCTTGCCCAAAAAAAGCTTTGACCCGCAACATCATCCTTCTTTACCACTAAGGACCTGACATTTGTTACTGTACTTGGATCCTAAATGACACCCATGAGCTCAGCACGTTTGGGACCCAGCTGTATCTTCACAGCACGGCTGAGAAGGAAGGAAGGGCTGCAGGGAGCTGCTGTGGGTGGTGGGACACTCATGCTACATCCCACAGCTCCAACTACCATTTGTCCCACAGATAAGAGGGAGAGGGAAGAGCAGGGATGCCTGGAGGGATGAGATTTCTTCCATACCCAGTCGCACAGAAGCCCCTTGGTGCCTACACTGGCTGATCCCACTTCATCTGGGCAAAATAAGGTGGCAAAGGATTTGACACAGAGAAATGCAAATCTCCCGTCTTCCTCCCTGCTGTGATCCCGCTCATGTCCTTGGCCCAGTGAAGCTGTCAGCCTGGGACATCTTTCCCTGCAGCCAGCCAGTTCTGGGCTGCATCTGGTTGCAGAGAGACCGAGCTGCCCTCCATCTCCTGCTCCTGGCAGGCGGGTTTCCCTGCCTCCGCCTAACAGAGGGGTGGGCTCCCCCCGACCACGCAGGGGTACCTCCTCCTCATGGACCATAAACAGGCCAAGGGATACGGGCTAAATGGAGGTACCTGCACCGTAGGGAACATCCAACAGGAGACAAGATGAATCTCAGAGTATCCAGAATGGGGAAAACTGAGCCACCTGCTCACACCCCTCTAAACCAGCCGGTGCCCCTTGGCTCGTACTGGTGGAGGCAACCATCCCTGCTGTGACTCCAACACTGGGCCAGGGCACAGCAAGGTCCTCACCAGCCCATCCATCCTGCAGTCCCCAACCATGGGCAAGCAGGGCAGAGCCAGGGGTGGCAGCCAGGGTCAACCCCAAGCGCAGATCTCCAGTCAAGCTTGCGACGATGAGGTAGGTCCAGATTCAAGTTGGGAGGTCAACACGCAGGTCAAGATCAGGTCTGGTGACAAAGGCCAAGGTGAGACATAGCCCAGTGGTTGCTGGGCAGGTCTATCGGGACAAGACAGCTCCAAGGCCAAGCCAGAAAGTCAGTCCACGGGTAGAGGGCTGGGTTCATGGCCAGGCACAGGCATATGGCCAAGCTGGAGACAGACCCACCTACAATAAAATTTAGGCTAGGACTGAGCCCCAGGGCTGAGCTTAAATAGAGCCCTGTGCCCATGGGCAGGTGTGGGAGAGGTCCCAGGTGAGGCTGCTTGGGGTCATTAATGCCTGTTAGTGTCCTCAGGGCCCTGACCCCTTGCTCCAAGCATCTTCTGACCTTGCTCCAGGACATTAATATTAAAGCTGAGGCCAACAGTGATGTGTGCCAAGGTGTTGGCTTGAGCTCGCTGCTTCCACACCAGCAAATGCTTTAATCAAAGGGTCTAAACCTGCCCTGCCCTGAGTGTCCCTGAGATACACTGGAGGACCTTCGTTTGTCTGTGGTCATCCTTCCAGAAGGTCCCTCTTGTGCTCAGGATCTGGCCTGAAGTTGAATATCCATCATGTCCCCGCTGCGCTTGGCATCTCTGAGCCCCATCGTACCCAGCAGCGATCGCCATTGCCCCCTCCGCGCGCCTCTCATCGGCTCCAAAGCACCCCCGTTCCCGGGTGATGCCAGACCGAAGTACAGCTAATTAAGCACCTGCAGTTGGCAGATGCAGGACCCTCTGTGGAGCTGAGTGCCGTGCAAAGGCAGCTGGGAAAACAGCCCCTTGCCAGAGCCCAGGAGAAGGGGGAAAAGGGAAAAAAAGGGAAAAAATAAGAGAGTGATTCAAAGCACTAGAGAAATGCTTCCAAGGAGGTATCCAAGAAACCTCCGTTCCAAGAAACCTCTCTACAAACCTCACTCATCGCCTCAATAATTAGAAATAAAAATTGCACTTTGGGTAAGCGGGAACAGGCTGGAAGCGGGTGCCAGGGTGCCCTGCCAGCCCCAGCTGCGTGGGCTGGTGGCCAAAACCCTGCACCAGCCCCAGCCCACAGCTTCCCAGGGCCAGAAAGGGCCAGCGATGGCCAAAGGCACGAGACATCCTCTGGCCACTGCTCCACACCTCATCTAGACCAGCAGTGATTTATTAACCTACAGGATGTTCCTCCAACTCAATGCCTGGGATGAACTGGCCGGTCCACCCGGCCCGGCAGAGAACGTCCCGTCCTGCTGGTGCCTGAGGTCTCCAGCTGTGAAGCAGCGACGCGGTGCTGCTGGGTGCTAACAAGACCCAAAGCAGGGCTTTCTCACCCAAAACCCCATAGTTTTAGGCTAGCGGAGATTTGCATGGCTGAAAACAAATAAACCAGTTTTAAGCAGGAACGGGCACCGTGCCACGAGGGTTTGGCCTGGGTTGGTGAAACACGCAGAGATTTATGGTGCTCGCTAATCCAGCCCAGTACTATGGGGTTTCTGTGATGGTTTTGTTTCTGAAATCTCCGGATAAATGTTGAGTTGTTGCTCAGTACAGGAATTAGTGAGAGACGTGTTGGGCTCCCTGCGAGCGCCCAGCAGACCCAGCACAGCCAGTGCTCACGGCTGGCGGTTTCTGGTCGCCCTTCTGTCCCTCCTGTTCCCTCCCAGACAAATAAAAAGGGGGGATGGGACCAGCCTGACCCCCCCATCCCCTGCCTGGGGCTGGTGGGCACTGCCGTAACCAGCCTTGCGAGTGCTGCTGTCGTTCACCCGATCGCAGCATCCCCGTGGGACCCCAGCCGGTGCCCTGCCACCCCGGGGACCCCTGCTCGCCGCAGCTCCAGCACCACCCCAGGCTCGGCCCCATTGTGACAGCCGTCGGTGACACCGGCGCGAGGACGGGCGATGAGCAGCTGGGTGGGTGCGATCGGCAGCGGCCGGCTCACGCCTCCTCCTGCCCTCGTCACACCGGAAACGCCCCCGCGCTCCGGCCGGGCGGATCACGGCTCATTAAAGCCTCTTGGGGTTTTTTCCCCAGCTCTGAGGACATGCCCGGGCCATGAGTTTCCCTCTGCTCGCCCTATTTTTTTTTTTCCCACCTGTTTTGATGCGACTCCAGGTGAAAAGGCGGCTCCCCCATCCCCATCCCAAAACGCTCCTCTGTGCCCAGCATCCAACCGCAGCACTGTTAGAGGGGGGCTGCCCTGGGCTCCCCGCTTCTCCCCAGGGAGAGATGCAGCTCCCAGGAAAGCCCCGAAGGACCCGCTGGCAATGAGCCCCCCACCGCACCCACTGCCCACTTGGGTCCCATCAGCACCCGTGGGACCCAGCAGCACCCGTGGGACCCAAAGCAAGAAGGAGGAGGAGGAGGATGGCAGCTCTTGGGACCTGCTGCCCTGAGGGGGGTCCCCCCGTACCTGCACTGATCCTGCCCGCAGCCCTGCCGAGAGCCTGGGGCAGCCGCCGAGCTCCTGCCACCACAGCGCTGAGCGGGACTGCTGCCACCCATCCTGCCCCACGCAGGGACCGTGGGGACAGCCCATGCCACACCTCCGGCCCTGGCCTCCGCAGGGACCTGCCTCCCATCCTGGCTGCCTGCCTCTCCCTGCCTGCTGCCGGGGCTCCCTCGCTGGCACCCCCCAGGGCTCCCCCTCCTTTCTGGCAGCCGGGCACAGCTCGAAACCTGCCCTGATTTATCGTCTCGGTGCGGCTTGGTTCGAAACAACCCGGAGCTGCTGCGGCAGGAGCTGTTCCCGTGGGATCTGCCAGGGGACGGGGACACGGTGTCAAGGCCAGGGCGTCCCTGCCACCGTCCCGGCAGAGAGGCAGGTGGTCCCAAACTGGGTCCAAGGGCAACGGGGGGGCACGAGCATCTCTGGGGCAGTGTTCAGTCAGAGAGCAGGCAGGTTTGGGCAGCGGGGGCACTGGGGCTGAACTGGTTTCACTGGGGAGCGCTCAGTCCCCTCCAGAGCCCCCAGGGTCTGGCAGCAGCTCGGGGGGGGGCTCAGGCTGTGCCTTGAAGACCGAGGAAGAGGAGGCTGAAGGCACAAACGAACTGCGCCGCCTCCGAGCAGCCCCGAGGTGACAGTGCCGGGAAACCCAGCTGGGGACAGAGGCTGCCTCGTTAGCGATGGCGGTTAACGAGACAAGAGCCTGCCCGGTGTCTCCCTGCTCTCCATCCCACCCTGCCTGCATCCCGCACACCTGCAGAGCGGCCCCACCGTAGTGGTCCTGCGTTAGCCATCATTAGATTAATTGCTTGCTGCAATTAACCACAGAAACCCGGAGGCAATTATAACCAAGTGCTGGCCCGACAGTCCATAAAGCATTTACTGCACAGCCATGAATAACTCGTTCAAGGTCCATAAACACCACGGCTGCACCGTGTCCCCATGTCCCCATGTCCCCGCGGGGCGCTGGGTGATACTGGCCAGCACCTGACCTGTGGCAGTGGGGGCAGATCTGGGTCCGTCCCCATCCTGGGAATGCTCCTCGCCTCCTGAAAAGGGAGGGGAAAACCTCACCCAACCCTTGCCCAAGGGGCTGGTGCTGTGAGATGAACCAAATTAACGAGTTATCATTAATTCTCACGCAAAGTTGGTGAGCAGCAGCACGTGCCATTTTGAAATAAAGCGTGGGAGAGGTTTGGGTCACAGCGGGCAGGATGGGACATTTTAGTTAAATGGTCTGAGCAGACGTTTGCGGTGAGAGCAGGTACACGCTGGAGCTGGGGTCGGGGAGTCTCCATCCTTGGCCGCGGTGGGCTCCGGCCGGCCCCGCTGGGAGTTTTTTTTGCATTTTCGCAGCTCCAGATAACGACCATTGACGTTAACCCAACCCCTCTCTCCAAATACAAGCCGAGTTTCTCCCTTCCCTTGCCCCGAGCCCATCACCTGCCTTTTGAGCCTGCTTCTCCTCCGGCAGCTCCTCTGCTGCGGCAGTGATCCCTGGCAGCTCCCGCGGCGCTGACGCCTGGCCCTGGAGCAGCATCCATGAGGAAATTCAACATTTTGGCCCTCATCTGCCATCTCCTACCTGCTGCCCTGTCCCTGCCACTCCCTCGCCACCGGTGACACGTGCAGCTCTGGAGCCCCGCAAGGCCCTCGGACGAAGGCGGCACCGGCACCACTGGGAAGGGCCGGCAGCCACTTGAGCATGGTGGGGACAAACCCCAGCCCCAAACCTCCACGTTCCTCTGGCTTTTGCAGACGCTCGCTGCTTCCGCCAGCGGCGGGCCAGATCCGGAGGAAGGAAAGGGTTTTCCACATCCCACCCCAGCGTCCCCCCCGCAGGGACACGTGGCGGCAGCTTCGGGCACCCAGGAACCGATAATGCTGGCGGAGAACGGCCGAGGTCACCCTGGCAACTGCGGCCAGCGAAGATGACATTTTTACCAATCAATCGCCCCCTGCAATTAACTGAACCCCTGCCCTGGTGCAATTAAGCCAGCGCCGGGAGGCCGCGCACAGCCCAGCGCCGGGGCGGAGGATGCTCCGCTGGGTGCCACGATGGCCGTCCCAACGCGTCCCCCGCTCTGGGGGCACGGAAGACCCCGGTGGGGGCCGGATCCCGTGTGCAGCCTCCCACGCTCGCAGGGAAGAGTTAAACCTTTGAGCCTGGTTTTTACCTTCGGTCGTGGGCCGAGCTGCTCCAGGTGCCCTGTTCCAAGCGGCCGAGCAGCTACAAAGCCCCGTTTGTTCGGAGAAAATAATAATAATAATAATTTAGAAATGTTTCCCTGCGGGACAGGGGCTGTTTCTCAGCCTGGGAGCAGCCCCATGCACAGCCCCTGGCCTCAAGCCGGCACCTCCCCGGGCTCCCGTTAACGCCCCAAACGTTGGTCCCGGCTTGGCCGCTGGCAGACGCAACCGAGGGGGCCGTCGCGGCGCGATGGACGGGCAGCGCTGCCTCCGGGCACAGCTGCTGCCTCCCACCAGCCCCCAGCCCAGAACTGCTGCACGCAGGGACGGTGGAAGGAGCGAGCGATGCCCTCGGCACCCAGCACCCGCCTCCAACACCCAAAAACTCACCCCCCACCCCAAAACCTGCACAACCAGTCGGCTGCTGCCCTCCTTCCTCCTCAGTACCCGCACCCGCACCCTCCTCTTCCTTCTCCTCTGCTCCCAGCCAGCCCGCGGCCGTCTCAGGCCAGGGGACAGGGCTGGTCACTGATGGTGACCCCGTTTCTCGCCCACCGCCAGCTCCTGCTCCCCAGTCTGGCCAGTTCCCCTCTCTCACCGGTGGCTGGAGGGTGCAGGAGGACCCTGGTCCCTGCGGTGACACCGGTGTCACCCACCTCGCCCTGCTGCAGGTTTAGGGCTGGGAACAGGGACCCCCATGCCTGGGGAGCCCCGCAGCCCCCCTGCACTACAGGGCACTTTGGGGGTCCGGGGCCCTGACGGGGGCACAGGCATCCCACGCTGCTGCCCCAGGGGAAACCGAGGCACGGAGCAGAGCGGCCGAGGTGCCTGGGCTCGGGGCACTGACCCCGGGTCTGGCCAAGCAAAAGGCTGAACAAGGAGGAGCGTGGAGGGAGCGGGTGTGTGTGGGGCTGCCACGAGGTCCCTGTCGCCATCGACCGTGGCAGAAAGGGCCTCACCGCACCGATGTCACCACGAAGGAGCTTTCCTGCCTGCACACACGAGCCGTGGGACCCTCGACACATGATGGATGCTCACCCCCCTGCCTCGGGCCCAGCCCTTGCCCTCCTGGAGGTTCCAGACAAACTGTGGTAAAAAGCTTTTTAAAGAGAGGATCGATGACTGCGGTCACCTCTGACCCGTGCCGGGTGGCTCGGTGGCAGGGGGTGACACACAGACGCCCTGTGGATGCCCCTCGACAGGGGATGATGCTGCAGGACGAGATGGTGCCCTGGTGCAAACCCTGGTAGCATCTGCAAATGCAGGGTTGCATGCAATGAGCTGCCCGGTCTCAGCTGCAGCTGTGGAAGAGGGACACGGAGTGACCCCATGTGCCCAACCAGCCCCTGGGCTGCCCAAAGCCTCTCCCCCTTACAAGGGGGCAGGAGGCTGCTTTGATTTGGGGCTGGGAATTCCCTCCCTGCTGGGGAAAGTGAAGCCAGGGGCAGGGAGGGGAGCAGTCGTGCAAAAGCCAAGCTGCAACCAGCGCAGCAGAGGCAGGGGCAAGGACGGGACCCTCGTCTCAGGGCTGAAACAAGCTCTGCCAGTGCCACCAGAGACCCAGCTGGTCACTGTGTCCGTGACCGCTCCAAGGACACAGCCAGCCCCGTGGCACCAATTCGCTGGTAAAGAGCTTAGACTGGGACGGGGGCCAGAGGCTCTTTCCGCAGATCGATACGGGCAGAGTGTGTGGAGCCGGATCCCCAGCAAGGCGGGACCAAGTGGGGGGGATTTGTAACACCCCGGCACCTCTGAGCTGGGGTGGAAATCCAGCCTTTTTTTCCAGCAAGCTACTTCGCGTCACCTCTCCAAATTTCAGCTTGCCCTGAAGCAGCCGGCTGCGCTGGTGCAGCCTCCCCGGGGGGGTTTTGGGAGGCAAGGGACCGGGGTTAGGGCTCAGGGGGTCTCTCTGCTCGTTTGCTTCCCCCGATTCAGCTCCGGCATCTGCAAGCTGAGGCGGTGGCGGGGGGACGGGCAGCACCAAGCCCAGGGGCTACGCTTCGAGTCAGAGGCGAAGGAACCCAAAGGGACAAAGGTTTCAGAGAGCAAGAAAGCCCCTCGCTGTGGTTTCTGCTGGTGATGGCCCTGGGAGATAAGGTTTTCCAGGGAAAAAAACGAGGGTCTCAGACCTCCGAGACAGATATTGAACGCACCTGCAGCACCGCTGTCCGTCTGTCCATCCACGCGTCCATCCGCACACCCGAGGCTGGGTGACCTGCAAGAGGGGGACGTGGCGGGAGGAGAGGGGCCAACCACCCCGCGGGGGAAGGGACGGCGCCCCGGGAGGTTAATGCCGGGATTCGGCGCACCCAGCACCTCAAAGGCCCGTAAAGGTGGCCGAGAACACAGGTCAGCTGTGACTTTTACAGCATCCTAAGTAACCGCTGCCATCGCCAAGCCATCACCAGCACGTTAAATAAAACACATTGCCAGTGAGGTCATCTAATAGCCTATTATTTTTTTATTTGAACTTTTTACCTTCACCTCTTCCTCCGTGCTGAATCAGCTCCTTCGCTTGGCACTTTAATTCCTGCCCCATTTGCGAGATTGATACGGGCTCTCCTGGGGAGCCTGGTCAGGCGGTGGGAGGACGCCGAGGTGGGCGCTGGCGCTCCTGGGCTTTCGCCCCAGCTCCGGGACGGAGGCAAGAGGAGTTGGGCTGGACTTTTGCAGCTGCCGAGTGGCACCGGTTTCGTCCCCTCTCCTCCAGCTCCTCGGCTCGCCCTGGCAGGCTGATGTGCCGCGGAGAGGAACGGACCGTCGAGAGCTGCGAAGCCGGTGACAAGCGCTGGGGGAAGGCTGGGCTCTGCCACAGAGCCGCTTTGTGAGGACAACGGGGGGAAAAAACAGCGGCTGGAAGTTGAAGGGATGCCCAGGCCCTCCCCACCTCCGGGATGGCTCCAGCACCCGTCCTCCCCGATCCGGCCGCAGGCAGAGCAGACCCAGACTCAGGAGCGTGCGTCTAGTCAACACCCTTTTATTAAAAACAATTACAAAAAGTTACAGGTTACAATAGTTATGTACAACCCAAAAACCTCTTACCAACCGCAAACCTCTGGTTTTACAGTGTTACGGCGCCTGGGGGTGGAGGCGATGGCAGCCCGCGGGTCCAACGCTCGCGCTGACCCACACCGACGGCGCGGGTGGAAGCGGTTCGCTTTCCCACTAACATCCCACAAAGACAGGCAGCCTCCCCCCGCCACGGCCCCCTCCAAAAGCCTCATTTTAGGGGGTCCCAGCCGAACCGTGGGGAAAGGACCGAGGTCCCCCGGCCTGGCAGGACTCACGCCTGGAGGAACGCACCCTGTAAGCGATGTTCTGCCTTCCCCACGCCCGGGCGGTGGGATCAAGCCAAGCAACCGGCTCCCCAAGCAGGACACCAGCACACCGGCTCCACGTTAGGAATGTGCCGGCTTTTCCAGGGAAGGCAGCTGCTGCGGGAGAGGGCCGAGTAACGGGGGAACCTTGAGGCAAGAGCCAGCTCTGAAATCTTAAGGTGGTAGATCGGCAGGCTGCTCCAGGTACAATCCGTCACTAACAAGGGGGGGATGATAAATGGGGGGATAAACAAGGGAAAGAGGCAGAAGCGGGAATAAACCTTCCCTCCCTGGTTAGGAAGCACTGAACTTTCTCTCCATCTCCCCCACGGCCTGGGCAGGAACAGCATCGTTCCCTGCAGGCGATGGGAGAGGGGGACAAGACAAGGTGTCCCGAGGCTGCTTCGCGTGGAAGCCCCACGGCAGGGAAGGAGCGGCTGCAACGCTTGGCAAAGGCGGGCTGCAAGGAGAGCTGGACGCGACGGGCCCTACGGAGCGCTGGGGAGCAGCAGGGAGCTGCACAGCCCGAAACTGGGGGTAACGAACAGGCTGGGAGCCCGTGCCGCTGCCTGCCAGAGGAAACACAGAAGGGTTCAGCAGTAACAGGAGCCTTTACAGTCCCCACTTCTGGTGGCTTCAGGAGAGCCTGGCTGAGGTCAGGCGCTGGAAGCCACATCCTCGCCTCTGAGGACAGCAGTGGGACGGGGAGAGCCTCCCAGGGCTCGTCCTGAGCAGGACCCCTGCCCGTGGCACACAGCTCAGCCCCACGCTCCTCCCCACCGCCACACTGGGCACGGCGGTGGGACAGGTCGGCACAACGTGCCAGGGGACACGCAGCACGTCCCCAAACTCTGAGCTCAGCACCGCCAGCGGGGATACAAAGGAGCGAGCCGGACCCAGCTCCGACAGGAACCAAAACCCAGCAGCTCCCCTGCCCCACTGCCACCGGAGCCACACAGCCAGCCCGTGCCAGGGACGCGGGGGCCAGCACCACACCAGCCACCGGAGCCACACAGCCAGCCTGTGCCAGGGACGCGGGGGCCAGCACCACACCAGCCACCGGAGCCACACAGCCAGCCCGTGCCAGGGACGCGGGGGCCAGCACCACACCAGCCACCGCTGGGAAGCAATGCCAGTCCTGCCTGGGAGGGGCAAGGCGATCGCAGCTCTAATAACGGGGCTAAGCTGCTGCCTGGACCCCAGCTAAAAGACCTCATCTGTCAGGGACTGTTTCAATCAGCTCTGTTGTACCCTGACAGCAACGGAGCCCGAGCAGAGAGACTGCTAGAGCCGTCCAGTCTGCCTGCGCTCCTGCCCCAGTCACCACGAGTGCGACAGAGACACTCTCGACAGTTGCTTTTGTCCAGGGGGCCAGACAGACACCAACTGGGCCTTTTGCTCTTCTTAACACACCCAACATGGAAACTAGTTTAAAAGAATAATTATTACCTATTGCTTTTGCCTGCATCAAGTCCCTGCTATCAGGGACAGACTGATGGGGAGTCCTGCAGGCTGCTAGGAGCCACCCTTAGGTGCAATCTTAGCACCTAGGTCTCCCCAAAAAGCTTGATCCCTACCTACGAGCTCACTGGAGACATGCTGGAAGCTCAGGGCCAGGGGAAGGACAGCTTGTCCGAACCCGCGAAGACACAATGCCTGCTTTTACCGCTGTCCTCCCCACCACAGCTCCTCCCCTGGAAGGCTGCAAGTTGCTGCTTGGGTCTGGGAGCCCAATTTGTCCCAGCCCCGCTGTCCCTTGCCTCACTACTACACCCATGGCTCCCTGAGGTCTGGGCAAGGTCTGACACTCGTGGTTTCCCCCTTTTGCCACGATTGCAGAACCAGGATGCCAGCCCTCCCTGAAGAGATCACCTGGGTCGCAGCAGGCGGTAATTCCCCTGATCCCATCTCATTCTTCTCCGACCTGCTGCTCCCACCACAGGCTCTCAGAGACAGCCTCCCTCTCCTGCAGCTCTGGCTTTCTCCTCCGCAGTGGGACTGCACTAGGATCTCCTCCCAGATGGCTTGATCCTCGGCTCTCACCACCCCTTGCTTGCCATTCACACGCCAGCTACGCAATCCACTCACTTTACAGCTTCCTGCCCAACTTTCTTCCATTTCCCCCCGTCTCCAAACACTGCAGGAATCTACCAGCTTTGGAGTACAGAGGCAATTTAAGTTACATTTGGGGAAACAAAAAAGAAAGAAAGAAAAAGATCTACCTTTAACTGAACCAGAAAGATCCTTCTGCACGTATCCAACCTACCTCTAAAAGCTTCTCCTAGGTACCACGAAGTTCTCTCTGGTTGTGCTACGCAAAACCACCTTGCCATGCCTACGAGGCAATTGTTGTACCACAGAGTATCCCTCAGGTGGAGTAAAGAGGATCTGAGAGCCGCTATCTGGACAGAGGGACCTGCAAGCAGTGAGCTGGTGCCGTTCAGCTGCGCCAGCAGCAGTCCTTAAGTCCCATAGATACCTGCGAGTGCCTGGGGAGTCTGGGGTAGCATGCTGCTGCGTACAGGTGGACAGTGTTACTCTGAGCATTTATTGCACTGCTTCAAAGAGGTGGAGGAGGAACAGGAGAGAGAGAAAGCGCAAGTCATCGTTTCACTTTAGCATCTTCTTTGATCTTCCAGACCATCAGCTCCATGCAAGCTCTGGCATCCTCGCTGGAGTCGTGCCCTTCCACTGGGGACAGAAAGACAAGGATGGCAGTTACCACCCCGGCCCCGGCAGCCCCTCTGCAGCCGGGGAAGCACGAAGCACAGAGGAGGGCTTCCCGAGACCAGGTCCTGCCTGACGCTGCTGGCCCAGCTGCTCACAGCAACCACAGCTGCATCTGTGATCACCGTGAACCCCGGGGATAGATTTAAAGTAGAATTTCCACTAAACACATTTTTTGCAGGACTTCAGCCTGACACCGTTCCCTTGTTTAAATTAAGGGCTGAAGTCCTGCTAGTCTGTAGGCCCTCAGGCTATGGAGTAGCTGGTCAGAGAGACCTCAGTTTCCCCAGCAGTACGTTTACAATGTGCTCAAGGAAGACGGAAAGGAACATGTCATGCTTCAAACAGAAAGGTCAATCTCAGTTTGCCAGAGAGAGAAGGGAGGGCACAACATGAGCGTGACAGAGCCACCTCTGGCCTTCTCACACCGCTTCTCTGGTCCCCACTTAGCACAGAGAGGGAAGAAGCAAGTGGTGCTGGCCCTCAGAACAGGGTTCAAACTGAAACTGTCTGCGGCAAAGACTTCATATGCTGGCCCATTCACAGCTACTGCCAGACACTATGCAGGAAAAAAAAATTAGGAGCAAAAGGATGGGGCTTGGGAAGAGCAGAGGAAGGCAGGTCCTAGGAGCCCACATCCAGGTGGGAAGGGACACAAGACCCTCACTCTCAGCCCCAACTTGGTCTCACCATTGTCCTGGATGATGCGCTTGAGGTAGTCTGCCATCAGCGTCCGGAGAGCCCGTTTGTAAGGCAAACCCAGCCGGTGGGGAAAGACGATCGCAGTATCCACCACTGTGCCATGGATAAGCTGGAGGAAGGGAGCAGGAAAGAAACATGCTTATTTTCCCTCTCCCACAGGGATGGACACGCCTTGGGATTAACCATGCTTAAGCAATCTTCCGGTCAGCCTCTCGGGCTCTATGTAATGCTGTTACCAAGCTCCAACCCAACCAGTCTTGCAGGAGGCTCTGGCTGAATCAAAGATGACTCCCCCTTGAAGGGTGTGCGCACACAGGCTTCCCAATGCCCTGCCAGCCAACGTGCCTGCCCTCAAATCCCTGCCTAACTGCACATTCAAAGCAGCAGAAATTCAGGATTGATTCAGTTTGTGTAACTCAACCGACAGGACAGGTCAATCCTTAATACCCTGGCCTGGAGAAGCTGGCATACCTCTGAGAGCGTTTTTCACAATGAAAAACTAAGCCGAGGAACCAGTTGACCCTACCAAGCTTGTAACAGCCTTTCGACCGCTTCTCAAGGTGTGGACAGAAGTGGGAAGGATGTGCAAGTCAAAACTGTACCTAACCCATTGTACATCACGCTGCTTCTACAGAGAAGGCCTAACCTTCAAGGTGCAAACCAACCTGAAAACCTCCAGTCCCTCAGCAATGA